>OX442334.1:20829829-22109829 GCA_949358125.1 Idaea dimidiata | reverse complement strand
TGTGTCAGAAAAAGTAAACAAAAATCAATGGTAGAGTCCATTTCACAAAAGAAGTCCTCAGACTATGCAATCTGTTTGTAACTACAAACAGATTGCATAGTCTGAGCCATTTGGAAAAAAATATATAATCCGTTTTATATCTTGCTTTATAGCGTTTTAAAACTTACTTTTCATTCATTTTTATTTTTAATGTTTGTCACACCGCTCAAGACGAATCTAACGATGTATCGCTAGTCTAAATCGGCCGTTAAATTATAAACGGCAAAGCAAATTATATACCTAATAAATTACAGAAATATTTAAAACGGAAAATTCATCTTCTTCTCTGCGTAGAGACGCGAGTTCAAATTTCGTCGCGAGTGAATTTTTGAAGATGATTTTTTCCTTTAAAATATTTAAGTATAGAGCAATAGAAACAAATTACGAAATAAATTACAGAAAGTACAACTTTGAACTAAAAAACACCTACTCCTAGGTGTTGGAAGACCCTACTCGGCGGACCGACGACATTGTATCGGTCGCGGGGAGTCGTTGGATGAAAGGTAGCTCGCGATCGCTATTTGTGGCGTCGTATGGGGCAAGCCTAAGTTCAGCAGTGGACGGAACAGGGCTGAGATGATAATGATGACAACCAAAGTGGCAAGTCATCCAAATAGCTCACCGGATTAGCAAGCTGAAGAGGCAGTGGGCTGGCCATATTAGCCGTAGAACCGACAACCGTTGGGGTAAACGATTTCTAGAGTGGACACCGGCAAACGTAGTGTAGGACATCCTCAGGCACGTTGGAGCGATGATTTACGCAAGATGGCTGGCACAAACTGGATGCGAGAAGCCGAAAATAGATCTAGGTGGCGTGCAATTGAAGAGGCCTATGTCCAGCAGTGGACTGCAACAGGCTGATGATGATGATGATGAAGGCTAGGCACTGTTGGTCGTTGGGATCAATGCCACGGGAGTCCTTTTGCGAAACGAACTCTAAAGCTTCACCCAAACCCTGACAGTCATTACGAACGACAAAAACATGTTTTGCAATTCAATTGGTAGGATCTTGTAAATGGGAGACAGTGCGACTCATTTGACTGGCAAATGTTCCCCAGATTACTTCGGCTACAAAGAAAGTTTCAGGCTTTAGTTGCTACGCTTCTGGGTATGTATTCTGTAGCTAAACCGTCTCAACAGCGCTTCAGCATCGTGAGATTTTTCACGAAAACGATAAAGCCTATAAACTACAAGTTTTAACACGTTCACAGTCCCAGTATACTAATGGTTTAAATCACCTGTACATTCAATACAATTCAAACCTATGTTTATTTTGTTGTGTATTAATATGTTTTTATGGCATCTTCATTCGTTTTATTGTAGTTCTATTTATTTCAATGGCTAGTTTCGTTGGTTTTTGGAAATAATATCCGTAATTACACATAAGTACAAAACTTATGGCATAAAAGTAAATCAGTGTACAATATAGAGTACACGGACTTGTCAGTACCCATCCGTGTGTACAGGATAACGTACACTGGACTATGAACGTGTAAAGTCAAAAATCAGGTTTATTCTAAGCAAACATGTTACAACGTCGACCTCATCTTCCTATCCCATCCCATGTAGAAAAAAAAAGAAAATTTCCAAAACTTGTTAAACCGTTTTCGAGACAAGTCTAAAGATGATATAGCGATGTTGAAACGATTCGGTTATAGAATGTGTGCCTTGGTTATTGGTTAGATTTTACTCGAAATTTTTTTTTCTGGGAGATGTGGTTTCAGTATGCTTGTATAATTAGCTAGTGACAAGTAGCTGCGCCCCGTGGTTTTAGGTCTACAAAATAGGTGACATGCATACCAAATTTTTAGGTGTCAGTTTATACGGTGTCTATGCGTTAATCCAGATCCCGCAACCATCTACATAACAAATTTAATGGTAATCGGTTCAGTAGTTTTAACATGAAGGAGTAACAAACATACTTATTTACTTTAAAACCTACCTACTTACTTTCACATTTGTGGTATATTTAGTAGAATTATGATAAAAAATGTGTAAATTTGGCTATAGGTACCGCTGGGCCAGTAAAAACTGTTTGAAACCTATGTATACTTATAAATCCCTGTAAAACCCATACTATTCAAGAAAATGTACTTGTCAATAATATAACCTCAATGTGAAATGTAATAAATAGCTCATCTTAATATTTGAAAGATATTTTTTGTTACAAATAAAAACCGCTAGATGGCAGCACACGTCAAATTACATCACACCTACGTTGCGTTCCAGGCACTCTACGTACGTCGACGCGTGACTCGACTCAATCGTGCCTCAATCTATTGAGTAAGGAAATTATTGGGCCAAGGTAATGCTTGGCAATTGTCCTGTACTGGGCGAACGAGTTTTTGAAGGGCACAGGTCGTCCCGTAGGACTGTCCACCTACTTTGTGGACGGTTCGGGTGAAGCGATCTGCCTTTGAGATAAATCTAAAGTAAATTTAAAAAAAGTTGTCTAGAGGGCTTAGAAATAGTAGTAGAACAAAATGTTAAAGTTTTTAAAAGTTTGTTTGTTTCTGTTTGTTCCTTATATAATTAAAAACTACTACAGACATAGAGACAAACGTGACATAACTTAGTCATGTGTAAATTTTGTGAATAATGGTGTTATTGTATATCTCCATGCTTATACAGGGTTATGGGTTTCGAATCCAAAACCGTTCAGGGGTGATTTTCCACATCAAAACGAATAACTTTTGTTCTACGATTTTTGGAAATTCGTCTTTTTTTTGCAAATTTTAAGGTTATATCTCACTGAAAAAAGACGACTGTTTTTGAAAATAAATTCAATTTAAGTTTTTATTGTAGTAGACCAAACTAAAAGAAAGGACATCTTAAGGTCAATGACCTCTAACTCTATGAAACAGCTGATTTTCAAGTAAACTTTACACTTAAAATTTTCGAAAACTACTTTGAATTTCAAAAAGTCGTAGAACAAAACTTATTCATTTTGATGTGAAGAATCACCCCCTGAACGGTTTTGGATTCGAAACCCATAACCCTGTATAAATAACTAGCTGCGCCCCGCGGTTTACCCGCGTAAGTCCCGTTTCCGAAGGAAAAAAGTAGTCTATGTGTTATTCCAGGTCTCCTTACTATCTATGTTCCAAGTTTCATCGTAACCGGTTCAACGGTTTTACGTAATTGAGTAATTAGGTACGTAAAACCGAGAGCGAGAAAAGCTAACTGTAAAGTTAGCGAAAGCTCGGTACTTTGTAATAATACCGTCATTAAATAAAACGCGAGTAAAACCCGGTAAATATTGTTTTTTAAAACATCTCGAATGAAAGCCTGTAATAAAGTGTAGGCATTATTTCCATAAATTGTGAAACAAACTACAAGTTACGTTCACTCGTTGAATTATTACGAAACATTTTTTAATTTAGCTTTTTGTTATAGCTAGCTTAGCTGGTTGCGTTGAAGGAAAATATAGATATTACTAGCAGCGCCCCGCGGTTTCAACACGTGTAAGTTCTGTTCCCGCGGGAACATGAAGGAACATCGGGAACATCGGGATAAAAAGTAGCCTCTGTTATTCCAAATCACCCATCCCCTTCCTTAAATCTTTTCCATTCATTGGTCGCCTGGAAGAGATCGCGTACAGGCGAAAGGCCGCCCATTGTACCACTTTAGTTTCAAGATGTAATCTGTAACTTTGTTATCATGTTTTTTTTGTACAATAAAGTGTTAATCTGTCAATTAATATCCAGCTACCTATAATCCAAGTTTCATCGCAATCGGTTTATCTCTGAGTGCTGAACACAGGTTCAGACTGGAACAAGACAGATATAATTGGCAGAATCTGAAGGATACATTTACCCGCACGGGGGTTCCTAATTTAATAAATTAAATAAAAACAATACTACTTACAAACTAAAACATAATTCAACTAACCTACTCATACCGTATACTCAGTCCAGGAGTAATTAAAAGGCTTTTTAATTTTTATTTTATTTACTTATTTTATACAAATCCATGATGTCTTATAACTTATAAGTCGTCGCGAAGACGCCATGTTGCCGTTCAGCTAAAAAAAACAACAAATAGGTAAAAAAAAGACCTCACTTCAAAAAAAAAATGTTTTTCTAAATTATCTGTGGGTTTTAAAAGTAGTTAAGTATTTTTTTTAAGCGAAAAAGCATCGGGAGTTTTGGCGGGAATTCGTTAAGGAGATGTGTTGCTAAATTTTCATTTTTGTGAAACTTAGTTCAAATGCGTGTAAAATGTTTAATTTCGGGGGCATATTAAACAATTTAGTTTCGTGAAGGTGTACAAGTGAAAATAAAAGTGAAAATCGGTGCAAAACATGGACTTTAGCTTAGTGTTCTCTCCAAAGCTCCGTGAACAAACATTGTAAAAAATGGCCCCCTTTTTACAATGATTCCCTCGACTTAACTTTAACTATGACGACTTGACTGTTTTGTTCGATGCAAATAACTTGCAAATATTGATAACACTTGACACTGGCAAATGTCCGAAAGGAAAAGCCATTTTTAAAGAAGAAGAAGAAGAAGAAAAAGCATCGAGGACCGATCATTGTAGCGCGGAATATGTGAAAAGAATTTGATGATTGCTCTGATTAAACTGGAAGGGGCGCGCTATAAGAAATATAACGATGAATACTTTTACAATCCTACTTGTCACACTAATATTATTTAGGTAAAGGTTTATGTAAGTAAGTAAATTTTGTTCTTATTATGTATGTTTTATATTTTTCGTTTATTTGTGTGTTTACTATCTTATCTAAACAATGTGAAGTGTATTTGTGTGACCATTAGGTACCGTATAAGTTTGTGTTTATTTTATTGTTTTTTATTTTTTGACATGTTAGTTATTATGAATATTGTATTATTTTTAAATAAACTGTCTAAAAAGTAAACGAGTACCTACCTACTTATTTCTTAGGTACTCCTTCGTAAAAAACTATTGAATAGGTTTAACACAAATTAATTTTTACTTGGAATCGAATTCATAACCTTAAGCGTTGCAGCCGGTTACACTTCTTTTTCAATTTACAATTTTAACAAAAAAAACTTTAAAAAAAAACAAGGCATAAACAAGTTAAACTAGAGTTAAACTCCAATAATCGCTTGCAATCGACTCAGCATCGGTAAATCGAATTACTACCTCTCGACTAGGACCTGTCCTAAAAGTCACTGTACTTATATCAACTTTACCACCCTATTTCTGTATTAAAACTACTGTTTATTCAAGTTTAAACCACACTCACTACTAATGAACGGTAGTTTTAAAGTAAAAAAAATGTTTTTATCTGGTTTTTAGTTTCAAACTCTTAGTTTTTAGTGAAAGCTTTAGTGTTTAGTAGCCAGAGACTTTTTGGACAGAGCGGATAGCAACGTTGCCTTTCTTTTATTTGAATTTTCGTCGCGTTCTTTTTTCGAAAACATTCGGTTAAGCCCTGGCTGGCAAGATTCGGAGGGTTATGTCAGTTACCAAAAAGGTTGGTTGACGTTTTTTTTATCTTAAAACTTGATGGTTGGTTATGTGTAGCGGGAAGATTTGGAATTTGGTTACAAACTTTTTAAACAATTGTACTGGACCTCTACTCTAATTCTACGAACAAACGAAAAATCTGTCAAAATGGCTACTTTTTTATTTTTTTTTATTTCTTATCGGTTGTGAACCGATTATGGCCATTAGGAAATTAGCCAGTGTCATGTATTCCAATATATTATGCAAGTTATTTGCATCGAAACAGTCAAGTCGTCACAGTTAAAGTCAAGTCTAGGGAATCATTTGTAAACACGGCGGCCATTTACAAACAATCTTCACGGAGCCTTGGAGACAACACTATGTCAATGTTTTGCACCGATTTTCACTTTCATTCCACTTGTACACCTTCACGAAACTAAATTGATTAATATGCCCCCGAAATTAAACAATTTGCACGCATAAATGAACTAGGTTTCACAAAAATGAAAATTTAGCACCACATCTCCTCAACGAGTTCCCGCCAAGACTCCTCAAAATGGCTACTATAATGACAGATTTTCTTTCTAACCAATGCATAACAGTTAAATTTTTCGTTCTTTGTTTGTTCGATGAATTAGAGTAGAGGCCCTGTTTTGAATCTTTTTATCTTCTTGACAACTTCTTGGTGCATTTTCTACGAGCTTTTTCGTGCTAGATTTTAGACCGTTGTTGTCGTCACTTAAGTACTATCTGGAGTTTGGAAATCAAACTCCCAAAATATGTATAAAATGCTACGTCCATATTTTGCGGTGTTGGTCAATATTTTGAAAAATATTTAGCCCTGCCATTAAACAGGGCTACGCTATCTCTTCCGTTCGCGTTGCAAAAGGCGACTAAGGAATCTGAGGGTGACTAGCGACTGTGGAGTTCTCTCTTTGCGGTGGCGGGTGAAGTACTGGGGGACCAAGCAGTTTAAAATAACTTGGAACACTGTTTCAAAAACAATTATTTATTTAGGTATTTCCCCTCCCAAAGCCTTAAATTTAATAAAATAGTCGACAGCTCTAAATACGTCGTCACTGAACAACTTCGGTCTCTCAAACGCAGCAAAATGGCCGCCGACGTCAGATGTGAAACCTCCAATGAAGTTTGTGTATTTCCACCTAAAGATATAGAAAATGTAATAAATAAATATTTCGGGACGTTGGTCACAATGCAATCTACTAGCTCTAAGCTAAGCAACTAGGCTTAAGGTATATTGGAGTTGTCTAGAGCCCAGTTGCATCTAAAATAATTTCGGATATGTTGGGATCTATTAGTCGGATCTATAATCCGGGGGGTTGGTAGTTGTGTGTGGAAACAGTGCCTGCCACCCCCTGGAAAACGGTGAAGAGAGGAACACCGAGGAGTTTTAGTGGGTAAACCTATGGCTCCCTACCAACTTAGGCCAGCCCCACACATTCCCACTACTTCCCGGGGTGGTGGGACAGTCCATAAGGTCGAATTTCTCCTCGATAAAACAAGGTGAGCCACACCACCATAGGAAAAAAAGACTGCCCCAGTATTGGAACCGCTTTTTGAACTACTGGAATTAAATTCGTACACGAAACTTCGAGTTCCGTATGTATTGCTCTCGTTCGTTGTGTATGTGGTTTCGCATACGAATGTTTTTTCTGAGTAAAAAATACTAATCCTGGGGAGGGTGCAACGGCTACAGCTAACGAAGTGGATGAAACCCACTCATTCATGGTACTTACCTAAGTATAAAGTCTGGCTGATAGAATATCTCGTGGCGAAGTCGTAGAGCCCAAGTCGGGACCTTCGTTGGAATCCTGGGACAAAAGATAATACATTTATTTTTCAGATTCTCATATGTTTCTTTAAAGTTCTATTACTTAGGCTTAGATATGGACCATTAACTTCGAGCCATCAGCCCGAAACCAATCCAGTAAAAAGACATCGTGTAAACTGCTACATCTTTTATTATCTTACTGACCAGCTGAATTTTATAGGATCTAGCATTTGTCATACCTACTAAGTAATAGGCGTCACTTGAAATGTGGGAAGACAAGAACCATGACAAACTTATATTCGTCTGTGGAAACCGATTTATTCTACGACTTATCGAGTTACTAACAACTGTGTATTGACCAACTTAAAGTTAGATATTCTTAGAGTTTTAATATGCATATTTGTGTAGCCTTTGCTTACTATTTCAATCATTTGAAATATACAATAACCTACTCACTCTCTCAAAACCATTTCATCAGGATTATGGAAATTCTCCTTATAATGCCTCATGGCGGTCATGATACTATTACTGGCCCAGTACAGCATGATATTGTCCAAGATTTTTTCATAAGAGTAGTACTCGTTGAGACCTCCAATGGTCGAGTTCTTGTTTTCTATGTTTGTGCCCAACATAAAGCGGTCTAGGATGTACGCAGCAAGGCCGACTGGGGAGTCTTGGAGTACGGCACCTGAAATAAATTAATAGCAAAGTATTTCTTTAGTAATCTGCATACTCTAAGAACTGCTTTGCTGTTCCCATTAACTGTTTGGAAGACATTCTCATAAATGTATTTTTACTTGCTGTGTCCAATGTCTCCCGCATACGTTCTGATCGAGCGGGAATATTGGGGTAACTAGCTATGTTTTCCACGTTTCGAAGAATGTTTTTAAATCGCAAATTATCAAGTTGCTGGACGATGAATTGTACAATTAATTTATTATTTTTCTTTAGAGTTATGTTCATCTCACAATCATTTATCTATGATTTATATTTACAGGTTTGTTTTATATTTTTCCCCTTCCATATTATTCCTTCTTTTCCTTTTCCCTTCCCTCTCCTGATGGATTGCTGTTTGCGTACGTATTTTTGTTTTTTATTTTATTCTTTGTAGCTTCTCGATTGTGACAAATCATAAATTTTATTTAATTTTTTAAAAAGTATGAATCTATTATTGGCAGTCTGTTTTATCTAAGTGTTATGTTAAACTATTTCTAAGTGCTGTTGATTCTGTGAAAATAAATAAATTTAAGAGGTGTAACTTCTCGCCACATTTTTGTTTGAGTCAGTTCGGTAGTTTTTACGGCAATGTCAAATTTATACGTGAGAATAGCCGGCAGCTTCGTCATTATTGTTGCTACACTTGAAAAGGAATACTAACATCTATCATAGTCTCATTGACACTCACCAATAGTATCAGGTTTAGTGGCCTGAAGATGTAAATAGCCAGATTCTTCTAAATAAAACTTTAGCTTCTCAGACACTGGATACATCCTCTCAGGAACTCTGTTTTCAATAAGACTTGGCCATAAACCTCCTAGCAACCAAGTCAGAGTTGCTAGTTTAGAAAAGTTAACAGCCATATTTGTATGGAAACCAAGTATTTCATCAGGGAAGAGTGTTGCCATGTTACTGCCGATAGCGTGACCGTAATCTCCTCCTTGGACGTAGAACTTGGTATGACCTATACGTCGCATTAAGTTGCGCATTATGACGGCTACATGGATTGCGCTCATGCCTGGCCGAGTTGGGGCCTTCAAATAAAGAGAAAATGGTATAAGTGTGGGTCTTTAAAGCACTGTAGATAGTTACACTTTGAATGACCTCTCCAATGATGTCGTCGCGGTTGCATGTCTGCATTTTTGCCAGATTAAGTTTGTTGATTAGGCTTAAATAAGAAAAAAGTCTCGATCAGGAGAGGAATTCTTAAGTACCTAATGACCATAAGTAGACCCAATGAAGAGATAGTGTTCAAAAGATATTCTAACTGATCAATATTGAAAATCGGCCAAAGAAAGTTTGAAGTACTTGTACAGTATTAAGGATGTCATACATAATGAAAAGGTCATGAAAATCATTATATTGCACTTACATCTGAATAAATAAATCCTGGTAGACTCGGTGCTATCACTTCAAACACGAAATCATATCCTTTCCGAGGAGTAGTCAACTTTGGAATGGCTTCGTAGAATTCTCTAACAGAACCTGGCCATCCATGAAGAAGGAGCAATGGAAGGACCTGTGAAGAAAATGACTATAACCTTGAAAAATTGTAAATCGAATATCAACTTTCTAGCTGCGTACTACATAGAATTACACACGAATATTAGGATTAAACGCGGGAATGGAATATATTATTGTTGGAATATGGAATGTTCATCATATTTCTCATTTCTGAGCATCATGTTAATTTAATAAGACGTACCTTTACTTTCTGATTTCCATCCAGTTTTGGTTTGACCCTAATGAAATGTATGTCCAGACCCTGAATATTGGTCTTAAAGTGATCGAACTGGTTCAGGAATTTGGGTCGTTCTTTAAATTTGTAGTCGAAAATCCACTGCGTTAAGAACTCTCCGAAAGTTTCAGGGTTCACTCCGTACTTCCAACCTGCAGTTTCGAAGCTCAATGTTCTTTTATCTTGTTCCGCTCTGCGATAGAACTCGAATCTAGTACGCATTTCTTCTTGCATCTGAAAATATTAAAATACCATAATATATGTGACTGACTGACTGGATCTCAAACTCTAAGAGGCGACACGGCAGATCAAAGTGGTAATGGGGCGTGACGAGGTCGACAAATTAATGCCTAATTAGCGAACCATATCCCAAAACGACCTGAATTGAAGAGTTGGCGGGAAGCCTTTGCCCAGCAGTGGAACAAATCTGGCTAATACTCAAAAAATAAATTTGAATGAGATGTTGTTAATTTTAACCACTTTATTTATCAAAAAATTGTTGGTATAATTTTTGGAAATTCAATTTATTTGCTTCTAAACTTTTGGTTTTGAGACCATTGGGTGTGGTTGCAGTACCCTGTACTAAGGTCTTCTTAAGGGGTTGTGAGGGCGTCTTGTCAAGGCGTTTTAGTTTCAATTAATTAAACAAAAAAAAAAAAAACCTAATAAATAAAATTAATTAGATTCGGTACATTACTTACAGAATCACCAAACACAATCTTGTACGGTCTGATGGAGACATCTTTGGACTCCACTCCTTCAGGACCCCAATACTCCTGGAGATCAACCTTGGGTAGTTCAGGGATTTGGAAGATCAGCTTGTATATCACTACTCCGGACAAGGCCACCTTTAATGTTGCTGATACTAGTACAAACTGTAAAAATTAAAGTAGAAATTATGAGTTATTATTAGTAAGTATTTACTAGCAGCCAAGTCATGGCAAAGTTTTACCCGCGTAAGTTCCGGGAATATCGGGATAAAAGTAACATAGATATTGTTAAACGAAATCTTCGTCCATCTGCATATTAAGTTTGATCGCATTCGGTTCAGTAGTTTTTGCATTATAAAGTAACAAACAACTCGTTTACTTACCTACAGAAACATAAACTTTCAGATTTATAATAGTCGGATAAGATACACTTAATGGTTCAGTCTCATTCTGTATCAAATATTTATCAAGACTTGCTAAAAATAGAACCAGTTATTTTTTCTTAAGTTTTACCTTCCACCAAAGGTTTAAACTTCGCTTCTCTTTCTTCGTCCCAACAACCTCCTTCTTCCCTTTAACCAGCTCCTTTTCTTTCACATTTTTGTTTAATTTATCCTTTTTCCCCATTTTAAATACCACTCTTTATAAATTCACTAATGATACTGAATTCGTTTTGATAGTCTTATCGAAATGTGTTTATCAATTTAGTAGCAACGATTATCGTTATCTAGTTTTATGTAATTTTTAATCCAATCGTTATTTTTTATTTTCTTTATTATAAAATTATTACGTGGCCTTATTATTTGTTTTATTATTTTTATCTATAGGTACCTACCTACCTATGTAGGTACGTATATAAAATTTAAAGTCCTAGCAGGTTGAACTGACACAACTCTTTTTAAACACTGATGGGAGCATTTGATCTGATGATAAGTGATGTTATCTGGGTCTTAAATGTAGCAAGCTCATCTAGAAGAAGGAAAACGGCAGTGGAACAAGATCCGATCCGTCTTCCTCAGTTGCTGCACCGGCCAACGAATCGAAACATGAACGAGCAACTTATTAAAGTTAATACACGAGAGCGCGATGGTTACCTTTATGCGCGTTATAAGAGTTTACCCTTTTAAAGAAACTTGGATCAAAAAGGTAAACAAAAAACTTATATATTTGGTTGGAAGTGACTGCTCTTTGTTTACTTTTTCCCAGAGAAATGTCAAATCGTCGTCTTCGCTTCTAGAAGACTCTGCATTGGACAACTTTTGAAATATCAATTTCAATCATGTTCTCGAAGGTTAAGGTAATTTTTGCTTTGATATATCAAAAAGGTCTATTTGAACCCAGTTGGTCCCAGTCTGTCCTTATCTAACTAACCGACGAACACTAAAGTGAAACAAGATAGACTGGGATCTCTCTAACATTGAGCCGGACTGTTTTTTTGATGAAGTAAGCTTTCTAGTTACTCTGGAGTACTATTTTTATGCTTTTTCCTTAGATAATTGACAGTTTTGTGTTTACATTTTTGATCTATGTTTCTGTAAAAGCGATTAAAACTAGAAAATGAGTTATATTCGTAAAGTGAAATCTTAAAAACATAAATTATAACTAGAAACACTTTTTCCTAGACAGTAATTTACTAAAATTTCTTTTCGAAATCTCAAAATTACCGTGATTGTTTTGTAACGAAGTTTACATAAATTACAAGGTTTTATATTCAGAACCGTTTCGAGTTCCACCCGTGAGTAGAATTAAGATGAGATCGAGTTTTTATGCCCATCGAATGTTTGTCGATCTGTCTGTCACGTTCTATTTGATGCTCTTAGGATATTTTTTATGTCTACGTGCTTTGACTTTTTCCGATAGATGCTTTTTGATGACCTCTGTTGACACTTTGGATGAACAATTCGCTGTGATGCCGAATGATATGGTTTCGATTCCCACAGTTAAGGTGCATCGGGGTAAGAGCGGATACGGGGTAAGAACATATGACTCAAATAACTGCCAAATAGAATGATATTTTACACTACTGGCAACATTATTCAATGCACCATTTTGTCTTGCCTAACCTGACAGTTCGCATCCGTTGCTGCGATCAGTAGGACGTGTGTAATCCACCGCCAAGTGAAAAGTGAACAAATTGAAAAAAATACTAAAATCCTGTCTTACCCCCACCTACTTTGGACTGAGATATTGGTGAGTACTTGAATGTTTTATAAGTTATGAAGATTTATCGTTAATAAATGGAAGGAGATTTATAAATTGGTTTAATCAAAATTACTCTAAGACGTCTATAGACTAAGATCCGTACTTTCCCCAATCATATTATTATTGGTTGAGGTGATCCGGTCATTCCCGTAAACAAAAATCACAGTGGTTGTCAAACTTTCAATTGTCTCCATTAGCTTAGACCTCTACGAATAGGATTATTTATAGGTAAAAGTAAATTATGTGTAGTTACGTATGTATAAAATGCGGTACATATTTATATGGCAAAGTCTAATTCTTAATGTTTTTTTTTCAGGGATACAAAATGCCACGAAAGTATACTAGAAGATCGCATAGAGCATCAACATACACGAAGGAGGAGCATAACAAACTACGCTGCTTCACAGATATTGCCAAAAACATTGTAGAACTTTAAACATAAGTTTTTAATTATTTGTTGAACCTAAGTTACGCGCTGAAAGTATACATTAATATAACAATGTGTTGATTGTTTTGAAGATTATCTGAGTTAATAAATACTACGAAGATCTCATTAAAAATAACAAAGAAATTTGATTTTATAAAAAGTTCTGTTTTGTCTAGGTTAAGTATCCAACCAAATCATAATATGGTCATAGAGTATAATTTAAGTTCCATTTTCAATTAAGTAATTGTAACAAAGACAAACTAAAACAAACTAAATATCTAGATAAATAATATCTTACCTAGCTTATCTGATAATCTAACTGAAAAAAACTTTTTGTAGAGTAGAGTTGCGAAAGGTTGAGAAACAAAAGATTTTCAAAATTTGGTGTTCGGGGTAAGACCGGATCAAAAACAGTAAAAAAAAATTAAATTGATCATAACTATTTAAGTTGAACATAATGCTCTAACAATCTTTGGAGATTTATTAGTATGGGTAAGACCAGATATTTTCTACTGGTAGTGCTTGTTATTACTAGCACACAGAATGTTTTAGAAGGTATGTCGGTCTTACCCCTTCAAGGTCCGGTCTTAACCTTGAAAAATTTTTTTTTCTTTTCTTTTTGAAAGCGTATAAAACGGTCACCGTTAGCGGGAATAAAACTTCAATAGTAGAAAACGCTAGCCCAATGTTTTAACATTAATCTAGGCACCTACTAGTGTACGACTGATTATTATGAGTGAGTAGAATTTGGTTTAACCAAAAGACTATAAAACTTTTTTAAAATAGTCCGATCTTCCCCCGATGCACCTTAAACAAAATATCTGTTCGATCTAAGTCATTATTTTAGCAACTAAACGACAGATAAAATAACTCCTATGTGTGTATTGTGTAACCCCCAAGAGTTTCTTGTGGTATCTAATAATCGGAGGGCGCGTTTCGAAACGAAACCACACTGTTTATTGCTCAAGACATTTCTACTAGAAATATTTTGAAGGTTTGAATTTGAACTCGCGGCTCCGGGTTCAAATCTTGCCGTAAGTGAATTTTGAAGATGTATTTTTCCTTTAATTTTTTATCCAAACTAAAGTCATAGTTATAAGTTGATGGAACAAAATGTTCATGGTATTTGTATACAAGCTCATAATGAAATAAACTTTCGACTATTGAAACGGCAAAGCCGATTTGGCAAAGGTTTTGTAATACAGTGTAACAAGCTGATAATAAAAGATTACAAATAATCTGGACAGGACAGGTAAGTACCTAACAGTACGAAACTAAACAATTCACAAAAAATAAATTACTCAAATAATCATTTTACGGAGAAATAACATAAAACGCCCTAAGGCATGTAATAACAAGAAAAGTTTATCAGTTCCTTACAAAAAGATATCGAGTTGAAACGACGGGAATATTCTGGTTTCCGAATTATAATGGTTTAGGAATGGATTTTAACAAGTTCTTTAAAAGTTTTTCCTTTAAATTTGAAAGATAAAAATGTTAATTTTTTCCGAATTTGTGATTTTATTTGTTTTGAATTATTATTGTCTGTTTTACGTATGTCCTTTATCAATAGATTTTTATTTTTTTACCCTATGCACCAGTATCCCGGGGCTATGGAGCCCCGGATTTTTGTAAGGCTTGTGTTTACCTGAAGCCAACACGTAGAGACCCGTTTTAATAACAATTTAACTCGCAAATTGTGAAGTGGACACCAATAAAATTATTGTTATCTGTTATACATCCAGTTTCACGAGGCTATGAAGCTCCGGAACTTTGAAAGATGTGCTTGGACTTTTTAAACCAACACGTAGAGGCCCGCGTCAATAACAATTTTACTTGCAAACTATAAGATAGACACCAAGCCGGCGATTATCCGTGGCTGCAATATAAAATACAGGCAAGGACAACCACCGGATCGGATCGAACTATTGAGAAATCTACGGATGAAAACGACTAGGGATATACTCCTTTACTTTTAAAATATTATTTACAGATGACTAAGTTATGTGTAGTTTGTCTCTGTCTGTCAACTTCGAAACTTCATGTGACAGTAAAAGAGAAACGATGCATAGTTATGCAGCGCATTCATTAGCGTTTATAATTAAGGGGGCTAGTGATGTGATCCTACTACATCGTACCTATTCTGTGTCCCTTATAGTATCCTGAATCTCACCTAATCTTTGTGGTTGCCTGGACGAAATCGCTTTTAATAATAAGTTCGTCCTTTTGTACGTACAACGTTTTACTTTAAATCTTTTTGTGTATATTTGGTCTTATTTCTGAATTATTGATAGATTTTGTTGGTTGTCCAAATATAATATTAACCCATCTATCTAAAGTGCGACCAATACCTAGTGGTGGATCGGCTTTTGAATTACACTGGATTTCTGAACTGTTATTCCTAAGAATTATTATTAATGATCGTAATGGGATGTGTTTGATTCGAGGAGAAGCTAATCTTGTATAGTCGTATTAGTCGTACGGGTTAAGCAAAGCCTGATGCAGTCATAATAGAGAAGTGTGGCCGATATGTGTGTATGGAATGCATTTTCCTTGAAGCCTTCATTGCTTCGAAAAGCACGTCAGGCAGTTGGTCCCGGTTGTTATCTCTAAAAGCAGTTGTTAGGTCAAATTAGGGACTTAGAGCGACCAGAAAACTATAATCCTAGGTGAGCTACACTTTTATACAAAAAACAAAAATACACAGACATACACGACTAATAATACTAATAACATCGTCGTCTTTGCTTCTAGAAGACTGTGCACTTGACAACTTTTGATATATCAATTTCAATCATGTTATCTAAGGTTAAGGTAGTTTTGGCTTTGAACGGTCCTGTCGAACCCAGTTGAATCCAGTGTGTCCTTATCTAACTAACCGACGAACACTAAAGTGAAAAAAGGACAGACTAGAATCTCTTTCACATCAAGCGGAACAGTTTTTTGACGAAGTAAGCTTTCTTGTTACTCTGTAGTACTATTTCTATGGGCGGGGGTCAAAATAAGAGATAGAAAAAAGACAATGGTGCACGGTCGACTGGGATTCGAACTCACGACATTCGAAATGAAAGTCAAAGTATCTTAAAGTATACCACTAAACCAACACTGCTCTTTATAAGGATAAAATTTCTCAGCTGCAATTTGCACAGCAAATTATAAAATAAACAAATTTTCAAGCATGTTATCTTTACCATCGAGTTGGTGCATGCTAGAGTAGGTACCTACATACATATATGAATCTATTTGTAAGTTATATGCTACTATATTGAGATAACCGTTTCTAGGTCATCCGTTGCGGTAAAGTGTAGCGCCTTCAAAGGCTGGGTAGGGTGACTTGCTTTATGAATATTTGAGGATATATTTGAATCTATATAATGCCAGTAAGTCACATTGTAACAGTCAGTCAGTTTAGGCTGTGCGTTGATTCATGTTTCATGATCAATTGATCATGATAGTTACCCGTATTCAACACTCCGCAGCCCATAAGAACTCACTAGTAATTTTAGAGAACTCACTAGTAATTTTAGCACCAACGTGTGCGTTGCATCTCTAAACCAACATAACTCATACGAGTTAGTCGCAGCGCACATAGAGGCCGTTGTCGCGCCGAAGATACTAAAAATAAGACAATTTAAACTAAACCTTAAAATATATAACATTCGGTTAAAAATAATGTAGGTACGCTCGCTCATGACAGCTAGTCGACGCACGGCGCGATGCGCCCCTCACCTAAGCACACTATTTTCAACCGCATGTTTTAGAACTTAACGTTTAAGTTAAATTGTTATATTTTTAGTATTTGCGCCGTATACGTGCTTTACCGTATTCAGATGCCGTTGCGCCTGACGGGGAAAACTTGAATCAGGACCCAATCGCCCCTTTCCTAATTTAATAATCACTGTTATTTAACACCAAATGTAACCTTTCAAATTTGATAGTGGTCATCTGAACCCACATCGGACCTAAAACAAAATCGAAATAACAGACGATTGAATCAGAAACAAGAGATGATCGAAAGAGAAACAAATAACGATCGCTACAGAATGAAAAAAAGTTAGAGCCGTCACGGGCCTCCTGACAGATGTGAATATGTTTTATTGGTAGCGTGATGATGATCTCCATGTCGCCACTATTTGCATCGCCACGCCAACGATCAGGTTTACCCTTCCTATAGATATTTCACATCAAAAACGATTGCAAAAGAAACAAAAGACGTAACTTTATCCTCCCGAAACTTGACTAGTTGGTCACTGTACACTTCACTTGCATGTTATAAATAACAGTAAGCTTTCACTAGTTTCTGAAGAAACGTCCCTCATCTCTCCTGTGTATGCATCTCTCAATATTCTAAATATATACGTGTGGTAAATATACTATATGTACTATACTAGGTAAGTGTCTATATACTAACTGATATGTCCAACGAAACTCGACTAGTTGGTCACCCTACACATCACTTATATGTAATAACAGTAAGCTTTCACTAGTTTCTGAAGAAACGTCGCTCATCTCTCCTGTTTATGCAGCCCTCAATATTCTGAATGTATGCGTGTGGTATATAATATATACTATATTTTATGTACTATACTAGGTAAGTGTCTTATACTGACTGATATGTCCAACGAAACTCGACTAGTTGGTCACCCTACACTTCACTTACATGTAATAACAGTAAGCTTTCACTAGTTTCTGAAGAAACGTCGCTCATATCTCCTGTGTATGCAGCCCTCAATATTCTGAATGTATACGGGTAGTATACCTATGTACTATACCTATTAGGTAAGAGCGGTGTAAGTCTAGTGGTAGATTTTCATTTCGAAGATCGTGGTTTCGAATTCCGGCTGGCCACGCGGCAATGTCTTTTTCCTTAGGAAAAAGTTACATGCGTTAATAACATCGCTCTTACGGTGAAGGAAATCACCGTGAGAAAACCCACAGCTTAGTTAGCTCCAGACGTAGGTATTGACCAGTTCTTTCCTCTGGGCATGGCTGAGGCATAGTCAGCCATGCCCTTCTAACTTAGGTGGTTTAGGTGCTGGGCAAGTCTACTTCACCTAACAATGTCCCGGGCAATACAGTACCATAAATAGCATGGATTTAAAGTTGCTTGCGCTGTATAAATCATCTAAAAATTATATGAAAAGGCCCTAAACTATACGTGAAATCTAATGAATCGCTTAGGTACCTAGACTGCCAAAATTCTGGGTTAGTCATGCTTTAAAATTACATTTCGTTAGGAAATACCTACACGTTACTTCTACATAAGTACTGCCACAGTACATGGGTAACTTTTCTAGATGAGCGTGTTACATCTTAGACCATATTATCATCAGTTACAATTAGGTGAGATAGTGGTCAAAAGCTCATTTATCGTGTGTAAAAGAAACGTAGAACGGTTTTTGGCAATGAAGTCCAAATAAGGATTATTATTTTATTCAAAGGTATTTTTCCTTTACTAGCTATGTCCCGGTTATTCTCACGGGATCAGGTAAATCCCGGTCTCGTTTTAGGTCTCAAGGGGGCCACAGGGAATAAAAACTAGCTAAAACTATTAGGTACTTCTAAGTTTTAGTTCTAATTTTGAACTTACTCACTTTCTCAGCTTTGTCTTTACACTATGTTTTGTTTACTTTGTCTTAATGTTTTACAAATGAAAATATCTAGGTATCTATCTATCTTATACGATTGATAAATAGATTCCGAATACCGCCCGATTATATTAAAGCCTTAACAACGTACAATAAACAAAGGAACTAAATATAGATTTATTTTATAAATATTGGAGTACTCTAAAGTTATGGAAAAATAAATGATAATTGAACGCAAATCTGTTAGAATTTCCCAAGATGTTCCTGAATTTTCATCCATTATTGAGATTACGGGACTATATGGCTTAGGGAACGGGCTTATTATACAGGCAGAAGCGATTTTGTCATGCTGCCAGGAGTCTTGTCCTGTCCAAGCACGTGTTAAAACGAGCCTTCGATCAAACAATTTTCGGTGAAACGAACCATAAAATGACGGGCATGAATAATCGGGGAAATGTGCATGCTTTTCTAGGATCTTACTTCTTCTTTTTCTTACTTATCTTACTCTTAGTTGACTTCTTTTTTACGTGGGTTATGCGCCATATGCACCATCAAGCTAATCCTGACCGCTTCCAATTTGGGTAAGTATAAGGTTTGAAGTGATTGAGAATGTACTTTTATTTATTATTTATTTATTTATGTAACAAACCCTTTCAGACTTATAACATTTAAACACCAAAACGTCTGAAAGCTATTATACCATAATTACAAATAATTTTTGAAAATATTTTTTTAATCACTTAAATTAGATTTAACTAAAACTAGGTAGGCATGAAAATGAATCAGCTAATACCAGAATAGAGAAAGATCTTAAACAATATTTGTGCCTTGGCTCAACCAATCCATGGACAAACTGGTACTTTAGAAATTCGACCATTTTATTTTCTTTTCTTGTTCTTTTTTTTACTTCCGCTGCGTACAATAATTCGCTCACTGCCAATTCAAAAGTAGGGATCGAACTTGAGCATTTCAAGCAATTACCTCTTTTATTTCTCCCGATCCTCTCATCGCTCGCTTTTCTAACCTAACAACTCCCACCCCTAACGTGGTAATTATGTAGATTAGACGTCCGCTTGTCTTGTCAAAATCGAACTTGAGCAATTCGAGCAATAATAGCTTATATTACTCTCCGCTACACTCACCGCAACGCTCACCGCTCGCTCTTCTAACCTAACCACTCCCACCCCTAACGTCGGCATTATGTAGATTAGACGTCCGCTTGTCTTGTCGGGATCGAACTTGAGCAATTCGAGCAATCTTCGCTTTGATTCCTCTCGATATGCGAACAACTCTATTTTTGCAATCCCTATGAATAATAAATCGGATGAAAGCTTGTTTAAACGTCTTCCGTCTTTATTTAAATTGTGAATTTTGATTTGGGTTGTATTTTTTTGGCAAATTTTGGCCTAGAAAATTTATTTGGGCAAAGTTTGCAATCCGATGAGCTATTGATAGTTAGAGTAAGTACAAGTTTTTTAGGGATTTTGATGCATCGAGGTGGGAAAATTTAGAGCTCACGATCCATACGTGTCATGAATAGTAGAGTACTTATACGTTTTCGCCGCCAAATTTACTACCACTACTAAATTAAAAAAGATGCTAAATTTCGAGTGATAAACGTTTCATTCCGCAACTTCGTGAGTTTCGAAGGCTTCGGCGGTTGTAATTCTCAGCCCTTAAATAACTTTGTCCCGTGACGTTTTAGAGGCATAGTTTAAGGGCAAACATTGTTTAGTTTGTGGTCGTCTTCCGATTGGTATACATATCCATCCATTTCAATCAGTTTCCTATTAAAACTTCATAGGCCCATAATATCTCCTAAACGAGTCACTTTAGAACATCATGTGATGGAATGTTTTATTTATTTCTAAATAAACATTATAGATTTCATCGTGCGACAAGAGATTGAAAAAAAATCAAGATGTCGCCGTCGAATATACCAAGGCCCATTATGTACATTTAAGTTCTCCTTTACTACTAATTTCATTTCTGACGTTTGCGCTATACGTAAAGCGTGTATTGTTATAAAGAATTTGGCTTGTTAAAACTTACCGTTGTTAATTTTAACTCCGCTATCCCCTACCTATTTTACATGACTGCCAAAGGATGTGTTATGTTTTTGCCGTGGGTGTATGTATGTATGTGACCTATTTTTGTGCCGTCGTAGGGCCTAAATGGCTGGGCCGATTTAGTTAAGCGATACGTCGTTAGATTCGTTTGGAGTCCCACCCGACTGCATTTACCATTCTTAAAGCTCCTAGAAGCATCGAACAATTTTTAAGGTTGCTTCACCTGTAGGTATTTCTAAGCTACTAGATCAGGGGAATAGCCAGATTAGACCAGCTTGACTTTGACTGATTCACTCAAAGGCTAGAGTTGTTAAATTTGTTTTTTACTTTTCAGTTAAAACTTCAGTCGGGTTTTTTTTTTTTAAATAGGTATTTTTTTATTAGCTGCGTGGTTTTTCCCGCGTAAGTCCAGATCTCGCGAGGATATCGGGATGTGTTATACTTATAAACCTGCCTATTGGATTCAATAGGCAGGTTTATAAGTAAATCCGTTTTTTTAGTATATAGAGTGATGAGTGGAGTGAACTCTATCTAGGTACTAAAAAACCGTATAAAAATCCGTCCGTACCTACGATTCGTCCATACAAACATACAGAAAACCAGCAGGAAGCGACTCCGTTTTAAACTAAGTATAGAATGATAATGACAATGGTGATTGTAAGGAACTTAGTTCTAAGATATCTTCATTTTGGTGTTCAGAACTACAGGTCTACTGAGCAACGTGGGCCCAATTACCGTTTGCAATGAACGTTAGCGACAAGAAACTATAAATTCCCCTAGACACTAGCGTAGGTAAGTATCTAAGTACCTACCTATCTCTTAGCGGTGTGAAGCCGTATTTTCAAGCCGTAATTCCAGACAATTTCAGAATAATTAATGTCTCAAGGAAGAACGAATATGATACTCTTTTGAGTCGAGTTAAATTGTGTTCAAATTGTTCGGAGGTAAGCCGAAGTAGAGCAAAGTAGGTAAGTAAGTAGTAGGTACCTGCAAGTAATATAAAGGTACTTACTAGCAAAAGTCAATTACATTTTCAGTCTAAAAAAAGGAAGGGTTTCCTCGCGATGTTTTCCTTAACCAAAAAACAAAAAAAATACGTTACTTAGTCAACGACAATTGAGACGATAAAACTGTGTCTAGATTGTTATCTCATTCGCGCTGCAGTCTAGATCGTCTTACTATCTCTGTTTATCACTCAAGTTTATCGTCTCATTTGTCATTAAGTAATGTACTTTTTTTCGTTGTAATCTAAGGTAAAAACTACGTTCAAACATTTTAAAAAATTAAGCCAATCCATTACAATCGCAATGTCGGGGGTATCTACCACGAGACCACTTAACTACTCTTAAAATAAACATTATTCCTATCTAGTTTAAACATTATTAACAACAAATAAAACAAAACTTGTACTCGGAGTTTCCCGCCAACTTTCCGCGCCGAAATGTCATACAAAATGGCGTCCCCGCGTTATCTAGCGACATGGAACATGACGTATCACCCGCAAAACGCCGAGAGAACTGTTTTGTACGTGTGCTACATTTTTGTTGTTTATATTTTGTGTTGGTAAAAAGTTTGTTTTAGTATTTATTTAAATAGACGTGATAAAGTGTTAAACACTTTATTTGTTGAGATACCCAAGAGTCGCTGTCGCTAGACATTTCCGTACAGTATTTAATTATTTATGAAAGAAATTAACAAAATGCTTATAAAAACGAAAAACAAAAATGAAAAAAGTGAACTTTAATTTCATTTATTCAACTTTTATTCACTTGGTAGACATAATTTGTATTAAGGCCATAAGTTGATACTAAATAGTTACTAGAGACTGGCTGTATGCATAAGCTGTGCGGAACCGTATGTCAAAATCTAAATTAGAAAAAAAAACACATCTCCTTCTTATAGTACGCTGAAACACCTTGTTTTTTGATTAAGTTTGTTGTTGAGTTGAGGTACCTTTTCCCACGGGATTGGACAGTGACTGGTTCCATTTCATACTTAGGGGGCATCTTTGTAGTATGTTGAAACTGTTTTACACCGAATCAAGGTGAAAACTTCTTAAATTTCTTGGTTGTTACCAGGTTGTTACGTAGGAAATTTTCATTGATAATTGTTTTTTCTGTTCCAAGCAAAGTGGATTGATAGAAGTTGCGTTGTAACAAAATATGAAATTTGTAGAGTACGTTCTTTGTGTTGTGTATGTTGCCACTAAGAAATGGTTTTTAGAAAATCCCGCGGGATCAGGACTTACGCGTGTAAAACCAAAGTGAAACACTTTTATTTATCATACTATCGAGTACTTCAGGGCTATTCCCCAGTACCGGGAGCCCAGACTGACCCATTTTCGGCGTTAATTGTCATTCGCAGTTCTGGGACATATTGCGTTGCGGCCAGAAATAATTATCTGTGGAATTCGACCAAACAATATGTGCCGAGATCTATTGCTGCATGGAAAAGGCAATTATAAAGGTTTCAGGGTAGGCTTTTTGTTAGAACGCGGGATTAATCGGCATTAAACTACCATTTTGTTCCCCATATTTTAAAACTAGCTGCGCCCCGCAGTTTTACCCGCGTAAGTCCTTTTCCCGCGGGATTTTCGGGATAAAAATTCCAAGTTTCATCGCAATCGGTTCGGTAGTTCTTGCGTGAAAGAGTAACAAAGTCAGATACCTACATACATATTACGTATTTGTGTCTGTGGTATCGTTATTGGTGAACGGATAAAGCGATTTTGATATACTTACTTAGTTTATTGGGTTGCGTACCCACCAGGCTGTAGCTCATGTATAATACAGCCTGCGGTGACATAAACCGTGAGCCGTGAACCGTGACCCGTGATAACTGACAGTTGAAACTAAAAACAAAATAAACAAATGCTTGAAGTTTTGGCGGGAATGTGTTGAGGAGATGTGTTGCTAAACGTGTTGTGTTTCATTTTTGTGAAACTTAGTTCAAACGCGTGTAAATTGTTTAATATCGAGGGCATATTAATCAATTTAGTGTACAAGTGTAAATAAAATTGAAAATCGGTGCAAAACATGGACTTTAGCTTAGTGTTGTCTTCAAAGCTCCGTGAACAAACATTGTAAAAAATGGCCCCCTTTTTTTCAATTATTCCCTCGACTTGACTTTAACTATGACGACTTGACTGATTCGTTCAATACAAATAACTTGCAAATATTGATAATACTTGACACTGGCAAATGTCCGCACGTTTTTATTTTGAAATGTAAAAGGCAATGATACCAGTTACCTAACTTTTTGAATTTGATGAATTTTTACAACTGGCGCTATCTAGTGATAAATTACCGTAAGTTGCGGTCATGGATTTCGCTCGGTCCAGTATTTATTTTAGGGTTCGGTAGCAAATTGTGATAATAATACTGAACCCTTCGTGCGCGAATTCAACTTGCACTTGACCGGTTGTTATTTATCAATAGGTGGTCATATTTGCATACAATACAAAAGCAAATCTCTCAGAGAACAACCATCTGAATCTCCCCCCCCCCCCCCCCATTAAATCCAACGCACATACAAGTCATTTCCCCTGGGTTCTACCGCCTGACACCTCCGTTCTCCACACAGCCGTGTCATGGAAAATATCTGCGTGCGACGTCACAAATTGTCCACTATTCAGTTGCTAAATTACGAACCGACGTTCGTTAATTTATCGTATTTTCAGATAGTTTTATAGAAATTCGTTTATTAATATTATTGTACACTAATATTGTAAAGAGGTAACGTTGGTAACATAAATGTATGTACCTAAGTGTGTAAATTGAGGGTAATCTCCTAAACTATTTTTTATTTATTTATTGGACACACCTAAACAAGGTGTAACGGGTAAGCCCTTTTAATCCGAAAGGGGGTTGTTCTAGACGTCTAGGCGAACAACTTTTGTTTTACAACTTTTGAAAATTTTGAGGTTAAGTTTTACTGAAAAAACAGCTGCTTTTGAAAATAAAGGTAATTGAAGGTTTGATTGTAGTAGACCAAACTAAATGAAAGGACAACATAAGTTCAATGGACCTTATGTTGTCCTTACCTTACCTCTAAGAAACCTCCTTACCTCTAAGAAACAGCTGATCTTCAAGTAAACTTTACACTTCAAATTTTCGAAAAGTAGGTACGTCGAATTTCCAAAAGTCGTAAAACAAAAGTTGTTCGGCTAGACGTCTAGAACAACCCCCTTTCGGCTTAAAAGGGCATACCCGTTACATCTTGTGTAACCTATCTATTATGTCTATAGAATGGATGGGTACTCAGTCCGAATGGCCCACATGGTTACCTATCATAAAAACTATTTTCATCTGAACTATTTTTAACTTAACTATAATACCTGCGTGTGACGTCACATATTGTTCCCCATTCAGTTGCTAAATTACGATGTTCGTAATTTTATCGTTTTTACCAGAGATATGTTAAGAAGTTCTAGATAGGTAATCGGGCCAATTTCTTGGCGACACAATTCCAAGCTAACTAACCAAAGGAGTCTTAGTTCCATCCCAGCTTACGTCGCGATCACCCGCTTGCTCGCACGCACAGTCTATAAATAATTTTCTTTCACAACATTTTCACAGTCAACAATGCCTTCGTGAGTATTTAGGCGATGTACGAATTATTTTTTAAAAAGCGAAGGCGACAATATTTCATTCCATACGTAATAAATAAATAACGCTGTATTTTGATAAAAATATTTTTATTTGACGAAAACGCGTCGAAAATGCATGTCGTGTAGACATCATCCTACTGAATTTTCATTTTCGCTAAACATAGCTAAAATGCGTATGGTACCTAAATCAAGTTTTCGAGATGCTTCCAAATTCACATAAAAAGTCGTTATGACTCTCTCTTGCCTTGGCTAACTACTTACTTGCTTTTGTATCGGAAAGTAACTTGCAATTATTATAAAATACTTGACACTGGCTAATTCACAAATGGCCATAATTCGGTCTATGACCGAAAAAACTGAATTTAGAAAATTGAAAATGAAACTGAATTGAGACATATAGGCTACTTATTACTATCCCGATATTTCCACGAGATCGGAACGGACATAATAATGTGAGTAAAACGAAAGAGCGCAGGTTGTGACTTTGGAAATGGTTACGCTCGTCCGTCAGAGACGAGTTTAAAATGCATCACCTTCAAACTAAAAAAGAGACCAGTCCAGTTCTATGGATCTTTGGTTGTTTTTAGGTAGGTAACTATTGAAAAGCCTTTCAAAAACAACTCTCTTTGAAAAAAAACCTTTGCACTATCGATGACGTCATTACTGACTTGAATGCACTCTCCAATTAACCTACCTGTCATCGGGTTACTATCAAAGGATTTTGAAACCTATTACCCGAGCTTGATGGATGAAAATTGCTTTTGCTTTGGCTTTGCTTTTGATTATATTTTGATGAGATTGATTTGGATGCAATTAATCAGTCAGTCAGGAGTCTCTTCTATACTAATGTTATAAATGCGAACTTTGTCTGTCTGTTACGTTTTCACACCTAAACCTCTGAATATGTTTTTTTATGAAATTTACCTTAAACATATGTATAGAGCTGGATGCAACATTGGAGAAGGATATATATATCCCGATAATCGCCCTTATAATGATGTCTTTATTGCAAAATCTAAATCGTTCAGCTAAAAAAACTCAAATAATTAAAAAGAAACGACTTCAAAAAACTTTTTTTTACTTAAAAAAAAAAAGATTTATTAGCACATATCAAACAATACAATTACAAGTTACCCTGTTTCCCAGAATAGCGTGAGCTGTGGCCCGGGAATTCTCCCCATGTATATCTTTATAGTTAAAAATTGCTTAAAATTGCCAAAATGCATGCAAAAAAAAAAGTACTTTTATACTTTACTATACGTAACATAAACTTACCTACATATTTCTTATTTTCTATTTTTATTTAATTTTTTTCTAAATGTTTTATTTTTTAACATGACATCCCCCCCAAACCCGAATTGAGAACCTCCTCCTTTTTTTGAAGTCGGTTAAAAATAATTATCTATCATGATGAAAATCTGTACATAAAATCTGCGTTGGAATAACGCCAAAACCAGAACGCAGAGCCTTCTTGATTTTGTTGTAACAATAAATCTTTATAGGACGTTGCTTTTAAACGATGTAGTTAAAATTTTAAACTAGTTTTTTAACCGCATAAAAAACCTAAGTTAAAAGTAATGCTTTTACGTATTAATTAGTTACATAGTATAAAACAAAGACGCTTCCTTGTCTGTATAAATAAATCAATAAATCCTGTGACGAACACACATCGCCATCTAGCCCCATGGTAAGCTGCTAAGCTTGTGTTACGGTGACTAGACAACGGATATACTACTTATATTTATTTTTCTTTGTAAATACATACATATTTTACATAGAAATACACCCAGACCAGATACAAATATTTATTTTTAAGCATAAATATTTGCACCCAGCGGGAATCGAACCCGCAACCTTCTATATTGCAGCAAAGCGTTCGCCCGACGCGCCACAGAGGTCGTGTATGTTTGTATGTATGCTTAGATCCTTAAAACTTTGCAACGGATATTGATGCGGTTTCCTTTAGTAGATAGATGAGTAATCACTCTTTTTTTTTTGTATGGCTATTAACAACTTAAGTTTGTCGTGACGTTTGAGTTGACGTTTGCGTGACTTTAAATGTTGCGTTTTAATAAAAAAAAGCAACATTTATCACAAACCCACGCCGATAAACACATCCTGATATTCCCGCCAAATCGGGACTTACGCGGATGAAACCGCAAGGCGCAGCTAGTAAGAATTATAGATACAACTTTTTAAATGTTTTATTTAATACTAGGTGCGCCCCGCGGTTTCACCCGCGTAAGTTCCGTTCCCGTGGGAATATCGGGATAAAAAGGAGCCTATGTGTTTAACTGATGACTTACCTTCGTGCTGACCAAAATTATTATTTCTTCTGGGTAAGTGGACTCTGGGTTTCCGACAGGGATGCGACCAGCTGTGGTATCATCTAATTAGCATCCACCGCTACTAGTTGAGTAGGTAGTTATTGTTCTTTCTGGACCAATAGGTAACTCTGAAAAAACTCTATTCTTTCAAATTTTGGTCAGCCCCCGCGCCCTCGCTGCCCAAAATTTGAAAGAATAGAGTTTTTTCAGAATTACCTATTGGTCCAAAAAGAACAATAACTAAAAATGTGAAACAAAACTACAAGTTTCCAACGAGTGCCAGGACACTCTTCGCATCGGGGGTTCTAACCCAAAGATCAAAGAATATATTTTGGATTATTGGTCTACAACGTACAATACCTAGAATGTGAAACAAAACTTTATTTAATATTTTAGTGCTAACCATTAGGGTTTATTAATTACAGTTATTATAGATCTTTAGTCATTTCGTTAGGTGCACTGTTAGAATGAAGTTCGTTAAGCAACCAGTATCTTTACAATTTGAAAATATCAACTTTTCGTCTGATCAACAAAATTTTCGTCATGGAAAACTATTACCAAATACAGTTCGCGGTATAATATGCGGTCCATCGAACTGTGGAAAAACGAATTTGGTTATAGGTCTACTTTTGCATGAAAATGGTTTAGAATATCGTAACGTTTATGTATATTCAAAAACTCTTTATCAACCGAAGTACAAGTACTTAGAGCAGGTATTACAAAGGGTTCCTGGTGTTACTTTCTCAAAGTTTTATGAAAATCAAAAAGTAATCACTCCAGAAGTAGCAAAATGTAATTCAGTAATTATTTTTGATGATGTCTCTTGTGAAAATCAAAACAGTATGCGTAATTTTTTTGCAATGGGCAGACACAAATACATAGACTGTTTTTATTTAAACCAGACATATAGCAAAATACCAAAACAGTTAATAAGAGACAATGCAAATTTAATAGTATTGTTCAAGCAAGATGATATAAACATGAGACACATTTATGATGAGCACGTTAATACTGATATGACATGGCAAGAATTCAGAGAAATGTGTGCTCAGATATGGAAAGAACCTTATAGTTATGTTGTAATAAACAAGGACTGTGAAAAAAACAAAGGTTGTTATCGAAAGAAATTTGATACGTTTGTTTTATTTCATTAGCGGACTTATGAAACTGAATAGCATAGCTATTATTTAAATCATTGTTCGTCGACCCGTGGTTCAAAATACATGTTTTGTCAGTGTTTTTAATAATGTCCTACATTCCCTTTTTTCGTCGGTTCGCTGATGAAGAGGAACGTTTACGCAGTTTTGAAACTTGGCCGATAGGTTTGAAACAGAAACCAAAAGAAATGGCTGAAGCAGGATTTTTTTATACCGAAAGAGGTGACAGAGTCATCTGTTTTTACTGCGGCGGAAGAATGAAAGATTGGGGCCCCCACGATATACCATGGGAAGAGCATGCACGCTGGTTTGACAAATGTCCGTATGTATTGGTAATGAAAGGAGAAGACTATGTAAAAAATGTACAAAATGGAGGATATGAAGAATTCGAAGAAGAATGCAGTCAAATTGAACCTGAAACTCTGCAAATAAAAGTCGACGCAATACCATCGTCAATTATATGTAAAATTTGTGTGCAAGAAGAATTAAATACGTGTTTCATACCTTGTGGTCATGCTGTGGCGTGTGCAAAGTGTTCTCTATCTGTCGGAGTTAAATGTCCGATTTGTAGAAAAGTATTCGAAAAAATTATTAGATTGTTTTTATAAATAAAGAAAAAAGTAATTTTTTTAATAAGTCTATCTTTTTTATACCTTATAAATAGCGGAGAATATTACTCGTACTATCATTTTGTGAGGTTACTTACAACCAGCAAAGTCGAATATGATGAAACAAAAATTAAAAAAACGATTTATAAACGCTGTTAAAGGAAAGGGTGAATGCATAATTCATTGCTTATGGTCATGCTGTGGCTCTCTAGGCGATTTTTATTCGATTGTATTTCTATGTAAATAATATTATGTTATTAAATTTAGAAATTGACTATAAATAGCTAAATACATAAACTACGCTATCATTTCACATGAATACTGTTAATAGTTCAATCGACTCTGATGCAATGGAAAAAAATCTAAAAAAACAAATTGTTGAAGCTGCGGAAGCTGTTAAAAAGAAGGTTCGAAAAATGCGAAATATTGAAATGGAAAGAAGTAATATTTTGGAATCGGTTTTTAAACCAATCACAGAACCGCTTAATAAAATGGTAGACAGTTCTTTATTAATAGAGTCTCCGGTCAAAAGAAAATCATTTAATTTTTCCAAAGCCTTAAAAAATGATGTTAAATTCAATACTTCAAGTCCATTAGGTAGCGATAAAACTCTAAAGAGACAATCTAACGTTGGATTAAATAGTATTGCGTCTATAAGCCCAAAAGAATATAGTGAGTCACAGGATAGTGACAATGACGATTACGATGGTGATACAATCAAAATGGATAAAGAAGAAGACGAATCTTTTAAAACAGTGTCTTCGGGTTCAACCGATGCAAATTTAGATATTTCTTCGTGGTCCCTTACTCCGGATGCTTCAGATAGTTTAGATAGTGTTCCGTTTGGTGTTAGAAATGATCGCGGAAATAAACTCATGATGGGATCTTCGCGTGTGGTGTTGACCGATGGTTATATTCAAGTTGGCACAAAGAAGTACAAATTTACGAATGGAATAAAAGAATTACTTTTTAAAAAAGTCCCTAACTTGGACGTAATAAATAATGAAGATTTGACTCATTATAAGTTAATGTTACAAGAAACAAATGCTCATCGAAGAAATTTTAGTCCAAATCAACCGATCAAGAGTAATAAAGGTCGGAAATACTTGACTATTATAAAACCACTTTTCAAATTACGTAAAGTTTCAGTAAGCACTGATAGTAGTCAACCTGATACAACACATCAAGGAAAAGGTTTACCACTTATGAAAACTTGGAAGAAAAATGCTGACTACGTTTACTGGGACGATCCTAATGAATTAGTAGATAGATTAAAGCTTTTGATTGCTTCAAAAGATGCTGGTAACACTGGGTTGGATAATGAAATAATTTCTATTATAGAAGAATTGCGTGAAAGCGGGATTATACCATAATAAATAGCATGACTTTAAAAAGTTATTTCATTTCAACTTTATCGATGACACCTGTCAGTTCACCATGATGGACAAGTTTGGACATCACATTCATAAACGATTGCGTTTACCAGATTTTATAGAAAGTTTTGATAAAATCTTAATGAAAACCGAAAGCGGAGAATTTGATTTACATAATACAAGATTAACCGGTATTATAATTCCACTGAAAAATTCTGATGCTGTCAACAAGGAGTACGTAGATACACAAAATGAATTGTATATAAAGAAGGAAGAGATCACAACAATAGTAAATAATTTAAAAACAGTTGTAAAAGAACATTTCGATAATATTATTGCAGATTATTGTACAAAAGCTGATTTACTTAGAACTAAAAAATGAGTAAACTTCAAATTGTGAATGAAATTCATAAAGCTGTTCGCAAGAATTTTAATCGACGATCAGTATTATTAAAGGGCATCGATGACTTATGGCAAGCAGATCTAATTGATTTTCAAAGTTTAAAAAGATATAACCGTGACTATAGATATATTTTGGTGATAATAGATTGTTTTTCTAAGTTTTCTTGGGCTATCCCCGTTAAAACTAAAACAAAAACTGAAATCGCAAATGCGTTTCAAAGTGTATTAGATAAAAACCACCGAAAACCCATTAATTTACAAACTGATATGGGCACCGAATTTTACAACGATGAATTTAAAAAAGTAACAGCAAAGTACAACATTAATCATTACTCTACATATTCTGTTAAAAAAGCTTCTATAGTTGAAAGACTAATACGGACATTGAAAAATAAGTTATTTAAAGTTTTTAGTTTTAATGGTAACTATAAATGGATTGGAGAGTCATTGACAAGTGTCATATCAAAATATAACAACACAATACATCGAACAATAAATTATAAACCTAAAGATGTTAACCATTCAAATCAAAATGCTGTAATGAAAAATATTATGAAATTCCAGAACTCTAATAATAAGCATACAAAATCCAATAAACTAAAAATCGGAGATCATGTTCGTATAAGTAAATATAAAAGCTGCTTCGAAAAAGGATATACCCCTAACTGGTCTACAGAATTGTTTTTAGTTAAAAATGTTTATCTTTCTGTACCAGTTACGTATTCTATAGAAGATCTGTACCACCATCCAATATTAGGACGTTTTTATGAACAAGAACTGCTGAAAACCAACTGTCCGAACGTATACCTTATTGAAAAAGTTTTAAGAAAAAAGAATAATAAACTCTTTGTCAAGTGGTTGGGTCTTTCTAAAAGTGAAAACAGTTGGATTGATAAACAAGCTATATTATAATTCTGTTTTATTAGATTTATAAAAATATAAAATTGCGAATGACAATAGAAATTACTTCATTTATAATTCAGCTATGCGCGGTAGAGGTCTCGTAAATAGTATTATAAATAAATTACCATTTGAATTGCATTTACCTGGTTATAATTATTGTGGACCCGGTACACGATTAAAGAAACGATTACTAAGAGGGGATAAAGGAGTTAATGAGCTTGATAACGCATGTATGAGACACGATATTGCTTATAATAATTCAAACAGTTTGAAAGATCGACACAAAGCAGATTTAGATCTCATAAATATTGCAAAACAGAGAATGAAATCAAAAAACGCTGGAACAGGTGAGAAATTGGCTTCGTGGCTTGTGAACAAAACGATGAAAACTAAGGTCAAGTACGGTGCAGGCGGGAGATCATTCAAGTCGTTGGTTTCAAAAATACATAAAAAATTGAAAAGGTCAAAACCGAAAAGTGATGATGCAGCAATAAAGGAAGCTTATTCTGCAGCTAAAAAACTCATTAAAAATAAGAAAAAAGTTCATGTGCCTCGTGTTATACCGTTACCGAAAATAGGAGGTATTTTACCGCTCATTCCAATATTCGCTGGACTATCCGCATTGGGCGCAATGGCTGGAGGCGCAGCAGGAATAACGAAAGCTGTAAACGATCATAAATCAGCTAAAAAGAACTTGGAAGAAGCTCAACGTCATAATAGAATGATAGAATCAATTGCTCTTGGGAAAGGCCTCTATATAAAACCCTATAAGACAGGAAATGGTATTTTTATAAATAAATCAAAAAACTAGTTAAAAGGTTACCCAGACGCGCACTTACTGATCATGACATTTTAGATTATGCTAATCAACATGTTCCATACTTTAGGGGTGTTTTTATGAGAAATAAACTTCCGTCAAAATCGAAGGATATTGAGTGTGGGATTGTTAATTTAGATAGTTCAGAAAATGATGGAACTCATTGGGTAGCCTATGTAAAACTATTCGAAAATTGTGCATATTTTGATAGCTTTGGTGATTTAAAGCCACCGTTAGAGTTGGCTAAATATTTGAAATATCGCATCACATATAATTATTGTAGATATCAAGACTTTAATACATCTAATTGCGGTCATTTATGTTTAAAGTTTCTACAAACGTTTTGGAAAGAAGAGTTAGGTGATAAGTACGCTATTGTAAATCTAACAAACAAGAATTTTATATGTTAAGTGTGTGGTTCTTTAACTTACGAGTGTTTTTTCGTTTGTTTTTTTTTTTTGTTTTAGTGATAGATTATTAATCATTATATTGACTATATAATTATAAAATTGTTTTAATTACGTTCATTTGTAAAATGTCTTTCACGTTGTCTATAACTGGTAATACCTCGATTTTATCTTCTACTTTTTATCCACCATTGCAATTTGACGGTGAATTCGAGTGTGCCCTTCTGTATTTGTCAACATTCAATTCGATCCCTAACATTGATAAACGAAATAATAAATTTTATTATGACAACAATGAAGTCTTAGAAATACCCGAAGGTGCTTATGAACTCCAAGATATTTCGGACTATTTAAAATCAAACGTAAAAAATGGTACAAACATAAATTTATTTTGTAACAATAACACGTTGAAAACTTTTCTTTTTTGTTCTAAAAACATACGATTCGACAAAAATGATTCTCTTGGAAAATTATTAGGGTTTGATAAACAAACTCTTAAAGCCAATATAATACACGAGTCGCAGCTTCCAGTTAACATTTTATCTACAACAGTGGTAAGAATCGAATGTGACATAGTGAGCGGATCATATATTAATGGAAAATCAAGCCATATAATTCATGAATTTGCTCCAAACGTTCCACCAGGGTATCGAATAATAGAAGTACCAAAAAATATAATCTATTTTCCTATTAATCAAAATAACATAAGTACTATAAATATCAGATTGTTAGACATAAATAATAATTTGATAAATCTACGAGGTGAAGAAGTTCAATTGTATATGCACATCAGAAAAAATGATAGACTTTAATAAATACGGTAATAAGAAAATAAAACACATCAGTACTCATCGATCAATCCGTAAAGGAACAACTAAGAAAAATAATAATAATAATATTACAAAAGAAAATAAACAGTTCTTAAAATTAATCGGACTACTAAAATGAACATCTTAGATATAACGAGTTCACCGGCATACGATAATACCATAGACGGTATAGAATATCATTCATATAAGCCCTACATAACAAGTTTCAACAGAAATGACGAAATTCGCATCCCTATTAACCAACAGGATTTATACATATTACCATCAGCAAGTACTCTCTATATCGAAGGAACGGTAAACATTGTAAAAGGTGTTGGAAAAGAAAAAGTTAATACTATCGAGTTCACGAATAATCCAATTCTTTTTATGTTCCAAGATGTTAGTTATGAACTCAATGGAGTAGAAATCGATAGAATAAAAAATGCAGGAATGACAACAACAATGAAAAATTTGCTATCTTTAAATGAAAATGAGGCTAAAATGGCTAAAGCTTGGGGTTGGGATGTAAACGGGACAAAGACAACTCATGGTGAACACTTTTCTTGTTCAATACCCTTGAAAAACATTTTAGGCTTTGCTGAAGATTATAAGAAAATTATTATGAACTGCAAACATGAACTAATATTATTACGCAGCAATACAGATTTAAATTCTTTGAAAATTCCAACTGGCGAATCACTCGAAGACATTACAATTCAAAAATTAGTTTGGCGCGTCCCACACATTAAAGTGTCTGACAAAGAAAAAGTATATTTATTAAAAATATTAGAAAAAGATCGTCCCCTCCATTTAGCTTTTAGGAATTGGGATTTATATGAGTATCCATTAGTACCAAAAACAACTAAGCATACTTGGGCAATCAAAACATCGTCGCAGATTGAAAAACCGAGATATGTAGTATTAGGCTTACAAACAAATAGAAAAAACTCGTCAGATAAAGATATATCACGATTCGATCATTGTAATTTGAGAGATGTAAAAGTGTATCTTAATTCTGTCTATTTTCCATATGAAAATTTAAATATAAGTTTTAAAGATCAGAAATTTGCGTTATTATATGAACAATATATCAAATTCCAAGAATCCTATTACGGACGTAGAAGTGAACCACTGCTAAGTCCAAAAGAATTTAATGAAAAAACTCCACTGTTTGTCATCGATTGCTCTAGACAATGTGAAAACCTAAAGTCCGGTCCAGTAGTCAGTGTACGTATTGAGCTTGAATGCGATTCAGAGATACCTGATCACACCGCTGCATATTGTCTCATTTTAAACGATTCCATCATTGAATACAGACCGTTGAGTAACATAGTGAAAAAGATAACATAAATATGAATTCCAACACAAGTGAATTTGTGATTGTGGACTTACAAGGATTTAAGGATAAAGATAATAAATTTATTATAAAAGAATTTGCCGTTATAAGAAACGAATGTACGCAAACTTTTCTTGTGAAACCTCCTTTCCATTTTAAACACTTATCGGTGGAAGAAAAGAAACAGGTACGATGGATAGAAGCTAATCGCGGAATTTATTGGAGTGAAGGTTTTATCGACTACAGTGAATTCAAACGTAATGTTAAACCGTATCTGAATTGTCAAAATGTTTTAATTAAAGGAACTGAAAAGATCAAATGGATTAAAGATCTTTGTGAGAACTGTGAAGTAATTGACATTGGAGAAAAGCTAGGCTGTCCTAATCTTTTAAAATTATATAGTCAATATGAGGAGTCTAATGTAAATTTAAATTGTGTTCATCATAAGAAAATGTGTGCTCTAAAAAATGTTATGTGTATAAAAAAATGGTATATTGATAACCATACTAAATTTAATTTATGTAAATATTTTAACTCTGTATCTTGTACTTAATATTTTTACTGAAATATATTTCTATCAATCATTACTTTTGTATTATTATTATTTCGTCTATGCAAATAAGGTACCTATTTCATAAATAAAATACATTATTTGAACAAATCAGATAAGCAAGGATTTATTTCAAAATAATCTATGACTAATACATTTTTAAATAAAATTAACTAAAAACAGATTATCTTTATTAATTTAAACAATACTTACTAACTAAAATATACATTAATTAATTATCGATTATAGTTTCTGATATATTTTTGATCACTCTCTCCGTTTGGTCTAATATATTGTCCACAAAATCTTTTACTACATATTGAGCCGAAACAACAACGTCGCTTTCATTTTCACAGTTTTCATCACTAATGTCAATTATTTTAATCTGTATTAACCGCCTCCCTTTACAGGGCTCGCGGTTCAAAACAAATGAAGACTTTCGTTGGATGCTACTGTAATTATTCTTAGTCGTCTTCTTTAATTTTCGTTTTAGCTGCTTTGGTGGTGTTTTCTTTAAACTTTTTACAGGCAAGTTTTCCTCATAATCCGAATCTGGAAATTTTTGCGCACATTGAAAGAATAGATCTTGGGTGTCGAGTCCTAAGAGTCCCTCTTGTATTTCCACATCATTTCTTAGTACCATGTCCGACATTATCTGAAACAATAAAAATAACACATTAAGATACGTAAATAGGTAGTATTTCGAATTGAAAACAGAAAAGTCAAAATTTGAAACTTACCAACGTGCAATATTTATTTATTTAATTAGCTCAAAAGGTCTTGCCTCTGTAACGTACAAGTAAAGAATAATCCACTAACATTATAAACACTTAATGGAAGTTAGTGTTTACTCGACAAAATCATGCATTGATGCAATGATACTTGATATTGCTATTTTTACAAAGAAACAGCGCAGGTGTCTGTTCTCGAGTTTCATTCCTTTAAAGCAAACAAACGTGTTGCAACATGCTGGTCGGTATCATCAAACTGCTTTGTTTATAATATTAGTGGATAGGTACCTAAATAATTATTTCATTTCGAAAGAGATAAATAAAATGCAGCTTTTATAATATAATAATATAATTCTTATTTAACTTAAACTATAATTACTTATAGCTATAACATCGTGTATTGTTCTAAAAGCTGGCTCTCTAGCAAAAAAGTAGTTACCATTTGATTTTTACAAAAATAACTTATAGGTTTAACATCGCGTTTAGTTTACCGCAGGTAGTTTATGCGTGGTATAGGTATACCTTGTATTTTTATTTTCACAAAATAGTAGGTATTTTTACAAAATAGTATTCTTAATTTTGAATTTATGACGTTGATTTGGAAAGGGTTCAGAATGAATACTTAAGAGCCACTCATAACTCATGGCATTGTTTTGCCTACATTATTATAACTAGAGTTACAATAATAATTATGTCAACTCGATAATAAGCTACAAAATAATGTTTTACACTCCTAGAAAAGCAACATGACCCAGTGCTTTTGTAGATATCTTATCTGATGATATTAGACGTTTATCATCTTTACTGGATAAAGCGACTTTGTCAACGCATTGAGTGAAAACTTGATGTTTTATTGATTTAAACAATTTATTTTTTTTCCTTAAAATTGATTGAGAAAATAAAGTTTTTCTATAGTCAGACACTTCTAAATCGCGAACGACACATGATTTGACACCTTTAGCTTTTTTTATTTCAGTTTCGACAGTTTTTAAACAATAAAGTTTTGACCGTAATCCTATAAATTCCAAAATAATTTTACCACCCATTTCATCCTTAAATAACCCTGGTACTTTTTTATTAATCAAAGATAAACCATACCCGTTGTCTATTGGAAAGTTACTAGTGTCAAAATAATTAACAAAATGTTCTTTTAAATCTTTATAGAAGTCATTTGTTTTAATATGATAGATAAAACTATCTGTATCGGTATAACACATTTGCAATCGATCACCATAATGTGGTTTCATTACTGAATAATGAAAATCATACATGTGAGCTTTAGAAAGTTCAAGTACCGAAAACCCAATGTAAATTGGTTTATCTAATGCTATTTGTGTTGGCTTCAGTTGAATAGCTGCTAGGTTTTCGCTAAAAATAATGCTACTGTGGTAATAAGGACTGGATATTAATTTCCTTGCAGAATTTTTCTTTTTAGTTAAATTTAGACTATCGTCCCATGTATTAACCAACTTCACATCCACTTTCTTTGCGTTGTTTTCTAATGTTTTACCAAATATACTGTTATTAAGTAATTTAAAAAAATCTTGTTCAAACGTCGATTTAGCTTGTTGTCTCAAACGCGTATTTAATTCAATATACTGTTTTAAATAATCATTTTGACGGAATGTAATGACTCTATGAACTTTTTTTAATATTAAACCATGTTTCAAACATGTTTTTAAATGAACGTAATGAATAACGTAATAGAATTTATCATATAGATTTGGGATTAGTTTAACAGTTTTTGAACCTGGTGCAATGAATCGCTGTGAAGCTAGAGGGTAATCTGAATGGGTTAAATGCAATGATTTTGGATAGCTTAAGTCAACCTCAAGAATAAAACCATATTCTGCGTTATCCGGTACACTATTTACGTCTAAACTAGTGATTTCTTCTTTAGATAGAAATTTAAATTCAGATAACGGCAAAGTTAAACTTAAACTATGACCATACAGGTTATTGCAATCTATATATATGAGGTAAGATTGTGGAATCGAATGATCATAATCCAACATATATTTATTATTCGCTCTGGCATATCTATGTGAAACTAAACAAATACCGCCTCTAATTCCTGATTGTATCATATTATAAATAGATTCATCATTTATCAATTCTAACTCGACTTGTGTTTTGTATAACATCGCATCGAAAGATAAACTCGGAGCGGTAATATAAAACGCTGGGTCCAATTGATAAAAGCTTTTACATGTGATACGGAACTGTTCGAAGACGTCAGTTAACAATAAAACGTCCGTTTTTAAATATAAGTCTGTATATTGACCCATATTATTTAATCTAAATTGTCTCCAAATTAATTGCGCATGAGCATAATAATTTTTTCGGGTAGGTTTAAAAAAACCAGCAAGTTCACTTCAATATTTAATTTAAATTTTAAAATATATAAAGTCAACAAAACTGTACAATATATGCAAAATCGTGTATAGTTTAGTGAACCACCTACCAGTTTGTGTTTTTGTTAATTTCTTGCAAGCACTTTATGAGAAAAATCACTACACAAGAAACATGGATCAACAGTCACTATTCCAACTTGAGGCAGACTTCAATAAGCGTATGGCAGCTTTTGAGGGTGAGCTGCAGAAGAATCTAGCATCCCCCAGTGTGGCAAGCCTCGCAGCGGAGTTTGCCACTTATAAAGCTTTCATTACTAAAGCTCTGAAGGCACTGCAGCAGCAGATTGGGGTCTTGTCCCGGACCATTGATGACATGGAGCAGCAAAGCAGGAGAGACATCTTGCTCCTTCATGGTGTCTCTGAGACCAGGGACGAGGTTCTGTCAGCAACCGTAGGACAAGTTGGAGCTCGGATCGGTTGCGGAGAGTAGCATACAGCGATGTCAAAGAATGGGACGGGCTGATTTGACTAAGCCAAGGCCCATTCTGATTAAATTCACCAGTCAGGCTGATCGTGACAGCATCTGGCAGGCCAAATCCAAGCTGAAGGGCTCAGGGTTCACTCTCTCCGAGTTCCTTACAAGAACGAGGCATCAGCTCTTCATGAGGGCGAGGCAGAGTTTCGGAGTGTCTAGATCCTGGACGCACCGGGGCTCTGTTTATGTTCTCGACGCGGGAGGCACGCGACATTATGTTCGCCGTGTGGAAGAGTTGGTTACTTTCTCTGGTCCAGCCACTGACGATTCTTTTGTAAAACCGAAGAAAGCAAAACCACGGCGAGTTGGAGCGAAGTCGGCGGTGGTGGCGGCTTCAGGATCATCGACTTAGTGATGCTTTTCGGGGCTGTGTAGATAACATATATTTCTTTTAATTTTCCCGTTTGTTTCGTAATCCGAGGTAGTATAAATTTTACTTTTTGCAATTTAGGGTAGGCTAAATATTTCGTTTTGTTTACATTTTTCTTTTTGTAGGTTTTCTCTTTAGTTTATCATCTTGACACTGACAGCAAGCTGTCAACTAACTTATGGCATAGGGATGCTTTGTTATGTAGCCAACAATTTTGATTTTTAATTTTTCGTTTTTTTTACCGACGAAATGTTGTTTTGTTGTTGTTTTTTTATTTTATTATTGTGCTTATTTGTGTGCTACCTCGTGATTGTCTATCTATGGTGCTTTCTCTTATTCCTAAATGTAATTTCCAGCAACTGGCGGGTGGTTTAGAGCGGATTATTTTGTCAATTTTAAATAGTTTTTTTTTTTAAATATTTTATATTTATTTTATACTGTGTATATTTTTTATATTTTATTTATTTATTTTACCTATATTTATTATTTATTGTATATGTCGGAATAAGATTAGACATCAGAAGTAAAGAAAAGGCCAGAGCTCACTCAATAACGGTTTATTCTTTAACTGAAATATATTACATTATATTAATTCTAATAACCAGTACCAGTACAAATCAACTAATTTAATTTAATTATCAAGTACAACTTAACTTATAGAACGAGGTGACGTAAGCAACCATAGAAGTTTTACCAGTTCGTAGAGGTCCGCACTCCAAGACGCACTCCTTCCAAAAAAAGCCCCGAACTCAGTCTGCAGCCTAATTTATAAGCTTCCTCAGTGAGGCGACTCTGTAGAAGGGGAAGTGGGGCGATGGCGTTTGGAGCACGGACCAATAGTGAGCCTGTTTACTGTCTATGGTAACTTCCGCTAGATGTTGCCGCCGTCACGGCCATTCTGACGACTAGCTCGTCCTCGGGCGTCTAATTCTGTTTGTGTGGACAATGAAAATGACTTATTTTAATCAAACTAGAAAGCATTCTTATTAACACTACTACTGCTGGTCTAGATCGTCTTCCATAAGAAAAGATCCCTACAGCATAACTAAGCAACTGCTGGTCTAGATCGACTGCCATAAGAGGGAGAGACCCCTACAGCATAAACTACTGCTGGTCTAGATCGTCTCCTCTAAGAAGGAGAGACCCCTACAGCATAAACTACAGCTGGTCTAGATCGTCTCCTCTAAGAAGGAGAGACCCCTACAGCAAACATCAATTTAGATTTTAAACTACTTCTAACTTAATTCATTTCAAATTGACAAGGTTTCTTCTGAGCAAATAGATACTGTTTCAGAATTTGCAGATAAAGTATCAGAATTAATTGAACGTGTATCTTCAGAATTTGGTAATGTATGTACAGGCATATCACTTACATTTGCTACAGGTATGTCACTGACATGTACAGGTAAATCCCCTACATCTAAGGTTGAATCACTTACATCTATAGGTAAATCAGTATCCGATATGTTATCCGCCGTCACGGTCCGTTGGTCATCGTCAGATTCTTCGCTATAATTTTGGGAAATCTCGAGGTAAGCCTCATTACCCCTGGGTACTTCCCTTAGATTTTCATGCGCATACTTATAAATTCTGTTGGAGTTATTTATGTGTTTTAGTTCATACCGATCATTTTCTAAAACAGTAATAATTTTGAAAGGTCCTTTGAATTTATTATCCAATTTAGTTTGGTGCCTTTCTTCACATTTTACGAAAACGAAATCACCTACTGAGAAGGGCTTAACCCGAGCTTTCCCTCTATTAAACCGACTTGTGTCAGCCCTAGCTGAGCGAGCTATGTTTTCTGAAGCAGACAAACGGGCCGCTTCGAGATCAACTCTATCGGAACTGGACGAGGCTGGAGAAATTCTAGCTAAATTTAATGAATTATTTTTTAATCCAAACATTAATTCCATAGGTGTAAAACCTGTTACTCTAGAACGAGTAGTGTTGAGAGCCAACTGAATTTCTCCAAGCTGGTCCTGCCACACATCGCCTGAGTTACATTCAATTATAGTAAAAATACTTTTTAAAGTTCGCATGACCCTTTCTACTTGACCATTAGCTCTGCATGATCCAGTTGCTATTAAGTGAAGTTCTATATTATTATCTTTGCAAAAATCTTTAAATTCATTACAGTCATAGCAACGGCCCCGGTCAGCTATAATACGCTTAGGAGTGCCTAAAAGATGAACAGCATTTTTTAAAGCTTTAATAGAATTAGCGGAACTAAGAGTGGGAGTATATTCAAGAATAACGAACTTAGTAAATGCATCAATTAGGACAGAACAGTATTCTTTTCTTGTACTTTTTCCACTTAATTTTCCAGAGATATCCAAATGAATCGTATGCCAAGGAATTGGTTCTTTAGGGATGGGATGAAGTTGCACTTGTTGTGCGCCAGATGGTCCTTTAGACGTTTTGCAAACAATACAGCTATTAATAAACTTTTTGACATTATTTGACATGTTCGGGAACCAATAAAATTCATAAAGCTTATCTAATGTTTTGTCATAGCCTAAGTGTTTAATTTAATTGTGAACATAGGTTATGAGAGACCAAATAAGGGAACGCGGAATAATTGGTAACCAACTAGAGATACCCCTACGCTCGATTTTCCTATATAAAACACCTTGTCGCAAATCGTATGTATGGGACACTTCTTCAGGCAATTGATTGCTACGTAATTTAGATATGATATCAGAAAGCTCGGAATCTCTTTCTTGTTCGACAGTTAACCAACCTTTGTTTAATTCAAGAAAATTTATTTTCCGTGGTTCAGAGCGATTAGTCAAGTTTCGTGATAAAAAATCAGCATGTGCCATTTTTTTACCCTCTTTATAAATTATATCAAAATCAAATGCCTGGAGAATTGCCCACCAGCGGTGTACCCTAGGGGTTAAATCACGTTTTGAGTGGGATGCCTTTAACGCGTTACAATCAGTAAAAACTGTAAATTTTCTACCGTGTACATATTGACGGAAATGTTCTACAGCTTTAACAACGGCTAACGTCTCTAATTCGTACGAATGGTATCTACTTTCTGCATCAGTTGTTTTTCGGCTAAAATATTCGACTACATGATTAGCGTTAGTGTATCTTTGAATTAAGATTGCGCCATATCCTTCTGAGCTAGCGTCCGTGTGTAGTTCAATGGGTAAAGAAGGATCAAAGACTTTCAGGACAGGTTCTGACGTCAATATTTTAATTAACTGTTTATGTATTTTGTCATGATCTGACGACCATTGAACTACACCCTTTCCCTTAGTCAATGGATATAAGGGTCTAATGAGATTAGAGAAGTTGGGAATGAACTGTCTAAAGTATGTAGCTAAACCTATAAGCTGACGAACTTGGGTCACTGTTTTAGGAGTGGGGACTTTAGTTAAAGCTTCTATTTTTCTAGGGTTTGGTCTTATTTCTCCAGCGGAAACAATATAACCAAGATATTCAGTTTGAGACTTCATAAAACTGCATTTTTTAATATTAAAAGAAAAGCCTGCCTCGGACAAGGTTTTTAATAGTTTGTCTAGCCGTTCTAGTCCCTCTTTGATAGAAGCTGATGCACAAAGTAGGTCATCCATAAATACCAGAATCCTACCGTCATTAAGTGGTTTTAGCGCATTGTTAATTGCTCTTTGAAATACTTGAGGTGCATTTCGAAGACCGAATGGCATTGTAAGGTATTCATATTGACCTTTTGGAACTACAAAGGCTGTTTTCTCTATAGAATCCTTATGAACCGGTAATAAATGGAAGCCAGATGCCATGTCTATAGTGGAAAAGAAATGTGCCCCATGTAATTTGTCTATTTGATCTTTTATTAAAGGCAAAGGGTAATTATCTGGTTTAGTGTTACGATTTAATTCCCTAAAATCGACGCACATGCGCGTTGAACCATCCTTTTTACCTACTAATATTACCGGGCTGGCGAAAGGCGATGAGCTTTCTCTAATAATGTTGGCTTTAAGTAATTGTTCAATTTTATCATCGACTATTTCGGACTCCAGAGGGGTAAGCTTATAGGGCCGCCTTTGCACTGTCTTATTGGAATCGATTAAGTCAATTTTGAGTTCTCCCGTTTTGACTCGAGTTGTTGGTAATGAATCAATAAAATAAGCGGAGTATTTTGTCAAAATGTCATCAAGTTTTTCTTTATCGCGTCCAACTAAGTCCGTATTAATTGAATCGGGACTCCAGTTATTGTCTTTCAGACAGCACAAGTTTGATACTTTAAATTGGCTTAAAACCAACTTGTTTTCGTTCATTTTTACAGATATGTTATTTTGGAGTAAGTCTCGACCCAATAAAACAGTGTGATGAAGGCACTCGTCCGGAAGAACATGAAAAGTTATTATGAGGGAAATATCTTGGATTTTAATGTCACAAGTTATCTGTTCCATGCTATTAACTGAACCGTTACCTATTCCTATCATATTTATAGGGTCATACGATCTTTTACCTCTAAACAAATGAGAAACACTTTTCTTAATAAGACTACACTCTGAGCCTGAATCAAAAATAAAATCAAATGAAATACCGTTACAATCCAAGGAACCACCGATGTTCTTATAACACACGTTGACTTCTTTGCTGCTAGTTGCTGTGAAGTCCTTCTTCGTGACACCGCTTCTCTTTGGGCAGCTGGAGACCACGTGGCCGGGTTCGCCACAGACATAGCAGGTTACTTGAGGCTTCGAAATTATACGATTATCTGAAACCATACTGGTTTTATGGTTATTTGACTTCATTATTCTATCCCTACATTCTATTGCACGATGTCCCATTTTGCCGCAATAGTTACAGCGTACTCGGAATCCTAAAGTCGTGGTTCGAAAACGTTTTGGATCGGACTCATTGGTGACGGGGTCTTCATTCTTCCTTTTAATAGAAATTCCGCGTAGTACACGGAAAAGTTGATTTTTGTCCGTTATGACCGAAGAATTTAGTTCACGGCGAATAAGGGTATCACAATTTGAGAGTACTGAAATTGAGAATCCTGTTATAACTTTTTCGGGTAGGTTAGCATCTGGTATTCTTTCGATAAGTTGCCACAGTCGTAAACCAGCCTGAGCTGGTGACTCTCCAGAATTTATTTGGAATTTAAGAACTTGATCAAAATGGTCTTGAACCGACATCGGCCGGGAAAATTGTGCCATCAAAAGTTCTTTTATTGTGAACCAATCAAACTGATCCGGGCGGACTTTGGTTAATATAGTAGCCGCTCGCCCTTTGAGGCAATGTGTCAAAGTCATAATCAAATCGACCCCTTTTAGGTTTTTGCTAGTTATGATTGTTTCAGACAGCTGACACCAACTTTCTATATCGGAGTTAGGGTCTTCGGGGTCGAAAGGGACTAATATTATTGAGCTTGGGTTATTCGGTCGGGCTGCCAAGCTTTCTGCAAATTTTGAAAATACCGCTTCCAACGTCGCAAATGGATTCTGCATGGTCGCTGCAGCCGCATCCTCAGGTGTGGGCTGATCTGATCCCACTTCTGATGTCGGAATAAGATTAGACATCAGAAGTAAAGAAAAGGCCAGAGCTCACTCAATAACGGTTTATTCTTTAACTGAAATATATTACATTATATTAATTCTAATAACCAGTACCAGTACAAATCAACTAATTTAATTTAATTATCAAGTACAACTTAACTTATAGAACGAGGTGACGTAAGCAACCATAGAAGTTTTACCAGTTCGTAGAGGTCCGCACTCCAAGACGCACTCCTTCCAAAAAAAGCCCCGAACTCAGTCTGCAGCCTAATTTATAAGCTTCCTCAGTGAGGCGACTCTGTAGAAGGGGAAGTGGGGCGATGGCGTTTGGAGCACGGACCAATAGTGAGCCTGTTTACTGTCTATGGTAACTTCCGCTAGATGTTGCCGCCGTCATATACATATATGAATTACTGTAAATGTCGGAGCTGAGTGACGATGAATTTGTAGCACCTTATTTGTCGTGCTCATCTGGCAGTGTTAGTGATAGTGATGACAGTTACCGTAGCTTTCCTTCTTTGTCTGATAGCATTGAGGACATACTTCGGGATGTACCGAAGAACTTCAATGTTGTACACATTAATGCCCAGAGCATTCCTAAGCATTATCAAGAGATGTTGGCATATTTGACGGAAAAAAACCTTCACGCCATTGTAGTTACCGAGTCCTGGTTAAAACCCTATCATTCAACGCTATCTTACTCTCTGCCAGGTTTTAACCTTATCCGTAATGATCGTGTTGAGGCTGGTGGTGCTGGTATTGCGATTTATCTACGATCCCATATTCCCTACAAAATAATTAGTATGTCCGCACAACCTTGCCCTACAAATGCTGGCCAGCATTTGTTTTTGGAAGTGCTCATGAACAAAAGTAGGGTCTTGTTAGGTGCCTTCTACAGTCATAATTGCCACGTCGATTATTTCACATCTTTTGAGGCCTTGCTCGAGGATATCATACCGCAATACAACCACACCATTATCATGGGCGATTTCAACACTTGTCTCCAAAAGCAAGAATACCAGTACCTAATTCGAGCTCGTAAGCTCAGGGCTGTGACGTCAGCTTATAACCTCACTATTCTTCCACTTAATTCCACCCATCATTTTCCGAATTGCGCCCCTTCACTTTTAGACCTTATTCTTGTATCTTCTCCCTCTCACTCTGCCAAGTATGGTCAGCTTTCGGCGGACTGTTTCTCTTACCATGACCTAATTTACCTTTCGTATAAGGTGCGTCCGCCGAAGGTTAAACCTAAATTTATTTTTCAGCGCAACTTTAGTGGCGTGAATGTAGAGGAAATCCGTAAAGATGCACAAGATTTTGACTGGGAGGGAATATTCGATTGCAATTCCATCGATGAGAAAGTTCTTAAGTTCAACACTGCTATGAATAAACTTTATGATAAACATGCTCCTTTAAAGGCCGTAAAGCTGAAATATCATCCTGCTCCATGGCTAAACGACGAGATAAAGTTGCTTATTCATAAGAAAACCGTTGCAAAAACCAAACTTCGCATCAATGCAACTGATGCAAATAGGGATAAGTTCATTGAACGACGAAATCGCTGCAATAGAATGTGTAGGGATGCACAACGCCGTCACATACATAACTCTATCAATGATGGAGACCCAGCCAAGGTTTGGAAATTTTTAAAGTCACTAGGAGTTGGTAAACAAACTCAACATTCTACTCCCGATATAACCATGGATTTACTAAATCAACACTTTTCCTCTTCGTCATGCTTAAACAGTTCTGTGAAGGCTCAAACTTTACAACGTCTCTTCTCTGTTTCAACTCCTGATTCGCCATATTTTACTTTCGAACAATTTACCGCTTGTGGTGTAAAGCAGAGCATGAAACACATAACCTCTAAGGCTGTCGGAAGTGACAATATCAGTCGCAGCATGCTTATGCCCATCATTGACGAAATCCTTCCTATAATTCTACACATTCTCAATTTCTCCATTTCTCACAGTGTAGTTCCCACCCTTTGGAAAGAGGCACAGATCATCCCTCTTCCGAAAAAAGCTAACCCTAAAACTTTCTCAGATTATCGACCAATTTCCATTTTGTCATTCCTTTCTAAAGTCCTTGAGCGCCTTGTACACCAGCAAATATCCAAATTCCTCAATACTCATATTTTACATAATCCTTTCCAATCTGGATTTCGTCCGGGGCATAGCACAACTACTGCTCTTGTTAAAATCACTGACGACATCCGTAAGGGTATGGATAATCGTAAGTTGACGGTATTAGCATTGCTTGATTTTAGTAATGCTTTTAACAATGTTGACTACGACATTCTACTCGGTGTTTTAAGCTCGCTTCGCATATCTCCAACGGCGATTGAATGGTTTCGTAGTTACCTGTGTGGTCGCCGGCAGCGTATTCGTGTCGAAGATGTGTATTCATCTTGGTGCAATGTGACTGCCGGTGTACCCCAGGGCGGCGTGCTTTCTCCTCTCCTTTTTTCAGTATTCATTAACTCTATCACTTCTAATCTTTCCTCTTCCTACCATCTATATGCAGACGATCTTCAAATCTACTCGCAGACTGACTGGCTTGATCTCAATGGTGGAATTGCTGCTATTAATGGTGACTTGGCAAACATATCTAGCTGGAGTAAATCTTTTGGCATAGCTGTTAATCCTTCCAAATCTCAAGTCATCGTTATAGGTAGCTCTAGGCTTTTGGGTAAAATCTGTTGGGATGATGTGGACTCGGTGTTGCTTGACGGGAACCGAATTCCATTCACTAAAACTGTGAAAAATCTTGGTGTGATCCTGGATGCAGAGCTGGGTTGGCAGCCGCAAATAACTGAAACCAGTCGGAGGATATTTGCTGCTGCGGGTTCACTCCGTAGACTGCGGAACTTTCTGCCGACTGCCACTAAAGTTAGCCTCGCTCAGTCTCTCATGCTCCCTATCCTCGACTATGCCGACATCTGCTACATCGATTTAACTGAAGAGCAACTAGATAAACTTGAGCGTCTCCAAAATGTTTGCATACGGTTCATATTTGGATTGCGTAAGTATGACCATGTCTCTGAATTCCGCCATAAGCTCAAGTGGTTGCCAATCCGCCTTCGCCAGAATGCTCATATTCTCTGTTTCCTTTATAAAATCCTATTTGCTCCTTCCTCTCCTCCCTATCTAAGAAATTGTTTCAGGTTTTTGAGTGATTCTCATGAAAGAATTCTCCGCTCTTCTGAATCCCTTCTCCTTCAGATTCCAGATACCAATTCCACCTTCTACAATAAATCCTTCGCTGTTCATTCTGTAATCCTTTGGAATTCTCTTCCACAACCTATCCGATCTGCTAAGTCCCTTCCCATTTTCAAGGCTATGGTTACTAATCATTATCTCAGTACTATCTGATTTATATGTGTATTACTATATTTATATGTGTAGTTACGTGTTTGTACATATTAATATATATATTTATGGATATTTATGTGTATGTATTTATGTGTATATTTATTGATATCTAGTTTATGTAGGTTATATGTATACTTGAATTATAATACATAGATATTTTATGGGTTTGTGTATAGGTATTTATTTATGATATTATTTTCACATTTCTACCTACCACTCAAGCTGTCAGTTCTAATCCATCCAAAGGTTGCCTGGAAGAAATCGCTCTTAGCGATAAGGCCGCCCATTTGTACAACTTAATTTTTTAAGCTTTTATTTTAGTATTTACTGTTGTATATGTGTGTGTTGTTTTCTATGTATATGTTGTGCAAATAAAGATATAAAATAAATAAATAAATAAATAATAATCTTTTTTAGATATATGCACATTCGTAAGAGAATTATAAAAATCTTTTTTATTTGGGAGTGATGTTTCATTGTAACGATGTAAATTATTCATATAATCGTAAGGATAGATACACTCCTTTTCGAGTAAGAAGGTGAAACTGTGCATCATTCGAAAAATGTTTTTTTAAGTGCACAAATTTTTCATTATGCATTGTTTTCGCCAATTTATCAATACTCGTATTTAGAAATTTGAAGGAATCAACGAAACGCAACAATATTAATTTTCCATCAGGAAAAGACATGTACTTAGTAAATGATACATAATTCTCTTTAGTTTTTGGGATAATTTTTATAGACCCTGGAGCTTCACCTAATTTTGTGATAAATAAATGACAGTCGTAACCAGATAAATTATGGAAAAAAATTGGTACAAAATTTGGAATTTTGTATTGGAGATTGCAATAATTATGAGCAGCTCCCCTAAATTTTCCAGTTATATGACAATGGTCTCTAACTTTATCACCATATAAAAAATTGTTACATATGTGACACCTCGATGCGTTTTTAAAATTATGCTCATCAAGATCAGTAAAAATTATAGGCACATTTCGACACAATATATCATGAATTTCGCGAACGTCGTTAAATATGTTAGATACGAATATGTCTACACAGTCCATGCCTCGATATGTTACAAATTTATTGTACTCTGAATTCTCCGAACAAACAATGTAATAAGCAAATGCAATAGGTACATGTCGATGGGTTGTAGAAGTATGTAAACCTCTAATTTCTTCATTACAACTCGCTTCAAGCAAGCTCTCAAAGTCCGCATAGATAACAAACGGAACGTTTTGTTTTCTGTCATAATGTCTAAACTTTATTTTGGAACCCTTTTCGGGCAAAACAGTAGCTAAGCCGCTGCAAGTGTGCAAGTCTACTAGTTCGGCACTTTTAAAAAACACTAAACAAGTATCACATAGAAACAGTTTTTTATGATTTGCAGTAATTTGATTTCGTAATAAACGCGACAAGTTTTTAATTAAACAATAATGGGACTTTTTATCATTTTCTAAATAAAGTAAATGAATAATTCGTCGATTAACAGTGTTATCAGATTTATATAGAGGACCAATAACAGTGTTCTTTTTACTCAATCCGTAAATTATAAAACCTAAACCAGGATTATTATTTTCAAATATAGATATATCAGAAAAAGTCGCTGGAAATGACATGTTTTGTAAGTTCAACACATCACGAAAATTAGGATAGGATGAAACTCTATCAACATGTTTTTTTGTAGGATATAAATATGCTAAAATACTATACAAAAAGCAATACTTATCGGTATTACGAACGTTTATACAAGCCTTTTTGCTTTTTATTTGATTAGGTAATTCAATGTACGTTGAACCACCGATCGGTTCGTATTTATTTACGTTAATCTCCAGGTGAATACAATTTAAAAATGACCAGCCGCTGTCATGACCTTCAAATTCCTCCACTTGGTTTTTCAAAGTTTGAAGCAGTGAAGAAAATAACATATCGAATTTATAATTACTGTAAATAGGTGTATTTTTCGTACAAAATGATTTAATATCTACGTGATCATCCTTAAACGTTATAAAACCTGCGTAAAGTTCAAAATTAACTTTTATGCAAATATGTAACTTTATGCAATCATTTAAAAGACGTTGTAATTTACCACGAATCGATTTTAAAAATAATTCAATACTAGATTGATTCGTCTCCTGAGCCAAAATTCTATAAGATATAATTCTACATTTAAATGCAGATTCAATGGTTTCAATCCCCTCGCTAACCAAAAGACTTGAAATTTTTTGTTTGTGAACCCTGCTTCTTAAATGACCTACCCAGGATTGATTATTAATTACTAAGTCACACGTCTTACAGAAAGGCATGGTAATAGAGTAAATGATCAAGGACGTAAAATAATTATTTATTTATTATCTTATGTAAATCTTATAAATTTTACAAGATGAAAAAGATAAGTGATTAAAATCTGGAAAATTGCATAGAGAGCCTAGCTAGCTTACAGTGTTACAATATTAAACTTATAATCTTATATATATAACATCGCTCTTACGGTGAAGGCAAACATCGTGAGGAAACCGACATGTCCTACGCCCTTGCCCTGCAGTGGGACAAATTAACGGGCTGGTGATGATAAATCTTTAAAATTTAAAAGATAAGTCATAAAGATGTTATAAAAAAGCCTCAAGTGTTACAAAATTATAATAATTATTTTTAAATCTTTAAAAAGAATCTAATTTAATTAGAATCTTTAAAAATTTTTGCCTCTGATGCTTTAAAAACATCAAAAGATGTGACTAAAAGTTTTTGGAGTGGATCCCAACTCGGGTGCCCCTCATCCAAAATCAGTTTTAAAGACGATAAAGCTTTTTTATACCGTATCTCAGGTTTTTCGTTAATAATGTCGGCCTTATTATAAAGCCTGAGCTCTAGATAATAATCACCGCTGGAGTCAGCAGTACGATACACTTGACCATTTGCGACTCGTGTCGCAAAAGCAGAGATCAGGGGTTTAGCTCCGCCGGCCTTTGTTTTTCCTTTTTCACTGAAGGTTGCTTTATCTCCATCAATTATAGAAAATATATTGGATTTTCTGTAAACAAAAATAAAAATAATTAGTTAGATGAAATTGGACTTCGCAAAGCTATCTGGAACCGTATAAAACGATTGGTATCGACTGACTACCTGAGGGGATACATCTGGACGTTTTAAGTTGTACAACAATGAAATTACGTTACGATACGTTCAGTTTCAATGATAAAACAGAAACTAAGCAGGAACTTACTTCGAACAAACGGCTTCAGAAGTTTCTTTGCTGGCTTTCCTCTTAGTCGCCTTTTTGACGCTGGCCTGCTTCTTATTTTTCTCAGGTACTGCAGCGATCCAACTGTCTGTGACCTCAGAACTGCTTTCGTAATCAGACCTAAAAAAACAAAAAACAAAAATTACATTATATCACATATCAAATAAAACTTTTTGAATCGTGAAAAATAAAGAAAGATCGTATGTACTCACTTACATGATTGTTTTTAGCTTTGAAAAAAAAATGTGATCTTCAAAGTAGACAAGTGGCTGGATTCAGCTGCTTTGTTCCTTGCTTAGAGGTCAGTTTCAGCTTGAAGAGTAAGAAGTACTTCTTATCGACCGTAACTAGGGTAAATAACGGTAAGTAAGCTGCAGGCTCTCAGTGTAGTTTTCCAGATTTTAATGACTATTTCATGACATAAAAGCGTATTTATATCGTAAAAAAACAAATTGTCAGCAAATAATTATTTTACAACCAAAAACTTTTAGTCGACCGACAAAATCATGTAATAAAATCAATAATAATAAATTACGTTAAACGTGGAATGTTGATCGATTCATTAGTTTTCCGTCGGTATAAACAAAGAAAATTATTTAAAATACTATTACTTACTTTATTTTAAAGCCATTAAGAATCATTTTCTAAAAGACAAAACAATATTATAAAAATGACAACGTTGCGAAAATTTTATTTTATAAATATCGTAGAGATAGAGGTAAAAGATTGTTTGGATTCCTACCAAATCCGTTCGATGTAATGTCTACTCTATTAGTTAAAAAATGAATATCTTTTTTTAGTCGATGGCTTAAATGGTATAGTGGTAGATATAGCAATTTCCATTCCGAAGCCGTGGGTTCAATTATTTTATAGGTAATATTATAAAGTTAGTATGCCTGTTTGTTACTCTTAACTTAACTTAAAACTACATAACCAATTGAGATTAAACTTACTTATTTTATTCTTTTGTTTTATTTTTACAATGATTAAAATGTATTTCTATTCGATAGAATGTAAATGTTTTACGGGATAACCTAAGAGAAAAGGTATCAAATTAATTTTGGATCGAGACTTATGCGAGTGAAACCGCTTGATGCAGTTAGTATAGAATAAAAAACAATATGAATTTAACATTCGATAAAACGCCTAATAAAATTTTCAGAGAATCAAAAACTAAGTTTATAAATTTTTTTGTTTCTCTTTATAACAGAACATCAAATTAAGATGTGTAGTCAATTTACTTACTATTAATTTTACGATAGTTAAAATAACTGGGGCAATTAGTTGATACGTTTCGTATTTTTATGAAATTAAAGAAATTTATGTTTAAGCCTAAAAGAAAAATGATAGCAACGCCCAGAGAATGACGTGCTAATATTAATATTTGCTTAAATGTTTAAAATATTTCCGCGGAATCTGGACTTACACAGTTGTCCTGCGGGACACAGCAAGTACTTCGATTAGCAGTTCTATGTTTACATTTTTTGGTCTAAAAACGCCGAAGGCTGTGAATATTTATGCGCAAAAACTAAATATTTGTACCTATCTGGTCTAAGTTTCTTTCTATGCATAATATTATAATATCAAATTAATTTTGGATCGAGACTTATGCGAGTGAAACAGCAATTTCCATTCCGAAGCCGTGGGTTCAATTATTTTATAGGTAATATTATAAAGTTAGTATGCCTGTTTGTTACTCTTAACTTAACTTAAAACTACATAACCAATTGAGATTAAACTTACTTATTTTATTCTTTTGTTTTATTTTTACAATGATTAAAATGTATTTCTATTCGATAGAATGTAAATGTTTTACGGGATAACCTAAGAGAAAAGGTATCAAATTAATTTTGGATCGAGACTTATGCGAGTGAAACCGCTTGATGCAGTTAGTATAGAATAAAAAACAATATGAATTTAACATTCGATAAAACGCCTAATAAAATTTTCAGAGAATCAAAAACTAAGTTTATTAAATTTTTTGTTTCTCTTTATAACAGAACATCAAATTAAGATGTGTAGTCAATTTACTTACTATTAATTTTACGATAGTTAAAATAACTGGGGCAATTAGTTGATACGTTTCGTATTTTTATGAAATTAAAGAAATTTATGTTTAAGCCTAAAAGAAAAATGATAGCAACGCCCAGAGAATGACGTGCTAATATTAATATTTGCTTAAATGTTTAAAATATTTCCGCGGAATCTGGACTTACACAGTTGTCCTGCGGGACACAGCAAGTACTTCGATTAGCAGTTCTATGTTTACATTTTTTGGTCTAAAAACGCCGAAGGCTGTGAATGCGCAAAAACTAAATATTTGTACCTATCTGGTCTAAGTTTCTTTCTATGCATAATATTATAAGTAGTATACCCGTGGTCTAGTACCCATAGTACAAGTCTAGAGCTTAGTTTGAGGCTAGATTGTGCTGTGTGTAATGTCATGCAATATTTTGTTTATTTATCTAGATATTGGTATGAGTTCGGGATTTCTAAAAAGCAAATACCTACTTCTTTTTTCTAAATCGGTTAAGAATATTATTCGATTTCGTAATAAAGTTCCCAAGATAATATGATACAGGTAGGTAAGTTTTCATAACAACAAGAATGAACTTGTTTTATAAATGATGAGTCGACATTGAGTGCTTACTTAATGCTAAAAGTGCATATCCACCGTATTTTATCGTAGGATTATTAATTTATAATTTTGCATGTGTCAAGTACCGTAGTGTTCCTTGTCTAAACACCCTAACTTTCATATCACTTTAAGCGATAAGGTCACCCATTGTGTTACCTACATTTTAGTTATTTTGTATGTATTCAATTGTGGTGTGTTGCAATAAATAAATTAATCTATCTATCTATCTCTTCCTTGGAATAGCATGACTTCATTACCAGAACAAATATTTTTGGAAATTGAAAACCTCCTAAGTCGGTTAAAAGTGTTTCTGGACATTTGCTCATGACTTTACAACTGTTAAGTTTTCAGTTCGCTTAGGTGTACAAAATTATACACCGCCTGATTCCTCGTGGGAAATAACACCCAGTTTTCATTATGTTTTTGTGCAATACTGTTTTAGTGGTGGTTTTTTAAGTTTTAGTGTTTATATTCTTCTAGGAAAAAATAAAAAAATGTAAGTACGAAATTTAGATAGATATTGATTTTGTATCGTACTTATCAATTTCTATTTAAATATTAGTTCAATGCTGAAAGTACAACCAACAGTTGTATATAGTCAGATATAATTTATTTCTGTTTTATTAATTTCAAGTTAACAAGAAAAGTACGCGGTGGATTTGTGTTATTTAAGAATATAAGTAATTAATTCTTCCGACTGATTGTTTTAAAACGAAATGTGGTTTACACACATAGGCAGTGTTTACCAACAGAATATTATATGAAATATATTTTTTAATCGGTACTCATTATTATAAATTCATAATATTGGCTAAAACGATCTTACCATGGGCGAAAAGTATTCATATGGACGGAATACATTTGGTCGAATATTATATGAATTTTATTTTTAATCGGTGCTCGATTGTTCCGATTGATTGTTTTAAAACGAAATGTACTTCTTAATATCGGTTTAAAGCGGTCTTACACCCATAGGAGGTGTTTACCGACCGAATATTATATGGAATATATTTTTTAATCGGTACTGGAATCTTTCGGCTGATTGTTATAATTCATGAATATCGGTTAAAACGATCTTACCATGGGCGAAAATAACACATACAGACGGTGTTTATTTGACTGAAATATCATGAATTATATTTTTAATCGGTTCTCGATTGTTCCGACTGATTGTTTTAAAACGAAATGTGGTTCATAATATCGGTTTAAAGCGGTCTTACAAACACACATTGGCGGTGCTTAAAAGCGGTCTTTACCAACCGAATATTATATGAAATATATTTTTTTTAATCTTCTGACTGATTGTTCGATTTAATTCATAATATTGGCTAAAACGATCTTACCATGGGCGAAAAGTATTCATTTGGACGGAATACATTTGGTCGAATATTACGTGAATTATATTGTTAATCGGTCCTCGTTTGTTTTAAAACTATTGAAATCTGTAAAAAGTTGCACGTATAAAATTGAAATACTTAATTAAATAACAGAAATACTACCGCAATGGAAGTTGACATGACTATAAACAACAGGAGGTTAAAAATTTAAATAAACCTATGATAACAATACATGATCATACAAAAGCGTGGTTTTAGCCTGGAACAAGCAATGAAGTTTTTGTTTTACATTCTAGGTAGTGTATACCAATAATCCAAAAAATATATTCTTCGATCTTTGGGTTAGAACCCCCGATGCGAAGAGTGCCCTGGCACTCGTTGGAAACTTGTAGTTTTGTTTCACATTTTTAGTTATAGTTCGTTCTAGACCAATAGGTAACTCTGAAAAAACTCTATTCTTTCAAATTTTGGGCAGCGAGGGCGCGGGGGCTGACCAAAATTTGAAAGAATAGAGTTTTTTCAGAGTTACCTATTGGTCGAGAACGAACAATAACTACCTACTTAGTTGCTATTTACTGTCAAAAAACATATTTCGTATTCTACATTGCTGCTTTGAAGTAATCACCGGTGACAACCACGTTACGTCAAAGTAGCAATGTACTGCAACTTAGCAACTACTAGCGGTGGATGCTAATTAGATGATACCACAGCAGTAACATCTTGCAGATAAGAGAGAGAATCTGTCGGCCGATCATTTAGCGTGCCATTTACATTCGCCCTAACTTGAACATGTAAAGTAGTAACTTAGTTGCAGTCTAGTACAGTACAGTAACCACAAGACAAGAGTTCGTAGGTACCTATTAACTTAATTTTAACTTTAATGTTCCGAGTAATTACTTAAGTTATTCTATAAGGAAGCTGGTGGAGCTGTTGGACTAAGTTAGGTTCTAGTTTCAAGTTAATACTTACAAATTACCAGTTTGATATGTTTTCAAAGTGTCCTATATGGCTAAATTTAAAGAAATGTTTTCCAAACGCAAAACGCGAAAGTTTGTATGTATGTATGTGAGTTTGTTACTCAATCACCTAAAAACTACTGAACCAGTTGCGATGAAACTTGGAATATAGGTAGCTGAAGACCTGGAATAACACATAGGCTACGTATATGCGGGCAAAACCGCGGGATGCAGCTAGTATTATAAAAATAGTAGGTACCTACTGCATCAAGACATTGAACTTAGCATTTATTTCAACAATATTTAGAACGGTGTTTGTATTATGTATTTTATTTCAATATAAATTTCTATTTCATTGTATTACGTAACTCTGTTGCTAACAAATCTCGATTAAACAATTGAAATTGTTAGTTTTTAATTTGTTTCCCGTTTTTCAGTAGCAAACAAATTGCAATTGTAATTAAAAACTTGCGACTGTAACCATCAAATTGTATATCCGTAATCGAATCATAAAAGCTGAAAAATTAAATTCATATGAACGACCTTGCATTAAAAATACCTCAGTGCCTGAAGACAAAGGTTTTGAATCACACGCACTGATTCAGTCAACACATCACTGCTACTATTACCAGTGATGTGATGACTTACGGATCCGAGATGTGGTGCTGCACCAGAGTCCTTATAGCCTCTGTCAGCCAGAGCCAGCCTATAGCTCAAAGTAGCTCAACGTGCTATGTAGAGTGCTATGCTTGGTATTTCTTTACGGGATCGAATCAGAAATGACGAGATACATAGAGAAACAATGGTCATCGACATAGTCAAACGGATTAGCGGGTTGAAGTGGCAATGGGCAGGTCATATAGCGCGGAGAACGGATGGCCGATGGGGCCGAAAAGTCCTCGAGTGGAGACTTCGGACCGGGAACCGAAGCGTAGCACGTCTACCGACGAGATAGACGGATAATCTGGTTAAGATAGCGATAAATGCAGGTTGCTTCGAACTAATCGATGAGAATCCAAACCAAGTCCAAAGTCTTCGACATAGCTCACCGGATTAGCAAGCTGAAGTGGCAGTGGGCTGGCCATATTAGCCGTAGAACCGACAACCGTTGGGGTAAACGAGTTCTAGAGTGGAGACCGCGTCTCGGCAAACGTAGTGTAGGACATCGTCAGGCACGTTGGAGCGACGATTTGCGCAAGACGGCTGGCACAAACTGGATGCGAGAGGCCTATGTCCAGCAGTGGACTGCAACAGGCTGATGATGATGATTATGGATCGATGAGAAAGGTCTCTGTTCAACAGTGGACGTCCTACGTTTGATATCATGATGAACCTTGGATGAATTACCAACTGGACTGTGCACAATTGCGAAGACAAGGTTCGCCCGAGAGGGCATTCGAAGTAGTGAGTCCTTTCCAAATGAGGTGACCATGACCAAACAGGAAATTTTGTTTAGCCTTATTAATAAAAAAGGAATAGGGTCTGAGTTTTCCGTCTTTTCGGGGTCGGGACTAATAAATAAATCCTGTGACGAACACACAGAGCGCCAACAAGCCCCGTGGTAAGCTGCTAAGCTTGTGTTACGGTGGCTAGACAACGGATATAGGTACTACTTATATTTATTTTTCTTTTGTAAATACATACATATTATACATAGAAATACGCCCAGACTAAATACAAATATTTATTTTTAAGCATAAATATTTGGACCCAGTGGTAATCGAACCCGCAACCTTCCGCGTTACAGCCAAGCGTTCGCCTGACGCGCCACAGAGGTCGTCAAATGCGATTCCTTATGCGGTTTCTACACCGAGATGCAGCTAGTTAGTCAGTAGTTTTATTAACAAGTTATTGTTCAAAGTGAATGCGGGTCCTCCATAGCCCATCCAACGTGTAGGTACCTACCTGCCATATTCCGTTATCTATGTATGACAATAACGCCGGTTAATTAAACTTGTGTGGTATGGGATGTCACGGGAGACAATTCTTCCCTAAATATTATGGGGGTCAATTCACACGCGGCTGTGGGACTCAAGGCTCTGTAGCTAACAAATCTTCAATGAAACAATTTAAATTGGAAATAAAAGATTTAAAGTAAGAATACGTCTCGAAAAATTTACTCACGAGGTTTGAAATCTCGCCTCCCCGGATCAGTACTCCGGTGCCCTTATCAACTACGCTATGCAGCCTCCATATTTCTAAAAGAAATATCTTGAGCAATAAAAAACAAACTACGAAATATTTACAATTGAAATTGTTGATTTTTTGTGATTACGAATATTTTCAATTTGACTGTTACAGTAGCTAGTTTTAATTGCAATTGCAATTTGTTTACGTGAACGTAAAAAATGACGTGATTAGAACAATTTCAATTGTTTTAATCGCGATTTATTTTTTAGCAACAGCTAGCTCTGCCCATCTTAAAATTCGACAAAAAAGGTTTTTTTTTGTTTTTAGACAAAAAAGGGAGATTTAGACCGCGACTGGTCACCCACAAGCTAAGTCTCAGTGCCAAGCGGACTTGTCTGTGTTCCGATACGTAGACAAGTGCAGCCACTAAGAAAGAGCGGTCAGGGCATAAAAAGACTGAAATTAAAATTGTGAAGATGTTTGCTTAGGTACGTTTAATAGGTACGTTTGTAACATAAAAGGATGAATGAAAGAATGAATGAATAAATTCTTTATTGTACACACCATAATATAAATTACAAGATAAATAGATATAAACAAATACAGCTTGAAGGATTAGTTATAAATTAGTTTTAATTTTAGCTATTAACTTTTTTTTATTGTTTTAATTGTTTCTTGTTTAGTAATATCTAGTATATTAGCTTTGATCTTAACCTTCACAGTACCCTAACATGATCGTTTCTCGTCGCTTTGTCGTCCTTTTGTCATTTAAAACATTACATTAAAGGATTACAATTTATTTAGTAAAAGGGATGAATCAATGGTATAATCGTTATTCTACAAACTTTACAAAATATACGCAAACGTCATGGGTTTTCCTACGGTATTTTCTAATAATAATTAATCGATTAAAATATTTCTTGGTGGCTGTTATGGAAAAATAATAGGTTAATAGGTAAATTAGTATTTTCCATGTAATTTAGAAACAAGTGGCTATACTTGCATAATTGGAATTTGAAATGTAACGTCATATTTTAAGCGGCGTATTTCACCGCAAATTGAATTGTTAGACTGGATCAATGGATAGATAATAGAGGTCCAAATCCTACAGATAACTATATGATGCATCAAATTATTATGGATTCTATTTTAATTGAACGAACGAGCGAAACGAGTGAGGTCCAGTGTAGACGGGCCTGGCGCTTGTATCTTTGTGACTTTGTATCTTTGTATGTTTGTTCGACGATAACTTTAGTATCGTAGCTCCGATCTTCATGAATTTTGGTATGTGCGTAGTTTAGGTCAATATAATTTATGAGTTAGAAGATGAGCTAGATCAGTAGGGGGGGTTGGGGAGATAGGGGGTCGTGAGGTCTCAGTTAGGGCGAACTCCTAGTTTATTTACAAACAAATTTCCAGCCCGTATGTTCCATCATATCATAGTGTAAGCCTGATATTATATGCGTCCGTTAATTAAACCCTAACCGAGGTTCGATCGTGATGCTATCGACTGTAGTCATTGGACACACTTCCGGTATAGTAGGTACTTACCTACATCCGGTCGCCGGATCTGGGAACCTGATCGGTAAAGTTTAATATTGTTAAACTTTCTCTCTTTGAGCGCTGAAAATGTGATAAGTACATACATAGTTGTAAATGGGGGTTACAGCATGCAATAACGCTACTTAAACTATCTAAAATAATAATAGTTTATGCACCGAGGTACTAAAGTTCTGTTTTATATAGCGGGCGTCATATTGAATCCAAAGCGTACGAAGGACTCTAGAGGGTTAACTCCCGAGCGTAGCGAGGGTGTTAAAAAATTAACTCCTGAGCGAAGCGAAGGAGTTATGTACCTAGAGTCCTGAGTGAAGCGTGGGATTTAAGCGCCCAAGATAAAGACAGACTTTAGTACCGAGGTGAATATCTACTTTACACATCTACTGCGAGACAATAAAAAGGCTACAAAAAAAGCATTTAACTAACAACAAAAAATAGATTAATGCAACGTATATGAAATATATTGACAGCTCATTAATTAATTTTAGCTAATTAAATTTAACAATGTAACATCAAAATGACGAAACCACACATCGGCCTTAGCTGATGGAAAAAAAAAAGTTGGGGCTTTATACTAACCAAAACTTTTTGCTTTACCCTTCCGTCTGTGAAAATAGAAAAAATTTGCCCAGTTTTTATTTTTTTTATGTGTTATGTCTAAGTGGCCAGTTCGAAATGGCCGTATGCTACCAGAACCTTGGTTCCAAATTTAAATTACTTTATGCCCTAGGTGCATAATGAGCACTTTATGCACCAAGGGAATAAAGAGTCGCTTTACGTTGACCTTTTTGGTCAAATAAAGTAACTTTGTAGAGCAGTAGGTGTGTAAACGTTAATTTTTAAGAGTTCTAAATGGAAGTTGCAATGTACTCTAACTCTTTGCTACCTTTGGACATTTTTGTCCCTTTAGAATCTTAAATAACGTTATGGTAAAGTAGTGTTATCCTATGAACGAGAAATGGCTTAAAATTATAGCAGAATTGTAAGTAATAATAGGATAACTTATATTTTTTGGAAACTTTTACAAAGCCCCTGGCACTCTACCTACCTGTATGTAACCCAATTAGTTAAATTACTAAAGTTTTTGAAATAAGCTCTCAGTTGTCCCAAAAATAATGTATCAAATAGTTTCACTTAACATAAGTCGTATAACAAAAGTAGGTAGTTAAGTTTAAGCAGGAGTCCTTTGTGGGTAGTTGGTTGCCTGAAAGAGATCACCCGCGATAAGGTCGCCCATTGTGCCACTTTAGTTTTAAATTACTTTGTTTTATTTGTTGTTAAATGTGTGTTTTGGTACAATAAAGCGTAAATCTATCTATTTATTCTAGATCAGGTTCAATCGGACAAAAAAGAGAGCCGTGTATTTACAGTTCAGATGAGCTATCACTCTAAGATTGCTGCTATTGCAGGATTGATAGAATGATAATAATTAATCCATTGGCTAGATTAGTCACAATTGCATTGAGATCATCGACAATCCCCTTTTACCACTAATTTGAACCCCCTAAAGCTCTAACGAATACTATGTAAAACCCAATAAACAATTAGGCGCTGCAGTAGTACCGTGTATAGCTTTTGGCAATATAAAAAGAATCAAAGTTTATACCCCTTTAGCAAAACTCCACTGTCTATCTGTGTGTTTTCGTCTAGGGTAAAAACGGGTCCTCAATACTGAGACTCCTGTTTGTCTGTCCGTCCGTCTGTAGTCACCAGGGACCGTGTTATACAAGATGTAACGGGCATGCCCTTTTAAGCCGAACGGAGGTTGTTCTAGACATCTAGGCGAACAACTTTTGTTCTACGACCTTTGAAAATTCGAACTTTTTTTTTCAAATTTTGAAGATATGGTTCACTGAAAAAACAACTGCTTTTGAAAATAAACGTAATTGTAGTTTCGATTGTTGTCGACTAAACTAAATGAAAGGACAACATAAGGTCAATGACCTCGAACTCTGAGAAACAGCTGATTTTCAAGTAAACTTTAAACTTAAAATTTTCGAAAACTACTTCGTATTTCCAAAAGTTGTAAAACAAAAGTTGTTCGCCTAGACGTCTAGAACAACCCCCTTTCGGCTTAAAAGGGCTTACCCGTTACACCTTGTACAGACAGTTGGAATTTTCGCAGATGAGTATTTCTGTTGAACTCAATTGGATTCAGTCTGTCCTTATCTAACTAACCGACGAACACTTAAAGTGGAAAAAGGACAGACTAGGGGCTCTCTAACATCAAGCAGGACCGTTTTTTTGATGAAGTAAGCTTTCTATAGTTACTAAGTAGTTTTATTTCTATGGCCACACAACCTTGCAACTTTTATACATGTTTAAACTTGTATAGACAAACAACCATGTAAGTATTCCTTTTTTATCAACAAATATTAAACCAACCAACCTTGAAAAAGCAACACGTTGGCGAAAGCTCGGTCGTTTAAAAATTAATAATAAAACGCGATTAAACCCGGTAAATAAAGTGTTTTATTATGCGAAAACTGTAGAAGAAATTAAATATTAAACCAATATAAAACAACTGAATTTTCATTATTTTGAAAGTTCCCAATGTGCACAAGCGTGCACACATACAATCTTTCTTGTCTGAGACCGACTCGAACTTGGCCGGTTTTTACCAGTACATTGAGTAGGGTACAAAATGGCAAACACCGATATTATTTCGACACAAAATTAGCTCAGAACTCTGCGCCAACAAACAAGGGGTAAACAAAACGGGTGGGGTGGCGAAACTCCTAACAATTAATTAAGCTCGCGTTGTAATAACTCACGACTCATTAAAACTGTAACACAAGTACCTACCCTGTTTGAGTGATACCGGATTTATACCAGCTTTTTATTTTATTAAAGCCTCGAGAAAGGAGCTTTATAGACATCTTCCTTTTGTGACAATATTTGAGGTTCTAATAAAATTGTAGGTATGTCATGAATGTGTTTGTTTAGTTCTAGTTAGTAATCTTGTATTTCTTGGGTAAAGATGTTCGTATTATATTTTTATTTTTTAAGGACGCGACTCATGTGAAATCCCTTCCGATTGAATAGTTTTCTTCATAACCGGTATCAAATAGATCTTTAAACAATGTATTATGTTATTGTACATGATACAAGAAGTGTCCCCTTCATTTCAAAAACAATAAAAAATAACTTTTAATACCACTATTATACAGGCAAAGTTATCCCTGTTTTACAAAATAAATCAATTTTTCTTGTAAATCCTTAACCGCTATATTTTCTTATAGGCATCATGATATTAGAAAATACAATACCTAGAACCTCTTCATCGCATTTTATAAAAATATTATTTTAATCTTCGTTAATGATTGATTTTACGAGAAATTGTAGATTTTTTCACGCAATTCCATCTCGCTCATTTATAATGCAATCGGACAAGGACCGTTAATTATCATCTATCGCCGCCTTAAGTGCGTGATAATTCGGCGTATGAGTCACCGCGTCGGTGGACTAAAGGTTTAAGTCGCATTCCCCGGATTGGATTGAGATGCGTTATGGTTCGAATCCCGCCTGACGTAGACCGTGCGCTGTGTTTTTGTGAATATACTCGTATCTTTAAAAATAGTTCGATGTTCGTATTGTTGTAAAAACTATGCTATTTAGAGCTGCGGCCCGCGGGATTTACCCTCGTAAGTCCCGACCTCGTAGGAATATCGGGATCAAAAAGCCCATAACCTTCCTCGATAAATGGAATATCAAACACTAAAATATTTTTTCAAATCGGACCAGCAATATGAGATTAGCGCGTTCAAACAAACAATCAAACTCTTCTGCTTTGTAATATTATTAAGTACAGATATTCAACGTCATGACAGACAAATTTTCTAAGACGAGTAATTACTAGACTTGCCTATAGATACGGGTGTTAGACTATTATATTTCTCAATAAAGCTACGAATGTAGCTACCGATGCTAATCTTCGAAAGAAAACGCCTTATCTACGCCAGTTCTCCGAAGAAATGCTCAAACAAAATAATATCTTTTGTTGAACATTTACTCTAATTTCTGTCGCAGATGGTGGTTCCCACGGGGATGAGAAATTAACTGGTATTTTTTTCGATAAATGTAGTGTGTTTGGGGATAGTAATTTAAGGAGAAAGGGGGTTAGTTGTTCTAGCTAGAGGCAGAGTTTGCTCTAACGAGTGAATTATATACACTGAGTGTGGCCCATTGTCCTGCTGCAACACACACATGTTGTATTTAGTCTTAGACGTTACATACCTACATTTTAAGGTTGATATTTTATGTTTTTGTACGACAAAATGTGTGTAACTTTAGAACAAATGAACTTTTTTCTATTCTATTCTATTCTATTCAATATTATCGAATTTTCTTTGAACAAAAGTTGTTCGTCTAGTAACTGTTGACTACGAAACCGCAAAATTACGTCTTATATTCCAAAATTATTAGTAATCTACACACAAATTAGATGAAGAGAGGTCAAAAATCTTTAAATACTTGAGCGCAAATTAAAATAACGAAACCTTAAAAAAAAGTCTACTAATTAATATTATAATATCGGAAAGTTTGGATGTTTATGTATCAATATTCAATATCAAGTCGAAATGGAGCAAGTGTTGCCAAAGTGGAATCAGTGGTGTTTTTTTTTTCTATTTAGAAAATGAACAAAACCAATACGTAGGTGTATTATGGCCATTTCATGGCTGATATATATTTTATGGCATTTGCTCTAATGTCTCTCCAACATCCTAGTGTGATGTTTATCGAGGGAGGGTACGATCGACCATGTTTTTAAAAAGAACTAGCTGCTCCCCGCCGTTTCCGCCACGTAAGTTCCGTTCGGACTAAAATATCGGGATAAAAAGTAGCCTATGTGTTATTCCAGGTCTCCAGCTATCAATATTCCAAGATCCAACCGATTCATCGCAATCGGTTCAGTAGTTTCTACGTGAAAGAGTAACAAAGTCACATACATGTCACACATACAAACTTTGTCGTTTATAAATTAGTTAGATGAGTAGGTATATAAATAAAATATATAAATATAAATATTGCACTACATTGCACACAGCGCAATCTAGCCCCAAACTAAGCACTAGGCTTGTACTATGGGTACTAGACAACGGATATACTACCTAATATACTTTTGTTTTTTGTAAATACATACATATTATACATAGAAAGACACCCAGACCAGATACAAATATTTATTTTAAAGCATAAATAATAGGGGTTAAAGTATGAAATTGCCGTTTTATTGCAATAGGTTCTTTGAATTGACATAGAATCTTCATGGTTTGAGGTTTTCGAATGAAACTTTTTTCAAATGGTTTCTATGATGTTCTTTTTTTAAAAAATGTGAAACATTTGAATATCGACTTTCAATTGTTTTTATTATTCAATTTAGACAAGAAAGATGGATACTGCGAAAATTCGAGTGATTTTTGAATACGAGTTCCGACGCGGAACTAACGCGGCAGAAACAGCCCGCAATATCAATGCTGCGTTTGGAGAGGGGTCTACTAATGAACGCACCGTGCGATTTTGGTTTAAACGCTTTCGTGATGGAAATTTCGACTTAAAGAATGAGCCACGAAGAAGACCGCCCACACAGGTGAATAACGATGAATTAAGAGAGATAGTGGAAGCCGATCCTAGTCAAACTACCCAGGAATTAGCGGCATGGTTTAACGTTACCTTACCCACTTTATTGACTCACTTGCGTCAAATCAATAAAATAAAAAAATACGAAAAATGGGTGCCTCATGATTTGACTGATCTGCAGAAAGAAACGCGTGTTGAAACTTGTGTTGCCTTGTTGAACCGGTACAGAAATGAAGGAATATTGGATCGAATTGTAACATGTGATGAAAAGCGGATTCTTTATGATAACCGGAAAAGAAAAATGCAATGGCTGACCCCAGGTCAAATGCCACAACAGTGTCCTAAAGCAAAAATTACCAATAAAAAGGTAATGGTAACTGTTTGGTGGTCTCAGCATGGTGTAATTCACTATAGTTTTCTTCGATCTGGTCAAGCAATTACGGCAGATGTCTATTGTGCCGAACTCCGAACCATGTTGACAAAACTAGCAGTAAAACAGCCCCGACTCATGAATCGATCTTCACCATTATTGCTCCACGACAACGCGAGACCTCACACAGCACGAGAAACCATTTTGACCCTTCAGGAACTGCACTTAGAAACCATTCGTCATCCTCCGTATTCACCAGACCTTGCTCCAACGGACTACCATTTTTTTCGTGATTTGGACAATTATCTACGTGACAAGAAGTTTTCTTCCCAGGAGGCAGTACAAAATGCTTTCACACAGTTTGTGCAGTCTAGATCGTCGGAGTTCTATCGCAAAGACATTAATAACCTTCCCATTAGATGGCAGCAATGTATAGATAATAATGGCAACTATTTTGATTAAATAAATTTGTTAAAAATTTAAAAAATAAACAATTAAGATTTTCAGTACAAATCGGCAATTTCATACTTTAACCCCTAATATTTGCACCTAACGGGAATCGAATCCGCAACCTTCCGCATTGCAGTCGAGCGTCCGCCCGACGCGCCACAGAGGTCGTCAAATATTCCTTTCCTCTAAGATCGAGTGATCAAGAATCAAGATATTTTTTTAAGTGATATATATAAAGGTCTTAATTTAGCATACATATTATGGATACAATCACTTACCCACTACAGTTATACAATAATTTAAATTAGTCTACAGTCATTTAAAAACTGATACAAGTTATTAGGTACTTAAAGAAAAATCGTGTCTGTTTCTTCGTAGTACATGGTAGTACTCTCTAAGTGAGGGTAAAACCGCTTGGTGAAGCTAGTAAAGAATAAGACTCAGCAGACTTGGTCCCTAGATAGTAGGAAATACAGAATTCTTCTCTGTACATTAGTTCAGCAATGTATCAAGCTCATGTAAAAAGCATGAATTAGGGTTGCCGACGGTGGGTGATAATAACAATACATTTATACCTAGTGGAGATTTATTCATCATCTCGGCCCGTAACTCTCCACTGCTGAACATAGGCCTTCCCCATACGACGCCACAAATAGCTAACGCGAGGCACCTCTATTCAACGACTTCCCGCGACCGCTACAATGTCCTCGGTCCACTGAGGAGGTGGTCTTCCAACACTCCGTGTTGCATTACATCGTGGTCGCCACTCGAGGACTTTACTCCCCATCGGTTATCAGTCCTTCGAGCTATATGGCCTGCCCATTGCCACTTAAGTCTACTAATTTTAAGAGCTATGTCGGTAACTTTGGTTCTCCTACCGATTTATTTGTGTTCTTATTTTGACGTGAAACATCTATAGGCAGGGTAAACCTGATGTTTGGCGTTGCGAGGCCGTGACGTGTCCTATATGTAAACCATATGTAAACATATATATCTGTCAATGTCAAATGTGTCACATCTGTCAATCGTCCCGTGACTGGTCACTGTTTTTTTTTTAAAACTGGCGGTAAGACACCCATTTCAGCTTTAGTATAACTTGTCTAAATGGTAGATGTAATGTGCAGTTTGACACCCCATATTTTGACATCCAAGTAGTAAATAAGAATTACAATGAAACGTAGTAAAAATTTCAAACTACCTATGGATGATGTTAGTAGTTTCAGATGCGCCTTCTTTGATTTTTCTTCTCGCTACAAATGGCCAGTGGTTGACTGTGACTTTTTATAGAGTTAAAATTACCTTAAGTTTGAAGCAAGATCGTATTTAAGTCATTGAGAGTGAGAGTGAAAAAGACTGCTGTCAAAATATCAAAATTCACATTGCCATTTTGCTTAAGCAAAACGTTTAGTCTACACATACATTTCTTCAGATAAATGTTATCAAAGAAGCGCCTTGTTGTACTTAAGTTATATATTCCTTTTTAACTAATGAAAAGAAAAATATTTTTTGTGATTCCCGTAAAGTTCAGCCCTATGAATTACGTCGCCGTCTTTTGTCCGCAAGTTTCTTCCACACGAATAAACTTATGACTGGGTAATCTGTTTCTCTTTATGCGAATACCAACCTTATTTTCTTATTTTTCCCTACGTTTTGAGGCGATAATTCTATGAAATTTTCTCTCGGAGTTAGCATGAGATTAATCGTTGTCATCAACGGCAGTCTTTTGAGTTTGTGGAAAAATTTAAATAGAAATAGGAAGGTTAGGTTTAAGTGTTTCAGGTTTTGTAATTAATTTAGTCGGATGGATTTTTTAATGGTGATATACTATTGAAAAATCACCTTTTACGCATTCATTTTGCTTAGTTAAATGTTGTTGATGATACGAATACAAATATGTTGGTGTAAATAGCAACAACAAAAATTTAAAAAAGACCAAGGCCAATTTTTAACAGAAAAGGGCCCGCCCGCGCTCTCCTTTTATTTATACTCTAATAGCTAAAATTGTACATAGGTACCTACACGATTGTTTTGCATGAATAGCTCAGTGACGTCACTCTAAATCAAGTATGGCAAACCACTCAAGATGGCGGAGTAGTGGGTTAACAAAAGCTTTCCAAAAATTCGCAACCAAACAGGACTTGAACCTGTATCTGGTTCAAGTCCTGTTGGGTGCGGGGATCCGGCCCAGCGCATTTACCAATTGGCCATAGGTGCTCGCCTCGTTATCATTTATTGTTTTAGTGTAGAAGACACATTAAAAAAATTGCTTAACAGCTGATACTATGTACTCCTTTTTTTTAACTTTATGATTAAGATCTACTTTATTTAGTATCTACTCCCTCGAGTTATCTAACTGTAAATATTATAAAAAAAACATAAACCCAGCGGTTAAGAAAAATCCCTACATTTCTCATTTAAGTTAGCAACGTTTCTTGAAAACTTTCCCATTCAGTTGAAATTTCTCTCGAAAAGTTAGGAAATAAAATTCTTACAATTAGCCCGAGTGCACTTTCAAATACACTTTGGAGTTTCTTCGAGTTTTCCATTGAAAGTAAACTAACTCGTATACTGCAGTTTAAATAGTCTGAGATAGTTGGTGTAATTAAAATGTAAAGGTTACTTTTTAAATAACTATCGTACTAATCCATACTTAAAAACTTTCAGCTTTATAATATTAGGTAGTATTATAAAGCTGAAAGTTTGTGATATTAGTTTATAATATATTTAAATTGGAAATAATAATGATAATAAGTTCTAATACTTAAGGACAATGTCAAAAATACCTAACCTAAAAAACACACAAAAAATGGTTTATAATATTAGTATACAAGATGTAACGGGCAAGCCCTTTTAAGCCGAAAGGGGGTTGTTCTATACGTCTATGCGAACAACTTTTGTTCTACGACTTTTGAAAATTCGAAGTACTTTTCGAAAATTTTAAGTGTAAAGTTTACTTGAAGATCAGCTGTTTCTTAGAGTTCGAGGTCATTGACCTTATGTTGTCCTTTCATTTAGTTTGGTCTACTACAATCAAACCTTCAATTACCTTTATTTTCAAAAGCAGCTGTTTTTTCAGTGAAACATAACCTCAAAATTTTCAAAAAAAAGTTCGAATTTTCAAAAGTCGTAGAACAAAAGTTGTTCGTCTAGATGTCTAGAACAACGGTCTTTCGGCTTAAAAGGGCTTGCCCGTTACATCTTGTATATAAAGCTGAAAGATTGTCAGTAGGTAAGTATTTCAGTATTTCAAAAATTCTTTCACCAATTGAAAGCTACATTGCCGCAGAGAAATATAGGCTACTTTTAATCCTGATATTCCCACAGAATCGGAAATTACGCGGGTAATACCGCGGGACATAGGTGTAGCCAATATTCTAATAGAAATAAAATTCAATGCCCTGACGTGCCCTGACTGACTGACTGAATTATATATCAACGTACTGCCTAACCATTTTCAAACACTTTTTGGAACAAACAAAACGCATTTTTGCAACATAATAAATGTTGCACAAAACCTTATAGAAAACAACAACTTCAACTTCAATTACAATTTAAAAAATCCACATCATAACAAAGTTTAAAACCTCTTCAAAACAGGCTTTTTAAGTTTAAAAACGAGTAAAACTAAGCGGTGTGCATGGAACGAGTGTACTTTATGTTTTAATTGTGAAATGTAACAATTTTCCAGTGAAAAATGCTTCATATTTTGTGATGTGTGACTCGATTCGCTGCCAGGTCGCAGATAAGCGTCTCTTCCTGCATGGTACAGGGTTCATAGACTTTATATTCTAATAGAAGTTACCTACTTGAAATTGCCTATGAAATGTAAATAACCGTGAAACAGCTACTCTATTTCGTATGTACCGAAAATCGTAGAACAAAAGTTATTCGTCTAGACGTCTAGAACAAAAAACTTTAAGTTGTACCGTCCCCAAAGCATATTAGAAAGTAGAAGTTAGAACGTTGTTTTAGAAGGAATGTAGTTGGTAGACGACGACATGTCGTCGCGTCATTTCAGCGACTTCTTCCAGCAACTAAATGCATTTATGGTTCGTAAAAATCTAAAACGTGAGTAAATGATAAACAGGCGCTGGCGGCCTTCTCCGCTATGTTGCTATTTTATTAATATCAGGGATTTTTTAACAAATTTGTATAGGTTTCGTACCCGAAGGGTAAAAACTGATCTGTCATCAGGATGTGTGTCATGAACCGTGACAGCTGAACAAAGTGTTTTTTCAGATGGTAGTATTGAATATTTCTGTTGCTGCTATAACAACACCTATGACAACACATAAGCGGACTAGCTATAGGGGAAATGAAAGTATCCCACATGATGCAATATTTCTGTTGCCTCTATAATATAACAAAAAATACTAAAATCAGAATAAAATCCAAGACCAATAGACCAAATGATCTTTTACCATCAGATGAGGTAATGGGTTATCGTGTTAAGAATATACCTACTTAAATAACTTCAAAAATTCAATAAAATACTTACCAAAGCTGCGCCTCTAAAAAGTTCTTAAGTCTGCAAACCAACTGTTTTGCATGGTATATCGCATGCAGTGTCAACTTGATGTAGGTAGTTGTATACACGTGGTCGATAGAAAACTACGACAGCAAAGTAAGTGAGGTATATAGGTGCATAGGTACCTACTAACTTGCATGTACCGATAGAACACAGTTACCCAGTGTGGTGGTTGGCGTCTGCTTGCCCTGGTGTTTTTACCAGGACAAGTTTTAATAAGAAATTAGATAAAGTGCCTACCTGTCTTGGACGGAGTTAGCCTCTCCGTAGACGCTGAACCTTGTACCTACCTACCAGTATAAAAATATGATGTTCTAGTTGCACCCCTATGTCTATGTGTTATTCTAGGTCCCCAGTTTTCACGTTGCATCGCAATCGGTTTAGTAGTTTTTTGCGTGAAAGAGCAACAACACACATAATATTAGTAGCATGTAAGATTACCCTATCTATACTTCTATAATAACAAATTAAAGAGGAATGCTTTATTTTTTTGATTTTGTTTGTTTGTACTGAATAGGCTCAAAACTACTGGACCGATTTCAAAAAGCATACCTCAAGATTCAGCGATATTTATAAAAACATCTATAAAATTCCAAATCCCTTTTCCTTGAAAAAACCTAAACAATCCATAACCAAAACGGTATCCTTATCAGTCTATACCTACCAAGTTTTTGAACAATGTAAAATAAAATACCTAAAGAAAACTTGGTCCGGGTGTCTAAACCTAAGAACAATGTAATTCCGCTGCTTCCAAATCCCTTATCTGGCTGAAGTAGTCTCAACGTTTAAGTTTGTCTTATCTGCGTCGACCCCCATCTCAGTTGGACGCTATCGAGTAGGTTTTAGAATAGGTATTTAGGTACTTGCTTATCAAACGGTTAATATTTTAAAGGTCTTTGTGTTATTACATGGTAGGCTACGAGGAATATACCTATAGAATGGAGATCTTACTTCACTATTAAATTCGAAAAAAAACACGTTCCACGGTCACACAGCAGCTGAAGCACCCACTGACATGTTCTGTCCTGTATGACGTATGATCGACCTTTGGATCAACCAATGGCGGACGGTCTTTGGTGACAGACTGGCGGTCGAATCATCGTTCTAGGCCTCGCAACCACCGTTTGCGTGGAACATTTTTTCAAAAGATTGCTACCTCTATATAATATATTCTAGTTCGTTGATGGTAGGTTATTATTATGTGGTTCATTTTTATTAACCCTTAGCCTTCCATCTCTTATTTGGAATTTTGAAGATTTCTAACAACCTAGTCCAATTCCCGTCACAATTTGACGTATTTATCTATTTGATAATATGGTTTTACTCACGATTTGAAGATCCCCAAATACTCGTCAGATATTCCTACTAAAAACAGTAAATCTTTGTCCAAGTAAGTAAACTAATGTGTTTGTTACTCCATCAAGCAAAAACTACTGAACCCATTGCGATGAAACTTGGTATGGAAATAGCTGGAGGTCTCGATTGGTACATAGGCTACATTATATCTCGATATTTTCTCGGAATCGGGACTTACCCGGGTGAAGCTGCTGGTCGCAGCTAGTTATTTCACAAACTGTACCGAAGCAAAGCCATCACACGAAGTGGGTCAGTCGAAAGCAATTTGCGTATCATTATGACTATCAAATAGCGACGTCATTTGCCATCAGGCTGTCTGTCGTACGCCATTGTCGTACGTATGTCATTTGAGAGACGACTATGCGGGCGTTTTAACCAACTTTGTAGTACGTAAGTAAGTTATTCAAAAACAGAGTATACAAGGTACAGAAATCTGAGCTATATTGCAGAACTGAATTAGACCTCTGATTTCTAAACTAGGGGTAACCCTAGGAATCAGTGCTCTTCACAAAATGACATAAGGCTCCAAGATCTGAGAGTACATAAATGATAAAAAAAATCTATCTTATAAGATTAAATTAGATTTAAGTATTTAAAAAATTTTTTTTACATTATTATATTATATTAATTTTAATCATATTAATTTTATTCAGTTTTCTATTTTCCAAAAAATATAATTATTATATTTATTTATTTATGAGAAGTACCTATAATAGTTTACATGACTGTATTATTTTGTCTGCCTACGATTATTATTTCTTATCGGTTGTGAACCGATTATGGCCATTAGGAAATTAGCCAGTGTCAAGTATTCCAATATATTAGGCAAGTTATTTGCATCGAAACAGTCAAGTCGTCACAGTTAAAGTCAAGTCTAGGGAATCATTTGTAAACACGGCGGCCATTTACAAATAATCTTCACGGAGCCTTGGAGACAACACTAAGTTAATGTTTTGCACCGATTTTCACTTTCATTCCACTTGTACACCTTCACGAAACTAAATTGATTAATATGCCCCCGAAATTAAACAATTTGCACGCATATGAACTAGGTTTCACAAAAATGAAAATTTAGCACCACATCTCCTCAACGAGTTCCCGCCAAGACTCCTGCCTACGATTCTTAGGTTACTACCACAGCAGGACAGAGAAGATTCTAGAGTAGAGATGTTGAATTCAGATTTCTCCATGACACGTGACAAATTGCGGTTGAGTGTGAGATTTAGGACCCGTCCATTTTTTATATTTTTTATCTACAGGTCCATTGCTTAGGCACGTTGGAGCGACGATTTGCGCAAGACGGCTGGCACAAACTGGATGCGAAAAGCCGGAAATAGATCTAGGTGGCGTGCAATTGGAGAGGCATATGTCCAGCAGTGGACTGCAACAGGCTGAATGCTGATGATGATGACAGGTCAATAGCAAAACTGCTCGCTTCGGCCTATGTTGACTTTACTACGTAGTAAAATCAAAAACGTAGTCAAATTCCGTAGTTTAAGTACCCCAAACTCTAGTTTAGTTGAGAGGCCCTGACGTCTAAAAGTGTCACGAGGCCTAACTGATAAAGGAATGTTCTTTTTGTATATTGTGGAACTATGGCTTGTTTGGACACTTAAAACTTACAATTAATAAATGAATAAATCATGTGACGAACACACAGCGCCATCTAACCCTGTGGTAAGCTGCTAAGCTTGTGTTACGGTGACTAGACAACGGATATACTACTTATATTTATTTTTCTTTTGTAAATAAATACATATTATACATAGAAATACGCCCAGAACAGATACAAATATTTATTTTTTAAGCATAAACATTTGCACCCAGCGGGAATCGAACCCGCAACCTTCTGCATTGCAGCCGAGCGTTCGCCCGACGCGCCACAGAGGTCGTATTTTGGACACATACTTTTTTTTTACGGTTTTTAGGTTGTGTTTCATTTTGGAATCTTTCATTTTTACTAACATAGCTCTCTAAGTAGGTATATACTTACAATAAATGGACCTGTGACATCCGAAAATAAATTAATTGAATTGAATTTTTAGGGTTTCGTAGTTAACAAGAAACCCAATATAGTTTGTATATAATATAGTAAATATAACCGAAATAGAATTTCGTCATGTCCGTCCGTCCGTCTGTTTGTCTGTCTGTCCGCGGTTTCGCTCAGAGACGGTTAGTACTAAAAACTGTAATTTTTCTCGAGTATAAATATTGATCACGGCAAGAAAACTAAAATAGAACAACATATTTAAATGTTTTTAGGGTACCTCTCCTACGTGTAAAATGGAGGTATGATTTTTTTCTGGTTTACCATTACCACACAGTGTGGGTCACAGTGCGTCGTTAGATAGGTCTTTTAAAATTATTTTGGGTTTTTAAAAACCGCAAGTTTCTTTTTAGGGTTCTGTTTTGGAAATATTGAGCCTTCTAGGTCTAGTTTTGCAGTCTACACGACTGCCAAAGGAAGTGTTATTAGAGTAATGTGTTGTACCCCCCATCTAACAGCCAAATGACTACTGTACTTGGATACGTCATATGCGTTCGCGGTAATGAAATTTAAATAAAAAATTATCACAGCTGAGCTGTCTTTTCAAATTGACCTGTAATAAAAAGAAATAAGTAAAAAATAAAAGTTCGGACCATTGCCGTTGAATATTACATACTTCTTTCTAGGTGTTAGTTGTAAAGGCTTCTCCAGATTGTAATCCGTGTTATTGGAAACAACGAACCCCTACACTGCGCGTGGCCCAACAAGGAACGCACTTGCCTAAATTTTACCCATTGGGTTCGGAACTCAAAAAGCTCTAAAATTACAAAAACAGTAAATACGATAATCACAAAGGAATAAGCGAAACGCCTACGCCGCGACTTATCGTGCACAAATATCTAAGCTAAAAACGAGACAAGCCTTTGGCAAGATAAATTCAAAGCCTCTAAAATACATCTGAAACATATCCAAGGTTGTTACATACCAATTAATTTCATTACTAATATACTACGAAAATAAGTTCTTGTTTATGGTTGTGATTCTGCCAAAATATCTTGAGGGGTTTGAGCAGAGAAATCTAAACATACAAACGCTTTGTTGTAAAAAAATGATGCACTGATGCATTTTAAAATGCGACAACTGTCCTTTTTGCTCGCATTTAAAAAAAAAAACAGAAAACAGAAGACATCTTACTTCAAACTCAAGTTAATTAATTGTAGCCACGAAGAAGGCGCATCTTAAACTTATTATTCTAAACTACACTCCGGCAAAAACATAACACAAATTTTAGCAGTCGTGTAATTACACATCATTGGGATATCCGCTTGTATTGTTAAGGTAAATAAAACCGAATAGCAAAACCAAAAAAGCCCGAAAACAATAGTTTGTCGCTTAGTTAAAAGTGAGTTAATTTTATTCTCTGACTTTGGCACTGCTCCCACATTTAGGTGTGTGCGGCGAGTGAAAATCCATAGCTTATTTTATTATGCTGTTCTAGAGAGATAAAGATAAGCGGTGTTGGTCTAGTAGATACCCCGACTTTGATTTCGAGGGTCGTGGGTTCGGAACCAGGCCGACAATGCACCAATGTCTTTTTCTTTAAGAAAAAGTTATGTGCGCTAGTAACGGTGAACGAAAACATCGAGAGGAAACCGACATGTCCTAGGACTCACCACGGTTCGTAAATTCGGGACTTTCGCCAATCCGGGATAGGCTTCCGTGGCGTCGTCGTAGGCCCTTGCCCAGCAGTGGGACAAATTAACGGGCTGATTATATAGAGAGATAGCTTTTGTCCGCAGCTTCGCTCGCGTTAAGAAGTATTATCTTTCATCCCCTATTTTATCCCTTTGGGAGTAGAATTTATCAATTTTTTTTCTTAGTGGGTGCCTACGTCATAACATCTACCTGCATGCCAAATTTCAGCCCGATCCTTCGAGTGGTTTGGGCTGTGCGTTGATAGATCACTATGTCAGCCGAGCCGATGTACACACGAACCGGTCATTTAGTCCTTATTTAATTCAATATTGTTATAATCATTTATTGTGTGTTGTGCTGTTGGTGGTTCTAAATAATAAATAAATGTTAGTCAGTCAGCCACCTATACTCGTACTCGTATTTGAGAGAAGAGAAGATAAAACCACAAAACTTAACTAGTTAATTCCGTAAAGGAAATTATTGTAACTATTAGGTATGTTATGTACCTACCTGCTACCTGTACCTATAGGTATACATAGCTATGTATCGACTATGCCCGCGGGAACATAATATCGTTAGAAATTCTCTAGCTATGACGTATTTAGGTTGGATATTTTGAAGCGAAATTACTAATACTCCTCTCAATGTTTAGTGTATTTTAGTGTGGTGTTTATTTTTTCAGTAGGTACGGTAAAATCCGCGTAGATTAAGTTCTGCATGCACCCACTCGTTCTCCAGGTCACGCTGTATCTCATCTTCTTTTTATATAAAAAAATGAATTCCTATTTCGCGTGGTCACGGCATCACGTTTGAACGGCTTGACCGATTTCGATAATTCTTTTTGTACCTATTGTATGTGTTTCGTAAATTTGTTTTTATTGCTCAAGGCATATTTACTAGAAATATTTTTAAAGGAAAAAAATCATCTTCAAAAATTCACTTGCGGCGAGATTTGAACTCGCGTCCCTGAATCTCGCCGCAAGTGAATTTTTGAAGATGAATTTTTCCTTGAAAAATATTTCTTGTATGTGTTTGTTAAACTCAGGAGAAAGTATCGGACCCTACGCGGGAAATCCGCGGGGTTAGGCTAGTAATTCATAAGCCGTGATTACTAGACAGTTAAAATTTTCACAGATGATAAACATCAGTAGCCGCTATAACATCATATAATAAAAACAAATAAAGGAGGGCTCATTTACAACAAACGTGATTTTAAAAAGTTTTACGCAACGTTAACGCGATTTATTTTTACCACTGGCGCCATCTAGTGAAAAACCCACTGTTTATTTTAGGGTTCCGCTTCCAAGTTTGATAATGAATACAGAACCCTTCGCGAGTTCAGTTTGCACTTGGCCGGTTTTTATTTTATTTCATTACCTTTCTTCTGCACCATGACGGGCGGCCTCTGTGGCGCAGCGGGCGAAGGTCGGATTGAACGTAAGAAGGTTGCGGGTACGATTCCCGATGGGAACAAATATTTCTGCTGACCATAAATGTTTGTTTCTGGTTCTGGGTGTATTCTATCTTTCATATGTATGTAGGTATTTACAAAAAAAAAGTATGATATATAGTATATCCGTTGCCTAGTACCCATAGAACAAGCCTAGTACTTAGTTTGGGGCTAGATAGCGCTGTGTGTAATGTCGTGCAATATTTATTTACTTATTTAAGACACCTCTATACCACACTATACATACCTAAGAATCCAAAACAAAGCAACAATCGATACAGAAACAAAAGGCGATCGAAAAAAAAAACCTATACAACAGACGATGTAAATAAAACCTAACAATCGTAAAACCTTTATTTATTTTGAGAAGTGTTTCAAATAAATATAGGAATAATAAGTAATATAGTATAATTATTTGATTAATTAGTTTTTTGTTTTTGTTAAGTATTTAAAATAAAATTTACGTTTACAAGCTTAGTTTTAGTTTTTGATTTAAAGATTTGATTTTTCAAAAATTCACTTGCGGCGAGATTTGAACTCGCGTCCCTGGATAAAAATACTCCAGTGCCTATACCTACCGCTCGGCCACGCAAGTTCCCATCTCGAGCAGCGAATTTAAGAATATGAATGTTTCCCTGTCTACTATTTTTCGACTACGGCTCGATTGAGACGCCATCTACAGGATCACTTTCCAGTGATTTACCTGCGCCAATGATTAACTTTACAGTTAACGCTTTGGCCAAGAGATGTCACTCTTTTTCCTATAAAATATTTCGTAAATTACTTATAGATTTTTTTCTTTGATTTTTTTTATTTACTTACCTATATCTGAAAAGTAGGAGCCACGTAGTAGAAGCCTATTTATTTAAAACAACATACATAAAGAAAAATAAACATTTACACATTACATAAAGAACCTACTAAGGCGACATTTTAAAAAGTACCTCCAATTTCGATAACCCAAACAAACTGAGGGAAATTGAATACGAAAGACTCGAAGTCACGTACTCTGATATTGAAAATTGGTTCGTGACCCAATCCCGAAGGCGGGACGCTCACGAAAATCACCATTTTGTCAAGCAAAAACATTTAAAATTTAATGCTTTTGGGCGAGGTACGTAGGCGTAGAATGGGATACCTCGAGAGGGTGAGATAGTGTTGTAATATGGCGGGAAGAAAAGAAAGACGAATGTTCTTGATGTCAATTTTAATCCTACTACTATACTAGCTGCGCCCTGCGGTTTCACCCGCGTAACTCCCGTTCCCGCGAGAATATCGGAATAAAACGTAGCCAATAGCAATTCCTGGTCTGTGCTACGTTTTATTTCCATTTGATGTGTGTTATCGGAATAAAACGTTTTAGAGGTATGAGGTGGTGTATACCTCGTATGGGAAGATCTTCCACCGGGCAGCTACAACGTAGCATATGTAAAACACTTTATTTTACGATCATCATGAATTTATTCATGATAATCGTTTTGTCAACCTTAAAAATCATGAATTAAACGCGATTGAACCCGGTAAATAAAGTGTTTTATTATGGAAAATCGCGTGAAACCATAGAAAAAATTACGTAGCATATTATGTGTTATGCCCATCCCCAGTTACCCTCATTCCAAGTTTAATCGCAATCGGTTCTGTAGTTTTTGCGTTCGAGAGTAACAAAATCACATACATACATACAAACTTTCGCGTTTATAATATTAGTAAGAAAGATTAGAAATGCGAAAGTATTTTTATGGATGTGACTTTGTTCCTTTTTCACGCAAAAACGATTGAACCTATTGCGATGCAAGTATGAATATAGATAGCTACATAACTGAAATAACACATGGGTTACTGTTTATCTCGATATTCCCGCGGGACGGGACTTACGCTGGTGAAGAAAGCCCCACTATTTAATCGCGAAAACGCCTGCAAAGTTTTCTTTTCAATTCCTCCTAATTACGGTCGATATCGACGTCGTAAACGAAAAGAAAATATATAACTTAAAATATTATTACAAAATATCATGTTTGTAAAGCGATAAGGTGCCCATTTTTATGCCAATATAAATTTTCTTGCTTTTCGTTTACTTTCTTTAAATTAAATTCTAACTATTAACAGTTCTAAGGTGAGTTTGTACCAGACTACAATAAATAAATAACCCCGCGTCATATATTACTTAAACAGTATTTTTCTATACAAACTAACGTGCTTCATCTTACACTGCATTAACCCTTACAAAAAAGCTAGCTGCGCCCTGCGTCCCGTTCCTGCGGAAATATCGAGATAAAAAGTCTATCTCTATGTTCTTTTCAAAGGTCCCATCTATCTTTATACCAAAATTCATCAAAATCCGTTCAGCGGTTTAGACGCGAAAGCGTAAAAAAAAGACAGACAGACAGAGTTACTTTTGTATTTATAACTAGCTGCGGCCCGCGGTTTCACCCGCGGAAGTGAAAAACGCGTGTTTGCGGTTGCAGTTTTTCGTACATTACTCGGGTTCTACTAATTGGATTTCGATACAAAGTAGGTACCACGACGTTCCTCGAAAATAGAACTATCCAATATAAAAAGCCAGATTTCAATCGGATAAGAAGTTTTTAATTAAAGAAACAGACAAATAGACAGACAGACATGAATGTTAAAAATTATATAATTTTGCTACTACTTTTCCTAAGTCCCCTAGACCACTTTTTATAATTTACTTCCAAGTACAGACTTTTTGTCCTCTCTTCCTTTATTATAAGTATAGAGTATAGATAGAAGAGATTCAGTAAGGATTTAGTATCCGACGAGAGTTATTAAATTTGCTCTTCGCGCCCAATCGGCCCTACTTATGGTGGTCTGACATTTTCAGTCCACCGTGTGCAATCTCACATTACTAATGATATAAACGCGAAAATTTGTATGTGTATATATGTCACTTTGCTACTCTTTGACTTTGACTTTGCTACTTTTAGACTTTGTCTTTACTTTGTTACTCTTTCACGCAAAAACTACAGCACCGATTGCGATGAAAATTGTAATATAGGTAGCTGGAGGCCAGGAATAACACATAGATTACTTTTATCCCGATATTCCCGCTAGAACGGGACTTACGCGGGTGAAACCGCGGGCCACAACAAGTATTTTATAATACTCGTAACTTTCTAGAAACATTTGTTTACCTAACCTATCTTAGGTAACTAACTATACCAGCCATTTTCTCAAGGCGAACGCGAGCGACGATGCAAATGTACCCTCAAGGCGCCTCTATTTTCCTTCCTCACGATGCTTACATAAAGAAACAGGATTCCGGCGGTACTGACCAATCTGTACGGGTCGGTACCTATCGATCCAGAGTTGGTGTTTATAATACAAGTGAGTTTGTTCTAAGAAACAGGTAAAATAGGCCCGTAAGATTTCGTACATAAAAAAACAGGTTTCCGGTACTGACAAATGTGTGCGGGTCGGTCGGTACCGACCAGTGCACGTTTAATATATCTATGTTATCCTATGCGTTTACATTATAAAGAAACAGTTTCAAACTTGTGGTACCGACTACCGACTACTACGTTGTCGTACGGACCGGTTGTACCTATTTCTTAGCACAAAACCTGTTTCATAAACACTTTAAATCGATAAGTACCAACCCGCATAGATTTGTCAGTACCGGGAACCTGTTTTGTTATGTAAGCACGCTACGACGCGGTCCAGGTAGTCAGTACCGACGAATTTAAATGAAATTAAATAAAATTCATTTATTTTCAGATGCCTTTGAACCATTTGTGTAACAATTTTCCTTAAAAGCAATGTTAGTAATGCACTTTAAACATTTAAAGCTGTTTCTTTATCGGTCAACGTAGGTACATCCTATACCGTTACATATTGACATAGAACTATTATATCGGTACCGACCCGCACAGATTTGTCGGTACCGGAAACCTGTTACTTTATATAAGCACCCTTCCTGCTATACGCGTATTTTACCCCATACTATACTATGTAACCTCACACAAAATCAACACTGTTTATTATTCTGCGGTAATGGAATATTACTCAGCTTACTATTAGAGCAAGCATTCAGATAAAATAAAGATTTTACCATTAGTTATTTTACAAGAAAAAGGGTGTAAAGTTCTTGTTTACCTTTTTACCCGACTACGGCAAAGTCAAAAGGAAGGGTAATGTTTTTGGCAGTCTACGTACGTACGTTTATGTTTGTATGTTCCACCCTTAGGGTAGATACATAAGCAAACATAGAGCGCTGGTATGCGAGTATGAACTGTAAGCACCGGTATGAACAGTCAAAATAGACAAAAACGATGTCATCAGTCACCTAGGGTTACGGGAATTGACTGTTTCTCTCGTTAGAATTTATTCTAGTAATAACTAGTTCGCGGATCACTATTCACTTCAACATTTGAATATCTATGTATAATATATAGTATAATATGCTTACACTTTGCGCAGTAGGCAAATACCCATAGGCGCGCTCTATAGTTTGCTTATGTATGTATACTCTTAGGTTCCACCGTGCTTAAGTCTGCGCAGAAGAAAAATATTGTTTGTTGCGAAGCATATTCTGCATCAGCCACAAGTTTGGCGAATGTGAAATTCAAATACATGTTTTATTGAACCTTCTTCTAAGGTTTGCAAATAACAGAATCACGATTCATTAAGGTTTGTTCGATACTTTTTTACTTTGAAAATTGTGCTGTATTTTCTATATTTTACTCTTTTCTCCTCTATTATACTATATATCGAAACGATTTTTTATTTAATACAAAGGAAATAATCAATACTTTAAATTGCTTATGTGATGATTTTTAATATTGCTTAATTTCCGTAAAATTATCGAAAAATGATTTGAGACTTACGCCTTTTAAGTTTCGTGTTAAAAGCATGAAAACCTTCAATCTAAAATCAACTGTATTACAACGCATCTAAGTAGACGTTGCGCCAACCTCAGTCCGCCGTCTGGCGCCGTCGAAGGTGGACCTATGTCAGTTTTCGCTCCCAAATAATTACGTATTCTATTTTAAATTATATTTCGTATAGATTCGAACTTTTTACATTTTTTCCGGCCAATATGAAAATAATTGTTATGACAGTCATGTCAAATCATACCTACTGTCATAAAACTGTCTAGCATTGTTGGTAAAACGTAGTGATTATTTATCTTTGATATTTGATTGTTGTTGTACTATAAAAAGAAAGACTAAATAATTACACAAGAAATAAATACTACAAAGATAATAAACAATATAAATAATCTAAGGTGAATGACCATTGAGTCCAAAAATGCCCATCACACTGGTGGCATTACCCGTTGAATCGCCAACGATACTGTTTGTACTTAGTGTTGTAATCAGAGTAACTGTATTTACTAGCAATTTGCAATAAAAAAAAGCTTTTTCGAAACGAAAGCTTGCTAAAACATCAAAAAGAAATCTAAATATCGCAAGAGAGGCGAAAAAATAAATCTATTTACCTTTTCCATTGTCAAAATGAAAATTGAGATAGGTACTTACCTACAAGGATTTTGCGGAATTAATATAATAAGTATCTACACCTCATCAAGGTAATGCAAGCTAATAATCGACCATTACAAATGAGAAAGTAACTCTATCAGGCTGTTACGTTTTCTCGCCCAAGCCGCTAAACCGATTTTGATAAATTTCGATTCAAAGATAGATGGTACTTTGGCAAAGGTTACTTTTGAAATTGATATTCCCGCGGGTTCGGGACTTACACATGTGGAACCGAAGGGCGCAGCTAGTACTTACATACCTACTAATCTATTATCTATACTTCTGTAATCTATCTATATCTATAAAACTCTTTGTCCTGACTGACTTACTCACTGACTGAACCGCTGGTAGTAGAGAGATGAAATTTGGAAGGTGTGTTCTTTGTGATCTAGGCATCTGATAATAATATTATTACAAGTGATTCAACGAACAGTAGACCTCGTGGGAACTAATTATTGAAAGGGCTCTTTATATCATCATAATAGAGCAGAAAAATCGGATCACATAATGTTTAGATATCTAGTATGTACTAGATATCTAAACATTATGTGATCCGATTTTTCTCCTTTTCCTTCCTTTTTAACATCCTTTTGTGGGGGAATTACCCCAAAAATTAAAATCCCCCACGACAAATAAAATCCATTTACTTGTATACCTACCAAGTTTCATTAAAATCGGATCTCATAGTGCGGAGATAACTGTTACCGCTCTTAGTGGGAGAATTACCCCACCAATCAAAAAACCCCCACGACAAAAATAGTAAGTTTACACATCTACGGTTCAACAAAGTAATTTTACACACCTACTGCTCTACAAAGTAATTTTATTTGACCACTAGCTGCGCCCCGCGGAAGTGAACGCGTTATCACGGGCGCGGGCGGCCAAGCGGTTGCACTTTTTCGTTCATACTCTGATTCTACTAATTGGATGTCGATGCAAAGTATACCACGACCTTCCTCGAAAATTGAACTATCCAATATTGAAAACCAGATTTCAATCGGATCATTAGTTTTTAATTGTATAAGAAACAGAGAAACAAACAGAAAGACATGAATTTTAAAAATTATATAATTTTGTTCTATTATTTTTCCTAAGTCCACTAGACCGCTTTTTTTTAAATTACTTCCAAGTACAGACTTTTTGTTCTCTCTTTCTTTATTATAAGTATAGATAGATATAGATAAGAAAAGGTCAACGTAAAGCGAGCCTTTATTCCCTAGGTGCATAAAGTGCCATTATACACATAAGTAGGGCATAATAGTAGTATATGCACCGAGGTACTCAAGCCCTGTCTTATATAGCGGGCGTCATGTTGAATCCAAAGCGTACGTATCTTGAGCGAAGCGAAGGAGTTATGTACCTAGAGTCCAGAGTGAAGTAGGTGTGTAAAGTAATTTAAATTTGGAACTAAGGTTCTGGTAGCATACGGCCATTTTGAACTGGCCACCTAGACAAAACACATAAAAAAATAAAAACTGGGCTATTTTTCTTCTATTTTATTTCGACGGAAGGGTAGGGCAAAAGTTTTAGTTAATATAAAGTAAAGTAGAGTATTCACCTCGGTTATTAAGCCTTTATCTTGAAAAAGATAAAGACAGGCTTAATTAATTAATAAATGCGCTTGAATCCCACGCTTCACTCAGGACTCTAGGTACATAACTCCTTCGCTTCGCTCAGAAGTAAGTTTTTAAAACCCTCGCTGCGCTTGGGAGTTAACTCTAGAGTCCTTCGTATGCTTTGGATTCAATTTGACGCCCGGTATATAAGACAGGGCTTTAGTACCTCGGTGCATAAACTAATATTATTTGTCCAAAGAGGTCAACGTAAAACGAGTAATGACTCGCTAAATATCTAATGAGATATCTGGGAAGTAAAATGCGCGTTTAAGCCCTAGGGAATAAAGTAATTTAAATTTGGAACATTAACATTTGCTTGTATTACAGGTATATATTAATAAAAATCAGACTGGTACATTCAGGCTCAGGGCCAAATGCACATTGCAAACAAAAATAATTGTCTTTTGGCCGCATGGTAAGGTGATAATAAATTGATAATAGAAATACCGGAAAAAGACGATCAATTTTGGAAAAAAGAGATGGAACCGAAGTTAACAAGTTTTTACATGGAATGCTTACTGCCTGAGTTAATAGATCCACGCCATCCCAGAAAAAGAACAATTCTCGATCCAGATTACATAACCGTCAAAAAGAGTGTTTGTCAAACCTCTTAATCTGAAATACCATCGAGAAAACGACTACTTCCGCCTATTGAAAACCATTCAATAATTGTCACACCACCAGTTCAACGTAGGAAATTAGAATTTCATGAAATGTAAATACTTAATTATTTGTAAATAAAAAGGAGTCAGTTTTGTTTACAAATGAAACTTTTAATGCAAGAGTAAATAGTAATAATATTAAAAACCTATTTGTGAAAACTGTAAAATGAAAAAAATAAGAATAACTCCATAGTTTTTCTGTTCGTTGCGCTGATATTTTTGTATCACAACATTTTTGATGAAGTTGCAACAAAACCAATTTTTCATCTCTCCCGTTCGGAAAGTTTAATTTTCATGGGTAGATATCCGGGTTGAAAGTAGCTCATTTCATCCCTAGGGTGGAAATTTAAAAATATTTTTTAATTATTGCAACTATTTGACAAATTTTAAGGGGTATTTAAATAATTAAGTAGCTCTCAAATTATGAATGGCCTCAAATTTGAATTGGATTTAAAATTGATTAAAATTTGAGGCCACTTAAGACTTGAGGGCTACTTAAATAATAAAGTAGCTCTCAAATTATAAATATGAGGCGCCTTCTATTTTCTCATAGAGGGTAATAAAAAGTAGAGTGTATTACTCGAGCGCAAAATATATTTTTGGCTCTGGCGACGTACTTTGAATCCCTCGCTACGTTCATTCTACTCTAGAATCCCTCACTTCGCTCTGGATTCAAAAAAGCACCCTCACCGTAAAAATATTATTTTGCTTCATTGTAATATAATCTACTAACTATTCTCATAGTGGGCGATGAATATTTTTCATTCGAAAAATAGTATTCGCTCCCGAGGTAGACATTCTACTATTACGGTATGAATCGCGTTTGTTGCCTCAGATGAGGGAGGCCGGAAGGGCCACGAAACGTCGGGCTTGTATTATAAAGCCAACAAAACAAACGCGATTCAAACCGAAACACAGTTTCAGCACGCTAGCTAATTGGAAAGTGTATCAAATTGAATTTGCAAGATTCCGCCCGGACTCCGGACAGACAAACCAACAAGAAAAGTGAGAATGGCACGACAATGGTCAAGTCTGTAATAAGTCAAATAGGTAATTCGTCAAGTCCACTATCGACAAGTTATGAAATTTTCCAAACATGCCATTAGCCTGGTCCACACTGTACGATCCACATGCTCCAGAATCTTTTATCCTTTTTTCTCCCTCTCCGCTGCTTGAGCGCGAATAAGATAAAATATTCTTGAGCGCGGGGATCGTCCGGTGTGGGTGCGGCCGATTATTCCCAACTGTCCCCTCTAGCCCTGTCCCCGGGGTGATAATTCGTGGCGACTGTCCCCTTTGAAAGCTGGCTAAAGGGGACAAATGGAATTATGAATCTCAGTTGTCACGGTGGGGGGACAGATGGGAATCTGTTCTACCATTTGTCCCCCGCATGTGTGTGTTATAATAAAACTAGCTGCGCCCCGCGGTTTCACCCGTGTTCGTAATAAGTACCCTAATGTACCATTATTATTTTAATGAACTTTATAAACGCATACCACTTGCATTCATAGTACAAAATATTAATATGAATGCAAGTCGTAAGGGGTTCGTCGGTTAGGGGTGAAGTTTGTAATGAAGATCTCGAGAAGCTCTATCACTTATGCTAAGAAACTAGTGGTTTAGTGTCAATAGTTTCCGAGATATTGACGGTTCAAGTTCGACAGCTGTCAACCAAACTGATGATCTCGAGGAGCTATATAACTTAGACTGAGAAACCAGTAGTCTAGTGTCAATAGTTTCGGAGTTAAGTTAGATCGTTTTTTGTTTTCACTGAGTTTTTGTTTTGAGTATATTAATATGTATGTAGTCGACTCGTCCCAATGTCTAAACTACCGTCCCTGGTCCCAGTTTCGAAGTGGACGACTTGACCCCTAATCCAAAATATTGCTATAAATGCAAGTCGTATGCGTTTATAAAGTTCATTAAAATAATAATGGTACATTAGGGTACTTATTACGAACACGGATGAAACCGCGGGGTGCAGCTAGTTCTATTATAACACCAACATGCGGGGTAGAAATGGGAGAACAGATTCCCATCTGTCCCCCCCGCCCGCCGTGACAACTGAGAAACATAATTCCCATTTGTCCCCTTTAGCTAGCTTTCAAAGGGACAGTCGCCACGAATTGTCGCCCCGGAGACAACTGGGGAAAAATTCCTAGTTGTCCTCCCGGGGAACTGGGCTAGAGGGGACAACTGGGAATAATCGGACGATACAAGTTTTGAAGATACAAAACAAACAACTTGCAAATTATTAAATAAATATTATTGCACGACATCAGACAGCGCAATCTAGCTCCAAACTAAGCACTGAAAGACACCCAGATCAGATACAAATATTTATTTTTAAGCATAAATATTTGCACCCGACGGGAATCGAATCCGCACCCTTCCGTATTGCAGCCAGGCGGTCGCCCGACGCACCAATGAGGTCGTATTATAAAATACTTGACACTGGCTACTTTTCAAACGACCAAAATCGGTTTACAACCTATGTAAAAATAAATAACAGTTTTGATTTCGCGCGCTTGGGCGCTAGATCAAAAAAGTTGCGATGTTCGAAAGTGCATAAGTGTGCGTGTGACTTGTGGATGTAGGGGTAAGTGGGCGGGCCGTTCATGACATATTTTTTATTGGAGCTTCGTCTTAAACTACTGAATTGTTTTTGATACATGAGGTATTAATAGATTCGTAATAATGGGCCGAGTGTCATAGTCTGTATAAATTTTATCAACATTTTATATGACGATAATTGTAATTGTTAACGGGAGCGTTTTCCGCTAGTAGACAGCTTATATGACCACGGCTCTACCTTGACCATTTTAATAGCCTAGCCATTTCTGAATTTCAATCGGATTTTTTTTTGTTTCTTCCTTTTTAGACCCCATTTTTTCACTTAGTCGGGTTATACTTATTTAAACTTATTTTTTTTGTATTCTACACGCGATAAAAAATAAATTACTTAATAAACTTTTGACACATTAGATTTATAATAAGTATTATAAATCCAAAAATCTGTCTGTATATTTGTTCGTCGGTTTCCTCTGCACGATCAAACAGTTGGACCGATTTGGGTAAAAAAAAATGCATGAGTAGTAGTGATAGTTTAAGTAATGGAAAGTACCTAATATAGAATTTTGACTTTTGATCTCGATATTCTCACGGGATCTAGATTTACGCGGGTGAAACCGGGGGCGCTGCTAGCTTGTTTGATAATTTTCCTTTCGCTCAATATACCTAAAATAGGAACGTCTACTCAATACACTCAATACCGCTCAATACCTATTTGTCATCCTCATTTCGTGTACCGTCAGTGTCACACCAAAGTCGCAAACGTGACAGCGAGACACGTACGAAGTTACAGCGGCTCTCAACATTTACTCTAATAGGATTCGAGGGTTTTTTATGTGAATATATCCATCAATATACAACGAATGCCGAGGCAGATCCTCGTTGGCAGCAGACGGCTCCTTGGACGTTTTGAATTGAATTACGTTAATGTTTTGGTTATTGTTCTTTTTTATCCCTGGTTTTTTATGTAAAATGTTATTTTTTTAAGTCTTTGGTGCTCTTCTGTGTGTTTGTTGCCAATAAATGTTTTCTATTCTAGTCTATAGGCACGGGAAAACCTGATTGTCGGCGTGGCGCTACAGGCCATGGCGACAAATCGCCACGCTATATGAAAACAATTTTGATGGTTTACATGTGCCAGGCGGGCGTCCCGTCACGACTCACGTTTTTTTTTTTAAATAATGATTAGCGTGGTAAACACCATTGATAAGATTTCTTTGTCCATGTTTTTGGCTCTCTTGTTGAATATTTTAACATTGAAATCAATATGATTTTAAAATATTTAAAATATTCAACTTTAATATAGAAACAGTTAGAATAAGCCTAGATTATCATACAACTGGTAACGTCGCTCACATGAGAAAGCGAGCTATATTCTATTCATTCTCCGTATATTTTTACTTTGGCCCAGTGGTCAAACTTTTTTAAGCATTATCTTCAGTGAAGATTACTTAGATTACTATATTTAGGCCTGATTTTTCATTCTACGAATAAAAGATATTCATCGAATAAGTTCGAACCCAACCAAAAAAAGCCTTCAAATTTTTATAGATTTTTATTCTTTTTAAATATCATAGTGACGTTTTTATTCGGTGTTGTTACATTTTATTTGTCAGATGTCTCTATTTAGGGATTTGTAAAATAAGATAATGTTTAAGCGTGAAATAGTCTCGCAAAGTGTAAATGATTTTCACAAAAGTTTGAGCACCTCTGTGCCCCGTATTCCGATCACGCTCGCTCACACGGGAATCAAATAAGCGACCCACACCAAGTTTATTTACCATTTCAACGGAGGAACACGCGATAAATCCAATTTGGTGAGGAAATCTGGCCGCTCTCTTGTAACTCCTGAGGTACGTAGTACGTAGGTAGGTAGGCCGAACCTATATGTCTGGTGTGTGATGTTATTGATTTTACTGATAGGTAGGTATCAGTAAAATTAGGTAAGCGTAGTTAAGAGAATTTCTTGACGGGCAAGTTGATGCGAATTCTCCATACAACGAAGGTTAAATGAACTAGCCCTTCCCCCTTAACATTATCCATCCGATTTCGTAGATATTATTTTTCGGCTTACGGACAAGGGGTTGGAAAACCGTTCGGGGTCGTTCGTGCTGCAGAGGCTTTTCTGTGCAGCGGGGTAATGCCGCGAGTGTGATGGGGTATTTTGCGGCGGGAGTGGCCGCATATAATTTGTCGTATTTATTAATCTGTACCTACTGACTGGTAATTTTCTAGTAATTAAGTTGTAATTTAATTTAGTTTGTAAAATAATTTGACCATTTTTGTAATATCCGAAGTAAATGATATTTTCTTTTAGGATATATAATAATAATAATAATAGTCATTTATTGCAGGCATACAATACCCCATAGAGTACAAAGTAACAAAAGTATATGGATGAAAGTTTTGCCACTTCCTTTTTTTAGTTTTGTTTCTCTGTAATTTTTGTAGTTTTTGTGTTTTTCGGTAGCTGGAGATGGAGACCTGGACTAACACATAGGCTACTTTTTATATCCCGATATTCCCGCAGGAACGGAACTTAGGCGGGTGAAACCGCGGGACGCAGCTGGTTTGTAATAAATTTATATAATTACGGGGGTAGGTTACAAAATTTCAACTGTTCTGGTCCTTTAATGAATGAATTTATTAGTATAGGTAGGTAAAATCAGTGTATTTACCTCTTGGGTATAGATACTAAAACGCTGATATTTTTTGATTATTTATTTGAACATCCAACTGCTATTACCATAGTTCTAAGAACACGATACCGGAAATGTTCCTAGAACCAACTCCTTACAGGATATCACATTAGGAATCGTAGTTTATATTTTTCGTTTCTTAAGTATATATTTTCCAAGCAATCAACTGTGAAATAACAGTTCAGCCGCCATCATAAAGATACAAAGCCACCAAGTTTATTATCAATGAATACATTTGAGTAAACGAGCGTTTAACGTTTGTAACTTGGCTCGTTTCTCACAAACTTGGCCCGTTTAGACCTGCCCTAATTCAGGAACAAATGTTTATTTACTTCCGTGCTGTGGCTGTGGGTAACACACAACGGGAACCTAAAGCGATCCCGGTACAAAGTTTTAACAAATTAAAAAATAATTTTGATAAACCTTCGATTTTGACAAAGGTTCGCGTAGGCTTCGAAACGTTGGATCGGCATTGCAACAATGCTAATAATAAAAAACAAAGCGACTAAAACCGTAAATGAGTTTTATTTAAATTTCAATAAACTTTAGGCTATTAATACGAATCTGATGACATCACATTCATCAAAATCGGTTAAGTAGTTTAGACGCCAAGTACCATTTAACATACATAATACATATTAGATTGCCAAAAACATAGATAGAAAGATAAATGAATACTTTTATGCACAACCAACAATTAGAATCAGTAAACATCAAAAGTAAGACAAATACGCAGAATATTGAAAAGTAAAACGTTGTACAAATGGGCGACCTTATCGCTAAAACGATTTCTTTCAGGCAATCTTTGGATGGAAAAGGTCATGCAGTAAAGTTACTTACACAAAATGATATTGTTTCTATCTAGAATCATTTTGATTTTCACCACCTCAGCTCATCTAGGCCACGTCTAGATCAGAAATTAGGTGATTAATAAGCACATATAAGCACAAAACGTTTCAACATTACAGTAGCTGGATACTTGGAATAACATATAAGCTACTTTTTAGCCCGATATTCCCGCGGGAACGGGACTTACGCGGGTGAAACCGCGGGGCGCAGCTAGTCCAACCTAACAAGGCGTAATTTGCCATCAATCCATCACAAGTCTAAACAAAAACAACAAAACATAATATTATATTACGACCTGATTGGTAAGATTGTAAGGCGTTCGTTATATTTAATGATATTCAAAAAGTTTTCATTGTCTTCCAACTTGGAAATTTATTGGAAAACAAAGAGGGAACTTAATAAATTTTCTGAAATTTTCTTGGTATTTCTAGGTAACTATACAGTGTTTTGATTTGAGGCTTTTCAGTACAGTAAGGATTTTGAAATTAACCCATTCTTAGTTATGTCTTTGATTTTCGCGATTTTCATATTTACATTTTACCGGGTCTTAATCGCGTACCCCCTCCCCCGTGTCCCCTCGAGACCAAGATCATTGTAACATGATCGAAACGTCGAGGTAAGAAAATAAAAATAGTACGCGATTAAGACCCGGTAAAATGTAAATATGTTAACAAATCGTGTAAATTTAAAAAGTTTATTAGTTTCGCGATTTTGTATAATGCAACACAATATTTATACAAGATGTAAGGGGTAAGCCCTTTCAAGCCGAAAGGAGGTTGTTCTAGACGTTTAGGCGAACAACTTTTGTTCTATGACTTTTGGAAATTCGAAGTACTTTTCGAAAATTTTAAGTGTAAAGTTTACTTGAAGATCAGCTGTTTCTTAGAGTTCGAGGTCATTGACCTTATGTTGTCCTTTCATTTAGCTTGGTCTACTACAATCAAACCTTCAATTACCTTTATTTTCAAAAACAGCTGTTTTTTCAGTGAAAAATAATCTCGAAATTTTCAAAAAAAACGTTAGAATTTTCAAAAGTCGTAGAACAAAAGGTGTTCGCCTAAACGTCTAGAACAACCCCCTTTCGGATTAAAAGGACTTGCCCGTTACATCTTGTATAGGCTTTCGCTAACTTTACAGTTATTTTTTTTTTAATTTGACCTATTTTTACTAACGGTTGAATCTATTCTTACTGATATAGTAAGTAAGTACTTGAAGTTTAGGTTTACTTCTACTAATCATTACTTACTTTGTGACCAGATTTTTCAAAGATAATTATAATTTTTGTTTCTCAAGTTACCCACATCGACATAAACAGTTTTTTTAATCATTGGCTGCGTTCAAAATAAAAAGATTTTATGATACGTCATGTTATTGTCAAAAAGTGTCACAAAGTTAGTCATACTGTCACTAAATAATCCCAAATTACCCGGTAAGTAGAGCAAATGCTTTAATCGCTCTTCAAAATAGTCCTTTTAATTCATCTTTTCGGGTAGGTATACTTATCTCCATCTTCTTTAAGTTAATACAATACGATAGTTTACACCCATACTGACTCAAAAGGTATAATAGACTGTGAAGTGTGGGTTTCGTTTAGTTAGTGCAACCGTTGTCCAGCTCAAATTGACGTCTGATGTATTAGGGAAGCAAAGACCGCAACGTAACTTGATCTTAGTGTTATCAGGCGAAGTAAGTAGATGACTAAAATTAACAACAAAGAATAGAATAGAAAAACATTTATTGACAACAAACATACACACATAAAGTACAAACAATAAAAAACATAAGAAAAAAACATTTATAGTATAAATATTATTATTATGACTTGGGCAATATAAAAAAATACGAAATATTATATGTGACTTTGTTACTCAACCACGCAAAAACTACTTCCGATAATCCCGCGGGAACGGGACTTACGCGGGTTAAGCCGCGGGGCGCAGCTAGTATTATCTATACTAGACATACCTACGTATAGCTGTTATTGATTTAGTATTGTTAGCAAACTATTACGAAGTAATCTCCGATAATGGAATTTAGTGATAGATTACTTTAGCTTCTGTTAATGAGTAACTATTAACCCACTTTAAGGGGGTATTCGTAAGTCAATTTTTTTTAATAAATTTATTTTACCTAAAGCCCCCTTTAGGTAAAATAAATTTATTAAAAATTTTTTTTTAAATAAAATGAGAATACCCGTTCCGAATCTTACTAATACACAGTGTTTGATGAGACTAAAAAAATTTCCCTATGCTGTTTGTGGCATAATTCGATCAAGGAATGCATTTTAAATGCATATATAGAACACCCGCGGGTAAATTTCAAATACTTTTTTTTATAAAAAATATTGAACTTTACGTGACCTCGACCAAGAAAAAATATTAAAAAAATTCTGTAAACGTAACTGTCCAAGATATTTTTTTTTTAAAAATACAGTCTGATAAAGGATCTTAAGGCGCATGTTTACCAATTTTTATTTTCGAAAAATCACCTCTGAATACCGAGAAATTATTATTTTTACAGATATTCGTTTTTATTTTTTTTCTCCCTAAAAACGCAAAAGTGGGACTTGTGACTAGCACAGAAAGAAAGCTCTTAACAAGGCCTATCAGTGATAAAAAAATCACGTTCCACTATCGCTGCGTTTGGGAGAAATATGCCATTTTGTTCTAAGGTCAAATGGGACAACATAGGGTTGTCACTAAAGGTCAAGTTTATACATAGGTATATAAATATTTTTTTTGGAATAATACACAAGTATTTTATATATCACACGCTTGATACTATAGGGTGACTGGTGATCAGCGAACACCCCGCGCGCTGGAGATCAGGTCATGACAACTTAGAGTAGGTAACATGATAGGTATAGGCAAAAAATTTTTGTGGACAAAATTTTATTTTAATTTTAAAATGTCATACTGATACGGAATAACTTCCTATATGAAACATAGGTAAAAAAATAATAACTGAGGGAGACGAACCTCCTGCCATACAAATAAAAAAACGGTTACGAAGTCGCAGGGAGACACTTTAGCTTAATCATACAAATCGCTTTCGTTGCTTAGTATTAACGTGTAGTCATCATCATTATGTGGATTTTCATTGTCCACCGCTGCCAACTGCAAATTTTCTTTGTCAATTGGTTTCAACAGTTCACGTACAGCTTCTGGCAGACAAAGCCGCTTAGATGATCTTCGACGCTGATTGTGATGTGCCATAGAAATGAATGGATCCGATTATTCTAGTGCACGGTGAAAGACGTCGATCATAGTTTGTTTCCTATTTATTTTGCGGCAGTGGTGTTCCCTATCTGAGCGCCAAAATTTGTTACGTGACTCGGCCGCTTGCTCTGAAAGCATCCCGACAGTTAGTGAACAGGATTCAATAATCTCTTCACCGTGCACTAGAATTTTGTGTAGAGTCACAGTCATCGGGTGCCAATTATATGACTGGACGTACCCTCGTTAGGCATAAGCCTAACGAGGGTGGACCTCTTCCCGCGCTACGTGTGACCTGTCATCGAAAAAATAAATAAAAAATAGAAAAGGCCTGCTAAATATTCTAAATAATAAAACACTTTATTTATCCGGTTTTATCGCGTTTTTATTCATTATTTAACCCGAGCTTTCGCCAACTTTACAGTTGGCTTTTTCAAGGTTTCAAGCCAACTGTAAAGTTGGCGAAAGCTCGGGTTAAATAATGAATAAAAACGCGACAAAACCGGATAAATAAAGTATTTTATTATGCAAAATCCCGAAAACCATAGAAGAAATTATATTCTAAATAAGATAAAGTTATTGTGTTTAAGAGAAATATGTATTACAATACTAAATAAAATTAAAGGTCAAGTTGAGTGATAACCCTAGCACTATGTTTTGAAATTTAATTTCTCCCAAACGCAGCGATAGTGGAACGTGATTTTTTTATCACTGATAGGCCTTGTTAAGAGCATTCTTTCTGTGCTAGTCACAAGTCCCACTTTTGCGTTTTTAGGGAGAAAAAAAATAAAAACGAATATCTGTAAAAATAATAATTTCTCGGTATCCAGAGGTGATTTTTCGAAAATAAAAATTGGTAAACATGCGCCTTAAGATCCTTTATCAGACTGTATTTATGAAAAAAAATTATCTTGAACAGTTGCGTTTACAGACTTTTTTAAATATTTTTTCTTGGTCGAGGTCACGTAAAGTTCATTATTTTATATAAAAAAAAGTATTTGAAATTAACCCGCGGGTGTTCTATTTATGCATTTAAAATGCATTCCTTGATCGAATTATGCCACAAACAGCATAGGGAAATTTTTTTAGTCTCATCAAACACTGTGTAATATTATAAACGCGACAATTTGCGTGTATGTCTGTGACTTTGTTAAATCATTCACGCAAAAACTACTGAACCGATTGCGATGAAACTTGGTATAGGTAGCTGGAGATCTGAATAACACATAGGCTACTTTTTAGCCCGATATTCCCGCGGGGACGGGATTTACGCGGGTGAAACCGCAGCTAGTTTATCATAATTTCATTCATTCTATTTTTAACCGTCTTCCAAAAAAGGAGGAAGTTGTCTATTAAAAAATTCAAATAAAATTACTTTAAAAATGCCTTGTCCCAGCAAAACACCACAAATATGACATTAATTAGACAGCTGTCTTTTTCGCTCTCATTTAAAAAAATATAAAAACACACCATTGCGCTCAGTCGAGATAACATTGTATGTATGCTGTTTATCCTGTTTTTATACGACTGCCCAAGGAAGTGTTATTTGTAGCTATAAAATCTTCTAACTAATTTTGTTACTCTTTCACGCAAAATCTACTGAACCGATTGCGATGAAACTTTCAGTATAGGTAGCTCGAAACCTGAAATAGCATATAGGCTACTTTTTATCCCGATAATCCCGCGGGTATGAACTTGCAATGCGGAAGGTTGCGGGTTCGATTCCCGCCTTAGGCCTTAACCTTAGGGTTAAGGTAGTTTTTGCTTTGATATATCAAGCAGGTCTTGTTAAACCCAGTTGGATCCAGTCTGTCCTTATCTAACTAACCGATGAACACTAAAGTGAAAAAAGGACAGACTGGAGTCTCTAACATCAAGCGGGACCGTTTTTTGACGCGTCTAGTAATTACTGTATGTCTATGAGTAATTTAAACAGAAAGCATTGCTCAAGAACCAAAATTTATTCGCCTACCTAGACGTCCAGAACAACCCCCTTTTAAATTAAATCTTACTAATATTATAAACGCGAAATTTTGTATGTAAGTATGTAAGGTTGTTACTCTTTCACACAAAAACTACTGAACCGATTGCGATGAAACTTGGAATATAGGTAGCTGGGGACCTGGATTAACACATAGGCTACTTTTTTATCCCGATATTCCCGCGGGAACGGGACTTACGCGGGTGCAACCGCGGGGCGCAGCTATAATACGCGAAAGGTGTTGCCAAAACAGTCCCATGGGCAATACTGACGTTTTACCCGCATCATTAGGAAAAGTAAATCATGTTAAAAATGTAATCTCTCTTATCTGTGCCAATGTGGACGTCATAATTGTTTACAATCTGAACGGGCTGTTGTCAATGAATTAGCTCCATTTTTCGTATTTTGTTTTCTTTTTGCTCAAAGCATTTGTACGTACAAGAAATATTTTAAATTAGCTCCGCCCCGCGGTTTAACCCGCGAAAGTGAAAAACGCCTTACCACGGGCGCGGGCGGCAGAGCGGTTCTCGAGTGGGTGCACTTTTTCGTTCATTACTCGGGTTCTACTTATTGGATTTTCACGCAAAGTGTACCAAGACCTTCTTCGAAAATAGAACTATCCAATATTGAAAACCAGATTTCAATCGGATTAGTAGTTTAAATTGTATAAGGAACTGACAGGTAAACAGACAAACAGACATGAATTTTTAAAATTATAATAAGTTTGTTCCACTACTTATTCTAAGTCCCCTAGACCACTTTTTTTTAATTCACTTCCAAGTACAGACATTTTCTCTCTTTCTTTATTATAAGTATAGAGATATAAATATAAATAGATATAGGATGAAAAATCCATCTTCAAAAATTCGTGGCAAGGTTTCAACTCGCGCCTCCGGATCTGTACTTCGGTGCCCTTACCAACTAGGCTACGCGAACACCCCAAAGCGTATTTGTGAAAGAATATATGAAATCGGTTTAGTTGTTTTGAAACCTATTCGTTACACACAATTATTTACTACTTTATATTATTGGTAAGTATAGTATGGTTTTTTTTAATTACGTATCCATATACGTATTATTACGTACCTTTGTTACCTTACTCTTACTAATATTGTAAACGCGAAAGTTTGTATGTATGAAAGTATACAATTTGTAACGGGTATGCCCTTTTAATCCGAAAGGGGGTTGTTCTAGACGTCTAGGCGAACACATTTTGTTCTAATACTTTTGAAAATTGTAACTTTTTTTTGAAAAATTTTAAATTATGTTTCACTGAAAAAAAAAGCTGCTTTTGTAAATAAAGGTAATTGAAGTTTTGATTGTAAACCATTAAACTAAAAAAAGGACAACATAAGGTCTCAGAAACAGCTAATTTTCAAGTAAACTTTACCCCTGAATTTTTCGGAAAGTACTTCGAATTTCCAAAAGTCGTAGAACAAAAGTTGTTCGCCCAGACGTCTTAAACAACCCCCTTTCTGATTAAAAGGGCTTACCCGTTACACCTTGTATATGTATGTATGTATGTGAGTTTGTTACTATTTCACGCAAAGACTACTGAACCGATTGCAATGAAACTTAGAATATAAATAGCTGGATACCGGGAATAACACATAGGCTACTTTCTATCCCGGTATTCCCACGGGAACAAGACTTACGCGGGTGAAACCGCGGGGCGCAGCTAGTATCCATATAAACAAAAATATACATTGCGGTCAAACAGCAAGCTACATGTTCTTTAGTTCAAATATTGTTTTAGTTCTCCTTATCAGTCCAAGGTTGTGTGTGAAATGAGATTTAGATCGCGAATTCTGGACGGATGAAACCTTCGCAATGATGACAGTTCCTTAGAAGTTCCGGTGTTTACAGTTTTTTATTAAGTATCAACTAGTTCCGCCCCACGCTTTTACCGTTTCTTTTTTTTTCATTCCTAAGAAACTTCTTAAGTTCGCGAAAAGTCACGTGAATTTTCGTGAACATATTGGGCCCTACCAACCGTGATCTTATAAGTAGTCACGAAGTCGTCGCGTTGTCGTTCAGCTAAAAAAATAAAATAAAAACCCCTCAAATATTAAAAAAATAAAAGGATTTTGTTAAATTGTCTGTGGCTTTTAAAAGTAGTCGGTGTTTTTTTTATTTAAAATTTACTTTTTTTTTTTGAACGACAAAAGGACGACATAGCAACGACAAACGAGCATGGTAGCGCGGAATATGTCAATTTCATACAAAAAAAATCTGTCGATTGCGATTTCGTTAATTAATAAGAATGTTGTCTAAGGCTGCTGGATGGAGAACGGACTTAGAGTAATAATTAGGTACTTCAGAACGGATAACTATTCGAAAATTATGATTTGATTATGATGCTTTGTTTGGGGCCTGCAGCTCGGGTCTTAAACAATATGGCTACAACCTCACAAGCCCGTCGTTAAAGTCAACCAAAAGATTTATCTACCAAAAATTGACAATTCAAAAAACAACATTTAAGTATTTAAAAAAAAATGGTCGTGTTTTGAAATGTCCATGACCTAACGGCATTGATTTCCATAATTTACCTACAGATCTTCCAATTAGGAACTTATAAAACCAACCTTGTTGTTACTACAGAACAAGGTTAATAAAATAAATTGGTTTAGTTTACGTCTCGCGGTTTCACCCGCGTAAAGTCTCGATCCCGTGCCAATATCGGAATCAAAACTATGTAGGTAACTCCTCGATATTAAAGCTTTCTATTGGTGAAAGATTTTCTGAAATCGGTCCAGTAGTTTCGGAGTCTTACAAACAAACAAACAATTTAATCTTTCCTCTTAATAATTTTAATATTAGAGACAGCTGCGTCTTGTAACCTCTTGGATCCCGTAAGAATTTAATATCATAACTAGCCTGCTTTCTATTGTTTAAAGAATGTTTGAAATCGGTCCAGCAGTTATGGAGCCTTTTCGATACAAACAAACAAATAAATCTTTCCTCTTTATAATATTACTGTATAAGATATATGTATACCTACGTGTATACCTTACATAATAAAATTTAAGAAACGGAAGTCCCATTGTCAGTGACACATCTTATTTGATTGTCTACAAACACGGAATGGCTTTTTGTTGTAAAACAACAGCGTTCCGCGATTTCACACGTGTATATAAGTCCTGATCACGAGGGAGTATCGGGATAAAAAGTGGTCTAGTTAGTCCACGTCTTCAGTTATCTATATTCTAAGTTTTATTGCAATCGGTTCTGTAATTTTTGCGTAAAATCTTACATATTTGCACTCGAACTTTCATAATATCTACGGAGGGGTTATTCCTTTAATTCCTATTGATGATCAATGGATATTTGTGAAATTTGTTCAAATTTCCCATTAATTGCCGAATTTAAACAAAATGGGCGAAAGCATTAATCAGTAGGTAGGTATACATAACATAGTATAATTTAAAAAATTAATTATGAATTTTATCTTTGATGCTATTTTGTGACGCATCCACATAAAATTCGCAGAATTATAAATAATAGTATTATCGACAAATGTTGTACTTCATGGATGGTCAAGACAAGCTAAGCCGGGATCGATAGTTCTAAGTCTTGATAATAGATGGCGCTAGGAGAAAAAGTAGACTGCGCTATCGTTGTCTCATGTTGGGTTAAGTTAAGAGTTTGAAATTTAAGGATGTGTCAGTTTAATATTAATTTTATGATTTTTCAATTTTTGAAGGTCAAATTACTACAAGTAGTAAACGACCTACTTATGTGTAAATAATAATATCCACTGTGTATCAGTTACTTTCGACAAAATGCGAGTCGGACTCGAGCACGAAGGGTCCCGTAACCATTGACATTGTCACAATTTGCTAGGTACGCACGCAACCCTAAAACAAACACTTTACCAAGCGAAATCCGTGTACGCAACTGACGCCAGTTTATAACTAGATGGCGCCAGTAGTAAAAATGAATCGCGCTAACATTGCGTTAAACTTTTATAAATCACATTTGTATTTTGTTTTCAGTATTTATTATTATAACGGCTACAGAAATACACATCTGTGAATTTTTTAACTGTCTATCTATCACGGTTCACAAGGTACCGGTGACAGACAAACAGATGGACAGTTGAGTCTCAGTAATAGAGTCCGTTTTTGCCCTTTGGGTACGGAACCTTTAAAAAAGTATAATATGTAGTGCCTATATATGTTGTCTAGTATCCATACTACCAGCCTAGTTGCTTAGTTAGAGACGAGAGGTCACTGTGTGTAAAGTAGGTAGTTGCAATCTTAGGATATGGTGATCAAAGATACATAGATTCTACCCACAAAAATGGTGTTATATGCGATGAGAAGGTCGCTTGACTAGTGAAGCTTTAAAACTCGGCTCAGACCGACGAGCGTCAACAATTCCGATGTCAAATTGTGCTGTAAATTGTTAACATATCTTTAAAAAAGTCTGAATAAAAATTGAATGTCGTTGTTAGAATAGGTATACCACTATCTATGATGGTTAATGTAGGATTTACCTTCAATCGATTGAGTTGAATTTTAGTATTGAATCGAAGTAACATTCGACTTAACCACGAAGATCAGTTTCTTGGCATTTAGTTTTGTAATTTGTTACGTACATTTTGCCTTTCCCTCAAGCGGATTCAATGTTACCACATTAAGTAAATCCCGTCTTGCCATCGGATTTGTCATACATAACTGGACACGTATTTTATAACTACAACGTCTCAACATCGGCTCAGCATTGTTTGATTTTCCTCGAAAACATCTTGACAATTTTTGGATTTTTTTCAGTTATACCTCTGAGAGGTGGCCCTTTGCTCCTCTTAGAGTGGTACATTACTTAATTGTTTTTCTCAGTATCCACAAAGGTTTTAAAGAGTTAGTAATTTCTTGGAAAATTAGGTACCAGTAATCATTGATAAACCGTTTTAAAAAAAAACCTAACAATTCTGAGGCGATGTTGAAACGTTTTAGGCACCATAGAATACGTGTCCAGGTAGGTGTTTGTGTGGTATTTTACTATGTGAAAACAATTAGTTCAACCGGCCATTATACAGAAAAATAAGAATACCAAAATCGAGTAAATTGATATAGGTTGGTAGGTAGGTACATAATTAATATTGGGTCTTAAACTTTTGAATTTGAACTGTGTTGCAAAAAGTGGGGTTTTTATAATTTATGAGGATTAAAGTTTTAATTTTTGCTCTTTAAAAATACAATAGAATACCTACCCATGGGTCAATGAAATCGGAATTGTATAGGTACTTATTCCGAAAAAATAGACTGAGAAATCTGAGGGTTAAAAGTTGTTTCAAAGGCCAGGATTTGCTTATTAATCAGTTGAATTAAGAGATAAGTACCTAGCCTACTATTTATTAGGTAACGAGTTAAATATATTGTTTCTGGTTCTGTATTATTTTGTCAGTAATCTGATCAAAACCAAATAAAACTAATTTCTCGGTTTTAATCGTTGTAACACCATTATTGCAATGCCGTACCGAGGTGTCAGTGTCTTTGCAGACACTTTTGATTCTAATTTTATGTTTTTTGTCTAATCTGATGAAATGCAATAATGCTGATAATAATAATAACGCGATCAAAACCGCAAAATAAGTTTTTGTTTTCGATTTTTCCACTGCCCAACGCTTCGAGGTCTCTGCAGATCTCTTCCTCAGGTTGACTCCCGAGGAATGAACGGACGACGACGGAACCTAAGGGACCGTCTCTACGAGCGCTAGAATCGCGGCGATATTATCGTCGAGCCACTTATTTCTATACAATCTCTATGAACGTGTCTCCACACGGCGGCGCGTTGTATAGAAATAAGATAATATCGCCGCGATTCTAACGCTCGTGGAGACGGTCCTTAAGGAAGAGATCTGTGAAGATCTCGATACGTTGGGCATTGAAGAAATGCTGAAAATAATAAACGCTACGTGATTAAAACCAGAACCGTTTCTCTAAAATTTCCTGTTTTTGTTTTTATTTACTTTCCCTGATGTAATCAAGTTGGTATTAAAATACAAATTTCGCTAATTTATCAACTGTTTTTGTATTTAAAAATACTAACACTATGTGAAAGAAAGAACAACGTGTCGTTGCATGCAAGAAATAATTATGTCATGAATTAATCCACTACCGTGGAGTAACGTGTAAGTGATAGGTAACTTAAGTTAAGCGTTAGTATGATTCATTACTTAATTACCAACTATTTGTCAAGGTTTATTCAATATAATAAATAAATAAATGCAGACGCTAGACACAGCGCAATCTAGCTCCAAATTAAGCACGAGGCTTGGATACTATGCCTCGATACTATGGATACTATACAACATACCTATATACATTCTAAATATTGGGTAACATTATTGGGTGACAGTTGCCGATAACTCATTTGCTTTACTTTTTCACCCGGCTGCAAGGAAAGGATTAAGTTTTTCGCGCCTATCTTTTATGTGTTGGTATGTTTGTAATTTTTTTCCTTAGCTCGTATCTCATATCTCCAAACCACTCGATGGATTTCTTGAATTAACGTAACTCTATTAATTGTTTAACTTTATGTTTAAACTATACTACGTTTCAAAGATATTAATGTTTTAGTGTTATTTAATCCAAAGTTTATCAAATTATACTTATTTTATTGTATTGACTTTTATACCTACTATTGTTATATTTAATTTTGTATATGTACTTTTTATTATGAATAAATTAACAAAAGGATTATTATCGACTAGGGAATTATTCGTGTAAATTAAAAGGGTTATGCCTTTTAATTCACACGAATAATTCCCGATCAGAAAATACCAAGGCTTATATTACTCCTCTCTAAGAAAGATGGTAAATCATATAAATTTTCATCACAATCAGTTCATTAGTTCCGGAGATTTACCTCCAACAAACATTTCTTTTTATAATATTAGTTTAGAAGTTCAGATAAAGAAATACAGTAGGTACGTTTTTTATGGAAATTAAACATAACAATTTGTCATTGAAATTGTAATTACACAGGTACCCATTAAAAATCCCATTGCAAATAATAATATTCCACTGATAGTGAACTAAGGAATCCATGACGCGTCCTATCACAACAAAACACCACTTAAATAACAGTCGGAAAACATAATCTTAGCCAGTTAAGTCATACACATTGTGTTAAACGTACGCGTCTACGTGTGAACATTCAAACCGCGACCGTGCAAAATGTTCAAGGCATTCACATTATTATTCCTGTGTAGTTACGCTAATACTGCGCCTCAAATAACTAGTAACATAGATTTTTCACCTCTCAACGAGTTTTCTTTAGCCCTTTTAGACAATACTTACGCGCACAAAGAAAATTTCGGCAAAGAAAATGTTGTAATTTCACCCGTGTCAGTCTGGAGTTTGTTCTCTTTACTTGCTGAAGGATCTTCAGGACAGACTTTCCAGGAATTAATGAAGGAGTTGAGGCTCCCAAAGGATCCTAGAGCGACGCAAGCGCTGCATTTATCGACTGCAAGTCTTCTAAGGAGCGGTTTCGATGATGTGACTCTCAAAGGAAGTTCAGCTATGTTTGTCGATTGCCAGCTAAATGTTCACCAAGAGTTCTGTGAAACCGCCTCGTCTTACAGCACTGATGTTTACACGGTAGACGCGAAAAACACAACGCAATTGGAGCAGGATATCAACTATTTCATCTGCTTAGCAACTGAAGGCAGAATTACAAAAGCTGTTGAAAAAGAAAACTTGGAAAATTTAAGGCTGATATTGGTTGATGCGTTGTTCTTTAAGGCGAATTGGACGCATCCGTTTGACCCAACACAGACGAGGGAAGATCCCTTCTACGACCATCAAGGAAAGCCAAAAGGTTTAGTGAATATGATGTATCATAAAGCCCCACATAACTTTGCAGATGTTAACCAAATAGAAGCGTCAGTGATAGAACTACCTTATGGAAAAAACGAACAGTTCTCAATGCTTATAGTTTTACCATTTGATGGCACTCCAGTGAAAAAAGTTCTATCAAATTTGGCTAAGGAGTCATTATCCTGGATCAATTCTATCAAATTCGAAGATGAGGCACCCGAAGTTGACGTCTACGTGCCTCGATTTAAAATAACTGCAAAGACAGATTTGATCCCGCCATTGCAATATACTGGAATTCACAATATTTTTGACGTTATGAAGGCCGAGCTTCCTGGTATTTCTGATAGTCCTCTATTTGTGACTTCTACAACGCAGAATGTTAATATAGAAGTTACTGAAGAAGGTACAGTGGCTGCAGCGGCAACAGTCATAGGCTTAGAAGATAGAATACTAGGTCAGAGGTTCGAAGCGAATAGAGATTTCGTGTTCTTAATAATAGAGAAGACGTCAAATTTAATACTCTTCGCTGGAGTCTATCAGTTGCCATCCGTAGTGTAGTTTATAGATATAAGTTTAGGAATATACAGGGTGGAGTTTTTTATACTTCTTGGAGTGATTGTTTATTTATTTAACTTAGAATCTACAGTCAATACAATATGTATTGATTAAGTGATTACGAACTCACGTTCCTATTTAAACTTCAAACTTCACTACAGTGGTAATGTGTACGTAGTACTAAGGTTTTTTATGGCATGTCTGAATGAAGCTGAAGCGAAAGCGCGCTCTTTCTTAGATATTTTTTTCTCATAAGAGGTTAATTTTTTCACTTGATTTTTTAAAAGTAACTGTACTTACTTATTTAAGATTTTTGAAACAAAACAAAAAGACAATTATTGTTCTTTTTATACTAGTCCAGTAAAATTATAATCCGAATGTATGAGAGATTGTATGCGTTAAATCCGGTAGCTGTGGTTTTGTGCAGGCATGTTTATGATGTTGGCCTAACCAATAATTCAAGTTTGTGACCTCGAGCGCCGAACGCAACTATATCAAAAGTCGAAATAACCGCGAAATTCAGCCATTTATTCAGAATGTCAGCCATTTTTCAAGTTCGGGCGATTGTAATCCTAAAGGACCAGTTTTAATAATATCTTCTCATCTACGTTTAAAAATTGTATTAAAATTTGCAAATATAAAAAAAAATTACAAACTTTGAAGAGCCATATCTCGAAAACTATTGGGTCTACAGAGATAATTCTAGTCTCACATTGTGGATAATCTACTTTTGAAACCTTTTTAAAAAGTACTATCAAAATCTAGTCCGTTTGGGTAATTATCGCAAATTTTGAGTTTTTCCGATTTTTGACAACGTTGCGTTCGGCCCTCAAGGCCACAAACTTGGAATTTTTATTAGTCTAACATCAGAAACAAGTTTGTAAAAAATCAGATCTACCGGATTTAACGCATATACTGATGTGTTTACTGGACTATATGGTAAAAGGTCGATTTTAGTACTACATGTAATTTATTGTTTGATAAGTACTTTTTTAGCGGGGTGTTTAATTTGTTTCTGATTTTGACCAAAGTTACTCACAAACTAAACGGGTTTTTCCATTACATATTTAAGACTATTATACTCATAAAATATCAGTTTAATTTCATGGTTTTCCTTAACGTAATATTATTGTAAACCATATTGCCACGGTTATTTAAGAGATTTGATTCAGAATGCTGCAATAATAATAACAAATGTTTCCGATTTTATCCAATTCGATACTCGTATGTGTGTGTGTGTGTGTGTTTTTTTATCTTTGATTTTTTTTTCTTTAGAACTTCCCTCCAACAGGTGTTCAAAAATTCCACCCTGTAAAAATGCGCAAAGAGAAGTCGCTAGGTAAAGCTTCACGAAACGAATTCCTTTGTATATAACCACATAATAGAAGACAGACTAGCCTTATTAATAAACGTGGACTAAGATCGGAGTAGTGAGACAATGCTTTGTCTTTTTCCGTGACAAGAAATTTCAAAGTTGGCAGACGGCAACAAACAGTAGTATAATCCGTTCGACCTTACTTACCATCCACGTTTATTAATAAGGCTAAGGGATTCGTGACGCTACAGCGATACGACTCCGCCGCCGCGACTTATCATTACGCATAAATAAAACGTCATATTAAGTCAGTAATGTAATAACTTTAGTTAGTTAGGTAAACGTGAGAATGACTGTGAATAATTTTAGATTTAATGAATCGTGATTGAAAAACCAAGGATGTAATAATTTAAAATATGCGCTGCGTTGAAGTAAAACTTGTATTTTATAGAAAAACTTGTTTGTTTTTTCTTCTGTTTGTAACAATACCTAAGTATATTATTACAACATGGTGATTGGTGAGTCAAACTAAAGTACCTATACTCGTTTTTTAATTGTAGACTACGATTTGACACATACCTACCATTCACCAAAAAGTCAAATTATAGTCTGAAATTTAAAAAACGTACTATAACCTAGAACAGATTATTCTTATGTTTTCGCGTCTTTGTATTGTCATCAGGATCATCAACCCTGAGGAAAAAGCAAAGGCACCGAAACGTAGGAACGGCATTGCAACAATGTTGACAATAAAAACAACGCAATTAAAAAAGAAAATAACTTTTATTTAAAAGTGGAATTTCCACTGTCAATCCTACTCAACCCCATTTATAACATTTGAAAAAAATTGAAAAATATTATAAATGCGAAAGTTTATACGTTTGATTGTTTGTTTGTATACAACATCCAACACAACTTTTAGGAAACTAAATTGTTTAATATTACCACCGAAATAAAATTATTACCCGACTGCGCGACGCAAAGGAGGGTAATGTGTTTATCGGTCTATGTATGTATGTATGGATGTTTTTAAGTGGCGTTCTAGAGGCCAAACGCGTGGACCGATTTTGATGATTCTTACGTCAATCGATTCGTCTTAATCTGGCGAGTGTGGTTAAAGACATGACAGTAATCCAAATTAACTTTTGTCACAACCAGACGCCATATTGTCAAAATTAAAAAATCCAAAATCGTCAAAGTATGTCAAGATGGGTATCGTTGAATAGGTTTTTAAAAATAAATAGGTTTCTTTCATCATTTTTCATTTTAAAGAACCGTTTAGGAAATATAACGGTTTAAAGTTAATTTATAATTAGGTATTCTTGCTTTTTATTAACAACGAACAAGTTTTTAACCGACTTCAAAAAAAAAGGAGGAGGTTATCAATTCGTCTGTATGTATAATATTTTTTTTTTTTGTATGTTTACCGATTACTCGAAGACGGATTGACGGATTAAGATGATTCTTTTTTTAATAGATAGGTAGGAGCTCCAAGATGGTCCCATAAAAATTTGATGTGCATCTGATGAGGGTCTTCGGAGTGATGAACGGAAATGCTCCTCAAAACGCATTAATCAATCCAGTTGTTTATCGATTACTCGAAGATGGCTTGACCGATTGAGAAGATTCTTTTTTTAATGGAAAGGTGAAAGCTTCGAGATGGTCCTATAAAAATTTGATGAGGATCTGATGAGGATCTTCGAAGTGAGGACCGGGAATGCTCCTCAAAACGCTGTATTCAATTCAATTGTTCATCGATTACACGAAGATGGCTTGACCGATTGATATAGTTCTTTTTTAATGGAAAGGTGGAAGCTACGAGGTGGTCCCATGAAAGTTTAGTAAGGATCTGATGAGTATCTTCGGAATGATGGACAGGATAGCATCCCAGAATTCAATAAATTACTCATTTTTGGACTTCTACCAAAAAGAATAGACCCCTAAAGAGCTAAGTACAGATTGATGGGGCACCTGAAACCACCTTCTCATCAGCAAACTCCTCAATAATGAAAATTACGTTAACAATATTGTTGATTTTAGGTAGGTAAGTATACTAAAAAGGGTAAAATAAAAAAATAATTTAACAATTAAAAAACCGACTTCAAAAAGAAACAAAAAATAATTTAAAAAACAACAAAAAAAAATAATTGATAAAAATGATTAAAATAACCTCTACATAGGTACAGAGCCACCGACTAATTAATCTGTTTTATCATCTGAAGTCGGGCAGTTTTACTGGTTAGTTCCATATTGTACTTAGTTTGGCTGCCCGACTTCAGATGATAAAACAGATTAATTAGTCGGTGGCTCTGTACCTATGTAGAGGTTATTTTAATCATTTTTATCAATTATTTTTTTTTGTTGTTTTTTAAATTATTTTTTGTTTCTTTTTGAAGTCGGTTTTTTAATTATTTTTGTTACGTAGTTACGCTTGGAACTATCAAAGAATAAGACGTGATGGTACAGGTGACAGGAATGTATTGATATAAACTAAAAAAATCTTACTAATAATAGGGGTTAAAGTATGAAATTGCCGTTTTATTGCAATAGGTTCTTTGAATTGACATAGAATCTTCATGGTTTGAGGTTTTCGAATGAAACTTTTTTCAAATGGTTTCTGTGATGTTCTTTTTTTTAAAAATGTGAAACTTTTGAATATCGACTTTCAATTGTTTTTGTTATTCAATTTAGACAAGAAAGATGGATACTGCGAAAATTCGAGTGATTTTTGAATACGAGTTCCGACGCGGAACTAACGCGGCAGAAACAGCCCGCAATATCAATGCTGCGTTTGGAGAGGGGCCAACAAATGAACGCACCGTGCGATTTTGGTTTAAACGCTTTCGTGATGGAAATTTCGACTTAAAGAACGAGCCACGAGGAAGACCGCCCACACAGGTGAATAACGATGAATTAAGAGAGATAGTGGAAGCCGATCCTAGTCAAACTACCCAGGAATTAGCGGCATGGTTTAACGTTACCTTGCCCACTTTATTGACTCACTTGCGTCAAATCAATAAAATAAAAAAATACGAAAAATGGGTGCCTCATGATTTGACTGATCTGCAGAAAGAAACGCGTGTTGAAACTTGTGTTGCCTTGTTGAACCGGTACAGAAATGAAGGAAGATTGGATCGAATTGTAACATGTGATGAAAAGTGGATTCTTTATGATAACCGGAAAAGAAAAATGCAATGGCTGACCCCAGGTCAAATGCCACAACAGTGTCCTAAAGCAAAACTTACCAATAAAAAGGTAATGGTAACTGTTTGGTGGTCTCAGCATGGTGTTATTCACTATAGTTTTCTTCGATCTGGTCAAGCAATTACGGCAGATGTCTATTGTGCCGAACTCCGAACCATGTTGACAAAACTAGCAGTAAAACAGCCCCGGCTCATGAATCGATCTTCACCATTATTGCTCCACGACAACGCGAGACCTCACACAGCACGAGAAACCATTTTGACCCTTCAGGAACTGCACTTAGAAACCATTCGTCATCCTCCGTATTCACCAGACCTTGCTCCAACGGACTACCATTTTTTTCGTGATTTGGACAATTATCTACGTGACAAGAAGTTTTCTTCCCAGGAGGCAGTACAAAATGCTTTCACACAGTTTGTGCAGTCTAGATCGTCAGAGTTCTATCGCAAAGGCATTAATAACCTTCCCATTAGATGGCAGCAATGTACTTATAGATAATAATGGCAACTATTTTGATTAAATAAATTTGTTAAAAATTTAAAAAATAAACAATTAAGATTTTCAGTACAAATCGGCAATTTCATACTTTAACCCCTAATATTATAAACGCGAAAGTTTGTATGTATGTATGTGAGGTTGTTACTCTTTTACACAAAAACTACTGAACCGATTGCGATGAAACTTGGAATATAGGTAGCTGGGGACCTGGATCAACACATAGGCTACTTTTTATCCCGATCTTCTCGCGGGAACGGAACTTTCGCGGGTGAAACCGCGGGGCGCAGCTAGTATTTACATAAATTGTACCTACCTACCGAATAAAAGCCTAATAACACTTAGGTACTTACTTACCTAAAAACGTTAAAAGAATAATAATAAATTTAAACAATAAATAACTACACCCTAACTGAAATAGAATAATATAAATAAATAAAGTTGGAACATTAAGTACCTACTTTCCTACTTAATTATAATATTAGTTATCTACTGAATAATGCACAGTATACATTATAACCCCCTAATTAAATGAATAGATGACGAGACTTACCTACCATCAATAAATGAAAATAACTATAAAGCGTAAAATAAAAAAAAATATTTATAAAAAAACAAAAAACCCGACTGCGTAAAAAACTCGATTAAAAAATATGCATAGAAACCCATTGGAAAAATTAGATTGGTAAAATGAATGGGTCCCGACTGTGAGTAATTTTTTACTCATTTATTATGTGTTCTGTGTGTATCGATTACAAAACTATTATTACTTAGCGTAATTTCAAATTACTGGGCTTATTTTTTTCTTTTTGGTTTTTTTGTTGTTTCTATGCATATTTTTTAATCGAGTTTTTTACGCAGTCGGGTTTTTTGTTTTTTTTTAATAATTAGATTGCTAAACTCAACACTATACAAGATGTAACAGGTTAGCCCTTTTAAGCCGAAAGGGGGTTGTGCTAGACGTCTAGGCGAACAACTTTTGTTCTATGACTTTTGAAAATTTGAAGTACTTTTCGAAAATTTTAAGTTTAAAGTTTACTTGAAGATCAGCTGTTTCTTAGAGTTCGAGGTCATTGACCTTATGTTGGCCTTTCATTTAGCTTGGTCTACTACAATCAAACCTTCAATTACCTTTATTTTCAAAAACAGCTGTTTTTTCAGTGAAACATAATCTCAAAATTTTCAAAAAAAAAGTTCGAATTTTCAAAAGTCGTAGAACAAAAGGTGTTCGCCTAGACGTCTAGAACAACCCCCTTTCGGCTTAAAAGGGCTAACCTGTTACTTCTTGTATAGGCCACAATATCAATCATTCTACTGCAGATATAGGTAAGATTTCTGTCGAATAAATTCAAACCTAACCAATTTAAAAAAACCTTAAAATTTTGATTTTCTAAATTAAGATGTTTTCTTTTTAAATATCGTAGTGAGGTTTTTTGTTCGGTGGTGTTACATTTTATTTGTCAGATATCTCTATCTAGGGATTTGAAAAATCAGCCCTTATTAAATAAAAAAAATATTGTACTTTATCTAGTTTATTTGGTTAGTATACTTTACTAGCTGCGCCCCGCGGTTTCACCCGCGTAAGTCCCGTTCCCGCGGGAATAAGGGGAAAAAAGTAGCCTATGTGTTAATCCAGGTCCCCAGCTACCTATATTCCAAGTTTTATCGCAATCGGTTCAGTAGTTTTTGCGTGAAAGAGTAACAACCTTACATACATATTACAAACTTTCGCGTTTATAATATTAGTAAGATTCATTAGAAAAAATCCGTTCTAGAGTCAGAAATCTAATCTTTATTGTCCTAAACGAGTTAGGTATTATATTAAGGTACATAGAAACGACCTAGATTTTTTACCGAATGCATCAAAACTTGTTTAGCATGAAGCATGATGTAAATAATCTACGTACCCACATAATCCAATGGATTTATGAATACGTATTAGGTAATTATTACTTTTTGCTGTAATTTATTTTAAAAATTACAGCAAAAAATAGTTGTTACATCAACTAGGTAGGTATCTACCTATTATTTCATTTTCTAGGCATTCTAGAAATAATTTTCAAGTAGGATGCTAGCGAACCTTAAGTCTTTAGATGATCTTAACTACCTATTATAACCCTTCTAAAATAAAACCCCATGAGTTTATTGTGTCTTTTCACACTGGTCGCATTCCGTAGACACAGTAACATAAATGACGTTTCTAAAAATAAAAATATTTTTATTTTGATTCGAGAGTTTACGGGATCCTCGATAATGTTTCTATGGTTGAAGGAATTTTTGAAATGGGTTTAGTTTTACAAATTAATCTTGCCTTTAAATTAATATTAGGACCTATAAATATTATATATATGTAAAGATTTAAAAAAAATATTTTTTTAAACTATGAACCTACTTATACAAGCTGTGAAGGTAAGCCCAATTAATTACCTATAAACATACATTATGAAGGTGATTAATAATTAATAGTCGTTGTCAAAGTTTAAAGGTTATGAACTATTATATACCTACTTAAAGTAATGCCCCGGGTTTACCCACCGTTCATATAGGTAGGTACTTATATACATTAGTTATGTAAATACGGGTTTAATACCCCGTAATACGTAATACTCGTACCATAACACCCGCATGTCCCGACCCCCTAAAAAAACACGATAACAATTGGCCCATGTTACTTCCAAGGTTTCTATGTACTTATCAAGAAGTTGTTGTTCGGTTCATTAGTTCCGGTGATTATTTCCAAACATATTTTTATCCATCTAAACTTTGTCAGACGTCCACTAGATGGATAACCCCAGCCTGCATTCCAAGTTTTAACCCAATATGTGTGTTTGATTTAATCACAAACATTGATATGCTAAAAATAATATTGCTATTCATAGTAGCATTCGTAAAAAACACAAAATAGCGCCGTATAAACGTTGATTAGCACCAACATGAGCTCTATAAAAACAGTTGTTTAAAGTAACTGTATTGTATCTGCTTATTGTATTACCAATTTTATTGCAAATCATGCATAATACAGGAAGCTATTCGATTGTTTAATTGATGGATGACTTCATTCACTGATGGTATCTATTATGTAGTTATAACAGTCGTAACTTAGCCAGGTAATTATTTATTTATAATGCATTTATACGACTACTAGCTGCGCCCCGCGGTTTTACTCGCGTAAGTGCCGTTTTCGCAGGGATATCGGGATAAAAAATAGCCTATGTGGTTTTCCCGGTATCCAGCTACCTATATTCCAAGTTGCATTGCAATCAGTTCAGTAGTTTTTGCGTTAAAGAGTAATAAAGTGACATAAATAAAATAAAATAAATTCTGTGACCAACACACAGCGCCATCTAGCCCCATAGTAAGCTGCTAAGCTTGTGTTACGGTGACTAGCCAACGGATATGCTACTTATATTTATTTTTCTTTTGTAAATACATAATATTATACATAGAAATACACCCAGACCAGATACAAATATTTATTTTTAGGCATTAATATTTGCACCCAGCGGGAACCGAACCTGCAACCTTCTGCATTGCAGCCAAGCGTTCGCCCGACGCGCAACAGAGGTCGTCAAACATACATTTATACATAATACCAACATACAAACTTTCGCGTTTAAAATATTAGTAAGATTATTAATGATGGATGATCATGGATGACACACTTTATGACTGTGTAATAAAGTTTTAATTGAAAATACTCTGTATTGATACTGTATTGAAACAATGCCTGAGGTCCAGGCGATGGAGCGCATCATCAGCCGCTATCCGATTTACTCTTATTCTGGGCCTCCGGAACACATTTCTGATCGGGACATAATATGCGGATGAAATCACAGAGCAATGTTAGTTATTTTGCCACGAAGTCACTGATTTGGATGACTAGCTGACCCAGCGCCAATCAATCACATCGAGAAAAAAACTTTTGACACTGGCGGAAATAGTTCCGCCAGTGTCAAAAGTTTTTTTTCTATATCGAGCGCCTGTTATAAAAATGATAATTACTAACACTTACTTTATTTTCTCGAAAAAAGGTTAAAAGGTTGACTTTTATTTTCAAAAATAGATGTTTTGAACATGAAAGTAACCTTAAAATTTTACACGAAAAGTTGTTGGCCTAGACGTCTAGTCTCAGAGATTTCCTTCCACAAACATACATCCAAACTTAGACTCTTTACAATTTTAGTTTAGACGGGTAAACAAACACTTTTAGAAATAAATTCTTGAATAGCTTCCCAAACTGTTACCCAACACAGAAACATTCGGAAGTCCATAAGGCCACGTGATTACTCTTACAAGACAAAACAATCGTATAAAAGCCATACAAAGGTCACATAAGGGAGAGCCCGTCCGATTGTTCCGAATTGCAAACCTTTTGTTTTCAATAGTAGGTGCTTACTTACCTATGAGCCGTTCACACGCTGTCGACTACCGTAGCGTAACCATGATGATGGCCTGACGATGATGCCGGTTTAATAAATCAGCCAATAATTCTAAAACGGCCTTGTGGCGCGGCGGGAGAATGCCCGACTGCAGGTCCGATTCCCGCCAAGTGCAAATATTCATGCTCAAACATGGGTCAAAAATAAATATTTGCATCTTTTGGGTGTATTTCTATTTATACAAGGTGTAACGGGTAAGACCTTTTAATCCGAAATGGGGGTTGTTCTAGACGTCTAGGCGAACAACTTTTGCTCTACGACTTTTGGAAATTCGAAGTACTTTTCGAAAAATTTAGGTGTAAGTTTACTTGAAAATCAGCTGTTTCTGAGAGTTCAAGGTCATTGACCTTATGTTGTCCTTTTATTTAGTTGGATGGTTTACAATCAAAACTTCAATCAACTTTATTTTCAAAAGCAGCTGTTTTTTCAGTAAAACATAATCTCAAAATTTTCAAAAAAAAGTTTGAATTTTCAAAAGTCGTAGAACAAGAGTTGTTCGCCTAGACGTCTAGAACAACCCCCTTTCGGGTTAAAAGGACTTACCCGTTACAAATTGTATAATATGTATGGATTTACAGAAGAAAAATATATAATTTTATATATAAATCTTCTTTGCATAGTGTAGTTTGGTAAAAAGCAAATTCCGTCTCTTTATAGGGTTCCACAAAAAATAGGAAATTGTATATATGGGATATAGACCCATAGTTCTTATAAAAATTATGGATGGAAATCGTGTAAGTTTAAAAAGTAATTTGCATTACAGGCTGGCTCAGCTCGGCGATCGGTAACGTCTGTATGGCTCTTACATTACATAGAATAAACGTGGTACAATAAACAATCAGTTTCCTTCCACGGTTTTAGGCTGCAAATGAGACAATGGGATGAAGTAAATATAATATATATATCAAAGACGATTAAGGTCTTTACCGCTCAACATCTCAATAATGCTTTATTATACTGTAAATTAAACATGGTAACATCTATCTTCTATCTGTATCTACAAAAGACTTATTGTTTTGACTGACTGATCAACGCACAGCCTAAACTGCAGGTCCTATACAGCGTGATCCAACGATGACCATTTAAGCCGAAAGGCAACGATGACCATTTTAAAAAATGTAACTCTTTTTCGAAATTTTTGAGTTAATATTTCCCTCCCTACCCTGTTTTGTTCGGTTAGGGGTGAAGTCGTCCGTCCCCCTCGAAACTGGGACTAGGGACCACTTGTCTCTTTCGAATTTGATAGTGGTCAACTGGGCCCAAAGGTAGTTTAAACATTAGGACGAGTTGACTACATATTAATATTCTCTTTGCGATGAATTTGCTATAACTACCTTTTTTTTTACCCGGCTGCAAGGAAAAGGTTATTACTTTTTAGTAGGTACATTCACAACGTTACAATAAGCAATTGTACACAGAGCCAAACAAACCTGTAAATAAAAAAACAAAAAACCCGACTGCGTAAAAAACTCGATTAAAAAATACGCATAGAAACAACAAAAAAACCAAAAAGAAAAAAACAAGCCCAGTAATTTGAAATTACGCTAAGTAATAATAGTTTTGTAATCGATACACACAGAACACATAATAAATAAGTAAAAAATGACTCACAGTCGGGACCCATTCATTTTACCAATCTAATTTTTCCAATTTTTACAGTCGGGTTTTTTGTTTTTTTTATAAAAAAAAAAATATTTTATGCTTTTTAGTTATTTTCATTTATTGATGGTAGGTAAGTCTCGTAATCTATTCATTTCAATAGGGGGTTATAATGTATACTGTGGATTATTCAGTAGATAACTAATATTATAATTAAGTAGGAAAGTAGGTACTTAATGTTCCAACTTTATGTATTTATATTATTCTATTTCAGTTAGGGTTTAGTTATTTATTGTTATTTTTTTAACGTTTTTAGGTAAGTAAGTACCTAAGTGTTATTAGGCTTTTATTCAGTAGGTAGGTACAATTTATGTAAATACTAGCTGCTCCCCGCGGTTTCACCCGCGTAAGTCTCGTTCCCGCGGGAATATCGGGATAAAAAGTAGCCTATGTGTTAATCCAGGTCCCCAGCTACCTATATTACAAGTTTCATCGCAATCGGTTCAGTAGTTTTTGTGTGAAAGAGTAACAACCTCACATACATACATACAAACTTTCGCGTTTATAATATTAGTAAGATAAGATTTTTTGGTTTATATCAATACATTCCTGTCACCCTGTACCATCACGTCTTATACTTTGATAGTTTCAAGCAAAACTACGTAACAAAAATAAAAACTTGTTCGTTGGTAATAAAAAGCAAGAATACCTAATTGTAAATTAACTTTAAACCGTTATATTTCCTAAACGGTTTTTTAAAATGAAAAATGGTAAAGAAACCTAATATTTATTTTTAAAAATCTATTCAACGATACCCATCTTGACATACTTTGACGATTTTGGATTTTTTAATTTTGACAATATGGCGTCTGGTTGTGACAAAAGTTAATTTGGATTACTGTCATGTCTTTAACCACACTCGCCAGATTAAGACGAATCGATTGACGTAAGAATCATTAAAATCGGTCCACGCGTTTGGCCTCTAGAACGCCACATAGAAACATCCATACATACATACATAGACCGATAAACACATTACCCTCCTTTGCGTCGCGCAGTCGGGTAAAAACAAGCTGCAGTTTCAATATCTGCGTCCATTCCGGATAAGAAACAGTTCACGAGTGAGAAAAATTAGAGATTAATACTTTATTTGCACAACCAACAATACAATCGAACTGATTGTATTGACATTTAAAGTAAGACATAAAAAAATATTTTAAAAATTAAAAAACCGACTTAAAAAAAGAACAAACAGCCAAACTAAGATTACTCGAAGGTGGCTTGACCGATTAAGATGGCTCTTTTTTTAATGGAAAGGTGGAAGCTCCGTGGTGGTCCCATAAAAATTTGGTCAGGATCTGATGAGTATCTTCGGAATGATGGACAGGATAGCTTCCCAGAATGTAATAAATTACTCGTTTTTGGACTTCTACCAAAAAGAATAGACCCCTAAAGAACTAAGTACAGATTGATGGGCCACCTAAAACCACCTTCTCATCAGCAAACTCCTCAATAATTAAAATTAAAGTAACAATAGGTATTGTTAATTTATTTGGCAGGTAGGTAGGTACTAAAAAGGGTGAAATAAAAAAATAATTTAAAGATTAAAAAACCGACTTAAAAAAAGAACAAAAAATAATTTAAAAACCACCATAAAAAAAAGAATTGATAAAAAATACCAAAATAACCTCTACATACAGCGCCACCGACTAATTAATCTGTTTTATCATCTGAAGTCGGGCAGTTTTACTGGCTGTATGGTTCCATATTGTACTTAGTTTGGCTGCCCGACGTCAGATGATAAAACAGTCGGTGGCGCTGTATATAGAGGTTATTTTGGTATTTTTTATCAAATTTTTTTTAATGGTGGTTTTTAAATTATTTTTTGTTCTTTTTTTAAGTCGGTTTTTTATTTTTTTCCTATTTGAAATGTCAACTTATCTAGTATGTACCTACCTAACTATTGTTCCGATTTCATTATTATGATCTAAGGTTCCGATGCACATTGCACTCGAAAGATGACTCATCGTGATTAGACGAAATCATTATTGTATGGGAAAATAAATGTGGCAAGTCATTTTTCCAACAAAAAGCTTCACGCAGATTATCGCGGTTGCGTTGTTACCTTTAATTTTCATTTTCCACCTGGGCACGTACGTATTCTATAATTTCTATATTATCTAAATCGGCGCAATATCGCTTCATCTTCGTTATATTTTGACGGTCTCTCAGCCGAAAGCAGAAAAGTCATTTAAAATTTGAGAGGTACTTAAATTATTGAGCAGCTTCTTAATTCAAAATTAGTATGGCTATTTTTGAGTTTCAGAGCTGGTTCTTTGTTTAAGTAGTTCTTAAATGTTGAGTAGCGTTTCTGTACTCGGCCGTCTGTGGCGCGTCGGGTGAAAGCCCTGCTGCAATGCTAATGGCTGCGGGTTCAATACTAATTTAATTGTATCTGGTCTGGGTGTCTTTCTATGTATGATAATGTTATATGTTATTAAAAAAATGTATAATATGTAGTATATCCGTTGTCTAGTACCCATAGTACAAGCCTAGTGATTAGTATGGGATAAGATTGCACTGTGTGTAAGTCAAGTCGTGAAATATTTATTTTTATTGGAAACGGTTCAGTAGTTTTTATTGGGGTAACATATAGGCTAATATAAATGAACATCAAAATACCAAACATTATAGCTAGTTTATTATAGAATTTATTAGTTGGAATTGAAATGATCGTGTAGTGACATCTACACGACCTTTACCGAACTACTTAACTGTATTTCCAAATTTGTTTCCAAGTTGGAACCACTCTTGTTGAATGCCCGTCTTATGTAACCGCAAGATGGTGTTGATTTTTAATTTCACGTGAACACCAGTTTTTTCGTAAAATTAATTATTATTTACTAGACTAAATATAGGAATAGTAACACACCTAAATAATAAAAAAATAGTTTTGTTTCCTTATTATCCTCAGAGATTCTAGCTAGTACATAACACGTGTAAAGTCACTTAGAATAGGTAGTGTAATTTTTATGCAAAATTACCAATAATTAATATTAATGAATTACTTAACACTTTATGAAAAATAATAACAGGGCTGATATAATGATGTAGGTACTTATGTAATACATTTTATTGCAGAATAGGTGTCCAGACGCAGCTATTTAATTAGCATTATGGTTATAAAAGCTTTTTGCAAAACAATTATAAGCCATTCTAACTACCTACATAATATACGAGGTTTGCTAAAAACTTTTATAAGTACTATGTAAGCTTGTAGGTACTATTCAGTATTCTGTGACGTAACAAGTAAGTATAATCTACTAGCTGCACCCCGCGGTTTCACCCGCGTAAGTCCCGTTCCCGCGGGAATATCGGGATAAAATGTAGCCTATCTCTTATCCCGGTATCCAACGACTTATATTTCAAGTTTCATCGCAATCGGTTCAGTAGTTTTTGCGTGATTGAGTAACAACACTCGAAACATCTAAACATCCAAACACACACCCTTTCACATTTATAATATTACTAGCTGCGCCCTGCGGTTTTACCCGCTTAAGTCCCGGTCCTGTGGGAATATCGGGATAAAATGTAGCCTATGTGTTATTCCCTGCATCCAACGACTTATATTACAAGTTTCATCGCAATCGGTTCAGTAGTTTTTGCGTGATTGAGTAACAACACTCGAAACATCTAAACATCCAAACACACACCCTTTCACATTTATAATATTACTAGCTGCGCTCTACGGTTTTACCCGCTTAAGTCCCGGTGCTGCGGGAAGATCGGGATAAAATGTAGCCTATGTGTTATTCCCTGCATCCAACTACTCATATTCCAAGTTTCATCGCAATCGGTTCAGTAGTTTTTGCGTTATTGAGTAACAAAAATCCAAACATCTAAACATCCAAACACACACACTTTCACATCTTACTAATACTCGTATTATAAACGCGAAAGTTTGTATGTAAGTAGGTATGTATGTATGTATGTGAGGTTGTTACTCTTTCACGCAATAACTACTGAACCGATTGCGATGAAACTTGGAATATTTGTAGCTGGGGACCTGGATTAACACATAGGCTACTTTTTATCCCGAAATTCCCCCCGGAACGGGACTTACGCGGGTGAAACTGCGGGGCGCGGCTAGTTTATAACATTAGTAAAAAGATAGTAGGATTAGTAAAGTAGGTATACCAATCTTTAAGAGTTTGTTACCTACTTTCACTTTAGATAACAAATATTAGCTTAAGGCGGCGATAGATGATAAGCAACGGTCCTTGTCCTATTGCATATAAATGAGCGAGATGGAATTGCGTGAAAAATCTACAATTTCTCGTAAAATCAATAATTAACGAAGATTAAAATAATATTTTGAAAAAATGCGATGAAGGGGTTCTAGGTATTGTATTTTCTAATATTATGATGCCTATAAGAAAATATAGCGGTTAAGGATTTAGAAGAAAAATTGATTTATTTTGTAAAACAGGGGTAACTTTGCCTGTATAATAGTGGTATTTAAAGTTATTTTTTATTGTTTTTGAAATGAAGGGGACACTTCTTGTATCATGTACAATAACATTAAACATTGTTTAAAGATCTATCTGATACCGGTTATGAATAAAACTATTCAATCGGAAGGGATTTCACATGAGTCGCGTCCTGAAGAATAAATAAATAAATCCTGTGACGAACACACAGCGCTATCTAGCCATCATGGTAAGCTGCTAAGCTTGTGTTACGGTGACTATACAACGGATATACTACTTATATTTATTTTTCTTTTGTAAATACATACATATTATACATAGAAATATAAGAATATTTTTAGTAGGTACTTTACTTACCTTAAAGTTAAAGTTTTAACTGTGTGTTTCCGCAATTAGCCCTACAACTGGGCCTTTGTGTGTGACTGTTTTCCTTCACCGATAAAAAAATTAAAATATTATTTATTTTTATTATGGACTAGGTTTTTATTCTGACTGTCGGAGGTACCTACAGGTGAAGTGTCGAGCATAGTATTCAAGTGTTAAATAAATATTTTCATTTTTCATGAGTCACAATTACATATAAATTATTTACGCAGTTAATTTTGTGTTCAGTCGAAAATATATTTTGTGATTTTTTTAAAGGTTTTTTTCTGTATTTTTTTTAATGATTTATACAAATTTAAACATAATTCGTTTTTTTGATATTATGCTCTTTTAAATCACAACTAAATTTTTTTTATTACCTTACAATGAAAGGCATATCCATCCATATTATGATTAAGTAGGTACATGGTCTAAGTACACAAAACCATTATACATTCCGACCTCTGTTAATGACATATTTTAACACTTAGTTTATCCTTATAAAAACTAAAAAATCATCATCATCTAATCGTGACAAGTCCACACGAATGCTCGACTAAGATCACGTACTAAATACAAACTTATCCGTACCATCATCAGTGGCAGTAATATCTGTACAAGTTTTACTTGTTGTTACAGAAATGTGAGCAGATCTGGTTAGTTCCTAAGTATACCGCACGCAAAACTTAAGTTGGTACACCTCCCGCATTGGTGGTCGGGTTTTACCCAAGATGCATTTGATTTCTTAAACTCATTTTTACAGTGCGTCATAAAAAATACTACCACTACTTATAAAAACCGGCTAAGTGCGAGTTGAACTCGCGCAGGAAGGGTTTCGTACAATTATTGCAAAAAAAACGGCAAAATCAGGTTTGTTTTATGGGAGCCCCCCTTAAATATTTATTAATTTTTGTTTTGTTGTTATAACCGAAACAGAAATGGCTACAGAAATACATCGTCTGTGACTATTTCAACTGTATAGCTATCTTCTTTAGATATAGCCTGCCCCCCCTGAGTACGAAGCGGTCTGCGAGCATGCAGGTTAGCTTCATGCAGTCTTCTTCTCACAGTTTGGTCACTCACAAACAACTGATGCTCTGACTGGAGCCTTTGAACTAACTGCATGGCCGTAACATTTGGTTGCATTCTCGCCGCAACTTGCAAAAAACGGTCTTGCCGGTGAGTGGTAAAGCGCCTACCACCAAGGTATCTTTCAGCTACTTCACCAGTAGCACGATAACGTGACCATAATCTTGATATCACATTTTGTTTTGTTCCAATCGCCTCAGCAACCGTCCGTTGAGTAGTCCTCGTTTGGAGCATGCCTACACCCCGTAACATCACCTCTCTTGTTAAACGGTGCCGCTGCATGATGAAAACAGTCGCATAAAATCCGAATCAATCACTAACTTGCTTATAAACGTTAATTTGAAGAAGAAAAACTAAAAACTATGCTTGGTAAATTAAAACATTTGAATTTCACCTTAGTAATGCCGATCAATTGTTGTTAATTATTTTTTTGAATTCATATTTAGAATCGTTATCGACCTATAAAATAAGATATCTTTAAAATAAAATAAAAACATCCAGTATTTTTAGATTATAGGAACTTTATATGAAATATCCCTAGACGATGTTGAGGTGTGTATATGCTAATATCTAAACTTATGCAATATATGTATCAGAAAAAGTGTCCCAGCGGGCTGTCAAGGCTGTAACAAGCGGGTAGATAGATTATCTTAATGATGACAACAAATAAATAAAAAAAAACCAGATGGGGGCGTTCGGTCGTGTGGTGACAGGAAAACGATAAATTTTGGGTCTTGGGTATTACCCAAGACTGAGAGAAAGGTAGAAAGCGAGAGAAAGCCAGGACTGCTGTTACATTTGTTATAATCTCGATGCGCTAATATAAGTATAATAATGTCATCAATATCGGTCCATCCATTTAGCGTCTGGATTGCTACATAGAAACATAAGCACGTAACCCTTCTATACGTCGCGCGGGCGGGTAAAAACATAACCTTCTCGCAGTTCGTGTAGTTATTGCATCACGCATGAACGGCTGAACCGATTTTGAAACCGCGGGGCGCAGCTAGTATTATTATGAAAACAGCGCGGACAGGGCACAGTATAGTGTATGTTTCCAGGAAACTATGGACTTGATTATTTTCATAATTTGAATTAGAACCCAGTCAAAAATCCCATAACTCACACTACGTACTATGATGACTTTAGCATTTTAAACTAGAACAGATATTGTTTGGTTCTCCTCAAGCTTAAGGAAAAAGTACGTCAATAAGCCGACGTAACAGATATTTCCAATTTTATTGATGTGCAAGAATTTACGATGAGCATAAAAACAGGTAATTTTTAACTAATAAGTAGTCAATCAAAAATCTTTTTGTAATACTTTTCTGGGGAGGATTATTTTGTTTTTACACACCTGATGGTAAGTGATGATGTGGTCTGAAATGTAACACGCTCATCTAAAAGAAAAAAGTGGAACAAGAATACTCCATAGTCCTTAAGGAATAACAAAGATACTCGTTTACTTACTTCCACACGATTTTTACCTTTATAATATTGGATAAAAGGATGGAAGGATGAGTAGGAGAATGGTTAATTAATAGAATGATGTTATCCTGATGATGATGATGATGGTGATGGTCCTGGTGATGGCTATCCTGGGGCTCTCTTGGCTGAATCAAAAGCGCCATTTCGAGCGATTTAGGTACCTCGATTTCTATTCATCTTCCTTCGGATTTAGGTGATTTTTCTATGTGAATCGCACGACAGCAGCGAGTGGTATCAACCACTCGCCACAGGATTTCGACATCGAACGAAAAATCAGCAGATATCGAATTATAGTTAAATCGCCTCAAGTGCAACGAGCGACTAAAAATGAGACTCTTACGGCCGAATACTGAAACGCTACTCAACATTTGAGAACTAATTAAACAAAGAAGCAGATCTCATACTCCAAAATTGCCATACTAATATTAAATTTAGAAACTGCTTAATAATTTAAGAACCTCTCAAATTTTAAATGACGTTTCTGTATTCGGCTGTTAATCTTACACACAAATAGTATAAAATCACTACGTTTTATTTACACACATAGGTAAACACAAACACACTTTCTCCCTTTTTCAATATTAGTAGATAGTAGGAGTCTATCCTAATGTAGTAAGTATATTTGATTAATTACTAACACAAGAACTAGATTAGTAGGCAGCTAAGAAACGATTTAAATATCAACAATTACTTAAATCGTTTATTAATAGACACACCTACCCGATTATTAAACGATTAGGTGTGAATCATTTAAAATAATTACAATAGAATCATACATAACGCCTACTCAGTAACTCTTTTTAGGACACTTTTGTGTAAGTGCGTATACATGGTGTAACAACTAATCCATTTTGGTTGTTCTAGATGTCTAGCTAGGCGATCAACTTTTGTTCTACCGTTATTACTTACTAGCCCCGCGGTTCACCCGCGTAAGCCCCGTTCCCGCGGGAATATCTAGATAAAAATATGCCTTTGTGTTATTCCCGGTCTCAGCTACTTATATTCCAAGTTTTATCGCAATGGGTTCAGTAGTGTTTGCGTAATGGGATAACAAACACTAATACACACATACATACATACACACACACACCCTCAAATACTCACAAACTTTCAGCTTTATAATATTAGTAGTAATAATGTCGTCGGAGAATTAAAAAGAACAATTTTGAAGTTATGTTTGTTAGACAAACAGATGTTCTTTGAAATTAAAAATCATTATGTTTTGTATGTTTAAAAGTAGTTTTGTAATTGCGTTATCTTTAAAAACACCGGTTTTTATACTCAGACTTTTCGCAAAAACATGTGTGAATTTCCGAAAGTCGTAAAATAAAGTTGTTCCCCGAAATGTTTGAAATAACCCCCTAGGCGTATTAGTGCAATATTGTTACATCCTATATGTTAGACATTAAGTATAATTGGCACATTGTATTGTCGCATGGTTTTTTTTTCATTCAAAAATAATGTGACCAGAATTATAATAATAAAGCACGTAGGTAGGTATTACCTATCAAATATACCGGTTCCCAGTCATCGTTCACAACATAATACACCACGATAACCTTACTGACATTCCCTTATGCCATCGCAATAAGACACACAATCCAACAGCAAAAATTTTAACAGTAAACACGTATAAAATTAATCACATTCTAGTTTCGCATCGTTATTGTTCAGTGCCTGACGAACCACGGTCGAGGACACAATGATTTCAACCGTCATATTCCTCTTTTTAATCAGTTCGTGTTACTGTGCAGTGGAAGTGGATTTCAATGAGAGACCCAGGAATTTCAGTGTCGAACTACTTTATCACACGCAAGCCGAAACCGGGGGACATGTTGTTATATCTCCTTTCGGAATATGGAGTCTCATGACTGGAGTCGCTTTGGGTGCAGAAGGAAACAGCTACAAACAACTAGCTCATGCCTTCATCCTGCCCAAAAATCAAGAAAGACTAATCAAAGGGTACCAGGAATTGGCAAGCAGAGTTCTTCAAGCACCATCGTCCAGCGGCGTCAGTTTAACAAGCAAGAATTTCGTGTTTCTAGACAACGATTTTAATGTATACCCAGCATTTAAAAACCAGTTGCAAAATGACTTCGGTGCGTCGATAAAAGTGTTGGATTTCGACGATCCCAACTCCGCTCGAATCGCAAATACGTATATTGAAAAATCTGGCGGCAGAGTGTCGAATGTACTTCGCTCAGATGATTTTCAAGAATCGAGAATGATTTTAACAAACGTCATATCTTTTAAAGGTCTCTGGGCTTTACCTTTTAACGCCACAGATACATTAGTCGAACCGTTCATGGGTGAAAACAAACAAGAAATCGGTAAAGTTAACATGATGTATCAAAAGGCTCCATTCCCTTTTGCAAACGTTAAAGACCTCCATTCGTTTGTCACTGAACTCCCTTATGGGAACAACGGGAAGTATTCCATGATGATCATTCTCCCATACCCCAACACTAGAATTGCAGATATGTACAAGAAACTGGCTGTATTTACTTTAAAAGATGTTATTGAAAAACTTAGAATAAATGAAGAGAAGTTTGGCATTGATGACATAGATTTAAAACTGCCTAGATTTAAAATAAGCACGAATATTATATTGAACAAGCCATTGAATAATATGGGAGTGTATGACATTTTCCAGCCTGATTTAGCTAATTTTGGAAAGGCCACAAAGGAAGCTATATTCGTTTCTGCAGTAGTCCATAAGGCTGAGATTGAAGTGACCGAGTCTGGTACAGTGGCGTCGGCTGCAAGTTCAGCCACCTTCGCAGACAGGATATCGCCCCCCTCATTCCATTGCAACCGGCCTTTCCTGTACTTTATTATGGAGAAATCAACTTCAACTGTGATATTTAGTGGCATTTACTCTCAGCCTTCTATATTTTAAGTTGTGGATAAATACTCAGTGTTATAGCATTTCTAGAGTCCATATTAAGGACGGCTTGCGTAAGATCATTTAAAAATATAATTAGCTCAATTTTTTTAAAAGTAATTAACGGAAAATTGATTTTCCGTTAATATTTCCTTATGTAGAAGTTTGCTAATTATATTGTTACTACGACAGTTTTTGATATTTTCACAGTTCTTAAACCTGTTTATGAGCTCGTCGGAAGTCAAGCAAAGTCGTCGTCGTGCAAGTCGGTGTGTACTAAGTGTACCTATTTCCAAGCCATTTAGCCACTAAGCCAATTAACTAAGCCAGTAAAAGACATTGTTTTACTAGCCTGTCTGATTTACTGCCATTTTTATTGGCCATATCGAATGTATCGTTGACACAGTACGAGCTAGCGTACGAGCTACAGAAGCTCTGCAGTAACTCGCATTATTGGATCGAAACGTAATAGTAACTTGTACGTGCGGGTGCTATGTATTACAAGACAGTGACACAGCTACTCATATGCTACTGGCATATGAGTAGCTATGTCACTGGCTACGCAGTAACTCACACGCTAAGCTCGCACTGGGTATAGATAGGTATCTATAATGATCTAAATATTATTTTTCGAGATTACTGTTAATATCGTCGGTGTATTAAGAAGAATGATAGATAACGATTTTTGTAAGAATGTATTTTTGAGGTCATGAAATCAAAAGACTCGTAAGATAAATAGGTAGGTACTAAAACAATAAATAACTATTCTATTGTATTGAATAGCGTTTGCGACATTAAAATTGATGTTATTGTGAAGTTATGAGGAAAGAAGTTTATTTTAATACCATCACCGACTATAACCATTTTATGTTTTGGCGCTGTGTGTTGGTCACAGAATTTATTATTTATTTATTTATGTATTCTGTGCTGTTACTATTTATACGCCTCGCAGTTTTGCGTTTTCAATCACTATCAATCACTTTCAAAAACTGTTATAAATGGTAATAAAGGCCGAAATGGGGTTGTTCTAGACTCTGGACGTATATCCTAACAACATGTTCTACTTACGACTTTTTAAAAATTTGATTTATTTATCGAACATTTTGAAGTAGGTACTGTTTGCTGAAAATCAATTAATATTTTTTTACAGATGCATTTTTTCTGGCACACTGGATACTGTATTGTCTCGAAAAACGACACCGTGTGAATGCTCCGTTAGCTAATTAGGTAAAGTTAGGTATTGTTTGTTTTTGGTAGGTACTCTACTCGAATCCGGTAAAACCACTTTGCTGATACTATGGTAGGCAGTTAGGTACTTATCTAGGTACCTAATATATGGTATATAAATAAGCACTGATCAGATACAAAATATAGCACGTGAATATGTACCTTCTGAAAGGAAATGATACGGCCTCTGTGGCGTGGCGGGCGAATGCCCGACTGCAATTCAGAAGGTTGCGGGTTCAATTCCCGCCTAGTGCAATTATTTATGCTTAAAAATAAATATTTGTATCTGGTCTGGGTGTATTTCTATGTGTAGGTAGGTAATATGTATGTATTTACAAAAGAAACATAAATATAAGTAGTATATTATCCGTTGTCTATAGTTACCGTAACATAACCTTAGCAGATTACTATGGGGCTAGATGGCGCTGTGTATTGTTCACAGAATTTATTAATTTATATAGGAACATAATAATTTTTATCCTACTTAATATAAAGCCGAAAGTTTGTGAGTATGTGTGTATGTGTATTTGTTACTCAATCACGCAAAAAACCACTGAACCGATTGCGATGAAACTTGGAATATAGGTAGCTGGATACCGGGAATAACACATAGGCTACTGTTTATCCCAAATTTCCCGCGGGGACAGGACTGTTACTCAGGTTTCACTTACGTAAGCGTAAGTGAAACCGCGAGGCGCAGCTAGTCTTGATAAATCAGAGATGGATTCTGAGTTTAGCTCGTACATACCTCTTAACTCGGCGGTAATACCTAAGTTTAAAAGTCCTTATAAACAAGGTGTAACGTGTAGACCTTTTTGATCCTTTTAACCGGAAAGGGGGTTGTTCTAGACGTCTAGGCGAACAACTTTTGTTTTACGACTTTTGGAAATTCGAAGTACTATTCGAAAAATTTAAGTGTAAAGTTTACTTGAAAATCAGCTGTTTCTGAGAGTTCGAGGTCATAGACCTTATGTTGTCCTTTTATTTAGATTGATGGTTTACAATCAAAACCTAAATTACCTTTATTTTCAAAAGCAGCTGTTTTTTTCAGTGTAACAATAATCTCAAAACTTTAAAAAAAAGTTTGAATTTTCAAACGTCGTAGAACAAACGGTGTTCGTCTAGACGTCTAGAACAACCCCCTTTCCGGTTAAAAGGGCATACCTGTTACAAATTGTAGATAAAAGATAAACACAGGTGTACCAACCATAGAATCTTATTTCTTCTTATCGTGTTGTGGTTAGACTCACCTAATGTTAGGGCGGTGAAACCTCTAAAGGTTTCAGCGCCTTAAGGCCTCTAACTTGACCGAACCACTGCTATCAGCGATAACAACCGGGACTAACTGCTTGATGTACCTAGCCAGCTTCTAGGTACAGCACATGTAGGTACCGTACCTAGATTCTAGGTTCATGTGCTGACTACCTACTTAATTATCGTTCCACTTAAATATGTCCACTTCTGTTTTCCTGTCTAGAATCTAGTTAGAAGACAGAAGTGGAATTAGAGTGCGTGCTAGATGAGTCTGCTCGTGACAGGGGGCACCACTGACTAACATTAGACACTGCGCAGTGTCGAGTTGTCGCTAACATCGAGTTCAACTCGACGTCGATTTGGGAATACGATGCTGTCGATACCGGGGTTGGAAAAAGCTACCGCGCAAGGAGTGAGCAGAAATCGTCGACGTTAAAGCCATAGTCTGCTAGCATCGTATTCCCAAATCGGCGTCGAGTTCAACTCCACGGGAGTTATCCTGTCCCCATATTATCTATCCAGTGGACGTCTGACAACAGTGGAAAATGACAGGCAATACATTGCTGTTTTGATGTAATCACTGGTAATAAGCAATGTACTGTATAGTGCCTGTCAATTTCCACTCTTGTCCGACATCCACTGGATAAATAATACGGTAGCTGTTTATCTAATAGTTGGTGCACCGTGTAAGCGGACAGCGATTGTTCCGATTTTGACTACACTTAGACTTATACTTCATTTCTTAATTGAATACAACAATTTGACACTAATCTCTATAGAAAAATTGGCAAATACAAGGAACCGAAACGTCAGATCATAGTCTGATATTAAAAAACGCAAGTACCTTTATGCCAGTTACTTTATAGGTAGGTACCTAACTGGCACTAATCTGGCGAGATTGACTGTTGGACTAATGTGCAGCAACAACGCATTATTGATCCTACTAACATTATAAAGCTGAAAGTTTGTAAAAAAAAAACACCTAACTAATAAACAAAATTAGCAATTAAGTATAAGTAGGTACCTACCTACCCCAAAAGTAACACCTAAACATAGCTCAAGTTAATTATCATTGATTCATGATTTTTAGCATAGCAATAAAAACAATTGTGTGAAATCCTATATTTAAACCAAAGACCATTATTTAAACACAGAAGTAGGTACCTTTAACGAACATTTTATTTAGGTACAAACAACAAGCGGTGAAGCGCCACCTGTCACTTATATAAGAACAATAATGAGACGAATCTAATGAGAAATCCATAAAGTGGGTTGAAAGATGAGAAAAGAAAGAATAGATATCATTTCTTCTATGATTTGTGATTAATAGATTTGTGGACAAAAAGTTCAGAAATGCCCAGTGCTTAAAAAACTTGTTTCAAAATGGGGATTCGTAAAACAAAAGTTCACGCATGCCAATGGGCATTCGTGAACTTTTGGTTTACGAATGGCTTGAAAAATATTTAAAATAGGAATTTGTGGACAAAAAGCACAGAAAGTTTCATCATGAACTACACAAACTGCTACAATTTACAGTGTGGGTTCATTATAATTTTGATAAGTGGACGGAATGATAGGAACTAGTATAGGTGATAGTAATGATTAAAGTGTCTTTGCAGTCCGAGATGAAGCACACTGACCTAGAAGTACCTATTAATATAAAATAGCAATTAACATATTTTTTTTAACAATTTCATTGTGTTATTGAATTATCTATATACCCAAGTAAATAGTTTCACCTTATTCTACCTGCAATTAGTAATTTGTGAAATGAAATACTTACATTTGTATATGTATTATTTTAATTGTTTGTTATTTTAATAAGCGATGTAATACGTCTTGCCAATGTTGAATAAAATTTGTAAATAAAATAACAATGTGTAAGAAAGTTATGTACCTATATTAGTTCCTATCATTCCGTCCACTTATCAAAATTATTATGAACCCACACTGTAAATTGTAGTAGTTTGTGTAGTTCATGATGAAACTTTCTGTGCTTTTTGTGAACAAATTCCTATTTTATATAAGTTTATAGGCAATGGATATTCGTGAACTTTTTGTTTACGAATCCCCATTTTGAAAGAAGTTTTTTAAGCAGTGGGCATTATAGGAATAACCCATTTCAACTAGGTTTCACAAAAACAAACAAAAATGTTGTAACTCATCTCCTCAACGCGTTCCCGCCAAAAACCTTTTTTTGTGATTCTTCTTTTTTATGGCTATATGCCATTTGGACAAAGAGAATATAATCACTACCATTTGGACATTAGCCAGTGTCAAGTATTTTAATAATTTGCAAGTTATTTGCATCGAAACAGTCAAGTCTTCATAGTTAAACTCAAGTCGAGGGAATCATTGTAAAACGGGGCCATTTTGCCAATGTTTGTTCACGGAGCTTTAGGACAACGCTAAAGTCCATGTTTTGCACCAATTTTACTTTCACTACACTTGTACACCTTTACGAAACTAAATTGATTAATATGCCCCGAAATTAAACAATTTACACGCATTTGTACTAGGTTTCACAAAAATGAAAATTTACCAACACATCTTCTCAACGCCGTCCCGCTAAAACTCTTTTTTTTGTGATTTTATTTCTTATCGGTTGTGAACCGATTATGGCCATTAGGAAATTATCCAGTGTCAAGTATTATTAATATACTCGTATTATGCAAGTTATTTGCATCGAAACAGTCAAGTCGTCATAGTTAAAGTCAAGTCTAGGGAATCATTTGTAAACACGGCGGCCATTTACAAAGATTTTCACGGAGCTTTGGAGACAACACTAATTCCATAAACTAAATTGTTTAATACGCCCCGAAATTAAACAATTTGCGCGCATTTAAACTAGGTTTCACAAAGATGAAAATTTAGCAACACATCTCCTCAACGCGTTCCCGCCAAAAACTCCTTTTGTGATTGGTTACAAAGTCACAATCAATAAAACGTCAAAGTGAGTTTCAGTTATGACAGTTCTTAGTGTTACTATTATTCAAAAGAAGATCGGCATTTTTTTTTAAAGTTCAGACCTAGGGGGTAGACATTGTGTAAAAGGCATTCCTAAAACACAAGATATGGATTATTCAACTGATTTACGTGATTAAAAGCCACGGTGTTATTATTTTCGTTTAATTTCCGTTATATTAAAATATTTTGTTAATAGGAGAATAGTGTAGTGCTCCTAACTGTAAAACTTTACAATTATCTTTTAATTTAGCGGAAATAAACGAAAATACTAACACGGTGGCTTTAGATCACGTAAACCTATATAAGGAATGAAACAATTTCGTATTATAAGTTGTTTGAAGTGCAAAACGTGTTATCTGTGGAACAAAGCTGGTCCATTTTGAATGGTGATAGTTTATTAGTAGATATACAGCGACTTTCATTCTGAAGGTCGTCGTTTCAAATCCCGGTCGCGCACCAATGTCTTTTTCTTTAAGAAAAAAATATGTGCACTAGGCACTATTACAACGCTCCAACGATGAAGAAAAACATTGGGTAGCCCAATAGTGGGGCTAATTGCGAAAACACAGAGTTAATACTGTAACTTTATCTATGTACTTAATCAAAATTAAATATTACATTTTAATAAAATAACAAATGACAACGATTTTTTAAGCTCTAAATATAAAGGTCTGATAATCTTTAAGACCCGAGCCACACAGCCTAGCCGGATATCTCTGAAAGCACCTGGACAGCACAAAATGTCGACAGTTTTGTCGAGAATTTGACAACAGATTATGGCAATACTTTTCACTTGTTTTTAACCTCACTTTTCTTTTTGTTTATTGCAAAGAGAATATAGTGTAAAAAAACAACCTAAAAGAAAAGTTGTATTTTTGTAAGGAACTACTGGAAATAATTCGTAATTTCTAAACATAATATAATATAACATATTATTATTCTAATATTGTAAACTTGACCATAGAATACTCGTTCAGTAGAAAAGTAATGTAGCAAATTGTTGTTTCATTATTTTACCTGACCAATGCTATTTTGGATTATTTTGCCGTATAAAATGCTAATAAGAAAAAGCTGTGTGCTACACTTGAATATCTTAAACAAGGTTTTGCTACGAACCTCTTCAGCGAGTTGGTTTCATTCAGGAATCTCGAAATATGGTGAGTTTCATCATAATTTTACATTTTGCAAGTAGGTATCTATCGGTATGTCACTCTGAAAACTTGTTCTAACTAATGTGACCAATTATTTTGTACTGATATGAGATAAAGTTGCTCATCACTCATCAATTATGTTCAATAATTGTGTTAGCAAAACCAGTAATTGTATCGATACCTAATGAATATTTTTTTCTGATCTGGGTGCCTCAGTAGGTATCTATATACAAAAGAAGAACAAATATAATTCTATATAATATTCATTTCAGATCAAAGAAACTGCCCCACGAAAGCACTCAGACAACAATTAACGGAAAGAAAGTTGTTACTTATCAATGTATTTACACCGATACAAAGGAAATGGTATTCAGAAAGACTACTAGACGGAGACGGAGGAGTGACTGAATCGAAAGGTAATTGTTAGGCAAAATTAGTAACATTTTTAAACCATTGTGTTTATCGCTGGCAGCTTGCTCTTGGGAGCAAGTTGTTTACCTGACACTGCAAGAAATGAACTCTACATTCACTAGTCTCCCCCTTGAATGAAATGAAGTCTTCTTTTAGTTTAGTGGTGTGGCTCACTTAGCGTTAGAGTTTTAGGTAGAATTTTCACCTTAAAGGTCTCTTATCTTGATCTAACAACTGCTATCAGATATAACAACCTGGACCATCTACTTAACATGCCTTCAGAAGCACAAAGGAACTTCATAAAGTGTCTTGCCCCCAAATTATTGGTAACTCATCGCAGGAATGACAGTGCCAAGGACTAAAAGTGTACTAACACCTATAGTTCTTGGCATGAAATAATATTTTGTTATAATAATTGTTGCATTGTGTATTTTCAGACTATTATTACATAAAGGATTTATTTCCATCACCAAGAAGTACACTCAATAATCTCACAGAAAAAACCCCACAAAGAATATTCGAAATACATTTCAAACAATATGTAGCACCTAAGATAGGTAAAAAGAAAGTACAGAACTTGGATTGGACTTGCACTTACACATTCATATGGCCTGAGAAAATGAAATTTGAATGGTAAGGACAAATTAAATACAGTAAATATAGCATGATGTTGCTCGTAGCTATACTAAGCAACTATTTTTATTTAATCTATACTAATATATATAATATAAGTTGATGTTGATGTTGATTTTGATCATCAACGGGAAACAACTAAGTCATCTCAGATTTGCAGATGATTTGATTCTAATTTCTACAAATCAGAGAGGTCTGCAAGAAATGATTGAACAGCTGGTGAACGAAAGTGAGAGGGTTGGACTTGTAATGAATGCTACAAAAACTAAGGTGATGACGAATTCCGAACACATCCCTATCATTATCGGTGGCATCAATATAGAATATGTCGACGAATATACATATCTAGGCCAGATAATATCACCATCAGACCTATCAACAAAAGAGGTTAACAACAGAATACAGTCAGCATGGAAGAGATACTGGTCACTCAAAGAAATTTTTAAAAACCCTAAAATACCACTGAAAGGAAAAAAGAAAATATTTGATTCTTGTATTCTACCTGTCTTAACATATGGGTGTCAAACATGGAGCCTAACAAAACATAATATTCGAAAAACGAGAGTCTTGTCAACATAGCATGGAACGAAGTATGTTAAACGTCAAATTAAAGGACAAAATTAAACTAGAAAAATTAAGAACCCAAACCAAACTTAGCGATGTAACATACTGCATTTTTTTTTTTTTTTTTTCTGTCATCTTTTTTCTCTTGCTGCAATCTGCAGTACGATCTGCAATGAGCAACACTGTTGTCTGCCTTTGCTGGGTTTTATCATGGGTCTGAGAGGTGTCCTATGACCCCATTCCTCAATCTCTGTCAATATTCCTATTCGAACCTAATTCGTAGGCTAGTCACACTATGCCTTTTAAGTCTGCTGAACTGGACATCATCAGTTGTAAGAAGTTCTTTTGCCATTTTATTGGGGTGATCAGCTAGTCTGCATGTGTATCTGCCAAGGTATTTTTTTATTTCCTCTCTGACGTTGGGTATTTGAAGGTCCTGGTATATGTATTTGTTGCTTATATGCCATGGGATTTTGAATATCCTTCTAAGCAACTTAGTTTGAAATCGCTTGATGATGTTGATATTGGATTCTGCAGCAGTACCCCACAGTTGGATACCATAGGTCCACACTGGCTTGAGGATAACTTTGTAAATGGCGAGCTTGTTTAGTTCAGACAGTTTGGATTTTGTATCTAGTAGCCAACTCATTTTTCTGACTTTGCTGTCTAGCTGCCTTCTCTTGGTCCATATGTGTTTCTGCCAGGTCAACCTTCTATCGAGGTAGATACCCAAGTATTTGGCTTCGTCAGACTGTGGTATGGCTTGTCCATTAAGGGTGACAGGTGGACATGTTGGTTGTCTCAGAGTGAATGTCACTTGAGTAGATTTTGTGGGATTCACTTTTATCCGCCATTTTTCAAACCAGTCATTCATTTGATTCAAGCTGTTCTGTAAATTATTTGATGCCTTATTTCTACGGTCGGTCGCGGACGGTGTCGTCCGCGAAGGTACCTGTTACAGTGTTGGCTGATGTTGGTAGATCAGCGGTGAAAATAAGATAAAACACAGGACCCAGTACAGAACCCTGCGGTATACCCGACATTATCTTGCCCATGTTTGAAGTAGTTTCTTTGAATTTGACTTCGAAGCATCTGTCAGTGAGATAGGACTTTATGACCATGTAGATGTTATGTGGGAAATCTGCCTTGATTTTGAATAGAAGGCCCTCATGCCACACTTTATCAAAAGCTTGACTGATATCTAGGAAAGCTGCCGTACAAAATTGCTTGCTTTCTAGGGCTCTTGATATGGCGTTCACTGTTCGATGTACTTGTTCGGTTGTTGAATGTTGTTCTCGAAAGCCAAATTGGTGGTTTGGGATAACACTATAGAGGTAAGGTTTCAGTCTCTGGAGAAAGACTTTCTCAAAGAGTTTCGATATGATAGGTAGCAAGCTTATTGGTCTGTAGGATTCTACTTCATTAGGTGGCTTTCCAGGTTTTGCTATCATGATTATCTGTGCTATTTTCCATTGACCAGGATAATTTGCAGTTCTCAATATTGAGTTGAATATTGCTGTGATTAGCATAATCATTTTGTGCGGCAAGGCTTTTAGAATTCTCCCAGTAATTAGATCATACCCCGGGGCTTTGTTGTTTTTAAGAGATCGTATGTGGTATTTGGTTTCCCTTGGTGATACACTTTTCAGTGGCAGTGATAGTTGGTGGCAGGAGGAGAGAAAGTTATTGATGTCTTCTTCGCTTTTTGTGTTAGTGGTGCTTGGATTTGGTAGGAATACCCGAGTCAGGTGTTTGGCAAATAGGTCAGCTTTTTCCTGATCACTCCTGGCCCATGTGCCGTCTGATTTTTTCAGGGGAGGTATGTGTTGGAGTGGTCTGTTGAAAGACCCAGTTGCTTTCCACAATGAGTAATCGGAGTATGCATCAGGTGTCAGTTCCCGGAGGTAATGCTGTAGTGAGTCATTTTCCTGATCTTTGATCATTTGATTTAGCTGCCGAGAACTTCTATTGAAGTTATTTTTGTCCCTGGCATTTCGCGATCTTTGGCACTGTCTCCGGAAGAATCGTCTTTCTTTTATTTTTTCTCTTATTATGAGTGGGTACTGGTTAGCCTTGCGAGTCGTGTGGGTTTTCTTTGGTGTTGAAGCCCAGGCAGCATTTTGGATGCATTTGTTTAATTTTTCCACAGCTTCTTCAATTTCAGCCATTGTTTTCAACGGTAACATTAAGTCTGTTGTGTCGTTGATGATCTCTCTGAACACATCCCAGTCAGTGTTTCTGTTAGTAACATACTGCATAAAAAAGTTAAAATGGAGGTGGACAGGTCACATGATGAGAAATAACAATGAAAAATGGGCTAGAGACATAACCGAGTGGTACCCAAGACAAAACAAAAGAAAGAGGGGACGGCAACATATGAGATGGGAGGATGATATCCGTAGAATAGGAGGTAGCATGTGGACCAGGTTGTCCAGGAACCGGAAGAAGTGGCAATTTCTAGGAGAGGCCTATGCGACAACGCAAGACAGTCTTAAAAGTGTATAAATTAAGTATAGTAAATATTTTATGTTAAGTAAGATTGTTCAATAAAGGCTATTATTATTATTATTATAATATAATAAGTATTATTTGTTTGTTTTGTAATGAATAGGCTCTGAAACTGCAGGACCGATTTAAAAAATTCCTTGTCCAATAGAAATCTACATCATCAAGGAGTAACATAGACTAATTTATATCTCTATTTAAAAATAATGCCGTTAATCAATAAAACGTGAGTAAAACCCGGTATATATTGTGTTTTATTAATAAACTTCATTCTATCCACAGCACAGCTCTATCAAAAAGGCAAGCCGCAGAGAAAGCAGCAACACAAGCCCTGCACTGGCTGTACACCAACAATAGGATCGACAAAACTGGCAACCCTATTTATGACAAAGTTGTTCTGGATGAAATGCAAAGCGGCTTGAACGAACCTCTCCGAGCCAGTATTAGTGATGTGTCTAAAGAAAAGATTGATCTATTGTGGAGTCATTATGAAAATGGGATAAGTAGGTTTGTTTTTTAATTTGTCAATGTCTATACGAACAATGTTCAAACTTTTACCTTTGCGTGCTAATAATTACACAAATAATCCATGGCGGGCGGAGTATTTGAACCCTATTATCTTATTTTATATCATATCCTATCTTATGTAACTAATATTATAAACGTGAAAGTTTGCAAGTATGTATGGCTGTATTTGACTTTGTTACTCTCTAACGCAAAAACTACCAGACCGATTGCGATGAAACTTAAAATAATATAGATAGCTGGAGACCTGGAATATTATGTAAGCTACTATTTATCTCTATGTTCCCACTTTTACCTACGTGATTGTATAATACGGGCCGTGGATAGACGGAGATATTTTCATTCAAAAATGTCTGCACTTGATAGGAATTTGATGGTAGCGGGTCGGATTAAAGCCATTTGTGGGCCGGAGAATGCCCACCACCTACACTATCTATAGTACTTAAACATATAGATAAATTAATACAGGATTAATAAATGAAAAAGGAATTCAATACAATTAAAATACATACAAAGACAATTGCTACAAATTAAAAAAGAAACAAATAATATTCTAAATTTACATACAAAAATCAAACAGAATACTTAAATATAATTTACGAAAAATATAAACACAAATGTATAGATTCAATACTAGTATTTTAAAGAGGAAAGGTTTATTTGTTTGTATTGACTCCGAAACTACTGAGCTGATTTCAAAAATTCTTTCACTGATGTACTTCATTATCTAAGAGTAACATATGCTACTTTGAATCCCGATATTCCCACAGTATCGGAACTTACGTGGGTAAAACCGCGGGACGCAGGTAGTTAGTACTATATTTTGAAGCGAAATGTTGACAATTTTAAACTTTAATTATACTTACACTGCAATTTTGGTAACTTGTTTCAGAACAAATCTATCAAAAAGCATCGGAGGAGGTTAAATTATTTAATGTAGCAACACCGGCTGTGCTTGGCAATGATTCTACCATAGAGGAAGGTAAATAAACGACCCCATTCCATCTGTCCATCCACTCCACTGTCCATCTGTCACCTGACTGTACTGTATCTCACGAACCGAAATAACTAGACAGTTAAAATTGTCACAGATGATTTATTTCTGTTGCTCGCTACTTAGAACGACTAAATACCGATTTTATTTCCGCATCCACCGGTTGCGCCACAGTTTTCTAAATGAAAAATACATCTCTGTGTTTTTGATGCGAGCAGATGGCTTATTCTCGTGTTAAACTTATTCCAAAACGTTATTTCAGTTTCATTGCAGTCTTCTTCTTTTTCTTAGTTATAGCTTCTGTCAGCAATATAGGACAATTTAGCCAATTTCTCATTGCAGTCAATCTTTCATTTTAAATTAATTGACGTTTGGCAAATAACATAATTATGTCATTTTTTTATACAATTTTTTTTGGAAATTCCTACTATAGTCTATAAAATATAGCTTGCTTTACCCATTAGTGATGGGACATAAAATCGAATCGAGGAAAAACTTTGTCTCTTTACAAACATCTACCACCTATGTATTATTTTTCAATAGTTATGCTACTTAATATTATAAATGTGAAAGTGTATGTGTTTGGATGTTTGTTACTCAATCACGCAAAAACTACTGAACCCATTGCGGCGAAACATGGAATATAGGTAGCTGGAGACCTGGAATAACACACAGGCTACTTTTTATCCCGATATTCCCGCGGAATCGGGACCTTCGTGGGTGAATCCGCTGGGTGCAACTAGTCTTTCATACATTTTTGAGACAGTAAAGTTTCGATTGCAGTCCAAGTTATAGTCTCATTTTTACCCGGCTGCAAGGAAAGGGTTATGTGTTTCGCCCCAATCTTGTGTAAATGTATATTGTTTGAATTGATCCTACTTCCTACTAATATTATAAATGTGAAAGTGTGTGTGTTTGGATGTTTGCAACTCAATCACGCAAAAACGGCTGAACGGATTCGGATGAAATTTAGAATATAGGTAACTGGGGACCTGGAATAATATATAGGCTACTTTTATCCAAAAAATCCCGCGGGAACGGGACTTACGCGGGTGAAACCGCGGGCCGCAGCTTATGTTGAAATAAGCTTATGGTGAACTTCGGACAATTCTATTTCAGGAATAACTCTCTTGTTTTGTTGCAGAAGAAATATCCGACAGTGAAGGAAATCTGGAAGAAGATTTGTTAGAATCAGGTAGGAATACCTTTAAAAAATCGTTCCAAAATCCGGCTACCGACAGGATTCGAACCTGTTATCTGTTGTATTCCATTCTTTGAATACGCCAAAATACACTAAGGAATGAATTCTATAATTTAACACGTCAAAATGATGAAACCGTCGATCTTTATTGGATTTGCTTTTCATCTACAAAATCCATAGAGGCAAAACAAAATGCTCACAATTGCTTGTTCTATTTCAACTATCTGTTCCTGCTAAGATCCCTCGTTATCCTATAACAAGAACTTTTTCCCTACCCCAATCGAGAACTAATCTTGGGCGTCATTCTTTTATCACAAGAGCTTGCTCTAAAAACTAAATATAATGAAATTAATTCTAAAATTCCTAATATTGACGTTTTCAATGACTCGATGGGCAGTTTTAAAAGTAAAGTGCTGAAACACCTTTGTAAGGCCTATTTATAGTGTATGTCCTATTTAGTTTTAGCATAGGTCTTTTATTTTAATAATAGTATCTTTAAGGCAAAGTTGTGTATACCTATAACTGGTAAACACATTTAACCATAGTGTTCTGGCATTGTTTTTTGTTGAGTTATATCAATGTGTATTACTGTTGGTGTACCTAATTAAATAAATAAATAAATGAGCTCGTTTGGCGAAGCGGCTGACACTGTGAAAGCTACCACAGGTGCAGGTTCGAAACCTACCGAAAGATTGGTCATTTAACATTCTATTAGTATAAATTCTAACAGTAAATAAATAATATAGTACTTATAGTAGAAGCCTAGTGGTTATTTTGGGGCGAAATTGACCTATGTATGTATGACGTTCTGCGATGATCACCCTTATTTATAAAATATTATTTACACATGACTAAGTTATGTGACGTTTGTCTCTGTCTGTCAACTTTGAAACTTAATGTGACAGTAAAAGACCAACAATGCATAGTTATGCAGCGTATTAATTAGCGTTTATAAATAAGGGGGATTATCATTTATTATCCAACTAATAATTAATAAATGCGAAAGTTGGTTGGATGTTTGTGTTTCAATTACGCAAAAAAAAAAAAATTGCGAAGAAACCTTGTGTGTAAATAGTTAGAGATCAGGAATATCGGCTGGAATAGGCTACTTTTTATCTCTATATTCCCACAGGATAGAGATTTACGCTCGTGAAACCGCGGGGCGCAGCCCGTACAAAATATTCTTAATGATTTTAAAATATCTTTCAACAGAATCGTGTCAACTTATACATCCAGTGTACGGGAAAGTGTTGACAGAACCTTCACAAAACACGTTAGATAGAAAATCTAAATATTTGGAAAGGAAATTTCAAGAATATGACAAAAACATCACTGCACTACCTATCGATCAGTATGCGTGAGTACGATAACCAATTTAACTATAAACTTTTACTCCCTTAAAAAATATTAGTTACACATGACTAAGTTATGTGACGTTTGTCTCTGTCTGTCAACTTTGATACTTCATGTGACAGTAAAAGACAAACGATGCATAGTTTTGCAGCGCATTAAGAAGATCGGCGTTTTTCCTTAGACCTAGGGGGTAGAGGTACATTAATGAAATTTTAAAGGCATTCCTGAAACACCAGATATTAATTATTTAACTAATTTACGTGATCTGAAGCCTCGGTGTTAATATTTTCGTTTATTATCCGCTAGATTAAAATATTTTGTAAACAAACCTTTTAAAGTTTCACAGTGCTTAGGTTAAAAAACGGCGGCTCAATCTCTCTTATCTTAGGAGAATAGTGTAGTGCTCCTAACTGTGAAACTTTAAAACACAATATCTCTTAATTTAGCGGAAATAAAACGTAAATACTAACACAATGGCTTTAGATCACATAAACCTATTGAATAATCCAAATTTATTTAAGATATGAAAAAAAAACGTATTAAAGGTTGTTTGAAGTGCAAAATGTGTTATCTGTGGAACATAGCTGGTCCATTTTGAACGGTCTTCTTAGCGTTTATAAGTAAGGGGGTTAGTAATTTTTTTGACAATTTAAGTGTCATTCATCGACTTCTAGCACCCAAAGAAGTTATATTACTAGAACTAGAATGCTGATGTAGAACTAAAAAGTGTTTCGCTACATTGAGCATGCTGTCCTTTTCTAATGACAATATTAGAAAGGGACAGAACGCTAAATTGAAGCATGCTGTCCCTTTCTAATAACACTATTATTAGAAAGGGCTTGCTTACAGCATTCTATTTATTTTTTTATAATTTCTTTGATGGCACCTACTGGCATTGTCATGTAATTTTTACGATAGACGTAACAATATTGTCAGCGCTGCAGCAGTTATTTATCTATGCATAAAATAAAGGAAGAGGGGACAAAAAGTCGGCACTTAGAAGTAAATAAAAAAAAAATTGTCTAGGGGACTTAGACTAACAAAATTATGTTGGATAGTTCTATTTTTAATGAACTTCGTGGTATACTTAACATCGAAATCCAATTAGTAGAACCCGAGTAATGAACGAAAAAGTCGGCTATGAACTATTTCTATTCACGGCTATATAGGCTATACAACATCACGATACTAATAGGAGCGGAGCATCCATGAAAAATGTTGCAAAAACGAGAATTAATATTAATATTATCTATCTAAGGCAAATCTTTAGCGATGTCAATCAATCTCCCCTACTCACTACTAACTAATCTATGGCGATGTCCAGCAAACCTTACTACTAACTAATCTATGGCGATTTGAATCTCGGTTTCGGAGTCAAGGTCAAGTTTCGGGGTGACCCGCGTTACGAGGTCAAACATCGGGGTCAGGAAACGCGGTAAAGGGAACATTGTATCTCGTACAAGGTTATATTGTGTGGAATATGGGGCATCGGTGGTCAAGGTCTATTGAGATATTACGTACTAGCTGCTCCTCGCTGTTTCACACGCGTAAGTCCCGGTCCCGCAGGAATATCGGGATAAAAAGTAGCCTATGGTTTAATCTAGATCTCCAGCTAGCTAGATACCAAGTTTCATAGCAATCGGTTCAGTGGTTTTTGCGTGATTGAAACACAAACATGTAAACTTTAAATTCGCATTTATGATATTACTAGCTGCGCCCGGGGTTTTACTCGCGTGGGTACCGTTCCCGCGAGATAAAAAGCCTATGTGTATTCCAAGTCTCCAGCTACCTATACTCCAAAGTTTCATCGCAATCGGTTCAGTAGTATTTGCGTGAAAGAGTAACAAAGTCACATACTTACAAACTTTGGCGTTTATAATATTAGTAAGATAGATATATTACACTAGCTGCGCCCCGCGGAATTTCCCGCGTAAGTCCCTTTCCCGTTCCCGCGAGAATATAGGGATAAAAAGTAGCCTATAACCTTCCTCAATAAATGGACTATCGAACACAAAAAGAATTTTTCAAATCGGACCAGCGGTTCCTGAGATTAGCGCGTTCAAACAAACAAACAAACTCTTCAGCTTTATAATATTAGTATAGATACTAGCTGCGCCTCGCGGTTTCACTCGCGTAAGTCCCGGTCCCGCGTAAATATCAGGATATAAAGTAGCCTGTGTTTTATGCGTTTATAACGCACGCGTGTTTACGAGCTGCTTTATATATTTAAAAACTGTAAAATCAGACCCTTTACGAGCAAATGTGTTGAAAATTGTTTAGATAAACACTTTTCAACACATTTGCATCTATTCCAACAAACGAGACTAGATTTAGTTGGCACTACTGAAACCCCTTTTGTCGATTTTTTACGTGAAAAGTAGATGCGTGACGCTTATCTACAGTATACGTAAAACGCGTCGATTCTTACGTCAAAAGAAACGTCACAATAGAAACCGAAAGTGTTCGTACACTCTCGATTTCTTTGCACTACGTTTTATACCTTTTGAAAGTATTTTTGTAAGCGGCGGTTTGAGTGTGGCGGTCGCCCACAGCACCTACTAGATGGCGTTACTAGTATGAAATCCTGAATCGCGATATCAACTTTCTTTTCGAGATAAGCTCATAATAATATACAACTACCGACGAGACATCGTCGGGCCGCGGCCTACCGGACAAAACCACCTGCCCGGTGGAAGATCTTCCCTTCGGAGGTATACATACACCACCCCATACCTCCAAGCGTAACAAAAGTGTGGATAAACTTCTAGTTGTGTCCCGCAGTTTCACCCTTGTAAGTCCCCGATCCCGCGGGAATATTAAGATTAAGAAGTAGCCTACGTCCTTCTCAAAGTCCCACACCTCGGTCTGTCTGTCTGTTACGTTTTCACGCCTAAACCACTCGACAGAGTTACAAAACATAATATTTTCCGGTTTAACTTATGTTTTATTTATTAACAGCATTGATGCAAAATCTCGAAAACAGAAGGAAAAACTAGACAGATTTACTTTCGCATTTATAATATTAGTTAGGAATAGCTGATCATCGCAGTTTCACCAAGGAGCGTAAGGCTGCTTTTCCACTAGAGATGTTCTATGCGTTTATGCTATGGATGCGTTTGATATCCACTAATCGTATTCATCGGTGCACATAGTTTAGCGTATTTTCGTAGCGTATTTCACATCTTCGCAGCATAGCTGCATAGCACATCTCTGCTGGAAAAGCAGCCTAAGTCTCGATCTCGGATGAAAAGCAAAACTACTGAATCCATCAGTCTGGCTTAATCCATACTTCTTATCCTGATATTTCTGCAGGATCAGAGGCTCTATTTTTGAACCAAATGAGGCATTTCGAGCGATTTTAATACCTCGATTTCTACTGGTTTACGTTCAATTTCTGTATTTTTTCTACGTGAATCGCGCGTCCACAACGAGTGGTATCAACCACCTCCTGCAGCAGGAGTCCGGCATCAAATATCAGCAGATATCGAATTATTTAAATCGTCTGAAGTGCAACGGCTATAAGGCTCCAGGACTCACGCGGGTGAAACCGCAGGGCACGAGTAGTACATCTACCACACCCACAATAACCTGACGTAGCATTGTAACGTCATCGTGACGTAAACAAGCGCGTAACTTTCAAACGGATGACGTTTTCTGCTTTCGCTCTCGTTCGGTTAACTTTCTCAACGTGAAACTAGGTTAGTTCTGTGTGAATGTAGGTCGGTTTGTCGGTTTCTCTTTTACGTAGAAATTATGTAAGATCACTAGCTGGGTTTCCCGCGGTTTCACCCGCGTAAGTTCCGATTGGCTGTACTTATCTCATGAACCGTGATGACTAGACAGTTGAAATTTTCACAAATATATTTTCGTTGCGATGAATACTAAAATATTAAATTGAAGTGGGGCACCCATAGAACGATAGTAGATTGTATACCAAGGCAGGAAAGACTATTTTTCCGGGGAAGTTATTTTTAATCCAGAGACAATCGAAGGATTCTAGAGTAGAATCCCAAGCGTAGCGAGAGATTTAAAGTACCTCACTAGCGAAAAATAGTATTTGCCCCCGTGGTAGACATTCTACTTTTCATCGCCCTTTATGAGAAAATGAGTACTTTACTTTTACTTTTTGATCCAATGTTCGCGACCAGCGTTAACTATCGTTTTTTTTTCTATTTTGTTCCTAGTCTGTTGCTATTATATTCCTATTCTATTTCTACTGGAACCCTTTGATGATTGAAACTTTTATAAAATATCCACATTCCAAATTCAAATCGCCAAAAAATTCTAAAAAGTAAAATCAACAGGGATTTTACTTTTCCCGATTTTTTGGCGCCCGCAAAACATTCGCCTCCCTGCGCCAGCAAAGAGCGAGTTCCTGCCCAGTTTACAGGGATTGGATTACCTCTTTTCAAATAGATGTGATGAAAATTTTTTTTTTGTGATATTAGTACGGAACCTTTCGTGCTCGAGTCCGATTCGAACTTTAGTCGCGAGTCGTTTATTTTAGTTTCAGTTGGGGATTAAAATAATCACTTGCATTCCGGCTACACCGGCCTATCTATAAGTCTATACATATAAAATTTAAAGTTCAGACTGATTGAATGAACTGTTTATATCAATATTATACAGCCTAGACCGCTGGTTCCAGAAACTTACAATTTGAAAGGTGTGTTCAATGTTCATTTCATTGTATAGCTGTAGGTATCAACAAATTCTAACAGAATAGGAAATTGAGCGGGCGAAACCGCGAGATGATGCTAGTTTATCCGTCCAAGTAATTCATTATAACTTTATAGATCAGAAATAACATCAACGCTGGAATCGAACCGCGTGTGCGTGGTTGTCGGTGCCGCGGGATGTGGCAAGTCGACGCGGGTGCCTCCCGTGTTACTTCGAGCGGGGAGTGTGGGGGGGAACATCGTGGTCACTGAGCCGCGGCGGGTGGCTGCTATCGGGTTGGCTGAGAGGGTCGCTGAAGAGATGGATGAGGAGGTAAAAAATAAGTTTATTGCTACAAAAACAAATTTTAAGGTCACCTTTTTTTCTAAAAGTGTTTAAAGAAACTTAGGAAATGTAGCAAAAAAAAACGGTAAACAAAAAATTGTGGTCGCGCTAGGTTTCGAACCCGCGGCTAGTGTATTGCGTTCTTTCGCGTTTGACCGCTTCGCCCAAATAGCAACAAATATTTTAGCAAGGAAATATATTTCCAAAAAATCCCCATGACAGGATTCGATCGAACCTGCATCCTTTCGCTTTTCCTTTCGATATTTCTAAGTTTTAAATGCCTTGAGCAATAAAAACAAAAGGAAATATTAAGTACCAACAACTCTAAAATCGAACCGTGTGCGCACGAAAGCTCGCGTAGCCTAGCTTGAAGGGCACCGGAATGTGTTTAATTTCGGCCATATTGTTTTAGGTAGGGGAAACTATAGGTTATTGCGTCCGTCTCCACTCGAAGCCTCCCCGTCCGCCGGCTGGTGCCATATTGTACTGCACTTCAGGCGTACTACTTAATAGATTACAGAGAAATCCTGGTATGTATCTCATTTTACAATACTACTAACTGAGTTCTACGCTCACTAAGTCTCGGTCCCACGGAAATGTCAACATGAAAAGTAATGTGTTAAGGTGACTTAACCTTAACACATTACGACCTCGACATTTGACGACCTCTGTGGCGCGTCGGGCGAACGCTTGGCTGCAATACAGAAAGTTGCGGGTTCGATTCCCGCTGGGTGCAAATATTTATGCTTAAAATAAATATTTGTATCTGGTCTGGGCGTATTTCTATGTATAATATGTATGTATTTACAAAAGAAAAATAAATATAAGTAGTATATCCGTTGTCTAGTCACCGTAACACAAGCTTAGCAGCTTACCACGGGGCTAGATGGCGCTGTGTGTTCGTCACAGGATTTATTATTATTTATTTATTTATTATTACTTAAAACCAACTTTATATTTTTATAAACAAATTTTAAAATTATTAGTTTTAGCTTCGGGTGACAAAAGGGCTGGTAGCTACTTTGGCCAAAGAATTGGTATAGCAATTCAAAGAGGCAATGCAGCCAGCCTTTTGGGTACCTTACGTAGGGACGCATTTTTGGATTTTTAATTAATTTTATTTAAATATAAGTATGATGGTGTACCTACCTGAAAAAAAAGGTGAAATACTCACGATGTTGGCGGCAGGGATCTCAATATTTCTCAGTAATTACAAAACATTTTGAAATACTATTTTGGTATTTAATTTTTAATTCTCTTATCTTCATTTTGGTAGTTTTCTTTACACGATGGGTAACTTTTGTAACAGATTTTTTTATCTAAAACAACTCGTTTAAAACCTCTACTTTTTATGTATTAAAGCATAATAACATATACTTGAAATTGGTAGAACATTTTTACTAAATTAGCAATAGTTATCTTAGAAATATTTTTAGCAAGGAAACATATTTCCAAAAAATCCCCATGACAGGATTCGAACCTGCGTCCTTTCGCTAACCAGGCGAATGCGAATCCTGTCATGGGGATTTTTTGGAATATATTTCCATGCTAAAAATATTTCTATGTTTAAATGCCTTGAGCAATAAAAACAAAAATAAATATTAATAGTTATCTTGTTATTAGGAATTGGTTGACTTTTTGTATACGTATAGTTTAAACGCCCTCTGTGGCGTGTCGGGCGAACGCTTGATTGCAATGTTAAAGGTTGCGGGTTCAATTCCCGTTGGGGGAAAACATTTATGCTTAAAAAGTAAATATTTGTATCTGGTCTGGGTGTATTTCTATGTATAATATGTATGTATTTACAAAAGATAAATAAATATAAGTAGTATATCCGTTGTCTAGTCACCGTAACACAAGCTTAGCAGCTTACCATGGGGCTAGATGGCGCTGTGTGTTGGTCACAGAATTTATTTATTTATTATTTATCTATCTATCTCATTCTCTCATAGGGCTATCGGGATGTTCCCACGTAGTAATAGACGAGGCTCATGAAAGGGACGTGAACACAGACCTCACGATGTTGTTGCTGAAAAGGGCGATGGAGATCAATGCGGAGTTGAGGGTCGTTATCATGAGCGCCACTTTGGATAGCCAAGTTTTTACCTCGTGAGTTTAAGGGTTTTTAAGAAAATGACTTCAAAAAGGACATAATAATCTCACTTACATACAATGCCTTCTACTTATCTGTTACTAGCTGCGCCCCGCGTAAGTCCCGTTCCCGCGGGAATAACGGGATAAAAAGTAGCCTATGTGTTAATCCAGTTCCCTAGCTACCTATATTCCAAGTTTCATCACAATCGGTTCAGTAGTTTTTGCGTGAAAGAGTAACAACCTCACATACATACTTACATACAAACTTTCGCGTTTATAATATTAGTAAGAAGTAAGATGTAATCTGAAGTCGGGCAGTTCTACCATAATATTGTAATTTGGCTGGCAAATTTCAAATTACTTAAAAATAAGGGATGAATTACTTTATTAGACCGTTTCCCGGACGTGTCGGGTCCGAGCTTCGTTGTCCATTGCGCGGCCGCCACTCGGTTGCAACATACCAATCGACTGCTCGCTGAGCAATCAAATTTACTTATTTTATTTTTGTACACATATTATAATAACTTTTCATAAATATATTTATTTATTCGTATAGCAATACAGTTTGCTATATTAAGATAAAAATTAGAGATCTATTCTAAGTTGTTTCAGCCATTTGATAGCATCGTCGTCCAGGTTGATCAGGTCCAAGGGTAATTCTCCGTCATAACGCGTTTCCGGGCAATCGATGGTAATATGTTGGATATTCTGCACCTCTGCTCCACATGTACATGCGGGGGAATCTATCCAGCCGCAGCGGTGATTATACTGGGCACAGCGTCCATGACCCGTACGGAGCCTGTTGAGGTTACACCAGTCCCGCCTTGAGAGGTCGGATCCGCTAATCCTGGAACCCGGAATGAGACCAACACCCATACCACACACCACGGCATCATTCCATGACTGAGACCATTCGCGCTTGAGGTTGAAATCTTGTTGCAACAGATACATGGCGATTCTATTTGGAGGATTTCTAGATTTTAGTCGGGGTCTAGTGGAGTCCATAAATTCATGGTGCATGGGTAGACCAGGATTCTTATAGATCTTGTGGGCTTCGCGCAGCAGGCCTTGCTTTCTTCTTAAGTCCGGGGGCGGAATCCGACAAAGCACAGGCAGCCAATGGCATGGAGTAGAGGATAGGGTGCCTGAAATACAGCGCATGGTCCTGTTTAACTCGACGTCCACCTTGTTGGTATGAGCACTGCCCAACCAAACCGGTGCGCAGTATTCGGCGGTGGAGTACACCAGCGATAGGGCTGAAGTGCGAAGCACGTCAGCATTGGCCCCCCAAGTATATCCAGTCAGCTTCTGCACCATGTTGTTGCGGGTTTGGAGTTTCCGAGCAGTGCCAGTCAGGTGTTCCTTAAAAGTTAGGGAACGGTCCAGGGTAACACCAAGGTACTTTGGGGTGAAGTTATGTCTGAGTATGGATCCACCAAGTGAGACCCTCAGCTCGCGCCTGGAAAGTTGGTTATGAAGGTGGAAGCAAGCAACCTCGGTTTTGCTTTGGCTAGGTGTGAGTCGCCAAGTCTTGAAGAAACGGGTCAGGGTCTCGATATCATCCGACAGAACGCTTTCCAAGCCATCAAACTCGCCACTCTGCGCAACAAGGCAAATGTCGTCCGCGTAGATAAATTTCCTGGAATTGGTGATTGGCAGGTCGTGAATATAAAGATTAAAGAGAATGGGGGCCAGCACAGAGCCCTGGGGCAGGCCGTTAGCAAGCGTCCGCACATTGCTGATCTTGGGACCCAAATGGACCTGAAAATGTCGTTGAGAGAGCATGTTGGATATGAGCCTCACTATTGGCATGTTTGGAACTGCAGATAGAAGTTTAAAAAATATATTGAGAGTAGACCGGTAAAATGTTTATCTCTTTAAACTTTTCTCTAAGCGATTCCCTGGGGCCCATTTTGTAAATGGCTCTCACAGCTCTCTTTTGTAATATAAAAATAGTTTCTATGTCAACATGAGTAGCACACCCCCACAACAGTATACCATACGACATGATGCTGTGGAAGTAACTGAAATAGACTAGACCGGTGTCTGTCTAGTATAACTCATCGCTTATTTGTTATGTGATTTGAAATTTGCCCGCCAAATAACAATATTATGTTAGAACTGCCCGACTTCTGCTTACATAACAAATAGGTAGATAGATGGCTTTGTATATAAGTGAGATTATTTAGTCCTTTTCGGTCGGTTTTCAATTTCTTTTTTCATGATTTTTATTGCACTTTCGACTGCAATTAAAACCTTCAAAATTTTTACCGTTACCTTTTTCATTGACGAGTGGAAAATCGTCGATTCTTTAACATAGTAAATAAAAATTTCAGATATTTCGATTCGTGTCCCGTTATAGAAGTTCCGGGAAGAACATATCCCGTGGAAATTTCCTACTTAGATGACATCGAGAAAATATATAATTTAAATCTAACAAAGACAAGAAATAATTGTAAAGAAGATGGAAGACCCCTTATAAATGTGCCTGAGGTAAGTAATCTATACTGATCTGATTAACTGACTTACTCATTTGTGGTCTGATTGACTAACTTAGTGACTTATAATTTGACTAGCTGCGCCCTGGGGGTTTCACCCGCGTAAGTCCCGATCCCGCGAGAATATCGGGATAAAATGTATGTTTTATTCCCGGTATCCAACTACTTATATTCCAAGATTCATTGCAATCGGTTCAGCAGTTTTTGCGTGATTGAGTAATAAACATCCAAACACACACACTTTCACATTTATAATATTAGTAGGATATACTGACTTAGTAATTTCTGACTGCTTGACTTACTAACTTTGATCTGATTGATTGCCTAACTTGTGATATGATTGATTAAATAACTGAGTGATAGTCTGATTGCGTAACTGATAATCTGATTGACTGACTGATAATTGTATTGACTCGTTATCTCACTGATGGTCTGCTTGACTGACTCGCCATCTAGTGGTCTGATTGATTGAAATACTGAATGATAGTCTGACTGACTGATCAGTTAGATGACTGTTTCTTTGGTCGATGGTCTGATTAACTAATTCGTTGGCTGATGGATTAGTAGACTAATTGAGACGTGTCAATTGACAAATAATCCTAAGATGATATTTTCTTGTCTTACCAGATTGTGGAAACAATAAAATCAATAGATAAACACGAAAAGGAAGGGGCTATACTAGTTTTCCTTCCGGGTTGGGCTGAAATTAAACTTGCGAAAACTCTACTGGATAAATATTATATGAACTCTGGAACACATATTATTTTACCTGTACATAGTAGGTAAGTAAATGCAATTTTAAAATTTCCGTGGAATAGTGGGTTAATACTGGCCTGCGATTCAGAAGTTAGGCGGTTGATGTCAAAAAAACTAATATTTAAGTGATTTATTATACAGTAATATTGATAAACATTATTTTAGTAGTTTTAAACTGCTGAATCAGTTTTGGTTAAACGTGAGGTAAACTATTTTAAAACTTGCACAGGTAAGGCTAAAGTATTTTTTGTTATAAATAATAATAAATAAATCCTGTGACCAACACACAGCGCCATCTAGCCCCATGGTAAGCTGCTAAGATTGTGTTACGGTGACTAGACAACGGATATACTACTCATATTTATTTTTCTTTTGTAAATACATACATATTATACATAGAAATACACCCAGACCAGATACAAATATTTTCTTTTTAAGCATAAATATTTTCCCCCAACGGGAATTGAACCCGCAACCTTCAGCATTGCAGTCAAGCGTTCGCCCGACGCGCCACAAAGGTCGTCATTATTAGTTTCTAGATAAATAGAAATTAGTAAAACGGTCCATTGTTTTGTTTTCCTCGTGGAAACGTAATAAATGTCCAGTCTTTTTTACTGCTGAAGTTCAAGTCGCTTTCGCAAATGCAGAAGCGTATTATCGCCAATCATTTAATTAAAATTACACAACCTATTTTTTGCAGCATCAGTCAAAGGTTAAGACTAAAATTAACCTTCTTTTTTTCAGACTATCGACACCGGACCAGACCAAAATGTTCGTTCCGCCTCCCCCCGGCCACAGGAAGATAGTCCTCGCCACCAACGTGGCCGAGACCTCCATCACAATACCTGACGTCGTGTACACAGTTGATGCCGGCGTACACCGGCAGAACATGCTCAATGTATACACGGGTATGTGTACAGCTACAGGAAGATGTCCGCCATCTTGGGTGATCCGCCATATTTAATACTAGCAGAGTAGCGGTTTACGAAAATCCCACGGAATCTGAAATTACCCCCATCCCGATCCTGTAGGATACCTACCATAAAAATACACTCATTTCATCTCTGTATAGGGCTAGCGGTTTTTACTCTGTATTTATATTATAGTTCAGTTATTTTAATTCATTCAATCAATCACTCAGCACTATGAATGTTAAATGTCAAAGAAGACTGTAGATTCTCTGGTCCGCCATTTTGAACCGTCCGCCATATTGGATATAGAGACAAGTTAGTCAAGACACTTTAAAGTTACAAATATTTCAATCCATTATTAGAACTATGGGTCTAGATCGGAATCTTGTGACCAAGGCCGGTGAAACTCGTTCCCGAATCGTTGAGTTCATTTAAATGTTACGTTACACACAATAACTAGTAAGTAAGTAGTAGTTTACAAACGCAATCTTGACCCGTAGTTAATAATAACAAGTAAATTTACAAAATATATTTATCTAATTTGCCAAGTTGTTTAGTTTGGGGCTAAACTGTGGTGTGTAAGATGTACAATAAGTACCTACATCTTACACATTTATTTGTCTATTTATCTATTTGTACCCATGTTATTGTCGTCAGGTTCGACAAGTATAGACACCGTGTGGGTCTCACTCGCGCGTGCTACACAACGGGCCGGCCGCGCGGGCCGAGTGCGACCGGGTGAGGATACTAGTTGTTTGCTATTACTACTACATTTTACCTTTACTTTGACGACCTCTGTGGCGCGTCGGGCGAACGCTTGGCTGCAGTACAGAAGGTTGCGGGTTCGATTCCCGCTCGAAGCAAATATTTATGCTTTAAAATAAATATTTGTATCTGGTCTGGGCGTATTTCTATGTATAATATGTATGTATTTACAAAAGAAAAATAAATATAAGTAGTATATCCGTTGTCTAGCCACCGTAACACAAGCTTAGCAGCTTACCACGGGGCTAGATGGCGCTGTGTGTTTGTCACAGGATTTATTTATTTATTTATATAAATTACCCTAATTACTAAACTTTACCTTTACTTATAAACATTACCCTTATTACTAAACTTTACCTTATGAACATTACCCTTATTACTAAACTTTACCTTATAAACATTACCCTTATTACTAAACTTTACCTTATAAACATTACCCTTATTACTAAACTTTACCTTATAAACATTACCCTAATTACTAAACTTTACCTTTACTTATAAACATTACCCTAATTCACACGATTCGTTGGCCAAGACCATTGTATGTAGCATAGTTGAAACGTCGAGGTAAAAGAATAAATATACTACGCGATTATGACATACGCGACTAACCATACATACAAACTGACAGCGAAAGGCGACTTTGTTTTATACTATGTAAGTACCTATATGTATGATTATAAACAGCTGCATAAACTATGTATCGTTTCAGAAACAAATGGTACATAACTTAGTCAACCGTTAATTATCATTTAAAAGTAAATGAGTACTTTCCTAGAAGAAATATCAATATTTTTGATGGTTTCTATTGGAATGCTTTGCGCAATAACAAGAAATACCATTATTTTCTATGCTATTTTCGAGCATAACTTTCTTAAGAATAATTCATCTCTGTGGCCCGACTGCAATGCGGAAAGTTGTGGGTTCGATTCCCGCAGGGTACAAATTATTATCCTTAAAATTAAATATTTTTATTAGGTCTGATGTCGTTCTTTGTATTAAATGTATGGATTTACAAAAAAAAGTGTAGTATATCTGTTGTCTATACCCGTAGTACATGCCTAGTGCTTAGTTTGAGGCTAGATTGCGCTGTGTGTTATGTCGAGCAATATTTATATGTCATATTTATTTATATCTATTTCAGGGTTTTGTTATAGAATGTACACGAAAGAGAAAGAAGCTGAATTTGAAGCGCATAATACACCTGAAATATTGAGGTACGTTTTTTTTGAAGTGTTTAATAAATATACTTAGTTCCAAATTATAGATAAATAGATAATGCTTTATTTCATCAACAACAAAAACATTACAAATAGAACACATTTAAAACTAAATAAATGTTAAAACAAATAGGCGGTCTTATCACTTAAAGCGATTTCTTCCAGGCAACCTTTTTGGCTTGGAAAAGGGACTGTTTAGTTTAATTGTCTATCTTGGTTATAGATTCGAACCCGCGATTTTTAATCTTTGGTGTTCCAATTCTTTCGATAGGCTATTTTTTAAGTCTAATTTTAATTTTGGTTTGTAGTATATTTTTATTTTGTATATTAAAAAAAACGTTAAACACTTGGTTCCGATTGATATTTCTGATAGCAGTTTTTAGGTCAAGTTAGAAGCCTTAGAGCGACCTGACTCTAACTTCAGGTTAAATAAAATAATTAAACAATTAAACACACACACACAAATAAAACAAACTGCTTTTTACTTAAACCAAAAAACACAATATTTACCGGGTTTTACTCGCATTTTAATTTAAAAACGGCATTATTACTAAAGACCGAGCTTTCGCTAACTTTAGCTTTTTCAAGGTTTACTTAGATGTAATTCGTCTATTTTAAAATTCTAAAAAGTTACTGCAAACTACCACCTTATAATTATTTGTAGACGAAATTATCAAATCAATATATTTCCAGAACGCCATTAGAACGTACGATATTAGACTGCAAGTCGTACGCGCCGGATGTAAAGGCCCACGACTTTCTCTCCCGTCTGCCGGAACCGCCCGCTGATAACGCTGTCAAAGTGGCTGTTAGAGAACTTATTGATATTGGTAAGATACTCTTTGACTGATTGATTCACTGACTAAATATTCTGAATTCACCTAACACATGTTACATCGTCGTCTTCGCTCCTAGAAGACTGCACTTGACAACTTTTGTACTATCATTTCAATCACGTTCTTTAAGGTTCAGGTAGTTTTTGCTTTGATGTATCAAAACGGTCCTGTTGAACCCAATCGGTCCCAGTCTGTCCTTATCTAACTAAACGACGAACGCTTAAGTGAAAAAAGGACAGACTGGGGTCTCTGTAACATAAAGCGGGACCGTTTTTTTTGGCGAATTAAGACTAGTAATTACTGTTCTGTTTCTATGGATTTGACTACAGCTGAATGATTAAATGACCTATAAACTGATCTATAACTTATTGATATTGGTAAGATACTCTTTGGCATTTTTTTTCTGACGTATTCACCGAATTCATGTAAGATTATTTTATGACTGACACTGATTGATTGTCAAACAAATCATTGACTAACTTATTGATGGAGTCTTGGCGGGAACTCGTTGAGGAGATGTGGTGCTAAATTTTCATTTTTGTGAAACCTAGTTCATATGCGTGCAAATTGTTTAATTTCGGGGGCATATTTATCAATTTAGTTTCGTGAAGGTGTACAAGTGGAATGAAAGTGAAAATCGGTGCAAAACATTAACTTAGTGTTGTCTCCAAGGCTCCGTGAATATTATTTGTAAATGGCCGCCGTGTTTACAAATGATTCCCTAGACTTGACTTTAACTATGACGACTTGACTGTTTCGATGCAAATAACTTGCATAATATATTAGAATACTTGACACTGGCTAATTTCCTAATGGCCTTAATCGGTTCACAACCGATAAGAAATAATAAAAATAACTTATTTATATTGGTAAGATACTCTTTGGCTGATTGGTTTACTGACCAAATATTCTGATTTGACTACAGCTGAATGATTAGATGACCTATCAACCGATCGATTTACTGACTGATTAGTTAAATGATTAAGGCCTGATTTTTTATTCTACAGATAAAATATATCTTTTAAATAAGGTCGAACCCAACCAAATTTAAAAACCTTCAAATTTAGTTTTTTTAATATCAAAGTGAGGTTTTTTATTCGGTGGTGTTACATTTTATTTGTCAGATATCTCCATCTAGAGACAGAGATATTAGTGGTTATATCTCTGTCTCTAGATGGAGATATCTGACTATCCCTGTACCAAATTTCATTCAAATCGGTTTAACAAAACAAAAAAAACACAAAAGTAGCCTGTAACCTTCCTCAACAAATGGACTATCAAACACAAAAATAATTTTTCAAATCGGACCAGCAGTTCCTGAGATTAGCGCGTTCAAACAAACAATCAAACTCTTCAGCTTTATAATGTTGGTTTTTTTAATGATATCAAAATTAAAAATTTATCCACACTATTCCAGGTGCCCTAACAAAGTCAGAGCAACTGACCCGACTCGGTTCGATGCTGGCAACACTAACAATGCCCCCCCGGTCCGGTCTCTGTTTGCTGAAGTCGGCCGTGTTCGGTACAAGTGTGGCCATTGCGAATGTTTTAGTACATATCGATAGCAACATTGAAGTGTTTGTCGATGCCGCTGATAGAAAGGCTGGTAAGTTTTTTTTTTTACCCGCGTAAGTCCCGCGGGAATATCGGGATAAAAAGTACCTATATTCCAAGTTTCATCCCAATCGGTTCAGTAGTTTTTGCATGAAAGAGTGAAAAACTCACATACATACATACAAACTTTCGCGTTTATAATATTAGTAAGATCTACCCTACACTTACCCTTAAGTGAGTAGTGATCAAATTCTTATCTATTGTTAATAAAAAAATGCGAAACCTGTAGCGTACGAACACGAAAAACATGTTGTCGATTGGGTAAAATGTTTTATTCTTTTTTTTAAACGACGAGAAAAAGAGATAAAAAGTTTATCGGAACTATTTTCTCGATCGACAAAATGTTTGTCGTGTCATGTTCGTATGTGCTACCACTGCTCAGTCTTTCATCTTCCACATTCATCCGCAGAAATCCGCGAAATAAAACGAAAATTCTCCCCCACATCGGACCACTTGGCCCTGCACCGGCTGCAGCAAGAGTTCGAGTGTCAACTGGCACGCAGCAACTGGCACGATGTCGATACATGGTGTGAAAGATATACTGTCAAAAAGGAACGACTTGCCTTCGTGAAATGTAAGCCTATCTTGTTCTTTGTGTTACTTTAATATTAATAACTAGCTGCGCCCCGCGATTTCACCCGCGTAAGTCCCGTTCCCCCGGGAATATCGGGATAAAACGTAGCCTATGTGTTAATCCAGGTCCCCAGCTACGTATATTCCAAGTTTCATCGCAGTCGGTTCAGTAGTTTTTGCGTGATTGAGTAATCTCCGGCCAGTAAAATGACTTTAATCCGGGCCGTTACTATCATATTAAAATCAAGTGCTGATTTTGTTGAGTAAAAATCTCTATGTTAATCAGCGGCCCGTAATAAACAATCACATAGGCACAAGTGGGAATATGGAGATAAATTGTAGCCTATGATATTCCAGGTCTCAAGCTTTCTATATTTTAAGTTTTATCGCAAAAGTAATTTTTATGTGAAAGAGTATCAGAATCACATACAGACACTTAAAAACTTTCGCATCTATAATATTACTAAATATAACATAGGATAGGATGTCAAATTAGATAATAGTATTGAAATAATAATGTCAATATTAGCACGCGAAGGAAAAAGTTTGCCCATCCCTGCTAACGGATATTTTCCTTGATTTTCCAGCTTTATCAAACCTCTACCTCACTCAACTACTAAAGTCCGGTGTAATCGAACCGAACCTTGAATCGGATGAAATAAATATATTCTCTGATATCGACGAGTTGACGATCGCTTGTTTACTGTCAGGAATCGATCGACTGTTGGTTGCGAAACGATATGTCAAAACTAAGGGGAAATTGAAGACCGCTTATGGACTTTTTACGAGGTAAAGTATTAGGGGTTAAAGTATGAAATTGCCGATTTGTACTGAAAGTCTTAATTGTTTATTTTTTAAATTTTTAACAAATTTATTTAATCAAAATAGTTGCCATTATTATCTATACATTGCTGCCATCTAATGGGAAGGTTATTAATGCCTTTGCGATAGAACTCCGACGATCTAGACTGCACAAACTGTGTGAAAGCATTGTGTACTGCCTCCTGGGAAGAAAACTTCTTGTCACGTAGATAATTGTCCAAATCACGAAAAAAATGGTAGTCCGTTGGAGCAAGGTCTGGTGAATACGGAGGATGACGAATGGTTTCTAAGTGCAGTTCCTGAAGGGTCAAAATGGTTTCTCGTGCTGTGTGAGGTCTCGCGTTGTCGTGGAGCAATAATGGTGAAGATCGATTCATGAGTCGGGGCTGTTTTACTGCTAGTTTTGTCAACATGGTTCGGAGTTCGGCACAATAGACATCTGCCGTAATTGCTTGACCAGATCGAAGAAAACTATAGTGAATAACACCATGCTGAGACCACCAAACAGTTACCATTACCTTTTTATTGGTAAGTTTTGCTTTAGGACACTGTTGTGGCATTTGACCTGGGGTCAGCCATTGCATTTTTCTTTTCCGGTTATCATAAAGAATCCACTTTTCATCACATGTTACAATTCGATCCAATATTCCTTCATTTCTGTACCGGTTCAACAAGGCAACACAAGTTTCAACACGCGTTTCTTTCTGCAGATCAGTCAAATCATGAGGCACCCATTTTTCGTATTTTTTTATTTTATTGATTTGACGCAAGTGAGTCAATAAAGTGGGTAAGGTAACGTTAAACCATGCCGCTAATTCCTGGGTAGTTTGACTAGGATCGGCTTCCACTATCTCTCTTAATTCATCGTTATTCACCTGTGTGGGCGGTCTTCCTCGTGGCTCGTTCTTTAAGTCGAAATTTCCATCACGAAAGCGTTTAAACCAAAATCGCACGGTGCGTTCATTAGTAGACCCCTCTCCAAACGCAGCATTGATATTGCGGGCTGTTTCTGCCGCGTTAGTTCCGCGTCGGAACTCGTATTCAAAAATCACTCGAATTTTCGCAGTATCCATCTTTCTTGTCTAAATTGAATAACAAAAGCAATTGAAAGTCGATATTCAAATGTTTCACATTTTTTAAAAAAAGAACATCACAGATCACCATTTGAAAAAAGTTTCATTCGAAAACCTCAAACCATGAAGATTCTATGTCAATTCAAAGAACCTATTGCAATAAAACGGCAATTTCATACTTTAACCCCTACTATAATAGGGGTAAAAGTATAATAATAATAATTATTAGTGAAAGATGACAAACTTCCACCTGGAAAATGGCTTTTGGGACGTATAGTTCAGAAACACCCAGATAAAGATGGTATTACGAGAGTCGTTACTTTACAATATAAAAATCACTTATTTCAAAGACCAATTGTAAAATTGTGTCCTCTGCCCCTGGATGAGTCTGACCCTGTAACTCACTCGTGACTTTAGTCGGTTTATTTTGTCTCGTTTTTCTTTTACATTTTGTTTGTTTTACCTTAATCTTAAGGAATTTAGTCGTCCTCGGCCGGCGGCATGTTTAATCTTAATATCGATTCAAATAATAGTTCGTACCTCTCACCACTAGATGGCGCTAGTGCGCACACTGAATCGCGCTGGCGTTGTGTACCGACGATTTAGTATGGTCGGAGCCTGTCGCTGTCCGATCGAGTGTTCTTTCATAGGGAATAAATAAGTACAGGGATCGAGTGGGTGTTTAATTAATCGAGTAGCGTCGGTGTATTCGGTCGTAAATATGTGATCGTTTGTGTGATTCCAGCGGTGGGTCCCGCGGTCAGCTGGTCGCGTCCAGCGTGCTGCACCCGGTGACTTCGACCGGGGTGGTGGCGGGGGGCGGCGCGCGGTGCGGGGAGCGGCGCGCCGCGCTCGTGCCCGCCGCCTCGCGCGCCGCGCCGCACGCCGCGCTGCTCGCCGCACACCTCTACGAGGGATATGTGAGTACTCACCTACTAGTTGTAGTTGTAGTAGTCCAGTGTAGACGGGCCTGCCGCTTGTATCTTTCAAGTTTCAAGTTTCTTCATTGCTGAATCATAAGTAACTATCTTGTATCTTTGTTAGACGATAACTTGAGTACCGTAGCTCCGATCTTCATGAATTTCGGTATGCGCGAAGTTTAGGTCGATAGAATTTATGAGTTCGAAGATGAGCCGGATCGGTAGGGGGATTAGGGGGTCGTGAGGTCTCAGTTCGGGGCGAACTCCTAGTCTAGTCGTTTCAGCCCAGCAGACTTACTGCGCAAGTTCGAGCCGACGCGACGCGACGTCGACTCGATTGATAAGTCAAGAAATCGACATCCAATAGAATAAGAATAGAAAATCATTTATTTTTGATTCACTACTAGGTATACATAAATAACAAAAATATAACAAATCGACTAAACTAAACTAGACACTAGACAAGTACAGTGAAACAAAAATACAAATGTTTGAAAATCAGCGTTGTGGTGTATTCGCTTGAGGCCGACGCCGTCGATTTGAACTGTCGTTTAAACCGATAACTCAAGAGACGTCGGTTTCATTGACAGTTTTAATCGACGGCGTCACGTCGACTTCAAATGTATGCAAATCGATGCCGTAGTTTGCACCGCCCACACTAGAGTTTTTTTTACGCAAAATTATGGATAAATAATGAAATTTCTGATTTTGATTTTACTTTGTTCGATCCCCACATAAAATATATGGACATGTATCGAAATCATGTGTTCATGTGATCATGTAATTGTATTTGACCCGTTTTTTTAATAAAGGGGTCAAAGGGTCAAGGGGTTTTTAATAAAGGGCCCTTCGGCAATAAATGCTTCAATATTAGGCTCATACTCAAAAAAGCTCAGATTAAAAAATTGTAATTAAGACAGACCCAAATTGTATATTTATAACGACTAACATTTAGTTTTTGTTTCAGGCAGATGAAAACATCACCGTACTAAAATTACCAAAGCACAAACTCGAGATACAAGTTCCTACTAGGTGAGGAAATTTGTATTTGAATACTAATGTATTATTGAATACTTTGTTTTGCAAAGAAAAAGGTCTGTTTTTGATATATTTAAAGTGTTTCCTACACTTGGATGACTATAATTAAAGAAAAGACAAAGGTCTTTGCAAAACGCCAATTTCATTCATAATATTATATATTAAACATCCTTTCATCCTTTAACGTACCTGAAAAACAGTTTCCAACTGATTTTTATATTTTTTATGTTACAGTCAAGCCGATACATTTATAAAAGCCAAAGAAATGTTACAAAGCACATTCCAATATTACATTGACAGAGATGTGAAGAAATTACAATATGAAGACTATGAAAAAGTGTCAGCATTCAAAACAAGCCTTTTAAAGGCAATCGGAAGAGTTTTAATAGAAGCTAGTAAAGATGATAACAGAAATGTTGAGCACTAGTGTTAAGTTATTAGATACTAGCTGTGCCCGCGGTTTCACCCGCGCAAGTTGCGATCCCGTGTTGTTCTTACACCAACCAATCGCAATGCAAAAATCCACACTTAAACGGTCGCCCATTGAAGTACTGATGGAGCCAGGCGCTACCGCGCCTGGCATCATCAGTACTTCCCTGGTCGTCCGTTTAAGTGTGGATTTTTGCATTGCGGTAGGTAGGTGAAGTAAGGCAAAATTTGTTCATGACGATGGATGACGATCGATGACGATGGATGGACGGTCGCCCATTGAAGTACTGATGGAGCCAGGCGCTACCGCGCCTGGCATCATCAGTACTTCCCTGGTCGTCCGTTTAAGTGTGGATTTTTGCATTGCGGTAGGTAGGTGAAGTAAGGCAAAATTTGTTCATGACGATGGATGACGATCGATGACGATGGATGATGATCAATGACGATAGATGACGATGGTTAAAAAATAACAAAATTACGCAATTTCTATTTTTTATCCGGATATCCGGACTTGATATCCGGAAAAAAGTAGCCTATATATAAATCGAAATCTTAAGCTATCTGCATACCTAATTTCATTCAAATCGGTCTAGCCTTTTAAGAAATTAGCGCGCACAAACGCACAGACAAACAGACAAAAAGTTAAACACGGAAATGGTCTGTTACGTTAGTACATACCCCTATAAATAGTTTTTTCAAAATATCTTTTAACAAAAAGAAACAAAAAATAATTTAAAAAACCAAAAAAAAAGAATTGATAAAAATGACCAAAATAACCTCTACATAGGTACAGAGCCACCGACTAATTAATCTGTTTTATCATCTGAAGTCGGGCAGCCAACCTAAGTACAATATGGAACCAACCAGTAAAACTGCCCGACTTCAGATGATAAAACAGATTAATTAGTCGGTGGCTCTGTACCTATGTAGAGGTTATTTTGGTCATTTTTATCAATTCTTTTTTTTTGGTTTTTTAAATTATTTTTTGTTTCTTTTTGAAGTCGGTTTTTTATTTGTTAAATTATTTTTTTATTTTACCATTTTTAGTATACTTACCTACCTAAAAATCAACAATATTGTTACCGTAATTTTCATTATTGTGGAGTTTGCTGATGAGAAGGTGGTTTCAGGTGCCCCATCAATCTGTACTTAGTTCTTTAGGGGTCTATTCTTTTTGGTAGAAGTCCAAAAATGAGTAATTTATTGAATTCTGGGATGCTATCCTGTCCATCATTCCGAAGATACTCATCAGATCCTTACCAAACTTTCATGGGACCACCTCGTAGCTTCCACCTTTCCATTAAAAAAAGAACTATATCAATCGGTTAAGCCATCTTCGAATAATCGATGAACAATTGAATTGAATACAGCGTTTTGAGGAGCATTCCCGGTCCTCACTTCGAAGATCCTCATCAAATTTTTATGGGACCATCTCGGAGCTTCCATCTTTCCATTAAAAAATCAATCGGTCAAGCCATCTTCGAATAATCGATAAACAACTGGATTGATTAATGCGTTTTGAGGAGCATTTCCGTTCATCACTCCGAAGACCCTCATCAGATCCACATCAAATTTTTATGGGACCATCTTGGAGCTCCTACCTATCCATTAAAAAAAGAATAATCTTAATCCGTCAATCCGTCTTCGAGTAATCGTTAAACATACAAAAAAAAAAAAATATTATACATACAGACGAATTGATAACCTCCTCCTTTTTTTTGAAGTCGGTTAAAAATAGACACCGCTAAGTTACGATTTTATTATAAGTATAGAAGATATAGATTGATTAATTGATTGATTGTGAGTCAACCATAAAAGATAGACATGCTGTCGCAGGATATTTTTAACCGACTTCAAAAAAAGGAGGAGTATTTTTTATATTATTTTTTTTTGTATGTTCACCGATTACTCGAAGACGGCTTGACCGATTAAGATGATTCTTTTTTTAATGGATAGGTGGAAGCTCCAAGATGGTCCCATAAAAATTTGATGTGGATCTGATGAGGGTCTTCGGAGTGATGAACGGAAATGCTCCTCAAAACGCATTAATCAATCCAGTTGTTTATCGATTACTCAAAGATGGCTTGACCGATTGAGATGATTCTTTTTTAATGGAAAGGTGGGAGCTCCGAGATGGTCCCATAAAAATTTGATGAGGATCTGATGAGGATCTTCGAAGTGAGGACCGGGAATGCTCCTCAAAATGCTGTATTCAATTCAATTGTTCATCGATTACACGAAGATGGCTTGACCGATTGATATAGTTTTTTTTTTAATGAAAAGGTGGAAGCTGCGAGGTGGTCCCATGAAAGTTTGTTAAGAATTTGATGAGTATCTTCGAAATGTTGGACAGGATAGCATCCCAGAATTCAATAAATTACTCATTTTTGGACTTTTACCAAAAAGAATAGACCCCTAAAGAACTAAGTACAGATTGATGGGGCACCTGAAACCACCTTCTCATCAGCAAACTCCTCAATAATTAAAATTACGGTAACAATATTGTTGATTTTTAGGTAGGTAGGTATACTAAAAAGGGTAAAATAAAAAAATAATTTAAAAATTAAAAAACCGACTTCAAAAAGAAACAAAAAATAATTTAAAAACAACCAAAAAAAAAAAGAATTGATAAAAATTACCAAAATAACCTCTACATAGGTACAGTGCCACCGACTAATTAATCTGTTTTATCATCTGAAGTCGGGCAGTTTTATTGATTGGTTCCATATTGTACTTAGTTTGGCTGCCCGACTTCAGATGATAAAACAGATTAATTAGTCGATGGCACTGTACCTATGTAGAGGTTATTTTGGTCATTTTTATCAATTCTTTTTTTTTTGGTTGTTTTTAAATTATTTTTTGTTTCTTTTATAAGTCGGTTTTTTAATTTTTTTTATTTACATATATATTATTTTATGGCATGTTTAGCGGAACAAATCCGTCATACATGATTTCTGTGTAACTTAAACCATTCAGGCTGCACACGCGCGACGGAAGCTTAAAAAATGGAGTAAATTTTCCCGTTTTGGAAACTTTTCTCTTTACTGCTCCGTTCCTATCTATCGTAGCATGATGAAAAGTATTCTATAACCTGCCCAGGAGTATAAAGTATTATTGTACCAAGTTTCGTTAAAATCCGTTCAGTAGTTTTTGTTTCTATAACGAATATACAGACAGACAGACAGACAGAAAAAAAAATTACTGATTGCATTTTTGGCATCAGTATCGATAACTAAACACCCCCCGATAGTTATTTTGAAAATATATTCCATGTACAGAATTGACCTCTCTACAGATTTATTATAAGTATAGATTGTTTTATAAATAAACTATTTATTGATTAAAAATTGTTTTTATTCCAAAATTCAATACTGCAACACCATATTATATTTCGCTAACCATCTGTGCCAAGCGAATCTAAGATACGGGGACGTATTATTATTTCTATTAGCGTCAAGATGGCGGGACCGACTCTCCAATATTATTTAAATTGTTTTATTTTGATGTCCTGACAAATAAATATCCTTGAATATCTTACTACAAGGACGTTAGACTAGAGATAAGTACTAAGATACTAAACAGTACTAATTTGGTACAAAAGCTGACATTATAAAGTTTTGATACTGGAGCGTTGGTCCCGCCATGTTTACATTTTTTTTTCCAGTAGGTAAGTATAAAAAAAACGTATATTTTTTCGAAATATAATTGAAACTTGTAGTTTATTTCTACAGAGAGGATATAAACTATAATTTAATACTAGAATACAGTCAGGCAGAGATGCGCCGAATAACAGGCAAGTTAGATGTCCGTTGGATTCAATTGCTTTAGAATTAAATCTGAGAACCAAAACCTATGTAGTACAACTAAGTACTTATAATTTACCTAATTGCTCATTTAATCGCAAATTGTAGGTATAAGTGTTTCCTACACTTGGATGAAAACTAGGTACATTTTATTAAAGAAAAACCAAGGACGCGAGTTCAAATCTCGCCGCAAGTGAATATTTGAAGATGAATTTTTCCTCCTAAAAACAAATTAACGAAATAAAGAAAATGCTTCCAAAAATTTGTACCCGACAGGATTGAACCCACATCTTTGGGGAGTCCGGCACAACGCCTTAACCTATTTGGCCACAGGTGCTCGTCTAGTCGTCTAGTGCAAATTTTTGGAAAGCATTTTCTTTAAAAATGTATAGGTAGGTACCTTAATTTTTTTATAGCATCTAGTGACGGACGGTCGGTTTTAGGGATGATTTATATTATACAGTAACGGGCGCGGGCCGTATCCGAGCCATAGGTACCGGTTACATTAAAATTAGGTAGGTACTAGGTACATGTTCATATTAGACCGACTGTGCACCGAGTCATTCCGCCGCCCGCCGCCATCAATCTGAATCGGAAAGGGATGTAGTGTTGTGAGTCGCAACACTGCAGCTGCAGAACTATCGATTGCTAAGTTTGGTACAATAGCATCGACACTATCAATAGTTTTTCCCTATCGATAGCTTCAAACTATCGATTATTGTTACAACAGTCCGATACTATCGTTTACGCTATCGATAGGACGAAACTATCGAAAGTATGGATAGTATCAATAAAATCAATGGACCTATTAGGTAATATTAATCCTGTCGCTTTGTCTCAACCATCGATAATCTATCGGAATAAAGTATCGAACGGCAACACTGTTTAGAGTAGGTACTGGGTTCTTTCCTAAACCTTAATTAATTTTTCGTCGTCCATTATGAATCGATAAACGTGATTCCTCCCTAAGATTTCATCGTTTACCGCTCGAAGAGCGTTCTCATGACGGCGAGTCGTGCGTCATCCGTGACTCGCCCGGGCCTCGAACACGGCACGGTGTAGTAGTTAGAAACACAAATTAACATCGTCATACAAAATGTCCGTGAAGCACGGACGGCGCCATGTCAGTCTAATATAATTCATCCTTTATCGCTGTTTCTAAATTAGGACCTAAACATTATTTTCCATAGACTATTTTGGTCTGCCGGTATCCACAGATGAAAAACTTAAGTAATGTTTGTTTTTTTTTACATTTATTTTATGGTAGGTACTCTATTACTAACGTTTAACAGTTTACATTAATAATAATAATAATAAGCCCGCAGGGCACCTTGAGGCAAGGTGTCGGGGAGTAGCGACTCCGCGGCTTCCCGAGTGTTCCAGGGGGAAGTCACCGTTCCTCACCTCCGACTTACCTTAGTTGGCTGGTCGGAGTGAACACTGACGAGGAAGCGGTCGCCCGCCTCTGGCTTGCCTTCACCGGCCGGTCAGAGTGGAGTCGCGAGAGCAGAAATGCTCGAAGGATGGACACCTCACGTCAGTGATGAGTTGGCCCGCTCCACAGGATTACCTAGGATGGTTTAAAATCCAGTGAGGCCCCTCCATCCTTCAGCCTCTCACGCACCTGTTGCCCCCTGGCTGTAATTTGCTCGGCTTATTTAGGGTGGCCCAGTTTGTGAGTTGGCGAGTCTCCGTCTGCCATTTTTACATGTTTTAACATTGTTACGGCAGGCGCCATAATCCCCATAGTTTCCCCCAGTATCCAGTCCACTACCATCCCATTTCCATAGCCTAAGTAGTTTTCACCCGTAGTTTATACATAGTTCTATCCGACCCGGGGGTTGTCCTTGGCTGCATTTTATGGTGCAGACAGGGATAATCACCGGTTTGGTGTCCATCACAAATCTTTAAATTTAAATTTAAAATGTTACTAAAACTGGCCTCTACGTGTTGGCTTCGGCCCCACGCACCCCTTCCAAAGGTCCGGGTGCTCCATAGCCCCGAGAATCGAAAACGGTAACAACAAATAATAATAATAATACATAACAAATTTATTACAGACGCATGATTATTAGTATGTACAAAACAACAAAACCATGGTTGCCTTATAAATATAATAATAAATAAATCCTGTGACCAACACACAGCGCCATCTAGACCAATAGTAAGCTGCTAAACTTGTGTTACGGTGACTAGACAACGGATATACTACTTAATAAACGATGACTAACACAGTACAGTCATAGTAAAAGACAAACGATACACAGTAATGCAGCTGGGTAAATCACTAAAGCTTTTTAAATGTTTATGATATCTTGCAAAATGACTAACAATTGTTTAACAATTAAACCTTTTATGACATAAATTGATGACTTATTTTTGAGACATTTGGTACATAAAATATGGTTCTGTCTGAAAAATATACAGGGTGAAGGTGATACCACGAAGTGCTGCTAGTAATTATAATAAGCGAATCGTCTAATGAGATGGCTTAGTATGATATATCCTAAAGCAGTTTTCAACACACAATGCCACGTCGCACGTCTGGCATTTGAATGGAGACCTTTGGTTTTTGCGATTCTCTGATAAGCAAACAACACATCTCGCTTGGCCTTTACGGTTGGTTGCCAGTTTGTTAGCACTGGGTGGTATTCGAATGAGCCAATGAGCGTGGTTTAAAAACCGCGTGGGATTGTTTACGCTAGCGACAGCCGTAGCTGCACGCCGCGATTTAGGACATTCGGATAGATGATTGGAAAGAATTGAATACACAAGCTCAAGACGGAATTGAAAATGATCTATTGGATCCTTCATCGCAGACTGCTGAAGAGTGCGCGCATTCAAAATCGAACAGTTCAGTAGCCGTTTGAATAGTTTCATGTACCATTTCGAACATCGTTGGCGCTCAAGCAAATACGGCTCTAACAACTGGTCCTTAAAATCGACCCCGCCCATTGATTTGTTGTAATCTAAAACCGCTTGTGGCTTGAATTTTAGAGGACGAGGTCCAGGACGAGACGGAACTGTCTTTAAGCCAATAGCTGTCCCATGACAGGTTGAAACCAAGGTCATTTTCTTGTTCTCTAGCCAAGACAAGACACAGACATCTCCAGTATGTCGAGCTACAATTTGCCCTTGCTTGAGCGGAGCTTTTTCAAATATAGGCGGAACGTCTTGATGAGAGGAGTCTAATGTGCCAACACAGTCTGTACCATTATCTTTTAAAAATCGAGCAAGATGTATGGAGTTGTACCGATTATCTAGAAATAACCTGTATCCTTTATTTAGTAAAGGGGCTATTAGTTTCTTTACCATAGCAGTGCTTTTTACGTCTGATGAGTTCTGTCCAAGTTCAAAGCTACTGTGCTTTCCGGACACCATGAAAGACCACAAATATCCTGTAGCACTCTCACAAAGCTCAAAAGATTTGATGCCGAACTTTGTTTCTCGATTTAACCGAATATATTCCCTTACATTACCCCTTCCCTTCCAAAGGATCACACTTTCGTTTATGCAAATATCCTGAGACGGAGTATAATTTGCCTGAAATTTTGCATTGACATGAGTGATTATTGGCCTCAAAGCTTGTAACAGATCGGAGTCTGCCGTTTGACTGGTGGATGGGCCTGCAGTACTGTTACTAGGATCGGTATTGACAAATTTAAGCGCTCTAGTGAGATTGCTGTGTCTCCTAAACGTAAATATGTGCCGAAATATATCGGTCTTTAATAAAGGATTAGTGGAAAAGCAACTAACAATAGTTGGCATCCTTATAATTCCCAGCATCATCCAAAACGCGAACAGGCACATGATTTCGTGTGAATTAGTAGGATACCAATCAGTCTGGAAGGAGGAAGATTTGATGGTAAGAGCGTAGCGGTTGGTCTCATCTACAATATGTTTAAGGATGCTATCATCCCAAAAGGAACGGAAGGCATCGTAGGGCGTAGAATAAGATGAAACCGCCCCGGTACGTTTTGGTCTAAAAGATTCAGGCCTAATTCGATATGTCTTCATAGGAGACCATTCCAATGGAGGACAAACATCTCGATCAGTGGCGTCCATAAACTCTTCTTCTTCCTCAGTCATACTATCGTACTCTTCAACAATTTTTTTCCTTTCTCTCGCGCTAGCCTGCTTACTCATCCGCCGTCTCTTCAGTACATCCCTCGCCATTTCACGCAATTCTATAGGGACGTCGTCATCGGTCGTCCATATTTCCTCTATTGGATGACCGATTTGCCATACCAGATTATCTTCTCTGCGATTATGTACCCCAGCAAGACCTCGCGGGCAACGCCCACGTCCACGACCTTTAACGCTTTTCCCACTTACTCTACTTCGAACTGTTTTCTCACGCAATTTATCTTTCACATCATTATCCTCAATTGCACCGCTTTCATTCTCATCTATTACAGTTTCCATAAAACTAGAATAATCATAAACGACGTGCTCATCCGGGGTGAAATATGCGGATTCTTCATCGATTGACATCACACTCTTGTCGAGTATCTTTATTACGACACCTTCTTCCGTTGGCAATCTGAAATTACAACAGAGTCTTAGAGATGAACAGAAAAAGAAAAGTAGACTAAAGTGGCAATGGGCAGGCCATATAGTTCAAAGACCTGATAATCGCTGGGGAGTAAACGTTCTCGAGTGGCGAGGACGCGATGCAATGCGAAACGGAGTGTTGTGGGCGTTGTGGCGACCACCTACTCGGTAGACATTGAAGCGGTTGCGGGCTAGTTGGATGGGGATAGCTCGGGATCTCTATTTATGGCGTCGTTATAGTGGAGGCCTATGTTCAGCGGTGGCTAACCATCGTTCTGCGACCAGTCAACACAATCTACACTATAATTTCTTCGGTGGTTTTCGCGATTTTGCATAATAAAACACTTACTAACCGGGTTCAACGCGATTAAACCCGGTAAATAAAGTGTTTTATTACAATCTACACTGATATAAATTTAAATACGTACGGTTTAGTTCGGCGTCGATCCCATACCGGTGATCGTGACCTGTCGCGGTATACCGGCGATCTCTGCTGTGAAGATGACGAGTTACTAGGCGATGGGATGCGATCCCGAGACGATGGAAGCTGGAACTGTACAGAATAAATAAAGTTTACTCATTTGTAGGGTAATTAATACTACCTAAGATTTAGAAAGGTGCAGTAGCTAAACGTTAAAAAAACTGGCCAATTGCCCGTTGGACTCGCGCCCGGAAGGTTATCATAAAAAATCCCGTTTGTTGTAAAGAAGCCCCATACGATTTTTTATCCTATTCTGCATTCAAACTTGTTCTGTACTTGTTGTTACAGCGGCAACAGAAATACATCATCTCTAAAACTTTACCTATCTATCACATTTCATGAGATACACCTTGGTGACAGACAGACGGACGGCGAAGTCTTAGTAAAAAGGTCCCGTTACTCTTGTTTTTTAACTATCGCCTCGACATCGCTTTAGTATGGTTTTATTTCTCTCAAATCACTTCAGCTAATTAAGAAAATGTTGCAGTTCCGGTAAAGCTTTTGAAGTGTTAGTTATTTCTTGCAAAATTACCAACAATAAATGCCATTTCCGGAATCAAACAATGCTGAAGCGAGCGATGTTGAATTCTACAATTAAATCTACATCATCAGTATATACCCCCTTACTTATAAACGCTAATTAATGCGCTGCATAACTATGCATCGTTTGTCTATTACTGTCACATGGAGTTTCAAAGTTGACAGACAGAGACAAACGTCACATAACTTAGTCATGTGTAAATAATATTTTTTAAGGGAGATAAATTATAAATGTATGTAGGTAGAATAAGTGGATATACTCGTCGTATAGAAGAATACTACCTCATCATCACTAGTATCATCATCCTCTTCTTTGATGTCTTCAGCTTCGTCTAACTCAGGTTCATTCTCCTCGCTCCCATACAACTCCGACAGATAGTCTTCCGCCGCATCAGTTCCGTTCGACATTTTATGTCACGTACTAAATACACTAAAAACGATAGTAATAACGAATTTATTTGTCACATTATGCCACAATATTAGTAAGTACTAATCTAGCTAGCACATACCTCATGATACCTCGCTGTAATATAGGTACCTAGGTACCTAATTTCTTCTATAGTTCACATTTATTATTCTAGCTGCGCCCCGCGGTTTCACCCGCGTAAGTCCCGTTCCCGCGGGAATATCGGGATAAAAAGTAGCGTATGTGTTATTCCAGGTCCCCAGCTACCTATATTCCAAGTTTCATCGCAATCGGTTCAGTAGTTTTTGTGTGAAAGAGTATCAACATCACATACATACGTAATACTCCTAAACGTAAGTTTTAGTACTTACCTATCTTCTTACTAGTCTGTGCATTTTGTTTAGAATTTATTTGATTGAATTGAAACCATGCTAAGCGTAGGTAGCTAGGTACCTACTTTTAATTTTGAAGAAGTGCTTAAATTAAGTACTACCTAAGTACCTCTACTCTATATTGTATGTCCGGGATGGACAAACTGTTGATACCTTTAATATTTAATGTCACCTTAATGTACACAGTTATTCAATAAATTTTCTTGATTCTTGATTCTTGATTCTTAACACACTCGAAGCTGTTACTCATTATTAGGTACCTATCTAGGTATTTATCCCTGCCTAGGTAACTGACAATGAGTGAAATTAGGGAATTTAATTGAATAATCATAAAAAATAACCTGACGAAACCTAGAGGCCCATATTTCAAAACGAGACATCTAAGTTTAGGTATTTTAAGTCAGTAGCTTACGAAATGCCTCCGGTAGAAGAGAAACTCAAGTTGCAATGTGGTAAAAAACCCTAACTTAACCTGTTTATTTACCATTGTTTTGTCTACCGGAAGCCTTGAAGGTAAATAAATGGTCAAAACCTGACGATAAACCGTAGAAGAAACAATCTAATTGGCAAAATAATAGTTTCATAATCTAACTTACCTAGCTTCAAAAAACAATAATAGGTAAACCAAAGGTAACACAAACAACGCGGAGCACAGCAGTTGCGGTGCGTCACAGTACGATGTAGATAAGCGACTGGCGCGCCTCTCCCTCCCGCCCGTCGACTCGCGCAAGGCCCCCCGTTGCCGCGCTGACAAAGGCGAATTTGAACTCTAATGCTTAGTTAATGGAATTGATTTTGGTTTCAACAAATTTATTATTACTTTAGTGCTTCGCTGATGCCGGGGCGCCATTTCAACGAGTCGTTTCTCCCTACCTAGGTGGGTTGGTGTGCCAGATCTTGTTATTAGATGTACCCCGCGGTTTCTTTCGCGTAAGGGGTTATTACACTACGCGGTATTCAGACAGTCTTAGTACGACTGTCTTAAAATCTAACTAGGCAAGCTCGCTATTACACTGGGCTGAATACCGCATGCGAACTCATTTGCAAAGCGTACGTAGTCGGTGACGGTTGTCGCGCGATGGGAAAACTTTCAAAGCACCAGAAAATCGCCATAGCTCTTGTCGCGTCTATTAATTTAAATACAAAAAAGAAAAGAAAAATATGGGTGAAAGAGTATTTACTTTTGCGAGAAAAATTATCAAATATGCAAATACTGAGTGTTTTGGAACCATGTGACTTAAGAAACTACCTTAGAGTAGGAGTTGCCGAGTTTAAATGTCTATTGAAATTAGTTACTCCATACATTCAAAAAGAAGATACGGTTCTTAGACAAAGTGTCAGTGCTAAACAAAGATTGGTAGTTACTTTAAGATTCCTGGCAACGGGCAACTCCTATCAAGACCTAAGGTTTAGCTCTTTGATATCTCAACCTCTTTTATCGTCAATTATACCAGAAACGTGCCGAGCTATCTACAAATGCTTAAAACATTTGATCAAGGTGAGTAAAAACACTGTATATTATTTTTCAATATAACATTTATTTTTCAAATCAAGGACATTAATATAAAAGCAATGACTAAATTAAATAGAAAATTATTTTTTTTAATTATTTTTTTGGCTTGAATATCAAAAAATCTTTCATTAAATTGGCACTCCCTTCTACTATAGACGGGGAAATAGTAGACCCTGAATCATTTTTAATGTATTCTAGAAAATCTTCAGGGTTGTTGTGAAATGAATGTTGTGCTGAATGGATTGCTTGTTGTGGTGATTGAATTATGTGTTGTGGCGATTGGATTGTCTGTTGTGGCGATTGGATTGCTAGTTGTGACGACTGGAATGCTTGTTGTGGAAACTGAATTGTGTGTTGTGGCGATTGGATTGTCTGTTGTGGCGACTGAACTTCTTGTTGTGGTGATTGAATTATGTGTTGTGGCGATTGGATTGACTGTTGTGGCAACTGGAATTATTGTTGTGGAAACTGAATTGTGTGTTGTGGAGATTGGATTGTCTGTTGTGGAGACTGGAATGCTTGTTGTGGAAACTGAATTGTGTGTTGTGGCGATTGGATTGTCTGTTGTGGCGACTGAACTTCTTGTTGTGGTGATTGAATTATGTGTTGTGGCGATTGGATTGACTGTTGTGGCAACTGGAATGATTGTTGTGGAAACTGAATTGTGTGTTGTGGAGATTGGATTGTCTGTTGTGGAGACTGGACTTCTTGTTGTGAAAACTGAATTGCGTGTTGTGGCGATTGGTTTAGTTGGCTTTGGTAACGAGGTGATTGTGAATAGTGAGGCGATGGATGATACTGTGTTGTAGATGATGATGAAGGACTCGGTGTGGGTGATGGATAATTGCGAGATGATGGACGTTTGTGTGGCAAGTTAGGAGATTGTCGGTTGTATGGGGACGAGGAAGAATAACTTGATACTGGTGACTGGATGAAGGGTATCTGATAGTTGTATCTGTTCAATGTATGTCTTATTTCCGATGGTGTGACGAGTAGACAAGAATCTTCAGAGAGTCGTTCAAGTTTAGCATTATAAATTACATCGGCTATAATTTTTTGAGTAAATATCAGCTGTGTTCCACTTATATCCTTTAATTGCAAGCCTACAGACTTTCCAAATATTTCCCAGTGTTCTTCTTCTTTATTTGATAACAATGCTTCAGCAGATTTCATAATTTTTTCTTGTTTTTGTAGAAGTGTTTCTTTTTTTTTCTTTACGCTATGTCCTCTAGAAGTTGAAGCAATCGATCCGATTAGCTGGCTCGGAATGTCTTCGTCAGATGAATTGGAGCCCTAAAAATACAGTTAAATTTTTTTTTTTTTGTTCCAGATACCTGAAAATGAAACTGAGTGGAAAGAAATTGCTGAGGAATTCGAAACAAAATGGAATTTCAGTCACTGTGTTGGATCATGTGATGGGAAGCATATCGCTATAGAAAAACCCCCCGAAAGTGGCTCTTTGTTTTACAATTATAAGGGATTCTTCAGTATTGTACTGTTTGCTGTTGTAAATGCTAACTACGAATTTATGTATGTACACACAGGCACCAATGGATCTGTTGCAGATGGAGCAATTTTAAAATGTACAAAATTTCATAAGAAAATGATTAACAATTCTTTAAATTTGCCATCTCCATCTCCACTACCAGGCACAAACGAAATTGTACCATACGTATTTCTGGGGGATAGTGCATTCGCATTACCAGACTTACCTTAGCTTCGCTTACCCAGAGATATGTAAAAACTTCTAGATACGTAATAGGGCAAATTTCTTGGCAACACAAATGCAAGCTAGCTAGCCAGAGAAGTCTTAGTTCCATCCCAGCTCACGTCACGATCACCCGCTTGTTATCACACAGTACATTTAGTTCACTGTCACAACATTATTCACAGACAACAATGCCTTCGGGCGTATTTAGGCGATGCACGAATTGTACTTCAAAAACTGGCAAAAATATTTCATTTTATACGTAAGTAAAGCTGTATTTATTTATTTTAGTCTATTTTGTGAAAAAGTTTTTTTTCCAAAAACTCAACGAAGTTTTTCTATTTCTATTTCATATCGGTTGTGAACCGATTATGGCCATTAGGAAATTAGCCAGTGTCATGTATTTTAATATATTATGCAAGTTATTTGCATCGAAACAGTCAAGTCGTCATAGTTAAAGTCAAGTCTAGGGAATCATTTGTAAACACGGCGGCCATTTACAAACAATCTTCACGGAGCCTTGGAGACAACACTAAGTCAATGTTTTGCACCGATTTTCACTTTCATTCCACTTGTACACCTTCACGAAACTAAATTGATTAATATGCCCCCGAAATTAAACAATTTGCACGCATATGAACTAGGTTTCACAAAAATGAAAATTTAGCACCACATCTCCTCAACGAGTTCCCGCCAAGACCCCAACGAAGTTTTTGACTTTGACGTTTTATCATTCTCTCCTAACCTCTATGAGATGTCATAATAATATTATGACATCTCTTTCTTACGTCATGCAAGTAGCATTGTGTCTTATGTTTTAGAAAGAGATAACAATAGTTTCGTCTATGTCTTCTTTAAATTATGTGAATGAATATAAATAATGAGTTTGTATAGCATAATTTGTGGCGCTTTTCAATGATGATTTGTTCTGCAATGGCGTCTCTATAACTTTAATAGACTAATTCGCGGTATAAGAACCAAATGAACGTATCGTCAAAATTTCAAAAATCGTTTTTTTTTTCAGAAATTAGTTCTACCCGTAGTCCTACACGATGTGGCAGAAGAACGTAACCGTACAGTCAATATTTTACTAGTTCGATAATAACGAAACTGTTGAAATAAAATATATCGTACAACCAAAAAAACGTAACTTAAATACCATTAAAATAGTTTTAAGTTGATTCAATTTCAGGTACTTCCAAAACAACGTATTGACAAAATACTTCATTTAAATCCTGAATGTAAGAGTTGCTAGCATTTGTAAGCGAGCCTTAACAACGTATAAGCTTTTACTTCACATTGGTTCTGTTCGGGTAAACCGAACACCTTGTGATTTTATGCTAACGTAGCAGAGGTGAGGCGCGGGCGGCGTGTGTGCCGACCGCGTCTTCCTCAGTCCACTGCTAATTATCAACGAATCAATATCATTTTGTATATCAATTTATCATTTTATATTTAACAATTAAATCAGTGAAACTCCAATCATATATCTTATCATTTTAACTCAAGACATCAACATAACAAAAGGGGGTTGGGAATTCATCCCATTGAATAAAAAACCCCCTAAACAAAGTTGGTCCTTCGGTCATCTTGAGCTTTTCGGGCGGTTAATGCTCTGACCAAGCGATCACACGGGAAATACAGTGTACTGTGAGCTATCGAGGACTACAGTATCATCATATCAGGGAATATCAGGGTCAGCAGGGAGTATCCAGTTATCAAGTAAGGCAAATTTTACATTATTTTATCATTAATCATGGAGGAAATATACAAATCGCAAACTGAGCTACAACAAGTGATACAGAGACTTTATACCAACATGAAGAAAGATGGAGAGGAGCGTAAATCTACACCAGGTTACTATAAACGTAAGTTAGAGATACTAGAGGATTATTGGGACAGTTATCAACAAAACCATAAGAAACTTGCACCATTTGTTGATGTAAATAATCCGTACTTCGCACGCAATGACTATGAGAAAACTAGGCAGATCAGACAGGAAATTCAGTCATATATCAGGGAAAACTCATCGGATCAATGTTACGATATAATACCGGGATCAAGTAAGCAAACAGAAGGTGAGTTATATACAGAGCAGGTACAGGATAAGGAAAAAACACATCAGGGGCAGGAGAAACGGGTAACATTTGCAAATCAAAATCTTCAAAAACAAGTACGTATTTCTACAGGAACTACTAGTAAGTTGGATGATATGTTGCGTAATCAATTCGTCAACTTTAAAGCATTTATGAGGTCGGTAAATTCGGTAGACGTCGAGATAATATCAGATCAGTGGGAATTAAAGGACGTGCTTTCTGAAATACTGACGCGTTGGCGAACAATCGACAATCTACATTGGGAGATAGAAAAAGAAGTAGACGGAGATATCAACGACGATTACCAAGAGGCATTCTCGCAGCACGAAATAACATTTTTCGATCTAAAAAGGGCTATAAATATCAAGCTGCACGCAGCAGCTCACCGTGAACAATCTACGCCGCGGATAGAAATCCCGACATTCACAGGTAACTACCAACTGTGGAAATCATTCAGCGATCAATTCATCGACGCAATTCACTCAAATACAAACATACCAAAAGCACAAAAAATGCAGCACCTAAAAAGCAAAATTCGTGGTGAACCTGAAAAACTAATTCAGCATTTGACTATTAGCGCCGAAAACTACTCAACAGCTTGGGAAATTCTTCAAAAAAGGTACGCCAACGATAAAATCATTTTTCAATCATACTTGAACGAGATATTGAATCTACCAGCTATGCAATATCAATCGCTTATACAATTGCAAAAAATGCACGATGTAACATTCGAATCGCTAGAAGGAATAAAGAACTTAGGTGTCAATATCAGTACATCGGACCCGATTCTCGAACACATTTTAGCTCTAAAACTTGACCCTGAAACTCATGACAACTATCTACAATCATTGAAAAAGCCACGTGAAATACCTAACTTGCAAGATTTATTAAATTTTCTCGAGAGTAAGTTTAGCACTTTGGAACAACGCCGCAAGAATAGCAACAACACTCAACGATCGTTTAACCAAGTAAATCAAAGATTACCTAACCACATTAATCAAAAACACTTCCCAAGAAACCCATTTTTTGCGAACCAGAATCAGCCCCGCAACAACTTCAATCAACAAAACAATAACCAGAATCAAGTACGTTATCAAAGTACTAATTCTAATTACAGCCAGAATCAGCCCCGTGGTCTTTCTACCTACAATATGAACCAAAATCAAAATGCTTTTAATAAACCATGGAACAAATCGTGTCATGTATCATCAGCACCGAACCCGTATAGATCGTGTCCTTTATGTAAACAAGGGCATGGACTTTTTATGTGCCAAAAATTCTTAGAAATGAATGGAAAAATGAGATCAGAAACAGTAACAGCTCTAAACATTTGCAGAAATTGTCTTTATCCACACTACGGTAAACAATGTTATTCGCCGAAGAGGTGTCGTTTTTGCCAGCAATTTCACAACAGTTTGCTACACGAAACCTGTACAACGCAGCAGTTTTCGAACATGGGAAACGCGAATACGAGACCGAATACTTATCATAAAGATATGAATAATAAGCACAATGTGACTGCTGGTAACATTGCACATGTCGGAAAGGAATTGTCGGAAATTTTATTATCAACTGCATTATTGAATGTCAAAGCCGCCGACGGTACCTACATGACACTTCGTGCTCTAATTGATCAAGGTTCACAAATATCGCTGATCACTGAAAATGCAGCGCAGAGATTAGGGTTGAAACGTCAAGCATACAAGGGACTTATTTTTGGAATAGGAGAAAGAAGCAATATTTGTAAAGGAATGGCAACCATAGGTTGTCAATCAATTTGCTATGAATATTCATTCGATGTACAAGTACTTATACTAAACCACCTAATTAAAAACTTACCTAATACCTCATTTGACCAACCAACTTGGGAACATATTCAAAACATCCCTCTTGCCGATCCACAATTTTCTATCAGTCGTCCGATTGACATTATACTAGGTGCCGATATCTACGCAAGTATCATGTTAGAAGGTATACACAAAGGTCAGCCTCTCGCGCAACAAACACAACTTGGATGGATCTTATGTGGAAGTATATCGTCATTTCATTGCAATGTAGTCAGTATTGAGTTGGACAACATTCATAAATTTTGGGAATCAGAGGAAATCGGAGAACAATCAGATTTAAACGTAGATGAACAGAAATGCATTCAGTTATACAATGAAACAACGAAGAGACGAGACGACGGAAGATACGTAGTTAGGATGCCATTACATGAAAATTATAATCAACTGTTAGGATCATCAAAGGAAACCGCATTCGCTCAATATCGTAACTTAGAAAAAAAACTAATGAGAGAGCCAACCCTAGCGCAAGACTACAAAGAATTTATTACGGAGTATATATCGCTAGGCCATATGAAGTTACGAGATCAAGATTCAAATCAAATCGAATGCTTTCTACCACATCATGCTGTTCAACGTGCAGAAGCATTGACCACGAAACTACGTGTGGTATTCAACGCTTCTTCTAAGACCTCTACAGGCAAGAGTCTAAATGACGTAATGTACAAAGGTCCAAATTTTCAACAAGACTTACAAGCTCTAGTATTAAGATGGCGCCAATATCGGTTCGCCTATACAGCAGACGTAACCAAATTTTACAGACAGATATTTATCGCCGAAGATCAACAACCACTACAACAAATACTATGGAGAGACACACCAAAAGAGTCAATTAAACAGTATCAATTAACCACAGTCACCTACGGAACAAAAGCGGCTCAATACCTCGCCATGATGACATTAAAAAGATTAGCATCCGATGAGAGCGATAAGTACCCAGAAGCAGCACAAATAATACAGAATTCAATGTACACGGATGACCTTGTAAGTGGTGCACATAACACAGACACTGGAAAGAAAAGGATTCACGAAGTATGTCAGCTGATGAAATCGGGAGGATTTACTCTACGCAAGTGGTCGGCAAATACACACGAGTTGTTGGAAAATATCAAAAGAGAAGAAAATAGTCAAGAAAACATTTTTACATTTAAATCAGATGACTCAGGAAAAACATTAGGCATCATATGGAACTCAGGAACGGATAAATTATCATTCAAATGCAACATTTCATCGGAAACGCCCATTAAAATGACAAAAAGAAAACTACTAGCCGAAATTTCGAAAATATTTGACCCTTTGGGATGGCTAGCCCCAGTTATTACTAAACTTAAAATACTATTTCAACGGGTGTGGACAGAAAATCTACAATGGGATGACGTCATACCAGATCATATTTATAAAGAATGGATCAAACTAAAGTCGGATATACACGTTATAAATCAAATAGAAATACCAAGATGGATAGGCTGCGACGAAAAAGATATCATAGAATTTCATGGCTTCTGTGACGCTACCTTGAACACGTTCGCTGCGACAGTATTCGCTAGAATCAAAAAACAAGACCAATATTCTGTAATATTGGTTGCCGCTAAAACAAAGATTGCACCGAAAAGGAAAACTTTATCAATACCGAGACTTGAGCTGTGCGGTGCACACCTACTAACCAAACTAATATCAAAAATATCAGACTGTTACAGCAACTACAATATCAAATTGTATGGGTGGACCGATTCTATGGTCGTGTTAGGATGGATCAATGGAAACACTGAACGTTGGAAAACATTCGTATCAAATAGAGTAAAACATATCACGGAGATCATAAAGCCAAATCAATGGAGATATATCAAAACAAATGAAAACCCTGCGGATGCAGCTAGTCGAGGTTTAAGCGCAACACAACTAAAGGATCATAAACTGTGGTGGAACGGCCCAGAAATGTTATCATCATCAAAAATCATAGAAGAAACAAATCATAAAAAGTATGAAACAAATCAAGAGTTAAGAAACAAGCAAAGTAACAGCATTCAATTATATCAAGACGAAGAGAGTATCATATTTCATTTGATGCAAAAACATAATTCACTTATAAAGGTGACAAGAATACTTGCATGGATACAACGGGCAATTATTCCTAGTAAACAATCACGACCTACTTATATCACGTTACAAGAAATATACGAATCAAAAATGCGAATCATAAAATACGTACAAAACACGGAATTTCGTACTGAAATTAAATGTTTACGAAATAATAAGAATTTGAAATCAAAAAGCAACATACTAAATTTACACCCTTACTTAGACAATAAAGGAGTATTACGCGTTGGTGGAAGACTGAGATTTGCAGCTTTATCTCATGAAGAGAAGCACCCAGTGATTATTCCACATTGCCATCGATTAACCGAACTAATCATTGAAGAAGGCCACCAACTAACATATCACGGCGGAGTCAAATTAACATTATCAAATATCAGAAGAAAGTATTGGATCATTGGAGGTGTGAATGCTACAAAGAAGTACTTACGAAACTGTGTGACATGTCGCCGTCACGGTCCTGAAATCAGACACCAGCTAATGGGAGACTTACCGGCAGCGAGAGTAAACCCCGCCCCCCCTTTTTTCTATACCGGGGTGGATTACACAGGCTTTGTGGATGTAAAGTTAAATAAAGGTCGCGGAGCTCGAACAACAAAGGGATACATCGTAGTTTTCGTATGTATGGTGACAAAGGCCGTACATTTGGAAATCGTATCGGACCTGACCAGCGAAGCTTTCCTCGCAGCACTGCACCGTATGTCAGCAAGGCGTGGTTGCCCTCGTCACTTATACAGTGACAATGGTACCAATTTTATAAAGGCCAACAGAGTAATACAGGAGTCACAAGTAGAACTTCAGAAAATACTAGACAATTCTAATTTTTACCAAGAGATAACGAACATGAATATTGAGTGGCATTTCATAGCGCCGGCTTGGCCATCGGCAGGTGGTTTATGGGAAAGAAACGTACGAAGCCTTAAATATCACATAAAGAGAACAATTGGAGAGCAGAAGCTTACATTTGAAGAATACTGTACTCTATTATCGCAGTTAGAAGCGTGTCTAAACACACGCCCGTTATGCGTGTTATCAGAAAATATTGAAGATCTAGAATGTTTGACTCCAGCACATTTTCTAACAGGAAGAGCGGGATTAACAGTAATAGAAACAGAAAAGGACGCGAGAACCAGGTGGCATTTAATTACAAAAATGCATCAAGACATTTGGAAAAAGTGGAAATATGAGTATTTAACGCAATTAACAGTAAGAAACAAATGGTTTAAATCACGTGAAAATATCAAAATTGACGATGTAGTTATCATAAAGGACGAGAACCTTCCAGCAGGCCAGTGGGCATTGGGAAGAGTGACGGAGCTGCACCCTGGCAGCGACGATTTGGTTAGAGTAGTAACATTAAAAACAAAGTCTGGTTATATTAAAAGACCTATCAGTAAAATAGCAGTTTTGCCAGTAAAGAAAGAAGAAAAAGTTGATAAGAAAGAAGAGAAGCAGACAGAAGATAATAATTGTAATAATCAAAATAAACAAGAAAAAAGAACACGGAAACCAACGTCAAGATTCATATCATTAGCACTTATGTTTGTTTACTTTATGACGATTCTTACGTCATCGAACGCATCATACAACGTCACTTCATTGAACAGTAATCAAAGTCTATACTTTGATCCCATAGCAAAAATGCATCATATCAGAGATGAATGGACATTAATCGTATATTTCAACATGTCGCCGTACTGGAAAGGAGTTGTATCAGCTAAGAAAATAATAGGATATCTCGATGACTTATGCGGGCAAATAAAACAACAATCACACTGCAACATGATCTTATCACAGCTACGTCACGATCAGCTGGAGCTCGAATACTACAATCAACTTTTGATGAACAAAGAAGTAGGTACGTACGCTAGAAAGCGTCGAGGCCTTATCAACGGTATCGGTGTCATCGCTAGTGAGCTATTCGGCGTATTAGATGAACGATTCGCAGAAAAATATACGAAAGACATAGAGTTGATAAGAGCAAATCAAAAACATGTATTAAAATTATGGCATAATCAAACATCGGTGGTCGAGTCAGAGTTCAATTTAATAAAGCGTACGGAGGAAATGATAAACAGTCAACATAAAATTATTGACAAGCACTTAAGTGACTTAGACAAATGGACTATCTACCTAAAAGAAGAAGTGCAAAACTTATCAATATCGGAAGATTTTGCGCTGTCATCCATCGCTGCTACCAGTATGCTGTCAAACTTACGAAATTTACAAGAAACTTTAGTGGACACCTTAACTGATACGTATCACGGCAAATTTAACATTCACCTATTAACTCCGACGCAGCTTCTAAACGAACTTCATATAATATCAGGACAACTAAAGGAAGATTTGCGTCTACCACTACAAAATATACCGAATGAATTCCAGAAAATTTATAAATTGTCACAAGTAAAAGCACGAATGACGAAAGAATACTTCATTTTTGAAACAAAATTCCCACTAGTCAGTCGAGATAGTTATGACCTCTACAAAATCATACCTATACCTCATATCATAAAACAAAATATCACATGGAACGTAGTAGTCGCAACAGACTTTGTGGCTATAAACGTCAAAAAGGACGCATACATATCTACATCATACGAAGAAATTCAGAAGTGTTTGCATTACGACAACTCATATTTGTGTACATTAAAAAATCCAATCAATCACTTAGAGACAACGGAGCGGTTTTGCAGAATGAAGAGTGGCGAAAACAGATGCCGTATAACAAAAGAAGCATGTGACGATCAATGGACCCCCCTGAACAGCATCAACACATATTTATATTTCGCCTGCTCTGACATAAACCTTCGGATAATCTGTGCAGATCAGATTATCAATGAACAAATCAGCCACACCGGTATCATACGTTTTGGAGAAAAATGTATAGTGAAAGGACGACATTTCACGTTCTACTCGCAAGATCATATGGATAACAAGAACAAGTTATGGATTAATCAAGAAGAAATCATACCCATGATCGCTCCCATCAATCATATACTAAATATATCCATACCATCTATTTACCCTGACCCTGACAACTACACAGAGATTACTAAAGACCTTACTTTAATAAATCAACAAATTAAGAACATGAAACAGAACGCGGAATCAGCTGACGTCGAGTTATCATATCACGACGTCCATCAGTACGTGATAAGCTACGTGGCCGTAGCAGGAGTTCTTTTCTTGGCAGTGCTCACGGTGTGTTGGCGGCGACGTCTATTGGGCGTCCTTGGAGCTCTTTCCCGAGGCGGCAGCGACGATGCAAACATCGCTAGTGTTAGTCTTGTGAAAATGAGCAATCGTATCGCGAGTGATGAAAGTGTAAACTCGGTAGTGATCGAAAGTACCGGTAATAATAACAAACGTGATGAATCCATAATCGATATCGGTACATCCCCCGTCCCAACTAAACGTGTTTTTCGTGCGAGATCAAAAACATTATCTTAAAAGGACATTTTAGAGAATCTAAGCATTAAATTTATAAGATCTTTTAACCTTTTAATTTAGACTTAATTTTGCATTAGTACCTAATCAATTTCATTTAATTTTCTTATTTGTTTTAAATTTTACCTTTTAGTGTTTAATGTTCTTTTATTCGTAGTAAGTATAGGGTTTATTTTAAGTGATTATTTTTTATAATTTTGTTGATAACACAGCATCTGTCATCTCCCGCTGGGCAGCATGTTCGGGTAAACCGAACACCTTGTGATTTTATGCTAACGTAGCAGAGGTGAGGCGCGGGCGGCGTGTGTGCCGACCGCGTCTTCCTCAGTCCACTGCTAATTATCAACGAATCAATATCATTTTGTATATCAATTTATCATTTTATATTTAACAATTAAATCAGTGAAACTCCAATCATATATCTTATCATTTTAACTCAAGACATCAACATAACAAAAGGGGGTTGGGAATTCATCCCATTGAATAAAAAACCCCCTAAACAGGTTCTAACTAATATTTGTTTAAAACTGTTAATGTTGGAACCACAACAACGTATATCTACTGCCGTTTTTTTGGCAGTAATATTTTATAATTTCACCTAAACTACATTAAATAAACAAATCGATGTAATAGCAAATACGTTCTTTTGGCTTTTATGTTTTTGTTGTCCACAGTCAGCATTCATTGCGTTTACGTTAAAATTGCAGGTAAAAATTGATGTAGGTTCGAAACAAATAGCAACATACAGTGCGGGGGGGGCGAAATTTAAACTTTTATGTGTATGTGTTTGTTATTTTTTCCAATTTGTAACGGTTTTCCAAGTGTTTATTTTTCAGAATTATTTTGTTTTACGTGTTTAACAGTAATAAATCTACAAGATGAAGAAAAATAGTCGAAACTGGAAGATTTTAGAGTCTGTAAAACAACGAGAATCATCTCAGGATGTTGCCGAAGTTTTGGAGTTATTAAATAAGGTTAGTAAAATATTTTTTCAATAATTTACTTATTTTAAAGTGTGATAAATTCGGGTATATTAATACTTATTGGTTTATCTTTTTACTCGACTGTGAGAGGATAATGTTTCTGGTTTCTGCCTTGTATGTTCTCTCACAGTCGGGTAAAAAGTAACTACCTACACTGCCAACCGAATCGATCCTGCCGCCTGCTATAAGAAACGAATATATTGTGTCATCTAACAATGTATTAGTAATCAAAATCCAGTTCAGCAGTTTAGCATCTACGAGTTTATAAGGGACGTTTATAAAGTCATAGGTTCTAAACGGTTGAACCGACTTTGATAACTGATACATTGTTAGATAATTCATGTTCGTTACATAAAGCAGGCGGGCAGGACTGATTCGGTTGGTAGTGTAGGTAGTTATTTTTTTTAATACATACCTACCTACATACTTAATTGCTTATGTTTTTATTTTCAGGTTTCAAATAGTTCTCTTGAAGCCATCTCCAATGAGGTATTTAATCATGAGATTCCCGGTCCTCAATCACCTACTGCAGTTCAACAGATTGAAGTCAATTTAGAACAAAATAGTTTTATGGATTGTCGATATAAGCTTGTCAAAAATATCCATACGACGTTTATGAAATGGGAACAGAAGATTTCATTGACATTAAAGACTTAAAAACTATATTAGTGAAAAATGCAAAAGTAGATTGTGATGGTGAAGCTGTAAACTGGTTAAAAATAAGATGGTTGCAGTATAGAAAAGATGATAGTAAACATATCTACTTCAAGTACAATTTGGATGACATTAATTTCCGAAAGATAAAAGTTATAAGAAGAGGCAAAAGAATAGCTATTGATAAAATTGTTCTAAAAAATGCATATGATGGACCATTACCTATTTCAGCTGAAAAGTATGAAGACTTGAAAGATTTGTGTAGACAGGGAATCATTCCAACGCAATATCACGACTTCTACGACAGTTTCGCAGTCGGAACCACAAATGATGAAGAAGATGATTGAATTTAGACTTTTTTTTTACTACATTTTTTTAAATTGTACCAATTTTGAAAATTAATAAACATTTTCATCTCAATTTTATTATATTTTAATATCCCGAATAACGTATCTCGATAAGCGCAATGTACTGCAGTTCGAATAATTAAGAGCCAGAGGAACGTATGTCAAACAATTTCCGAAAAAATGTTAATATTATCCAAATTAGTGCCCATGATAATTTATTTTTTTGCTCATTTCATTCTCTAATAGTATATTAATAATTCTACATACTTATTTTTTTAGTGAAGAATAAATCAATTGTTATTTTGTGCTTCAAAGTTCAATATGACACAATTATCATTGTTTTTTAACTCTCCTGAAAAATTAGAAAAATGTATTTACGTTCATTTGGTTCTTAAACCGCGAATTGGACTTACCTATATATCCTACTAGCTGCGCCCCACGGTTTCACCCGCATAAGTCCCGTTTCCGCGGGAATACGGGGATAAAAAATTGCTTATGTGTTAATCCAGGTCTCCAGCTACCTACATTCCAAGTTTCATCGAAATCGGTTCAGTAGTTTTTGCATGAAAGAGTAACAACCTCACATACATACATACATACATACAAACTTTGTATGTATGTATGTATAATATATGTATATAACAGCGTTTATAATATTAGTAAGATATTAGACCGTTTCCCGGATGTGCCGGGTCCAAGTTTCGTTGTCTGTTGATCGGCCGCCACTCGGTTGCAAGCAGCAGACCGTTCGACTGCTCGCCGAGCAATGGACAACGAAGCTCGACCGGGTGACGTGACGGTCTAATTTAAATCATCCCTAAGTCCTGTTCCCGTGGGAATATCGGGATAAAAAGTAGGTAGACTTTAAGTACAAGTAGCCTAGGTAGGTATGTGTTATCCAGATCTCCATCTATCTGCATAGGTACTAAGCAGTCGGTTCAGTATGTAATTTTTGCGTGATTGAAATACAAACATCTAAACTTTCGCATAGTATAGCGGGACGGGGTAGGTATTTAAGAAAATTTTTTACTCGTTTCAAGCATGGATCGTTTCAAAGTGGTTTCAAAACGCACTCGTCGGTCGAATGAAATCAAAATATTTTATTTTTTTAACATTACATATTTTTTTAAAAACGTCAAGTAAACTATCGTGCCTTTGGAACGCGACCTCTAATGAGAAGAAGACAGTTGAAGACACAAGAAACTCATAGGGTTTTTTTTAATAGTTTTATAGTACTTTTTTGTATTCACATAGTCGCATATTTAGGGCTATAGTGGAACTAGAGCAATATTATACCCTTAATAAAAAAACACAGCCGCATCCACAAACACACAATCCTCCCAACAACATCCGACCCACCCCGGGACCTGGGTTATCATTATCAGCTAAGTAGCTTACCCACCTACGTCTTACTAAGAAAAAGTCAAATCGTCATCACCACGTCATCACATCACCTCGAATTTTACGAACTAAAATCCACATGACGTCACAAATCGGTGATGTACCTAATAATCGGTACTTACCTGCTGTGAGACGACTGCTACTGATATAAAGTTGAAAGTTTGTAAGTATGTCCGTTTGGTTTCAATTAAAACAAAAACTGCGTAGTAGAAAAACTGCGGCGCGTAGCTTGTTGTAACAGTTTTTTAGCTACGCGCCGCGGTTTCACCCGCGTAAGTCTTGTTGCGCGGGATAACAATATTTGTTAGAGACCTGGAGACCTGGAAATAACACATAGGCTACTTTTTACATACGCGGGTAAAACCGCGGGGTGCAGCTAGTACATACAAATATACAAACTTTCGCGTTTATAATATTTGTATTAATTTATATGTTGGCACAATAAAGCTTGTATCTATCTATCTACGTAAAACGAAAGTGCAGCTGTATGTTATTAGCAGCATAAATTTAAGATTCAGAGGTAAAATATTCCCAAAAATCAATAAATTCTGTTAATAATTTTGCTAGAAAGTTGTATGTGTATCATTGTAATACTTATCAAGTTTTTTTTCTCCTGTCTGTACGTTTTTCATAATTCTTCACTTCTTTTCCATACAAAGGTTGTCTGGAAGAGATCGCTTTACAGCGATAAGGCCGCCCATTGTGCCACCTAGTTTTAAGTTTTTAATGTTTATTTTTTTTTAAATAATATTTTGTTTATTTTTGGTGTGGTGCAATAAAAAATTAATCAATTTATCAATCAAATTCTAAGAATTTTATCGATGAGTGCAATTTTCCTTGTAATTTCATGGAAATAATATTCTGGGACAAGGGAAATCCATAACTTACAGATTAAATGTATAATTCACGTCATGTTTTTTATCATGATTTTATTTTAATAAATACATTAATATACAATCGACAAGTAAGTACCTAGACCTACTTACAATAACAATAGAACAGAGGGTTTCGGTTTTTCTTATAAACAACAAAATAATTTCTTCTATGGTTTTCGCGATTTTGCATAATAAAACACTATTTATCCGGTTGAATCGCGTTTTTATTTATGGTTTTAAACGAACCGAGCTTTCGCCAACTATACAGTTGGGTTTTTCAAGGTTGACCATAAATAAAAACGCGATTCAACCGGATAAATAAAGTGTTTTATTAAACAACAAAATGTTACAAAACAGTCGGTACCTAGAATATATATATATGGAATTAATTTTCAACATACTCCGTTTTTTTAAATTTCAGACTATAATTAGTGGCCCGATTCTGTAAAAACATAGCAGTACGACAAGCAGGCGGGATGCATTAATGAGCATTGCAGAAGTCGACGATTTGTTGCCGGAGTAAAAATAATAGCTATTCTATAACTTCTTTTAATACTGATTGGCTGAGGAACAAGGGTAGCTATTTAAATAAATAAGTAGCCCTTAATTTTGAAGGCTACTTAACTAATTAAGTAAAATAACATTTACAGAATACGAAATAACGTAAATCTCTTGCACGTCGCCTGCATTCCGCCGGAATTTCGCATGCTACGTCCTTACCGAATCGAGGCCCTGACATTTTGGTTCCTTGTATTTGACAATTTTTCTGTAGAGAGAAGAGTCAAATGGTTGCATACAATTAAAAAATGTAGTGTAGTGTGTATTCCTAATACCAACTTTCTGTACAAAAAAGCTAAAAATATGCAAGACATTGTGTACACATGGACTTTGCTTGTGTGCTATCCTATGGGTAGTAGACAATGGATATTAATATACTTAGGTATACCAAATACTTTTTTCGTCTGTTCAGAAAGATACATTTTCATAGCCGGGTGGAAATTAGCTTATTTCATAATTATGGTATATTTTAGTATTCATTTCTTCACAGTCGACATAAAAAGTAGACTCCCTTACTTATAAAATATTATTTACACATGACTAAGTTATGTGACGTTTGTCTCTGTCTGTCAACTTTGAAACTTCATGTGACAAGTAAAAGACAAACGATGCATAGTTATGCAGCGCATTAATAGTGTTTATTATAAGTAAGGAGGAGAGTGTTTAGCTAGGGTGAATGTCACCTATTTCACTTTCGAACTATTGGCCAGAAATACCTCAGGTGAAGTGGATGACATTTAGCCCTTGGCTTACAAACAATCTACTATTAAGTATTAAATTATTATACATTACATTATCATAATATGAACCATTTACATAGTTATCAATTTCGGGTTCTAGGTGAATTAATAAATACTTAAGAGATATTTTATAGTACAAAAGTTTTTTTTAATATTTTTAAGTAGGCCCAAGTGCGTAAATTCTTGATACTTACCTACTTAAATAATTTACTAAATCTAGACTTAAAAACACTGTTATAAATGATTATCTGTCACTTCATCATGGTTTTCTTGCTTAATTGGTTGCATGTCTATTTCAACTTCTATCATATTGTATGATTGATCCTCCTTCTCTTTTTTAATAATTACCTCAGGAGGTAAATATACGGAAGCCAACCTAGTTTCGTCCTGAATTTGATCTCCATTTGTAAAATTATAGTCAGAAGAATCAGTTTCTTCATCCAGTTCTGTTTTTACATTTACCTCAAGAGGTAAAAAGGAGGTAAAAATACTTTCATTCTCTATTAATTGATGATTATTTGACAAAATATCTTCAGCAGATAATTTTCCTATATCCTGGTATGTGTCAATATTGACGATTGGAGGTAAACATGGGATCAATTTAGTTCCCTCTTGTGTTTTACATTTATTTTGAGGTGAATTTGCGATTTTTACCCTCTTTTCGTAATTATTACTTGAACCTGGACATAAAAACCTAGTGACAGTTAAATCTTCTATTCTATCGTAATCTACATGGGCTGTTATGTTTTTTTTTGGTTTATATTCCATTAATTTTTTAGTATTATTTGTGTTTTTTATTTGAGTTGGTTCTGGACTTTGAATTCGTACCGGTCGGGGTGTGGATACTGGTGCAACAGCGTTCGGATTTGATGATTTACCTGTGAAAAGCAAGAAAATTATGTTGTGATGTTTTTAATTAAATGAATTGGACTGGCAACACTACATCGCATGTGATTGGTCGAATGTCTAAACTTTCGGCCAATCACGAAACGACACGAACAAAAAAACGGGCCATCGATACCAACAGAATGTGGGGAGGTACGATGGAACGGCAGACTCCGGGGGCACTTTTTCGGGTGGAACGGTGAAGTTAAGACGTCTGAACTAGTATACCTAATAATAAATATAAATATACTCCAAATAAATAATTAAGAATTGTAATAAGTCTTTTGTCATTTCTATTTCAATTATTAATGAAAAGGGAACATGGGTTTTTATAGGCAAAGTCTCGTTACACGCGACTTATTCAATCTTGTCGTGCGAAAAAGAGAGTTCAAAGTTGTAAAAGACCCATAAACTTGTAATTGGTAGACCCGGTCTTAAAGTGAGTGAAAATAAACCAATATACTTAATAAAACAATTTCTAGATACGTGGACACTGGACAAAATTAATTCTAAAATAAATAATAAAAATGGATAACAGTTTTTTTTTCCTTTTGAGCATTGGCAGTCTGGCAACACAAAACCGATTTGTCTTTGTCACAGTGTCACTGTCATTTAGCGAATAAAACTCGTTTGTTGTGTGCGTCTCGTTGTGCTAATAAAAACTACAAAACCCACTCGACGAGTTCCGTTCGGATTTTCCTTGTTAAGTCCACAAAAACAAGTTGCCGTAAGATAAAAGTAGGTAAATAAACGCGAGACGAGAACCGCGACACGTAATCAACGATCGGTCCATTGCAAACCAGTTGATTCACCGTATCTCCGCGTCTAACACAATGAACTAAGAATTAAATTACTAATAATTACCTATAAAAATCTTCGTGTAGTGTCATTTGTGTTCTTTATCACAAAAATGCGTGTAGAAGTGTGCTTGTTAATTTGTATCGTGTTTTGTTACGGGCAAGACGTCGTTAACAATGGAAATACCACGCGAGTGCGTAATGGATTGGAAGAAAAGATAGGTAATTTTTCTATTGAGCTACTGTACCATACAGCGTTAGTACAGGCGCCTATGGACAACCTTATTATATCCCCTTTCACTGTATGGACGGTCCTAGCTGTTATTTCTGAAGGGGCTGCTGGTAGAACCAGGCTTGAAATAAACAATGCTTTGAGAATCTCATCCCGAAACACAGAAAATACAAGAAAACAGTTTGCTGACATTGCCCAGTGGCTTCAAGTGAAGACAAACACCATAGATTTAGCTAAATACAGCGCCATATTTGTAGACAAAGATGGGTTGCCTCTACCGGACTTTCAGGAAACGGCAAGGAGGTTTTATGATACAAATATGATCAGTTTGAGCTTTGGTGACAATGAAAATGCTGCGAATTTAGTCAACAGTGCGATTTCAAACTTTACACATGGACGCATACCTAAAATTGTTGAAAGCAGCAACTTCAATGATGCAAAAATGTTGCTGACAAGTGCTCTCTATTTCAAAGGGCAATGGACAATTCCGTTCAATGCCTCATCAACAACTGTCGAACCATTCTTCAGTAGTAACGGTACTAAAATCGGTGAAGTCAAAATGATGTACAATCGAGGAACATACCCGTTTGCAAACATCAAAGAATTAAAAGCCCGAGTCATCGAACTGCCTTATGGCAAAGAGAACCGTTTGTCAATGATAATCATGCTGCCAAACCATGGCACTTCACTCGAAGATATGTTCCGTAACTTCCAAACAGTGCCAATAGATTTATTTTTTGATGAGTTAAGAATCTCAAAAGAAGAATTCTCTGATGATGAAGTGGACTGCTTTATTCCACGATTTAAAATCAAATCGAACTTGGACATGACAGATGTATTGCAAAGACAATTTCATATTAAAGATCTGTTTGATATGCACAAGGCTAAATTACCGAATATGGCTCGCACACCAATGTATGTTTCAAGAGTCATCCATAAAGCCGAAATTGAAGTAACTGAAGAAGGAACTACAGCCTCAGCAGTTACTGTCGCAGAATTTAGTAATAGGATTGGAGCTGTTCGTTTTGAAGCCAATCGACCTTTCACTTACATAATCGTAGAAAAAATTACAAATTCCATTGTTTTCGGTGGATTTTACAAACAGCCTAGCATATATTAAGTTTAGGTTAAAAATTAAATACTCAAAAATGAAGTGATATTATAAAAGTGATATTAATCTGGGTGAAATTTTGTATACATAATAGTAGATTTGTTAAGTAAAGTCACAAAAGTTGATGGACCTACAAAGAGATTTTTATTATTGTTTGAAACACCCTAATTAACCTTATAATAAAGCATAGCTTAAAAATGTTAATCCAAATATCATCAATTACGTCACAAATAAATTTGAAACTACATATTTAGTTGTTAAGTGCCCATACACAATTTTGGAGACATTTTATATATAAAAAACTTTGTTAATGGTTTTTTTTATTAATGAAACTGAAACTGAATTGTAATTTGAGAAAATAATCACCTACATATTGGTATTTTTTGAGACAAAAAACTGTAGATAACTTATAATCTCTGAAATGTTTAGATATTATGTGTATTGCCAATTCCATTTCTAATGATGACATTTTATATGTTGCAAAAGTGTTTGGCTTAAAAAAAATTGTGCCAAACACTTCTGCAAATTTCATAATAAGTTCAAATATTGATAAAGTCTTGTTATCTTAGTACACACGTATTTAATAGCTAAGTATATAACTTAGTATAATAATGGTCATAGTTATTTTCATTTTCCTTGTTTTAACATGCATTTATAAACACGCTTGTGTTTAGTTGAGCTGACCACAAGGTTTTTCCTCCATCTTCCAAATAAGGCACATTCTAGTATGAACCATGGGTTTTCAGGAAGATGAGGTCAAAACCCTACATACCATAGTTTTAAAACACTTAAATAATCTCTTATACTCCTTTCTTAATACTCTCCTATTTTGACTGTCACAAAAGAAATAGTTTATATTTTTTTATATTCAGATTTAATTGAAAGTAAAAAAATGTTTGGGTGGTTCCTCTTTCCATTTATATTATTCTAGTGATATATCAGCTTATTTCACAAACAAGCATATTTTTTTCTTTTATAGTAATTGTAACTATAGTACAGTTTTTTACTCATTGCACACACCTGATACTAAAATGTGCAGTATTTGCATTCTCTCCTACTTATAGGTCTTCTGAGAAGGCGCAGTGCCGAGCATTATTGCTATCGATAAGTTGTATCAATATTGTATTGCTCACCGCTCTAACCTCAGTATGATTAAAAATTTGTACCACAATGTAATTAATCTCAATTTGATTTGATTTCTTTTTTGTTTGTTTATTGTGTGTTGGATATTAAATTTGATATTTTAGTTTTTAAGTTTTCTTTATGGACCTTGTACTCTCGAATTCATTTTACATTTAATTAAATTAGTGTTGTAAGAAATTATGTTATTTTATTCTTTTAACTTTTAAAATCCCAAAATAACTAACTCTAACTGAAAAAAATCTTGTTTGTCCTATAAACACGATAGAAAAAAATTACCACTATATCTTACTTCTTACTAATATTATAAACGCGAAAATTTGTATGTACGTAAGTATGTATCTGAGTTTGTTACTCTTTCACGCAATAACTACTGAATCGATTGCGATGAAACTTGGAATATAGGTAGCTGGAGACCTGGAATAACACATAGGCTACTTTTTATCCCGATATTCCCTCGGGAACGGGACTTCAGCGGGTAAAACAGCAGGGCGCAGCTGGTCTTACTAATATTATAAACGCGAAAGTTTGTATGTATGTTTGTGATGTTGTTACTCTTTCACGCAAAAACTACTGAACCGATTGCGACGAAACTTGGAATATAGGTAGCTAGGGACCTGGATTAACACATAGGCTACTTTTTTTCCTGATATTCCCGCGGGAACTGGACATAGCGGGTGAAACCGCGGGACGCAGCTAGTCTTAAATAAACACTAACTAGTGTTTATTTATGAGGTATGTCACAAAAGGTCTGATTGTGATTTTTGAAGAAAAACTATCAAACATGTTTAGTACCCGGCGGGACTCGAACCCGCGGCTACTGGTTATCCGAACCAGCGCGTTAGCCACACTCCACGGGTAAGCATTTCTTCAAAACGCAGTATATCCTAAGTGAAGTCAACACTTTTAAAGAAGTGATGTTTAGACAATGTTGTATGTGTAAGACAAATCTTACTAATATTATAAACGCGAAAGTTTGTATGTATGTATGTATATGAGGTTGTTACTCTTTCACGCAAAAACTACTGAACCGATTGCGACGAAACTTGGAATATAGGTAGCTGGGGACCTGGATTAACACATAAGCTTCTTTTTATCCCGTTATTCCCGCGGAAGCGGGAGTTACGCGGGTGAAACCGCAGGGCGCAGCTAGTATATTATATTTCTAGCTGCGCCCCGCGGTTTCACTCGCGTAAGTCTCGTTCCCGCGGGAATTTCAGGATAAAAAGTAGCCTATGTGTTATTCTAGGTCACCAGATACCTACCTATATTCCAAAATACATTGCAATCGGTTCAGTAATTTTTGTGTGAAGGAGTAGCTAACAAAGACACATACATAATTATACTAGCTGCTCCCCGCGGTTTCACCCGCGTAAGTCCCGTTCCCACGGGAATTATGGGATAAAAAGTAGCCTATGTGTTAATCCAAGTCCCCAGCTATCTATATTCCAAGTTTCATGGCAATCGGTTTAGTAGTTTTTGCGTGAAAGAGTAACAAGCTCACATACTTACATACAAACTTTCGCGTTTATAAAATTAGTAAGATACATACAAACTTTCGAGTTTATTAACCGAGCGAGCGAAAAGGGTATTTCAATACTTTTATTTTAAATAGGTACATACTAATAAAATAGTTTGTGTTCGCATGGTGGTCGTGAGGTCTACTGTTCGCAGAACTACTAGTAATATTAGTAAGAAGTAAGATGTTTTACAGTCAATATGGAAAAAAAACCTAAGGTCGCTAACACCTAGCACTATCGCCATTCTCAAACGCAGAACAAATCGGAAAAACCCAGTCTGTTAATTAAAACATCATTGTTTGACAATAGACCTTGCTGCTTAGAAAATAGAGTCGTGTTTCCACTACAGTAAATTCAACCATGCATAATGAACTAGTATGATTTATTGTAGCGTTCAATAATATTGTACTATACAACCTGAGCTCTATGGTTTTACCCGCAGTCTCGATCACGCGGAAATCTCTACTAATATTACTAGCGCTGACTCTTTGAATAATTGATTTGTTTTGATGTTAAAATAATTTAATCACCTATCTCGAATTAATTATTTCTTAATCTCTATAAGTATACCGTTGGTACGCCTGTACTGCGGAAACGATTTTGATAAATTTTGGAATATGTAGAGGATCTTGGAAAAGGACATTTTTGTCCTACTTTTGATTATATTTCCGCAGGATCGGGATTTAAGAGGGTGCAACTACGGGACACAGCTAGTACGGTCACAAAAATCGGCTAAGGGCAAGTCGGGCTCGCGCGCAGAGTTCCGTACCGTCTCAGCACAAAATAATCTAGTTTGTTGCCTCACTTAAATATTGATGTTAAAGTTAAAGTTTTAACTGTGTGTTTTCCGCAATTAGCCCTACTATTAGGCCTTTGTGCGTGATTTTAAGCCGTAGGTCTCCTTACGATGTTTTCCTTCACCGTAAGAGCGATGTTTGATAGCGCACATAATTTTTTCTTACAGAATAAGACATTGGGTGCGCGGCCGGGATTCGAAACCACGACCTTCGGAATGAAAGTCTGGATATCTACTAATATCTATTTAATATCCTAAATATTGATGGTATTCTGATTTTAGGAAGTACAAGCAGCTGCCCGCGGTTTCACCCGCGTATTCCCGTTCCCGCGGGAATATCAGGATGAAAAGTAGCCTAAGTGTTATTGCAGGTCGCTAGCTAAGTCTAAGTTTCATCGCAATCGGTTTAGAAGTTTTTGCGTGAAGTAATAACAAAGTGACATGGGTACATACATATAAATTTTCGCATTTATAATATTATTTATTAAGTAAGATAAGATTTATGGTCTTAGCGACAACAGAAATACATCATCTGTGAAAATTTCAAATATCTATCACAGTTCATGAGAAGTGGCATAGTGACAGTAAGAGTAGGAATAGGGTTCCGTTTTTACCCTTTGGGTGCGGAACCTGTATGTTATTCCAGAATTCTGTCTCTCTATATCTAAGTTTCATCGCAAGCAGTTCAGCAAGCTTTGTGTGAACGAGTAACAAGATAAACATACAAACTTACACATTAACCATGGTAGAATTTACTGTTCGTTTATTAATTACTGGTCGGACAACAATTAATAATTAAGTTATTTTAATCTCACTTACTTATATTATAAACATGAAAGTTTGTATGTATGTGACTTTGTTACTCTTCCACGCAAAAACTACTGAGCCGATTGCTATGAAACTTGGAACATAGGTTGCTGGATACCGGGAATAACACAAAGGCTACATTTTATCCCGATATTCCCGCGGGAATGGAAAATACGCGGCGCAGCTAGTTATATGATAAAAGTGTGATATGATTCATTTCTTTATACATTAAATCAGCTCCGGACATGTATTCTACATAATAAATTGTCTTAACATTATTTGAAAAAAGTAAGGAATGTGATTCTCCCTACACTATACGAACATGTAGAATATTACAGAACATAAATAGATATTGTTAAAATTCATCTATATTAATTCATTATTAAATGTAGCACCATTTACACTTTGCAACTTGCAACATTTGATTACCCATAATGGGTGAAATTATATATAGATAAAAGCTTAAATAGGTCTCATATTACCTCTAGAGTAGGTTGCTCTAACTTGATTTGGGTTGAAACTGGGCGTATCTTGAGTAGAAGAGGACGGTTTACCCACAGTTAAAGACAGATAGTGGTCTGGTGGCAACTCCTCGGGTAATTGATCTTGTGCTGATGATTTGTCCCATTTAAACACTGATGGTACAGCAGTTTTTCTTAATATTCTAGCAGGATCTGTAAACATATTTCATAATTTGATTAAAGTCTATAAATTATAAACATGAAAGTGTGTTGGTTACTCCTTAACACTAAAAATAGGTTGCTATTTAACTAAGTCAGCTAGAGTTCTAGGATAACATATTTTATGGGCTATTTACAGTGAACGGAAGTAAACATGGAAGAAGCCTTTCCATACTAACTCACCTCAAATAATAGTGCCAAAACTTACTCAATTACGAAGTATGCATACTATTGCATACACAAACTACACACCATACTGCTAGCTAAGCAATTGGACCTTTGTTTTTATTTTCACCAATTGTGTGTTGACAACAAGGAAGGCCCGGCAGCAATACTCTTTCTCTAAGTTTATAAGTTCTTTGAATGACCTGATCCAAGTACAACCGAAGTGACAGATTCGTGTTGCAGCACACTTTTTAATCATTGTGGCCTATTTTATGTGGTGTAATTTTGAAGCGTAAGGAATACTTCCATGCTTATTTAACCATTCACTGGCTAATCAGAGCGAGCTAACTTCCCCAAGAGAAACCTCTCTCTTTCTTATAAGAGTTACTTATTATAGGTTAATTTAAAAACTGGTATACATTTGGTACTATATAATGCAAAAATTACTAAACCTATTGCTATGAAATTTGTTAAGTAGATAGCTAGAATCATTCAATAACTTATATGCGCCACTTTATCACGCAAATATGCCGGAAATAAGGATAAAACTAAGCACAAATGGTTGTTGAATTACTCACGGTAATTGTTCCAATACGACGGTATGACTGAGAAATCTGTTAGACGAAAGTGATCGGAGCACACACCGGAATAATCACTAAGAGTAATCGAAGGTTTGATGTATCTAATAGCTTTCAACCATAATCTTTTACGAACTTTATCTTTCGGAAACTTGTGCTTGCCGTAGTTTTGACAATATGCTACGACGCACCGAGTACGTGCCATTTACTTTTTTTCACGTAAATTGTGTACACACGATAATTTACTGTCTAAACTTCATCTACTGCATTAAATTCAGTCGTAAACTTAATAAAAACGCAATGCAAAAACCCATTGATTGATCCAATGAATTTCTTTTCGTTTTGTTTACATTTTTTTTCCTTGTATCCCTCCCCGAGACGAGTAAATGATTTTAAATTTTATACAGCCTATTTTGTATTTCACGAATGAAACCCAAGTCGTATAGTTCGCATTATGTCACTAATGAAAGTTTACACATTACGAGCTGTAGATGTCGCAGGTAACATTTTACACAATATCAACACTAGATGTCACTAATATGCTAAAAGATAGAAGCTTGAGTTTTTGGCGGGAACGCGTAGAGGAGATGGTGTTGCTAAATTTTCGTTTTTGTGAAACCTAGTTTAAATGCGTGCAAATTGTTTAATTTCAGGGGCATATTTTAAATATAGTGTCGTGAAGGTGTACAAGTGGAATGAAAGTGAAAATCGGTGCAAAACATGGACTTTAGTTAGCGTTGTCTCCAAAGCTCCACGAACAATCTTTGTAAATGGCGGCCGTGTTTACAAATGATTCCTTAGACTTGACTTGACTGTTTCGATGCAAGTAACTATTATATTAATAATACTTGATACTGGCTAATTTGCAAATGGCCATCGGTTCACAACCGTTAAGAAATATAATAAAAGCTTGTATCATCGTTACCATCACTAGATGTCGCTAATATAAACGTTATCTACAAATCTCTCAGCCTAGAGCTATAGTCTTTCATACTGCACTATTTCCATGTTAAAAGCTTTAGATTGGATTTTCAAAATTCATCAGTTCAGTTTTTCATGTTTGTAGTGGATTACCAAGCCCATTCATTGCCACACAAATGATTATTTATTTTGAATTTATAGCAATTTTTAAAGCCTTGATCCACAGATTATATATGGTGTTGCTCATATATATAATCCATAATTACAAACTGTAATTATGGATTCAGCTTAGATATAGTTTGCTTTGCAGATACATCAATTCAGCGGTGTTGGTCTAGTGGTAGATACTCCGAATTTCATTCAGAAGGTTGTGGTTTCAAGTCCCAGCCGTGCACCAATGTGTTTTTCTTTAAGAAAAATGTATGTGCGCTATTAACATAGCTCTTACGGTGAAGGAAAACATCGTCAGAAAACCCATGGCTTAAAATCACGCACAAAGGCCCAATAGTAGGGCTAATTGTGGAAAAACACAAGTTAAAACTTTGACTTTAACTTTACACAATTCTGTTTTTTTCAATTAGATCAGTTGGATCACTAAAGTTTTGTTTGCTACTTTTCACAAATTGATAGGTTATAATTATGATAATGTCTTATATTTATTGCTCAAGGCATTCTACTAGAAATATTTCACAAGGAGAAATGGATCATCAAAAATTTCTTTGACAGGATTTGAACCTGTGGCCCTTGCTTGCCAGTCGAGCCCACTAACCAGTGTGCCTCACAGAATGCAAAACCACAACAATTATGCATCCTCCCTGTTCTGTTTACCAGTTAGGGTTAGACTTGAAAGTCATCTACCAGAACAGTTTTACACCTACTGACTGGCTGGAGTGGTTAACTTGTGATGCATTTGTACTTATAAAAGATTTCAAATTGTAACTATACAATTTATCTTTTATAAGTCAATATGTATTCTTAATATTTATCAATCTACATTAATATGTAGATTGATAAATATTAAGAATATGACAAATAAATTACCTGAAATGGAGGGATAACTTGAGAGTCCTTTGGTCTGAGAATTCTTACAAAGCTTAGGTACTGCAGTGCTATACAGTCTATTTCTTTGACGTGAATTTTTGCTAATATCAGTTTTCTTAAAGTGGTCAATACATATACGTTTTGATTTCAGATCCTGTAGTGGTAAACGCGCTATTGTCATATTACCTAAAACAAAATTAATTTATTAATTACATTAATTGTATTTTCAAAGTAGTGAAATAAAAAAGTTAATAACTCCAGATCTATCGGTGCAATCCGCTATTCGGTGCAGTTTGGTATTTATTTGGGTAAAGCCCAAGTCTACGTGTTTACCAGCAAGTTTTGTTTAGCAATTTAAAAACGTCGACTTACCGCAATTTTCAATCCATGTTTTCAGGCGTACTGGGTCACCGACAGGGAACAAAAACATTGACCTATCGTCAGAAGTATTTTTACATTTAAAATAATAACACTTGTGATGTGACATTTTGCACGATAAGCTAGAGGTATCTTATACACAACGAGCTACATTTATTTAAATCGTAGTTCCGAGCTATGATAGCCAATACTTCCAACACGAAAAAGAAACAACAGGCGGAATACAGCCTACATACGAGACAACAAAAAATGATACTTTTTTTTTTTACAGATGACAGTGACATTTAGTTCAGGTTCAGATAGTTATAGCTTAGAATGAAAAAAAGTTTTCAAACATAAAGCCAGGCGAAGGCGGGACGTCAGTGATTTCCAACCTCAATGGGGGACGTCACAAATCCCTGATAAAGCCATGCTGGTGCATTTTTACTCTACCACGGCTTTTACCGCAAAAATACTTTGTTATCTTGTCAGAACAACTAAAGGAGTCTTGGCGGGAACTCGTTGAGGAGATGTGGTGCTAAATTTTCATTTTTGTGAAACCTAGTTCATATGCGTGCAAATTGTTTAATTTCGGGAGCATATTAATCAATTTAGTTTCGTGAAGGTGTACAAGTGGAATGAAAGTGAAAATCGGTGCAAAACATTGACTTAGTGTTGTCTCCAAGGCTCCGTGAAGATTGTTTGTAAATGGCCGCCGTGTTTACAAATGATTCCCTAGACTTGACTTTAACTATGACGACTTGACTGTTTCGATGCAAATAACTTGCATAATATATTAAAATACATGACACTGGCTAATTTCCTAATGGCCATAATCGGTTCACAACCGATAAGAAAAAAAAAAAAAAACTAAAGCATAGAAGTAGCGACATGACGTTTGAGCGTACACTCCCATAGACAACAAAGAATTCTTTAGTGCTGTGTGTGACCCCTTTTTTCAAGTTATCGATATCGATGGAAATTGTTTATGTCTATGGTCTGTAAATAATTTACTGGAAAAAATACTAAAAGAAAGAAAATCATACTTTCTTATATAAATTGCCGGCAAATAGCGATCAGTATAGAGATATCTCTGGTGAAATGCTTGACATTCAGCCCCTATCTATCAATCTACTATTGAAATCTTTGTTTCTCAGAACTTGCAACAAAATTGCTGTAGGAAGCAACATTTTTGTGAGTTTATATAACATGGTTATAAAAACGCATGTAGATCCTCGAGTTTGGTTTGGTATTTCCGCAATATTTTTCACGCCGATGAACACACTTTTGTCACTCCATCAGAGGGCTGGCTGCCTGGCTCCTCTATTTTTGTGGGAAATCAAGGAGGAAATCGGTAGGGAATCCACAAAAACACATAACTACTATGAATGAAAACTGAACTGTTATTAAACGTTATCGATAAAGTAACAACACAACACTATTAAATATGGCGTAATTATTATGTAACCAAAATGTGTTGGCGTGCTGGTCATTAGAGAAAAATTAAAATAAGGTTACTATTTAATTTTGCTGCTTAAAGGTATCCAATTTGACATTTGGACAGTGTACACGAGCAGTTCCCTAGCAACATATAACTGTCCTTTTCTGTTTAATGTATGTGGCGTATTTGAAAGAATGTGATGATGAGTGTTTTATCGTTGTTTTAGACTCCTTCTATGCTATAATAATTGTTCTGAGGATATCTTCTTACTAGTCTGTGCCGCAAAACGCTTGAGATATAGGTTGTGTTCTGCTGTCTGTTTTTGCGTATTACCGCTATTACTGTACGCTAAGTACGCAACTATGCAGTCACGTTAGAAAGCCGTGGGACGCATCATTAGTCATCGATCGACAACTCATTCATTAAAATCGGTTCAGTAGTTTAGCCGTGAGTCTAACTTCCAGATTAAATTGTTTAAAAGCAGTGTTTTTGAATAATATTATTATACAAGATGTAACGGGTAAACCCTTTTAAAAGCCGAAAGGGGGTTGTTTTGGACTTCTAGGCGAACAACTTTAGTTCTACGACTTTTGAAAATTCGAAATACTTTTCGAAAATTTTATGTGTAACGTCGTATTTCTGAGTTCGAGGTCATTGACCTTATTTTGTCCTTTTAATGTGGGCATCAGAATGGCGGGTGTACAAATGCAAATTATCATGAATCTAATATGGCTCAAATCTACCTTAATTCTACCTAATTCTACCAATAAAGAAATTAATAGTACCTCTCTGTACGCATGGAAAACTCAAGAAATATGTGAGCTTGAAGTGAGCCGCCAATCAAACGTCAGGATGGCGGGTGTATTCCTTTTCTGGGCGAAATATCATTCGTCAATATTTATATTCACTGCTATTGCTATATAAATCTACCTAATTAGTACCTTAATTACCGTACCGTACGTAGTAATCAAATTCAGGCAAAGGCTAGAGAATAATTTTGAAAATAAAACTTCGCAGCTTTAAACTTCTGCAATGTTGGTATTTAGTAATGGGGGGCGTGTCGAGAATCTGTCTGGGCTTAAAAAAATTGTACTCTTTTATAATTATGAAAGTTTAGAAAATAGCCAGTGCCAACTATGATGTTATAATTGAATCGAATTACTCTATGTAGGCCATTCTGATGCACACCTTTTATTTAGTTTGGTCTACTACAATCAGAACTTCAATTACCTTTATTTTCAAAACAACTGTTTTTTCAGTGATACATAACCTCAAAATTTCAAAAATAAAGTTCGAATTTTCAAAAGTCGTAGAACAAAAGTTGTCTAGAACAACCCCCTTTTGGCCTTAAAGGAAATACCTGTTACACTTTGTATTATGTCTAACGTTGCTACCTACTAAACTTCAGTGGATGTTTTCATAATAATATGTAAAATAAACAAATACCATCCGCAAATGGCTCCGCACTGCTAGTGCATAGAATCCGTGACAATGAGTTGTACCAAAGTACCAAGTACAGCAAATTAGCAATAAAAAAATTACACTAGGTATTATTTATTATATTATAGTATACTGTGGTTAAACCAATTCATGAGTAAAAATCAGAAAATTGAAAATTGTTATAATATCACATTTAATTTTATTAAAATTATGTTTCTATACAGGTAAGCACATAACCTTAACACAGGTTTTACAATGAAGTAGGTACTTACTTAACTTAGGTACTTACTGTAAAGCATATATCTACTAATGTTTTTATATTGTTAATAAATTATGTTGGGTAAAACTCTAAAAATCATTTATTCTATAACATCTATTGAATCTATTCCTATTAGGTAAATCCTAAAATGTAACCAGATAAAATAAATGATTGCATTTGACCCAAACGCCATTAATAAGTAAGAAAAAAAAATCCAGGGCTGTAATGAGGATGGGCCTGTGGAGGGGTTACATTATACTGAACCCGTACCTACCACGATGGCCTCATTGCCGAGCAGTGCACAGTGCAGTTGGTTCGTAATTTTGTTTGTTTTTTTTTTCCGTTTAATTAAAACAATTTTAAAAAATCATCCATATTTAATAAAGTAAAAGTCAAGTACCTACCTGTTATTCGCATCATGAACAATATTTTTTAAAAGCCAAACAACTGCACTATACCTACAGCTTAATTAAAATTTATCATCTGTATATATTTTTTTACTTTAAGAAAATAATAAATAACCCTGTACAATATACTAATAATTTATCATAAATACAAAAGTTAAGACATTTGGATGTTTCCGTGAATATTTGTTGCGCTTTCACGTAAAAACCGGTAAACCGATAGCGATGAAACTCGGCATGTTGGCAGCAGACACGCGGCTCCTTGGACGTTTTTAATTGGACTATGTTTATGTTTTTGTTGTTATCCATTGTTTTTTTTTATGTGAACTGTTGTTTTTTTTTTTTTTTTTTTGAGTCTTTGGTGTTCTTCTGTGTGTTTGCTGCCAATAAATGTTCTCTATTCTATTCTATTCTATTCATGTCTATAGCTAGAGACCTGGATTAACAAATAGGTTTTTTATCCCGTTGTTGTAACTGAATCGGGACTTAAGCGGATAAAAGCACATTTCTAAAACACCTTTAGTTTAGTATGAGCTATTACTTTCCCGACTTTTCGATTCTACAAATCTGAAAAACAATTTTCTATAGGCCAAATCTATTTATAATATGACAAATATATACAACAACAAAATTAATAAATTACACTACATTAAGGTAATGCTGTCACTCTTAATTATTCAAATGAATATTTTATGATTATACCGCTGGAATTATCATTTCACAAAAGTATTTCATTGAAAATATGTTTTTCTTAAACTTAATACTACCTGCGGATGAAATTTGAACCCAGATCCTTCACTTCATTCATTTTTACTTAGATTTATGAAGTTGTTAAAATTGGATCTAAGTACTTCGTTACCTACCTACTTAATTTGTTTTATTAAAATATTAGTTCAACAAATGCTACTTTTACATTTAATTATGCTTAATTTATTTAGGCAAAAGATATATCTACATAACTAACATATATCAATCTAAAAACATAGTACGTAGTTATTATTAATTCTAAACTATAATAAGTACTTATTTTACAAGCAAAGCAGATTTCGTGTCCTTTATTATTTACAATGACATGCTTAGGCAGAAATATATAGTCCGTACCTACTTTGACTTTGCTAAGCAAAAACTTTGACATAAGACATTTTTGGCATTTGTAAGGTGATCTTCGCAACTATCCAAAGTTTTTGCTTAGTAAAGTCGAAGTTTTTCAAATTTAGAACGTAAACCAATCAAAAATAATGACCTAAACTTTGGTTCTCTGTTATGATATGACTATGAAGTTCTTTTTGTTTTTTTTTCGTATATTACAAATTAAATTTCGACTATAAATTTCCAATTCAAAGTTGATGCTCAGGTACAGATTTTAGCCTACGTTTCCAATCATAATTAATTAACTTTTTACCATTATTATGTATAACATTTATTGACTGAGCGAGCAGATTTCGTGTTCTTTATTTACAATAAGGAATGTCTCCTTAGGCAGAAATCTATAGTCCATACCTACTTTGACTTTGCTAATCAAAAACTTTGACTTAAGACATTTTTGGCATTTGTTAGGTGATCTTCGCAACGCAAATCCAATGTTTTTGCTTAGTAAAGTCGAAGTTTTTCAAATTTAGAATGTAAACCAATCAAAAATAATAAAGTTCTTTTTGTTTTTTTTTTCGTATTTTACAAATTAAATTTCGACTATAAATTTCCAATTCAAAGTTGATGCTCAGGTTTTGCTAAGCTCAGTCTGAGCAAAGTCAAAGTACGCACTAATATAGATTTTAGCCTAAGTTTCCAATCATAATTAATTAACTATTTACCATTATTGTGTATAACATTTATTAAACTGAGCGAGCGAAGCGTCTCGGCTTCAAGTCTGGCAAAATTTTCTTTCGTATGTCAGTCAGCATGTCGCTTCTCCTCTAAGGGTCTTATTTCTCAACCGACTTTCACGAAACTTGGTATAATATTAGAACTTTGAATTTATTTACTTTTTTGTCGTAGAGGACTTTTGATGGGTGCGGTGTTAAGGGGACTAAGAACTCGGGAGGTCTTCGCAGAACTGTTAGTTTTTATACATATCAGCCAACACTTTCTCCATAGGAGTATGTCCGATAGTCTTGGAGAAATATTCGTTCTCCAGCTGGTGTGGGGTGACCAGCCTTAACAGAGGCAGCAGAAGCAGCAGCCTGCCGAACCTGGCGGGGGCGGCGCCGTGCGCGTTGCGGGCGTGGGACATCAGCATGACCTGCGCTTGGTCTTGGAGGTTCTCGATCTGGAGCGGGTCTTTTAGGCCGCGAGTTTCTGGAATTAAAAGAACAAATTCATTTTTACGGTTTTAACGAAATCTTCCCAAACCTCTTGCTTAAGTGCAGACGAGAGCAAAAGGTCTGGAAACGCCTCGAAACTTATGGCCCTAAAAAAACTTAGTAAGTATCATAAAAGTAAACTCATTAAAATAGAAAGGCTAAATTTTATTTAAAAACAACAGCATAAACGGTACAAATCTATTTACTAACCCCTTTACTTATAAGCACTGGTTACAAAGTTGACAGACAGAGACACACGTCACATACCTTAATCATTGTTTATAAGTAAGGAGGTAAATTTGTAGGACTTATGACACAGTCTCATCTAGTCGTCTCAAATTAAGCAACTAGACTTATGATATGGGTACTAGACTAGAAATCGACTATTTTTAGCCATAGCTTTTAGATACTTGGACAGGTACCAGGTAAGCCAAGCATTGGGACACACATGTGATGTTCGTTAAACTTGTCGGTACTTGTATTAAGTATTAAAAATAATCAGTAATCGGTTTGGAATTTCGCCCACCCTAAATAATTGCGATGATTAGTCTACGGCTGCATAGGCAGGCGGCTTGCTTAGCGCCTAGCGCTTGCGTTGTAGCTACATATTCAGCTAGACGTCAAGGGGTCAGTGCAGCCGCGAACGTTCTACGTTCCGTTCGTTTTATAGTTAGTGACTCGCTAGCCTCTAGTTGCTAAGCCAGCCTTCCGTCTATGCGGACATAACTGTTTTCAGAATGAAAATGAAAATAGAACGTCGTATTATAAAGTGATTGAAACTACGATTCCTACCTGACTTGAAGAGCACAATGGCCTTCATGCAGGCGAACTCAGCGGGGTCGACAAGCACGGCGCGGTACCGCGCGAGCACCGAGCGCAGCCGGCGCAGGGTCGGGTTGCAGCCGACTTCTGGGAGTTTTAGATGATTTATACAGCGCAATAGTAGATTGTTATACAAGGGCTGAACGTCAAGCATTTCACCCGAGATATTTTTAGTTCGAGGGTGAAATGCGTGACGTTCACCCGAGTTCAACACTCTACTTTTTATATCGACTATGAGTAAATTAAAATACTACTAGCATATTTAATAGAAGTTTACTATCAACCCTAGGGATGAAATGAGCCACAGCTATTTCTACCCATGTAAGTTAAACTTTCCGAACGGAGAGATGAAAACTAGTTTTTAATCTATACTATTTTATGGCACTGTTGTGCCCGGGACATTATTCTGTGGAGTATTCTTGCCCAGCACATATACCACTCTCCCAGCCTAGTCAGCCATGCCCAGAGGAAACAACTGGTTAATACGTCTAGAGCTAGCTAAACCGTAGATTTTCTCACGATGTTTTTATTCACCGTAAGAGCGATGTTATAACGATAACGACGTTGCACCATAGTAGAATATAGTCGTTTAAATACTTAGAACGTACCTACTTACCAATAAAATTTGTGCTCACGAGGTCTACTCTTCGCAAAACTAAATGGGTAAATTTTTGTGTTTTATTTTAAACTATAATACTAGAAGTAGGTTTCATATTTTCCCTTCGTATAAGGTAGGTATTTAAGGATATAGGGGCTTTCTATGTAGCTTGAGAAGTGCCTATAATTAGGTACCTTGTTCACTCTGCTCGGTCCCGAACAAGGTAGCCGTGGCGGCGTCGAGCGGCAGACACCACTGTATCGCGTTTAGTAGGAACAGCTCCGACCACGCTTCCTCCAGGAGTATTACCTAAACGGGAAAAACAGGACGTTAATTTATTTTCGAGTCCCGTACCTCACAAGGTAAAAAATAACCCTAAAAGATAACTTTGTTGTCTGTCTGTAAGTCTGTCTATCCAAGACCCTATATCTATAAAATACAATATAAATAAAATTTAAGTGTATAAGTACCTACGTTTAGGTATATTTTCTTCACATTTGGCTATAGACAGTAAGCAACAAAAGTGCAGACCCTTATCTTTGTTTATATAAAAATCTAACTCAACTGAACTGAGTAGGAGTTGATTCGACCAAACTAGAATAAAATAATCACAAATATTATTCACCGCAAAAATAGTCATATTTAACGAAAGGCAATTTATGTGTAGAGTGGCTATTCGTTACTTGTTCTATTTTGGTCGAATTGAGCATGCTTTGGTCTGTCAATGCTTTGGAAATACATTTTTCCCTAAAAATATATTCACTAAATAGTATTGTCCAATAAAAACAGCACCCACCAAATAACCATCCTTAATACACACCTGGTCTCTAAATGCCAGGCTGGCGAACGAAGGCAGATTCTTTGCCCATTTCACAGCCATGAATAGAAGACGTGCAGCGGTTTCAGCAGCACTTTCAACGCCTAGAGGCCTGAAATTCACACGTAATTTTTATGATTTGATTACCTACTACAATTTTTTTTTAATTTTACTGATGAGAATTTACCATGATTGTTTCAATTTGTTTTTACAGAGCTTGAAGTTTTATCAGGTATTGTAACTGGCTTGGCCTATTTTAGATTAAAAATGAAGTAGTTAGGTACCTTTTGTAAATTTCAAAAGACACGACGATTAGATCTTCAATGCAAAACATTTAAGAAGTTGTAATGTTCTTCTAACGACTTACTTATAGTTACAGGATTTGTAATTTTCGAGTTCTAAGTAAAAAATCAGATAAATTGTCAATCAAAAACTCTACGGTTTTGAATTACCTCATGTCGAGGCCAAGAGGAACTATTTAAAACTTTTTTTTTAATTATTCTTTTATTATTATTTGAAATTTTCATGTATCTTCATCTCCTACAGTATCCATACAGCAATCCATAAGGTACGTTAAGAATTTGTGGTTTGTAAGGTTGCAGGTTCAAGTTCTGTCGGTTGTAAAATTTTGGAAAGTATATTTTTTTTCTAAAAAACTGTTCATTCGAGTGTATGAAACACTAAAATCGTCGTGGTGGAGGACGTCTTCCTACATGAGTTTTACCTACCGATAAGTGGTGCAGTTCTGCGTATAACTATTGATGGTGGCTGGAGGGGAGTACGATGTAGAATCCTCTTCATTTGTGACGTCGATGCTGTCATCTGGAAATTGAAAAAAAATATTAAAAGAATGTTCGTCTGATATACCTAACATATTATTATGTCGGTGACAATGTTTCGATGAACTCAGATGGTAAGTAACTGGAGGAATAATTTTTGAAACGAAATTGCCCATAAGATCTCTGCCTTGTGCCGTCCCTGTGTGGTTACAAGCACGTGTGAGAAAGACGATGTTCAGTAAACTATACCACAGTAAAATACTAAGTAAGAAGCGAATACGCATGCGAATAATTACCGTCGCTGTCAGTGCGATGGGGTCCCTCGTCATCGCGCGAGGAGTCCGGTACCGGAGGCGGTTGCGGTGGCGGTAACGCGGGATAGTGCGGCGAGATTAGCGGGTAGCGAGCTGGGGAGAGAGCCATGGCTAGCGAGACTGGGGGCCTGGGGACAAAATAATTTATTAACTATACAATTTGTAACGGGTGTACCCTTTTAATCCGAAAGGGGGTTGTTCTAGACGTCTAGGCGAACATCTTATGTTCTACGACTTATTTATTAACTATACAATTTGTAACGGGTGTACCCTTTTAATCCGAAAGGGGGTTGTTCTAGACGTCTAGGCGAACACGTTTTGTTCTACGACTTTTGTAAATTCAAACTTTTTTTGAAAATTTTGAGATTATGTTTCACTGAAAAAAAACGGCTGCTTTTGAAAATAAAGGTAATTGAAGTTTTGATTGTAAACTATCAAACTAAATAAAATGACAACAAAGGTCAACGACCTCGAACTCTCAGAAACAGCTGATTTTCAAGTAAACTTTACAGCTAAATTTTTCTAAGTACTTCGAATTTCCAAAAGTCGTAGAACAAAAGTTTCGCCTACACGTCTAAAACAACCCCCTTTCGGATTAAAAGGGCTTACCCGTTACACCTTGTGTATATATTAATCCATAACCTGAAATTTAACGCATTTTTCACGATTATGCATTGCTTTTTTTTTTAAGTAATTTTTAAATTTCGTGCAATATTTATGTATTTATAACATCTCGTAGAGGTTAAAGGAGATCGTAGTTCTACTCCTCGTAGGGTACTTATGTCGTAGAGATCTCTCCGTACACTCTACGAAAAGGTCTACGAAGGTTTTCCAGGAGAGTAGGTAGGTATTAAGTGGTCCGATGTAGAGGTGCCTACCGAACACAGTAAATGTAGAATCTTTATACTGTGGCAAAAGCCAGCTAGCTAGAAGAGTCGATACAAAACTTTAAGCACACTTCCTGTAATGAAATACTTCTTATGTTTATTTAAGGAACAATTCCTATATTTCTTTAAAATTGAGATGAAAAATGAACAAACACAGTAGAACTACGTTTTACTTGATAGGTAAAATACAGAAAAATCAATCAAATCAATCTTTTACCACAGAAATAAACTATTTTCATACCTAACCAACCAAATAAACTGTAAAAACTAGGTAAGCTACGAGTAAAACAATTCCATTTTCACCTACTCACTTATCATTTCACTATTCTATAGTATGGAACCCTTATTCCATATTCATGGCAATAACGCTCTCATATCGTTTTCATATTCAAATATTATTCAATCAGAGTTAGTGCGTTACGGTGTAGTTTGTAAATCAGAAATGGTAATCGTTGGGGGATATTTTTATAGGGTAATTCCGGTGTTTTTATGTATTTTGTTGGATAATATGGTAGGTAAGTTGATTTGTTTGTTACGGTTTTGTTTTTGATTAAAATACTTGGGTTTATTTGTATGACATTGATAAGGTATCATCTTCTTTTTGAGATAGGTATACATAACATATAACGATGCAAAGTTATGCAGTGTTTTAATTAGCTTTTATAAGTAAGGGGGTTATTCTATTGGATAGGTTGGTGTATATATATCTACCCTTGGATTTTGTTAAGAGTTTCAGTCAAAATACAATAATAGATTACGATTTTAAACTAACATGGTTATTTTCACTACTAAAATTACTTAATAACGGGGTATTTACCATGTTTAACAATTTATTCGCGGAGCTCGATATTTCGCTAGTAATTCCAACCAGCTTGTTCACGAGACTGGAGAATGCGGGTAGGTGATGACAGTTAGAGGCGTCCATATCGGACTACCTGCTTTCTGACACGAGTTGAACGTCTGGTTATCGGTCCCCTACTATTGTCACTAACTTCATTATTTACTCGGTCCTGCATTCGACAGACCACACTCACGGTATCTGTTCGCAAACTTTTTGTAGTGTTCTTCATGGGTTTACATAATTTAACTACCGGATTCCAGGCTTTCGACAATTGAAACCCATCTTCCCTGTTGAAATTACTATACTTAGTAATTTCAATGGCTTCACGTACCATACGGGGTGTGTAATGGCGTTGTGTCGAAAGTACCTGCGGCTTGTGAAACTCAATCCAATGATCACTGATCACTGTCATCACCTACCCGCATTCTCCAGTCTCGTGAACAAGCTGGTTGGAATTACTAGCGAAATATCGAGCTCCGCGAATAAATTGTTGAACATGGTAATACCCCGTTATTAAGTAATTTTAGCAATAATAGATTGTTAGACAGGGGCTGAATGTCAAGCACTAGACCAGAGATATTTCTTCTATAATAGTTCGAGGATGAAATGGGATTTATAGTGAAGCTCGCCCTAGAATGTGCACGTATCCACAAATGATGGAATAAAGTCGTGAATTTAAAAAAATGTTTCAATACTGAGGCGATGTTTTAACGTTTTAGTTATAGAATACGTACCCTAGCCTTTGCTTGGTTTACGAGAGCTTTACGAAACCGCTTTAAGTTAACCAAGCATACGCAATGATCAAAGGTTGCGACTAGGTGTCACGCACTCAACTGGTTAACTGGGGAACGATTTTTACACTCCTCTGCCTTCGTGGGTGCAGTTGACTGAGATATTATATTGACGTGGTCGTAGTAGTCGAGTAGTTTTGAAAAAAAGGACACAACCTAGTTGATAATCTTTGTTTTTGAAGTAGAAGTAAGTACTTTTTAAAAAGGTCTAAGTTTAGAAGATATCGTTGAAATTGAACTTGCAAGATGTTACTTACCCACAAGCGGACGGTACAGATGAAACTAAATTAAAGCTTTTAAAAAAAGTGGCCACATTTGACACCTCTTTTTTACCTAAGTTTTTTTTTTAAAAGGTTCGGTAGTTGCTAGTGAATTTGCAAGAAATCAGCAGCACTATAAAAGCTTCGAAAAGGATTGAACAGAGCTTAAGGTTAACACGTTTTAGTTCTAGAATAGGATCCCTTAATGACTTTTCGGAGACTGAGCCCTTACTGAACTAAACTGCCAGTTTCATCAAGACGATAAACTATCAAAACTCATAAGGGCTCTGTATAGTTCCCATGGATATAGCATCTTGAGCCTCGGACGGACGGACGTCAGAGGCGCGTCGCGGTAGCGTCGCGTCTTGATATATCTATGAGACTAACGTTTATGTTGGGACCAAAAAAAAATTGCTAAAACACTAACGACAAAAAACTCAAAATGCTAGGTAGTTTCAAATAAATTATTTTACTAGACCTAGAATGCTCACATAGAACTAAAAAGTGTTCCGCTACATTGTACATGCTGTCACTTTGTTAATAACACTATTAGATAGGGACAGAACTCTGCATTGAGCATGTTGTCCCTTTCTAATTACACTATTAGAAAGGGACAGAATGCTATATTGAAGCGGCCCATCTACGTGAGCATTCTAGTTTTAGTAATATAACTTCTTTGGGTAGTTAAAACTCAAGATTGATATCATTGGTTTTTTTTTCGTCTAAATTGTGACCCTTGTTTTATAGCCATTGTCGATGTTAAGCCTAAAACCACAGTTTATCTAATACTTCATATGCCTCTCGGCACTCGAACCTTATGAAATCCACCGCGTTAAAAGGTAACGAATGACGTCAATGTACTATTTATTCCCGTTATCAGCAACGATGCGCGGTATGTGGCAGGTACCCCTCAACCTTTGATCAACCTCGGCACGGTCGGCTTGGCGGACCTGACCCTATCCTTTATTTTATATCTAAACTTAGCCCATTGACGTCAATCATTTATTTCAGGATATCATTTTGTGAAACGGTAGTACGTAGTAGGTTTTGTAGAGATGATTCTCATTAGACCGGGCCGTGTCCAGGCCGGGCTTTGGATGGGCTACTTTTGTGACGGCTCGCGTTCCTACCCCTAATTCGTCATCGGCCGAAGTTTCCTCAGGCGCCGAGCGACGGCCGAACTCGGACGATGGAATCAAACACTTATTTAAAAAAAAGAAAGTGCGTTCACTAAACGATTTGTATTATTTAGACCGTAACGAGCGCCGGCCGGGTCCGAAGCTTCGTTGTCCATTGCTCGGCGGCCACTCGGTTGCAACAGATTGCTCGCCGAGCAATAGACAACGAAGCTCGGACCCGGCCCACGTTCAACTTGTTGGGATTTCGGTCGTTGGGACATGATGACGTCAAGATTCATAATAAATAGTATTATAATAAATAGTCCGTTCCGTCCCGGACCGGACGCACGGCCCGTTCTAATGTGAATCGTCTTGTAAAAAGTCCAAAATATTTAGTTTCTCAGTCCCAATTGTCAATATTTTATAGGGTTAATTTGTACTTTTTAGTAAGACTTCACTGCCCCTCTGTCTGTCTACTTCTTACATGAACCGCGATAGCAAAACTATTTATTGTGATAGTCAAAATATGTTTTATCCTTTTTTATATTTAAGCAAGGCTCCCATTCAACAAACATAGTTTTTTTAATAAAGGTACGGGAACCTTTTTGAAATTAGTTTAAAAATTATAACCAACAAGTCCTTTTCATTTGAAAGCACCTAGATTGCGGGTACAGTAATACTAATAACTGATGTGTCATAAAAACGTATAGGTACCGCATTTCACGCGCGGCTGAACAGTCTTTGACTTGCCTTGTGGAAACTCGGGGATTGTCAAACGTTGTTCTATTGCAAGAGCCAAAGGAAATTGCTGGTTTTTTCCTTCGGTTTTATTATTGTTTTGAAAATGAATGTTTTTTTGGTAAAAAAAAAGAATTCAAAGCCGTCATCGTTTATCGAGCGAAGTTGCATTTCGCTAATGGTCGTTTTGATCTTGTGTCATTCCTTTAACACGACGTTTTGCTACTAAGTCATTTAGATGTTGTGTCGTTTTGAATATGTAGAACTTTTGCTTTAATGTCCTTCTGATATGTAAGGGTTCCCTGTTGAATCAGGGCCGGCCGCCTCTCTAAGTGACTTTTCCTGGTCCAAGTCCCTTAGTGCATCATGTCGAATAGTTCCTAAGTGGACGTTCGAATCAATTAGCCTATAGACTACACCCACCCAATGACTTCGCCTCTCTAAATGCCCGTTGCTTATGTCGATAGTGCTTTAGGGCGATTGTAATTTAACACATGATCACAAAAAAAACCCCATGAGTTTCTTGTGACTTCTTCTCATCGGAGGGCGCGTTCCGAAGCCACACTAAAATCAATACACCTAAGACGTAGCCAAATGATCATGTGCATTTTGTACAAAATAATCTAAAGGAAATAAACTATTTTGATTTGATTTGGGCGAATATTGGTTGACGTTCGAATCAATAGTATTCGGTACCTATTGGTCTATGGACTCTATGCTCGATGCAATGTCAAACGGTTTGTTGTTGCGGCCACCTACTCGGTGGACCGACGACATTGTAGCGACCGCGGGAAGTCGTTGGATGGAGGTAGCTCGCGATTGCTAGTTGTGGCGTCGTATGGGGCAGTTTGTTCAGCAGTGGATGGATAAAGGCTGAGATGATGAAGACTCTATGGTTATAGGTACTCACCCAAAGACTCCAACAGCGACAGCCGCCTCCCTAAGTGCCCGTTCCTGGTCCATGTCCCTCAGTGCTTCAGGTCGAATCGTGGCCGTGTTACGAGGTTGACGTTCGTTTTGGACAGCTGCAACAATGCAACAACCTTTACTTGTTTAGGGTTGATTGTAGCTTTTTCAATAAAAAGTTATTGTTTTAGTTGACCACTTATCTCAAGAAAATAGTTAGTAATCTGTCTGTTAAAAGTAAACAGCATCTTTGGAAAAAACGCGTATTTTACAAAATATGTAAGCAGGTACCTACTGTAAATTCCTATGTTGGGAAGGTATACCTACCTATAGGTACACCTAAAATGATAATTATTTGTCGAAAACTATTTTAGAAATGTATTCCTTGAAACGAATGGCCACCGAATTTAACAATTTGATTCAAAAAATGAAGAAAATGACTCGTTAGCAAAAAATAGTCAGGAATAATGAGATTTAACATTAAGTCCTTTAATTTAATTAAAATTAAGAATCTTTGGATGCAAACCTCGATATCGGCTGCATGGATGAATAGAGTTGTAACCCAAAAAATGAAGAAAACTGGTTGTTAGCAAAAAAAATTATTAAATTTATTGATTTATTTATTTATATCTTGCAGTTTAATATGTTTGAAATATTTTTTTTGCGATTATTTATTTATTTATATCTTGCAGTTTAATATGTTTGAAATATTTTTTTTTGCGATTTAATAAGTTTTACGAAAATGAAAATTCGTAAAACCTAGTTTATACCTAAAAATAGAATGAGCGTTGGAAAACAACACCAACGCTCATTCTATTTCATCAACGCTTCCCTGACAAGAATCCAGTTGAAATAACAAAGCGCCAGCTAGTCAACTGGCAATAAAATGAAACATAGCTAAGACCTATCAAACAAAAAAACGATATCAAAATCACTTTATCCATTTGGGAGTTACCATGCCACATACAAATACACAGGCACCTCAAACTTATAAAACCCCGCTTTTTCCATCGGGGGTTAAAAATATCAAGGGACGTTCCACTGAAAACGGCATATCCCAAGAACAGTCTATGAAATATTATGATCGATGTTGACAGAGATGTTCGAAACCTTATCTTAGATCGTAGGTAACTCCCACTGAGGGATGTGCTTAGGGGTTGGGGGATGTCTGGACAGAACAGACGGACAGTAGGTACCTATACATTGTGATTGTGTGACACACAAGGTGGCTTTAATGAGATTTTTAGCTATCTAATTTAATTTGAACTACTTTGAACTTATGCTTAAAATCAATCAAAATATCAACAAACTATTTTGACTGACTGACTGTAAAATTAACGCACAGCCTAAATAAACCGCTGGTAGAAGAGAGCTGTTTGTAGAGCGTATTCTTGAAATGATGTAGGTATGCGATAAGAAAACGTTCTTCGAAATGATGCTGAAATGATATTTTGGTTTTTTTAACCGACTTCCAAAACGGAGGAGGTTATTGTCCCGATATTTCAACGAAAACCGGAATTATACGGGTGAATCCCAGGCTGTTTATACTATTATACAAAGAGTTTAATTTTGATTTGCGATCAAGCAGTAGGTAATGTAGGTAATAGAAAAGAAACTAACTTAAAAACACTAATAAAAATCACTGGTAGAATAATAAAATATCACAGTAAAACCATTAAATAAAATTAAAGTCTCCATCCCGCCCGCCGCTGGGCGTAGGGCCCACCCATATCTGCCTCCACGAGGCAGAAAGGTTCACTCGTCCTATTTGATTTTATTGCCACCCCGTAGACATCTTTTACGATTGAACTTCACATACAGATCTTGAGTTTCGCTTTTATTAGATTTCAATGGATTTTGTTGTATTTACGCGACTTGAATTTTTTTAGTGTTTTGGTAGGTATTTTTGTTTCTAGGAGTTAACTAAGTAGTGTAAGTCCCGATCTTATAGGATCAAATTTAATATATCTGGTCGTTTTATTAAAAATGTAATATAATAGATTCTCGTATTGAGTTACCTATATAAAATTGGGTTGGTATTTTCAGGGCCCCATCTATAATAAATAACTAAATAAAATAAATAAGTAGTTATTACAAACTAGCTGTGTGTCGTAGTTTTTCAGAATGCCCCCGAAAATCCTGATCCCGCGGGAATTCTGAAAAACCCTTCTTTTCATTATAGTGGTGTGGCTTACTATTGTTAGTTAACATTATATAAAAAACCAAAACATATTATTTTCTGTTTTTAGTTATTCGATAATAATTCTGAAAACCTGTAAAACGGGTTGCTAAAAACCTTTGTACGGGCTCCAGTCACACACAGTTTTGCAAATTATACTGATGGCTAATAATGTAAGGTACAAAGTTTTAAAAATTGTGGAGAATATAATTTCTTCTATGGTTTTCGCGATTTTGCATAATATATACCCGGTAAATAAAGTGTATTTACCGGGTTTAATAGCGTTTTATTCATGATTTTTAAAGCGAACCGAGCTTTCGCCAACTTTACAGTTGGCTATTTCAAGGTTGACTGCCAACCTTGAATCTTTGACGGTCTAACCTGAAAAAGCCAACTGTAGGTAAAGTTGGCAAAAGCTCGGTTCGTTTTAAAAATCATGAATAAAACGCGATTAAACCCGGTAAATAAAGTGTTTCAATTGTGGAGAAATTAAATAAAGAATTATTATTATTATACCTCTACCTTGAAAAAGGAGTCTGAAATAGGATCCGAAACGTCGGCTCGGCATTGCAACAATGCTGATAATAAAACCAACGCGATTAAATTTGATTGTCTTCCGACTCGGTATTAATTTTTAAGAAAATATCGTTCGGTAGGTATTAAAACTTTTAACATCGAATTAATAAGGCTCAGTAGTCAAGTGTAGTTTTATCATACAGCCTACATCACGGAAATCACGGAAAAAGTGTCACCAGTCCTGCACCGGACCAAACAACCACGACAAAAACTACCGAGTTAACCCTCAGCTTAAATACTCAAACGAAAATTATCATTTACCAACTTAATTTTACCTGGAAATCCATAAATATAAGAAACCTTTCGAACTATAAAATAAATCAAACGCCCCTCCCACTTACCGCAGCCATGTTTGAAATCTAACTTCCGGCGTGAGAGGGAGAAAGGAACAATTCCTATAGTTTAACTGTAGTTAGTAAGAGAGAGGTGATAGTGATTTTTGCTTAGAATGAAGAGGGATATAGTCAATTAAATTACAGAATCTTTGGATGGAGACGTCGATATCAGTTGTATGGGTGAATAGTGTTGTAACTCAAAAAACGAAGAAAATGAGTCGTTTGCAAAAATAAAGTCAAGAATAATGAGATTTTATATTTAGTCCTTAATTATCTGTTTTCATATTGCCAAGTCGATGTATTCAATTATAAATGGTATACAATACATACATTCTAGTCACTCATATAACTGATACAAAACATTCTAAAAATGAAAACTTAGTAGAAAGTATTTAATATTTCTTTTTGTTTTTATTGCTCAAGGCATTTTAAACATAGAAATATTAAACATAGAAAGTATTTAGTTAAGTTTATATGATAGTCCTTCAAACTCTACAAAAGCTACTGAACCGATTGCGATGAAACTTAAGATCGGGATTAACACAATGGCTAACTTTTATCCCGATAATTCTGCGTATAATATAATTTAAGACGTACACTTATTTGTTTATTAGAATACAAAGGAATCTGTGAAATAAAAACTACCATAAAAATCTGTCTATGTCTTTATTTTGTCAACACTCGATCAAATTTTGATTGAAGATCATTTAGATATTAAATCGAAATTCTATTCAGATAAATTAGATAAGTCGAAATTTATTATTTTTACAATGGTCTAATCAAGTGCAGGTTAATCCCATCGAAACTTAGTAGCTACGTTTTTTATTTCTATAATAATATGACCTTTTGTTTTCTTTAATTTGACACTTTTTCCTTGAAAAAGAAGTGTAAAATCATAATATCAAAGATAAAATAAAATTAAACCTACTTAGTTTTTGGAAATCTAGACAGATGATTGTACTCCCGATAAGACTCGAACTTACCACCCTTAGCATAGGTAGCCGAGACTAATAAAGTTAAAGAAAGTGTTTCATGATTACAATTTAAGAATCAAATAAAATTCGCATCATAATCGAAAAACGAAATCGCAAGATCAGGTGCATACCCATCTGTTTGATAAACCATTACACAGCGAAACAACAAAGAAATATGTGTCCCTTTCCTTCAATAACAAACCTCATATATTTATCTCTTTTATACTCGACTTCTGTCGAAATGATTCGGGCTTAATGGTTATTGATTTTAGAAAACTGGTTCAACCAACTTTATACTTTGACTCGTTAAGCACAGAGTCTATATTAGAACAGAACAATGTTTCTGACAATTGAAAATACGACCTAAAGCCTTTTGAATTTCAGTTCACAGACTTAAAAGTTAGACGCGCTCTAAATCCAGAACTGTTAAAATTTATTGGCAAACGAATTTCAACTTTACTTCCTTGTTTCACAGTTTAATTTTATGTAGTAAGTAATAGAGTTGTTACTCTACTTGGACGGGCCATTAATACAGGGTTGGATTTAGGGGTTTAAACGTGGATTAAAATCGCATTAATCAGTGTCAGCTGGTAGATTTAACTCCGGTATAAACAGTTAAGTGTTAGGGTACCATGTTGGTACAATCGTGCGTAGCTACATTACAATTTGTCTGGTTTTAAAGGTAATTATGACGGAGTTTTGGATTATGGAACCAAATACTTATAATAAGCCCTAGCTATGATTTAGCCTAGTACCTTATTGGCTATTTACAGTTAAAATATTCCTGTAATGATTTGACTGGAAAAACCATAAACCATCTTATATAAAACGACGCGATTACGATTATCAAAATTATTAGAAATATTTCAAAGGAAACATTCAGCTTTAAAAATTAACTCGTGAGGAGATACCAAAATTTTTGTTTTATCATGAGTTTCAATGGAAAACATCTAAGAAGTTAATAAAATGTTTTATTAAAATTAAAAAAAATTGAACTTTTCATAAAGGAAAATCGATTGTTAGGTGCCAACCGACAACATTGTCAAGATATAACGACAATGAAGAACAAAACCAGCAAACAACGCTAATTAATTCACTCAACCGAACAGTACGAGGCTTTTGACAAGGTGAAACTGCAGCGAACCATCCCGTCTAATTAAATTGTCGCGTCGACATCTCAAAGTGTAACCAAATTACGTTTTCCTTTTCACAAAAGAGAAAAGAGGAGAGAATAATGCAAAGCTGTAAGCCGTAAAGGAGGTTCCCGTGTGGCGTGCCGCAGGGCTCGACTGTAGGTCCCTCATTACTTCCTCCGCTACAATCTTTTTGACACTTTCGTTTCGTGCCAAATTGGATCAACGTTTCATTGTTCGGCGCTTTGTGCGTAATGGTAATTTTAGGAATGGATGTTGTTGAGTTTGATTCGAGTTTAATGTTGTTTAGTATATTGAGTTTTATTTGAGTTTTTATTATGAGTTTTCTTTTTGTCTGTTAAGATTTTGAAAATCTTATTACGGACCTTTAAATAAACTTGATAACTTTCGTACCTAATAGTGTAATACTGACAATAACATAAATTACGGAATTATTATTACCACTGATTTCAATTTATATTGCGTAAAATATAGGTAGTTACCTACCTAGTTAATTTTATGACCTTATTTTGTTTCTGATTGTATAAAAATATTAATTATAAATCCAATGTCTTTATAAGACTATCTTATTTCCACGTATTCTGAATAGTAAAACAAAATGAATAAATAATTAATTATTTATTGTCCTTCAGATCTAGGTTTGTACAGATAGGAAACATTTACTTAATTACTGTGTTACCGTTATTTTTTTGTCAAAGTAAATTAAACTAAACGCCACCTTAATTGCGGCAGAAATGTGGTTTAACGCTAAATCAGATCAGTGGGGTGCTCATTTGAATGCAAAGTGTGAACTGCCCGGAGCACGCTTTGTAGTTTTTCTTTAATTATACTGTTCATACATTTTGTAGTTCATTAGGACGGGGGTGTGTCTGTCTGTGTCCTTATTAGATTCAGCTTAAGGGCATGCTTTTAGCTATACATATTTGTTATTGTTAATAATTTGTGGGAACATTTTGAGCGTTTGTCTCGCGGTTCTGGTTGTACTGATAGTTAAAATTTAAATTGTTCCTAAGTGGCTACTTTTAAAAAAATATAGTAAAACAAACAAACACCTAAACTTTAACTTTTTTTAACTTTTACCTTTATAATTTGACTTAAAGGAATTCTTAGTAGGCCCCCTTCACTAAAAGCCTCGTAAAAAAAAAAGAGATAGGTAAACAATGTTTTGTGCTCACAAACGCTTTTTTGCATCATTTTATTAAAGCTACCAATTAAAATGTTCCCGTTATCATCACAGTATTTAAATTCTTACACCTCCATACTCCCGGAACCATATCGACACTAAACTAACAAACGTATGCACGACTTAACTTTCAATACAGAGAATAGAAACCTAAGGGTCGTAAGCCATAATTTGTATACAGAGCGGTTGTAGCACGCGTATCGCCACGTGCCTTTAAAAAGCAAGTTGAAATGTTTTATAAGTTTTTAACCCTTACGTTTGTCGTTTGTGCTGATTATAATGCACGGTAGATGAGCAGAATTTTGTCTCTCGTTTTGTGACTCAAATTAGATAGTAAATGCGATGTCGTTTAAATTTAAATTTGTTTTTTTTTGTGTGTGGTCAATTCATTGTCAATAGACATTCGAATTTTTAATACGTCTGGTTATTGAACCAATGCATTTATAATTATTTTTAAAACAAGATAAATAATATATTTAAAAGGGTCATAAACGCTTTATATTTTTAAATGAAACGTAATATACTCGTAAATCGCATGACTTCAAAAAGTTTATCAAGCCAAAAATACATTATGCTGTCATGTTGATAAAGAAATTGAAGGTCCTAAAACACTGCACTCTTTTCATAAACGTGCTCAATTGTGGCACCTTAAATAGTGCATTTAATTGAAAATGAATGATATAAGTTTGATAATTAGTTTTATTTACGTCATGTTTATTAATTTAAAAGAGTGAAACATACTTATGAAAATATTTTAATGAGACCAACAATTTTATTAACTTACGAAAATTAACTTGAACTCAAACCAATATTTACTTACATTAGTCATAAAATCTTTTTTTTTTTTTCAATTAACACGCTATAATAAACTATATCCAAATACAGATGTACAGAAAACATTAAAATAATAGAAGCAAAAGAGGGTTGTGTGTCCGCTTGTGTCGGCTAATTGAGTGAACGTCCGTGAGACAGGGCAAATATTGCAGATTTGTTAGCCTTGTAAGGGATTTGACATGTTTTGATATGTTCATACACCGTGCTTTATTGTGGGAAATTTAAGTGTGGGAAGCTTTTGGAATATTCATAATTAAGACATTAAAAAGGTTATAAGTATGATATTCAAAAGAGAATAAGATGACGAAAGTGTTCAGTTTCTAGATAAAGATAATAGACCAAAACTTTTAAGCAAGATATTTTTTACTTTTGAAAATCATTCGGTCACTTATGTATGTATTTTAACAAATTGGAAAAATACCATAAGGTCCAAGATTCTCCTTCACTCACCCTTCGAATGTACATCTTATTTATTATTAGAAGATAACAGTTCTGACTTAATCCGTCTTGTTGATGGTTGCACCGGTCTATATAATATCTAGTCAGACTTAGACCCATGTGCAATTCTAGAAATCGTTAAAACTGACTTACCGTCTTTATTCATTCCCATGGCAAGACATTTTTTAAGTCTGCACGCTTGACATTGGTTTCTATGCGCCTTGTCCACCACACATCGACCGGTCCCAGCTTGGCATCTAGCAACAAAAACACATTACTAGGGATTTTTGTATTAATAACACAAAATAAAAAGATTTTTCTTCTGTTCACGGTGTTGGATTAAAATTAAATTCATTTTTCGGTTTCAAACGCATGGTGTTTATAAGGTACTAGCTGCGGCCCGCGGTTTCACCCGTGTAAGTCCCGTTCCCGCGGGAATATCGGAATAAAATGTAATGTGTTATTCCCGATATCCAACTACTTATATTGCAAGTTTCATCGCCATCAGTTTAGTAGTTTTGCGTGATTGAATAACAAACATCTAAACACACACACTTTCAGATTTATAATATTAGTAGGATGTAACTTTAACGTTTCTATACACGTTTGGAGACCTCATTGGGTCTCTTCTTTAAACTAGGTACAGACAGATTAAAACCGAAAAATTAGTTTAATTTTAATTCAACATTGCGAAAACAGAAAAAAAAGATTTAATCTATATAATAAGATGTATTAAATCAAAACAAACTGGAAGAAGATAATGCTCGAGCGCAAATACCATTAATTTTGATCTCAGTGACCACGTAAACATATTTTCCTTAGTCGTAATCACTCAAAGCTATTACGGAAAGCAATAATATCGAATATTTCGGAAAAGGAAAAACTATCGTCGGACACCATTACGGATTATAGCAAAAATCTGCAGTCACAGAAACTAATTTAGGTATAATGTAAGTTGGGGATGAAATATTTTATACTGAAACTAAATAATTTATACATCTGTATACCTACTTTTAAATACGGCCACGGTAATAGTGAAACATAAAACGGACAAATTTTTCGTTTTTTTTGACAGAGTTATTTTATTATAGATAGAAGGACACAGATGAAAAAGAGTTGATCTATGAAAAAATGTATGAAGTGTCACAGGTTTTGACAGAAAAAGTAGACTTACCGTAGTCGAAGTGATAAAATTACTAATAGAGGAGAATGGAAAAATATGACTCATTAGAGCCAAATGTAGCCAAAGGCAGCAGAATAAGAATAATGAAAGAAGACCAAGATAAGATCAAAATAAAAGGATATAAAAAGTCTACTTAAAGTCGCGTGCAATCCATACTTTAGGCTTAGTGATTGATCAAATCGATCAACAAATACCACTGAACTAAAAGACATCTTACTCCTAACATAATACCCTAACAATATTAACCGATGTCTCATTCCAACATCCCTATAACAGATTAAAGATATTTCATTACCGATAATCTGCCTCATAATAGGCTTACAGCAAAACGTTGACATTTGTTACATTCATGTCTATGATGAAAAGCAGCGGGCGTAAAAGTGAACCTTGTAGTACGCCAAAAGCTTTTTAAATTATGAATGTAACGTTGTAACCAAAATGTGATATCTGTTGTAAAATTAGGTATTTTTTTGGTTTAATAACATGATGTTGTTTAAAAATGTGATAAATTGAGGGATTGTACGGAATTTTCTGTTAGAATAGGTAGTTAAACGCGTTTGCTTGGTTATTTGGCATTTAACATTTAAAATTCTCTTATGTTTTCGCGATGTTGGGTTGTAAACTAGTTTTTTGGCTCAAATATCTTAAAGAAGAGACATGCACATCTCATAACATTGATCATTGAAACACTGCAAAAATAATAAATACTTAACGATTAAAACCATTAAAAATCATTATTTATCATTTATTCAATGAATTTTCTTTTGAAAATCAAGTCATCGTGGGAAAGCTAAAAATACTAACAAATTTATTTTTTTGGCAGCAATTACTAAATATCAAGTGTACCAAAAGATACCACTAAACAGAAAGGCATCAAATCAATTTGTAAAGATACACATGTCACACTTCACGATACATCATAGGGTGCGTTTTATATTAATAACATTAGGGTAGGATTAATTGAAACGGTGGCCCAAATTGCAAGTACCCATACGGGATTTAGGGCCAAATGTTAAACTGTTTCTAATGCTATCTACGTGCCCCTAATTTTTTTATGGTTACGGTTCGTGAAGTGCACTTTTAACTGGTATTCTGCACATGTTAAATTATAGTAGTAGAAGTGTTTTTTTTGCTCTTGAATATTAGTTATTTTTTTGAGAATTCGCAATTAATATGTTACTAAGACATTTGCAACTAACTAACTACTAACTTCTAAATATAAAAATGTACATATTGTGTTTTATTATAATGCAGAATCGCGAAAGCATAAGAAAAACTTTCTTTATGTATATTTTTATTTTTTTCTTCTTCTTTCAAAGAAAAGTTTAAATTAACCTAAAATAAAGGTTAAGCAAATGCTCTGCATCAGTATTGACAAATTACTTTGGAAGCATCATACATAAGATTAAATTTACTCAGACAAAACCCAAATTAAATTTCCATCGTATTGTAAAAGGTTCTCTTCTAAACAGTGTATGAAAAAATGGTGTTGAGCTTGTGAATATAAGTTGAGCGATTTTGTTGAAATAATGCCCATAATAATACTTATATAAAAATCAGGTAACATAGACACAAAAAATACATATTTAATTCATGTTACATCTTTAGATATAAAATATATACCTACACCTCAAAAATGATTAAATGTTACTTTATGTCATTGTTTCTCCCGGAGTGCGATATGTTCTGATCATTTTATGGGACACTGAGGTTGATCCTCAATTTTATTGTCAAACAATTTCAGAGATGATCTAGGTATCTATACTCAATATTATTTCTAAAACAGTTTGTTGTCCATGAAATCGCTTTAAGCAATAAGATTGCTGCCCATTGGGCTGCCTAGTTTGAAGTTGTGTATAAATATCTTCTTTGTAGTATATATTTGTATTCTTTATAAATATACCATATTTATTTAGCGTGTACTTACTATAAATAATTTATTTATTCATTAATTCATCCCATTATCAGATGTAGGTATGTCTTAAAAAGCGACGCAAACTATCTCTACGTGTTGTCATCTCTATACCTACCTAAAAAAAAGATAAATTGATCATTAAAAATCGCTACGCTATCAACTACGCTACCCGCTCATCCTATCACTATACACAGGTCCACCCGCGGACACAGATGCAAGCAAAAATTAGAAATATGCCATACTACAAGCAGGATTAAGTGGGTTCAGCCACCACCCTTATTCCATTGTCATTTTTGGTACCGACTCTTAAAACACATGAGTCCGGGTCCGGGACCGAGCGACTGGGATTAGAAGCTTTGTGATTTTTTGATGCTGTTTTGATTGTATGTTTGTTTGTCTAAATTACAAGTTAGCGGAACCCTGCGGTTTTACCGGCGTAAGTGATAATTTTGTGGCAGCAGCTTACCTTAAAAATGTTTTAATGTTTTGGAAAGGGATTTTTTTGGTTTCAGCACTTGTGCTTACCTATTATTGTCTTAAATGATTTACGGTTTCACCCGCGTAAGTCCCGTTCCCGTTCCCGCGGGAGTAGGTATCGGGATAAAAAGTATCCTATGTTCTTCTCATGGTTCTAAGCTCCCCACCAATTTTCAGCCAAATCGGTGTAGCCGTTCTCGAATTATACATGGTGTAACTAACACGACTTTCTTTTATATTAGACAGCTGCGCCACGCGGTTTCACCCGCGCAAGTCCCGATTCTGAGTAACTATAGGTACGTTATTCCAGGCCTTTAGCTATCTACATAACGAGTTTCACAGCAATCAGTCCAGTAGTTTTTGCATGAAGAAGCAACAAATACAAATTCCATACAACCAATTAACCTTTACATTATATTAAGAAACCACATTATAAGTGCATTACACACTTAAAAACTTTCACCTTTTCAATATTAGTAGGTAGGAACGATTAGCTAATTAAATGCCCCAATTGCAAAGTAAACATTACTTAACATTTACTTAAAACTTGGCAAACAATATTTTATAGGTACTGCCTATATTCCTACTCAACTGTTTGGTTAGGTGTTAGAAATGGGAACGATCAAATCGTGCCTCATTCGACTTGGATACTTGGTTACTGGGTCGCTTCTCGTAGTGTCTTTTTCTACTTTAACTTTCTCTTTTTCGTTCCGTACCTCAAAAGGTAAAAAAGGTACCCATAAAAAATACTTTTTTGTCCGTCTGTCTGGAACCTTCAATTTGCTCAGGAAACTAACTACCTAGCAAGTTGAAATTTACACCAGATTTATACTGATGTTTATTGTTCCTAATAGATTTTTAATTAACTTTATTTAGATTTATAGTGTACCTATTTCGTGATTTTCATTGCTCGAGGCATATTATCTAATATAAATATTTTTGATGGAGAAAACTTATGTGCAAAAATTCACCCGCGACGAGATTTGAATTAGCGTCTCTTCGCAGAGACGCCGGTTCAAAATTCTTTAAATTAATTAAAATTAAAAATCCGAATTTTTTTTTAAAATATTGTAAGTTTGTAAATAAAAACTGATTATCCTAATGTACTTAACCATGTAGGTGCATGGTTACTAAAAATCTAATAGGAAAAATAAACACCCTACGTATGGTACCCAAAAGCCTGGCTACATTGCCTCTTTGAATTGCTATATTCCTATTCGTTGGCCGAAGTAGCTGCCAGGCCTTTTGTCACCCGAAGCTAAAGCTAAGCTACCTTAGGTAGGTATACCTACTTACCTATTTGTAAACATTTTGGTGTCATATACTTTGTTTGAGGTACCTAAAAGTACCTAAAATGTGAATCACATGATTACAGCAAAGAAAAACCATTTGTGTGTCTAGTGTATGATCATAGCAAAGAAAAACCAGTTGGGATTATTCTAATAGGAGGCTGCTGTGCGTTCAAAACGGTCTCTTATGGATAACATTAAAGAAATAAGTTTTAAAAGTAAAACATATTTTTACATAGGTATTTTTGAGTATTAGGTACCTAAAGTAGGTAGGTAGGTACCTATACGCAAAAATAACATTAATCGGAAATTAGATTATTCAAATAAACTTTATTTACACAAATGGTGCAACAGCTATAGTGTCGACAATGTATGTTCAAACAAAACCCATATTTATTGGGATTATGTCAACTGGCTTTTAAGAATAATTACGACTTGTGGTTGATTCATAATATTTTTCACGAATTATTTTATTAATCGCTAGTTGCGCCTCGCGGTTTCACCCGCGCTAGTCCCAATCCCCAAGGATAACGAGATCAAAAGTATCCATGTTACTCTCCATCACTGAAACTATAGTTATGCAAATTTTCATTCAAATCGATACAAAAATAAGGGGGTTTACCCTTATCACTTAAGGGTATGAAAAATAGATAGTAGGTAGCCTATTCTCAGATCTACTGAATGTGCATAATTATAAAATTTCATAAAAATTGGTCAATAAAACACTTAATTTATCCGGTTTTATCGCGTTTTTATTCATTGTGCGATAAACGCATCCAAACGCGATAAAACCGGATATATACGGTGTTTTATTATGCAAAATCGCGAAAGCCATAGAAGAAATTAAAATTGGTCAAGCCGTTTTGGAGGAGTATGGTAACTAACACCACAGCTAACACTGTGATACGAGAATTTTATAAATAAGACGAGAATTTTATCTATAAGGTTTGTTGAATCAAAAGTGAGTCGAGTATAAGTATACCCACTAATAGGGTTGTTTAATATCACGCAAAAAACAACTGAACCGATTCCGATGAAACTTAACATGCATATAGGTGGTGATCTCAAATGACATTAGGCGACTCTTCATCCCGATATTCAGAATTACATCGGAAATTAAAAAAAAACTTACCTATAAATTAGTTTTCTTCTGACGGATCGCTTGAAGAACCCACTGCATCCGTTGCAGGCGAGGATTCCGTAATGTTTGCCGGAGCTGGTGTCTCCACAGACCACGCAGACCAACCCTGAATGATGGCAGAATGCTTTATTAACAACTAGCAGTGTCTTGCCGGATTTTCTTAAAACCCTCACTAAAAAAAAGAAAAAAAAAATAAAGAAGAAAAGAAAGAAAGAAAGATCAGATCAGAAAGAACACACCTTCTGAATTTCATGTCTCTAGATACCTACAGGGTTTATATATAGGTATGCCGTGCCTATATATAAGTCTAGTAAGTCAATCAGTCAGGACTTTGAATTTTACATGATCATTTGGAATCCTCTTACTATTAACAATTTAGTGTGTCTTCGAATAATAAATTGTTATAACTTTCTGTAATTGTTAAAATAACCGATTTAAATTGAGTTAGTCTTTAGTAAACTTTATAAATTTTGTGTTAAGGATAGTTTCATGGATATATCGAAACACAAACAGCGCCACCACGATCTGGCAGCCAGAATCTAAGCGCTGGAGGCGCTGGAGCGGCTCCAACAAGGTCGGATATCAACCTGTCTTACCCAAATGTCCACGTTTCTTGCTCGGAGGATCTGGCAGCCAGGATCTAAGCGCTGGAGGAACTAGAGCGGCTCCAACAAGGTCGGATGTCAACTTGTCTTACCCAAATGTCCAGGTTTCTTGCTCGGAGGATCTGGCAGCCTGGATCTAAGCGCTAGAGGCGCTTGAGAGGCTCTAACAAGGTCGGATGTCAACCTGTCTTACCCAAATGTCTAGGTTTCTTGCTCGGAGGATCTGGCAGCCAGGGTCTAAGCGCTAGAGGCGCTTGAGAGGCTCTAACAAGGTCGGATGTCAACCTGTCTTACCCAAATGTCCAGGTTTCTTGCTTGGAGGATCTGGCAGCCAGGATCTAAGCGCTGGAGGCGCTGGAGAGGCTCCAACAAGGTCAGATGTCAACCTGTCTTACCCAAATGTCCAGGTTTCTTGCTCGGAGGATCTGGCAGCCAGGGTCTAAGCGCTGGAGGTGCTAGAGCGGCTGCCACTAACGCTGCAGATGCTGGTGGTGACCATCGCAGCGGTGAAGTGCTATCATCACCTGGGGAATACAGAAAAGTTGAATAAATTTGCCAAGTGCTAGTCGGAGTCGAGATGAGTCTTTTCTTTCAAAGTAAAAGACTTCAACGCGCTCAAGAAGATTTTCTCGAATAAACTTTTGAAACTTATACGATTTTCTTCCATCATTATTAATAGAATACTATACGGGTGTAGATCGCGTTGTTTAGATAGGTAAACATTTTTACATTTTACCGGGTCTTAATCGCGTACTATTTTTATTTTCTTACCTCGACGTTTCGATCATGTTACAATGATCTTGGTCTCGAGGGGACTCCAATAAAATGGGTAAAATGTAAATATGTTAACAAATCGTGTAAATTTAAAAAGTTTATTAGGTAAACATTGTTGTTAATCACGTCAACGATTCAGCAAACGGATTATACCGGTCGTGGTCGCGAGGAGACAATTTAATGGTTATCTACAACGCTCTCGTGATACAACGTAGCTTAAATTATAATGATTTTCTCAAATGATTTATCAAAAATGCTCCAAGTATAACTAAGACAGACAAGAAAGTGATATTATAAGGGTTCCTATTATACTTTTTGAGACGGACTAAAAATAAAATTGATTATTTTTAGGGAAATCCTGTCCTGATAATCACAATATCCATTGGGATTTTTAGGGTTCAAAATCAATCGTACAATATTAATTGTACAGGGTAAAGGATAGTTTTGAACCTTCACGAAATGTTACCTTAAACGTTATTTGTGTTTGTAGCAAAATGTCTAAAACGCATAATATCTTAGCCCGTATTACTAAAACCGTGTGTGAACGGCCTAAAGCTTACTTCAATCAAATCTTAACCCCAAATCATTTAATCTCGCATATCGTCTAATAAAATAACAATTGCAAATCACACCCTCTCCTTTTAATAGATTTCACTTCCAAAATCCATCTGGGAGCTTTTAGCACCCCACTTGTAAACTTGTGCCTCTATTTTGAACTTCATTTCCTGGGCCATAGGGTTTAGTTCAACCTGCAGAATTGTTAATCAATTACTTATTGGTACCAGACGAAATACTATTTAGAGTTAATCAATTTAGATGGTGACGATTCGTTTCTGATACGACCTGGAAAGTAGCAAGTTTGATTCTCGCCATGAAATCTCAGTTCCTAAATGGGAAGGTTACTTGTAAAGAGATCGCTTTAAAAAATAAGGTCGCCCATAGATTTCAGCCTAAGTTAGTGTCATCTTAAGGACGCGAGTGAAATCCCTTCCGATGGAATGGTTTTATTCATAACCGGTATCAAATAGATCTTTAAACAATGTATTATGTTATTGTACATGATACAAGAAGTGTCCCCTTCATTTCAAAAACAATAAAAAATAACTTTAAATACCACTATTATACAGGCAAAGTTAAAATTACCCCTGTTTTACAAAATAAATCAATTTTTCTTCTAAATCCTTAACCGCTATATTTTCTTATAGGCATCATAATATTAGAAAATACAATACCTAGAACCCCTTCATCGCATTTTTTCAAAATATTATTTTAATCTTCGTTAATTATTGATTTTACGAGAAATTGTAGATTTTTCACGCAATTCCATCTCGCTCATTTATATGCAATAGGACAAGGACCGTTGCTTATCATCTATCGCCGCCTTAAGAACGCCGCGAGACGCTAACTACTATGACAAGTTGACAAATTTGACAATATCTACCGGTAGATACGAAACGAACCCTAGTCGTAGCTCCTACCCACCTATTATAGTTAATTGTTGAACAATGGATGCAGGAGCTTATTTATTTACCTACGTTAAATGTCTAACGCAGTCGGTTCACGTAGCGGGGTAGGTAGAGTGAGCAACGAATAGATACGGCACGGATAGGGGGTCTGGGGGGTTATTCCTGTAGGTAATAGAATTGTCTAAAATTTTATCTCACAACGTCATCGCAATTACAAACAAAATACTCAAAATAATTCTATCTATAACTTGCATCTGAAATGCAATTGAAATATTTACTGAATGAAAAGGTAAATTCTTTTTTTAAATTACAAATGTTATTTAACAAACATCAAATTTGGAATTCAAGACTGACTGAAATGATATTAAAATTTTATTTTGATTAATTTTATTACAAGGATAAACTTTTAGGTTGGTAACGAGGCGAGCAAAATCTTACAAACTGTAAACGTATAAATCCAAAGTTGAGATTGGCAGATAATGGCAATATTGGAGCGGTATCGAATGCTTTAGTACCGCTTCGTCATTTAAGTGTAAATAAGGCTGTACCTGAGTTATAAATTACTAACAAGCGAATTTACAATCGCACCATTGAGTGGACTCAGCATTAAAGAAAATCATAGTGTTGCGTACCTAGTCGTTAAATTAATAACATTTTAAACTAACACGATTGAAATACAAAATGACTTAACCTCTTTACATACGTGTGCTAACAGCTGCATAACTATGTATCGTTTGCCTTTTACTGTAACATAAAGTCTCAAAGTTAACAGACAGAGATAAACGTCACATAAATTGGTCAGGTGTTAATCATCGCTTATAAGTAAGGGGGTAAGTACCTAAATCCATCATAATATAAAAAATCCCTCAAATATCCGTTTGTCCTTTCCATGTCCTATCTAACTGTTCTTTACTCTACGACCCGTCACCCGCACTCGGCAGTCCAGATCACTCGATTGTGCCCAACAAATCGAGTTACAATCGTTATTCACTTCGCCCATTGTTCATTATTTTGACGTCTGTCCTGTCTATCCGAATTTATCGTCACTTTGTTATGGTTTTGATTGGGACTGTCACAACAATAAGCGTATTATAATAATTAAGTAATAAATATTATAAAGAGGAAAAATTTGTTTGTTTGTAACAAATTTATTTGGAAACTCTTGGACAGATTGAATAAAGTCTTTCACCTATAGAAAACTACGTTATCGAGGAGTAACAGACTCTTTGATTCAGATATTTCTGAGTGATCGGAACCAGCTGAAGGCGGGACATCACAGATCCCTGGATCGAAACTTGCTCGGGTAAAACCCCAGGACGCAGCTAGTAATAGTTAATGCTGAAGCATTACGGTTTGTTGTAATTTGGCGTAATTTACAGTAGGTACGGTACGCACGGTGTTTTAATTTTAATGTGACGTTTTGGTTCATTGTAGTTTTTTCTTCGAAGAGATGTGTCAATTTGTAGTACTTATGCAATCAAATTAGAAACCGGTGAAGTGCGAGTTGAATTCGCGCAAATTTTCCGTACGTAAGTGGCACAATTTATAAATTGAGCCACTTACATATTAGTATCGAACCCTAAAATATAGTTTTCTTACCGCTCAAACCGCCCGTAGGGGAGAGCGGCCCGGTATGTGGGGGTCTCCTCTGACCTGTGATGGTGGGCAGGCAGAGGTATACCCACTAAAACCTGACGGTGCCTTACACGCCGCAAGTGCCAGGGCTCGCCGGAACCTTGCGGAGTACATCCGCGAGCTCTGGCGGCGGGTGGTCGAACCTCACTCTCTTAAACTCCCATTTCTGGCTAAACCCTCTCGAGAAGCGGCGCTGGCACACGCCGCCGCCATCTCGGGCCCTGTTAAATGGCGACGGACCCCCCCGAGTCCGCCGCCATGGGCTGGTCTACGGTGGCTGCAGGTCGTTGCCGACCCGCTGCCTGGAGTGTCTAGGACGATGAGTGTCCCGAAAAGGCTCCCGCTTCCTCTCTGCATCTTCTTTGAGGACCATTACAGCCTCACAGAAGAGGCGCATTGCTTCCCAGGATTCGTCGCTGTCGACCATAGCAGACACTACGGCTGGCAGCGACAAGTCCTGTCCCACTATTGACATTAAAGCGAGCCGCTGGTCATTCCAGGCGGGGCACGCCTCCAAGGTATGTTGAGCGGTATCTGAACTGCTGCTGCAGTGGTGACACCGCTCAGCGCTCTCCCGGCCAATTCTATACAACCCTAAAACATACCTACACTGCACTGGACCAATCGAATTTTAAGTTGAGCACAACTTCAGCTAATTTATCACTAGATGGATATAAATAAGGGGGGACCTTAAAATTTGTTTATTTTTGTTTTTATTTATATTTGTTGTTATATCGGCAACAAAATACATTATCTGTGAAAATTTCAACTGCCTAGCTATCACGGTTTATAAATTACAGCCTGTTTGCTTTTAATTTCTCAACGTCCTACGTTTCGATGTCTTTCCAAAACTCTTGCTCATGAACTAGAAAAGTATTGAAGACCTCGAAACGAAAGGCGTTGACATAATGCTAAAAACAATAAAGGAAAGTGATTGAATCCGGAAAAATGAGTTTCATTCAAATTAAAAACAAACCGTGGTGAGTCTTAGGCTGTACTTTGATTTTGCTAAGCAAAAACTTTGACTGAACACAATTTTTGGTATTTATAAAACGATCTTCGCAACTATCCAAAGTTTTGCTTAGTAAAGTCACAGATCACATATTTAAAGTCGAAGTTTTTCAAATTTAGAATGTAAACCAATCAAAAATAATGACCTTGTAGCGGCAAGCTACTATACCATGCGCATGCGGTACTTCCCGGCAGCAGAGCAAGGGAGATGCACAGAGTTGTAGTTGTGGTTACAGAGGCGCAGTTACAGAGTCGTGGTACAGAGTCGTGGTACAGAGTTGAGGTACAGAGGTATGGTACAAAGCTGTGGTACAGAGCTGTGGTACAGAGTTGTGGTACAGAGCTGTGGTACAGAGTAATGAGCCAGTGCTCACGGAGCTAGTCCTACCTACTAGTGGCTTCAGAGCTACCTCCTACCTAACCAGAGATCTCTGAGTGAAAAGCCTATCTTGGGATCTTGGGTATGGTTCTGTCCTCTTCTACAAAATGAAACACGCGTGGAGAAGGAATCCAAGTTTATTATAAAAACTTACTAGCTTAAGTACATTTTCACTATCCTAGGTTAGTAACATATACGAGGCGTATTTCTAAATTGTTAGAAAGAGAAAGAATGTGTGAGTGAAATAAAACATGCGTTGAATGCTTAATGAGATAGAATATGTGTGCAAGTGAGATAGCACAATGAGATGCCCCACAGTACCCCCCTTCAAGCGAAGCGTACGTTCTTTTTTACTGTTCTGCCGTATCTTGTAGTGTATGTTTTCTCATCTCCCGGTTCAGAATTTGTGCTTGCTCTGTCTACTGGTTCCGCGGAATTAAGCTGTCTTTTGGAACCAGTGCTGCTTGTCGGATTCATCGATTCATCGTAGATGTATGCCGGTTTCAGTCGATCTAACGATACTACTGCCACACGGTTTGGTAGTTGTACTTTATAGAATTTTTTATTTCTTTCTATGACTGGGTACGGGCCGTCGTACGGAGGTGTGAGTGGCGGGCGTACTGTGTCGTTTCTGATAAATACATGAGTACAGGTAGCAAGCTCTTTATGTATAAAAGGTTTTGTTGATGATTTTGATAGTCGTTGCGTGGGTGATAGTGACGTCATTGCTTGAGTAAGACGGCGAATAAATTCTGTATCTTCTGTCTTTGTCTCACTCGATGTTTTCAAAAAATCTGATGGTATTCTTATTGTAGTCCCATATGTTAATAATGCCGGGCTTAAGTTATTATCCTCGCGTAATGCAGATCGTAAACCTAGTAGGACCGTTGGTAGCTCTTCACTCCAGTGTATTGTTGAATCTCTCGCCATAAGCGCTGCCTTAAGTGTACGATGCCATCTTTCTATTTGTCCGTTAGATTGTGGGTGAAATGCCGTGGTACGCACTCTAGTTATCCCAAATTTCTTAAGTAATGAGTTAAATAGAGAGGACTCGAACTGTCTTCCTTGGTCTGTCGATATTCGAAGGGGACAGCCGAATCTCGCTATCCAGTTCTCGTATAGTGCCTTTGCGACCGCCTCGGCCGTTATTTCTCGCACGGGGACAGCCTCCGGCCACTTTGTGAATCGATCTATCATGGTAACACAGTATCGATAGTCATGGGATGGTCGCAGTGGTCCGATTATGTCAATATGAATATGTTCGAAACGTTGCGATGGCGGGAAACTTTGTAGCGGCGTGATGACATGACGATTAATTTTTGCTCGTTGACACCCGATGCAACTTCTCGTCCAGTTTCCGATATCTTTATTCATTGTCGGCCAGAAATACTTGGTAGTTATTTGTTTTCTTGTTGTCCGTACACCAGGGTGGCATAGTTCATGTTCGTTTTGGAATATTTGGTATCGGTGCTCTTTTGGTATATATGGTCGTAATGTTGATGTTGATTTCTCGCACGTGATTGGCCTGTCGATGCCCGGTAAATTAACATTGATGAATTTTAAGTTTGGTTGTAATCTGATTTTTTTTAGTTCTTCGTCGTGTTCTTGATTTTTCGCTAATGCTTGATAGTCTATTATCGTTGGTATTTCTATTTCTTCTATGCGTGACAAGGCATCGGCGACACAGTTTTGTTCACCCTCTATGTATATTATGCGCGAACAGAATTGGCTGATATAATGAAGGTGTCTTTCACGGCGCGGTGTGTCGCTACTACTTAATGGCCGTGTTAGCGCATATGACAACGGCTTGTGATCCGTAAATACTGTGACGTCACAGCCCTCGATTAGTCGTCGGAAATGCTTGACAGCGCTATACATTGCTACCAATTCGCGATCATATACGCTGTACTTTTTCTGTGCATTGCTCATGCTCTTTGAAAAATAAGCCAGAGGCTTCCAGACGTTCTCTATTTTTTTGTTGAAGCACCGCTCCCAAACTGTGATCTGACGCGTCAGACATGATGCTTAGTGGGGCGTTTAGTACTGGGTGTGTTAGCGTTGTGGCGTTCAAAATGCTTTGGCGGCAATTTTGAAATGCTCGTTCTGCTTGCGTTGTCCATTCTATCTTAGTCTTATCATTCCTTTTAGTGTTATGTAGATATTTATTCAATTCACTTTGTAGCTCTGCCTGGCGGGGTAAACAATCTCTGTAGAAATTCACCATCCCTAGGAATCGCCTTAACTCAAGTATTGTTTTTGGTTGCGGATAGTTTGCTATTGCCTCTGTACGTTCTGCTGTAGGTTTTATGCCTTCAGACGTGACCTCATACCCCAAAAAGTTTATTTTTGTTTTGGCGAATTCACACTTCTCTACGTTCAGGGTTACTCCGTATTTGTCTAGGCGTTGTAAGACTTCATGGAGTAGAGTATCGTGTTGTTCCTTGTTTTCAGTACATAATAATATGTCGTCGACGAAAGAAAAACAGTTTTCAACACCTCGGAGCACCTCATGCATAAATCGTTGAAATGTTTGACTTGAATTGCGTAGTCCGAACGTCATGCAGTTAAATTCAAAGAGACCAAAAGGTGTAATAATGGCTGTCTTCTGTGCGTGTTCTTTTGCAATTGGTATCCAATAGTAAGCCATCTTTAAATCCAATTTCGAAAATATTTTTTTATTGTGAAGCTGATATGTGAAATCTTGAATTCGTGGTATAGGGTACCTGTCGGGGAGAGTTACTGAGTTTAATCGCCTATAATCGCCGCAAACTCGAAGACTGCCGTCCTTTTTCTTTACTATATGTAAGGGGCTGGCCCACGGACTTTTGGAAGGTTGACATATACCCATCTCTATCATTCGTTCAAACTCTTCTTTGGCAGCTTTATATTTTTCTGGCGGCAGAGGGCGCGCTCTCGCGTATAGTGGTGGTCCTGTCGTTTCTATGTGATGTACCACGTCGTGTTTTGTTGGTGTTTTTAACGACATCGGACGTAGTACATCGGGGTATCGTTTCAGAATTTTATGATAAGTGTGACTATTACTGATTACAAATACTGTTCCTTCATCTGTTGCGACCTCCATTGCATTTATCGATAGCTCTGTTACTTTGTCTATGAGTTTCTTTTGATGTAAATCCACCAATATCTTGAAGTGTCGTAGAAAATCCGCACCCAAGATTGAAGTTTTAACATCTGCGACGATAAAAGTCCATCGAAAGCTGCGTCTCAATCCTAAATCTAATAGCAAACTTTTTTCGCCGTAGGTACCTATCGTGGTATTATTTGCTGCGTATAATTTGTAGGCGCTTGGATTCGGTTTCTTTCTGTGTAGTGGAGTGGCGGCTAAAACTGATATATCAGCACCTGTGTCAACGAGGAAACGATGAGATGTGTTTCGATCATAGACACAAAGGCGATTGTTTACATGAGTAACACCGACTTCCGCCACGGTCGGTGTTTTTTTTAGTTTCCCGATCTCGATTTGTTTCTTTTTGCGCATGGTGATTCACATCGCTGAGCTCGATCCCCGAATTTGTAGTGGTACCTACATAACCAAGTTCCATCTCTGATCTTCATGGCTGAGTTAGAGCGAGAACGTCCTCGCGAGCGAGAGTCACAGTTTGTGCAAAAGGGACGGCGATACGGCGATCTCCCTCGACTAGTCTGCAGTGCTGCCACCTCGAATGTTAGTTTCTCTAACTGTTTGCTGAGTACTTCAAGTTGTGTAGTCATGATCATTTGTGGACTGATTGGATTATTAATATTTGAGGATGGTCCTGGTCTAGAAACAGCCGCAATCGTGGTATCTCCCGAATATTCTAGCATTTTGTCAGCCATTGCTCCCAATGTGTCTAGTTTTGTCTCGGTGTTCATTGACAGTACTACTCGCAGTTGGACTGGCAAATGATTCAACCATTCAATCCTGATGCCATCATCCGTTATCATTCCTCCACTTAATTCTCGCATACGCCGTAACAATTGCGACGGTTTTTGGTCACCTAAATGTAATCCACTCAGCAGGTCTTTGAAACTTTTTATCTCTGATTGTTGATAAACTGATAGCAGGCGCTCTTTTATTGCCTCGTATTTTCCGGATGCGGGCGGTTTTTGCAGTATATCTGTGATGTGTTGCAAGTCTGTCGGTTGTAGTTGACTCAATACGTAGCGGAATTTGTTGTCGTCGCTTGTTTTTAGTGGCTCAATTACTGCTTCAAACTGTATGAACCACAGTTGCGGGTATTCACGCCAGAATGGTATCAGCCGTGATTGTACCGACACAGCCGCGAGATCCGCTCCAGTTTTATCGTCGTTTTCTGACATCATTTAGGTTCTCGGTATTAAAAGGTCGGGGTCACCAATTGTAGCGGCAAGCTACTATACCATGCGCATGCGGTACTTCCCGGCAGCAGAGCAAGGGAGATGCACAGAGTTGTAGTTGTGGTTACAGAGGCGCAGTTACAGAGTCGTGGTACAGAGTCGTGGTACAGAGTTGAGGTACAGAGGTATGGTACAAAGCTGTGGTACAGAGCTGTGGTACAGAGTTGTGGTACAGAGCTGTGGTACAGAGTAATGAGCCAGTGCTCACGGAGCTAGTCCTACCTACTAGTGGCTTCAGAGCTACCTCCTACCTAACCAGAGATCTCTGAGTGAAAAGCCTATCTTGGGATCTTGGGTATGGTTCTGTCCTCTTCTACAAAATGAAACACGCGTGGAGAAGGAATCCAAGTTTATTATAAAAACTTACTAGCTTAAGTACATTTTCACTATCCTAGGTTAGTAACATATACGAGGCGTATTTCTAAATTGTTAGAAAGAGAAAGAATGTGTGAGTGAAATAAAACATGCGTTGAATGCTTAATGAGATAGAATATGTGTGCAAGTGAGATAGCACAATGAGATGCCCCACAACCTTAACTTTGCTTCTCAGTTATTATGACTAAGAGTTCTTTTTATTTTATTCATATGTTTATGCTTAGTTTTTGCTAAGCTCAGTCTGAGCAAAGTCAAAGTACGCACTATAGATTTCAGAGTTAGAACACGTCAGTTTCCTTACGATGTTATCCTTCACCGGAACAGCGATTTAAAGTAAGTAAGTACTACTTACGCTTTTTTTCTTAAGGAAATTGGCGCACGGTGGCCCAGGGTGTGAACTCATGGCCTTTGGAATGAAAGTCGATCTGCCTACCACTAGACCAACACCGCTCCTATCATATTAAATTGATTTAACTTCAGAATCATAATACAAAATAGCAAGCGTGCCCACAAAGTGTCAGCAATAGAAAATCAATTGAGTGAAGGGTCCGCGCAGATGAGGTCTGGATTACCGGCCCTCGATTCTGCTATCCGTACCCGTTTTTAGGGTCAAATTTCAATATCAAAATTCATTAAATCAGTTAGTTGGAGCAACGTATAGGTATATACAAATACAAAATCATTTTAAAACGCCGAAACTTAAAACTATGATTTTGGAGAGGTTTAAAAGAACGCCCTTTAAGAGTATGGAGGCATCAGGTGACCGGAATGCCGGCTTGTATTTTGCCCAAAAAATAAGTAGGTATTTGCATACAACAGGGCAATGCAAACAGCATTCTAGCCACTTTTCCCTCCACCAAGGGTTTAGCTGATTAGATCTAGTTTAGTTTTTAATTAGTTTACTTTGGATTTAAGCACCTATGTAGTTTTATTTTAGTTTTAATATTATCATTTTTTCCCAATGTATTTTTAAGTTTGTTTGTGTCCAATAAAGATAAATACGATGTAATGTGAAGAAACAAGAAGAAACTTTTAAGTAGGTGTTTATTTTTTAGTGATCATGGATTCCGTACACAAAGGGTAGAAACGGAACCAAATTACTGAGACTCCACTGTCTATTATTCTGTCCCAGGCTGTATCTGACGAATAGTGACAGCTAGAGAGTTCAAGTTTTCACAGATGCTGTATTTCTGTCGCCGATAAAAAAAACGAATATTAAAAAAAAATGGGCTTCCATCCAACAAATTTGTTGTTTTTCATGATAATGGTATAACGGAATTCTTCGTGAGCCAGTCCGACTCGCGCTTGGCCGGTTTTTTTCTTAAATTTGAGTGAATTTCTCAAAAGTTATATTTACGTGGCGCGGCAGGGCTGAAAACCATACTTATAGAAATCAACAGTTTTTTTGTTAAAAAACAAAACGGGTTAACCTCTCCGCTGCCCAGCGACCGTTTTACGGAGTCGCGCCAAAACTCTAGACTGCTCAGCGACCGTAATATGGTCGCGCCAGTAGGCACTCCTATTTTTTACAGTAGCGTATTAACAAAGATATCTATCTCGTTTTAACGTATCTTGATGTGTAGAGGTTGAAAAGGGCTAGCAAATAAAAACCTACAGTACATTCACAATAGTAGGGGTATATTGACAGTTCCGTGAGTCAAATCAAGTACACGTCAGTTTCGTCGGTCTGCATTTCGCGCGTGTTGTGGTTTTCAGTTTCGTCGAAAATTATTAGTGATTTTGTGTTTTGTGGCTTAAAAATAATGCCTGGGTAAGTAATCTACCTAATATTAATCCTATTTAGGTGTTTTTATGCCATTTATTACAAAAAAAAGGGTTTTTAATTTGCATAAAGCTTACCGGCATTTTGAACTGCGTACTTTGGTAGCGGTGTGTATGCATGAAATGTTGTGTTTGATAATGGTAATGTGTCAAAATAAGTGCAATTGTTCATAATCTACAGTTATTATTACTACAAAATAGGAATAAAGGCGTAATATTTGCATATTTCAATGTAAAAGCACAATGTTCTAATCGCGGGTCAATGGTCACAAAGACAACGTTCAGTTTTGCCGGTGGCGAAAAAACGAACTAATTATCACCATACGAATAAGGTGCAAATTCGGTTGAATTGTTGGATTATTAAAGACACTAGCGCCCTCATGCAGGTAAATCGATCGATCGTTCGATCGAAGACAAAGACAACGTTCTGTTATGCCGGTGGCGAAAAAACGAACTAATTAAGACCATACGAATAAGATTCAAATTCGTTTGAATTGTTTGATTAATTATAGACTATAGCGCCTCCTACTGGTAAACCGACATCTCCATCGTTAGATGTTTTAGAAAAAACTAGATGTGGCTTTTGGATGGGACATGTGCCCACTTGAGAAATATATATTTTTTAACAGTTACTGGTATGTACGTGTACGTGTTTTTAACGCGTGTTTATAAATTAGTAAATTCAAATATATTTTTTTAGCGAAAAAAAAACATACCTACCAAAATAGAACAATGCATGGAAAAAAAATGTTTGGTATTAAATTAAACAAATTTTAACTCGTGTCGTTGGGTTGGTAAATAAATTTAGTCAAAAATTTTTTTATTAAATAATTTAAAAAAAAAAAAAAAAAAAATTATAAAATAATGTCCAACTCGCGCTTGGACACAAGAAATAATGTTAATATTATTTGGAATTTTATTGAGTATACAAATGTTTGCAATAATGCCGCATCCAGCCGAAAATACATTGTACATCCATGTTGGAAATCGGCGAGTGATTGTTGGAAAAATTGTTAATTGCTTCTTTTGTTTTTTATGTCTAACAATTGTATAGGGGAATATTGTTTTGTATTTAATATATGTAACCAATAGATTTATGGTCAAAATAAATCAACATGTAGCTAAATAAGTTTTTTCATTTGAAAGATAAACCCGATTATGTTTAGAGTAACGAGTATTTTTTTGACAATTTTGACTTTACACTATACTTACTTACATTTTTATTTAGATACAATATTAAAATTATACTTCAAAATATTGGAAATTTCATGGAAAATCCAATAATGTATAAATGTTAAGGTATTTGAAACACCAGAATCAAGAAATCGGCAATTTAACAGACAGTCCCAAATTGTTAGCCAGATTTTTTTTTTGGCTAGCCAGACCTGAGGTTCGGGGGGCGCTAGCGCTGGCAGCGGAGAGGTTAAGTACCTACTACGAGTATACTATACACTTATACAGTCATGAAAAAATAAGTTTGAAACTCTGGTCATAAATACCTAAATGTATAATAAAACACTTTATGTATCCGGTTAAATCGCGTTTTTATTCATGGTTTTAAATGAACCGAGCCAACTGTAAAGTTGACGAAAGCTTATTATGCAAAATCGCGAAAACCATAAAAGAAATTATACCTAAATGTAATCAAAGGTTTTTCAAATAGTTCCTCCAGAATCCGAAAAAAATAAAAAGAACAAATTAAAATTAAAATGGACGGCCTTATCGTCCTTATTTTAAGTTTTGATATGGAGAAATCTGAAATAAATGATATATTATATTATTATTATATATATATATATATATATATATTATCGCCTATGTCCGATCTCTTCCAGGCAATCAAATACAAGTTTGCGTACCTACCTACTTCTTTCTACCATGCTTAGTCAGTTACATGTGAAACCGTGTGATAAAGCTAGTAGGTAGGTAGTTAGGTACCTATAAAACAAAAATAAATAACCCAAGTTATTTCGCAACATACAATAACAATTCACGTCAAATAAGACGACCGTACGGTATAAATGGAAGGGCGTAAAAGAAAATTTTATAAGACACATAAAAACTTCCCCCCGGAAATTGGAAGTCAGGGAGGGGAGGTAAATCCGGGGTATCAAGATAAATCAATGTTTGTTTGCGTTGGAGTACGACACTTATACTGGGACACGGGTGGGGTGGAGACGCGAAGTCGTGTTCTTTGTTAAAAGTTTCAGAACATTCATGAATTTAGCAAAATGTAGTCTGAGGAAAGGAAAAACAAACAAACTAATTAGACTGAGCCGTTTTCGAGGATTTCGGTGTAAATTAAAAAAATAGTGTTGACTTGACCTTGAGAAGCTCCTCCCTCCTTCGGTTTTTTGGGAAGTCGGTTAAAAATGAGGTATTTTTAACCGACTTCCCGAAAAGTCGAACTACATTTAAATTGATGTAGACGACCTAGGTGTAAATCCCACTAGTCTGTCCACTATCCTTATCATACCGTACAATGTGTTTCTGATAGGTATTATTATAATTAATATTTGAAGTAGTTCACAAGAACCTTAAAACACTTCTTAGACGACAAGAAAATCATGATATAATCTACTCACACTAATATTATAAATGTTAAAGTTTAGTTGTTTGTTTGGGTATTTGATCACACAAAAACTACTGTAGCGATCGTGTTGAAACTTGGTATGCAGATAGCTGGAGGCCATACTGGAGGCGGAAAACATAGGCCTTATTCCGATATTCTCGCGGGATCTGGGACGGGGGTATATCCACGGGGCGCTGCTAGTTATAAATAAACTTTCAGATTCCATTGACATTTAAAGAATTCAGGGAACGTATCTAGACAATAATATATATTTTTTTCTACAAAAAACAATCAGAAATATATATATCCAAGGAAAAATACATCTTCAAAAATTCACTTGCGACAATGTTTTTTTTTAACTTTTACATTACAGGCAGACAGACGAATATGATGAAACTACGAAAGTTTCTTATTCTTGATAACTAAACCCTAAAAAACTTTGCTGAAAAAATCTCTATTCATCTCCTGTCCAAGATCGCAACAGGGAAACTTTGTCGCTTGCCTTTTATTTGGTTTTCTTTTGACGCGGCAAGCCCTTGAGCCGGTCTGATTAATTTCCTCGGTCCTAAGGTCCCGGGATATCCGAGCTTTACCGTCTATGTTTCGTGAACGTTTTCCTATTGTGTCGCCGTCTTTGAACGGAGAATTCATTTATTTTTGTGGTTCGAAAGCCTTTTTTGGATTCTTAAGTAGGTAGGTTACTAGATAGGAAATCTTGAACATTTTTTTTAGTGTAGGTATGTTTTTTTCCATAAAATGTTTAATCTTCGGCGCTTCGGCGACCGCTGCCTACCGCGGCACGCTTGCTTGGCTCGCTCGCCAAAGCGCTGCGTGTAATCATGTTCTAACATTAAACTAACCTATCGTAGTCGGTATCCGTATAGTTTTTTTGTGGTTTAAGATTTTAGATATTCTAATACGTACCCCTGTCGACATCGACCAAACAGAGAGCAGTGTGTTATTTTCCGTATTTTAAAGAACTTTTTTTTTTACTTTTTTATTAAAACTCGAGTTTCGATCGCGTTTTATAAACTTTTTATAAATTTAAAGTTTTTAGTTTTAATAAAAAATAGTACCTAATGAGCAGAAATCGTGTGAGTTTATGAAGTGTGTGGATATCCGTTAGTTTATAAATTTATCACGGGTCGTCGCAAGTTGGTAAATTTACGAAAATGTGGTCGTAAAATAATACAATTATCTCTCGTTTATTTATAAATTTTTGGTTCTTGTTATTTTCCGGTGACATACATATACCAATTGGTATTTCAATTTCAAATTAACGGCCCAACAAGTTATACCAAAAATCGAGGCTACATTTAGGAAAAGTTTGCTATTTTCTTTTATTTCATACGCCAACTACGAAGCTTTAGGCAGGTAAATAATTATAGGTAATAAAAATATGTGTAAAAACTAAAAACGCAATCATAGCAAGCAAATAAATTCAAAAATAGAACGACACACAAATTAAAATAACTCGACCAAATTGTTTTTTCGTTCAATCAAATAAACCGAATTACGAACACAGAGGTAATAAAAACCCAATATTCAAATAACGAACGCATTACGATACGAGAATGAAATTTCAAAGAGTCCTGGCTGTTTTGTATTCAGAGACGGTCCTGACAGGGTAAAGTGGCAAATCATGGAGAGGCTGAAAATCAGTCAAATAGACCCCCGAGTTACTGGCTGTATGGAGCTGAATACTAATGCCATTGAATATGAAAAGGAAAACTAGATTTTTTTATTATTATTGGGAGGTGGAAAATGTGAATAATTATGAAAGGAGGTAAGTATACCAACAAATTTATTTAGATTTAGCATTGGCAATTGCAACAATATGGCTGATTATCAAGGGATTTAATTAATACTTTTAGTATTAAAATTGTCTGTAAATTTAAAAAAGGTCTTTATCTTTTCTTTATCTTTGCTAACGGGTTTTTTTAATTAACCTCACACTGTCCCACTATTGGGCAAGGGTCTCCTCTATTGGTCGCGGTTTTCATGGGGGTTTAGTAAATAAAAAAACAAGGCAAAACTTATATCTACGAGATTCTTTTCGACTACCTACGAAATTTATTCTAAAAATGGTAGGGCTAAGTTCAGAAGAGGTAACAAATGAGAAATAAGACAAGACTTTAATATCTAATTATCGTATTTAAGCACATATGCGTATTATATTTAAATTATACCTACCCCGACGATTCGACGAAATTACAATAATTATGGCAGCGGAGACACGCAAATACTTGCTTCAAAAACTATAATACAAGATGTAACGGGTAAGCCCTTTTAATCCGAAAGGGGGTTGTTCTAGACGTTTAGGCGAACAACTTTTGTTCTACGACTTTTGAAAATTCGAAGTACTTTTCGAATAATTTTGGTGTAAAGTTTACTTGAAAATCAGCTGTTTCTTAGAGTTCGAGGTCATTGACCTTATGTTGTTCTTTCATTTAGTTTGGTCTACTACAATAAAACCTTCAATTACCTTTATTTTCAAAAACAGCTGTTTTTCCAGTGAAACATAATCTCAAAATTTTCAAAAAAAAAGTTCGAATTATCAAAAGTCGTAGAACAAAAGGTGTTCGCCTAGACGTCTAGAACAACCCCCTTTCGGATTAAAAGGGCTTACCTGTTACATCTTGTATATTGCTTTATAATCTACTGCTTACTGCTTCCAATTGCGCTAAAAAGTTGTCGATTTAAACCTTCTTTTCATTTATATGTTCAAATAAGTGAGAGCCGTGACGCCATCTTTGAAAATACAACCTTGACAGGATATTGGGTTGGGTAGGTATTCTAACAACAAAGTTAGAATTTGTGTTCCGACTTTTTTCAGTCTGGGCCAAGTTTGAAACTGATTCACTGTCAAGCGAGTAGCGACCATTTTAACCTTCTAGGCTTTTTATATAGATCTGTCTAAACTCTTTGCTTAACAGTAAAGAGAAGATCGAGTAAGTATCTATGAAACTTGTTATAGAAACAAGTTTCATCGCAATCGGTTCAGTAGTTTTTGTGTAAAAGAGTAACAACCTCACATACATACATACAAACTTTAATATTAGTAAGATCAGTCATAAAAAAGTGGGTTTGTTCGTAAGAACTGAATATACGATCTGAAACTACTGAACCGATTGTTACAAAACTAGGTTTTTAGGTTTAATAATACATTAAATTCTTGTGAATGAAATCGGGTACTTTTTATCCCGATATTAATACGGGATCGGGACTTGAGTGGGTGTAACTAAATTAAGAACTTACCGGTGACCCTTCCATCTTGATGGTCTTGCGTCAACTGTAAGGGAGTTTGGGCAACCTCCATTATCGATACAATGTCCTTATTACACTTTATTGATTTCAATCAGTTATTAATAAATTTTCATACCTTCCACATTGGCGCTCTATATTTTTAGCTGTTCGGGAAACGATTTAAATTTAGAATTGTTGCTTTATTCAGGTTTTTTTTTATTTATTTTTTTATTTACCTAACTCTCAAATCAAATTTATTTATTTTTGAAACAAGTTTTTTTTAAGATACCTATTTTTATATTTATGTAGTTTTCCTTAATATATCCATGTAATTTAAATCAAACTTTGTAATAATTATTCGACATAATAATTGCTTGATTTATATCATTGATATTTGAAACTTTTGTTGCATTAAATGAAAAAATATGCATATCTACCTACTTTTTACAGAATTATTTACTTATTGACATTGGCAAAACACAAAAGTCGTTCGCAGTCAAAAATGGAACGAAAAGTTACAGCTACCTATAAAAAAAAATCTTTGTACATTATCTACTTAATTTATACCTACAGGTGTTACTTACAATACTTTTCTGTTGACTGCAATATTTTAAATTAATATATTAAATGAGTTGATATTTTACGTCCAGAGTTTATTCTATAAAATACTTATACCGCGACTAGGGTATTAAATAAATTATTATCTATAATACTTAATTATTTAATATTTTACAAATGCATAATTTTTCCAACTCATTTCTAATTTTACGTGACTGGCTGGATATAAATACAACAATTAAAAAAATAAAGCATTTCCCACCAAAATTTGACAGATCACTTTTGACGTTAATTTTTTTTGCTAAAGTAGAAGCGGCAAAGATCCGCGCGCGTTATTCCACGGCTTGGGAACTTTTGACGCGTCGCCGCTTGGCGTGAGCTCTACGTAGGCGTGGCCAGCCCCGCCTCGTTGCTTTTCGTCTCTGATGTGGAAAGGGGAGTTCGATTTTGGGTCAGCTGTTAAGCGCCCGTTTTAAGCTTTAATTTGTGGCATTATGGCGCTGTTACATCGACCCGCCATTTAGAATAATGACGCTGTAGAATTTAAGCATGAAATTGAATGGCTATTTCGCTTTTCAAATTACTGTTCGAAATTTGAAATGCTCTAATTTCGAGTTTCGGTAAAGCCATAAACCTATCTATAGAGTAGAATACCTACCTGATTATAATTCACATTTCCATTTATTAAAACAAAAAATATCCTATAAAACGTAGGTAACGAAAACTACTAATATATCAACAACTAAATATAAGTATAGAAAGAGCCTCTTCGAATTCATAGAGTTATATTAAAAAAAAGCCTCTTCGAATTTCAAAAAACTTTCAAAAAGAGAACACGTTTATTTTTAAACCAAGAAGGCGTGCCGTCCTAAATATTGCCATTACCCAAAAACCTGAACTCACAATGACATTTGATATCACGCCCAATAAGAATCAGTCAAGGGCGGAGCGAGCATTGTTACCGCGAAAAGTTCCATCAGAGAGGAAAAGTCACGAATTTCCCGCGTTCCTTATAGCCAATGGGGACATTTGGCGGGGTTTGTGTTTATATTCATTCCATGGATACTTTTCAGGTAGAGAAATAGGTAACTATTACATAATGCAACTACTTAAATATTAAAGAAAAAATTGTAGTTGTGATTTCGCAACAATTTTTAATATATTTATATAAGAACCTTGAAACAACTTAAACTCTGTAATTGTTTTAGTACTTTAAACCTATGTAATTAAAATTATTATTACACTGAAAGTTTGTCAATAGCTGGTATGGTAAGTTTGTTTGTTTGCGTAAAAATCGATGAACCAACTGCGATGAAACATTGAATATAGATAGTTGCAGACCTGTACCTACTTCATATCCCGATATTCCTGCGAGATCGGGACTTATGCGGGTGAAATCCCGTTTCCGACATAATTAAATTACTTACATACGCCTACCTACTTATAATTAAATGTCTACCTACCTATACTTCATTATCGCGGTACCCATCCGTGAATCCGTCATTTGTTGTTTTTTTTTTTTCAAACATCTATCCATGGGTATTTGGATTCAGATGACGAATATAACCTACATTCCCACATAACTTTGTTACTTTGTTGTAGAAATCTATACAGCTGTTTGAAAGGTACGAGGTAGGTATAATAAATTTTACAAACAATGGCAAACCAAAAATACCAAAATAAACTTTTTAAAGTAACACGATTGGAACTCATATTTAGGTAGGTATACACATTTTCCCGGGTCTTAATCGCGTGATTTTTACTTATTTAATTTTCCTGACTGGAAACTGACCCCTCGAGACCAAGATCATTGTAACATGATCGAAACGTCGAGGTAAGCCAAATTAAATAAGTAAAAATCACGCGATTAAGACCCAGGAAAATGTGTAAATATGAATACCAAAATACGTGCGAAAAACATAACTATTCTTAGGCCGTAGGGTAAAAAAAATTCATGTTATTGAGCCAAATACCCCACCAATGCAAACATCTCCCTTAACTAAATCTTACTAATATTATAAACGCGAAAGTTTGTATGTAAGTATGTATGTATGTATTTGAGGTTGTTACTCTTTCACACAAAAACTACTTAACCGATTGTGATGAAACCTGGAATATTGGTGGCTGGGGACCTGGATTAACACATAGGCTACTTTTTATCCCGATATTCCCGCGGGAACGGGACGCGGGTGAAACCGCGGGGCGGAGCCAGTAATTCTATAATGTTAAATGTACCTACATTTAATTTTGTGAAGATCGTTTGAGTAATACAATATAATAGCTACCTACGACCTGTAGAGAAGCAGCAACGTACTGACTGACCGACTCAAAGACCTTGAATTTTTTTGAAAAAACTTTCTCGACTGACTCGAAGCAGAGACCCTCACCTGTTATTTATTTATCAATTATTTAATAAAAAAAAAAGCCCACGCACATTCAAATTTCTTTAAAGAAGAAAGAAAAGAAAGAAAATTAACTGAAGTAAGGTTTTTTAGCGTAGGTGATTTTATTATGATTTTATGGTGTGGATTTGGACTCACCTCATCTGTTGGCAAGCTTAGAAAACATATAGTCATTTATTCAATCTAAACTTTAGGAATCCTAAGTGTTTTGAACGTCAAACATATATTATGTTTCTATTGAGAAAAATATTATAAAGCTGTCAAGAGTTTGTTTCTTTGATTGTTTGTTTGAATTAACGCTCTAATCATAGGAACTTCTTGTCCGAATTGAAAAAATCTTATTGTGTTTTATAGACCATTAATTGAGGAAGGTTATGGCTATATAACATTACATCACGCAACGACTAATAGGAGCGGAGCATCCATGAGAAATGTTGCAAAAACGGAAAAACTTGCCCCTTCATCTATACCTATTAAAATTATAAAGCTGAAGAGTTTGTTTCTTTGATTGTTTGTTTGTTTGAATTAAAATCTTTTTGTGTTTGATAGTCCATTTATCGAGGAAGGTTATTAGCTACTTATGATCACGATTTTCCCGCAGGATCGAGACTTACGGGGGTGAAACTGCGGGCGCTGTTAGTCTATATTTTAGGTAGGTATGTTTTGTCCTCCATGACTGACTTGACTGTCAACCGAAACCGCTGAAAGTAGAGATTTGAAAAATGAAGAGTGGTGTTCTTTAAAAAAGTATGATGCAAGTATATACCTACCTAGTTATCCGATAAGAGACGATTTTTCTAAATTCCCACGGAATCCAGACTAACGCGTGTGAAACAAGGAGACATAACTAGACATGAATAAAAAATCTCACCTCCCCTCCTATCCTAAACAAAAAGCTACCCAAACTCCCTAGGTAGTCCACAAAAGCTCAACAAAATCCACATCAATAAAAAAAAAGCTGAACCAACAAAATTCTAAATTTAAATTCCTCTCACAATACCGAAGGAACCCCAAAAACTACCCACAAGTCAATCGCCAAACTCCGTCCTGTGAAACGACTTTGCCTCCCTCACCCTTACCTCCCTCCAACCCACTTGCCCCCGAATTACCGCTCACACCCCAAACCGCGAACTACAGTGACAGTTCAATAAAGCACACCAACCAATCCTAGCAAACGTCGCCCAGTATAAGCCAATAGGATTAACGCTACGTTTGTCTCTTTCTTTCTTCATTCGTTCGGTATGTTTGTGTCTCGCTCTTACTCACGGCCGACGGATTCTTGATTCGATTGGAATCTTTATTTGAATTTTCTTTTGTTTTCCGATTTTCTGAACGCTGTTACGTAATGAAGGTTTTGTTTTTAGGTTTTTGATGTTTTTTGAGATTTTTGGAAATATGACTCAAATAAGTTGTTATCCGTTAAGCCCGCGACAAAGTTTTGCCTACGGGAAAAAAATACTAATTCCAAAATTTACTAATTTAATTGTTTTATCTACGCTTTTTACATAATTATCTAATTGAAAAAAAAAATGAAATGGATTACCTACTAATTATTGATTACTTTTTTCATCGCTGCCTGCATTATAATAATATAGGTACCTATTTATAATACCTATACAGGCAGCGATGAAAATGGTAATTAATTTTTAATTAACGAAATTATTTTATTAGACAATAAACGAGGGTAACACTGAAAGATTTTAGAAAATAAAAAACTGAGCAAACTGACAAGTTATTAGTTTTAGTACCTACCTATATCTTCTAGAAAAAGAGTCCATTTACCTACATCAACCAATACATACCTACATCACATACATCGCTGCATCTGATGCAACTTGCATCTGATGCAACTTGCATCAGATGCAGGGAATCAGCGATGTATGTGGACTTTTCTCAGTGGTTACATTATGCAACCACTGAGAAAAGCCCACTGAAAGTCGTTAGAGCAGTTTTAGGCCACGGTCAAATTTTGGGGTATCATTCGGGCAAAAAGCTTTTTAACCGCTAAATGTTCATGTAGGATTTTGTGCATTAGACTCAAATCGATGCCTCACCTTGTCAGAATCCGCTGATAGGTCACTTTTTTGTCAGTCTCTATCATACGAAGCACAACCCTGATGTAATCTTCAGTCGTAGCCGTAGAAAATACCTTTCTCCCTCACGCAAATCATCGGTGAGATTAGTGCTACCATGTTTAAATTTATAAAATCAGTTATAAACAGTAGAACTAGATGGGGACTTCATAACTGAATTGTATCATATCTTTCTTGTTGACTTAAATGTCGTTTGACGGCCTCTGTGGCGCGTCGGCTGGACGCTCGACTGCAATGCAGAAGGCTGCGGGTTCGATTCCTGTCGGGTGCAAATAATTATATGTTTGTCTGGATGTCTATCTATGTTTAATAATTATGTATGTATTTACAAAAAAAAAGGTAGGTACCTACTTTGTAGGTATATTTTGTCCAGTACCCGTTGTCTAGTACCCATAGTACAAGCCTAGTGCTTAGTTTGGGGCTAGACTGTGCTGTGTACAATATAGTGCAATATTCATTTATTTTATTTTATTTAAATTACATCGAAAGTCACATAAAATAATGTCACAAAAAATTTCTCGCGTTAATTTCATGCTGACGTGACCATGGACGTGACACAGACAATTTTCAATGTACCGCGAAATCGTAAAACAAATGACAATTGAATGAAACACATACTCAATAATACAGGCAAAGAGTTACCTATATTTTCAAAATATAATAGGGATTATTTTTTATTATATTGTTTACAAGTGGCCCATTCTAAAAACTTTCAGTGCGGTCCTCGTACAAGTACTAGTCCACTAAAATAAGAAGTAGGTAAAACAATGGGAAATGGGGAATAGGTATTTCATGATATTTGGTAACATGACCTATCAATCATGGATCAAAAAAAATCTACCTACCTATACAAGATGTAACGGGTAAGCCCTTTTAAGCCGAAAGGGGGTTGTTCTAGACGTCTAGGCGACCAACTTTTGTTCTATGACTTTTGGAATTTCGAAGTACTTTTCGAAAATTTTAAGTGTAAAGTTTACTTGAAGATCAGCTGTTTCTTAGAGTTCGAGGTCATTGACCTTATGTTGTCCTTTCATTTAGCTTGGTCTACTACAATCAAACCTTCAATTACCTTTATTTTCAAGAACAGCTGTTTTTTCAGTGAAACAAAAACTCAACATTTTCAAAAAAAAAGTTCGAATTTTCAAAAGTCGTAGAACAAAAGGTGTTCGCCTAGACGTCTAAAACAACCCCCTTTCGGATTAAAAGGACTTGCCTGTCCATCAAATACATCTTGTATTTAAAATCAAAAAATGAATTTCTAGGTAAAAAGTTTGTATTGTTTACAAGCTGCGCCCCACGGTTTCACCCGCGGAAGTGAAAAACGTGTTGTTAGTTATCACGGCGCGGGCGGCCGAGCGGTTCTCGAGTGGTTGCACTTTTTCGTTCATTACTCGGGTTCTACTAATTGGATTTCGATGTAAAGTATACCACGACTTTTCTCGAAAATAGAACTATCCAATATTGAAAATCAGATGTCAATCGGATTAGTAGTTTTTTTTTCGATATGAATTTTAAAAATTATATAATTTTGTTCTACTACTTATCCTAAGTTCCTTAGACCACTTTTTTTAAATTTAATTCCAAGTACAGACTTTTTGTCCTCTCTTCCTTTATTATAAGTATGGAAGTTACGTACCTTACGTTACATACAATAACAGAAATTCATCTATGTCATCATCATCATCATATTGGTGTAGTCTGGGGCCCGGTTTCTTAGAAATAATTTAATTTAATTTAATTTTAATTTATTCGGGAAGCAAACGGTAACAATAACAGAGAATTTATCAAAAATAATACCTATACACCACTTAGATGCTTTCCGTGCATCTAAGTGGTGATGATTTTAAATATTCAAAATTTGTAGAACAATTTTGCTTTTAAATAATCCACTTATCTCTTTTATATCTATTTTAGATGCTTTTAAATAATCCACTTAACTCTTTTTACACTTCACTCTATTTACACGGTGAATCTGGAATCTAGCACCTAGGTAACATGTACCTAAGTATTTAATGTTAGTAGGTACTTACCTTCAACCAAACTCATCTTAATGCAATTGCATCTACAAAGCCAACCATGATCATGGGCACCGATTTAACATTTCAATGAGCAGTGTTTGTAATTTGACTGAGATATGGACGGTGGTGATCAAGTAAAGGTACAAACGAACCTAAACCTAGGTAAATAACGTCCCTAAATAAATGTAAATTACAGCGGATTTCATTATTAACGACTTTGGTTGTAACGACTTTTTGGTAATAGAGACGTCGACCTCACATCCTTGAATTATCCTCAGTCGCAATATGGGGATTTCTAGATTCCTAGAAATCCCTATATTGCGACTGATTCGGCAAAGGCACAGTAACTCATTCATAAAACTAAGTATTAAGCTATCTTATCTTTTGTTTACCTACATTTACAGATGGTCAAAAATTGGTTTGTTCGTCTGTAGGACTACTAGCAAATGTACGAAGTTAAACTTATGAATCAGTTCCATAGCAATCCCCAGTGAGTGTTTTCGTCTACTTAAGACAGGATCCTGAGGGTCTCCGAAAGGTTAAATTTGTGAATATGGAATTTATAAAAATGGAATACCCCTAATAAACAAAATCGCGAAAACCATAGAAGAAATTATGGAATACCCCTTACAGCGCGCATATACTTAACTGAAACAGTGCACTATAACACGTTTTTTTATAATATACAATGTGTAACAGGTATGCCCATTTAAGCCGAAAGGGGGTTGTTTTAGACGTCTATGCAAACACCTTTTGTTCTACAAATTTTTAAAAATTTGAACTTTTTTTGGAAAATTTTGGGGTCATGTTTCACTGAAAAAACAGCTGCTTTTGAAAATAAAAGTAATTGAAGTATTGATTGTAGTACATCAAACTAAATGAAAGGACAACATAGGGTCAATGACCTCGAACTCTCAGAAACAGCTGATTTCCAAGTAAACTTTACGCTTAAAATTTTCGAAAAGTACTTCGAATTTCCAAAAGTCGTAGAACAGAAGTTGTTCGCCTCGACGTCTAGAACAACACCCTTTCGTCTTAAAAGGGCATACCCGTTACACCTAGTATAAAGATAGGTAAATGTTAAATAAATTATGTATTTGACTTTTTCTGATTTCAGGTATAGAGACTTCCTGATATAGCGACGACATTAAAGTGGTCTCACCGCCGTCGTTATAACCGAAATTCACTTTATCTACCAACTAGCAGCACTCAACGATTTTACCTGAGTAAATTCCGTTAAGTATTTCAATAAAAGTAGCCTATTTATGTTAATTCAGGTTTCAGGTGCAAACCAAGTTTCATGTTTTTGAGCTTAAGCGATTTTGAAACGATTTCACTATAGAATACGTGCCGAGGGCGCCTGATTCTGTAGTAAGAAAAGCCGTGTAGAATCTACACGACATACTTACACACGGTTCTCCATCAGGTTCAAAGTTTTAACATAGTATCGACATAACCTCTTATACATAAGTATAGCTTCTTTACATTGACACGTTTCCACATTGTTTTAGAAAAGTTGACTGGAGTCTACAGCGGATTCAAGTTACGCGGTTTTTTTTCTAACAGAATTAGGCCCCAGAGAAGTCACCATTTCTCCCATCTGCTTACGACTTTGATTTTCTCAAATAATTGTTATCTGTTGAAACATCCTATGATTTTGTTTTGGACATCTCCCGTGGAGTTTAGTACACAGTATATTGTAGACAGAGAGTAACAGAAGAGAGGGGACCCCCGTTGTGCTGATTATCCAATTTGTTAGCATGTCAGTGAGTTGAGTACCTACCTACTGCCGTTGGCAGATAATTCGTATTGACTTTATTTCATTTAATCTAAGCCCTGTACTTATTATTCTCACTTATTATTCCTACTTTAATATTAAAAAGGTGAATGTATAAGGCTGTAATCTATAGTCCGTAATTTGACTTTGCTAAGCAAAAACTTTGACAGGACGCGACTCATGTGAAATCCCTTCCGATTGAATAGTTTTATTCATAACCGGTATCAAATAGATCTTAAAACAATGTTTAATGTTATTGTACATGATACAAGAAGTGTCCCCTTCATTTCAAAAACAATAAAAAATAACTTTAAATACCACTATTATACAGGCAAAGTTACCCCTGTTTTACAAAATAAATCAATTTTTCTTCTAAATCCTTAACCGCTATATTTTCTTATAGGCATCATAATATTAGAAAATACAATACCTAGAACCCCTTCATCGCATTTTATAAAAATATTATTTTAATCTTTGTTAATCATTGATTTTACGAGAAATTGTAGATTTTTCACGCAATTCCATCTCGCTCATTTATATGCAACTAGCTGCGCCCCGCGGTTTCACCCGCGCAAGTCGCGATCCCGCGTTGTTCGAACACCTACCTACCGCAATGCAATAATCCACACTTAAACGGTCGCCCATTGAAGTACTGTTGAAGCCAGGCGCTGAAAAGTTTGTATTTCGTCAGTAAGTGACGATGACGATGACGAAGGATGACGATGACGATGGATGACGATGATGATGATGATGACGCCACTCTACATCACTTATCCTACCCCTGTGTCGATTTTCATTCATTGAATGGTTATCACCCGCGTAAGTCCCGACCCTGCGGGATTTTCGAGATCAAAAGTATCCTATGTTACTCTCCATCATTTAAACTATCCCTATGCAAATTTTCATCCAATAAATATTATCACCCGCGTAAGTCCCGATCCCGCGGGATTTTCGGGACCAAAAGTATCCTATGTTACTCTCTATCACTTAAACTATCACTATGCAAATTTTCATCTATTAAATAGTTATCACCTGCGTAAGTCCCGATCCCGCGGGATTTTCGGGATCAAAAGTATCCTATGATACTCTCCATCATTTAAACTATCCCTATGCAAATTTTCATCCATTAATATTATCACCCGCGTAAGTCCCGATCCCGCGGGATTTTCGGGATCAAAAGTATCCTATGTTACTCTCCATCATTTAAACTATCCCTATGCAAATTTTCATCCAATAAATATTATCACCCGCGTAAGTCCCGATCCCGCGGGATTTTCGGGATCAAAAGTATCCTATGTTACTCTCTATCACTTAAACTATCACTATGCAAATTTTCATCTACTAAATAGTTATCACCTGCGTAAGTCCCGATCCCGCGGGATTTTCGGGATCAAAAGTATCCTATGATACTCTCCATCATTTAAACTATCCCTATGCAAATTTTCATCCATTAATATTATCACCCGCGTAAGTCCCGATCCCGCGGGATTTTCGGGATCAAAAGTATCCTATGTTACTCTCTATCACTTAAACTATCCCTATGCAAATTTTCATCTAAGAAATAGTTATCACCTGCGTAAGTCCCGATCCCGCGGGATTTTCGGGATCAAAAGTATCCTATGTTACTCTCCATCATTTAAACTATCCCTATGCAAATTTTCATCTAATAAATATTATCACCCGCGTAAGTCCCGATCCCGCGGGATTTTCGGGATCAAAAGTATCCTATGTTACTCTCCATAATTTAAACTATCCCTATGCAAATTTTCATCCAAATCGGTCGAGCCGTTTGACCGTGAAGAGGGAACAAACAAACAAACAAACAAACAAACAAACAAACAAACAAACAAACAGATTTTCGGATTTATAATATTAGTAAGATAAGATAGGACAAGGACCGTTGCTTATCATCTATCGCCGCCTTATGACAATTTTGGTATTCATAAAGCGGTCTTCGCAACTATTCAAAGTGTTTGCTTAGTAAAGTCGAAATTTTTCAAATTTAGATTGTATACTTAACAAAAATAATGTCCATAACTTTGCTTCTCTGTTATGATTATGAAGTTATTTTTATTTTATTTGTTCCCTATATTACTAAAAGAAATTTCAATTCAAAGTTTATGCTTAGTTTTTGCTAAGCACAGTCTGAGCAAAGTCAAAGTAAACATTGTAGATTTTAGTTCAGCCTAAGTGTTTTCAGTTACGATTATTCGTTACTGGGGGGGTAGGTAGGTACCCCCAATTATATTAGTTTTTAAATTACCCTAGCTAGACTATCTAGGTAGATAGCTGTAGGTAGGTAAATATTGTATGCCTGTAGGTAGTGGGATGGGAAGCGATTGTATCCAAAATATGTTTATACATATTACCTAAAAGCCTCTAAGTATATACCTACGTAGCGGCGCCCCGCGGTTTTGGCCGGGCTCACGGACAAATCTCGATTTCGCAGAAATATCGGGATAAAAAGAAGCCGCGGGAAGGGGACTTATGCGGGTGAAACGGTACCTACCTACGGGGTATTAATATATACGGACCTACTCACAAAATTTCAGCTATATGTATAATATTGGTTACCAACATAAGCCGGTACGCGGAGGTTTTAAATAGAAGAACCGCTCGACGCAGCTCCAGCACGAGACCAAGATCATTGAACCATGATCGAAACGTTGAGGTAAGAAAATTGCAAAGTACTTAAAAAAATCTTGCGATTACGACCCGGGAAAATATTTGATTAAGGACGCGACTCATGTGAAATCCCTTCCGATGGAATGGTTTTATTCATAACCGGTATCAAATAGATCTTTAAACAATGTATTATGTTATTGTACATGATACAAGAAGTGTCCCCTTCATTTCAAAAACAATAAAAAATAACTTTAAATACCACTATTATACAGGCAAAGTTACCCCTGTTTTACAAAATAAATCAATTTTTCTTCTAAATCCTTAACCGCTATATTTTTTTATAGGCATCATAATATTAGAAAATACAATACCTAGAACCCCTTCATCGCATTTTTTCAAAATATTATTTTAATCTTCGTTAATTATTGATTTTACGAGAAATTGTAGATTTTTCACGCAATTCCATCTCGCTCATTTATATGCAATAGGACAAGGACCGTTGCTTATCATCTATCGCCGCCTTAAGAGTTCCAATCGTGTTAGTTCAAAAACTTTATTATACAAACTTACAAAAATATGTATTCTTCGCTGATGCGATGGCGTCGAAACTCGGTATGTAGGAAACATAAGGTACAGAAAGTAGGTTTCTTCTTATTCGATAAGCAAGGTAGATGATTGGTGTTTAACCGTTATCTCACCTGATGATAAATGATGGACTTAATGGTCTACGATGTAGCACGTGCATCTGAAGAAACGAAAATATATTATGTTAATTACGTTGATTCCATCCATTATTAGTTCAAAGCGGAACATGGTCCAGTCCGCTTGGAGCTACGACTTAGGCCGGTGGTAACGAGCCGAATTTGGAGAATAAATAACACGTACTAGGCTACTTTACGGGTTTCACGCGGGTGAAACCGCGGGGCGCAGCTAGTATCTTACTAATATTAGTAAACGCGAAAGTGTAAGTGTAAGTACCTGTGTATGTGACTTTGTTACTCTTTCCTTTTGTCGCTCAAAAAATTTAGGTAAATTTTAATCACGACTCACGACTACTTTTAAAAACAACAGATAATTGAAAAAAAAAATCCTCTTTTTTGAAGTTGCTTTTTATTTATTGTTTTATTATATTTGATGTTTTTTAATTTTAAACTAGCTGAGCGATGACGCATTTGTAAGACATCGTGGTAGGGCGGAACATAATATTATGGAGACTATGTGCTACTATGACTACTTATATGCTAAATAAAATTCAGTCCGTATTGGATAGTCGTGAGTAAAAATCGAATCGAGAATTTCCTAACCTTCAAATCAAAGATTGGAAGTCGGAAATAAGAGTGGTTTTTTTTTTCATTTTTTGTATCCACTGCTAATGCCATCTTTTGAGTGACTTTAACCTTATTTCTGGTTATAAGTTTTCAAGAGTACATTAGATGTCGCAACTTCCCTTACAATTTGTTTTAGTTTACTAAAACAGAATAGATGACTCTGTTCTAAATTTTCAGTGTCAGAGTTGCTGTGCGAAAAAAACTTACACAATATAAGGTAAAATAACATGACTAAGAATGTTTGTTTTGTTATATTGAAGTTTTTATTATTTTATTCGCCACAGTGTTTTTAATATTAAAGTTGATGAATATTATATTTAATTATTCATAATGTATATGAAAGAAAAAAGACGTGATTACAATAACATAATGTTGATAAAATCCTTTTTTGGTGTCTGCTAAAGTACTGGCTGGATATAAAAAAAATGTTTTTTTTGCTAAATATGACAATAAAATGAATGTCACGTAAGCGCGGGAAAATCCAAAATAATTTGTTGTAAAGATAAATTAATTTTATGAATAAACCAGCGTTAAAAACGTAAGTTCTAGCTGAAATCAACTAATATATTTCATGCCACATTGTTCATCGTAGTTTAAAATTCGATGTTGGTTGTAAATTGTTTACACGACAGCAACACTGCCGCGAGCAAAGCACGTATAATTTTATACTCATGTAGGTCAATGAAAAAATGGCTTAGCACCGAAGTTTGTTCTTATGTATCGTGGCAAGACATAATTTATAATTTAAATGGCCTTCAGTGACCTATGTCATATAAGTAATGCTTACAAAACCGTCGAAAATGATACAGATCAGGTGAGTGCAGTGAAATGTGAGGTTTGTTGTGGGAAGCAATTCCAATGGGTGTTGTAAATGTCTTGACCTGTCAATTTGAATCAAAATCCGGGTGATGAAAGAAGGAATAAGCAGTCCAAAGTGTTATTCTACTCGTGAACTCTATATACAATGGTTTTCTACTCTTCTTGAGCCCCAGAAGTTGGAAAGAACCTCACCACCTACATAGCTGTGTAGTGCCCAAAATTTTCCTTGAAAAAATGTGATGTGATGACATAGTAGAATGCACATCATATTTTTAGAATTCTGTTAATTTGTATGTCTGAGGACACAATAACAAGGTAACATTCGTCTTATATAATTAGAATGAACCATTTTCTCTAGTGTTGCTTTCACTTTGAAAATATCTTGCTGGATTCTTCAACAATAATATGCTACCTACTGGATACTTAAAAGATGTTTACCATTTACTTTTGTCCTTCATGTTGTGCTTTTGGTATAATAACAAGATGATATTTTTATACAGTCATAGTCTATCTAGTACTAATCTATGTGCTTGTGTAGGTACCTACTAATTGTATGGGTACATACTATATTTAATTTGATTATGTTTACATATTAAAATGTAAAATAGAAACAAAGATCTGCAAAATAGAATAAAGTTTCATAGGTACCTACTTATCTTACTAATATTATAAACACAAAAGTTTGTATGTATGTATGTATGTATGTATGTATGTGAGGTTGTTACTCTGTCACGCAAAAACTACTGAACCGATTGCGATGAAACTTTGAATATAGGTAGCTGGGCATCTGGATTAACACATAGGCTACTTTTTAGGAATACTTTTTATCCCGATATTCCCGTGGGAAGGGGGCTTAGCGGATGAAACCGTGGGCGCAGCTAGTCTATTATGTATGTGAATGTATAATAATATTGTGCACATTAGTCTCTTTCAAATGGGACACTCCCATTTTCTAACTGTCCCAATGTCATAGGTAAGGATAAGTTCATTTTATTTTATTATATTTGAAAAGCAGACAGTGAATATGACCCATGGTGGGTGGGATTTAAAACCACAAACTTCAGAATGAACATTATGGTATCTACCACTAGACCAACAGATAAGGGTAAAACAGGAGTTTTGATAATTGATCGAACTGGTGTTTGGTCAAACTTCATTTTGAATAGAATTGAATGTTGAATAGTAGGATTCAACTTTTAAAACATTTACAGCTGAATACAGAAACACCACATAAAGTTTGAGAGGTACTTCCATAATCAAGCAGCTTCAAAATTTAAAATTAGTATGTGAATTAGAAATAGAATTCAAATTTAAATAGTTTATCTGTAATAGGCTGTAAGATGAAGGAAAACACCGTGAGGAAACGGCGGCTTAAAATCACGCACAAAGGCCCAGTTGTAGGGCTAATTGCGGAAAACACACAGTTAAAACTTTAACTTTTAGGCTGTAAGATTCTTTGAAATTGATTACAAATCAACAGTCTATGTGGCACTGGCTACCATATTGGAAGATAGACAGATAAAACAACATACTGCCTTTGTACATACATCATTGTTAGAATGAATGACTAATTTGACCTTACATCCTGTTTAAAATAAGATGGTGCCCCTTTCAGACTATCCCTTTGTTGTGGATAAGGAAAAAATAAAAAATATTGTGCAACACACTTCATTGTTGAAAACAACACACCTCAGTATTCCTTCAGTTAGGGGAGACAATTCGTGACAAACTGTCTTGTGCTTTGAGTAAAGATCCACAATCAATTCATAAATTTCAGGTTTTAATTATTCTTAACAACAGAACTATTTAGAAATAAAAAAAATGGTTTTTCTTCTCTGTATTTGATTTGCTTGTAGGCAGGTTATTTTAAATTTTTTTAGTCACATACATTATTTATTTAAAAAAAATATTTTCTTTACAGTCGGAACGCATTATGGAAGAAAACTCGATTGTACGAGATCTCATCAGCAAAATCCTTGATGACAGCGGACCCCCAGAGAGTACCAGGTAATATGACATCATTACAGAACTAACTGTGCCTTTACCTATGTTAACCTAAATTTAAAGGATTACTTACAGCTTTTAAAGCAGGACCTTAACTGCTCTTGCTTGCTGACAGTACCATAATGTAAATGTCTTATTGATTTTTATTTTGATTGATTGATCTGCTTAAAAGCAGCCCTGTTTATTTTGTACCATAAACTTTATTTGACTTCGTAAACAATTCAAAGGCAGGCCTGGTAAAGAACTGTGTATAGTTTTAATTTTCTAAGTGTTGAGAGTGCAGCATCAGATCAAACAGACAGACAAGCAAGTGATCCTATAACCTTTTGAGGTATGGAACCCTAAAAACGGTCCTTCTCCAAAGTCACATTACTGAAATTGATTTCATTCTTATCATTTCAAAGGTTTGGGTGCCAAAACTCAAAATGCAAATGGAACCCAAGTCCTTTCTTCAAATAATATTAAAACTCCAACTCTTTATTTCCAAGTTTCATTGCAATTGGGTCAGTAGTCTCATAAACCTGCACTTTGAAATGTTGTTAATAGAAATAACAAATAAGTATGTTTTTTTCAGCACTATTCCACCACCGGAAAAAAGTCTAAACCTTCCAAATGGCCACTACCCAAAAGATACTGGGACATGTTACCCACCACCTTCATACAACTACCAAAACCTGCCAAACTTCAATAATTATCCACAGAATGACCAAAATTTCAACTACAACATGCAAAACGGGTTTGGTAACACAAACGGCTTTGTCAATTACAACGACAATGATGTCAATGCGCTGCTTTCTATGGATGTAACTGATGCTTCAAACGATGTTACACCAGAACAGCTAAATCTCCTAAGATTAGCCGCTCAAGAAATCGGCGGAGCTCAATTCTCAACCCCTAATGATAAGTTCTTTAACTACTTTGAAGGAAATCAAAGGAATTCCCTACCAGAAACAAATATGATAAACTATCAACAGAATTTCAATCGACCAAACAGTATGGATATGAATTTCAACAACTTTGAGAACCCTTACAACCAAAGATACTCGAACTTTAATAAAGATAATCAGGATCCAACTGAAATCTTGTCTTATTTGAGTCAATTGAATCTCTCACTCGATAGAAATAGGGATGAGAATGGCATGAACGGAATGGATTTCAAAATGCCAATGGATATGCAAACACACCATCAGAACGACGAATTCAATAAAATGTTAGATGATCGAAATAAAATGATGTTTAATCGCAACTTTCAGCAACCAAATAAGAACTTTGAAAACAATCATTATTTCGATGTAATGGGGCATGATCGGCCAATAAATCCGATGAACTTTGATTATACGAACCAAACACAACAGAATCCAAACTTCAAGCCCAATGGGTTTCATCAAAATGAGTTTGTGCAACGTCAGAACCAAATGCTTCATCGGGACAACTTCTCCAATGAACAGAGGAGTTTTGACAACAACATCAATAATGTTAATACGAATAATATGCAACAGATGGCTTTAATGAGACAGAATCAGGAGCTGACGCGACAGATGGGTTTGTTGATGAGAAACAGGCCTCCGCCCAATCAGTTGAATGTTGATGTTTCGTTTTTACATGAGAATAATCCTTTTAATCTTGGTAAGTGATTTTTTATTAAATATCATACTCACAATTTTCTCGGTTTCATCTCTCTCGGAAGCCTTGGGTCCAATTAAATTATCACAGTCACATCTAAATTGTGCGATTGATTAGGACTCTTATCAATACTTTTTTAAACCAAACCATCTCCAAAGAGCCACCATTTACAATGACTTCCTTGACTTGACTTTTACTACTACGACTCGATTGTTTTGATGAAAATTGCAAATAACTTGCAAAATTAAAAATACATGACCCTGGCTACTTTTCAAATGGCCATTATCAGTTCACAACCGATAAGAAATAATCTATACTAATATTATAAAGCTGAAGAGTTTGTTTGTTTGTTTGAACGCGCTAATCTCAGGAACTGCTGGTCCGATTTAAAAAATTCTTTTTGTGTTTGATAGTCCATTCATCGAGGAAGGTTATAGGCTATATTACATTACGCTACGACTAATAGGAGCGGAGCATCCATGAAATATGTTGCAAAAACGGGAAAAAAATCCCCCTTTTCCGAGATTCTGTCGCGTGCGCTGAGTAAACGGTCAAAGTTACATAAAAACCATTTATGAGAGAATTCTTCCTCTAAAAAGGATCTAATAAATAGTCCGCGACAGCATATGTCTAACTCTTAAGGTTGACTAAATATAACATCTTTTAGAGTAATGAAATTTATTGTAGAACAATGCATTGTTTCCGAAGGTAATTTTGTAAATATGATATTAATCCTTATCCAAATAAATACGTTATTCATTAAAAGTATTTAATTTTAAACATAATTATTGTCCTTAACATCACTTGATTTCAATGAATATCTCACGAGATATTACAGTTTTAAAATAACTCCACAATAAATAATTACTAAGTACCAAGCGTGCATATATACACGTAGCGGGCGACGATGATGAGGGTGGCCAGCCAACTCTGTGAGGCATCATGCCGCGCGGCTCAATCGGTCGGCTCCATGCGAGACGGTTGTGTCACCAAACTGCAGTGCTTTTTAAAAATTCTTTTGCAATATCTCATTGTACTTTTGATTCCTAATATTTTGTTTTATGTTGGTATAATTAATATTATAAAGAAGTTACGTTGGTAACATGTATGTATGTATGTATGTATTTTGGGGGTCATCTCAGAAACATCTAGACCTATTTCAAAAATTCTTTTACTAATAGACAGCTACATTATCCAGATATGACATAGGCTACTTTTGATCCCGATATTCCCTCGGGATCGGGACTTACGCGAGTGAAACTGCGGGACGGCAGCTATGAAAAATAAAGTCGTGTATTTAAAACTCAACAACCCGTGAACCGATATGAGTGAAATTTGTACAGGGTTGGCTTAGAGGTAGAAATAATATACATATAGGGTACTTTGAATGATCGTACGGGTTAAGCAACACTTGGTACAACATACGTGATGGGTGAAAAAGAGCGGGTGACCCGATATTCATAAAACTTGGTACAGGGTTGGTTTAGAGGTAGAAATATTATATAGTACTTTGAATGATCGTTAAGCAATACTTGGTATGACATACGTGAGGGATCATTAACGTTACGGGATAGGAAGTTACGCGGGTGAAACCGCGGGGCGCAGCTAGTAATAAATAAATATTGCACAACATTACACACAGCGCAATCTAGCCCCAAACTAAGTTCTAGGCTTGTACTATACTACTAATATCATTATTATTATACAATAATAATAATGCTTATGTTTCCAGGTCTGGGAACATTGCTAGGCCCAAGTCCACCGGTGGGGCAGCACGTCTTACCATCTCCTATGTTGGATCTACCGCTCCTGGCACCCTTCTACGCTATGAGGAATATGAGGTAAGATGATGATGATGAGAGGTTTGGCTGCAACTTGTAATTACCTTGTAATAATTAAACGAATGCAATGGGTGGTAAAGCTAAAATTTATAGTGCGTACTTTGACTTTGCGTCTGAGCAAAGTCAAGAGCAATGGACAACGAAGTTCGGACCCGGCCGGCGCTCGGGACGGTCATCCCTTATTCTACCGGTATTAGAATATAGATAGATATATATATAGAATAATATATTATAGATATATATATAGAATAATATATTATAGATTTACATATATATAGAATAATATATTATAGATGGAATAAACCGCCGTCTAACATCTGCTATAACTATGTCAATGGAGTCCTCACATGTAGCAACTGCGCTCGTACTTTTAACGCCAAAATAGGTTACATAAGTCATGTGAGGTCACATAATATTAGATCGGACCCGTAAACGAATTAGCTGAAATGCAGACGCTGTAGCCGAAATCGGTTATGAAGTATATATATATTCGACCGGCTGAGGCGTCGGTGACTCACAGCTTGAATCTTTGCATCAGTATTGACTACAAATGACGTGTTCCAGGAATACGTCGTCTGGTATCCTGGCGGCGCGGCTGGACGCGTGCTACGAGCAGTGGCGACAGCTGGAGCGGGAGAGGAAGCGGACTGAAGCGCGCCTGGCACTCGGTGAGGGGCTACAGAACAGAACAGAGAACATTAAATTTACAACAAAAGCCCTAAAGAACACCAAAGACACAATAAAAAACAACATCTCACATCTTACTCTTACTAATATTATAAACGCGAAAGTTTGTATGTATGTAAGTATGTATGTACGTGAGTTTGTTACTCCTTCACGCAAAAACTACTGAACCGATTGCGATAAAATCTGTCTGAGACCTGTAACTATACCTAATAAAATAAAATAAAAATAAAAACTTGAAATATAGGTAGCTGGATATCGGGAATAAAACATAGGCTACTTTTTATCCCGATATTCCTGCGGGTGAAACCGCGGGGCGCAGCTAGTAATATACAAGGTGTAACGGGTAAGTCCTTTTAAGCCGAAAGGGGGTTGTTCTGAACGTCTAGGCGAACCACTTTTGTTCTACAACTTTTGGAAGTTAGAAGAAGAAGGAAGAAGTAGTTTTCGAAAATTTTAAGTTTATAGTTTACTTGAAAATCAGCCCGCCAACCACCTGGACTCGAACCATTTCAAAGGATTTGACGACGCTGGGCCTAACACCAGCAATGACCGAAGATCGTAATAAGTGGCGATCTAGTATCAGGAGGGCCGACCCCAAATAGGGAATGTGCCAGGGGAATGATGATGATGAGTTTACTTGAAAATCAGCTGTTTCTCAGAGTTCGAGGTCATTGACCTAATCTTGTCCTTTCATTTAGTTTAGTCGACAACAGTCGAAACTACAATTACGTTTATTTTCAAAAGCAGCTTTTTTATCAATGAACCATAACCTCAAAATTTACAAAAAAAAAGTTCGAATTTTCAAAAGTCGTAGAACAAAAGTTGTTCGCATAGATGTCTAGAACAACCCCCTTTTGCCCGCCCGTTACATCTTGTATAAATATTATTAGTTGCGCCCTGTGGTTTAACCCACGTAAGTACCGTTCCCGCGAGATTATCGGGATAAAAATCCTATGTATTATTCTAAGTCATCAGCTACCTATATTCCAAGTTTCATCGCAATCGGTTTAGTAGTATTGGCGTGATTGAGTAACAAAGTCACAGACATTCATACATATTAGTAACATAAAAACAAGGGAATTACTTCTAAAAATTTCGCGTTTTGCATAATAAAACACTTTATTTATCGCGTTGAATCGCGTTTTATTCATGGTTTTAAGCGAAACGCGATTCAACCCGATAAATAAAGTGTTTTATTAAAACAAGGGAAAAGAAAAAGAACAATAACAAAAATGTCCAAGCCTTGGCTACTGACCAATCTTCAGTTTTGGAGCCTTAAATTTATATCGTGTGGTGTGTTGCAGCGTACCCCGGGCGCGCGGTGTCGTCCTCCAACTCCATCCCGGTGCCGCGCCTCCCGCCGTGCCCCTCCCGCGTCGACCGCCTCACGGTCGACATGCTGCGGGAACACACCAAGGTAAGTCCTCCAACTCCATCCCGGTGCCGCGCCTCCCGCCGTGCCCCTCCCGCGTCGACCGCCTCACGGTCGACATGCTGCGGGAACACACCAAGGTAAGTCCTCCAACTCCATCCCGGTGCCGCGCCTCCCGCCGTGCCCCTCCCGCGTCGACCGCCTCACGGTCGACATGCTGCGGGAACACACCAAGGTAAGTCCTCCAACTCCATCCCGGTGCCGCGCCTCCCGCCGTGCCCCTCCCGCGTCGACCGCCTCACGGTCGACATGCTGCGGGAACACACCAAGGTAAGTCCTCCAACTCCATCCCGGTGCCGCGCCTCCCGCCGTGCCCCTCCCGCGTCGACCGCCTCACGGTCGACATGCTGCGGGAACACACCAAGGTAAGTCCTCCAACTCCATCCCGGTGCCGCGCCTCCCGCCGTGCCCCTCCCGCGTCGACCGCCTCACGGTCGACATGCTGCGGGAACACACCAAGGTAAGTCCTCCAACTCCATCCCGGTGCCGCGCCTCCCGCCGTGCCCCTCCCGCGTCGACCGCCTCACGGTCGACATGCTGCGGGAACACACCAAGGTAAGTCCTCCAACTCCATCCCGGTGCCGCGCCTCCCGCCGTGCCCCTCCCGCGTCGACCGCCTCACGGTCGACATGCTGCGGGAACACACCAAGGTAAGTCCTCCAACTCCATCCCGGTGCCGCGCCTCCCGCCGTGCCCCTCCCGCGTCGACCGCCTCACGGTCGACATGCTGCGGGAACACACCAAGGTAAGTCCTCCAACTCCATCCCGGTGCCGCGCCTCCCGCCGTGCCCCTCCCGCGTCGACCGCCTCACGGTCGACATGCTGCGGGAACACACCAAGGTAAGTCCTCCAACTCCATCCCGGTGCCGCGCCTCCCGCCGTGCCCCTCCCGCGTCGACCGCCTCACGGTCGACATGCTGCGGGAACACACCAAGGTAAGTCCTCCAACTCCATCCCGGTGCCGCGCCTCCCGCCGTGCCCCTCCCGCGTCGACCGCCTCACGGTCGACATGCTGCGGGAACACACCAAGGTAAGTCCTCCAACTCCATCCCGGTGCCGCGCCTCCCGCCGTGCCCCTCCCGCGTCGACCGCCTCACGGTCGACATGCTGCGGGAACACACCAAGGTAAGTCCTCCAACTCCATCCCGGTGCCGCGCCTCCCGCCGTGCCCCTCCCGCGTCGACCGCCTCACGGTCGACATGCTGCGGGAACACACCAAGGTAAGTCCTCCAACTCCATCCCGGTGCCGCGCCTCCCGCCGTGCCCCTCCCGCGTCGACCGCCTCACGGTCGACATGCTGCGGGAACACACCAAGGTAAGTCCTCCAACTCCATCCCGGTGCCGCGCCTCCCGCCGTGCCCCTCCCGCGTCGACCGCCTCACGGTCGACATGCTGCGGGAACACACCAAGGTAAGTCCTCCAACTCCATCCCGGTGCCGCGCCTCCCGCCGTGCCCCTCCCGCGTCGACCGCCTCACGGTCGACATGCTGCGGGAACACACCAAGGTAAGTCCTCCAACTCCATCCCGGTGCCGCGCCTCCCGCCGTGCCCCTCCCGCGTCGACCGCCTCACGGTCGACATGCTGCGGGAACACACCAAGGTAAGTCCTCCAACTCCATCCCGGTGCCGCGCCTCCCGCCGTGCCCCTCCCGCGTCGACCGCCTCACGGTCGACATGCTGCGGGAACACACCAAGGTAAGTCCTCCAACTCCATCCCGGTGCCGCGCCTCCCGCCGTGCCCCTCCCGCGTCGACCGCCTCACGGTCGACATGCTGCGGGAACACACCAAGGTAAGTCCTCCAACTCCATCCCGGTGCCGCGCCTCCCGCCGTGCCCCTCCCGCGTCGACCGCCTCACGGTCGACATGCTGCGGGAACACACCAAGGTAAGTCCTCCAACTCCATCCCGGTGCCGCGCCTCCCGCCGTGCCCCTCCCGCGTCGACCGCCTCACGGTCGACATGCTGCGGGAACACACCAAGGTAAGTCCTCCAACTCCATCCCGGTGCCGCGCCTCCCGCCGTGCCCCTCCCGCGTCGACCGCCTCACGGTCGACATGCTGCGGGAACACACCAAGGTAAGTCCTCCAACTCCATCCCGGTGCCGCGCCTCCCGCCGTGCCCCTCCCGCGTCGACCGCCTCACGGTCGACATGCTGCGGGAACACACCAAGGTAAGTCCTCCAACTCCATCCCGGTGCCGCGCCTCCCGCCGTGCCCCTCCCGCGTCGACCGCCTCACGGTCGACATGCTGCGGGAACACACCAAGGTAAGTCCTCCAACTCCATCCCGGTGCCGCGCCTCCCGCCGTGCCCCTCCCGCGTCGACCGCCTCACGGTCGACATGCTGCGGGAACACACCAAGGTAAGTCCTCCAACTCCATCCCGGTGCCGCGCCTCCAGCCGTGCCCCTCCCGCGTCGACCGCCTCACGGTCGACATGCTGCGGGAACACACCAAGGTAAGTCCTCCAACTCCATCCCGGTGCCGCGCCTCCCGCCGTGCCCCTCCCGCGTCGACCGCCTCACGGTCGACATGCTGCGGGAACACACCAAGGTAAGTCCTCCAACTCCATCCCGGTGCCGCGCCTCCCGCCGTGCCCCTCCCGCGTCGACCGCCTCACGGTCGACATGCTGCGGGAACACACCAAGGTAAGTCCTCCAACTCCATCCCGGTGCCGCGCCTCCAGCCGTGCCCCTCCCGCGTCGACCGCCTCACGGTCGACATGCTGCGGGAACACACCAAGGTAAGTCCTCCAACTCCATCCCGGTGCCGCGCCTCCCGCCGTGCCCCTCCCGCGTCGACTGCCTCACGGTCGACATGCTGCGGGAACACACCAAGGTAAGTCCTCCAACTCCATCCCGGTGCCGCGCCTCCCGCCGTGCCCCTCCCGCGTCGACCGCCTCACGGTCGACATGCTGCGGGAACACACCAAGGTAAGTCCTCCAACTCCATCCCGGTGCCGCGCCTCCCGCCGTGCCCCTCCCGCGTCGACCGCCTCACGGTCGACATGCTGCGGGAACACACCAAGGTAAGTCCTCCAACTCCATCCCGGTGCCGCGCCTCCCGCCGTGCCCCTCCCGCGTCGACCGCCTCACGGTCGACATGCTGCGGGAACACACCAAGGTAAGTCCTCCAACTCCATCCCGGTGCCGCGCCTCCCGCCGTGCCCCTCCCGCGTCGACCGCCTCACGGTCGACATGCTGCGGGAACACACCAAGGTAAGTCCTCCAACTCCATCCCGGTGCCGCGCCTCCCGCCGTGCCCCTCCCGCGTCGACCGCCTCACGGTCGACATGCTGCGGGAACACACCAAGGTAAGTCCTCCAACTCCATCCCGGTGCCGCGCCTCCCGCCGTGCCCCTCCCGCGTCGACCGCCTCACGGTCGACATGCTGCGGGAACACACCAAGGTAAGTCCTCCAACTCCATCCCGGTGCCGCGCCTCCCGCCGTGCCCCTCCCGCGTCGACCGCCTCACGGTCGACATGCTGCGGGAACACACCAAGGTAAGTCCTCCAACTCCATCCCGGTGCCGCGCCTCCCGCCGTGCCCCTCCCGCGTCGACCGCCTCACGGTCGACATGCTGCGGGAACACACCAAGGTAAGTCCTCCAACTCCATCCCGGTGCCGCGCCTCCCGCCGTGCCCCTCCCGCGTCGACCGCCTCACGGTCGACATGCTGCGGGAACACACCAAGGTAAGTCCTCCAACTCCATCCCGGTGCCGCGCCTCCCGCCGTGCCCCTCCCGCGTCGACCGCCTCACGGTCGACATGCTGCGGGAACACACCAAGGTAAGTCCTCCAACTCCATCCCGGTGCCGCGCCTCCCGCCGTGCCCCTCCCGCGTCGACCGCCTCACGGTCGACATGCTGCGGGAACACACCAAGGTAAGTCCTCCAACTCCATCCCGGTGCCGCGCCTCCCGCCGTGCCCCTCCCGCGTCGACCGCCTCACGGTCGACATGCTGCGGGAACACACCAAGGTAAGTCCTCCAACTCCATCCCGGTGCCGCGCCTCCCGCCGTGCCCCTCCCGCGTCGACCGCCTCACGGTCGACATGCTGCGGGAACACACCAAGGTAAGTCCTCCAACTCCATCCCGGTGCCGCGCCTCCCGCCGTGCCCCTCCCGCGTCGACCGCCTCACGGTCGACATGCTGCGGGAACACACCAAGGTAAGTCCTCCAACTCCATCCCGGTGCCGCGCCTCCCGCCGTGCCCCTCCCGCGTCGACCGCCTCACGGTCGACATGCTGCGGGAACACACCAAGGTAAGTCCTCCAACTCCATCCCGGTGCCGCGCCTCCCGCCGTGCCCCTCCCGCGTCGACCGCCTCACGGTCGACATGCTGCGGGAACACACCAAGGTAAGTCCTCCAACTCCATCCCGGTGCCGCGCCTCCCGCCGTGCCCCTCCCGCGTCGACCGCCTCACGGTCGACATGCTGCGGGAACACACCAAGGTAAGTCCTCCAACTCCATCCCGGTGCCGCGCCTCCCGCCGTGCCCCTCCCGCGTCGACCGCCTCACGGTCGACATGCTGCGGGAACACACCAAGGTAAGTCCTCCAACTCCATCCCGGTGCCGCGCCTCCCGCCGTGCCCCTCCCGCGTCGACCGCCTCACGGTCGACATGCTGCGGGAACACACCAAGGTAAGCCCCACCTCTTTGCCAGCCAGACACCCTTCATTCGGGTGTCTGGCGAGCGATTGCCACGATATTAAGGCTGAAATCTAAAGTTTTTAAAGCTTGTGTGTTTCCGCAATTAGCCCTACTATTGGGCCTGTGTGCGTGATTTTAAGCCGTGGGATTCCCCTCACGATGTTTTCCTTCATCGTAAGAGCGATGTTAATAGCGCACATAAATTTTTCTTAAACAAAAACATATTGGTGCGCGGCCGGGATTTGAAACCACGACCTTCGAAAGTCGGGGTATCTACCACTAGACCGACACCGCTCTCAGGCTGAAATCTATGCATGCTTCAACTTTTCTAAGCCTGATATCTATCGTACTTTGACTTTGCTAAGCAAACACTTTGAGTTTTTTTTGACGATGACGACTTTGACGATCTTCACAACTATTCAACGTTTTTGCTTAGTAATGTCGAAGTTTTTCAAATTTAGAATGTTAACCGATCAAAAATAATGATCTAAAGTTAGCTTCTCTATTATGACTATGAAGATCTTTTTATTTTATTTGTATTGCAAAATGTTAGAATTAAAGAAATGCTTTCTAAAAACCACACCCGACGGCTTGAACCTGCATTTTGGGAGATCTGTCCCGAAATTAAACAAAATGTTAATAAGACAAATTCGACTATAAATTCTAATTCAAATTTTGTGCTTAGCATAAATTTTGCCAAGTTTTTGCTAAGCTAAGGCTGAGCAATGAATGACTCACAATTCACACAAATATTCCAATTACATTAAAATTCATAGAAAAATAAAATGCTACTTACAATCTCTATAATATAAAAATTAAAAAAACATAACCTATAAGATTACACGAAACATTTTTCCTAAAGCTACAAATAGAAAATGTCATCGAGGGAATCCGCATGAGGCACGATGATGAAAAATTAGGATTTAAAATAATTTTTATCACAATTAATTTTTTTATGAAATTGTTTACACATTTTTAACACCGTTTATCTGCCAAAGCCTAAACTGCCATTATTCTTTCCTGTGTTGGGAACTTGCGCTGACAAATTTTCAGCGTTTATAAAATAACGAAGGTTTGGTGTTCACGGGCCTACTAATTCAAGTCTTGTTAGGGGCAGAACTTGAGAAACTTAATTTTTAAATGTTGGATACACTTTAAAACACATCAGTTTAAAATAAAACGTACTGTTTAGTTCAAATAATAGAAAGATATGCAAAAATAAATTAAATCTATCGTTGCATTAAAGACTTTCAAAATAAAAGTGAGACAATATTTTCCAGGTACTAACCCTGATGGGTAAAATGGAGACGCTCCGTGCCAGCGTGTGCATCACACAGAACAAGAAGGGCAACAAGGAGGACCCGAAGATCACCGTGCTGAAGCGGGGCCAGGAGAATGTTGCCGGTGACAGGCCGGCCACACTCGACCCCGCTACCTTCGATCCCACCACGTGGAGGGACGATGTCAAACATTTGGCTGAAATGTACGTAGTTCCTTACTTAAAAAAAAATTGAATTTTTTTTTACTAAAACTAACTTTGTTTAAAATGGTGTCCAGTGCACCTCACAAAGAAATCGAGACGGCGATGTTGAACTGGCGCAGCGCGGTGAGCGCGGTGCAAGCCGCGAGGAAACGGGAGGTGCATCCACATCATCACACGATGAAGCGGCATCATGATCGTAAGTTTTTACTAAATATTTTACAAGGAAAAATACATATTCAAAAATTCTCCCATTAAAGGATTCGAACATGAGCGCTTACCGGGCAAATGCGTTAACTATTGCGCCACACGGGAATCCACGTGACACGGTGAATTAACGATTATGCATCATCTGCATCCATGATTATGCACCATTATAAAAACTTTATACCGATTTCACTCCGTATAGTGAGATTTGACTGGCGCGTCGGGCGAATATCTGCAATGCGCAATTAATGTAGAAGGTTGATGGTGCGATTCTCTCTTGGCGCAAATATTTGACTAAAATAAATAAAAGACTGGTCTGGGTGTTCTCTATAAAGGTATTTGAAAAAATGAAACAAAAAAACCGTATACGATTTTAAACTGACATGGTTGTATTCACTACTAAAATTACTTAATAACGGGGTATTTACCATGTTAAATAATTTATTCGCGGAGCTCGATATTTCGCTGGTAATTTGAAATGACCAGCGAAATAACGAGCTCTGCGAATAAATTATTTAACATGGTAAATACCCCGTTATTAAGTAATTTTAGTAAAATAACCGTAGTATACACTAGTAGCTGCGCCCCGCGGTTTCACCCGCGCGAGTCCCGATGTACCCCAGAATAATAGTTGTTTTTGTATTCCAGCAATACTGCAGCTAGCGGAAGCAGTAAAGCAGTTGTGTACATGCGCACGGCGAGCGCGGACCGCCATGTGGTGCGACCTCACGCTCACCGTCGCACTCGCACCCGCCGCGACCCAGGTACGTACGAGCGCGGACCGCCATGTGGTGCGACCTCACGCTCACCGTCGCACTCGCACCCGCCGCGACCCAGGTACGTACGAGCGCGGACCGCCATGTGGTGCGACCTCACGCTCACCGTCGCACTCGCACCCGCCGCGACCCAGGTACGTACGAGCGCGGACCGCCATGTGGTGCGACCTCACGCTCACCGTCGCACTCGCACCCGCCGCGACCCAGGTACGTACGAGCGCGGACCGCCATGTGGTGCGACCTCACGCTCACCGTCGCACTCGCACCCGCCGCGACCCAGGTACGTACGAGCGCGGACCGCCATGTGGTGCGACCTCACGCTCACCGTCGCACTCGCACCCGCCGCGACCCAGGTACGTACGAGCGCGGACCGCCATGTGGTGCGACCTCACGCTCACCGTCGCACTCGCACCCGCCGCGACCCAGGTACGTACGAGCGCGGACCGCCATGTGGTGCGACCTCACGCTCACCGTCGCACTCGCACCCGCCGCGACCCAGGTACGTACGAGCGCGGACCGCCATGTGGTGCGACCTCACGCTCACCGTCGCACTCGCACCCGCCGCGACCCAGGTACGTACGAGCGCGGACCGCCATGTGGTGCGACCTCACGCTCACCGTCGCACTCGCACCCGCCGCGACCCAGGTACGTACGAGCGCGGACCGCCATGTGGTGCGACCTCACGCTCACCGTCGCACTCGCACCCGCCGCGACCCAGGTACGTACGAGCGCGGACCGCCATGTGGTGCGACCTCACGCTCACCGTCGCACTCGCACCCGCCGCGACCCAGGTACGTACGAGCGCGGACCGCCATGTGGTGCGACCTCACGCTCACCGTCGCACTCGCACCCGCCGCGACCCAGGTACGTACGAGCGCGGACCGCCATGTGGTGCGACCTCACGCTCACCGTCGCACTCGCACCCGCCGCGACCCAGGTACGTACGAGCGCGGACCGCCATGTGGTGCGACCTCACGCTCACCGTCGCACTCGCACCCGCCGCGACCCAGGTACGTACGAGCGCGGACCGCCATGTGGTGCGACCTCACGCTCACCGTCGCACTCGCACCCGCCGCGACCCAGGTACGTACGAGCGCGGACCGCCATGTGGTGCGACCTCACGCTCACCGTCGCACTCGCACCCGCCGCGACCCAGGTACGTACGAGCGCGGACCGCCATGTGGTGCGACCTCACGCTCACCGTCGCACTCGCACCCGCCGCGACCCAGGTACGTACGAGCGCGGACCGCCATGTGGTGCGACCTCACGCTCACCGTCGCACTCGCACCCGCCGCGACCCAGGTACGTACGAGCGCGGACCGCCATGTGGTGCGACCTCACGCTCACCGTCGCACTCGCACCCGCCGCGACCCAGGTACGTACGAGCGCGGACCGCCATGTGGTGCGACCTCACGCTCACCGTCGCACTCGCACCCGCCGCGACCCAGGTACGTACGAGCGCGGACCGCCATGTGGTGCGACCTCACGCTCACCGTCGCACTCGCACCCGCCGCGACCCAGGTACGTACGAGCGCGGACCGCCATGTGGTGCGACCTCACGCTCACCGTCGCACTCGCACCCGCCGCGACCCAGGTACGTACGAGCGCGGACCGCCATGTGGTGCGACCTCACGCTCACCGTCGCACTCGCACCCGCCGCGACCCAGGTACGTACGAGCGCGGACCGCCATGTGGTGCGACCTCACGCTCACCGTCGCACTCGCACCCGCCGCGACCCAGGTACGTACGAGCGCGGACCGCCATGTGGTGCGACCTCACGCTCACCGTCGCACTCGCACCCGCCGCGACCCAGGTACGTACGAGCGCGGACCGCCATGTGGTGCGACCTCACGCTCACCGTCGCACTCGCACCCGCCGCGACCCAGGTACGTACGAGCGCGGACCGCCATGTGGTGCGACCTCACGCTCACCGTCGCACTCGCACCCGCCGCGACCCAGGTACGTACGAGCGCGGACCGCCATGTGGTGCGACCTCACGCTCACCGTCGCACTCGCACCCGCCGCGACCCAGGTACGTACGAGCGCGGACCGCCATGTGGTGCGACCTCACGCTCACCGTCGCACTCGCACCCGCCGCGACCCAGGTACGTACGAGCGCGGACCGCCATGTGGTGCGACCTCACGCTCACCGTCGCACTCGCACCCGCCGCGACCCAGGTACGTACGAGCGCGGACCGCCATGTGGTGCGACCTCACGCTCACCGTCGCACTCGCACCCGCCGCGACCCAGGTACGTACGAGCGCGGACCGCCATGTGGTGCGACCTCACGCTCACCGTCGCACTCGCACCCGCCGCGACCCAGGTACGTACGAGCGCGGACCGCCATGTGGTTAACGGTACTCACTTTCTCATAGAGGGTGATGAAAAGTAGAACTTCTACCCCAGGAGCAAATACTATTTTTAGCTCAAGTGAGGTACTTTAAAGCCTTCGATTCGCTCAGAATTAAGAATCCTTCGCTTCTCTCTGGATTAAAAAAACACTCTCACCTTAAAAATAGTCGTTTCTGATTGTATCCCTTGGTATACAATCAACTGTTATTCATTCCTTCATTACGACGTAACTGAATTTTAACGAATCCATGAGCAGACGTAAAAAAAAACCTATGAATGAGAATTTTCATGGAAATAAAACTTTTCGAACAGGAAAGGTAAAAACGATTGTGGTATACCTATAGAAGATGTCTATAAACCTGGAATAACAAATATTTTGTCCTAATATGCCCGCGGGATTAACGCAGATAAAACCGTGGGAACTTACTTTTTCACCAATACATCTCTTATTTACAGAATGAAGCCGGCAACAGTTCTCAGTCAACGTCAACAAAGTCTCAAGAAGTCTCGAACCTCCCGACAAACTCAACTAAACCTACTGTCGAAACAAAAGAGGTATGTTACTTTCGCATCCTATTCCTTCCTTTCGCCTCTATTCCTCATATGTATGTATTTACAAAAAAAAGTATAATATGTAGTATATCCGTTGTCTAGTACCCATAATACAAGCCCAGTGCTTAGTTTGGGGCTAGATTGCGCTGTGTGCAATGTAGTGCAATATTTATTTATTATATTACAAATGTGAAAAGGCTTGTGTCTATTACTACTTCATGCAAAACGTACTTTATTAGTTGTGATGAAATTTATAGCTAACTAACCCGCGTAAATCATAATCTAGTGGGAAATTCGGTATTCCCATACTAATAATATAAGCGTGAAATTTAATACAATATTTTCTATACTTAAAGAAATGCTTTCCAAAATAGAATAGTTCAAGCTGGCAGTCTGCAAAAATTGTTGGTAGATGGCGCTGCGTGCCTTAAAACGTATAACAATAAGAAATGCAATTTTGAATTTCGACTTGATTGAACATGCATCCGTGGCCAAATTGGAAAGGCGTTGGGACGGATCCCCGGAGATGCAGGTTCAAGTCCTGTCGGGTGCGAAATTTTTGGAAAGCAATTCTTTAAGTATAGTCATCCAAGTGTAGGAAACACTTTAAAATATTAAAAAATACAATATTTTCTTCCAGGAGAAACCCCAAACAGAAACAGCACCAAAACCAGAGACAACAACAAACACCAACCTCCAAACACCAGCCACAGCAACACCAGGAACAAATAACACCAAGAACAACAACAAACAAACGGAAAACAGCAAACGACGCATGCAGTACAAAAAAGTGAATCAAAGAAATGATTTCTACAGAAACCAACGGTATGATGCTAGATTTATGAATAGACATCCATATCACTATTTAGCTACCGGGCCTATAAATTAAGCATAAAATGCTGGGAACGAGCATAAAATGCTTGAAAAAGAGCGTTAAATTAAGCATAAATGTGTTAGGAAGTACTAGAGAATATATAAATAAGATTAAGTGACCTATTTTTGTGCGTTTAAGTTTTTTCGATGAGCTTTTTAATGTTGATTAGTTCCATTTCAAATTTGGCCTTTGGTTCAATGTCAAATTTAAATGCCATAATTAACGTGGAAGTTGATTTCGTTAATTATTTTAATGGTAATTTCAAAATATGAGTTTGACATTGTTCAATTTCGACTTGATTTTTGGAAATGGTTCTTTTATCACTAGTGTAATGGTAATTTCAAACTTTATAACCAATGTCAATGAAGAAATAGATTTAGTCAATGATCTTAAAGTCAAAATGGACTTTTGTCCATAACAATCTGTATTAGTGGTATTTTTTTAAATTAACATTTGAAATTGTTTCAATGTCATCATTAAAATTTATTTTTTCATTCACTTTAGAGCTGTTTTAAACTAATTTAAAATCATAACAAAAAAAAGCAAAATTTTCTAGAATTTTTTTTGCATTTAATAAAAGTTTTTTCTCAAAAATATTTAAAAAGGTATCCTTAGTATTTAATGGTAAATACTATAACTGAAAGGAAAAAAAATGAGTCAGTTTATAAACAAAAAATTACAAAAATAGGTTGCTTAATCTTTCTTATTCTAATCTAAAAACAAGGTAATATATAACTCAGAATGAATTTTTAACTGTAAAAATACAATTCTAGATAATGTTGTTTGTTTTCTACAGTTTTGAATTCAAGGTCCAAATCTCATATTTATAAATACGGTACCCTAAAAATGGACTCTATAGCTTTCTACTTTTAAATTTAATAATCAAAAAGGGCAGGTATTAAATAGTTTAGTAATATTATTCCCTCTGTGTTAGTTGTGTGGCACATTTTATACTCAGTAACGGGCAACACTTAGAAGAAACGAAAGAAAAAATGGGATCGATGCAATCTTTTATACCTATCATATCAAAACTAATTTAGATACGATTTTCACTTTTTCATAATAAAAATGCATTTATCTTTCATAGTGGCAACACTGTTTCATACTGATATAGGTTCTATTTCCGCCATGAAAATAAAGTTATGTATTTATGAAAGATTTACATTTTGTCTGTCACCCATATAACAAGCCTAGCTACTCATTGTGAAGCTAGATGGCGCTGAACATTAATTTATCTTACTGGTGGCTCAAAAAATGTTGCCATTGCATTGAAAGTAAAGAAGTGAATTTGCGTTCGAAATATAAACTGGTATATAGAGACCACGTTTGATAAATAATATATAGAAAAGATACATAGTAAATAACAATGTGTGTAGGTTAAATTTTATGTGTCAAAAAAACGACATTGAATTAAAATGAATTAATTTATTAATTACTGCTTAGCTAATACTGAAAAAAATATTTTAAAAAAATATTTATTTGGATCGAAACGATTTGTTGCCCAATTTAACAGTTCGGTGGGAAATACACGATTGCAATGTCAAACTAAGATTTGACATAGTTCAATGTCAATGTGGAAATTGATTTTGACATTGTCGTAGTTACAATGTGAAACATAATCACATCTCGTGCTAAAATTATAATAAACAAAAATGAAGTTAAAAGTTATAAACTATTAGTTTGTAAGAGTATTTACGTTTATCCTAAATGGAAATTAAATTAATTTTTCGCGTAGTTTTTAAGGAAAATATAATAAGTTGCTTATTATTGGTTATGGATATAGTATAAATATAATTTAGTCCGGAATTGATTGTAGTTTTTTAGGGAAATTCAGGTTGCGGGTTGAATACATTCACTGAACTGACTACTTACTTAAATTAAGCGAAAATAAAACTTAAAAAAATATTTTGTTAGGAAAATGCATTTTATAGGTACATAAAACTATTATATGCAAAGAAATGGATTCCGTGACCACAGAAAAAATACACATCACTCGCTTGGTCTGCTCGCGCTCTCAGCACGGTGTCGTCTTACATTTCATTAGCGGAGCAATGTAAATGACGTCACGTGACTGTTAGCGAAACTCAATATTTATAGTAAGTTTAAATGCCTGTAAAATCAAAACTTATGGGTATTTTTGACTTCAACATAAACTAGCGTATCTGTATACATACAAGCTTTACTGTACCACATTCTCAACCGATTTGGCATACCTATTAACATTCTTCATTTAATATAAAATCATACAAATGAAATAGGTATCGATAACCAAAATTCGAAATTACGGGTAAAATGACAACCCGCACCTGTCGATAAAAAGTTTTCGTCAATTCTTAATTTTAATTTAACCGTAGTTAAAAAGTTTACGAAAACCAATATGTTCATGAGATTTAACGTTACAGTTGTATAGAGGTAACAACTGTTTTTTTAGCCAAAACTTTATAATTATTATTCTTGTTACTTTTGACAATATTCCTTTCCTTTTGCATAGATTTATCGGTTTAACCGACAACTTTAAAGTTCTACTTCAAAGCCTTCTAGTATGTTTTAGTGTTTATGTTTAAATTACGCCAAAAATTAGTAACCTTTTGATCGTCCCATAAAAGACTTATGTTTGACAGTTTTTTTTTTTCAAATATTATCTGTAATCTGCGAAACGCCATATAAATCGGTTACAATTCCGGCCGATTAATTTATTGAAGAACCAGATCCTTCAATAAATTAATCGGCCGAAATTGTAATCGATGGTGTATGTTCGTCATTTTCATGTCGTTCAAAAAAGTTATAAGGTAAATCTTCCAATAAAACGTAGGGATTATCTATATTTTTTGGGTAAAGCATATTCTTAATTTATTGTAATTTATTTCTTTCTTATTCCTGACCTCTACGTTTAGACTGTTACGAAGAAAGAATAATGTTATCTCTATCACACTGGATAATTTAAATCTCTTTATAAAACTATTATTGGTTTGTAAAAGTTTTGATTATGGTGTCTTTAGATTAATGCACGTTTCGTGATTAGGAAAAAAAATGTATTTGCCAAAATGATTTGACTTAGAAACCCACACATAGACAGTCGTTTCTAAGTCTCTATAAAGATATTTAATTTAAATGTTATTTTTAATAGCCATATTTTGCATGTTTTCTACCGGAATTTTAGGCTTTATCGCTTCATCATCACACAGCTGCGACATTGTCTAAATAAAAATAGACAAAAATACTCAACGAATAACATATTTCAATAAAAAAGAAAGAATATAGCAATTATAACGCAAAACAATGCAATGATGCAAAACTTTCTTATTAACGCAAGAAAAATAAATATTTAAAGCGCAAACGCATCACAATACCGTGCTTAGATAATAGTGTACCAATATCAAGTTATCGCAAAGGAATATCTTAATATCGCAAAGGAATATCTTAATATCGCAAAAGTATTCTGATATTGCGAAGTATATAATTATTACCAAAATATTCTATTTAAGAGGGCAAAAACTCACTTTAACTAAATACCCATTACAAACACTTATCAATATCCTTATAATGCAAGCGCTTTGCAATAACGTAAAGATATTTCAATTACCTACTCAATAACGTCGAAATATCGTATAATTGCAGAATAATATCCTAATATTGCAAAAGTATTCTGATATTGCAAAAATATCCTGATATTGCAAAAGTATCCTGATATTGCGAAAGTATCCTGACATTGCGAACTATAATCGAGATATAAAATGCAGTTGTGTGACGAACTTATTATTATTAAGCACAATATATTTTCATATTTAATTTAAAATTAACCATTTAATAAATGAGGTAATTCAAAGCATGCTGTAACCAAAACTGTTTTATATAAATCTTCCATTGCGATTAGTGTTAGTTTTAAGATTTTTTTTTGGCTTTTCGTTGGTAACGTCAAAGAACGTAGTTACGAACATCAAACCGAAGTATTTGTAGGAAATGTATTAAAACTAGATTTCATTTTAAACTTATTTCACAATAAAATGACTCATAAATTTTCCATTGGTTGCCTTTGGTAACCACCCGCAAGTTACTAAGTTTTTCTGTGTAATTTAGATTTTTCTTTTCTAAATATACCTCACCTATTTCAAAGCAGTGCATTATTCTTATATTTCGAGTTAGGCTTTTTGGCTTAGAAGGTGTTTCTTCTAGAAATTTTTGAAAGTAGTTTTTTAAACAATAACATCTAACTATCAAATAATTTTAATACATTTCCTAACAAAATCGCAAATGAAAAACAAAAAACGGTTCCTCTAACAATCTAAGTAAAAACGGCTATTCTAGTACATACTTTTAGTAAATGTCCAATGTGGTAGTGCCTTTCAAAATGTGCATGCATTTTATAAAACCCCTATTTAACATGTACAAAAAAGTCAAAGCTTAATATAGGTTTATATTTTTCATAGTTATGCATTTCTCCCGTTGACTGTTTTTTGCTGTGTTTTAATGGGATTGGTTCGAAATGTCTAAAGTGCAGAATGACTAGTCGGTCAAAATGGCACCAATATCCCGTTCTTTAATAATAATTGTGTTAAAAATATAATCTGAGTAGGTTATAATGAGGTTTTAGCGATTTGTGTATTGAGTAATTCAGATCTAGTTTAGATAAATTACTAATATTTCGCATACACAAATAAGAGATATGATAACTGGTTATTTATAAATAAATTCCATTAAGTTTGCAATATTTGTTCTCAACCAATCCCGTTACATAATGCTTCCATTGTTTATTTTAAATTGTAACAAGTACATTGGAAATGCTACGATATTATATTCAACTTTATTTATAGTTAAAATATTGATTTATATCTTGAAGCGATTCAGCACCTTTAATTATTTTATAGATTTTAATAGTTAGTTAATTTTTCTTATAATTGATATAGTTAGAGGACAAAACGTCTAATTTAGCAAAATGTCTTAAATTAAGAATGTCGTTTTGTTATTTGTTGTTTCCGATTTTAAACTCTTTACTGAGTTTAAAACTATATTAAATGATTTTTTCACTATATTTCCAATGTTGCCATATTAATGTAACTATTTACCTCGAACACTAACTTGCTATTAGAAAAAAAAACAACGCAAAATAAATGAATGACTACAGTTAAATCAAATTTTTATTATTTAGCTAAATTGACTTTCGATGTATCGATGTGTTATTTTTTGTTGTACGAAATTTTAAAATGAAATTCTTTGTTGGTATATTTTATTCAAAATTATCGATTCCAATCGATTAGATGATTTATTTTTGCAACAATGAAGTTAATTTATGTATTATATTTGCATCTACATCTCTACATCTTTAGATAACTATATTTCTTTAAAAGCGACATTATATAGAAAATTTGTAAAAAAAATATTGATTTATGTATTTAGTGAAATGAATACCTACCTAACCTATTTTCGCTAAAATATTGTTTTTAAATGGCTATGAATTACATTTAATCAATTGACTGGGCTAAGTAAATACGTATTTCCATTGCAATTTGAGTCCTGAACCAAGGTAATTAAGCTCAATATTTTCTAAAAATCTTTTTTGATAGTGCCAGCTTAGTATCCTTTGCTATGATTGGAACATTGCTATACTTGAAACGTAATTTGAAAAATGTTAACATAAAAGGAATATGTCGATTTTGATTTTGAATATTAGTATTTCAGCTTTAATTGTTTTGTTTTAAAACTTTATTCAGATTAGTTTAAGCGAAAGTAATGAGAAAAAATAGTTATTATAAGCCTACCACGAATTAAGGCTCCTTACAAACAGCAATAGGATATGCATTTATCGCAGTTTTTATACCAACTGTATTTTAAAGTCCACCTTAATTCTAAAATTCATCATTGCAATGTTCCAATCATTCTTTATCTCCTAAGAAATCCTGGCTGGAGCCCTTGAAATGTTCTTTTTAGCTCAAATATCGTACCTTCCGTCCATATTGGAATTATCACATAGTTTAAGCTTGCCCTTTCAAATGCATTTCTATTACAAAACAATCATAGTTTTCGCGCAATTTTTCTAATAACGTGTTTATTAATTTTTAAGTTTTATTTTAGTCCTTACAAAGTTAAAACAGGCTTTTGAATGTCTAATGATGACCAACGCTTAATACAGCATATCTCTTAAGAATACTGTGTGATATTACCTAATTATAATTAATGAGAAATGTCCTTTAGTCCTACGTGAAATATTTCTAAAAACCAAAACTATTCAGTACTTAATTTAGAGCCAACATAATTATAACGCTTAATATGGATTTGTAATATAAGTGTAAGTGAATATTATTCTAAAGAAGAATCCTAATTCTATTCGTCCCTTTGCCTAAGGACCTTGATTCGCTATCTAGGGAGTACTACAAAGTTTAAATTTATTAAGGTGCTAGGAAATTAAAACTTGAGAACGTAAAAATTTGCGAAATCTATATGACAATTTTGCCTCAAAAATTTCGTTAGTTTAAGCCCTTGACGTTTCTCGATACGTATAAAATTACCTCAATTCGCTAGTGGGTACATAGCACAATGTCAAAAGTATATAACAGCAATAAGCAAAACGTTTAGCTTCAGAATGTATGAGATAAGATGTGATTCTGAGAATGCCAAATGTCAAAATTTCACAAAGTCTAAAAAGAATAATATATAGTATTGAAAGGTCAGAATGTCAAAATTAAATGATTTAATTTAGTGAATTATAAAAAGTGACAAGGGTCTTTTGAGACTTTTTGAGGGTTGGACTTATAAATAACCTATAGACATTCTGAAGTTAGACATTTTATCTTTGTACATTTGATACAAGTACCAATTCGCAAAGGGATCTTGAAAGTGAAACGAAACGTGTTTTTGTAGAGCCAAGTACGCCAGGTCCAAAATGCAAATTATTTACCTAAGAATTGTTTAAATGAACGCTAGAATTTTGTAGTTGCATGATTATAATTAATAATATAACGTTGTTTGTTAATTTATTAAGTTTAGTTCAATTTATAGTCAATGTTTAGATGTTATAGTATAAAATATTTAGACCGTACCTATTTTTCAATTGCCGTTTTTATGTAAACACGGCCTAATATCGAATCGTATTAAATACCGTATCCGTTGTAGAATTTGCTCTTGAAATCCTGAATGTACAAAATATGTGACGCACTTAGACGAATCAGCTAGATGTGTTTCGGTGTGTAGATTGATGGTTTAATACCATGTAGTAAGACTGGATAAACTTCTCTTTATTTAAACAAAAAAAACTCGTTAGCTTCAAATTATTGTAAAACGTAATCGAAAATATTATCTTCCGTGTTGTTTTTCATAAATTCATTGACACAATGCTTCATGTTTCAAGTAAAGAAACTCCGGAAAGTAATGAGTCTTACTAGACAAATAGTTCCATTGTATCTCGGTAGATGTCACTATTATCAAAAATACTGAATTCAGGAGTTCGAACAGTAAATCTTGAGTCTTGACATTGATGTAATTAAAAATGATCAGAGGTCAAGTAATCTCGTCTACAGATTGTAACTAGGCAGTCCAGTAGCTCTTAACTCCATAGCTCGCTTATATGAAATTGGTTTGAAACTTGAATCTGTCTCTTCGAATCCAGTAGCAAGCCAGCGCTGGACTGAGTTACTGTACTGCCGTGTAATTGATTGGGTATAACGCAGCTTGCAGCGACATCTATCGAGCTATTTGGTTTAGAGGAAAGGCAAATCTAGTAAAGCTCATTTATTAATGTGGATCAATCTTAGAGCTTTATCGAATTTGATAATAATTTACGGATGACTATTTATTATATAAAATAAAAATATTTAACAACAACAAAAAAAGATGTGTTAGAAATTCACTGTTAGATAGTTATTCCTGCAAAGATCGTGTAACGTAGTCGGTTTTTTATCTATTTTAAACGATGCTAGTTGTGTAGTTTAAAACGCCTGTGCCGCTAGGTGAATAGTTATGCCTAGGGTAAGAAAAGTCCTAAAGCTTCTAGAACGAATCTTATATTTACATGTGTTGATAAATCCTTAGTAAAATAAACTGTTTAGCATAATAATCGGTGTGTCAGATGTTTAGTCATAATGGTGATGGTAAAAATATAAAGGTTTTAATGTTTAGACGGGGATTTAATTTGTCCCTCGTTGGGCGCCAATCGTAGAATAAGTCTCACGTTGGGCGCCAATTTACGTGCGTGCACAAAATACTCTAATCTAATTAAACGTTTTCATCACTTTTTGATACTAATGTCGTTGTTCAGGTAGTAAGGCTATATTTGATGTTTTTTTGATATATTAGTTGCAAAACGAATAGTATTTTTAATAATGGAATGAATGTGGACAATAATGGTGGTAGTCCTAATGTTTACTATTGTGATATTCGAGCCAGTTTGCCTGACAAAGGCTTGAGGGTCAACCACCACTTGTTTTTAATCTTACTCTATTAGATTATTAAGTTTTAACATTGCTTCTATGTTTTGCCGCGACATTGGCGGTTTTTTTTTTGTACTATCGGGTATATTTAGTGGAATTAATATATTTTGAGCCATTATTTAGTGTGCGTAGTGTACTAATATTTTTGCTACTCGCTAATAGGTATACGTACAGTGTGTAAAATAGTTATTTCTAGTTAAAACAGGAATGGCAATATTGAATGTTTCAAGCGAGGACCAAATCCGGCTTTTTGTGTTCGAAACTTCACTCGGTAAGGGATATAAAAGAAAATATACAGGTTTTATGTTGCCAGTTCCTCTAAAATGTAAGTGAGAATTTCTTAAAATATATTTTTATAGTTGTAAGTGTTGGTAATTTGTTTTTTTTTTTTACTAGAAGAAAAGTACGCTGAAGTACACAAGTATTAAAAAACCGAATAATGAATTGTGACCGGAATAATTTTTCTGATTTTTTCTTATAACATGAAAAGTTAATACCGATTCCTCGGGATTTGCTATAGTTTATAATGTCGAATAGTTTTTTTAATTCTGGTGCTAAAACATTATTTATTCGACACCAACGTATTTCTTAACATTTAAGTTTTAAGTGACAGTGTAACTAAAACAAAATGTATGTCATTGTAATTTAATAATGTGTGTTTGTTATTGCAACCAAAATCTCACTACATTTAGTACAATGCAGTTTTTGAGACGGTTTAAGCGAATTTAAACGAGATTGTAAAGGTAAAAAGCGAGCTTTTTTATTGTTTTTTATAATATTGCTACGCTTTCGGCAGCTTGCTCGCGTTATTATAATGTGACTAAATATCCAAAAAGACGATTCTGTTATGAATATTTTAACAATCTCTGTGATTGTCACATTTAAATAGCATTTTCTTGTTCAAAACACTGCCACTTTACCCCAAACGTATTAACTGCATTAAGTTTTTTCATTGTTTCTTGTTATTTAATTTTTTCTTGTTGTTTTTATTCAGAGCTTTGTAGGCAACCGTGTTTTTATAGTGATTAGATAAATATAGATGTTTTGATCGCTAGTCTATATCTCAACTCAGTGTATAACTTTTGATCTGTCCGTGTTATTGAATTAAATAGGTGTTTTTAAGATACTAAAAATATATATAAAAAATGTTTAGAGACTTTTTCACGACTTGCTCGATAATTTTGTTATATTTTTTTTAATTTTCTTTAAATATTAACAAAATGTTATTATTTAGGTACTTGTGAGACACTAAATATTGACAATTTAAAAATTAAGTTATAATAATATGCCAGACAGGCATATTATCAATCAACAGGGTGATTTACAGCCATTCGTTCGAACACCGATAATCTCCATTTTTAACTGACTACAAAGGAGGTTCTTTAGAATGTGGCTATATTTTTCTTCAGCGTCATTCAATAAGACTGGCGGTCTTAGTCATTTCACTGTTTTATTATTATCTGGCTTTAAATAACCCTATATATACGATGTCTGCTGGAATGCGGGTATAAAAGTTTGTGCACAGGCAACACAGAGTATTTTCCGTACGTATCTTCATAGTTGGGCCAATGTACGGCATTTTAAACCGCGAGTTTAATCGCGTTGTTTCAAGAGTGCAAATATTATAAATAATTATGTAAAATTAACCGACTTTAAAAGGTGGACTTGTGAAGAAAAGTTAGTTTTTTTTTCTGTTTTTTTTTATATTTTATCTCAATTTTTTTCTGAAACTGGCAAGTAGTGAGACAGTCTCTGTTATAAAAAATACAAAATACTTACTGTCTGTGGTGATTATCGAATTTTATGAGCTTAAATTGTATTTGTAACTCGTCCCGATTAATGCTATCGGTAATACGATGTAGTATTGTATCGTTGCCTGTGTAAGCGTTTTATTATTGCAAGTCTTTCTTCTAAACATGTTTTTAAAGTTACTGCATTTTGTTCTAAATTGCCAAACTATTGCATAAAAAAAGATTTTTTAAATTTTAACTACTCAGTAGGAACAGGTTTTACGCAGTTGGTCTTATTCGCATTAGGTTATATGCGAATATGATCAATTGCGTAAAACCTAAACTTCGGTATCATACCAAAAGGACCCACTAGTCATTTTCACTAAGATTATTTAAAAACAGTATGATTTAAAATTAATATTTTTCAAAACTCGATATTATTATCTCTACAATATTTCAACGGAAATTAAACGAGTTAAGAGTCTTTTGAAATATAAAAAATAATGGATTATTATTTATGTCATCTAATTTTTAAATAACGCTATTTTTGTATTTTTATATAACTAAAGAGATACGAAAAGACTTGCTTTAACGAAACGCAAAACGCGGTACTGCACAAAATGAAGCTAAATAGTTTAACATAAGATGCCAAGTTAGTAGCATGGACCAAGGAGTATTTATAAGTGTAGCTCACATTCACAGTGCTGATTTCGAAGCATTTCTTTTAAGATAATTGTTTGCAAAGCGCGTATTTTGTGTAATAATGTTGTTTCTTTTATGGCCTGGATGATGTTCTACAATGTATCAACTATTCCTCAGCACTGTTCTGTATTTTTCGATACCGGTTCAGCAATTGTTGGTAATTTTGTAACTAGCACTTTAAAAGCTTTGAAATCTTGCCAAATCTCAAAAAATAAAAATGAACCATTATCGAAAAACATTGAACAGAGCTGAAGGATTGCTCAAACATTTTAGGTTTGATCAGGCTTATAATTTAAAGAAAAACGAAAATTAATATTAACAGTTTATATCTAAAGAATTTGATCTTTCAATATTCGTCAATTCCAATTTAAATTACTAAGGATGCTGTTTCTCTCTCAAAACACACCAGGTAAAAGCGTTTTTGGCTGAAATACCAAAAATATTTGAATGTGAAATTTCCAGTTAAACTTAATACATGCTTTGCAAATAATATTTTTATATACCTACAGTCCGAGGCACAAAATCGTTTTCTGAAAACAACCAGATTTCTCGACTCGGGAATTTGATTTCTAGATTCGGGAATACAGAAAACGAATTTCTAAATCTGAAAAGAATGTGAAAACAGCTTTCGATTTCTGAAAAAAATCCACGTCTGGAAAACGAATGTGCAACCGACTTTTTAAAATTAATGTTAAAGGTTTTGACATGTCTAATCTTCGTTAGAGATCAATGTATACAATTTATCTTGTGATTGTAATAAAAGTAATCGACTATTCATGCAGTGCTGATTTCCAACCTATTCTACTAAGCCATTTCAAATCTGCCTCCATCTATCCAGTGGATATCTGACAACAGTGGAAAATAACAGGCAGTATACAGTACATTGCTGCTTTGACGTAACGTGGTTATTACCGGTGATCACCTCAAAGCAGCAATGTACTACATAGTGCCGTCATTTTCCATGGTTGTCAGACGTCCACTAGATACATGATCTGGGGGCTGGACAGGCTGTAAGCCAGTAAAAGCACAGTTATTCTTGACGCATTTTTACTGTCTTATAGGAATAACTTGGATATCGACATCGTAGAAATGGTATATAGTATGTGTTGTTTATGCGGCATGCGGTGACAAAATAACAGACTGATTTAGGGCAGGTATAAATTAGAAGAAAATACTTGGATTTGATATGGCCGGGGTTCTGTTATTTGCAGTATTATAATTTGGGGATGTTTGTGTACGAAATTGTAGTTAAAGCTTTTTATTGCCCTTTTCTTGCTTTATGGGGTTGGTAAAATTTTCACTCTAATCTATTTGTAGTAGTCTTCAAAATTAAAACGATATTGTATGAAATGTTAAACTTCAACAGTCTTCTCTATAATTCAAATGTTCTTATATCTTATTTCTTAACGTCATTACTTATTGTTATTATGACCGACCTTTTGAAATTAGGGCTTTTCGATTATGACGCAAATTTGTTATCGTATAGAACAATGGCAAAGAAATGCACTCTTTTACGTTAATTTCAGCCACTATCTATTTTCTTGAAAATGTTTGAATGAATGAAGTTTTATAATAATTATTTATTTACTAGTAAATTCCTTGTAACAGAGAGTAATGGTAAGGTAATAGAAGTAATTTAAAGTAACATCAATTGCTTTCGTTGTGACAAAATCTATAAGGTTCCTATTTATGATGATAACTTGGCTTTCGGTCTCAAACAACATTAAAACATCGTAAATGGTATTTCGTACACAAAATTCCCCAAATGCACAGTAAAATAGCGAATATAATAGCAAATATCCTTTTAGGCGTATCGGTGTTATGAATCTAGTTCACGTTAAAAATATTATTAAAACATAGTTGTACTACGCCAACTGTCTTGTTCAAATGTTGTGAAAAATGAGTATAATTTTTCGATTTTTTCCGAGTTGTTACCATTCTAAAAATGTCTTGTTACTAAATTGTTGTAATATTAATACAGTTTGGAAGCAAAAGCTGGAATTAGATTCTCTTGTTTCTGTTATTTTTGTTACAAAACTGAATTTGAGTCAACATTGTGACATTCGGTTTTGTTACGAAATTTTTAACGTAGTAGAATCAATTTTTGGTAACGACTCGAAATATTTTGAAAATGACTCAAAATAAGTGTTAAATGTCGTCTGACCTTACCTATAGATAATTTACATACTTACTGAGTAGTATGAGCTAGATGCAAACTTCATTTTTTTCGTACTAATAATTTGTTACTGTATTTGGCACTGTATTAATTACCTTCTGACAAAAAAATATATATAATGAAATAAAGGTTTTTGAAGTTTTATTTTATTTTCCTACGTAAAAATAATTATCAGTCTTAGTTGACGACTTATGCCCGGTTTCTGAACATACATAAACTTTCACTACTATTGATTCAATAAAGATATCCTTGAGACTACAGTTATCTGTCTCCGTTTTTCAAGCCGTCACTGTCACTCTGCTGTTCGGAAACGTATTGACGCTATTGGTTTTATCTACGACAAACATCAACAACAGACAAACATTCAGGGACTTTTGTTTTTTACGCGTTAGTGAAATGTCGTCCTGAATTTTCATTTTTACAAAAACATTGTTTTATTGCGTTTAAATTGTGTAATTTCGGCGGCAAGTTACCAATTTAGTTACGCGAAGTTCAACGAGTTAAGTCAAAATAAAAATACCAGTGCCAAACACGAAATTAGCACATTACAAACAATTGTTCCATAGGGTTGGAGAAAAATCGTCGCCATTTTTTCTACAACCTTCACGCATTGAAAATTATTTCAAACGATTACAGTACAATAGTGGTAGTTCACTATTCGTACGAGAAATTGGCTAAATTGTCCTATATTGCTGACAGAAGCCATAACTAAGAAAAAGAAAGAAAGAAAACAGATTTCAGAAACCGGGCATTAGTGAGTACCTGTGAGTACCTAATATTTGAACATTCTGACCTTTTGACCAAAATGTTCGACCCAAATAAAGATCACTTTTGACGGATAGTAACGAATGGAACCAAATATACGTATGAATTAAATTCTGGTACCTAATTTCCCTAGTCATGCGTGGACAACCTACTCTATAAATAAATCATCTTAGCATGGTCCGCCTAAATTGGGGAATAATAATCAAAATAATAAACTGAATGAACGTTGTGATCAATAGAAACCTAAAAGTTTATTCGATTTTTTTATATTGTTTCGTAAAATAATTGGTAGGTACCTACCCAATGAGTCTGTTAAAGTTATACCTATGCGTAATACGTATTAATAATTATTCATTCTTTACTTGTAGGTAGTAACGGCGAAAATCAGTAACAAACTTATGGAATAAAACAACCATTCTTCGGCAGTCGGAAAATAAAAAATAGCTTGATTTGAAACAGTAGACCCCCTATTAACTGTTTCACTACTTGCTTTTCATAATATTTGATTAGCTAGCGCGCTATCTATTATTTATTTCTTATCGGTTGTGAACCGATTATGACCATTAGGAAATTAGCCAGTGTCAAGTATTCTAATATATTATGCAAGTTATTTGCATCGAAACAGTCAAGTCGTCATAGTTAAAGTCAAGTCTAGGGAATCATTTGTAAACACGGCGGCCATTTACAAATCTTCACGGAGCCTTGGAGACAACACTAAGTTAATGTTTTGCACCGATTTTCACTTTCATTCCACTTGTACACCTTCACGAAACTAAATTGATTAATATGCCCCCGAAATTAAACAATTTGCACGCATATGAACTAGGTTTCACAAAAATGAAAATTTAGCACCACATCTCAATGAGTTCCCGCCAAGACTCCGCGCTATCTATTGTGTAGTAGGAAACTTTTTGACAGCTGGCACTGTCATCTATATTTATTTTATTTCTTATCGGTTGTGAACCGATTATGGCCATTAGGAAATTAGCCAGTGTCATGTATTTTAATATATTATGCAAGTTATTTGCATCGAAACAGTCAAGTCGTCATAGTTAAAGTCAAGTCTAGGGAATCATTTGTAAACACGGCGGCCATTTACAAACAATCTTCACGGAGCCTTGGAGACAACACTAAGTCAATGTTTTGCACCGATTTTCACTTTCATTCCACTTGTACACCTTCACGAAACTAAATTGATTAATATGCCCCCGAAATTAAACAATTTGCACGCATATGAACTAGGTTTCACAAAAATGAAAATTTAGCACCACATCTCCTCAACGAGTTCCCGCCAAGACTCCGCGCTATCTATTTTTATTATTTTATTTCTTATCGGTTGTGAACCGATTATGGCCATTAGGAAATTAGCCAGTGTCATGTATTTTAATATATTATGCAAGTTATTTGCATCGAAACAGTCAAGTCGTCATAGTTAAAGTCAAGTCTAGGGAATCATTTGTAAACACGGCGGCCATTTACAAACAATCTTCACGGAGCCTTGGAGACAACACTAAGTCAATGTTTTGCACCGATTTTCACTTTCATTCCACTTGTACACCTTCACGAAACTAAATTGATTAATATGCCCCCGAAATTAAACAATTTGCACGCATATGAACTAGGTTTCACAAAAATGAAAATTTAGCACCACATCTCCTCAACGAGTTCCCGCCAAGACTCCGCGCTATCTATTTTTATTATTTTATTTCTTATCGGTTGTGAACCGATTATGGCCATTAGGAAATTAGCCAGTGTCATGTATTTTAATATATTATGCAAGTTATTTGCATCGAAACAGTCAAGTCGTCATAGTTAAAGTCAAGTCTAGGGAATCATTTGTAAACACGGCGGCCATTTACAAACAATCTTCACGGAGCCTTGGAGACAACACTAAGTCAATGTTTTGCACCGATTTTCACTTTCATTCCACTTGTACACCTTCACGAAACTAAATTGATTAATATGCCCCCGAAATTAAACAATTTGCACGCATATGAACTAGGTTTCACAAAAATGAAAATTTAGCACCACATCTCCTCAACGAGTTCCCGCCAAGACTCCGCGCTATCTATTGTGTAGTAGGAAACTTTTTGACAGCTGGCACTGTCATCTATATGCCAATGTCACTTCTTCGTGACAGTCAGTCAGCTGTTCTAACCTAAAAATCTGCAAACAAACTAGGTATTTATTTCTTCCCGATTCTTTCAATTTCAATGTTTATACCAAGTATAAACAAAATATTGTAACATAAAAATGTCTAGCTGGCTAATAGTTAAATCCCTATTACGTAGATTATCATTTAATTCGTTGATCAGACAAGAAAGTCAGTGCAAGAGTGTTTATTTAGGTGTTTTTCCAGTCAATTTTCGTAACTACAGCACTTCCAAGCCTTCTAAGGTCGCTGAAGATTTGGTAGAGAAAAAACATTGTAATATTGGAACTATAGGGCATGTGGATCACGGGAAGACAACGTTAACAGCGGCTATAACTAAGGTTTTAGAAAAGGATGGGCTGGCGAATTTTGTGTCTTACGATGAGATTGATAAAGCGCCGGAGGAAAAGGCGAGAGGTAAAATCTAGATTTGATACCTAAACAATTTGAATGAAATAACTATTACCAATTCTGTTATTAGTTACTCTGTTTCTCTGTCTCGCTGTTTCTTAAGTCCGCAGACTTACTAAAGTTTGAGAACTGCTTAATTGTTTAAGTACAACTCAAATGTTAAGTAGCAATTCTATATTCGGCCAGCATAGGCAAGTTCCATATACTTTTAATTAACTTACATAATCTAGATGTGCCCAGGAATCATATTTGTTGGGGACAGCTATCCTGTTGCTGCCAATCTCTAACTTTATTTAGCTTTATTCAGCTTGTCCTCTAAGACTTGTAATATATTTATTTATAAAAAATTTGCAGGCATCACAATAAACGCAGCCCACGTAGGCTACAGTACAAAACTAAGGCACTACGCTCATACAGACTGCCCCGGACACGCAGATTATGTTAGGAATATGATATCAGGAGCCTCGCAGATGGATGCTGCTATATTGGGTAAGCAATGGGAAACAATTACAGCTGTATCATTTTGCGAGGATGAACAAGCAGCGCTCCTGCGTAAGATCTGTTCCTGCGGGAATATCGGGATAAAAAGTTTACTATGTGTTATTCCCGGTATCCAGCTACCTATATTTCAAGTTTCATTGCAATCGGATCCATAGTTTTTGTGTGAAAGATTGACAAAGCCACATATACATGCAAGCATACAGTGTGATGGGCACTTTTGGACTCAATGGTCATTCTCATTAGATAATTTATATTATATATATATTGTAAATTATACTAGAATAGCATACATACATATGTATAATGTATGTACATACATAAATACAAACTTTTGCGTTTATATACCAGACGTAACGTTTTGTGTGTAACTAACCTAACTCTTTTTCAGTTGTAGCAGCAAACGATGGTCCAATGCCACAGACTAGAGAACATTTACTATTAGCAAAACAAGTTGGTATTCAATACATACTGATATATGTTAATAAAGCTGATTTAGTTGACAATGAGGTAAGAAAACCTGTTTTTTGCATTAGCAAAGTAATACATTTGATTGAAACAAAAGTAAATTTTTTTATTGGTCTAGCTCTAGGCATTTTACTAGAAATATGTCAAAGAGAAAAAAAATCGGTATGTTTTTTTATCAAGGGAATTTTTGATGATGCATTTCTCCTTGTAAAATGCTTCTAAAACTCTACATGCCGAATTCTTGAAATTGTAACCCATAATATAACCAATTTTACTAAGCATACATGGTTTTTGCTATTTTATTCTGTAGTTTATATATATACTATATTTTAATTCTACTATAATCTATACATTTATCCCTTTCATTTGGTATATTTCAAGTTTCAATAGCGTTAATATTTTAGGAGCAATAACAAAAAATATTTTTGAAACTTTAACCGCGTTTACCTCGCAAACATGTTTGATCGAGTTACTGCGGTCTTAATTAGCAGGGCAAAATTGAGGAGTTCTATTATGAGAACGTGGTTTTAGGTGCTCCATCAATCCCTGACCAATAGCACAAGGTCTGATTCCACTGGTTGAAGTCCAAATATAAGCATTTGACCGCTTAAAATTTGATAACAATCCTTGTCAGATCCTCATTAAAAATGTATGGGATCACTTTTGCAATATCCTCTTTCCAGCCAAAAAACGGCTTGGCTGATTGTGAATTATCACAATCAGCCAAGCCATCATCGAATAGGTAACATCCATATGTTCATCTATTGGCGAACATCCATAAAAAGCCTCCTCCTAATTTTGAAGTTGCTTAAAGAGCATTTTTAATACCTATTTGAATTGTTTCAGTTATTAGAATTAGTAGAGATAGAAATGCGTGAGTTGCTATCAGATTTTGGCTACGACGGTAACACAGTACCAATTATATACGGATCAGCATTAAAAGCGCTCAATGGGGACGAATCGGAATATGGTCAGTATTTAAAAAAAATCTACTGATAGAACTGAATCGCGCTAACGCGTGCGTGCGTTTAAAAAAAAGCAGCGCCCCGCGTTTTCATCCGTATATCGGGATGAGGAATCCCGTCCCGTGGGAATTAAAAACAACCCTTTCTTAATGGATACCACCACATAGGAATTCCGAAAAACCCTTTAGTGTACATCCTACACATCACTAAACACAAAAGAGCGGTGTTGCTCTAGTGGTAGATACCCCGACTTTAATTTCGAAGATCGTGGTTTCGAATCCTGGCTGACCGACCACCAATGTCTTTTTCTTTGAGAAAAATTATTTGTGCTATGAAAATTTTTTCATCAACTTTCATCAGAACAGTTCTTACGGTGAAGGAAAACATCGTGAGGAAACCCACGGCTTAAAGTCACGCAAAAAGGCCCAGTTGTACGGCTAATTGCGGAAACTCTCTATTTTTTTTACTTTAACCATTAAAACACTAAAACTTTACAAATTCTATATCACTAGGGCCAACGGTTTGGGCTCAGCGTTGATATACAAAATTTCCATAAAAAAACGAATTTTCAATAGCCTAGAATAACCCCCTTTAGGCTTAAAAAGGCATACCCGTTACACCTTTTACAGTTCAGTAAGTCAATCAGCCAAGGACTTTGAATTTAGTACGTAATAAATAGTTTAAAACTGTACTTTTTTCACAGGATCACCATCAGTACGCAAACTTCTCGACACCATAGACAACTACGTCCCCCCAATAGCCAGAGACACGACATCCCCCTTCCTAATGCCCATAGACAATGCCTTCACAGTGCCCGGTCGAGGCACTGTGGTGGTCGGCACTGTCAAACGAGGTACCATGAAGAAAAATGATGACGCTGACTTACTGGGTTTCGGGATCAATATTAAGACTACACTGTCTGATATGCAGATATTTAGGAAAAGTGTTAAAGAGGTAGGTAAATTAATAAAAAAAATATTCCCCATATAATTAAAGAAATGCTTTCCAAAAAATTTCGCACCCGACAGGATAAATTGGAAAGGCGTCGGGACGGATCCCCGAAGATGCAGGTTCAAGTCCTGTCGGGTGCGAAAATTTTTGGAAAGCATTTCTTTAATTATAGTCATCCAAGTGTAGGAAACACTTTAAACTATATCAAAAACAAATATTCCCCTTACTTATAAAAGGTAATTAACAGATGACCAACTTATGTGACGTTTGTCTCTTGCTGTCAACTTTGAAACTTCATGTGACAGTAAAAGACAAACGATACATAGTTATGCAGCTGTTAACCAGCGTTTATAGGTAAAGGTGTCTGAATTAACACATAACACAACACTACTTTTTATCCTGATATTCCTGCGTGATCAAAATACGCATGAGAAACGGCGAAGCGCTGCTGGCTTGGTCTAGATTTCAACTTTCAACAACTTTCAAGTTCGTTTATAATAAAAATTCCATTGTGACCGACAGACGGACAAGCGAGTGATCTTATTAGGGTTCCTTTGTTAGTTTTTGAAGCACGTAACGTAAAAAAATGAAAACACACAATTTTTTTTATTTTCAGGCATTAGCCGGCGACAATGTAGGAGTATTACTAAGAGGTATTAAAATAAGAAATGTGCAAACAGGAATGCTGCTATGTGCTTCTAAAAGCGTTAAAATGAGCAACCATTACAAGGCTAAAATATATTTCTTGACCCGAAGCGAAGGCGGTAGAAAGAAGCCGATATTTTCAAAATATTCCCAACAAATGTTCAGTGGCACTTGGAATATAGCTTGTCGGATTGATTTAGGTAAGTTACTGTGAGGTTCGAGTAAGTTACTGTCCGGTTTAAGTAAGTTACTGTGCGGTTTGAGTAAGTTACTGTCCGGTTTAAGTAAGTTACTGTCCGGTTTAAGTAAGTTACTTTCTGGTTTGAGTAAGTTACTGTCCAGTTAGAGTAAGTTACTGTCCGGTTTGAGTGAGTTTCCGCCCGATTTATGTACAGTTTAATAATTTACCGGCCCCGAATCGGGACTTATGCAGGTGAAATCGCGAGGTGCAATTCCTATTATTACTTGGATTCTTAGTAAATATATATATTGTTAAATTTCTTCTATGGTTTTCGCCATTTTGCATAATAAAACGCTTTATATGCCGGGTTTATTTGCGTTTAAAAATCATGAATAAAACGCGATGAAACCCGGTAAATAAAGTGTTTTATTATATATATTTTTTTATAAATTTTAAACCCCTTACTTGCCCTTACTTATAAACAATGATTAACATTTGACCAAGTTGTGTGACGTTTGTCTCTGCGTATAGACTCAGCAGTGTAAAACGTTTGTCTTTTACACTGACACGAAGCTTCAAAGTTACATAGTTATGCAGCTGTTAACCAGCGTTTTTAAGTAAAGGGGTAAGTGTTTCTACCATTTTCTTCCAGATCCATCACAACACATGATGATGCCAGGTGATCACGGTGAAGTGTACTTGACCCTGCTATCGAACATGGTGATGACAGACGGACAGCCTTTTACTATAAGAGAGAACAATGTAACAGTCGCAACTGGTATAATCACAGATACGTTGAAATCTATTGACGTACCTAGAGGGAAGCTGGGGAAAGTTGTTGTGAATAATGATAGTAGTCTATAATTATTGGTAGATGAGAAATAAGAATAAAAGAAAAGAAAAAAGTGGTTTTTGTTTTTGCCCCCGTACGCCTCACTCGCCTCTAGAAGGTAATCTTCGGTTATGGTTTATGGCGTTTATTTCTCTAAAAGAATTTACAAATTCACTTATAAGAGAAATACAAAATATACTTATAACAAAAGCTAGTGTACGGCAAGTATTACACACAGCGCAATCTAGCCCCAAACTAAGCACTAGGCTTGTACTATGGGTACTAGACGACGGATATACTATACAAGATGTAACAGGTAAGCCCTTTTAATCCGAAAGGGGGTTGTTCTAGACGTTTAGGCGAACAACTTTTGTTCTACGACTTTTGAAAATTCGAAGTACTTTTCGAAAAATTTAGGTGTAAAGTTTACTTGAAAATCAGCTGTTTCTTAGAGTTCGAGGTCATTGACCTTATGTTGTTCTTTCATTTAGTTTGGTCTACTACAATCAAACCTTCAATTACCTTTATTTTCAAAAACAGCTGTTTTTCCAGTGAAACATAATCGCAAAATTTAAAAAAAAAAAAGTTTGAATTTTCAAAAGTCGTAGAACAAAAGGTGTTCGCCTAGACGTCTAGAACAACCCCCTTTCGGATTAAAAGGGCTTACCTGTTACATCTTGTATATTGTACTGTTTTTTTGTAAATACTTACATAATACCTACAAAGAAAGACGCCCAGACCAGATACATAAATTTATTTTTAAGCATAAATATTTGCACCCGGAGGTAATCAAACCCGCAGCCTTCTGCACAATTCACTCGGGTTTAAACTTTGCAACTGTGACCAGCTGTGGATAATAATCTAATTAGCATTCACCCGCTACTATAGTTGCTATTTACTGTCAAAAATCATTTTTCGTATTCTACATTGCTGCTTTGAAGTAATCACTGGTAACAACCACTTTAATTCAAAGCAGCAATGTACTACAACTTAGCAACTACTAGCGGTGGATGCTAATTAGATAATCGGCTCGCTGAGTGGGCCATAGTCAGGATACGTCAAGGCGAAGCGTCTCGATGTATCCTTTCACCTCCCAAAAACAATTTTTTGAAGTCCACTCACTAATAACTAACTCCCTTACTATACAAGATGTAACGGGCAAGTCCTTTTAATCCGAAAGTGGTTTGTTCTAGACGTCTAGGCGAACAACTTTTGTTCTATGACTTTTGGAAATTAAAAGTACTTTTCGAAAAAAATAAGTGTAAAGTTTACTTGAAGATCAGCTGTTTCTTAGAGTTCGAGGTCATTGACCTTATGTTGTCCTTTCATTTAGTTTGGTCTACTACAATCAAACCTTCAATTACCGTTAATTTCAAAAACAGCTGTTTTTTCAGTGAATATAATCTCAAAATTTTAAAAAAAAAAGTTCGAATTTTCAAAAGTCGTAGAACAAAAGGTGTTCGCCTAGACGTCTAGAACAACCCCCTTTCGGATTAAAAGGGCTTACCTGTTACATCTTGTATATTGTACTGTTTTTTTGTAAATACTTACATAATACCTACAAAGAAAGACGCCCAGACCAGATACATAAATTTATTTTTAAGCATAAATATTTGCACCCGGAGGTAATCAAACCCGCAGCCTTCTGCACAATTCACTCGGGTTTAAACTTTGCAACTGTGACCAGCTGTGGATAATAATCTAATTAGCATTCACCCGCTACTATAGTTGCTATTTACTGTCAAAAATCATTTTTCGTATTCTACATTGCTGCTTTGAAGTAATCACTGGTAACAACCACTTTAATTCAAAGCAGCAATGTACTACAACTTAGCAACTACTAGCGGTGGATGCTAATTAGATAATCGGCTCGCTGAGTGGGCCATAGTCAGGATACGTCAAGGCGAAGCGTCTCGATGTATCCTTTCACCTCCCAAAAACAATTTTTTGAAGTCCACTCACTAATAACTAACTCCCTTACTATACAAGATGTAACGGGCAAGTCCTTTTAATCCGAAAGTGGTTTGTTCTAGACGTCTAGGCGAACAACTTTTGTTCTATGACTTTTGGAAATTAAAAGTACTTTTCGAAAAAAATAAGTGTAAAGTTTACTTGAAGATCAGCTGTTTCTTAGAGTTCGAGGTCATTGACCTTATGTTGTCCTTTCATTTAGTTTGGTCTACTACAATCAAACCTTCAATTACCGTTAATTTCAAAAACAGCTGTTTTTTCAGTGAATATAATCTCAAAATTTTAAAAAAAAAAGTTCGAATTTTCAAAAGTCGTAGAACAAAAGGTGTTCGCCTAGACGTCTAGAACAACCCCCTTTCGGATTAAAAGGACTTGCCCGTTACATCTTGTATAAGAATATTATTTACACATTACACATAATATGACTTAGGGATGATTTTTCAAATCCCTAGATAGAGATATCTAACAAATCAAATGAAAAACGAATAAAACCATCGAAACCATCGAATAAAAAACGTCACTTTGATATTAAAAATTTGAGGGCTTTTAAATTTGGTTGGGTTCTAACTTATTCGACAGATCTGAGAAATGAAAAATCGGCTCTAAGTTAAGTGACGTTTGTTTCTGTCTGTCAACTATGAAACTTCATATGTCAGTAAAAGACAAACGATGCATAGTTATGTTGCGCATTAATTAGCGTTTATAAATAAGTAAGGGGGTAGGTAAATCATTCACAACGGAAAAATACGAAAACTCTAGTATTACTCTCTTAAATAACAGCCTAAGTAAGACTGAGTGAGGAAATTGTCCTCTAACTGTCTTAGTAACTAGCTGTTACCCGCGACTTCGTCTGCGTAGAAATAGTGCATAGCCGACTTTTTCGTTAATTACTCGAGTTCTACCAATTGGATTTCGATGTAAAGTATACCACGACGTTCCTCGAAAATAGAACTATCCAATATTGAAATTTTCTGATTTCAATTTTGGATTTCCTTATACAATTAAAAACTACAAATCCGATTGAAATCTGGTTTTCAATATTGTATAGTACAAACAGACAGATAGACAGACATGAATTTTAAAAATTATATTTGTTCTCCTACTTTTCCTAAGTCCCTTAAACAACTTTTTTTAAAATATACTTCCAAGTACTGACTTTTTGTCCTCTCTTTCTTTATTATAAGTATATATAGTATAGATAGAATAGATATATAGATAAACGTGGCATAGGGTCGAATTAGATGTACCACTTTTCGTTTTTGTCTGTCAACTTTGAAAATTCTTGTCACGGAAAAAAACGAAGCATGGTCTCACTAGTTCGACCTTACTCTACATTTATGAATAAGGGTGTTAATGTTTTTAAAAACAAACAACTGTAATATATTTATAAGTAGTAAGAAATATATGAATTTGTTGACTGTAACATAACTTCAACTTGTTTCATTTTAAACAGTAGACCAATTATAGTAAAATCCAAAAAGTATGGCATTTCAAAAAGTGGGCTTATTTTTATAATTTGTAAGGAGTGTCCTATTTGTGTCCAATTTTAGAAAGGGGACAAATACCGAACAGACCACCTTATTACAAAACTAATTCTAAACTGAGAGACCAGCAACTTTAAATCACAATAGATCTTAATTTTTTACTTGCAATTTTCGAATTTTGCTTATCAAAAATGCTCCGTAAACATATTAATTTGACGGTGGCGCGTTTTGCAAATGCCCGATTGCAATGCAGAAAGTCGCAGGTTCCTTTTTTTCGCCGGATGCAAATATGTATGCTTAAAATTAAATAAGTATTTGTATCTGGTCTGGGTGTCTTTCTATGTATAATATGCATGTAGGTATTTACAAATCAAAAAAATATATAAGCATTATATCCGTTGTCTAGACAACCCAAGCTTAGTAGCTTACCATAGGGCTAGATGGCGCTGCGTGTTGGTCAAACAATTTATTTATAACTAGCTGCGCCTCGCGGTTTCACTCGCGATTACCCGCGGGAATATCGGAATTAAAAGTAGCCTATGGGTTATTCCCGCTACCTAGCTAACTATATTCCAAGTTTCATCGCAATCGGTTTAGTAGTTTTTGCGTGATTGAGTAACAGTCACATACAGACATACGTTCATACAAATTTCGCGTTTATAATATTAGTAAGATTTATTTATTGATAAGGCTACGAGCTAATGTAGGTAGGTACTAGTAAGTACTAGAAATAATGTCTCAATCATCTTCGAACTTCCTTTTTAGCTGCACTTGCAAAATATTGTTAAGTGCGTCGTAAAATGAAATGAGCTTCGCTGCGGGCACAGAGGTGATACGTAGGTATAACTATAACGAGACCATGGTAACCCCCATTAAGTAGTTAATGGGGGGTTAACTCGTAATGGCTGGGCCTAAATCGACCTGCTAATTAAAAAAATAAAAATCCCCAACTGCTGACCACGGTAACACCCAATACCTTCTCACTATGAAATTCGTTTTCGATGATTCATTCTGGGCTTAAACGGAATAAACTAGGTTTGTTTAAAAAACTATTTAAATCATTACAACTGTATTTAGCGTGCCACAGCTCAGCCCCCACTGGAGAGATCCAGTGGATGTCTGACAACAGTGGAAAATAACAAGCACTATGCAGTACATTTCAGCTTTGACGTAAAGTGGTTATTACAGGTTTATTACGTGGTTATAACATTACCTCAAAGCAGAAATGTACTGCATAGTGCCGTCATTTTCCACGGTTTTCAGACGTCCATTAGATAGATAATCTGTGGGCAGGACACGTTGCCCTCTCGATCTGTCCTTTGATTATTCCCATAAACAAATACTCACTATTAACAAGAACAATTCCAACGTAAAAACTACAAACTTTAGGACTGCGCCCAATACTGAAGGCTTACCTCTTCCAGTACCTAGACACAGCAATATCAACAATCCCCTGCACAAAATATTAAATTAAAACTTTCAAAAACAGTCCAACCAGATATCAGAGCAATCTTAGCTCCAATGCTCCCGTATTTTACTAAAACAATCCGGTGGTTTCACTGAAACTTTTGCTTATCGGTTGCATCTCAGACACCTGCACTAAAACGCATAGGTTATGAGCTTTCATATGACAATGGGAGCTTTTATACGCCAATCGTGTGATCGTGTCCGAAGCTACAGGATGCGGGCTTTTGTTAAAGTTTTGGTTTGAAATTGTGTTGTGGTTTGCTTTCTTCTTCATTTTAGATGCTTGACAGAATGCGCTTAAAGCAGTTGGTCCCGGTTTTTATTGCTGATAGCTGTCGTTAGGTCAAGGTATATCTGAAAACTATAACACTAGGTGAGCCACGCTACACGAAAAGAAGAAGAGGATTATGTAGGTAGGTGTAGCTTTGCAGGGTCTTCTTTTTGTGTAGTGGTGTGGCGGCTCGCCTAGTGATAAAGTTTTCAGGCCCCTCTGCCTGGTATTAATTTAAGTGAAGTTCAACTTGAGTCAAGATAAAGTAATAAATTAAAGGCGAATAAATCATTATCATCAACTTTCCCGGTTCCCCGGGAAGCTGAAATCCGCTTTACTACTTTGCACGATCTTCGTCATCCCGTATATTGAGGCCATTTGCACGTATATCAGCCCTTACGATGTGAAGCTGGCATTTCTTTGATATCAAATATAAATTTAACGCTATTAAAAAAGCAGTCAAATTTCGGGCCACTAGTTAGTTAAAATAAAGCTCTATTTTAATTTTCTAAAGAATTATGAATAAGAATTATGATAAAGAATTATTAATTTCTAAAGAAGTTGAAATTGATGTAAGATCTTTTAACGAGTTAACGTTGGTCACACGTATGTTTGAGTTTATATTAAAACCACTGGACCGATTTTGATGAAATTGAAAATGAAAATACATTGTACCTTTTGGGAGTAGGTATCATAGGTCCCGTTTTATCCTGATACATTCACAGGATCGGCACCTGCTCGGGTGAAACAATGGGATGCTGCTACTATTAAATAATCCATTATAGTGCATGAAACGTGTCTAAGTCACACGTCACGCCTAAATCACGTAATGTAATATGACGTGAAACTTGAAACAAATCTGTGTAAGTCAGTACCTTGATCCTTTGTTCTGATCCATAACAATGTATGTTGTAAGTGTTGTGTATCACCCTGTACCACGAGACGCTGCGATACGTAGCGGTCGCCGGTCGGTTGTAATAAGAAGTCAATATTAGCGCTGGGCGGGCGGATTTCAGGATGACAGCTTAGTATGGATACACCTAGGTACTTTATAGATATTATTGTTTGATTCTTTATAGTAATATTTCTAAATGAAATAATTGTTAGGGAAGACGGTTTTAATTACACTAAGTACTAAAGTGATTTAAAGTTATTGAGTTTTATTTTGAAGCATTTGAAAATTAAAACACGATAAAAAAGCAGATACCTAATTCGTTATAAACAGCCAGTGAAGGAAGAATGCAGCATTCATGGAAGACGTGCCATTTTGATTGAAATAGCTCCATTTCTGCTGATTTTCGTTCGATGTCGAACTCTTGCGGTGAGTAAATTAAGACTAGTAGTGGTCGTGCAATTCACGTAGAAAAATTACCGACATCGAACGAAAATGTATAAAATAAATAAATATTGCCCGACATTACACACAGCGCTATCTAGCCCCAAACTAAGCACTAGACTTGTACTATGGATACTAGACAACGGATATACTAATATTATACCTTTTTTTGCTAAATACATACCTACATAATATGATACATAGAAAGATAAAAATCGAGCGGTTAAAGCTCTAATTGGCATAAGTGATATAAAAATAGAGACATCGCTGTGCTGATTGCTGACGGCGCTATGCTGAGCACCTAGGTCTCTATTTTTTAATCGCTCGCGCCACTTCGAGGGACTTTAAAACCTGGATTTCCGCTAATTTTCGTTAAGTTTTCTGTAATTTTTCTATGTGAAAAGCACGACCGCAACAAGTGGTATAAACCACTCGCCGCAGAAGTAAGAGATCGAACGATAATTAGATATCAAATTATTTAAATCGCTTGACGAGTCTAAGTCACACGTCACGCCTAAATCACGTAATGTAATATGACGTGAAACTTGAAACAAATCTGTGTAAGTCAGTACCTTGATCCTTTGTTCTGATCCATAACAATGTATGTTGTAAGTGTTGTGTATCACCCTGTACCACGAGACGCTGCGATACGTAGCGGTCGCCGGTCGGTTGTAATAAGAAGTCAATATTAGCGCTGGGCGGGCGGATTTCAGGATGACAGCTTAGTATGGATACACCTAGGTACTTTATAGATATTATTGTTTGATTCTTTATAGTAATATTTCTAAATGAAATAATTGTTAGGGAAGACGGTTTTAATTACACTAAGTACTAAAGTGATTTAAAGTTATTGAGTTTTATTTTGAAGCATTTGAAAATTAAAACACGATAAAAAAGCAGATACCTAATTCGTTATAAACAGCCAGTGAAGGAAGAATGCAGCATTCATGGAAGACGTGCCATTTTGATTGAAATAGCTCCATTTCTGCTGATTTTCGTTCGATGTCGAACTCTTGCGGTGAGTAAATTAAGACTAGTAGTGGTCGTGCAATTCACGTAGAAAAATTACCGACATCGAACGAAAATGTATAAAATAAATAAATATTGCCCGACATTACACACAGCGCTATCTAGCCCCAAACTAAGCACTAGACTTGTACTATGGATACTAGACAACGGATATACTAATATTATACCTTTTTTTGCTAAATACATACCTACATAATATGATACATAGAAAGATAAAAATCGAGCGGTTAAAGCTCTAATTGGCATAAGTGATATAAAAATAGAGACATCGCTGTGCTGATTGCTGACGGCGCTATGCTGAGCACCTAGGTCTCTATTTTTTAATCGCTCGCGCCACTTCGAGGGACTTTAAAACCTGGATTTCCGCTAATTTTCGTTAAGTTTTCTGTAATTTTTCTATGTGAAAAGCACGACCGCAACAAGTGGTATAAACCACTCGCCGCAGAAGTAAGAGATCGAACGATAATTAGATATCAAATTATTTAAATCGCTTGACGAGTCTAAGTCACACGTCACGCCTAAATCACGTAATGTAATATGACGTGAAACTTGAAACAAATCTGTGTAAGTCAGTACCTTGATCCTTTGTTCTGATCCATAACAATGTATGTTGTAAGTGTTGTGTATCACCCTGTACCACGAGACGCTGCGATACGTAGCGGTCGCCGGTCGGTTGTAATAAGAAGTCAATATTAGCGCTGGGCGGGCGGATTTCAGGATGACAGCTTAGTATGGATACACCTAGGTACTTTATAGATATTATTGTTTGATTCTTTATAGTAATATTTCTAAATGAAATAATTGTTAGGGAAGACGGTTTTAATTACACTAAGTACTAAAGTGATTTAAAGTTATTGAGTTTTATTTTGAAGCATTTGAAAATTAAAACACGATAAAAAAGCAGATACCTAATTCGTTATAAACAGCCAGTGAAGGAAGAATGCAGCATTCATGGAAGACGTGCCATTTTGATTGAAATAGCTCCATTTCTGCTGATTTTCGTTCGATGTCGAACTCTTGCGGTGAGTAAATTAAGACTAGTAGTGGTCGTGCAATTCACGTAGAAAAATTACCGACATCGAACGAAAATGTATAAAATAAATAAATATTGCCCGACATTACACACAGCGCTATCTAGCCCCAAACTAAGCACTAGACTTGTACTATGGATACTAGACAACGGATATACTAATATTATACCTTTTTTTGCTAAATACATACCTACATAATATGATACATAGAAAGATAAAAATCGAGCGGTTAAAGCTCTAATTGGCATAAGTGATATAAAAATAGAGACATCGCTGTGCTGATTGCTGACGGCGCTATGCTGAGCACCTAGGTCTCTATTTTTTAATCGCTCGCGCCACTTCGAGGGACTTTAAAACCTGGATTTCCGCTAATTTTCGTTAAGTTTTCTGTAATTTTTCTATGTGAAAAGCACGACCGCAACAAGTGGTATAAACCACTCGCCGCAGAAGTAAGAGATCGAACGATAATTAGATATCAAATTATTTAAATCGCTTGACGAGCTACGAGGGATTCAAAAATAAGGCTCCTAATGGTACAACGGCCCCCGCCGCACATGCCGAAAGGTGTAGAAGCTATCATCACCATAACTCATTATTAAAAAAAAATGATGTCTTATCCCCACTTCGGCTAACGTTCTGCACGCTTCGCCCCCAGCGCTTCGATAACACGGCGGGTTTACACAACGCCAATTAGGCGGTCCCCGGAGCGCCGGTGTTTTCACATGCTAATTGTATCTAGAGTTGTGGCGCTGCGCGGTATCGCAGGCGGCAGGATTCTACTGTACTGTGATGTTTACTGAAGGGATAGCTGAGGTAAACTACTTAATACTGTAATTATAAATAGAAAACGTGTTACGTATCAAACCTTAGATTAAACAAATTAATATAAATACAAAAACATAAATGTTAGGTAGCACAATGGGCGGCGTTTATCGCCGAAGGACGATCTCTGCTGGACAACCAATACCTATAAAAACGAATGTCAATGATGTTAGGTATATGAAGGTTTGTTTATCAGTAAGCAAACGAGTATGTTACTTTGTTTAATAATTTTATGTTTGTTACTTCATCACGTTAAAAGTTTAAATGCGATGCAACTGACTGGTGACTTACACACAAACGTTTTCTTTTATAATAATGATATATACTTATCTTATAGTAGGTGTATGCATGACGCATATACTATTATAGGTACCTACTTTCATTCAATAGGCGTATCTATAAAATTCAAAGTTCGACTAATCAATTGACTGACTGAATACATCAACTCAGAACCCAAATAGCTGCCCCCTAGAGACATGAAATTTGTGGTGTGTTCGATTTGACGAAATGTCCAAAGGATCGAGACTTACTCGGGTAAAACCGCGGAAAGCAGTATACTCGTACAATGGGTAGAGTTGATGCACCGGCATAACGCACGCACAGCCGAGGCGGTGCCTTATAGAGTCAAAGTGCATAATATTTGTCATAGTTTTAGTACCTCCGCGTCGGCACCTTTATTCTTTATCTTTATTTTAATATTTAACAGTTTATCTGCGTGTACGCTTATGTCTATATCTATGTAGATAAATGTATGTATCTATTGCACCGATAATTTAACAGGCATAGTTCTTTGCGAAGCAAAGTCGATAACTACACTACAATCAGATTTTAAAAGGTAGGTAGGTACAACACGCAGAAGTTAACTTGGCACTTGCGTGCTTTCTGATTATTGTAATAGATAGTTGACTGGTTAACTTCTGCGCGTGGTAATGACGTTATTTTGTTAAACGTCACTACCGACACCACGTAGAAGTTAACCAGGTACCTATATATTACAATCAGAAGGCACGCAGGTGCCAAGTTCACTTCGGCGGGTTGCACATCATAATTGCGGGGTGTCAAAACAGGACAGACAATCGGATCGGATTAAACAAGTGTTATCTTCTATTTTATTTATAAAATTATTTGTCCCTAAACCTAAGATCAATAGCGATTTTAAAAATCTGAAATTAGTCATCAATTTTCAATGCTAACTGTATCTAGGTAGGCTTGGTGCTACGACTAAAGTCGTAGATGGCGGATTGGTAATAAATTGCGGACGAAGCTACCACTAAGTGATTACTTCTTTAGCACCATGCAGGGCATGCTTGTGAGGATAGTAATAAGAAGGTAATTACTACCTAATAATGGATTACACAAATATTTAATTGAAGGTTTGCATTTCATACCACAAACGTGATTTTTTGTGATAATGATACCATTATTAATCGCGTTTTATTCATGATTTTTAAACCGTATGGTTAAACGCGATTAAACCCGGTAAATAAAGTGTTTTATTATACAAAATTATAATGGTATCGAAATGATTTTTTGTGATAATGGTATCGAAATATTTCTTTTTTGTGATAATGGTAAGTACTGTTGACTTGCGATATAAAGAGCCCCTAATAATGTTAACTGACCCTTCGTACGGGAGTTCGACTCGCATTTAATCGGTTTTTCTTAACTATTTTGTATGCCTTAATTTTATTAGTTCACACATTTCCACAATAGGTCTTAGAAAAAAACCTACACGCCGAAATGTAAACCTCCTTTTTAAAAGTCGGTTAATAAAACAGTCCAATGACACCATCAAACTAAAGCCCCGTGTGGTCTTATTTGCCACCATAACTATGAAATTAGCGAATAGGGTGTACGATTACAGAATCTATTGTTGTATGGCCCTTTGTTCTACACAACCGGATACAAAATGGCGTCGAAACGTCATTGAAAACAATATGGCGGCTAACGGTTATTGTTTGAATGTGTGTTCTAAAGTGCTGTTGTTTTGTTATAGGCCTGTCACACTCTCGCGCAAGTGGTGTGGCAAGATGGCAGGGATGTCCTGTGTAGTCTGTAGGTAGGTAATTAATAATTGAACAGCGAGAGCATATAGGATTTCCGATTGTGCTAAAAAAACTTTAGTTTGGCTGTAGCATTATTTCGTGATAAGAGGGCGTTTGTCCAATATTTCTTTTAGTCTAAGGGACAGTGTTATGCCTGAAAGCATGTTTTTGAGGTCTTAGACCTTGAAGGTTTGCTTATGATTTGGAGAACCTCAAAATTTGGCTAGTAAATAATTGTATTTACTAGGTTGGTACCTTTATTACTTGTATTTACTAGGTAGGTACTCTTTATTGGTCAGAAATACAAGATGTATCCAATGATACAATCTAAGGACATGTTTACTGATGTATGTTCGTGTTGGTCCTAATAATATTTTACTGATGTAACCCTTTATATGCGATCGGTCATTTAGCGCTCAATTCGTAGAACTAAACAAAAATCTAGATCAATCTGGACCAGATGCCAACAGACAAACAACTCTATTCCTAATTCTAATAACGAGGTAATCATCTAAAAAAATATAAAATTCCTACTTTCCCGCGCAGACTTTTATTGCAGCTGTAAATCAGAGGTTAGTTAGTAGATAAACAAATTAATATGTCGTAAAAACTTATAGTCGAAGCGGTGCCGACGAAAATGAAAAATACTTATAAGACCCAGCTGAATGTTGTAAAGTACCTACGTATAGCTTGGTCTTTTTCACGAGTTGTAGATTTTTTAATTTTTTTTTGCGTTTCGACTATATTACAGTAGTTTTGAGGAGGTAAATATGAGTATAAATCAACTAATTTTAGAGCAGAATCAATCAAAACGTAAATGGTACCAGACGTCCAAAAACTACAAAATGAATAAATAAAATAAATTCTGTTCACATTTTCTAAGCTAAGTTATTCTACGAATCCAATCCAGTAAAAAGGCGCACGAAGCAATCAGTATCAATTACAGAAAAATCACGTTTGTTGTATGGTAGCCCCACTTAAATATTATTTTATGAGTGTGTATTTATAACGGCAACATTTCTGTTCATCTGTGAAAAACTCGACTGTCTACTATTCCGGTTTAGCTGACAGACAGACAGTCAGTAAAGTCGTAACTCCACTGACTGTTTTTCGACTTTGGGTTCGGAACCATACAAACAGAGGTATCTTTTTAGCAGCCACCTCTCCGTCTATATAGGCACAATATCGACTCTAAAGTTTACACGTTCAGTTTTATAAAGACGGATGGTTCTGGCGTGGACCCGCTGATTGATACGAAAACATGCTGATGATTGAACGCTGATACAAGCCAGTTATTTCGATAAATAAATAGTTTTAGAGATGTGCCTTGGTTGTGTTGAGGTAGAATCGATGTCGATATATTGGTTTTTAAATTATTTTAATAACTGATAAATAAAAATGTATGTTTGATCCGACTGTTAAAGTCTGTGATGACTATATGACTACTGCTACTGGACTTGTTTAAATTTATTTTCAATTTTTATTTAAAGTTTCCAAGCAGTCTGTTTTTTTTATTTTTCTATTGCGGTTTCATCTTCGTAAATCTTGATGCGGTAGGTAGGGTAAACTAGGGAGTGATTGCCCAGTTAAGGAAGTGATACAATTTGTTTTTTAATAAATCTTTTATTATTGGACAAAACAATTCGAAACTCCGCAGAATAGAACTAGGATATATTATCTAAAGGAACATTACTTATTTATCTTACTTACTTACCATAATCTTTGGAAGTATAGAAGTAAATGATAAAGTTATAAAAAACCTCTAAAATCACAGTTATTGCCACACTATGACAGTTATTACCATAAGTAAAATTATACAGTTATTGACCAGGTATCAGGTCTTCATTAATCTACCTTACCCTAAGAAAATTGATCAAAAACGGGTTTGGTCTTGGGTTGTCTAGAAGAAACTTTTGAACGGAATTCAAAATATTATCTTTATTTCTTAGAAAACCCTTACGAGCAGAAGCTACAATCCAAACTTCCAAAAGAGTTTCTTCATCCGTAGTTAAAATTGGCGATGGTCCTAAAATAGGTAGTTTTATGGCCTGGATTATTTTTATAAAACTTTAGTTTAGATCTTGGAACTCCATCTTTCTGGGATAATTTACGAACTGATATTTTTTCTTCATTATTTTGTAGTTCGGCCATAGCCCGTTCCAGATTTTCTTTCGAATATTTTACTGCTGGGGTTTTAGGCATTCTGAAATGAAATAATGTGGGTAGTTTTACTTATGTGTAGGTACTCAATATCACTAAAATTCGAAATCAATGAAAAACCGTTGTAAAACAATCAATTTACAGTAATTGCCTAGGCTAATAAGTATAGTTATTGCCTATGGTAATCATTAAAATAGGTATGGCAATAACTAAAATAAGCTAAAATCTGGTTCAGTAACTAACCACCCCCGTATAACTGTAAACTAAAAAAGTTTTAAACAAAATAACTAGTTAGTAACGCACTAGAAAGTCACTTTTATCTTATACATTCACAACTAACTTCCTACTATCAATAAAATTGAACAAAAGAGCTATACAGAAAAGGCTGTTCTTAAGAAAAATGATAAAATACTTACTTTTTCGCAGGATGCAAGCACCTGTTCTTGAAAATCCACCATGACAGCTATTTTTTTTTCAGAATGTTGCCAGTTTATGATTTTAAATTGCAGCTAATATCATAATAGCGACATCTAACCAGTAATATTGTAGTCTATTTGAATTTATGGTTGTAAAAAGCGTCTTCTTCTTAAAATGGGCAATAACTATAGAGTGGGCAATCACTCTCTAGTTTACCCTATATCTAAACAGAAAACTATAGGATTTTTGTTAAGAAACCACGGTAGATGACGCCACCATGAGCCTAATTATAAAAATAAGAATAACCAATGCGTTTTTTATCCAACCTTATCGCTTGAGCTCACTTGGCGGAGTTGGATAGTCGTGGGTTCGAGTCCCGCAATAATTTTTACAATAGTTTTTTAATCATCATCGTTACATCAGCAACTGCTGGACATAGATCATTGCTGGACATTGATCTCCATAAACCTATATTATCCCTGAAGTGTGGGTAACACTAAATAAAATCCTAAAAAGGCAAAAAAACCACACAGGACAAAAAAAGGTAAAGGCCGAAAAGTATAACTTTCAAATTAGTTCTTCCAATAATTTATGTGAGTTTTTAATGTGTTCTACAAAATTTCGACACCGTTTTTACCCAGCCCTTTTAAAAAAATCAGTTCAACGTAAACGCGCCATGTTATTATCTAAACCGATGACGTGTGGTCCCGCCGCCCGCCGGTAATACAATCACTTGAAAAACTCTCCCCTAAGCAAAGACACAGATCACATATTACCAAAGACAAGGGAGTTGCCTTAAGCTAAGCGTCCACCTACTGGCACCGTACGGACCGGCCGTATCGCAACAAACTGGTGAACTATTCACAGTGCGTCCAACTGGCCGAAACGATAGCATTTGCCGACTACCAAGCCAACTACTGAGCAATCGAATGACGTCATCGGCACGAATAACGGCGTCGGCATTGCTGATGAGCAGATTCTAGCAATCCGTACGATGCGGATTGGTGGACGCACTTGTGTCATATTCTTCCATACAAAGAATATTACAATCCGTTTGATGCGAACCGTCCGAGGCGTGCGGTGCCGTTAGGTGGACGCTTAGCTTTATGCTCCTTCAACCACTAACTCTACTTTTTATTCTTCAAGTCATGGCAACGACGATATTGTCTCACATTTTGCCAAATTAAAACAATCAAATTAATGTCAAGCAAGTAGCATTTGTGGTTGATTCTCTTTTAATTGTGTCGTAAGGAGTTTGCCGTAAGTCCCGATCCAGGATGCATTTCGGAAAATGGCTTTCTTTCTCTAACCAGTTCTTTACATCGGTTTAGGCTGTGCAATCTGTGTATTGATCATTTAGTCAGTTAGGCTCACGTTGGGACAACGCATTTTAGAGATTAAATTCCCCATGAGATGAGATGGTCAGCATCTCATCGGGAATTTAATCTCTTAAATGCGTTGTCCCAACGTGAGCGTGAGAGAATTTAGAAGTACCAGCTGAAACCAAAGAGCTCATCCAGGTTTGAGGAGGTTGTTCGAATAACTGCAGAACGCAATAAATGGAGAAGCTTCAAAAACAGCTGTGTGAAAAGGAGAGGTGATCGCGATCATCAGTCATGAAGGATCGACCAGAGAGAGAAACCTCTGAATTAGGGTTAAGTTATGAAACAGTTTTTCGAAATAAGGCTATTAATGTTTTCAAATAGGTTAGGTACCGTAGTTTAGTGGTGAATAGTTACAAGCTTAATTATTTAATGAATACTTAACTTTAGGATTTCCTAGTGATAGTACAAGTACCCCTCCACCAACCCCATTGTGGTAGTAGTATTAGTACAGCATTTCCCAATTTCGTACTAAAATCAAAACACAACTTTCCCAATCTCACTTACCAAACAAAACTAAACTTTAAAAACAAGACTTAAGAGCGCAGACGACGCCAAATATAACTTTGTGCAAATATAACTGCCAATTACATTGATATCCGAAAGCAGACAACAATAACATAAAAGTCTCGATACAGATACAAATGAATAATCTATAAATGCCTTTAAGACATTTGTACGTAGAGGTAAGCATGTTTAGAGTTGGCTTATTAAATAAATAAAATTATATTTTGTGAATGACTTTTAGATATTCAAGGTCGTTGATTTTAGCTTTTCGTCATCCGTCATCCTTTGTCATCCTTTTGAAGAAACATAGGTAACTGTTTTAGCTTAATTGGCAGAACAAAATGTATGTTATCTATAAATTTAAAATAGAAATCTTTAATTGACATCAATAATAAATGAATAATTTCATGAAAATTTAAGGTAAGTAAACTTAACACATAGGTAATCTTTAAATTAAAATATTCTAAATTTAAAAATAAATGTGGTAATTCAAATTTTCAGTTACGTACCAAATGTTATTGCACTCAGTTCAGTAACTTTTTCGTGAACGATTAACAAACCACCTGCTCGTTTATTTACTTACTCACCTACTTTACGCAAACTTTCAAGTTTATGACCTACTAGTTGCGATTTTACATGCGTAAGATTTATCTAAATCGGTTTAGCATTTTTTCCTTTATAATAAACTTCTCGTGACATAAGCGAATTCAACAAAAAAGAATTAGCCAAATCGGTCTAGCTATTCACGAGTGATGCCGTGACCAAGGAAAATAGGGATTCATTTTTATGTCGAAGATTAGCTGCCTATAAGTAGGAAGTGGGTTTCTTTGGTTATCCCTGGTTGCAAGCATAATGACCGCCAAAAATGTTGCTACATTTTTCTATGAGTTTCTAACTCTACGTCCTAAGTAGTTAATATGTCCCTGTTATTAACTAGGTATCTATAGATATAATAATATAATAAGACGGCATATTCCAAACTCAGCCAGTTACCAAGATAAAATCTTTTTCTATATTTATTTTATTCATAGAAATCTACTCTTTATATTTTTGTTTACCAACTTATACAAGTATGATTTGATCTTGTCGACGTTGCAGTTTCTCAGGTTAATTTATTCTCTTAGGAATATTAGCAATGTGAAGAAGAAATACAAGATGAAATGTGCCTGATAAATTGACATACATTTTCTTAGATTTTTCATCTGTTTTCGCGACATTGTATTGAAATAATCACCATTTTCCGGTCTAAGGCTGAAATCTATTGTGCGTACTTTGACTTTGTTCAGACTGAGCTTAGCACAAAGTAAGCTTAAACTTTGATTAGGAATTTATAGTCGAAATTCATTTTGTAATAATACGAATAAAATAAAAAGAAATTTACAGTCATAACAGAGAAGCAAAGTTTCGGTCATTATTATTGATTGGATTACATTCTACATTTGAAAAACTTCGACTTTACTAATAAGCGAAACTTCTGGATAGTTGCGAAGATCGCTTTATAAAACCCGAAAATTGTCTTAATTAAAAGTTTTTGCTTAGCAAAGTCAAAGTACGGGCTAGAGATTTCAGCCTTAGTCTACCTTGAGGAAGGACTCTGTAAAGGTTTCTAAACGTGGGATCAGGATTGCAACAATGCTGATATCAGTGATCCTCATAATAATAACGAGATTAAATCGGGAATATTTCAATACTTTTCTTGATATTTATCATTTAGTATTATCACTTCATTTGGTGAATTTCGAATAATATTTCGAAAATATCCAAGATAACATTACCTAAAACAAAATAAAAAACATTACCTACCCTTCCTTTAGGTTTCGCCGAAGTTTGGCAAATTACAGCCGATGTTAATCCCTTTTTTGAGGTTCGGTTCAAAAAAAACCTAAAAAGCTCCACCTATTCACATTTTAAAACTTGCCTACAATAAATTTAAAGAAATGCTTACCAAAAACTTGCACCCGGCAGGAATTTTTAGAGAGCATTATTTAAATTTTGCCATTCAAGTGTAGGAACCACTTTAAAAATAATATATCGAAATGCTTACAATATTTTGTCGTAGGCCTATCATTTTATGAGCACCAAATTGTACGCGAATAGACCAAAGATTTGCTTAACTAATTACAAAAACAAACAGGACCAATTGAGGACAAAATTATTGTTAGTGCAATGCTAGTGAAGTCGGTCTTTGGTACCTACTTTTATTTAATCAGGAAAAGTAGATATTTGTACGGTTATGTCATAGTCATTTACTAACAGCGCCTCGTGATTCACGCGTGGTAGTCCCGATGTGTGTTAAATCAGATTTCCAGCTATCTGTTCTATAAGTTTTATCGCATTCGGTTCAGAAGTTTTTGCGTGAAGGAGTGAGAAACCTAACTCGTTTACTTACTAATTTATTTACACACAAACTTAAACATTTATAATATTATTAGGACCGGGTAATAAACGTAACCTATCGAAAAACAAATGAGTTGCTTGGCAATAAGATTGTTGGTTTTACTATTTAATACTTTTATTAATGCTATAAGTTTAAAATTAAAAGCATTAAACTTTAAAGTATGTTAGACTTGTATTAAATTGTCTGAGATTAAACTTAAAAGGTCGTTGTTCAAAGAGATTCATAATCTATACTGTGACTAGGTAAACTTCGTGGTTTCAGCCGTGTTAGTAACGATCCCGTGGGAATGTTTTATTCCAGCCCCCAGATTATCTATCCAGTGCATGTCTGACAGCAGTAGAAATTTACAGGCACTATACAGTACATTGCTGCTTTGACGTAACGTGGTTATTACCGGTGATCACCTTAAAGCAGCAATGTACTTCATAGTGCCTGTCATTTTTCACTGTTGTTAGACGTCAACAGATAGATAATATGGGCGTACAGCAGCCCTAGACAACATTCTTATCGAATAACAAAATTGCCGATCGACAGATTTTTTTGTATGAAATTGACATATAAGTTCGCGAAAAATCACATGACTTTTCGTGAACATATTATATTATTATATCAATTTCATATATGTCTACATACCAAAATACGTCGCTATCGGTTAAACAGTTATTGCGTGAGAAAGCCGGAGATAGCTGGAACAAACAAAATCAACTATTTATCCCGATATTCTTACAGGATCCCCGATCCTGTAGAAATAGTCCCGACTTTCGCGGATGAAACGGAGGGGAGTTGATAGTTTTGTTTATTAATCTGTGGTTACGTCATCATCCCTGTGCCGATGTTCGTATTCAAACTCCAAACTTAGTATTATAAAAATTTGTTGATGTGAAACATCTATAGGCGGGGGTTAGCCTGATTGTAGCCGTGGCAATACAGGCCGTGGCGACATATCGCCACGCTATATTATGCAAACATATCTAATGTCTATGTTAAATATTTCAAATCTGTCAGGCGTCCCGTGACAGATCACATTTTTGTAAGTTCCTGTGTTTTTTTTGTTAGTTTGAATTAAGATGAAAATTTGCATCGGGATAGTTTAAGAAATGAAGTGTAACATAGGGAATTACGCGACGAAACCTTTACTCTGTTTAAATTTATACATCTGTGGTTGCAATGTTATCTCTATTCCTAAGACATTTATATATCTGTGTCGAAGTAACATTTAATTGTTTCCTGCGCGATGCATGTCCAGTCTTTAACATTTCACATTCTCAAGTAAATCGAATCACATTCCGAGAATTCTTGCACTATAGCTGTTGCTTTTTACACACAGACGTAAGTTGTCACAGATTATAAAAGCTATTTATAAGTAACTAGCAACTGGAGCTGCAATCGAAACTTAATTGACTCTAGAGTGTATCGAAATCCAAAAATAAAGTTTCGATTTACGAAATGTTTATTACAAGGGGACCCTTTTACTTAAACTCTACTCTTCGATTGTTTGTCTGTATGTCGCCTATGAAGTGTGACAGCTAAAAATAATCAACGATTTTCGATGAATCCGACAGAGATTTTTAGTTTAAATATATTTTATATTTCAGTTAAGCTCGTATAGAAGGCTTAAGCTGCAACAAAAACACCTACATTATCTGTGATAATTTCAACTGTAATTTACAGTACCTGTAACTACAATTTACAGTAACTGTAATTTACAGTTGACAGTTCTATACTAGGTAAACTGAAATATAAAATATATTTAAACTAAAAATCTCTGTCGGATTGATCGAAAATCGTTGATTATTTACTGACGCGATGTTTAAGAATATTATCGTTTGTAGGGTTTGTAAATGACATTGTTCCCTAAATTTTAGTGTAGTTTTAAAATAAAAACTTCATATTGTTTCGAAGCTTTAGCACATTTTAGTCAAAAAAATAACTTTTTTGCCCGAATTGTGCTAAGGCTCCAACACATTTATGTTTAAAATCTACATCAAAACGTCGCAAACAATGTCATTTACAAACGCTGCAAACGAAAATATTTTAAAACATTGCGTCAGAAAATTATGAACAATTTTCGATGAACCCGACAGGGATTTTTAGTTTAGCTCGTATAGGGTCCTTAACAACAAATACTAAAAACAGATGAATTAGCTGTTGTAGTGGTAACAGCTTATTGTTCTAATCTAATTAACTTGCGAAGAGATGGTTGACTACGTTTGTATTAAGAAATAGTAGGTATTCTTTCCTCTTAAGTAAAACACAATATTACCGTCTTTATATTTATTTATTTACGTAACAAGACTTCATTTTCCAATTAAACCAACATTTAAGTCCAGTACCACCTAACTATTTCATTCTAAAACCAACTCTGTGTATAAGCATTTGAGTTGAAAATAATTCGTCATTATCCCATTGAATGTACAGGGTCCCTGGGGTCTAGGTACGGAAAATGATACTGGTTTTTCAAAACAAAATGGATCCGGGTAGGCATCGTGAAAAATGCTTATTTTAAGCATTATTTTACATTTAGCGATATATAATTGTGACATAATTGTGTTGGGCTTGAAATTTCTGATACACTAAATTTAGCTAAAACAACTGAATTTATTTACCTGTTGCTCTAATTATGATGACAATTCCAGCATTCGATTTTTTCTATCTGCTGGAACGCTGCTGCAACGGGTTTCTCACATCATATTTCCATATTTTACGAACAACCACTCAAACCACACACTTATTTCCCTTACAATATTCACCTCTAATCATATTACTAACTATGCTACCCTCAATTCACAATAAATCACTTAGAAATAAACTTAAAACAAAACACAATCGCGAAATCGACATCCGCCATTATTCCGGCTCAAAAGTTGTCGGCTTTTTTCACTAATTATTTCACAATTATTCGACAAAATAACACTATACACATAAACTACTGTCTTTTTCTGGTATTTTTATGAAAGAAAAGTCACCGATTTGTCCTTCTAAACATTTTTTTCACTTTTTATTACTTTCCACTTTCACCTCACAATGTGAAAAAAATGGCGGACACAGAAACACTAATGAAGCGTCGTTTATTTTTCTTTTATTTCCGTTTGTAGTTCCAATTTACGCAAATTATCTATGGGACTTATTAAACAATGATGGGACTGACGTATATACATCAATTACTACCTTCATGCAAAAAAGAAACGTTCACAATCATAGACAAAAGTAGACCACTTTAATGTTACACACGGGTACGTGTAGAAAACACGTCACGCGCATTTTAATTCTACACTAACGTTAGTGTAGAATACATTTCGAGGGTTATGAATGTGGACTGTTGCAATTTAAATATCGTCAGTTTTATTTAACCTTTCATTTAGTTCTTCTTTCCTTATTGCCTTCGGTTTAAGTTTCAAAATCGTTTAAAATTGTTTTATAGCAGTTATTATAGTGCTATAGGTTTGCCTCGCGGTTTCGCAAGTGTAAGTCTCGATCCTGTGGTAGTATTAGGACGAAAATCATCAAAAAGTAGCCTATCTATGTGTTAAGGCAAAATCTCCAGCTATCTGCAAACCGAGTTTCATCCCAATCGGTTCAATAGTTTTTGCGTGATTAAATCAAATCTCAACCTTCGCATATAATATTAGTAAATAGTATAGTATATATTGAACTAGTCTTGTTCCCTGATAACACTGGCATAAATTAAGAACTTAGGTTTGTTAAAAATTAGAAACGCATAACCTAAAATTACCAGTTTTTAAATAGTTTTGACGAGAACAATGGAAATAACAATGATAAATTAACGCTGCAAGCTTATTCGTGGACTAAGCGTGCAATCGAGAAATATCTGTAGTAGGATAAGATTTTTCGTCTCTTCTGCTAGTCGTTAGACAAAAAGAGACAAAAAAAAATTCAACACGCAACCGATTTTGATACTGTTGTAATATTAACTTATTACTATAAATTTGAACTCTTTAGTTCTGTAGTGATATAACTATTGTGTATGTCACATTCCTAATTTAGTAATTCTTTTGTTTGTTGTCTGTGTTTTTCTTTCAAATAAAACTACGTATTTTTCAAATCTTTTTACTTTAATTTATTAATTACCACAGGTTATGGGCCTATCCCACCTGTTTTAGCTTCCAAAGTAAAAAATAAACCGTGAAGTGATAAAGATCCGTGAAAAGTAGTAGTTCCGTGAAAACAACAACCGGTGGTCTGTTCTCGACGTACGAGAAAACTCGCTATAAGCAAAATGTCCTCAAATACGATGGCACTGATTGAAAAGCTTACGGGGCGAGATAATTACCACACAAAGAATTCGGATTATTGGCATATTGATTCAGGGGCATCTATGCATTTATGACAATGCACCGAGACTGGCTCATAGATATAGGTAACTCATATAACCTATATCTACCGTCTGTAAAGATTGCCAATAATAAAATTTTAATATTATGTTCTGGTAATTGAGTGAAATTACTAAGAATGGATGCCAAGTGAACTTTGATCAGAAAGGCTGTAAGATAATGAACAAAAATATTATGGAAGTCGCTGCTGCACAGATGTACCGGCTAAAAACTAAAACAGTTAAAGCATACATATCTGCATCAAATGACAACGACTGTTATCTATGGCATCAAAGAGTGGCACATTTGAATTATGAAGATTTGAATAGACTGTCCGAAAATTCAGGTAAACCAGGCATTGATTACAAAGAAAGTTTTGCTTCCACAGTCAGAAACTTAGTTAAATGTTTTAGACTCGGTTCAAATTTGATGAGAGTGTTGTAATATTAATTTATTACTATAAATTTGAACTCTTTAGTTCTGTAGTGATATAACGGGATACCTACATCTCTGCGACAAACGTTCAATCGAATTTTGTTTCTTCGAGAACTTTTCATCGATACCTCTGTACTGCGACGATTTATTAAATCGACGTAATGTTACTGCGATGTTACGTTACATCGAAAAACTATACTGCGAACGATTTTACTGCGAAAATACCATACTGCGAAGGGCTAGGGGGGAAGTCGTCCACCTTCAAACTGGGACCAGGGACCAATTATACCCTTTCGAAGTTGATAATAGTCAACTGGGTCTAAGCCCACTAAGTTATAGAGCTATTCGATATCTTCATTTTGGATGACAGCTGTCAAACTTAAAACGTCAATATCTCGGAAGCTATTGACGAAAGACCACTACTATCTTAGCATAAGTTATAGAGCTCTTCGATATCTTCATTTTGGATGACAGCTGTCAAACTTAAAACGTCAATATCTCGGAAACTATTGACGATAGATCACTACTATCTTAGCATAAGTTATAGAGCTCTTCGATATCTTCATTTTGGATGACAGCTGTCAAACTTAAAACGTCAATATCTCGGAAACTATTGACGCTAGACCACTACTATCTTAGCATAAGTGATAGAGCTTCTTAAGATCTTCATTTTGGATGACAGCTGTGAAACGTAAAACGTCAATATCTCGGAAACTATTGACGATAGACCACTACTATCTTAGCATAAGTGATAGAGCTTCTTAAGATCTTCATTTTGGATGACAGCTGTCAAACTTAAAACGTCAATATCTCGGAAACTAGTGACGCTAGGCCACTACTATCTTAGCATAAGTGATGGAGCTTCTTAAGATCTTCATTTTGGATGACAGCTGTCAAACTTAAAACGTCAATATCTCGGAAACTATTGACGATAGACCACTACTATCTTAACATAAGTGATAGAGCTTCTTAAGATCTTCATTTTGGATGACAGCTGTCAAACTTAAAACGTCAATATCTCGGAAACTAGTGACGCTAGGCCACTACTATCTTAGCATAAGTGATAGAGCTTCTTAAGATCTTCATTTTGGATGACAGCTGTCAAACTTAAAACGTCAATATCTCGGAAACTATTGACGATAGACCACTACTATCTTAGCATAAGTGATAGAGCTTCTTAAGATCTTCATTTTGGATGACAGCTGTCAAACTTAAAACGTCAATATCTCGGAAACTATTGACGATAGATCACTACTATCTTAGCATAAGTTATAGAGCTCTTCGATATCTTCATTTTGGATGACAGCTGTCAAACTTAAAAAAAAAATGAAAAAAATCCAAAATGAAGATCTTAAGAAGCTCTATATCTTAGCATAAGTAGTAGTGGCCTAGCGTCACTAGTTTCCGAGATATTGACGTTTTAAGTTTGACAGCTGTCATCCAAAATTAAGATCTTAAGAAGCTCTATCACTTATGCGGAGTCTTGGCGGGAACTCGTTGAGGAGATGTGGTGCTAAATTTTCATTTTTGTGAAACCTAGTTCATATGCGTGCAAATTGTTTAATTTCGGGGGCATATTAATCAATTTAGTTTCGTGAAGGTGTACAAGTGGAATGAAAGTGAAAATCGGTGCAAAACATTGACTTAGTGTTGTCTCCAAGGCTCCGTGAAGAGTGTTTGTAAATGGCCGCCGTGTTTACAAATGATTCCCTAGACTTGACTTTAACTATGACGACTTGACTGTTTCGATGCAAATAACTTGCATAATATATTGAAATACATGACACTGGCTAATTTCCTAATGGCCATAATCGGTTCACAACCGATAAGAAATAAATATCACTTATGCTAAGATAGTAGTGGTCTATCGTCAATAGTTTCCGAGATATTAACGTTTTAAGTTTGACAGCTGTCATCCAAAATGAAGATCTTAAGAAGGTCTATCACTTATGCTAAGATAGTAGTGGTCTATCGTCAATAGTTTCCGAGATATTAACGTTTTAAGTTTGACAGCTGTCATCCAAAATGAAGATCTTAAGAAGCTCTATCACTTATGCTAAGATAGTAGTGGTCTAGCGTCAATAGTTTCCGAGATATTGACGTTTTAAGTTTGACAGCTGTCATCCAAAATGAAGATATCGAAGAGCTCTATAACTTATGCTAAGATAGTAGTGGTCTTTCGTCAATAGCTTCCGAGATATTGACGTTTTAAGTTTGACAGCTGTCATCCAAAATGAAGATATCGAATAGCTCTATAACTTAGTGGGCTTAGACCCAGTTGACTATTATCAACTTCGAAAGGGTATAATTGGTCCCTGGTCCCAGTTTGAAGGTGGACGACTTCCCCCCTAGCCCTTCGCAGTATGGTATTTTCGCAGTAAAATCGTTCGCAGTATAGTTTTTCGATGTAACGTAACATCGCAGTAACATTACGTCGATTTAATAAATCGTTGCAGTACAGAGGTATCGATGAAAAGTTCTCGAAGAAACAAAATTCGATTGAACGTTTGTCGCAGAGAAGTAGGTATCCCGATATAACTATTGTGTATGTCACATTCCTAATTTAGTAATTCTTTTGTTTGTTGTCTGTGTTTTTCTTTCAAATAAAACTACGTATTTTTCAAATCTTTTTACTTTAATTTATTAATTACCACAGATACGTTTTCAATATAAGTAACTTTTAACATGATTCTAAAATTTCATACAAATAGATATAGGAGTCGAAAGTACAGTTGGTTTTGCAACTTAAACACATCTAAAAGAGTAAAACTTACGAACTCATAAAAAACTTTCGCATTTATATTATTAGTAGTTATCTTTCACCATCTGTCGGTCTGTTTGATCTATTGCAATTACTGTTTTACACCGATCATAAACATGGGGAGGCGAAACCTGACAAGGTTGTTAGTGAACTTGAATGAGGGCGCTGGTGTCTTCACTTAGTGAACAAATTAACAGAATTTCAACTTTATGTAACAAGCATCTGTGTGCGTTCAGCCGCCTAAGTCTTAATCCTAAATGTATTAAGAGATAAAAGTAGCCTGTATCTGAAATATTTTTTAACTTTTTTTAAAATAATTAATGTACCTAATACTGTTATATAAATTAAACATTATTTTAATCCAGCTCTCCAGGAATATACATGCCGTCTTTCATCGTAATCAGTGTTTTTTTGCGTGAAAGACCAGAAAACATAGTAAGATGTCACTTTAATATAAAACAATTATTTTGAATAGCCATTGTATAGTAACCATATTACAACCTTTGTTTTGGATTTTTAAGGCTAGATGACACGTTGTCAAACATCTTTTTTTTTCTAATTAGCTCCTATTTCCGCCACCATCAAAAAGATCCTAGTCAAGCGATATGGCGGACAGGTAACCTCTATTGTTATGGTTTTCTACCCTCTTTTTTGTGTGGGCCCTAAAATTAGTTCCGTAAGAAAGCTTTTTTTTAATAGGAATGCGTAGCGGTAGTTTAGAAAGAATTTTTAAAGGTGTTTTTTAATTTGTTGCATTGGCTGTTTAAGTTTTATCCTAAAAATTGGCTACATTTTATTGAAAAACCATAGAGACTTTGATTTTAGAGTGAATTTTATATTTCCAGCTAAATTAATCGCTAGACTGAGAAACTGTTTAAAAAATATTACGACTATGAAATTTTTAATGAAGATTAAAAATAACGCAGGACCTAACGAAGAGCCTTGTAGAACACTACACTTAAACCTCACTTAAAATGATTGACCTATCTATTTAAGTGAATAATTATGTAAGTACTTACTCTTTATGAAACTTAATATGTTAAATCAAGATTAAAAGTCATTAATACCAGCTTTATACTGGCAATACTTCACAGTCAATACACCTAGATGCTTGTTATAAATCTATTAGATAATCTTGTACTGCACTTCTTCTTCCTTTCGTGTAGTGGTGTGGCTCACCTGGTGTTAGAGTTGTACTGTAATTGCATTGATACTTGCAAAGTTGTGCAAAAGTTTGTGAGGAATGTGACCTTTTAGACTTTACGGAGAAATTGCTTTAGTCATTTTAATGGAATTCAGGATGGATTTAGCTGATACATGGACGAGATTGTCTCTGCGGTTTTATTAGCGAAAAAGTGTAGCTAAATTTTACATTTATTTCCATTTTTTTCACTTGTCTGACCGCGTTATATTAATATCATAATTTATCACAAATATGCCAATATCATAATTTATCACAAATATGCCAATATCATAATTTATCACAAATATGCCAATATCATAATTTATCACAAATATGCCAATATCATAATTTATCACAAATATGCCAATATCATAATTTATCATAGATATGTATTATTTATTAGGTTGATAATTCAGTTTCATAGACGCCTTGCAGTACATTGCTGCTTTGAGATAATTAGTAGTGATTACCGCGTTATGAGAAAGTAGCAATGTACTGCAAGGTGCCTACGAAACTCAGTTATCAACCTACCGATGCAGGATGCGTATTAATTAGTCAGTCAAGATAAACTTGTAACTATAAATTGTATAATAACCTACTTACTTGGATTACTTATATATTTCAATTCTGACATAATCGAACTTAACGCGTAACAAGTCGCGGGGCACACCTAGTCTTCATAATACAGAACGTCATTTAGTAACATAACTGTAGTGATTTACGTAATAAATTAAGTTATATTACTTTAAACCCTTTCGATCAGAATCAAATCAATTTCAAAATAAGCGACAATATTTTTTAGTATTATCGTACTTCGAGACGCGCTAAGACCACAATTGATGGTCATATTTTTTGCAATTTAAAATTTTAAGTACTTTTTGTTCTCGAAAATGAGATACTTTCGCGAAAACTTAGCGGAATTTCAGACAGGATAAAGGTAGGGTTGAAATTTTTGCTTCAATTTTTTTTTATTCAGAAATTACTAAGTTTTGTTAAAATAAGTTCATATTTCTGGGAAAGGATAAAAGCTTTAAGTTAAAAATAAAATAAGTAATTTAAAAGTTTCGCAGAATCTTTTACGAGGATTTTTTCATTATCATCCTTTAAAAATATCTGGAACATACATACTGCACATATGTATTTCTACTTTTTGCTTAACTCTTGGAGTTCAGACTATAGCTTCACTATTAAGACCTAACAGTAAACTCAAAAGTAAAGATAAAATTGTTCGAGTTAGAGTTGTTTTTTTTTCGGTTTACACCAAGCTGATGTGAAATTAAACGCATATTTTTCGGATTTAATCGCGTTGCATTTACTAAAAATTAAGTACTTTCAACGCCCGATGTTTCGAGGGCTTTTTTATGCCTCTTGCTCATAAGTAGACTGGTAGAGCAATAAAAGCAACGTGGTCAAACCAAAAAAAAATAATTTCTTAGATAGAGTCGTTTAGAGTCCAGCCAACTTAGAAGTCATCACATATCACCGAGACTAAGTCTGTATCTAAGTAGAAAAGCGGCAAGCAAAGTAAAATAACTAAGGAATTAAACTGCAATTTTAATAAAACTTTGGGTTAATTAAGGAAATATCATACTCACTCTCACATAACTTAGCTAAGTTATTTGCAGCTAGGTGAATGTTCGTATCGTAGTAAGGGCACAAGGGCTTGCTTGAAGGATGAACTGTGCAGTGTATTGCATCTACACGCCCTCCAAAACGACCCTTCCCCTTTCGAAGAATCCTATGGTATGGCTCGCTAGCCAGTCTGGTTTTGTAGGCCAAAGCGCACGGATCAACAACGCGCAACGCGTCTATATTCAAAATACAGTTCGAAATTTAAACTTCGAATTGAAGCATAACTTTTTTCGTTCGAAAGTTAAATCTACAGTTTTATTTTTTTAATCTAAAAAGAGTTTTTATTTTGTTCATAATCATAACTTTGTTTCGTCGAAACTTTTTGGTGAAGTTTTTGCGATGTGTTCTTTTTTGAGTTGAGTACCTACTTAGGTGTGATTTTGTTGTGTTTTGTTTTCGTGTGTTTTATTTGGATTTAGTATTATGTTATTGTGAAGTGTTTTGCGTGGATGTTTCTTTGACTTGTTGGTGACAATGAAGTTGTTTTGGCGGCTCGTTAGCTGTTTACTTTTGTTGGTGCAAGCGGTCTTTTGTAATTGGTGGTAAGTACAAGTATATCAGATTAAATATTTATAACGCGGTCAAAATATCTGGGCATAGGGCGCTACTACTTTAGAGTAAATTTGGCTTAAAAGTAAACTGGTGACAAACACATAAACAGACGGATAAGAAAGTATACCTAATCTTATAAGGGTTTCATTTGTTCTTTTTGAGGTAGGAACCATAAAAAACATATCCTGTTTTAGTTGAAAATTAAAATTGGATATTCTAGTGATTTTTTTTAAATGCAGGTCAGTGTACTTACTAACCTACTGATATTTTGACAGTGTCATCATTAAAAGACAGTGTCCTAAGAACCTTCTCGTGACATAAGCAAACTCAACAAAAAAAGAATTAGCGAAATCGGTCCAGCCGTTCACGCGTGATGCCGTGACCAAGGAAAATAGGGATTCATTTTATATACTTACAAGCTGCGCCGCGGGATTATCGGGATAAAAAGTAGCCTATGTGTTATTCCATGTTTCCAGCTACCTATATTCCAAGTTTCATGGTAATCGGTTCAGCGGTTTTTACGTGATTGAGTAACAAACATACATACACACACACATACTCACAAACTTTCAGCTTTATAATAATTAGTAGGATAATATTTTCATTGACTAATACATTTGTTATAGATAGCTGTCTTTGTACTTAATTAAAAACGATGCTTTCTAAATCAATATACATAGGATTCGAACCCAGAACCTCAGGAGTCGGGGTAACAGCCCGGCGACGCACTGCCGAGTGTATTGTGTGAACTATATTATCATACTTAGTCTTCTTCTTTCGTATAGTCATGTGGCCACCTTTTGGCTCACCCTGTGCTATGCCTGGTATGTAAAACTACTGCTGGGCAGTACTTCTGAATAACATCTTCTCACTCCTTACACCATGCCTAAGCGTCGAGTTCAACTCGACGTCGATTTAGGAAAACGATGCTTTCGATAACGCGGTTGGAAATAGCTACTGCGCGCAAGGAGCGAGCAGAAATTGTCTACGGCTTTAACGTCGACAATTTCTGCTCGCTCCTTACGTGTAAGCTTTTACAACCCCGTTATCGAAAGCGTCGTATTCCCAAATCGACGTCGAGTTGAAATCGACGGCAGTTACGCGGTAGAGGGACTGCCCCCCTATAACGAATAGTACTGTCTTACCACTGTCTCCTGACAGTCACCCTAGTTTAGGAGACAGGGCTGCAAATTGTAAAACTCATGTAGGATTTCTAATTTTCTATCAATAAAGCATTTTTTTTTCACTCTCTTGTATTCAAGATATAGGATGTCTCTATCATCGTTCATCTATCATGCATCGAACTTGCCCTTTCCTATTTTCTTATCCTATCATACTAAATTACAAATGCGATAGTTTGTAATAGGTTTGTAAGCGGTATATTTAATCTGATTTTGTTACTCTTTCACTAAATACCTGCCGAATCGATTATGATGAAACTAGGTATGTAGATATCTTTTAAACAATACACATAGCCTTAAAGGAATGGGTATTTAGGTAAATATTTACTATACTATGTATTGTGACCCTTAGTTAAGACCCACTGGATCGGGACCTGCATAAGTCCCAATCCCGCGGGAATTATGAGATAAAAAGTATCCTATGTGTTATTCCAGATCTCCACCTCCATATGTCTCTAATCATAACTACCAAATTTCATCGCTATCGCTTCAGTAGTTTTTCTTGAAAGAGTAGTAAATATTCACGTCGACTTAAATGAAAACTTTCACATTTATAATATAAATACGATTTAGTAAATTAATATTCATATGAATCTAAACAAAACGGCAGGTTTCTCTTTAAACAACCAAAAATTTATGAACAAAAAATAAATATTACGAAAAAGGCTAATTAAGAACAAACATTGTTTTAATGAACAAATAAATGATTTACGTTGTTTATAGACGAAGTCAACAAACATTCTCCTAAAAATATATTCAACATTGACTTAGTCTTCATTACATATCCACCTACCTACATAATATTATCTTCCTATTTTTTTTTTTTAATTAGCCCGTCAATTTGTCCCACTGCAGGGCAAGGGCCTTAGAGGGGTTAGGCAGTAAGACGCCACGGGAGCCTACTCCGGATGTCTTCGGACCGTGGTGAGTCCTAGGACATGTCGGTTTCCTCACGATGTTTTCTTTCATCGTAAGAGCGATGTTTTTAGCGCATTTTTTTAAAGAAAAAGACATTGCTGGTCTCTGTGTCGCGGCAGGCGAAAACCCGACTGAAATGCAGAAGGCTGCGGGTTCGATTCCCGCCGGGTGCAAATATTTATGCTTAAAAATAAATATAACTTTTTAATAGCTTTTAACATTATGTACTTGTATATTCTGAGGTACTTTTTTTCTGCAAAATTTTCAAAAATTGTTGATAGTCCAGTAAAATTGTTGTTTAAATGTATGGGGTCGCATGCGTTAAATTATGAACCGTTTTCAAGAAAAATCTAACAAAGCTAAAACATTATTTACACTTTAGACTTGTACTTTAAATACGTAGGTACTTTTTCCAAAACTAATAGCAACTCAATCTCTAGACTTCAAAGTACAAAATCTACTCCCAACCCACCACAACTTCAAAGTGGTACAATAAAACGCATAAAACTTATAAACACCGACTTCCTTCCGTCTAACAATTGAAACATTAGAAGGTACCTTTACAGAGTAAGTTATGCTTCATCCGCATCGCTTTGATCTTTAGACAGTTCGTAGTCGTTAAAGTATACGCGTGCTGTTTTTAGAATTGCAGTCGAGAGCTTGTTTGGTTGCAATGGACTGGGGGGTGATTGCGTAACTTGTAATTTGTTGCAAATGTCAAACTCAAATTTTTTTATTGATCCAGGGACGCGAGATTTGAACTCGCGTCATTAAAAATCATTTTCAAAAATACACTCGCGAAGAGATTTGAACTCGCGTCTCTGCGTCAGTATTACGTAATATAAAGTTATGTTTACAATTTATATCTAGGTTGGCCTATGATGGCCATTTACTAAAATCAATGTAGAGAAAAAACAAAACATTCGTAACGACAATATATCAATGAATTATTTCGGGTTCAGTATAACAATAATGCTTGTTTAGCAAAAAGAAAAACGACAACAAAGAACCTAATCGTACAGTGAAAATATATTATTATGAGGATTGGCATTTAAATAACTGCGTGGCAATACGACTTGGGTTGAAGCCTCTTAACCGAATGATTTCTTGTTTAGCACAACCCAAATTGTGTTTGTTAGTGTTTGACCAAAAAATAATTTAAATACTAGTCTGCTAGTCAGCAAAAACCATAGTCGGCCCATCTCTAGTTGATACCCTAAACTGGATAGTGGGTACATATTCAATCCTTATTTGTGCATAGTTTAAGACAAACGAATTAGGACGTTTTACTAACTTGGTCTTATAAAGTACCTATTAACAAAATGGAGTATTTTATGTGTTTTTGTTTAGGAAGAGAGTCAGAATTCGATTCTGTACTAGCCAAAGAAGATAAATACACTGGAAATCGCACTTCTTTGAAAAAACGATCCCGCTTGATAATAGAGAAAAGAGAGTCCATGACCCTCTGCTGTCCTTTTTGCGCTTTTGTTGTCGTCGGTTAGTTAGAGAAGGACAAACGTGTTGACAAACGTAGTTTAGGACTTCCTCAGGCACGTTGGAGTGACGATTTGCGCAAGACGGCTGGCACAAACTGGATGCGAGAAGCCGAAAATAGATCTAGGTGACGTGCAATTGGAGAGGCCTATGTCCAGCAGTGGACTGCAAGAGGCTGATGATGATGATGAAGATGATGAGTTAAAGGTGGACATAGAGTTAGCATGTAACTTCTGCCAGACCGTTTTTCTATATCAAGGCAACATGGTTAAAAATTATTTTTTAAAATATTCGAGTGCTCGGTCTTCTAGGAGCCAAAGGCGACCTACATCGTCGCCTTCACTCCTAGAAGACCGTGCTTTCAACGATTTTGGAATATAAATTTCTACCATGTTCCTATGTTTCTTGCTTAGATATACCAAAACGGTCCTGTACACCGTATGATCTTTTCTAACCAACCGTCGAACATTAAAGTGCAAAAGGGACAGAGCGTGATCGACTCAATTTTCTCTAACATCAAGCGGGACTGTTTTTTCGACGAAGTGCGCTCTCTTATTATCTTTCATTGTCTATGTCTGCAAAGAAAAAAGTTTAAAAATCGAACTCTAAATCGGATATGACATAACGTGGATATACTCTGCGCTCACGCAGTGTTCTCATTTACCCGACCATAGACTTTTGATTTTTATAATCCACCGGATGCGCAGCCATTACTATAATTATCACAGATAAATTATACAGAATAATGACCAGCAGGAAAGCTTGGGTGAGGTGAAGTTATAAAATAATCCAACTTTATGAAGGTGCAATTATGAAGACTAAACTAGCTGCCCAACCCGACTTTCCACAGGTGTGTACTGTGCAGTTTAAAGGTCACTACCTATACTGCCTAAGTAACGTGTTTTTCTCATGTCGATTTCTGCATACTTATAAAATTCCGTCGGGGCATGATGTGGATTTTTACCTGTGATGGAAGTGATGTGGAAGGGTGACGTTTTTATTATGTAGAAATTTAAACATTTCGTTCGGTACGAGAAAAATTAGATGTGATAGTATTTTAACTCGATATTTTATTTTTCAAAGTGTTTCAAAGTGAGTTTGGGGTAGTTAAACTTCGGTATTTGACTGCATTTTTTATTTTACTACTTAGAAAAGTCAACATAGGCCGAAGAAAGCAGTTTTGCTATTGACAAGTACCTAGATTAAAAATGAAAATGTGGACGGATCTTAAATATCACACGTTAATTGTTACGCGTTGTTTCAGTGGATAGAGAAATCTGAATACAACAGGTCCTACCATGATGTCTTATAAGTCACCTCGAATTCGTCGCGGTGTCGTTCAGATAAAAAAAAATAAAAATAAAAACACATTAAATTAATTAAAAAAAACGAGAAACAAGCTTAAAAAATAAAACACTTTATTTTTCCGGTTCTAACGCGTTTTTATTCATCGCCAACTGTTAAGAAGTTGGCGAAAGCTCGGTTCGTTTAGAACAATGAATAAAAACGCGATAAAACCGGAAAAATAAAGTGTTTTATTATGCAAAATCGCGAAAACCATAGAAGAAATTAAGCTTAAAAAAACTGGTTTTTGAAAGTAGTCGGGGTATTATTTATTAAAAATTTACTTTATTTTTTGAACTACAAAAGGACGACTTATCAACGACAAACGAGCATGGTAGCGCGGATCTCTACTCTATATCTGCGGTACGACCTTAACTAGTAGGTATCACATCAATACCTACTAACTGTGCGCCATGTCGCGTTAAAACTTTACGTCTGGTGTCATGAAACCGTTTTGGGTTAAACTTAGTGATCACTTAACGTATTTAATGCATTTATTTTGTAGATCTACGTGCGTGGGCGAGCTATTAGGTTAATTAAATGTTTTAAAAATACATTACTATATGCTAAAATGTTACGCTGTTTGACCTTTTGTCAAGTTGAAGTTGTAGTTATTTTTGTATTGAACTATTTATCTACACGTGTTATAGTATTATATTTATATTATTCATTTTATAGGAGTTTATGCACCGAGGTACTAAATCCCTGTCTTATATAGCGGGCGTCATATTGAATCCAAAGCGTACGAAGGGCTCTAGAGAGTTAACTCCCGAGCGAAGCGAGGGTGTTAAAAACTTAACTCCTGAGCGGAGCGAAGGAGTTATGTACCTAGAGTCCTGAGTGAAGCGTGGGATTCAAGCGCTCAAGATAAAGACAGGCTTTATTACCGAGGTGAATACTTTACTTTACACATCTATTGCGAGACAACAAAAATATTACTTAAGTTAAACTAAGCATTTAAGTAACAACAAACCAATATATTAATGCAACGTGTATGAAATACATTTACAGCTCTATATTAATTAAATTTAACAATGTTATCTCAAAATGACGAAACCAAACATCGGCCTCAGTCGATGAACAAAAAAAGTTGAGGCTTTATATTTACTAAAACTTTTTGCCTTACCCTTCCGTCGAAATAAAAATAGACGAAAAATAGCCTACTTTTTAGTTTTTCATGTGTTGTGGCCAGTTCGAAATGGCCGTATGCTACCAGAACCTTAGTACAAATTTAAATTACTTTATGCCCTAGGGTTATAATGAGCATTTTATGCACCTAGAGAATAAAGACTCGCTTTACGTTGACCTTTTTGGTCAAATAAAGTAACTTTACACACCTACTGCTCTACAAAACTTTATTTGACCAAAAAGGTCAATGTAAAGCGACTCTTTATTCCCTAGGTGCATAAAGTGCTCATTATGCACCTAGGGCATAAAGTTATTTAAATTTGGAACTAAGGTTCTGGTAGCATACGGCCATTTCGAACTGGCCACCTAGACATAACACATAAAAAAATAAAAACTGGACTATTTTTTTTTCATTTTCATGGACGAAAGGGTAAAGCAAAAAGTTTTGGTAAGTATAAAGCCCCAACTTTTTTTTTTCATCAGCTAAGGCCGATGTGTGGTTTCGTCATTTTGATGTAACATTGTTAAATTTAATTAATATAGAGCTGTCAATATATTTCATATACGTTTCATTAATCTATTTTTTTGTTGTTAGTTAAATGCTTATTTTCGTAGCCCTTTTATTGTCTCGCAGTAGATGTGTAAAGTAGAGTATTCACCTCGGTACTAAAGTCTGTCTTTATCTTGGGTGCTTGCATCCCACGCTTTACTCAGGACTCTAGGTACATAACTCCTTCGCTTCGCTCAGGAGTTAAGTTTTTAACACCCTCGCTGCGCTCGGGAGTTAACCCTCTAGAGTCCTTCGTACGCTTTGGATTCAATATGACGCCCGCTATATAAGACAGGACTTTAGTACCTCGGTGCATAAACTACTATTGTCAAGCAGTAGGTGTGTAAATAAAATATATGTACCTACAAACTTTTAATTAATATGTAACAGATATAAACCTATATTTACATGCATATATAGGTAAAATAATATATATCAGTAATCACTAATCATTTCATAATGTTCTATTTTATATTATTTACTAGCTGTGCCCCGCGGTTTCACCTGCATAAATGTTTTATCCCGTAACGTATACGTGACGCATCATGTATGATTATTCAAAGTACCCTATCTTATTTCAACCAGTAAACTATCCCTGTACCAAATTTCATTCAAATCTGTTTAACCAAAACAAAAAATAAAAAGTAACCTATATATAACCTTCCTCGATAAATGGACTATCAAACACAAAAATATTTTTTCAAATTGGACCAGTAATTCCTGAGATTAGCGCGTTCAAACAAACAATCAAACTCTTCTTTATAATTTAGTATAGATTAAGGGGTAACGATTTTTGAGATTAATTACCTTATATTTAGGTAGGTACAAATACATATGTTGGGGTGGTAGAAGACAGAGATTTGACCGCTCGACAAATTACAGGGCAAGAAGCCGCTACCTTCCTTACAGGCCGACTGATTCCAATTTGGTATCTACCTATAGCTACCTATTCTCAGTAATAAAATACCAAAATTAATTATCAACTCGGGCAACCAAATGAAACCAACCTTAATTATAATAATATAATAAACGCAACGACGCCATCACAATCAAATGTTTATCCTCGATTGCTACGTAAATTTTAATTTAATTGACTTGCTGAAATCCTTGAGATTATTTAGTCACTTTATTACAAAACAACGCTGTGTTATTTGTTAAGGGACCGTCAGAGACTATCCGCGTTTTTATTCTAAAGAAACCTTTGTTTTTCGTATTAAATTGTTAAAACATAGAGATAACAAACCGACTTACAAACTAATTATAAAAAAATACAAGTTTATCGTATGGCGTCCCCTAGCGGTCCATCTCAGCCCTTATTCGTCCACTGTTGAACGTAGGCCTCCCACATTCGACGCCGCAAAAAGCAATCGCGAGCTACCTCCATACAACGACTCCCCGCGACCGCTACAATGTCGTCGGTCGACCGAGTAGGTGGTCTTCTAACACTCCGTTTCGCATTGCATCGTGGTCGCCACTAGAGGACTTTTACTTCCCAGCGGTTATCTGTCTTTTTCCCGTCAGATGTCTGGAAATGCCTCGATACAGCTCAACATCTCAAGCATTGAAAAATGCTTATTAAAATATACCCAACACAATTTTCTTCTATGGTTTTCGCGATTTTGCATAATAAAACACTTTATTTATCCGGTTTTATCGCGTTTTTATTCATTATTTGACCCGAGCTTTCGCCAACTTTACAGTTGGCTTTTTCAAGGTTGACTGAGATGTAATTTGTCTATTTTTAACATTCTAAAAAGTTACAGTAAACTACCGCCTCATAATTATTTGCAATAAAAAGTGAAGCACAGGCGGTATCAGAAGTCTGCAGTTTGTGAACACACGCTGGACAAGTCTAACCATTTCCTTCGCTTCGATAAAGCACAGGTACTGGCTACAGAGAAGCGGTATGTACCCAGGATGCTCCGGGAAGCTATTGAAATTCAGAAACACCCTAATAATTTCAATAGGGAAGATGGCTGGAAAGTGCCACCTGTCTGGGACCCTGTACTTCATTTGATCAAGTCCCAGGCCCAGCCAACAACAGCTGCAAGACCACAAGATACCGTTAGCCATTTTTGTAGGACTTAGTATTATTTGTTATTTAGATTTTTTAATTCTTAGTTCGATGTAAAAATTGTTTTTTAAATTTCTGAGCAAAAGAGAACCCCCATGAGTTTCTTCGTGGCTTCTTCTCATGTGAGGGCGCGTTCCGAAGCCATGGTAGTTTTTAGAGCTAGTTAGGGATAAAAATAATTATAATTTAAATTGAAAACTATTACAATAACTCTATAGTCTGCGTACACTGGAACGTTTTTATTGCAAATAATTATGAGGCGGTAGTTTACTGTAACTTTTTAGAATGTTAAAAATAGACAAATTACATCTCAGTCAACCTTGAAAAAGCCAACTGTAAAGTTGGCGAAAGCTCGGGTCAAATAATGAATAAAAACGCGATAAAACCGGATAAATAAAGTGTTTTATACCCAACACGTTTAAAACCGGAAAAAAACTATTGGTGAAATTATTTTTGAAATCGGTCGACTTGTTTCGGAGCCTATTCATTATGAAGACATACAACTAAACAAATCTTTCCTGTTTATAAATTAGTATAGAAACATACTTACCTGTGTTCTTGAGCTACGCAAATCGCACGTGGCAGTTATTCTATGCCAAAACGAAACCAAACTGTTTTATTCAATTCAAAGATAACCCTTCAAAACACACATGTGTTTAATTCTGATTCAGAATGGGTACAATTTCAATTTAAAGTTGTAATGTATCAACAATGAACGTCGGATAATATCATTTGTAAAAGCGTCACAAAATATTTACATGTATCTTGATAGGGTTGTCACTGAAAACAGAAGAGAAAAAAAGTTTTTTTTTGTGTAAGCATAATGTCACTTCTTTACTAGATGGTTAAGTGACAATGCCATCAAAATGATAAGTGACAATGCCCGACTAGATTGTTAGTGAGACTGATAACATTGTAACACAAGAACACCAGCCTGCGTAACGGTCTACGAAAAGGCCGCCCATTATGTGCCACTTTAAAATTAAGTTATACAGTTTATTGTTATTATTTATTGTTTAGTGTGAAACTGCGTCCTCATAAGCACTAATGCTACGGCAGGAACTACGGCATCAAAAGTAGCCTGTGATGTCCTTCTCCAAAGTCCCGTCTAGTACCATCTATCTTTATCTATAACAAAATCAAAATTGGTTTATCAGCGGTTTAGGTTTAGTTTAGGCTATTGTACTTATATGATTTGAATACGCAGATGTTTTTTATGTAAATTAATTTGCGCACATTTTTTTCTAAATAAATAATGACGTGACTTTTTAATAATCATAATGTTTTGAATGTACCTGGCAACCCTATTGAAGCCTTAGGGCTATTGTGCACAACATGGCTAATTTGGTGATGTTATACAAGTAGACTCACTCTTTAGCCTTCCTATTACGATATTGGACTTCGTAGTGTTGTACCTTATCTAATCAGGTTTTATTATCGATAAACATTTAATAAGCGTTACTTCACTGAGCACCGTAGAAGATTGTTGGCTAAGAAATACACCTCTACCGAGTAGCTCAGTTATGTTCCTTTTCAAAGAAATTCGTTTTGTAGGTTTTCTGCTTGGAATTAAGAAGTTACGAAATTTGTAAGATTTATTTAATATTAAACTCATCTCGTCGATGAGATGAGATGGAATGACCTTTAAAGGTCTAGAAACGTTGAGCATTGACACAATGATAAAAATGATAAACACTAAGCGAGTAAAATGATTTTAATTCTATCAAATAACGTGAATACAGAAGAAGATCTGGATTTCCTAAATAAAAAAGTTAATGTTACTTTTTTACTAATTACTAGTCTAATTTCTAAATCAATATTTAAATTAGTCGTAGGAACATATGGATAAAAATTCTATATATATCTTCTCTGTTTCAGAATCTTAGATCATAAATGTGTCTTTGTTGAAATCTTTGTTTACTTTTTCTTTCGTTCTTTCGTTGACAGTTGTACATTTTTGATATTAGATTCTGAAACAAAATATAAGACTGAATCTGTCTACCCATAAACTTTCAACACCATCGTTTCACTAGTTTGCAAATTATTAAAACGATTTAATCTAAATAGATTGAGTGGTCAAATTATGAAATAGTTTTAATTATTAATTGACAACAAAAAAGTAATCATTTTCTTAATTGAGATCAAATAAGTAATCATTTACTTGTATAAGTAACCTAAGTAACGTACCTAGTGTAATCACTAGTGTAATCTTCGCGTGTAATCATTTTGATTGACAGAAAAAAAAACGAATCTGATCAATCTATTAAAATCAAAACCGCTACTCGACTAAATAATTTAAATAAAATTTTTATTCAATCGATTAGTAAACACGGTTCGTTACACCGTTATAGCAATTAGGGCTGTCACACTGAAAAAAAAAATCGATAAAAATCCATAAATCAATACTGACATATCGATATCAGTACTCATCGATAAAAAACCATTATTCAAATACCGATATATCGATATCGGTAATCTAATCTTGCCATCACTAGCCTATATGAATATTTAATTTCACCCCTTTGCCGTGTTGTGTATTTATTGGTAGTATATTTCATAGGGGTTATTTTGCATGGTGCCCGCTGTGTCTACGTGCTATCAAAATTATTGTAGGGTGACCCCTCTTCAGTGGACAGTGTAGTTTACCCTCGACTGTGATTATGTTGCTGGCAAAACTTTCAATCGGACAAAAGTAGATTTGACTGAGAACTAAATGCTATTTTCTGAATTGACTTGTAAAAAGTAATTAATAAGAACTTTGTCTTTTTTTTAAACACATTAGATGAGTATTTGATCACCTATCTCACCCGATGGTAAGTGATAAAATGATATAAGTACCTTGTCTTAGATGTAACACGCTCATCTAGATGCAGGAAGACACCAGTGTAACAAGATCCGACCCGCATTAGTGGCTGGAACAGAGTCCGCTTAGTACTACGACTTAGGCCGGTTGGTGGCACCTAACAAGCCGTGGTTGAAGCTGCCCACCAAGAAACGCCTTTTGGGCGCCTTTTACAACGGGCATACCGTAGCCACATATTCTTTTAGAGCCGGGCTAACACAATTCTAGATTTACAAGTTGCGAGTGTGTGGTGTCTGACAGTGAAGTGCAAGTGCTTCACGCAAAAACTACTGAACCGATTGCGATGAAACTTTGAATAGGTATCTGGAGTATCAGGGTAGGTAGCTGGAGACCTGGAATAACACATATGCTACTTTTTATCCCGATATTCCCGCGAGAACGGGACTTACGCGGGTGAAACCGCGGGGCGCAGCTAGTAAAAGAATATCACAAAAAAAGTACAAATAAGGAAAATCTGTAGTAATAGGCTGTAATACCTACTTATCAGAATGATCATCGTTATGTTCTGTATATTTAAGGAAGTGCTTTTCTCTGAATAAATAAATAAACAAACTAACGGCCGAATACAGAAACGCTTCTCAACGTGTAAGTTCTATTTAATTAATCAAGTAGCTCTCAACCTCTGAAAAATCCCAATACTGCTTAATAATGCGCCTCAAATTTTAAGTGACGATTTTGTATTCTCCTGTAAATTTGACTGTTTCGCAGTCTAAAGTAGTTTTGACCGATTAGAAGTTTTAACTGCAACAAATTCATAGAAAAGTTGATTATTCCCGTTTTAATGATGTACACAAAAAGCTAGATAGACGGTTTTGTGATGTGAAACCCGTTTTCTTGAGGTTGATAGAGTTTTTGTTAGTGTTATAGCCATACTAGACGATCGAACTGCACCGCCGCACCACCATCGCACTACTGACATTAGTAATAATAGTGTGCAACTATTATGACGTATTTTGTAGCGGTCGGACACATAATCCATACATCGACGGTACGATACGGTGCGAGTTCGATCGTCTGGTACGGCTATTGGAAAGAGATTTGTTGTATAGAGAGTGTTTATAGGTGAATGAGATTTCCTTTAATGTCGTGGTGTGATTGAAAATATCTTTTTACGGCAATAGATGGCTCTTTATACGATACTGACTGCGATTACATTGTAATTTTAATTTAATAGTACCTAGTAACTTAGTATAAATGTCAATGTAGCCCTGCGGTTTTAAACGCATCAGTCCAGATTGCGTAAAAATATCGGAATAAAGTAACCCTATATATGAACACATCAAATTTTATCAGAAACACTTAAACTTTGCCTTTGCAAATTTTCATCCAATCCGGTTCAAAAAATAAATATAAAATGGTAGAGGTGGACAACCCTTATCACGTAGGGGTATGAGCAATAGACAGTAGCCTATTCTCAGACCTACTGAATATGCATATAAAATTTCATAATAAAAGATAAAGCCGTGTCGGAAGAGTAATCAAAAAATCATCGTCATTTTGCAATTGACGTAGTGTACGTAATCAAAGTAATCTAAAATGTCTTGTAAGATAACAAATTACATGCACTATAAAGATAATGTAACATCGTCAGTCAAGATGTAGTTCATATCGATAATTAGTGCGGTATCGATAAATTATATCGGAGTACGTTCACATCACTAGTTTGTGTTGTAATTTTAATTTGTTCTATAATAAATAAGTCAAAATTGAAGTACGTTGCAGACAGCGCAATCTAGCCCCAAACTAAGCGTCTAGGCTTGTACTATGTGTACTAGATGACGAATATCCCACTAATATTTTAAACATTTAATAAGCATCATATAGGTACTTCACTGAGCACCGGTAGAAGATTGTTGGTTAAGAAATACGTTTCTACCTAGTAGTTCAGTTATGTTCCGTTTAAAAAAACGAAATGTTGTGGTTTTCTGCTTGGAAGTTTAGATGTTTGTCTGTTTATGCTTCAATCACGCAAATACTACTAAATTGATTGCGATGAAACTGACTATTAATACATAGGCTTTTTATCTCGATATTCCCGCGGGAACGGGACTTACGCGGGCGAAATAGCTGGTGCACCCAGCTATTTCGCCCGCGTAAGTCCCGTTCCCGCGGGTAATAACTATAATAACTAGTAATAAATAAATAATGCTGCACGTTGCACACAGAGCGATCTAGCCGCAAAGTAAGGAATTAGGCTCCTCCTATGGATAGGTACCAGACAACGGATAAACTACATTATAATGTTTTAGTGGATTCCCTCAAAAGAAAAACTTAGAGTTTTTCTTTCTAGAGGGTTTCTTGTTGATTACGAAACCCTAAAAAAGAACCCCAGGAACCCTCGCTTCTATCTGTCCGTCTGCCTGTCATTTAGTTTCTGGATGGTAATTGTAACCACTGTGCTTGTTTACAACTGCGGTACTTTTAATGTCTTGGGATGAATGGCAGCACCGGAAACAGGTGATATCATCATCGTCGTCTTGCTTTTTTTTTTATTAAAAATCTTCACAGTTTACTAATTTTTATTAGAACGCCACTGAGCCAGAAAATTATGCATTAATGAGATCGAACCCTCTGATAACCACAGTCACTCCCTCTTTATTATAATTATAGTGGTTTCTGGAAGGAAAAATGTAATTTGAAGTTATTGTTTTATAAGTTTGAGGGGGCAATTCGTCCCTTCCGAATCTGGGACCAGGGCCTAAATAAATGCTCTTTTCTTTAATTTGATACTGGCTAACTTGGCAAACGTTTGCTTAGGTATAGGAAAGAACAAGAAGTTACGATTTGTGGTTTCGAAACGCACCCTCCGTATGAGTAGAAACCACAAGAAACTGACGACCTCTAATTGAAGTACAGATAGGCGGCGGCGTATAGGCAGTAGTTTTTTCAAAAAATCCGTTCTTAGTGAGCACCTACGTCCTAAAAGGAACCCGTATGCAAAAATTCAGACTTCTTCTATCTTCAGTCTGAAGTCTGAAAGGTGGGTCGGTAGGGACGCTATAACATATTAAATAAATAGCTTTCGAGTTGAGGAACTTGAGTAGTTTCTGAGATTTCGTGATGAGTGCGAGTGAGTGAGTGAGTGAGTGATTTTCTCTTTTGTTAACATAGATATAACTTAAATGTGTCAGTCCATGTATTTGTCTGTAAATATCGTAGGTCACGAACGGATAAATCGATTTTGATATAAGTACCTTCCAAGTTTTTTTGGTAGATCATTATTTACACTATTATTTTGCAAATACAATTTATAACAACCTAACAAATCATCTTCAAAGTACATATCTCTCCTCTTGTTTTTTTTCTGAGCTGCACAGATAGTGACTCGCTTAAAGAGGTGCCCCCAAACCTTAAAAATCCAAATATTTAATTACTTCCATAATTCACATGAGACATTTAAGGCTGTTACGATCTCATTACGTTTCTTTTTTAGAGTTCCTCATCCAAAGAATAAAAACAAGACTTTTTTTACTAAGATTTTACTGTATGTCTGTCTGTTTCTCATGAACCGTGATAGCTAGACAGTATTCATTTTCACGGATGATGTATTAGTACCTAAAAATAAAACATTTTTTTTTTCGGTATTAATCGTATTTAATTATACAACAACTGTTTTAGGGTTTCGTAGTAAACAAAAAACTCTTATAGTTTCGTCATGTCCGTCCGTCCGTCCGCGGCTTAGCTCAGAAACGGTTAGTACTTAGAAGCTGTAACTTTGCATTAGTTTACAACCATATTTATCGCGCCAAGAAAACAGTACAATAATAAATAAAAAATAATAAATTTTGTGACCAACACACATCGCCATCTAGCCCCACGGTAAGCTACTTAGCTTGTGTTACGGTGACTAGACAACGGATATACTACCTACTTATATTTATTTTTCTTTTGTAAATACATATTATACATAGAAATACACCCAGACCAGATACAAATATTTATTTTTAACCATAAATATTTGCACCCGGCGGGAATCGAACCCGCAACCTTTCAAGCGTTCGCCCGACGCGCCACAGAGGTCGTCAAAAATAAAAAATAAATACTGAAAACACATTAAAATAAATATTTAAGTGGAGCTGTCATAAAATATACGTGGTTTTTCTTGACAATTGTACGGAACCCATAGTACGCGAGTCCGACTCGAACTAGCCCGGATTTTTTTAAAATTTATTTTTTCAAAAGTGTAAAAGGTAGAAGACCACCTCTGACTTAGGTAGCCGATTAAGGGACGACCGTAATTAATTTTATAACATGCCAGGGTTGTCAACAGTCTGTTTCAATGAACGTATTTGGTATTTTTATTGATCCCCTTTAATAACTTCACGCGATTTATGTGTTTTTGATTTAGGATAAGGATAAAAGATAAAAATTTTTGAAGCCTTATTCGAGTTTTGATTATGTTTTAGTAGCTTTTGTAATTTTATTGTTAAAAGGATTTTGTGTGTTTATGTCGTACTGGCAGCGTCCCGCGGTTTCACCCGTGCAAGTCTTAATGTTGTGGGAAATTAGAAAAATCCTTTTTTTAATGGATGTACCTATCTGCACATGACAATGAACAGTAATTAAGTCATTCAGTCGGAGGTCGTATTGCCAAAATGAAGTTAACGAAAATTTCATTTCAATATCATCGCAGTCAATTTTCAATCTCAAATTTGACGGTTGCCAAATAACATTTGACATTTAACGATAAACTTTTCTTTGGAGAAATGTAAATTGTTCTTGTGGACCAAGTAAAGTTTTACCAGTACCATGGGTAGGTAGTTAGGTTAAGGTTAGCTAATAAGCTGTGATAAGGAAGTTTTAAGCCATAGTATTTTACTGTTGGTGTACTTAATGATTAAATCCTAACCTTACTATATCTTACTTAATATTATTAACCTGAAAGTTTGTACGTATTTCTGTAACTTTGTAACTCAATTACGCAAAAAATATCGAACCGATTGCAATGAAGCTTAGAATATAGGTAGCTGGAGATCTCGAATAACATAAGCTATTGTATATTTCGATATACCCGTGCGAACGGGACTTACATGGGTGGAACCGCGGAGCGCAACTAGTAAATAAATAACCCCCTTTTCGGCTTATACTACTTTGAGATACTCTGTGATACTTGGAATGAAGTTCTACTGGAATTAGAGAACTAGTTCTACTAGTACTGTTATGTATTCTGTGGTTAACAAATAAGTTGTGATAAGCAACTCAACTGAAACATTCAAATATACTCTTTACGACCGACGACAAGTTTAAGAACATTTTACATTGACTTTTACGACGCCGCGTTTCTACGCTGCAGTAAGAAAGATGTTTAAATCAGTGGCAGTTGAATAGAGTAAACCTTTCAACATTATTTTAAAGTTTTTGTCGCACTGACTTGTAAACAAATGCTTAAATAAATAATCTCCAAATTAAACAACTAGGCTTGTACTATGGGTGGGTACTAGATATTAGACTACGTAAGAACTTTTTCTTTGTATATTTACAATCTATCTAATTTTCAGTTAAACCTTTTGTTTGGCGCTGGTTAACGTTTCCGGTTACAGGGTTTTATTAACGACTTGATTTTGTCAATTTACATTATTATTCTCATAGTTGCAGTTGTTACAAACGGCCTCTGTGGTGCGTCGGGCGGATGCTCGACTGCAATGCAGAAGAAGGCTGCGGGTTCGATTCCCGTCGGGTGCAAATGTTTATGCTTAAAAATAAATATTTGTATCTGGTGTGGGTATCGTTCTATGTATAATATGTATGTATTTACAAAAAATGAAGCATAATATGTAGTAGGTATATCCGTTGTCTAGTACCCATAGTACAATCTTAGTGCTTAGTTTGGAGCTAGATTGCGCTGTGTGCAATGTAGTGCGATATTTATTTATTTAATTAGTAAAAATATTTAAAAACAATTACCTAGCTACAAGTGTACAACATACAAGAGTGGCGGTACAGTTGTGCGGCTTTAAAAATGATTGCATTGGTGTACTGAAAAGAACAAGAATAATTTATTGTTCAAACTGTGTAGGTACATTGGTCTTAAATATGTACTAATTAGTGCACAGTCTACTCATTTCTAGCAACAAAGAGCAACAGATTAACAGGCCAGAGAGCCGTAGAAAACCTAGTTTGTAGAGTCGTAAAAAACGAAAATGTTATCTCTATTCTAGAACAACATTAATAAATATCTTTCATAACGCGGTGTTTCAACAGGATGCATTAATAAATACCTTTAATAAGGATCATGTATGTAGTTTTGTATTTAACTTATCTTAATCTCACATGAAAGGCTGTATTTATAGATTGAACGTTGCAATATGGGAGGCCGTAGTTATAGTTATTATAAATGTTCTTTTTATTAAATAGTCAATGTGCATCAAGTAGTCGTTGCAAATTATTAATTTCTTAAGGGGCATGTGAGACTTGAAACTTGAAATTCTGGTCGGGGTTATTGGAAATGTTGATTATTTTGCCCTAACCTAACACAATTGATTGAATTAGGCGTTACTTTTCGAAACTCCATAACAACTATGTTAAAAATCAATATTTAGTTGATTTTAAACATAGTTAACAATCGTGCTGTGGTGGGCGGTGCTCTTTGCTCGCTGCACACAGCAAGTCCCTGCCCCGCTGGATTGTCGGGATAAAAAGTAGCGAATGTCCAAGTTTCATCGCAATCGGTTTAGTAGTTTTTGCGTGATTGATTAACAAAATCACAGACATCAGTATGTGACTTTGTTAATAAATCACGCAAGAACTACTAAATGTCTGTACTTAGACTTACACATACAAACATTCACGTTTATTATATTACCTAGTTACTAGAATTGTACAAGAAGAAATGCATCCAAATTTAACTCATTTTTGCCGGTTTTAATCGCGTAGGTTTCAGCATTTCAGTTTAATATCGCGAAATAGAAGAAAAAGCCTCAGAAATGCATCATCGTTTCAAAAAAAGTATAATATGTAGCATAAACGTTGTCTAGTACCAAAGACCATTAATAACCCTAATAATTTATCTATGCTAGTACCCATTACAAGCCTAGTGCTTAGTTTGGGGCTACATACCGCTGTGTTTAAAGTCGTGTAATATTTATTTATTTTATCAAAAAACAAACCATGAGGGGATGAGTCGACCAAAACAATATGCTAGGTAGATGTGTTTACCATAATATGTAGCTCCTAAAAATATCGTGGGGTCTATTCATGCATCTCTGAATGACGAATGCTTTTACGTAGATGAGTTACGAATTGTTTTGCCTTATCTTCTTGTTTTCCATCGCTTCTAGTGATGTGATGAGATTGCAGAGTTTTTCTATACTTTACTTACTTACTCTTATGGTAAGGACCGTATGGATGACTTAGTAATTAGGTTAAATATCATCGATGAATGAAAATGGGTCGAATAGTTCGAACTAGTAGCGCTTCACGGTTCCCACAGGAACATAGGGATTAAGAGTAACCTATCTATTAATAAGAAAATCAGCTTACTAAGTTTTATCGCAAACGGTTTAGTAGTTTTTGCGTGATTAAAATTATCGCTTCTATTAATATATTATTAATACTACTAATAATGTAAAGGTTAAAGTTTGTGTTGCTCCTTCACGCAAAGCTACTGAACGGATCGCGATAAACTTCAGTAGATATGTAGATAGCTGCGGAGATCAAGATTAACATTTAGGCCGGCTTGCATAACGGTTCCTAAACATGTTTAACTAAATCAATTTTAAAATAATTTATGAGAAATCGAACATTGGACTCTAATTCATTAAATGGACGATTGATAATATGTTGGCACAAATGGACAGTTCTTGCCATTCTGACAGATTTTAAACACGTTTAATAGCTTAAACATGTTTAGGAACCGTTATGCAAGCCGGCCTTAGACTTGGTACTTTTTTTTCCAATATTCCTTTTGATTCGCGAATTACCTACGTAGGTGAAATGTTACGTTTTTAAAACCCCAAAAATGCGACGTCGTTTATTCCAGTGTGCAAATCTCTTAACAGGCAGGATACGAAGAAAAAGACATAATCACATGCGACTTTCGATCGAGTCTAGAGACATTAGGTACTACATGGGGTTATAATATTGAAGTTTAGATGGTAATTACTAGAATATTCCAATGTTAACTCAGAAGCTTGGAATAGGGATTTCATTTGAAGTTTCAGATCAGACCGAAGATCGAAAAAATTGTTCGGCTAAAACTGTTTGCTGAGTTCGGTTAAGATGTCGGACGAAATCTTAACAGAAAAAAACTGACACAAGCTACACTTAACTTTTCATTTTTTTGGATTTTATGCAGTTTCGTTTTAAAGAAGGTACCTAGTTATTTCGTGCAATATTAACAACAATTACTTAACCGTTTTTGTGAATAATGTAACAATGCTAAAATACTTTAGTTAGAGTAGAGTAAACAATGTCCCATCTGCAGGCATGCCCTTCGTGTCCATCCTCCTGCATAATGCAAAATCTGTCTGACGCAACAGAACGTTTAGAGGTCATACTGTTAATTTATAAAAAATAAAAATAAAAAATAATAAAACGTTTATTAATAAAACCAAAGTTTATGTACCTTAGGCTTTATGTACCTTAGGTACGCGGAATTAACTCGAATAGAAGAAGTTATAAAATATACGTACTTATGATAGTTTTATAAACCCAAAAGACAGAACATCGGCACGTAGCCGTTTTTAGTGGTCTTAAAATATACTTCAATCTTTAGAGCCGAAAGCCGAAACCAAAAGTCCCACTCAACGTAACATCACCCCATCACTAGAGATCAAGTATTATGAACATTTCCATGTAAGCACACTGTCTTAGTAAAGACAGATTATTATAATGTTATGGGCTGCTAATTTGCAATGATATTACTTTACTTGCAGCGCCCCGCGGTTTAATCTATGGAAGTCCCGGGTTCTATGAGAATATCGAGATCAAAAGTAGCTTATGTGTCATTTCAAATCTCCAGCTATCTGCATACCAAGTTTCATCGCAATCGGTTCAGTATCTTTTGCTCGAAGTAATAACAAATCTATCTACTCGTTTACTTGCTTATTTGTTACTTACTTATCTATTTAGGTGAAAAGGCTTAATTGATTTAAGTGAAATTTGCTCACTTGAACCAAGAGTTTAGAGGTTAGAGAAGAATTATTAACCATTTAAAAAAAAGGGTTCTGACTAAAAGACACGACTAATAATAAAAATTCAAAGGTTATTTATTTTTTGTTTTTATTTTTGTCTATCACGCAAATACAACTGAGCTATTTGACTGAAATGTGACAAACGGGTAGTTTAAAACCTGGACTTTAACATGTCGGAAACTATTGATCTCGGTATTTCCACAGGAAACCGCAGGGCACGGCTAGTAGTAAAAAATAAGTAAGTAATTATTCGTAAGAGACTGAAACCACAGGGTAATATTTGTTTTGTGTATATTTTTGAGTTGAGAGGAAAAGAAAATGAGTAACAATAGTGTTTAAATTCCGACGGGACAAAGTAACAGTTATTATAGCTGAGGTTCGGGTTGTTGGATAGGGCTGTCAACCACTTAGTATGGTATTAAACGAATTAAAAAAAAACATTTTCCGGTTTTAATCACTGTGTTTTTATTATATTGTGCAAATAGGGTTGGACTGGAATATAAGAAAATGAATGTCGTGCAATATTTATTTATTTATTATGGGTACTAGACAACAGGTATACTACTATATTTTTTTTCTCATCAAATATTCATATTCATATTCATTTATTGTCCATAAACATAGGTAATTTTGTTATACAAATGGTGTTGATAAATTAAAATATAGTACAGCTATGTTTCGCCTGTCGGCATATGAACGTGTTCTTATTAAATTATACATTGCAATTAATCAAATTATAAATAGAATTAGTAGTTAATAATGTGTAAATGTCAAATAGAAAATAAATAAAATAAAAATATAATAAAATACTATAATACTAATATAATAAATAATAATAAATATAAAAAATAATAAAATACTAATAATAAAATACTTGTATAGGTATGGGTATTATTAAACTATTATTTATTTCTTGATTTATACTCGATCTTTAGGCCCAGTTGTGTACGCGTAAGTCCCTTTCCCGCGGGAATATCGGGATAAAAAGTAGCCTATGTGTTAATCCAGGTCCCTAGCTAGGTACCTATATTCCAATTTCATCGCAATCGGTTCAGTAGTTTTTGCGTGAAAGAGTGACAACCTCACATACATATACATATACAAACTTTCGCGTTTATAATATTAGGGGTTAAAGTATGAAATTGCCGATTTGTACTGAAAATCTAAATTGTTTATTTTTTAAATTTTTAACAAATTTGTTTAATCAAAATAGTTGCCATTATTATCTATACATTGCTGCCATCTAATGGGAAGGTTATTAATGCCTTTGCGATAGAACTCCGACGATCTAGACTGCACAAACTGTGTGAAAGCATTTTGTACTGCCTCCTGGGAAGAAAACTTCTTGTCACGTAGATAATTGTCCAAATCACGAAAAAAATGGTAGTCCGTTGGAGCAAGGTCTGGTGAATACGGTGGATGACGAATGGTTTCTAAGTGCAGTTCCTGAAGGGTCAAAATGGTTTCTCGTGCTGTGTGAGGTCTCGCGTTGTCGTGGAGCAATAATGGTGAAGATCGATTCATGAGTCGGGGCTGTTTTACTGCTAGTTTTGTCAACATGGTTCGGAGTTCGGCACAATAGACATCTGCCGTAATTGCTTGACCAGATCGAAGAAAACCATAGTGAATAACACCATGCTGAGACCACCAAACAGTTACCATTACCTTTTTATTGGTAAGTTTTGCTTTAGGACACTGTGGCATTTGACCTGGGGTCAGCCATTGCATTTTTCTTTTCCGGTTATCATAAAGAATCCACTTTTCATCACATGTTACAATTCGATCCAATATTCCTTAATTTCTGTACCGGTTCAACAAGGCAACACAAGTTTCAACACGCGTTTCTTTCTGCAGATCAGTCAAATCATGAGGCACCCATTTTTCGTATTTTTTTATTTTATTGATTTGACGCAAGTGAGTCAATAAAGTGGGTAAGGTAACGTTAAACCATGCCGCTAATTCCTGGGTAGTTTGACTAGGATCGGCTTCCACTATCTCTCTTAATTCATCGTTATTCACCTGTGTGGGCGGTCTTCCTCGTGGCTCGTTCTTTAAGTCGAAATTTCCATCACGAAAGCGTTTAAACCAAAATCGCACGGTGCGTTCATTAGTAGACCCCTCTCCAAACGCAGCATTGATATTGCGGGCTGTTTCTGCCGCGTTAGTTCCGCGTCGGAACTCGTATTCAAAAATCACTCGAATTTTCGCAGTATCCATCTTTCTTGTCTAAATTGAATAACAAAAACAATTGAAAGTCGATATTCAAATGTTTCACATTTTTTAAAAAAAGAACATCACAGAAACCATTTGAAAAAAGTTTCATTCGAAAACCTCAAACCATGAAGATTCTATGTCAATTCAAAGAACCTATTGCAATAAAACGGCAATTTCATACTTTAACCCCTATTATTAAGTAAGATATCCCCCATTAATAAAAATAAAATACCCGCGATAACACACTTTGTTGTATTTTTAAGATAATACTATAAAAACATGCATCTAAAAAAAAAAACTTTTTAAAAACTGATAGTGTTTAATTTCTTCTAGGTATGGTTTTCGCGACCCTGCATAATAAAACACTTTATTTACCCGGTTTTATCCCGTTTTTATTTTTATATTAAAAAAGCCAATTGTAAAGTTGGCGAAAGCTCCACGCCAACATTACAGTTGGCAAGGTTGACCTTGAAAAACCTTGAAAAAGCCAACTGTAAAGTTGGCGAAAGCTCGGTTCACATAATGAATAAAAACGCGATAAAACCGGATAAATAAAGTGTTCTGATAGTGTTTGCTAAGTAAAACTAATGTTCCGTTTTCAAGGGAATATCGGAGTCGGTTCAAAATCGGTTCAGCTGTTTAGGCGTGAAATTCGACAATTGACAAACGTCAATTTGTCGGTCTGTTACATTTTTTATTTGTTATTTTTTCATTTTCTATTTAGACTTTAGACGGAGTTACTTTTGTACTAATAATATTAGTAAGAAGTAAAAATAAAATAACATTTCCACAATCTCTTTCATTTCCATAAATATTTAAATAATAAAATAAGGCGATAACCCTAACAACAAGAATAGTACATTTCGCCTGCACAGTGGCACGTTATCGGCTGTCGACAGACTTCTGTCTGCTGCTACTAGAATTGGGCGCTTTCCGTACTACTACGACCAAATGTATGAATACAAAAACTTGCTGGCTGCTGGCTGAGGTGCGAACTGTAGGCAATAGGCACTTATCGTTTCATTTTATTTGAATTTGATATTTTATTCGAAGTTCGTATTGAAGTAATACCTATGTGTGTTTTATTTTTATATTAAAACACAACATTTACCGGGTTTTACTCGCGTTTTATTCAATAGCGGTAAATATTGTGTTTTGTTATGCAAAATCGCGAAAACCTTAGACAGAATTATATTTTTCAATATTTTAACCAACTTGTAAAAAGGGAAGAAGGTTATCTTTAAATAGTGCAACTGTAAACAAAGTTGTTGTTTTCGTCAAAGTGATTTTAAACTTATTTTTAAGATGCTACAGAATTATGAAAATGAGGATTTGAAAAACATTCATGCTTTTTAAGTCGTAAGAATAGAAAAGAACACGTAGAAGACTTTAATTGACAACAAAACACACATTAGAGCAAAAACAAAAGAATACAAAAAACACACAACCACAACATACCCTGTATAAGTACACAGTACTTTTATTTCAGTGCGTTTAAGACGCATTATTTGAAAGAAATTGTACAAGCAAATATCCGATAGAATGAGCGAAAATTACAAAATAGAGTAGGTTCGGAACTTCTCACGAGAAAGTTGTCTCTAAAAGTTCATCTACCAATTTGAAAAAAACAACAGAAATATACCTATTTAATTTCCGGCATAGTACCTACTCATTCCATCAGTTCCTCGAACGAAATCCACGCCTATACCACATATCGAAAGAAAACGTCACTAAAGTCTTAGTAAAAGGGTCCAATGTTTACCCCTTTGGCACTGAAACCTCAAAATAATTAATTTATAAAGCCAAACCTAATTAAATAACTTGGACAAATAAAGTGGTTTAACACAGTCTCATGCTAAACCCTTTCCTTAAGATACTATCTTAAGAGAACCAGTTTTGTAATACTAAATTAATAATTATTAAACCCGGGCTAGTGATAATCTGTTTAATTCGAGCTAAACTCGGTTTGGGAGCAATAATTAAACTTGGATCAGATTGCTAGTGTTGTGTAGTTTTTGTCTTTTAGTGGCAGTCTTGTTTGGTCATTTTGTTGCACTTTACCTGATAGGGTCCAGTTGTGGTAATTTCTATGGAATTACTTCATAGAAATTACCGCATTTGCTGGTCAGCATTGAAGAGTTTATGTTAGTTTGCGTGATTGATTATAGTCTTGGCGATCATAGTCATGCTATTTTTTTCTCTTTTTAATACAGTAGGTATTCCTAATTAGTCGTTGGTTAACCTTAAGTATGTTTATAGTATTGTAGTTTTTTCTATCAGCCTGTTTTTATTAAAGTTGTAATATAAAATATTTATGACACAATCAAAGTGGGAAAACATTGTACCCGACAGGACCGTGCGTCGGGTCGCCGAATTTTTGGAAATCATTTCTCAAAAAATTAATTGAGTAAAGGGTACACTTTAAAATAAAATCAAGGCACTTACACACAAACTTTCACATTTATAAATGTATTAGTAAAAATAAAAAAGCGGACACGTCCGAGTCTCAAGACTTAGACTCGAACGTATGTCCCATCACTAAAACATTGAACGACGATGCCTTTTGTTCTTTTATTGCCCTTCGATATCCGATGTTGCTAAATTAAGTGTTTCTTGTTTGTGTGTTCATTTAATTTGATCGCAGGCTGGTTTATCGATGATCGAAATATGGACGGTTTTGTTTTCGTAATTAAGTTAATTTTGGTAAGTAATTAAATCAATTTATATTATCGCGTTTTGATATGTAATGGAATCATAAAGGGTGATAGAATTGAAGACAATACATATAATAGACATAAGTAAATAGTCCCTCCAAATAAGTACAATAAATACATTATTTATTATTTATTTAGAGAAACTATAGGTATTTATAACTAAATTATATTTATAGATAATAATTATTATAGAAATAGCTGTAGTAGTTAGATACTAGTAGATTTTAGGTAGGGAACTACCTACTAACTTAAATTATTAGTGCAGTGCCCAACCGGGTTCATAATGTAAACAAAATGTGATTTTGTAAACCATGACCTTATGAAGCAATAAATGATTATGATTATATCCACAAAAACTCATCGCTGGAGAGAAGGACACCGAGGAGTTTTAGTGGGTATACCTCATGCCGCCTACCATCCTAGGCCAACAGGGAGCCCCACACATCCCCGCCGCTCCCCCTGGAGCTGTGGAACAGTGCATAAGAAATTGAGAGCCATGAATCCAAAAAAAAATATTGTTAGGTACCTTTTCTCCGTCAAACGGTTCGACCGATTTAGATCAAAAATTCGCACATTGGATAGTTAATAGAGAATAACATAGAATACGTTTGGTCCCGATAATCCAGTAGGGCTATTCAAAGAGGTTCGGTCCGAAACCAAAGGTCGAATTTACATGCCTGTCACTGTCACATTGAATCGCGCTAAGCGTGAAAATAAAAATATCAGTGCCAAACACGACATTAGCACGTTACAAACAAATGTTGCATGGGGTTGGAGAAAAATTGTCGCCATTTTTTCTGCAGCCTTCACGCATTGAACATTATTTCAAACGATTACAATATAATAGTGGGTAGTACACTATTAGTACGTGAAACTGGCTATATTGTTCTATATTGCTGACAGAAAGCCATAACTAAGAAAATGAATGATTGAGTAGGAGAGATATCATTTCCGATATCGTATTCGGACCGAACCTCTCTGAATACCCTTAGAGGACTTACGCGGGTGAAACCACGCCGGGCGCTGCTAGTATCACGCGAACTTTCAAGCCCGCATAAAATTATTTCATCTCTCTCTTACGAAGGCGTGGTCACATTCTGATTATAATTATAAGTTCCACATATCATATGTCATCCTCCGCTGATTTACACGTTTTAGCGTTCCGTACCCAAAGGGTAAAAAACTTTTACTTTTACTTGGACTTTACTGTCTGTCATCAAGCTGTATCCATGAGCCGGAATAGCTTCAGTAGAAATTTCCACAGATTTCTGTTGCCTAAAAAATTTTATGGGACCCCCTAGAGGCTTCCACCTTTCTATTAAAAAAAGAACCATCTCAGTCGGTTGAGCCACCATCGAGTAATCGGTGAACATACATAAAAAAATATATGTATACCTATGCAAGGAATTGAGAACCTCCTCCTTTTTTTGAAATGGGTTAAAATAGAATGAAATACTTTAGTGGGGCCCCATTGCACAGGTGATTTTTGTATGTCAAAGGTACGGGATCTCTACGTACGCGCGTCCGTCTAACACTTGACCGGTTTTGAAATACAAGAACGAAACACAAACTTCTGCGCTGATTTACCTATTTCCTAGATGGTAATAAGTGGTAGGTATAGGTGACGGTGAAGCAGAGTTGCAGATTTGATCATATGTTAAAATTTAAAATTCCTTTGTCGGTCAGTGTGTTAGTACTTTACAGGTCGAATTTTTAACCGATTTTATTGAAACTTGGTGAACAGGTTCTAAATGAACTTAATGTTTATTTTTGTAAATTATAATTAGCTGTATTTTTTTTCTTTGTCTTATTTTTTACTATCCAACCGTTGACAAGAAAACCTCTTCTAAATACCTACAGTAAATTCCTAACCTGCAGGAATTGAACCCGCAACCTTCAGCTCCATAGCCGTCGATCATTACGGTATAGTGGACGTTAACCTTTAAGATGTTATCAATGTAATTACAAGTTTCATTATCCGCTTCAGTTATTCATAGAGTAATATGTATTCGGTCAACTAACGGATAAATAATTGATTTTACACTAAGATGTTTAATGCTATATCGGGGTAGAGATCATCCTTTATTCGATAGATTTATGCAGCGCAAGCAACTTTCTCCCACAGGCTCCGATAAATTATTAAATAAAACATAACCTCGAAAAACAATGAAGACAAATAACTAATTTTGAATATTAGCTCTCCATAATATTCTCTGTCAACAATAAAAAATACCTACATGTTAAAAAATTACGTCCTTCTTCTTAAAAAAAAAGAGAAATAGACAACTTGGTGCCAGACTACTTATTTGTATTTTATTCTGCATGTTTATCAAAATCGGGTCAGCATTTTTCTAAGCTAAACGTTACGTACGTACGGTAACGTACGCAACGCACGTTACCTTACGTTTTGTTTTTGTTTTAATAAAATCGCGAAAGCCTAAGACAAATTTAAACATTTTATTTTATATTTCTTTTTTGTTTTTATTGCTCAAGGCATTTATTAATAAAAATATTCAATATTCAATAATAATATAAGGCAATATAGGCAATATTTCTATGTTTAAAATGCCTTGAGCAATAAAAACAAAAAAGAAATATTAAATTGGAGAGAAAGCTCGTCTCATGTTGGGTATGTTTACTGTAAAGTAAACCACCTGAACCAGTCAATAAAAGCTGCAAAGCTTGACCGGTAGATGGCGCAGAAACCAAGCCTTAGTTGGTAAAACAATTAGCGAGGAAAGATATGGGCGGAAAATTATACCGTGTCACGTGATTCCTGTGTAGCTCAGTGGTTAGAGCAGTCGCCTGGTTAGCGAAAGGACGCAGGTTCGAATCCTGTCATGGGGATTTTTTGGAAATATATTTCCTTGCTAAAAATATTTCTATATTTTATTTTATGTTGTTATAGCGGCCACAGATATACATATCTCTGAAAATTTCAACTGTCTTGTATCACTGCGTTTATGAGATACAGCCTATAGTGACAGATAGACCAACTGACGGTTTTACCCTCTAGTACGAAACCCTAAAAACAGATTTTCTTTAAAGTCTCTCCCGCTACTGTCTATATCATTAAATATCACTGATTTAACTACGAGCTGATACATTGCGGCGGACATCGATCGCTTGTAATTTATATTAGTTTGGCCACGTGACCTGTGCAGCTTCGTGTGTGGCGGGTGAAACGATCGACGAGACCCGCCAAAATGACTTTACTATTTTCGACTTAGACCCGTTTGAACGCATCTACAGGACCCACTTTCCAGTGATTTACCGGAAAACGTTCATGCAAATTTTTTAAATTCATCGCTCGTGATGGGAACTCACGTGGTGTGACGGTCCGCACGTTGCTGCGCAGACGCATACACGCAAGGTCGAGACTCGTTGCCAGTGAATTTACGAAGATGTTTTGTTTTTTGAAAATATTTCTGGTAGGTATGTATGCTTAGCTGAAATATTATTTATGCCAAATTCATTTGAATCTTTTCTCATATTAAGAAGAGGTACCTAACGTTAGTAACATGTAGGTATGTATGAATGTAAATTGAGGGTAATCGCTGTTACTACTGGACCGATTTCAAAAATCCTACACCAATAGATAGCTACATTTCCGAGGAGTAACATAGGCTACTGTTATCCCGATATTCGCACGAAATCGAGATTTTTAGCATAAAAAGCATTTCAAAACTAACGTACTCTTAAATAGGGCCTTTATGAAAATGGATAGTTTGATTTCTATAAAATGCTACTGATACATTTTGGCGCAGTAAGAAACTAGACGACTCTCTCGGTCGCTGATTGCATTGAGAGTGTAAAACAGGCGAAGGAATATGTAAAAATGTAGTGAACTAGGTACCTACCTACTTGCTAAATATTTTAGTTAAAGCAGACCAAATAAACAAAATTAATATTTATAAGTATCAGAATAAAGTTCAATTTTCAATTAGTAATGAAAAGACAAATAGTTTAGTATGCAATCACGAGCAATAAATTTTGGGTCGGGCAGGAAATAATGTTAAGTTAATGTAGATATTATTAAATTAATTTTAAAATTGTATTCGAATGAATCTTCTCTAACGGACTAGTAGTACTTAAATACTTTTAATCAATACCGAAGTACCTACGACCTGCTGACAAACTCAAAGAAAACATGTGAGTTATAATTTACCTAGTTATTTCTCCAGTTAGTTTTTTATTAGCACTACAAATATTGTGTGAGTGACAAAAATCGAAGAAACAGACTAAAGAAAAAAAGCCACTCCAAAATGAATCACGTGCCTACAGGTTCCCCTCACATACTCACGGGTTTAGATTTCTTACATTGTAAGGATTTAGGAGTTGCGTTTTTACCATGCGGTTGCGTTTTTACCATACAAAACGCATGCAGTATGAGTTGTGTTTTTACCATACAAAACGCATGTAGTGTATGCGTTTTCGCAATATCGATTTTAGTACATTTTCTATGAAGACCACATGTGGTATTACTCCATTATAACAAAAAAGCTTCTGTGTGGCAATAACGAGTATTTACACCAAGCTTTTGTTTAAGCCTGCCGATCTAAATCCTTTGGCCACAACTACACTATTATCGATGCATCAAACAATTTCTCAACAACAGGTTTAGTATTTGTTCAATGTGTTTAAAAGACTGCGGTGTCCCATTTTAAATAGACCCTTCATTCCCTCAGACCCTTTTGAATAGGAAGTTACATTGAAACTGGTCATGTGGGTATACTTTGTCATTTGTCGGATAGTGTCGTGTAAATAGATAAAGACATTTCGAAAGTAAATCATATAGATGTTGTTAAAAGCAAGCTTTTAAAATATAAAGGGTGTTAGCACTTTTTTTTTGATAAATTCTTAGGATTTTGGAGGGATCTTTTTCAATTAGTGTGTTTTATTAGTGTTATTTTGCATTAGAGTGATGTAGAGTCGAGATTCTTTATCGATGAACAAGACGTTTATATAAAGAAGAATAAAGAATAAAAATCAACAGTCAAAACGTGGAATTCTCTGCCTGCTTTGCTGTTTCCCCAAATCTATAACCTTGGAAGTACCTTGTAGGTGAGCATGCTTCATCGTCGCTTCCCATCAGGTAAGATGAGTTCAAATGCTAGCCTATTACGTATAAAAATTGAAAAAAGTCGTGTATAAAAGATGGCTTATTCCCGAACGGACCATTTTTCCCATTCGGTTCAAAATAATTTAATAAGATCAGTTTAGACCTGCTCAAATATATTGTAAAGAAAAACTGTGGTCGCTGTAGGTTATTTACATTTTCAATTACAGCCAATAATAACAATTATTTGATCAGTTCGACAAAAGATCGAGTAAAACCACTGGCACCAAATTGTCTCGTTGTTCACGAACCCGGGACAATACAGATTTAAACGGCCGATTCAAATAACTTGAATGTTTGAAAATAAAACCAAATACGACTCAGTTAATGGATAAGTGAGTGACATAAATAAATTGGCTGTTAGTGCCATTACTTGGGAATTTCACGAAATAAAGGTTAAGGCGTTAATATTGAATACTTGCTGCAACCCGCGGTTTCACCCCCTTAAATCCCGATCCCGCGGGACTATCGAGATCTAAATTAGCTTGTATGTCCTTTTCCAAGGACCCATCTATCTCTGTACCAAAGTTCATCAAAATCGGTATAGACGTTTAGGCGTAAAAGTGTAACAGACAGACAGACAGTTGGAGAGTGTGTTCCTTAAGTGAAGTAGGTATTCGATAAGAAAAGATTTTAAAAATTCTATTATAAAAACTCATCAAACTCATCATCATCATTGTCAGCCTGTAGCAGTCCACTGCTGGACATAGGCCTCGCCAATTGCACGCTACCTGGAACGAAATAACTTCGGCCAAAACTTTAGAGCCGATCTAACGTCAGTAGGTGGTTATCGTTCGTTCTGGACCAACAATTACTATACCTACGTTCAAGACCAAAAACAAAGAATGTATTGAGAATTATGGGTCCAGAATGAAGAATGAACTGGACTACAAACTGAAGTCTTCACAAATCTCTCGATGGTTGTATTAACAAACCATTAAAAAATATACTTACATACATACTTACCTACAGGTTGATATACTAACAATGTTGAGTCAAGTGTCTGAATGCAACAAAGGCAACAAGACACTCCTGCGCAGTCAAAACATTTGACACGTGTACGAGCTAATCGGTTTTATAGCCCGGCTTAGGTATATGCGTTTTGATACTTAATTTAGAAAGTTTGAATTTTACGTTCTTAAGTAGAAAGGATATCTTCTCTGTTCTCCATACAAACGTAGTCGACTATTTCATCCCGGATATTAGAGAAAATATGTTTATAAGCTTTTTACACGACTGCCAAAGGAAGTGTTATGTTTTTAAATTCACACGATTTGTTAACATAGTTACATTTTCCGGGTCTAAATCGCGTGATATATATCTTCTTACCTCGACGTTTCGATCATGTTACAATGATCTTGGTCGGCGGCGGGTGTCGTCTTCTATATATACTCGTATGAATGTATATATTTATGTTATTAAATATATTTATGCCAAAAAACCTATACTATAGCAATGACCAATGACCATGCCCCTAACGACAACCTCGCTGGGGCCGGCAGAGAAGCCACCTCTCACATCTCTAGTGTGGTACCGGAGCTGTTAAAGCGCGCTCACTTCCCAGCACTCATCCAGGTGGTGAGCGGTCTTATTGCTCTGGTACCTGTCTGGACAACCAGGTAGTGTCCTAGGGCACGAGGCTACTCTCCTTTATGAGAACCAGTCTAGCATTGGAGACTAGATCAGTCTTTAACTTGATCCCCGACGCCGCCCTTCGGGGTGTTTGCTCGGGTATAGCGGACCTTGCATGTAATGCCTGTAAACAAATAAATAAATGCCTGCATTTTGGCTGTCGGTGGGGACGCTATAATTATATAAATAGTCGTGTAGAAAGGATGATCTGACCATGCCCGAGATATTGTTTTTTTCATATTTCAGTTATTCTCAATTTTATAATTAGTAAATGAAAATTAAGAATAACTGGAATGGTCATAAGGTAGCTATAGATTTAATGGCATAAACATATTTGCTCTAATTTCTCCACGGAGGAAACAGTTGACTACGTTTGTAGGAAGAACGAGTAGGTATCCTTTCCTCTTAACGGCTGAAAAACAAAACTTTACTCAAAATTTGAGTGTTAATTAAACAATTAAGCAGCTGTTAAAAATTCTCATGACTACTTCTACTTACTTCATCTTTAGAATTTAGTAGCTGCAATAAATAGAGGAAAAGGATTCAGTATTCGGCCGTGTGACAATCAAAAGTACTAGCGTATTGGCTAGGTAGCGGCTCGCACGCTAGCTCGCACTGTGTATATCAGCTGTTTTTTAGTGTGAGTTAATACTTTAAACAATAACACTGACATTATGACAATGGTCAGTGATAATGAAAAGTAAAACAATAATCAAATCATGAATGGAAAGCCAGGGTACATATCACATCAACAATATTAACTGCAATGCAACAACAATTCATAATTGAATAGACACAATATAAGTATCGAATTACACATCTGTTGCTGTGCTAGTTAGTTGGTGATTGATTATCAGTTGTCATAGATCAGCAGATGATGACTAACGGGGATATAAATATAGAAAACTGTTTCAAAATTAACTAAGAAGTTTCTAAAAATCGATCTATAGTAGGTAGTGCCCAAAACGATAAAACTTAGCTTAAAACACGTTCATAAATGATTTCTAAATTAATACAACGAAACAAATTATTTTAAAATAGCTGCGCCCTGCGGTTTCGCCCGCGTAAGTCCTGTTCCCTCGGAAATATCGGGATAAAAAATAGCTTAGATATGTGTTATTACAGGTCTCCAGCTACCTATATTTCAAGTTTTATCGTGAAAGAGTAACAAAGTCACATACATACGCGAAGGTTTGAATGTATGTGTTTGACTTTGTTACTCAATCACGCAAAAACTACCGAACCGATTGCGATAAAACTTAGAATATAGGTACCTGGAATAACACAGACTTTTATCCCGTTATTCTAGAAACGGAACTTACGCGGGTGAAACCGCGGGTCGCAGCTAGTGCTTATTAAGTATGACAAAAGCAAAGCGATTAAAACTGGAAAAATAATATCCCATCAGGTGAGATAATGGTCAAAAGCTGCCGGATAGACGTGGTAAAAAATAACCATCTCGGTAACAGACCCACGTGGTAAGTGCACAGACATCGCGGAGTACCTGCGTCGTGTAGTGAGGGTCAGAGCCCCCTTGATGTGCCCGACCAAGTTGCTACCATCATGGTAATTCATGATTTCACGGCTCACCCTAGGCGACGGTGCAAGTATGGAGAATACAGCGGACTATAAAGCGCAAGGAAAAAGCTCTTTTCGGTGTATCCCTACACATCATAAGGTTATCAACACGTTATCCAAATTACAGTTGTTTATATTTAGTGTAAACCACTTTGCGTTGCTAAATAATTCTGTCAGTCAATCAGTCAGGCGCTTGCTCAGCATCTATACCACGGTGTCAACTTAGTCAAACATTTGTCTTTTGACTCAGAATAGTCAATGGATGGACCATTGACTATTCTGAGTCAATAGACTGCCCAATCAGCAAGGGCGATGTTAAAGCACTTATAGATTACCTACTCGTTCCTTAAATATCATTTATATATAATTTATTTTTTATAAATGAATTCAAATTCACGATTTAAGGATTGAAAGTCAATTCGAGCTGTCAATATCGCTTTTAAAGACATCATCAATGGCTGTACACTACTGTACGTACAGTGTCATCCTTATACTCTTGCCAGTGTCTTTTATGGGCCCTAGCCTCCTTCAAAGTTTTCCTGTATCAGTATCAGTATCTTTATTTGCCAAAAACACAGATGAATAAATGAGATGGTTACAATAATAAGTTCCATTATGTTCTATCTTACAAAGGCATGCAAATGTTAAAATCAATGCCATAAAATATAACATGTCTAAAGAACAATACATTTAAATTACATACTAAAATCACAATGCTCTATCTAATGTCGCTCTTTTCCAGTTCTTAAAGCCAAGAGTTCAAGAATTATTTTATCATAATTATAGTCTCAAAAATGAATTTAAAAACACCGTGTTACCAAACCTCGGTGAACCTAATCCAGTCTCCCGTAAGCCCTTCTTAATTTCATAACTTGTACCATAGACTAACGTATGCACCGACACGTCTCTCCACCACTAATATGAGTGTATTTAAATAGCCCGACGAAATAACATTGCACTACGCCCTAACGTACATACAACTGAATAGAAAATAGTACTTACCTAGCACATTTATGTCTTACGGGCTTACGGCCGGTTACTAAAACCTTACTCAAAATTTGAGGGCTACTAATTTTGAATTTAGAAAATGCCATTAAGATATAGAGGTTGTCTGAAACGTAGGCCATGTTCTTTTTACGCAAAATGAATATAAACAGTGGATTTGTTATATTAAAATTTGTCCCTTATCTCCTCTCCAATATTGTTCTTTCTATCGTTAAATTGAACCACGTGACTTGTGCAATTATTTTCTGTGACGTTCGGACTCAAAAAACATAATAGTCAGTTACATAATTTGACGGTACGGTGAGAAGTACGGGTTTGATCGTCTGTTACGGCTATAAGTACAATATAAAAAGAGGCCTTAAAAAAACTTGAAAACAAATTATATAATATATACTAGCTGCGGCGCTGCTAAGTCCCGATTCCGTGTCATTATCGACTTATATAACCCAACTAATACCTATATCTATTATTATACCTATATCATATGCAAGGTGTAACGGGTAAGCCCTTTTAATCCGAAAGGGGGTTGTTCTAGACGTCTAGACGAACAACTTTTGTTCTACGACTTTTGGAAATTCGAAGTACTTTTCGAAAAATTTAGGTGTAAAGTTTCCTTGAAAATCAGCTGTTTCTGAGAGTTCGAGGTCATTGACCTTATGTTGTCCTTTTATTTTGTTTGATGGTTTACAAAAACAAAACTTCAATTACCTTTATTTTCAAAGAAACATAATCTCAAAATTTTCAAAAAAAAAGTTTGAATTTTCAAAAGTCGTAGAACAAAAGGTGTTTGCCAAGACGTCTAGAACAACCCCCTTTCGGATTAAAAGGGCTTACCCGTTACAAATTGCATATCTATATTATCTATACCAAAAATTTAACGAAAACCTAAGAAACAGACATAGTTACTTTCGTATTTATAAATATTAGTAAGGATTCGCATTTTACATCTTTACCGCATCGAAGGCGGCCTTTACAAATTTCACCAGAATGAAGTACAAAAAGTCCTTCTTTCTGATTTACGCTTCCAAAATTGAGTGTTAATCGGTTTTACAATGGTTATACTCGTACCTTCGGTTTTGGAGTTATGTTTGCCGCTTTGTCGGGGAGTTTTTAAAAGTTTTTGTGTGGGGAACCTACCTGGCTTGAAGCGTGTTGATAGTTTGTTATTGCGGCTTCTTTGGTACGGAGGGTGAATATCCTAAGGACGGTTGCTACTTTGATTTGGTGAGGTTGGCTTGCATAAGCGATGGATGATAAGGTTTTTTATACCATTTGTAATCAAACACAATATTTACCGGGTTTTACTCGCGTTTTATTCAATAACGTCATTATTATCAACGGCCGAGCTTTTTTAATAGGACGTTAGAATATATTAAAAATAATGCGATTAAAATATTCGAGTTCATCAGATTAAAACCGAAAAAAAATGAGTTTTATTTCGTAGAGATTTAGATTCTTTTATAATCACCTAATTAGTCAAAAAAACCATTAGTGGCAAAATGTTGAATTCCCAAAATGTTGAATTAATTTTCGAGTTCACTTTTTTTGGAACTTAACTTTTCAGCTTAAAACTTACAACAAAACACATTAAATACCTACATTTAAAACTGTCAAGTATTAAGACAGTACAATTTCGAAGCCGGTCTCGAACCCGTCACAATGGATATCTTTTAAAATCGTTTCAGTTTTTTGTCCCTTTCGTCGCCCGGGCCTGCGCCCGCGCCGGTGCGGTACCAAAGCTGAAGAGAACGATAAATATTGATGTCGACGCTCACAAATGCTACCAATTAAATTGACCTTAACATTATTGTGGACTTTTATAATAGCCGATGAGGTTCCTTGGGAGTTTCACACGGTTTTTGTGGTTCTGAGAAAAGTTGTTTCTGACTGGAGTCGTACTTTTTAACCGACTACCAAAAAAGTTGGAGGCTATTCAATTTGCATGTGTTATTTTGTGTACTTCCCAGATACTAATCGCAAAGATTTTTTTGTATTGGAAAAATAAAAGCTTAAAACCGACTTCGGATAGTCAAACTATACTACCCAATAACACTACCTTACCTATTTCTGATTACATAACGAATAAGTCGATGTATTAAATACCAAAAATATATACCAAATACCAAAAATTGTACCAAATACCAAAGTCAAAGTACCGACTACAGATTTCGGCCTAGGTGAACTAGGGTCCTGATTCGCTAAGGACATGGCATGCGGAATGCCGGCGGAATGCAGGCGAGCGACGTGCAGGAGCTGTACGTTATTTCGTATTTTGTAAATGTTATTTTACTTAATTACTTAAGTAGCATTCAAATTTAAGGACTACTTAATTATTTAAATAGCTCCTCTTGTCCCTCAGCCAAATAGTATTAAGGAAGTTATAGATTAGCTTTTATTTTTACTCACTCATAAAATCGACTTCTGCAATGCTCCTGCATGCCGCCTGCTTGTCGCATGCTGTGTTTTTACAGAATCGGGCCACAGGTAGCAGTCGTGATCAACATAAGTTACCTACGTTAGACAAGAAGCTAAGTGCAAGAATTCACACGGTTCTCAGCTAACTTGACTGATAAAGAGGCGTATAGTTGATTCTGGCATTTAGCAAAGGTCAGGTAGACGTGCTCGGATGAATTACACATTTGAATCTATGAGGCTGGGCTTCTTTAATAGAAATAGGTACTTCGTTTCAGTTACTTATGGATAATAAATGACATTCATTCATTCATTCATTCATTTACTAAAAACTTTATTTATTTAACTAAATTTAACTATTTTTGCAGTAGTCGGGTAACTATCCCAAATGTTCCAGAACGTTTTAAAATTATGTCTTAAACTTTACGAAATAGAAATATCACTATAGTTTTTATAGATATCAACATAAAATCTTATCTTATCTTAATATTATAATCGCTTAAGTTTATATGCATGTGACTTTGTTACTCGTTCACGCAAAAACTACTGAACCGATTGCAATGAAACTTGGAATATAGGTAGCTGAATACCGGGAATAATTTATATAGGCTTCTTTTTATCCTGATTTTCTTTCGGGAACGGGACTTACGCGGGTGAAACTGAGGGACAAAACTAGTACTTTTATAAATTGTTCTTCTGTTTTCATGTTATGTTAAGAGTATGAGTATGAAATAAGAAACTTACTCATACTACTAGCAGCGCCCTGCGGTTTTACCCGCGTAAGTCCCGATCCTGCCGTAATATCGGAATAAAACGTAGCCTATATATATGGCCTAAACCTATTCCAGGTTTCCAGCTACCTATATTCCAAGTTTCATCGCAATCGATTCAGTAATTTTTGCGTGAAAGAGTAATAAAGTCATAATATATACATTCAAACATTCACACAAACAAACAAACTACAACTTACACCTTACATACAAACTTTCACATTTATAATATTAGTAAGATTACTAGCTGCGCCCCGCGGTTCCACCGCATGGCAAGTCATTGGTTTCAGTTAAGGGTTGCTTATGCCAAGTTATTTAAGGGTTTAACGGGAACACAGTTCAGATGAGAAGAAGTTGATTGAGAATGCCTTCACACAGGTTCTCATGACATCAACATAATATTTCTCATAATAAGGGTACATATAAATCGATGCATAATGCTCTAAGGCCCCGCCCACAACCTTGATTGACGGTAAACACCACAGAATTAAATGCCCTCTCCGCTCAAAAAGGCTCAGCCTCAACTCTGAGTCTTACATTAACTCATTCGGGACTCAATTAGAATTATGACTTAAATGTTCTGACGTTAAGTTGATTTTTTAATGGAACGAGGGTTGGGGCATTTCTGTTAATAACAAAATAACGGAAAGATTTGGTAAGTGCCCCGTACAATCAACTTCGTAAGTTAATGATTTTTATGGGTTTTTTTCGTAGTAGATACACTAGCGACTTGTCCCGGGTTCGCATGTGTAGGATATTGGTACTTAGGCAAGAAATCCGAAAGGAAATGTTTTAATTGTTATGAAATCCATCAATAGGTATGTATACAAGGTATAACGGGTAAGCCCTTTTAATCCGAAAGGGGGCGTCTCTATAACTTTAATAGACTCATTGATTGAAGTATTGATTGTAAACCATCAAACTAAATAAAAGGAGAACATAAGGTCAATGACCTCGAACTCTCAGAAACAGCTGATTTTCAAGTAAACTTTACACCTAAATTTTTCGAAAAGTACTTCAAATTTCCAAAAGTCGTAGAACAAAAGTTGATCGCCTAGACGTCTAGAACAACCCCCTTTCGGATTAAAAGGGCTTACCCGTTACAAATTGTATAAGGTGTATGAGTTTCTTTGGGGACGAACCCAGTGACAGACAATTAAATCGACTTTGTTATATTCTAATGTATTTCTGTTAAAAAGAACTAAGCTGAGTTTCCACCGCGAGTGGAGCGGAGCGGGCTCGTTCGCGCTTACCCGGCTTATAAGGACACTAGCTGCGCCCCGTGGTTTTACCCGCCTAACTCTCGTTTCCGCAGGAGTATTGGGATAAAATGTAAACCTATGTATAATTTCATTTCAGTTTGGTAGTTTTTGCGTAAAGGAGTAACAAAGTCACATACAACCTTTCACGTTAATATATTACTAGCAGCGCCCCGCGGTTTCACCCGCGTAAGTCCCGCTCCCGAGTTTCGGGGTAAAAATTAGCTTATATATTATTCCAGGTCTCCAGCTATATTCCAAGTTTCATCGCAATCGGCTCTGTCGTTTTTGCGTGAAAGAGTAACAAAGTCACATACATACATACAAACTTTCGCGTTTATAATATTAGTAAGATTAGCAGAATTTATCGGCCGTCAAATCCTAGTTATGCCAAACATATTCCGCGCCCTATAAATAATCCACGAACAGAAAACAAGCTGTAGGGGTCTCTATTGCAGTAGGGGTTGTTTTATCACCAATTTTATTTTACAGTAGGTACTCTAAATGTCTAGGGGAAAATCAAACTTTGAAAATCATCAAAACGGGATGACATTTCATGGATGTTTTATTTGATATTTGATATGATGTGAATGCCCCTTATTTTATTTCTTACTAGTTACGCCACGCAGTTTCACGCGCTGTAGTAGCGCTGTGTATCTAAAGCGCGTGAAAATAATTAATAATTTTCGATGGATACGACTGGGATTTTCAGTTTAGCTCCTATAAGGGCCTTTGGTTACGATTTCTACCAATTTAAACCTCTTCAAGCCTCTTAATAAATATTGTACCAGCTTCACCAGTGTCAGTGATCATTATTCCCGATCCCGCGATAATATTGGGACAAAATTAAGTGTTACATGTCCAGCTGCCTGCATATTGAGTTTTAATTAGTAATTTTAACGTGAAGGAGTAAAAAACATAGGTACTTTTCGACTCGACTACCTCTGAGGCGCGTCGCGTCAGGCGAACGCCCGACTGCAATGCAGAAGGCTGCAGGTTTGATTCCCGTCGGGTGCAAATATTTATGCTTTAAAATAATTTTTTATATCTGGTTTGGGTGACTTTCTAAGTATAATATGTATGTATTTACAAAAAAAAAGTATAATCTGTAGTATCTCCGTTGTCTAGTACCCATAGTACAAGCCTAATGCTAGTTTGGGGCTAGATCGCGCTGTGTGCAATGTCGTGCAACATTAATATTTATTTATTTACTTACTAGCTGCGCCCCGCGGTTTCACCCGTGTAAGTCCCGTTCCCGCCCGCGGGAATATCGGGATAAAAAGTAGCCTATGTGTCAATCCAGGTCCCCGGCTACCTATTTCCAAGTTTCATCGCAATCGGTTCAGTAGTTTTTGCGTGATTGAGTAACAAACATACATACACACATACTCACAAACTTTCACATTTATAATTTTCGTATTAGGATTTACTTAAAATACAAATTGTTTGACGTCATCAAGAAGAACCAAACCGCAAAAGAAACCTATCCATTACAAACTGGAAACATCTTTCGTTGCAAAGGTAGAAAATTTCCAAATTAGATTGCGACCCCTATGTAGGTAGGGAGGGGGCTATTTTACGATTTCTTTACTGCTATGCAAGCTGCATTGTAGGGAAAATAAATTGGACAGTGGACCCCCTACGAGAAACATTTTATGATATTGTAGGTGGGTATGTCGGTACGAAGAGGTGGAGAAAAATGATGATGTTGACTTGAAAAATGGTCTATTTTTTCATTCAAGTTAGGGGCTGTCATCAAATCAAAAGATATAATATAAGTTGATCTTGAAGTTTGAATCGTTGAAAAGAGTGTAGCTACATGACTTAAATGCTATTTTATTGCAAATTTATACCGTTGTTGTTAAATTTAAGTTTTGTAAGTAATATTTAGTTTGTTTTAAAGTTCCGTAACTTTAGACAAAAAAAATATCTTTTTAATTCAAAGGTAACTTGTAACCCGTGCCTGTCGGTCTGTCTTTACTTTAGATGTTTGTGTATCAATCACGCAAAAACTACTGAACCGATTGCGATAAAATTTCGAGTGCAGATTTCTGGAGATTTGGATTAAAACGTAGGCAACTTTTTATCCCGATATTCCCTCGGGATCGGGACTTACGCGGGTGAAATCGCGGGGCGCTGCTAGTATAAAATATACCTGCATACAAACACACAAACTGTCACCTTTAAAATATTAGTAAAAACGTCATAATCCAAAGCCACTTCAATAACATTAAAAATAGTCGAGCCATAGCCCAGTAAATGGCACATCATAACAATTTTGGTGGATCCCTTCCCGCGGTTTATTAAGGCGCCATCGCCATTACCTTTATGAGCGGTTTAAAAACTGCTTTTTAATTCGGTTGTAAATTGTCAGGTTTTGAAGGGAGAGATGTTGTTTATTTTATCGAGTCTGTCGATTCTACTACCTACTGTGTGGTATTCTGTGGCGTTTTTATGATACATATTTTATAATTAACTTTTTAAACTTACACGATTTCTAACGTCTTCCTTCAAACGCGACCCAAAATTGTAATAATAAAAGATTTCTTTATAAAAACTAGGTATAAAATAATAAAACACTTTACACACCTACTGCTCTACAAAGTTACTTTATTTGACCAAAAAGGTCAACGTAAAGCGAGTCTTTATTCCCTAGGTGCATAAAGTGCTCATTATGCACCTAAGGCATAAAGTAATTTAAATTTGGAATTAAGTTCTGGTAGCATACGGCCATTTCGAACTGGCCTCCAAGACATAACACAAAAAAAAAAACTGAGCTAATTTTTTCAATTTTCACGGACGGAAGGGTAAAGCAAAAAGTTTTGGTTAGTATAAAGCCCCAACTTTTTTTTTTCATCAGCTAAGGCCGACGTGTGGTTTCGTCATTTTAATGTTACATTGATAAATTTAATTAATATAGAGCTGTCAATATATTTCATATAGGTTGCATTAATCTATTTTTTTGTTGTTAGTTAAATTCTTATTTTTGTAGCCCTTTTATTGTCTCGCAGTAGATGTGTAAAGTAGAGTATTCACCTCGGTACTTAAGCCTGTCTTTATCTTCGGCGCTTGAATCCCACGCTTCACTCAGGACTCTAGGTACATAACTCCTTCGCTTCACTCAGGAGTTAAGTTTTTAACACCCTCGTTACGCTCGGAAGTTAACCCTCTAGAGTCCTTCATACGCTTTGGATTGAATATGACGCCAGCTATATAAGACAGGACTTAGTACCTCGGTGCATAAACTACTATTATTTACCGGGTTTAATCTATTCATGACTTTTAACCGACCGAGCTTTCGACTTTTTTTTACTGAAAAAAGGTTGGTTGTCAACCTTGAAAAAGCCAACTGAAAAGTTGGCGAAAGCTCGGTCGGTTAAAAATCATGAATAAAACGCGATTAAACCCGGTAAATAAAGTGTTTTATTATGTAAAATCGCGAAAACCATAGAAGAAATTATTATAAAATAAGTAATATTTAAAAAAATAATTATTGAAACCGCGGGGTGCAGCTACTTATTAACAAAACGAAAACAAAATAAACAAATCAACTAAAAAATAAAAAACGTTCAAGTGCAAGTTGGACTTGAACTCGAAAGGTTCCGTACCTAACTTTATTACAAAAAATGAAGTTTTTTTTGTACATTAACTGTAACAATTGTCTAGCTATCACGTTTCATGAGATACAGCCTGGTGACACGGACAGACGGACAGTGTAGTCTTAGTAACTAGGAGTTCGCCCCAAACTGAGACCTCACGACCCCCTATCTCCCGAACCCCCTTACCGATCCGGCTCATCTTCGAATTCATAAATTCTATTGACCTAAACTACGCGCATACCAAAATTCATGAAGATCGGAGTTACGATACTCAAGTTATCGTCGAACAAACATACAAAGTTACAAACGCCAGGCCCGTCTACACTGGACCTCACTCGCTTCGCTCGTTCGGTCAATAAGGTCACGTTTTAACCCCTTGGATACAGAACCCTAACAAACCCATTTAAAAAACGATTAAATAGAGATACCACAGCTTCTAAACTATTAAAGAATTTGATATCCCAATGAAATACCAGTGGTTCTCAAATAAATTAAGTAATCCGATATTCATAGTGAGGAGTGATCGATCAAAAAATTATGACAGACGGACAAAAAAGTTACCCCTTTGTTTGTTAGTACGTACTTACGGATGTGGAGATATGAATAGATTTCTCTTTTAATGTGTACTTTTTGATAAACTAGTTGAATTTCCTGGTTTTGATCCAGTCCTCCAAAATATACACCTGTCACTAGAGTTTAAAAGATTATTTGTCTGGTTTTCGCGATTTTTCATATTTAAACACAATATTTAGGGTTTTACTCTCGTTTTATTTAATAATAGCATTATTACTAAAGACCGAGCTTTCGCTAACTTTCCAGTTAGTTTTTAGTCAAGTCATTTAAGCTTGACTAAGTTAGCGACATAGCTCAGTTTTTAGTAATAATGCCGTTATTAAATGAAATGCTAGTAAATACAATATTTATCGGGTTCCATTAGATTAAAAGATGATATTTTTATTTTTTTTTATTATTAAAATAGAAATGTTTTAAAAACATAAAATACATCTTCACAAATGTTATGTTGTTTAGCTTCACCTCGTACAAATACCTTGATTATAATTTTTTTTCTTTGTTTTTTTTTCTATTATTAATAAAAAATAATTCTTACAATTTCAAAACATTCTTATTGAAAATAATCATTCCAATTTGGAATTGGTATTATCGGACTTTACTAATATTATTAAGAATAAGTAACCGACCTAGTATTTAATTTCACAATTAGGCTATTTTCAACGATCACGATATCTTATTTCTGCTTTATTAGGATCGATTTAATTTACTTAACTCCAAATATTACTTAATATAAATTATTACTAATCACATATTACATCCATAAATATTTATCTATCTCACAAAAGCCTGAACTTTTCAATAAAGGTTTTCATTTACAAAATTACAATCCACCTTTCATCGTCTCATATTTATTGAGACAATAAGATGTAATTTTCGCATATTCAGCGATAAATAACAATTTTAGTGAGAACCGAACCAAATTGCTGGTTTTACCTTACTTACGCCAGTGATTTAGGATCTTTGGGTGCTTTCATAACGAAAACTGGTAGAAATTATTCACCTATAAAATTATTACCGGCTAAAATAATAAATTTTAAACAGGTAAAATCAAACGAAGTCAATAGCGAAAAGCTTAATATTTTTTTAATATTTATCTATCTTATCTACGTAATTATAATACCTATCACTAGTAGAGTCTCACGGTTTCCCCTGCGTAAGTTTCGATTCGGCTGAATTTTCCAAATACTCTTTCTAATTGGATACACAACAACGATCACAATTTCAAAGTTTAATGTGTCTAGGGCCAGCAGTTTAGGCTCCGCATTTATAATATATCTACCTAGTTCAGTTATTAAGTCAGTCTTAAAATCAGGACTTTGAATTTTAAATGAATACACTCAAATACTCATTTACTGTTAAGTAATCATTAATAAAACACAATATATTTTACACGCGCTTTATTGTTTACTGTCATTATATTTAAACGACGGAGCTTTCTCCAACTGTAAAGTTGCGAAAACCTTAGACAAAATTAGTAATCATTACACCATATTTGAATTTAATTAATATTAAAATTAAAGTTATGTAGTTTTTTTTATAATTCAGTGCCTGTTCACCACCCCCTTAATTTTTCTCTGTTCAAGCGCCCACGTTTTGATTCAAGCGTGTTCAATATTTCATATTTATTGTTCAATTTATTGATATTTAATTGTAGCTTTGAGCTTTGAGTTGTTATTTTAAAATAATGATAAATATTGTAAATTGTTGTTTGGTGTTACTATAATTTATTTAGGTTATTAATTAATTTAATTTGCATTCTGTGCTAGTTGCTTTTGCCGCACCTTCACAAACGTTGATTCGATTATTTTATTGTACTATTAATTATTATAAATAAACATTTCTCAACAGAAATCAAGATACATCCATCATTTCTCCTCAAGGTAAATTAAAATTTACCATACCTACTGACACCTACTGTTTGTTTCCAGGATTTTATTTCTATCAACAACAGATCGAAAATTTTATCAAAAAATGTCAAACGTTATACATCAAACGTCAAATTTAAAATTAAAGAAATCCTGCGATAAAAAATTAAAAGATATTTAAACCTTTATTTTGAATTATTTTTAATACAAAAAGGCCATAAGCACGAAGCACAACGTCGCTTCAGCACTTTTAGATTTTTCTCGAAAACGGTTCAATAATTTTTGAAACTTTTGCAGAGTTTCGCTAAAGCTTTTGAAGTTTGAAAAATAACCAACAATGCTGAAGCAATGTTTAGGCAATAAAGTAAGTATATTTCGTCACATCACAATGATATAGAGTAAACATTTTCTTCCTGTAAGATAACGGGATTTAGGCTAATTACCTGCAAACTTTAAATAAATCTGATGAGATAACATTTTTTTAGAGATTAGCCAATGGGCCCTACCATGATGTCTTATAAGTCGCCGCAAAGTCGTCGCTTTGTCGTTCAGCTAAAATAAAAATAAAACACATCAAATAATAAAAAAAAAAGAAAACCAAACTTTAAAAAAAACAAATATTTTTTTTTAAATTGTCTGTGGTTTTTAAAAGTATTCGGGGAATATTTATTTAAAATTTACTTTATTTTTTGAACGCCAAAGGACGACATATCAACGACAAATGAGCATGGTGGCGCGGAATGTTAAGGCACCACAGATAATAAAACCATTTTGTAAGGAAATGCTACAGATATCATAATAATTTAATTTATTGCATTCTGGGATGCTATTCTGCTTATCATTCCGAACGTTCTAATCAGATCTTCACCAAATTAAAAAGGGACCAACTAGAACCTTTCTAATAAAAAAGAACCATCACAATCGGACCTTAGACGGTGGAGAAATCCGGTAACGTATATCAGAAAAGAAAACATACATTCGAATAGATAACCTTCCCCTTTTAGGAAAGAAATGATTCGCCTTTAGTCGCCACGGGACCCACGGGAAAAAATGAGCTATCTCATTTTGAAATTTTAAATCCAGTATTATTTGCATATTTTGTCATTTTTTGGTCCAATTAAGTTTAAACTAAAGGTAAAACTAACCAAGTCAAGTGCAAGTGGAGCTCTGTGTTAAATGGGATCATAACAGTCAGTTTTATTAAATGGGGAAAATTGAAAGTGATACATAGCGATGACTCATAGTGAAATGACGAATAGGTGTATTCGTAGGTAAAATGGGTTGTAGATACCAAGTTGTTTTTAATATTAAAATGTCTACAATATGAAAATGGTCAGTTCAAAATGACCACTGCAAGAAAAGTCTACTATGAAATAAAATAAAAAGACGAAAGAAAAACAAAAGACAAGTAGAAATTATAAGACAATCAAAATACAAACAAAAGGCGATTACATTTTTATTTAATACCTTTTTCTACTTATTTAATTCTATGCCCTACAATAATAAATTAAAATTCAGTCAGTCAAAATAAGAATACAATTACGATATTATAACTTTACTAAATAGGGTTCATTGTTCTCTGAACATACATGTTTGAGAAGGCCTTAAAGCAATTCAATCACATATGCTTATGGACATATGACATGAGATCAACTGAACAGATGGATCTGTTCAGTTTCGCCTCTTCGTATAAGGTCGTCTTTAACTTCCTCTCAGCTTAAGACAACGAAATACGTATATCTACTTAAAATTGCACATTAACTCAGCAATAAAGTGAGAAACCATCAAACGCTTTATGGAAAAAAGTAAAACTGTCGTGAAAATGGCTTTTACGGTTACATAAAACAGCTTATTGTCTAATAAAGCTACCAGACAATGGAGCTAAGAGGGTGTTTAATGAAATACAACATATTGTTAGATATACCTATTACATACACAGACACAGATGTCCATAGACATATAAGCAAAAAATCCATTAGATGAATCGTTCATTAGTGCAATCGATTTTAGTTTAATAAAATTTATGGGAGTTATACTGTATTTGAGTTGACTAATATGTGAAATGACTAAAGATGAATTGACCGTATTTATATTAAAAATAGATATTATAGACACTTAGTTACTATGGACAGGAGCCAGTGGCGACAAAATGCTGACAACTCATTGATGACTACGATCCTCAGTCATGAGGGAACGACTTCAGAGAGAGAGAGTTCTATGACAAAGAAGTTGTAGTTACTTACTTCCAGAGTTACTGCACTATACAAGGTGTAACAGGTAAGCCCTTTTAATCCGAAAGGGAGTTATACTAGACGTCTAGGCAAACAACTTTTGTTCTACGACATTTGGAAATTCGAAGTACTTTTCAAAAAAATTAGGTGTAAAGTTTACTTGAAAATCAGCTGTTTCTGAGAGTTCGAGGTCATTGACCTTATGTTGTCCTTTTATTTAGTTTGATGGTTTACAATCAAAACTTTAATTACCTTTATTTTCAAAAGCAGCTGTTTTTTCTGTGTAAAATAATCTCAAAATTGTCAAAAAAAAGTTTGAATTTTCAAAAGTCGTAGAACAAAAAGGTGTTCGCCTAAATGTCTAGAACAACCCCCTTTCGGATTAAAAGGGGTTACCCGTTACAAATTGTATATCCTGAGCGATGTTCCTGGTGGCATCCCTCTCGGGCGCCCGGGGTTCGTTAAAACACTTAATTACTTGGAGACGGCACTGAAGGTAAGTCACCAGATCATACCTGCGAATAGAGGCAATATTTTTTCGGTCAACCTGCTCTCACCAACCCTCCTAATGACCAAGAAGTTTATCCGCCACCACGCGGGCAGAACTCAAAGTTTGCTAGTTTCCCCTAGATTCCTTAGTCTCTTTTTACGATTCACACGGAAAGAGATGGGGAACTCTATTCGGCATAGATGGCATCGTTTTACAACCAAACAGCCTTGTCTTTTGTTATTATTATGGCGGGATAGTATTATACTTAGTCGGTTTGAAACGACGACCGTTGTGTCGAGAACTCTCATTCACATTATCGTAAGTTGGTTAAGTTAAGGTAGATTTCACTGATAGTTACATTATGCAGCGGTATAGAGGTAAAGCGTAAACTTTTCATTTGTAAAGTCGAACGACTTGACTTAGTTGGTTTAGCTTTGCATAGTCAAATAAGGTTTTCAAGCACGTCATTACTCTCTGATACAAGTGCGTCCATCGTTGATATTGTGACGACCTCTGTGGCGCGTCGGGCAAACGCTTGGCTGCAATGTAAAAGGTTGCGGGTTCGATTCCCGCCGGTGGCAAATATTTATGCTTAAAAATAAATATTTGTATCTGGTCTGGGTGTATTTCTATGTATAATATGTATGTATTTACAAAAGAAAAATAAATATAAGTAATATATATCCGTTGTCTAGTCACCGTAACACAAGCTTAGCAGCTTACCATGGGGCTAGATGGCGCTGTGTGTTGGTCACAGAATTTATTTATTATTATTATTTATTATATTGGCAGCTATAAGCTCACTTGTTAGAAGAACTGACAATCTACATAAGTGAAACTTTGAGAATAGTTCAAAATCAGATGACAATGCCTTCCTAAAACTAAAAAAAATGATAAAAAATATATTAATAGATTTAAAAAAAACTCGCGTTTTTGTATGTCCTAAAAATAACTCTGCGGGGCCAAACGAAGGACAATCAGGGGGCGCATCTTGACGATTTACACTCAAAACCTATGTATGCTATGCATGCCAATAAAATCACCTTAGTAAGATGCGCCCCCACTTTTGAGTGGTCCCGCGTTTGGACCCCACGGTTATTTAACCTTTTTAGGACATTTAAAAATGTGGGTTTTTGGATTTTATAAATCTATTCATATTGTGGAGTAAGTACTTAATGATTATTCCCTGGTGTTTCAATTTATTGAAGAAAAATGGTGATAATTTGAGAGCTACTGGTTTTAAATCTCTTTGGAACGTTTCTATCCTAACACAATAAGGAAGTGTGCACACTGAGCGGACAAATCGCAGACTGCAGGTAAGTAAAGGTGATTTCACGCACTACTACCACATAATAGACGAATTGTATACAGAATTAGTCACACTGCAGTGCATCGGTGCAAATGTCTGCTGAGGCTAGAATGTTACTCTGTACAAATTGGATAGTTATGCTCTGTGGACTGAGTGAAGGAACTTATTTTGTCTGTCATTTTGATCATTCGTTTTGGTTTGATTTGATCATTATCCAAAGAAGCTATATTATCTAGAACTAGAATGCTCATGTAGAACTAAAAAGGGACAGCACGCTACATTGAAACATGCTGTCCCAGCGTGTTGTGTGTAGCGGAACATTTTTCAGTTCTACGTCAGCATTCTAGTTCTTGTAATGTAACTTCATTGTCATTGTCATTGTTTTGACGGTGAGCTTGTACAAATAAACGTGTTTTTTTTCTTTATTTCTCATTTTTTTTATACTTAACATACAATAAAGTTATTGTTTGTACTTGTAACCTAAAAATGTGTTAGTTTAAAAATTAAAAAAAGGAATACGATTCTTATGTATTTTGTAATCGCTGAGTAAAATGTGTCATATACAAGAAGTAGTTTAGATGCGCGTTCTTTAATTTTAATTGCTATAAAATTGAATACATACCTCCTTACTTATAAACGCAAATTAATGCGATGCATAATAATGCATCTATTTGTCTTTTACTGTGACATGAAGTTTTAGAGTTGACAGACAGAGAGACAAACGTCACATAACTTAGTCATGTGTAAATAAAATTTTATAAGTAAGGGCGCTAGAGTTTGAAGCAAAATCGAGATGTAATTAGAGCAAAAAATGTCAGTTGTCGAATTTTAATGTCAAAATTGTTCATCAATTGATTATTTGACTTAAATAAGTATCTATATTATCTTAAAGCAGTCATAGGTACTAACATGTAATTTTTGACCTTGGACAATTTAAATAAAGTTCAAAATGCTTCAACACGTAGTTTTCTAAAGGATTTTTCTCACCGACCTGCGAAGCAATAAAAGGGGTTTTGTGTTGGATACAGTTATTTTTAAAGTATAACTGGAATTTAACATATTACTTATTGTTTAAAATGTTGGGTTGTTTGACCTCGAAACAAAACAAAATTTTAAGAGAAAGAAAGGTGCAAAGTAAAAACCTTAGGTAAGTATATTAAGAATTTCATTTTGAAATAATTACAATTGCAAACAATTATATACTCAAAATGAAACTATAGCTTGCAAGACAGCAATCAAAACTAAATGACTCCAAAATGTATGAAAATCAGTATTCTGCTAAAAAAAATTATAAATTCCAATTTTGAGCAATTGCAATATGAAATTTTGAACAATACTATTAAGCACAGAAAAAAAAGTGAGCCGTCACAGGACGCCTGACAGATGTGGAACATTTGACATTGACAGATATTATGTTTTCGTATAGGACTCGCCACGCCAAAAATCAGGTTTACCCATCAATTACCTTTCAACTTGTAAACAGAGCCATCTATTTACTAATAATAGAACTATGCGTTTAAAATCCATAATTCTGCCCCGTTCACACACTAACCCAAATATTTACTCAAGAGATTTTTGAGTAATTGCCTGCAGTTGTCGGCTCTTGTGTACATTACCTTACAATATTTATATAGAGTCCGACTGATAAAAGAAGTCCCGCGGCGGATATGAAAACTGAAGTTTTTTAAGTACGATTTTAAACTAACATGGTTTCTAATAATTATTATTAAATAACGGGGTATTTACCATGTTAATTTGTTATTTACAGAGCTCGAATTAATTACAACTGGCTTGTTCACGAAACTGTAGAGTGCGGGTAGGTATTATTTAATAACGGGTTACGTACATGGTAAATACCCCGTTATAATGAAATTTTTCTGTTTCGAATTGATGTATTTAATAAAACTAATTATAATATTATTATATGTACACAAACTAAAAATAACATACGATATACTTAGTGGAAACCGGAATTTGTAAATAAATAGCTGTATTAAAACAATTGTATTGGATTAATTTGAAATGTTTTCAAAGAAAATGCATCCTTATAAAATTCGCCTTTCAAACTCGCATTTTTCCTTTTTTTTATTTATTATTTTGTTTCTTTTTCTGTGTAGAAACGCAGGTTTTATTCCCGTAGGAATATCAGTTTAAAAATTCCATATCGCCAGTTATCCATACCAAATTTCATGTCTTGGATTATTACTATGTTGCCGTTTAGTACTTTCTATCTTTTATCGGGACTTACGCGGGTGTAACCGCGGGACATAGCTAGTAAATAAATATTCGAAACGTCTTTTCCAAAACGGACTATATGTTAACGGAACAGTTCAAACTAGTTGTACTACGAGTGATAAAAGTTTATATTGATTTGTTTAGCGGGGGAGTGTGGACGGTGCATTATTTGTTCTATTTTGGTTTTCATGTTCAAATAATTGATTTTAGTACTCGAATTACTAGCTAAATTGGTAAATAAATGGTACATTACGACACAAGTGTGCAATGTTGGTGATTACTTACCTAAAGTAAGGTAAGTTACCTAAAATAATAATTGAGCTTTTCATCTTATTTTAGATGATTGGTAGACTGAAATGACTGCTAAAATAACAAATAGAACACCGCGAAAACAAAAAAAAGAACTATTTACTAAAGTAGTCAAGGAAATAGTCCTTTATGTAGCCAAATGTGTTTCTTCACATAAAATCATAATAACTAAAATTTTCACATTTAAATCCTAACGCAACTATCGCGTGTTTTCTTACAATAATGTTGGTAACATTGACTAATCGGTGTTACCAACCTTACGATCTGGGAAGGTATTCTACAACTTAACTGCCTCAACATTGCTTCAGCATCGTGGGGTGAGGCTGAAAACCAGCGATGTGGAGACCCTTTTGGGATTCCACAGCAGTTACAGTAAGCTGATATATCTATCCCTATTGTCGCTCTGTAGGTACACCTATATGTTTGAATGCATAATTCAATAAAACACTTTATTTATCGGGTTAAATCGCGTTTTTATTCATGGTTTTAAACGAACCGAGCTTTCGCCAACTTTACAGTTGGCTTTTTCAAGGTTGTCAACCTTCAAGCTCGGTTCGTTTAAAACCATAAATAAAAACGCGATTTAACCCTATAAATAAAGTGTTTTATTTTGCAAAATCGCGAAAACCATACGTACTAATTATAAGTTTGAATAGCAAAATAAGTTCATCTGGTTGACGACAAACTATTTTTAGATTTCTTATATCTAACAAATCTAAAAATACTTTCTCGGTACTGTTTCAATAATTTGTAGAAATTTGGCAGTATCGCTAAAGCTTTTAAAGTGTAAGTAATTTCTTACAAAATTACCAATAATTACTTCACCGTTTTGAAGTAAAACCTAACGATGCTAAAGCGATGTTAAAACGATTTGGATTTAGAATACGTGGCCCACAGATTTACTTTGTTCCGGTTGTAGTTAGAGTTTAAATACTAGGCGGTTCTTGAGGTTAACTTACTTATGTATAGAGTTGACAAGACGTTAGCGGTAGGTTTTGGGGCTTGTTATGTATAGAGTTGACAAGGCGTTAGCGGTAGGTTTTGGGGCTTGTTATGTATAGAGTTGACAAGGCGTTAGCGGTAGGTTTTGGGGCTTGTGATCATGATCATCAACTAACGGTATACAAGGTGTAATGGGTATTCCCTTATAAAGCCGAAAGGAGGTAGTTCTAGGCGTCTAGGCGAACACCTTTTGTTCCAGGACTTTTGGAAATTCGAAGTACTTTTCGAAAATTTTAAGTGTAAAGTTTACTTGAAAATCAGCTGTTTCTAAGAGTTCGATGTCATTGACCTTATGTTGTCCTTTCGTTTAGTTTGATCTACTATGTATAATCAAAACTTCAGTTACCTTTATTTTCAAACACAGCTGCTTTTTCAGTGAAAGATAACCTCAAAATTTTCAAATAAAGTTTGAAGTTTTTAAAGGCGTAAAACAAAAGTTGTTTGCCTAGACGTCTAAAACAACCGCCTTTCGGCTTAAAAGGGCCTACCCGTTACACCTTGAATACGAGCTAAAGTGAAAATCCCTGTCGGATTCGTCGAAAATTGTTGATTATTTTCTAATGCAATGTTTTAGAATATTTTCGTTTGTATAGCGTTTGTAAATTACATTGTTTCCTAAATTTTGGTGTAAAATGTCGAAAGGTTTCTACACAAAATAACAAGATTTTGTCTTAAAACTACACTAAAATGTAGTTAATATATTTATGGAAGTCTGTATGTACTACATAAATACATATTAAAGTATAATCAGCCCGTTAATTTGTCCCACTGCAGGGCAAGGGCTTCTTAGCCCCTCTTAGAGGGGGCTAGACGCCACTGGAGCCTACCCCGGATTAGCGAATGTCCCATGTCTTCGAACCGTGGTGAGTCCTATAGGACATGTCGGTTTCCTCACGATGTTTTTCTTCACCGTAAAATGATGTTCCTAGCGCACATAACTTAATTTTGATTTTACAAATTACATTGATGTACGCACTGTTGCGCACGGCGGTTCACCCGCATAAGTCCCGTTCCCGTAGGAATATCAGGATAAAGAGTAGCCGATGTGTTATTCCCAGTATCCAGCTACCTATATTCCAAGTTTCATCGCAATCGGCTTAGTAGTTTTAGCGTGATTGAGTTACAAACATATACACTCATACATACGTACACACATACTCACAAACTTTCAGCTTTATAATATTAGTAGGATAGGATAGGATTACTAAGATAATAAACTACCTAAAGACGCGACATCTCGATGACAAAACTATAAAACGTCGTAATAATTTAATGAAAAGAGTTCATTGATATGAATATTAATTACCTACTCCTGTTCAAATAAAAGAAGCAATTTGTTTTATGACGATTGTAATGTAACGATCACAAAAAGTAAAACCCCATGAAATTCTTGTAGTTCTTTGCTTTTTAAAATTACACTTAATTAACTCCTCATTTCACAAGACGATTTAAAACAACCGTGACATTAATGAAAAATGAAATTGTTAATTTGACTTATCCAAAAAATTATACTTCCAGAAGTTACCTTTTACACATTAACCTAAACATGGCTGTATGACGAATCCCTACCCGATACCCCATTTAAACATGTTGAATGCATTTCTCTTGCCACAGCCTCACTGCACGTGTACCACTCAAGGTCTCAACCCTTTATACATCCTCTCAAGCTTGCAATTAAAACGAAAAACCGAAAGAGACAACCGCACATTAACCTCTCAAGCGGAAGCAAGACAAAAAACCTCATTTACCAAAGCACTTTTATTTCATGGAGGTCCTCGGCCAATCAACGCACTCCACCGCGCCCGCTCCGCATTGGCCCGTTTGAATAGAGAATATACTTTTTAAAAACAGAAACAAAAGAGGGTAGGTAATAGCGAGTTTTGTTTATTTCAAGTGGCATTCGTATTTAAGAGGTCGTAGAGTGCGGACGTCTCTAGCTAATTGCCTTATTTTGTATTGTTTCATTGAGCGTTCTCGACGTAACCTTTTCAGATGGGTTTAACATTGTTATTTTATTGTGCGGAACTTACCACTCTGGATGAGATTACAAAACAAGTAAATTAGCGTTGTTTTCATAAAGACCACCATCCTGTTTACTATTCTGTGGTGTGCTGTGTACTTTGAAGATGTTTAACTTTAAATAAAACAGGATTTCGAAGTCTATATTGTACTGTTTGGGATGCTAATTTTAACTTGTACGTTGGTTTAAGAGTTCTTGAATGTCAATCAAGCATTTAATTTTTTAAGTTCCCTTAAACTTACTTACATTGTAGTGTGTACGCATCGCTGAACAAAGGTTGTCTTCCTTACATTTAGGGTTTAATTTAGAGACTAGATGTTTTAGCAGTTAAATATTCTAAAAAACTACTTACACGAAATGCAAACATACAAAAAGTCTACCTAAAACTGATAAAAAAGTCTCAAAAATCTCAAATAACTAAAGGAACCTGAAAGTACAAGCAGTAGGTATTTTAAAAGAGAACTGAATAGAAATTAGAATGGAAAGCTTTCCGTTTCCTTTCTCAAAATGCTTGCTTACACTTTAATATATTGTTTCAGGAACCTGGCCGAAGCCCCACAACCAACCCCGTCAACCAACACGTCTCTAGAAACCTTCGTAGCATTCCACAAGGAGAACTGCCACAGACTCGAGTACCTCGTCGAGCGACAGAAGCAACTATGCATGCTTTCTGACAGGATGATTCAGGTTAAATAATCTATCTTCTAAACTTATAATAATAAAGGAAGACAGGACAAGATGTCTGTACTTGGAAGTAAATTAAAAAAAGTTGTCTATGGGACTTGTGACTAGTGATCAAAAATGTATGTACCTAATCTTTCTGAAAGCATCTAGCTCTAATAGATGTAAAGGATAATTACTTTATCCTTTTCACCTATTACCAGGAAGTCATTTTGTAACAGAAAATTCGGATCTCGGATTGATTTTAATCTTATAATTCAATAATTTTGTCCTAGGCTTTCACGATTTTGCACAATAAACCACAATATACAGGGTGAACAATTTCGATGGGCTTTCAGGGGTATATCCTAAACTATAAGAGATAGCGAAAGATGCTGAAAGGAGTTGCGTCCCCGATTTTGACAAAAACTAATCGAGAACCCAACTCCTTTCAGCATTATTATCCCGAGGGAACTGGACTTACGCGGGTTAAACCGCGGGGCGCAGCAAGTAATAAATAATAATTCGTTGCACTCAGCGCAATCTAGCTTCAAACTAAGCACAAGGTTTGTATATTGGGTACTAGACAACGGATATATTGGACAGAATACTTTTTATTGTAAAAACATACACGCGATAGAAGCACCCTAAAAACATGCATTTATGGTCAACATAAATACTTAAATTGTCCCTGACAACATCGCATTGTCAAAGTGTTTACGATGTATTTTAAAGGTCGCCTGTACTTTGTATTATGAATAAAGAATCCGGGGTAGAGTCAAAAACCTCTCAATCAACTTAGGACATTAATTAACTACAACTCAATAAAAACCAAGCATCTTTGACAAACCGGATAAATGATAAAAGGCATTAAAGGAAATCGTCACAGATCTCAATTAAGATTGCAATAAAGATAAGTACTATTCAATTTGCCGTCTAAATTCCTTTGCTAAACCACTTTTGTTAATCACAGATGGGAAGATAGATCGTAAACTGAGTATAATGACATTTCTTGTTTGCTACATTGATGTATTTTATGGGCCAGGCTTACCATTCTTTCATTCGTGTTGACATCACACGTATCTATATCGTCTGAACATCGTTTCAGTATTGATTTTTTAAAGTGTTAGGTACTTAATAACTACTTGAAAATGTTCAAATCTTTTTAGACTATTGTCGAGTAATATCTATGAATGCTGAGCCGATGTTGAGTTCATTGAGTTATAGAATACTCGCCCTGGAGTGGAGAAGCGTTAGCATCTATTTAATAACTAGCTGCGCCCCACGGTTTAACCGGCGGAAGTGAAAAACGCGTTGTCAAGGGCGCGGGCGGCCGAACGGTTCTCGAGTGGTTGCACTTTTTCGTTCATTAATCGGGTACTAATTGGATTTCGATGCAAATTACCACGACGTTCCTCGAGAATAGAACTATCCAATTTTTATTTCAATCGGATTAGTAGTTTTTAATTGTATAAGGAACAGACAGATAAACAGACAAACAGACAGACAGACAGAAATTATCAAAATTATATAATTATGTTCAACTACTTTTCCTAAGTCCTCTAGTTTTTTTTAATTTACTTCCAAGTACAGACTTTCTATCCTCTCTTCCTTTATTATATGTATAGAAAAAGCTACCATGTAAAATCCGAAAGATAACAGAAAAGGTTTTTTTTTTAATTTTGAGACAAACATAATATACTCTCAAACCGTCACACATAATAGCATTTCTATTGCTATTAGCACATAATAGCAAAAGAAATGCTAACTAAAATAGAATAGCGAACTATTTACCTACTGCACTTTGACTGCACTACCTACCTACTAATGCACTAGCATAGTCGTCGACGCGTCGTCGTCGGTCATGTCTATATTTAGCACGCGCAATGAATGGCTTGCAATAGAAGTTCTTAAAACTCATTATTTTTGACCACCCATAGCGGTTTGTTGTAAAGCTGCTTCTATGGTGGTTTTCACTAGATCTTATATGCCCTACAGACTCACGTCGAGTATGCTCGGCGTGAAGTCTCGCCGACACTTCTCGTCTTATCCACACTCTCATTTTTCTGATTCGTTATCTGTGTCTTTCTGGAATGGTCGTCGATATTCAAACTACAGCAGGTTTGGCTTTGTGTACCATTGCTTAATTTTGTGAATGTAACTAAAACTAGGAGTTCACCCCGAACTGAGACCTCACGACCCATATCCCCAACCCCCCTACCGATCCGGCTCATCTTCGAACTCATAAATTCTATTGACCTAAACTACGCGCATACCAAAATTCATGATGATCGGAGCTACGAAACTCAAGTTATCGTCGAACAAACATACAAAGATACAAAGTTACAAAGATACAAACGCCAGGCCCGTCTACAATGGACCTCACTCGCTTCGCTCGTTCGGTCAATAAATTAACTAGGAGTTCGCCCCGAACTGAGACCTCACGACCCCCTATCTCCCCAATCCCCCTACCGATCCAGCTTATCTTCGAACTCATTAATTCTATTGACCTAAACTACGCGCATACCAAAATTCATGAAGATCGGAGCTACGATACTCAAGTTATCGTCGAACAAACATACAAAGATACAAAGATACAAGCGCCAGGCCCGTCTACACTGGACCTCACTCGCTTCGCTCGTTCGGTCAATTAATATCATATCATATCATCGATTTAGACTTTTACCTACACATTATAGAGCGGTGTTGGTCTAGTGGTAGATACCCCGACTTTCATTCCGAATGTCGTGGTTTCAAATCCCGGTCGCGCTCCAATGTATTTTTCTTTAAGAAAATTTTATGTGCGCTATTAACATCGCTCTTACGATGAAGGAAAACATCGTGAGGAAACCCACGGCTTAAAATCACGCACAAAGGCCCAATAGAAGGGCTAATTGCGGAAACACAGTTAAAACTTTAACTTAACTTTTTTATGTCTAACGGTCGTTAAAAATGTCGAGAAACCGAAGGTTAGCAAAAAAGGGTTACGTTTTTATATCATTTGAGGTACCTACAGAACCCTAACTAGTCTAGCCTAGACAGTTTTACTAAATAGATGCAGATTGTAGTTTGGCTGCCTGACTTCAGCTTTGTTAGTGAGGTTATTTGGTTCTTTGTTTAAGTCGGTTTTAAAACTATTTTTTTAGCGGATAAACCAAATTTTAATGCGGCTTTCATCTATTTCCAGGTGTTAAGAACGGGCGCTCTGAATGCAGTTGAAGAGTGTCAACATCAATTTCGGCATAGTCGATGGAATTGTAGCACCGTCGAGAATTCAACCGATATCTTTGGAGGCGTTTTGAAATTCAGTGAGTTGATTTACAAAATTGATTTTTGCGCTGATTTTTGTACTACGCAAAGCTACGTGGACGGCATACAATATAATATTTGTTTTGAATTTTGTATCCCGTTTCGCGGGCATATCGAAAATAGTCGCATAAGTATGTATTTATCCAGACCTCTAGCTGTCTAATTTCTTCTATGGTTTTTTGACCTTGAAAAAGCTAACTGTAAAGTTGGTGAAAGCTCGGTTCGTTTAAAATTATGAATAAAACGCGACAAAACCCGGTAAATAAAGTGTTTCTTTAGCTCTCTGTTCTCCAGCTATCCAGATTCATCGCCATCGGTTTGGGAGTTTTTGCGTGAAGAAGTAACAAACATACTTTTACACAAACTTTCTCATTTATAATATAAGTAGAATTAATTTTACTTAACATGTTTCATTAACGGGTCTTTTTTCTCACAATAAGTTTTTGTTTTCATGAACAGTGCCTTATGTATTAGGTATTTATAGGTACCTAAAAAACTAAGCACCAAAAACTTAACACCATTACCTGCTCCATCAATCGACAATTCCTCCAAGTTCAACGACCAAAAATACACAAACCAGTAAAACTAAACACCTATGTCTTTCCAATGTCTTAGGAAACAAAGCTCAATAAACCTGGTCAAGTCTAGTTTACAACACTTGAGCGGCTCCGTCAACGGTAGCACGTAACTTCAGCTCTTGGCATATGGAAATAAACAGTCGCGGGTTACTGTTCGGATTAGATTCCCAGTAAAGAATTGTGTAGAAACCACCAATAACTATTCCTTCCAATTAAAAACTTTGTACACATCCTATATTCTGAGAATATCGTGGTTCACAGAGTATGGGATATGCTTTTTTTGTTTACACAAACTTTTTCCAATAATTGTGACTCAATGTACCAAAGTTCATCAAGTTCTTTTTTTTAAATTATAGACAATTAGCTACGCCCCGCGGTTTCACCCGAGTAATACCCGATCCGGAAATTTCCAGGTTTCCCGCTACCTATATTTCAGGTTCAGTAGTTTTTGCGTAAAAGAGTAACAAAGTCACATACAGACATACAAACTTTCTTGTTTATAATATTAGTAAGAATATAAAACAAATTTCAGCCAACCTTAAAAAAGCTGGCGAACCCGATAAATAAAGTGTTTTAAGAATATAAAAATGATATATTCAATGAATTCCATAAAACCATTGAGTTTATTTATAAAGTTTATTATTAATAAAATTAAAAATAATACATGTCAAAATGCAAAGTCAAGTCAATTAATTAATATATTAGCATTAAATAATTTTATTTTATACAGTAGTTTTTAGTAAGATCTTAGAAGAGACCGCTTTCCTTGAGCGAAAAGGCCGTCTAATGTATCTCTGTTAGTTTAGGTTTCAATTATCAAATAGCATTATTGTCTGGCATTGGGTACACACACAGGCCACAAAGCCGGTCAGCGGCCCTAGCCAACATTCAACGAATAACGAAATCGCCAATCGACAGATTTTTTTTGTATGAAATTGACATAAGTACGCGAAAAATCAAGCGTGACCTTATGTCAATTTCATACAAAAAAATCTGTCGATTGGCGATCTCGTTATTCGATAAGAATGTTGGCTAGGGCCGCTGTTCTCTCTCATCATCATATCTAATATGTAACCTAAAATGTAGCGTTCTAATTCCAAATATTTAAACCATTCCAGAATCTCGTGAATCTGCCTTTGTCCACGCTCTATCTTCGGCTGCGTTGGCTCATGCTGTAGCCAGAGCTTGCAGCCGGGGGGAGCTGAACGAGTGCTCGTGTGACTCCAGGGTGAGGAAGCGGACCCCGAGACATTGGCAGTGGGGAGGCTGTTCTGAGGTAATACTACTTCTATTTTTTCAGAGGACATCTTCAATTCCATCCAAAGGTTGGTTAGAATTAATCGCTCTGGCTTCCTAGGTATACCTGATTTTTAAATTACTTACCAGAAGTATTGAAAAACCTAAATTCGTTTGAAATTACAAAACGTAACATCGCTCTTACGGTAAATAGGAAACCATAGTCTTACGGGAACCGCCATGTCTTAGGACACCATGGTCCGAAGATTGGAACATTTGCCCATTGGCAGAAATAACAGACTCAGTGAAGTTCTTTTGATTTTCTATTCCACGACTATGTTTGTTTTCATTTTTTGATCTCGATTGGCAAGACTGTTGATTGATACCTATAAATAACTATAGATACGACGCGAGTTCATATTATCTCGTCGCGAGTGAATTTGTGTGTTTTGAAGATGATTTTTTTCCTTTAAAATATTTCTAGTAGATAATGCCTTGAGCAATAACAACAAATTACGAAATATTAGATAGGATGTTAAGTTCGTTTCAAAACTTACAGGTTCGATTCCTGGCTAGGTTAAGTAAAATGAAGGGATTTCAAATTATAAGGGTTCACAACTTCATTCATCTATTTCCGCTGTTTCTTGTAAATTGACCCTGATAGCAGGTTTAAAAATCAATTGATTACTTTATTCATTTCAATTCCAGGATATAAGATACGGAGAAATATACAGTCGTGATTTTGTGGATTCCAAAGAAGATAAGAATAGCGATGAAGGGCTGGTCAATCTCCACAACAACGAGGCTGGAAGAAGGGTCGGTCAATTTAAAACATTTCTAAAATACCAATATTGCTTTGAAATACCCCGAGTTTCTAAAAGCATAACCAAATTTATTAGCAATAGGTGTAATCACAGTCAGTGATGATGCATTCGACTTTTTACCTTCTTTTTAAAGGTGTGAGTGATTTCCCGAACAATTTGACATTGGAACTAATAAAGCTCGGCCATCTGAATCAAGTTTTAAATGCCTCACTATCAAACGACCATTAACCTTCTAGTCTTTTGTAAGAGACCTATCTAAATTCTTTGACTAGTAAAAATACGAGAGGTCGTAAGTGCACTGCCAAATGTATTTGTAATAGGCGTAATCCAGGGATTTGTGACGTCCCGCCTTCGGTGTGGTCAATGATGTTGATGATGCATTCTGTATGGTGTATAGGAAAAACGAAAATATTATGATTTTAAAAAGTTAAATGCAACGTTACCGCGATTTATTTTTAACACTGGCGCCATCTAGTGGAGTTACGGATTTTGCTTTCTTGGAGTGTATATTGTAGGGTTTCACACCCAATTGTCACAGTGGGATGGAATACTTCGTGCGCGAGCCCGACTCGCACTTGACTGTTTTTTTTTTAATAATTATAGTACACTCATGGACTATTCCCTTTGCAGGCAGTGCGCGGGCGCATGCAGCGTGTGTGCAAATGTCATGGAATGTCGGGGTCTTGTTCCGTGCGCGTGTGCTGGCGGCGACTGCCGCAACTGCGGAATGTGGGGGACGCGCTCGCCACTAGATACGAAGGGGCTTCTCATGTTAAGGTCAGTTTTTTAGAGTTCCTAAAACTAACCCTTAAACTACGTCTGCATAGATCATAGGCAGGTTTAGCGCCTAGAGCCTAGTATCTTGAATTCTCCGAGCTAGGATGGTGGCGCCCTGAAGATAGTGGAAATCAATATTTCTTTCAGTTTTTTTTGTTCTGAACGCCTAGTGCTTCGTGACATAAAGCTAACTTTGTTTACTTCGACTAGCGACTAGACTAGACTAGAGCTAGGCGTCAAGTGCTAGTAGGGCCAGTCGCGAACATTTTAGAACGTTCGTTAGAACCTCGCTAGGTGACTCGTTAGGCTCAAGCCGGCCTATAGTCTGTGCGGATATAGCCTTAATGATAACTCGCTTGTCCGTCAGTCTGTCTATCACTACTGATTTTCTAAGAAGCTTAACAACCTAGTAGACGTAGCGATTGCCAGATACTTAGTTGTATGGTCTCTATCAGGTGGAGTTACGTAACTTAAAAGGAAAAAAAGAACCTTTATAACATCACTGGCTTATCCATCTGTCTGTCCGACACAAAGTACTAATTTTTCATCAGAAACGGGTGGACCTAGCAAATTTTAAATCTATACTAGGTCCTTAGACCTCTGTTAGTTAAAATTATGTTATATCCTTGTTCAAATTATGGTTCTGAGATGGAAAAATTAAAAGATATTTTATGGACAAATTTAGATTCTCGCGTAATTTTGTAAGTTAAATTACGAAAATGTAATAATCTTCAGAGGGCGGATGTAACGCCCGAGGCTCGTAGAGATAACACTATCGAAACAAATAGGGAACAAAAATCGTTCAAGTCATGAAAACATATTTTCTATTTCCAGGTGGTCGAAAGAAAACGAGGCAAGAATATAAGGAAACTGCGCCCTCTACATGCCGATATGAAGAAACCAAATAAAACAGATCTCGTTTACTTAGAAGATTCACCGGATTATTGCGAACCTAATGATGAGTGAGTATAATTTGAAATAAGTAGAAATTGGGATTGTTCGTATTTTTAACTACTAAGTTAATATTCTACATATTTAATTTTAACTGATTGGCTAACTTAAAAATATTTTAAAGGAACAAATATATCGACAAAAACAGAACGCAATAATAAGCAAGGTGAAACTTGAACCTACAATTCTCAGTTTGCATTCCCAATCGACTTAGTATTCGTCCACCAACATCGATAACTCACGCCCTACAATTGTCCAAATGCATTTTATCTATCTTTTAAAACTTAGAGATAAATATACATCGTGTATTTTCTATTAGTATTAGGGAACTCACGTCAGTTTCTCTACCTAATGTTCTTCATTTTCTATCCAAACAACGATTCTTTAATACTTTATTTACGGCATTTCTGTTTATTCATGCAAGTCTTGGCTTCAATGCCCGTCTTGCAGCTAACTGAGGCCCGCCGCCCCAAGACAAGGTGGACGCACATCGGAAAATATATTGGATCGGGAGGGTGCAGGTCGCCCCAAGGTCTCTAACTTGACCTAATGATCCCGGTTGTCATCTTTGATCTCTACCGTACGACTAAATACAATCGACGGGCTAATGAGCTCATCAAAATACTTATAACGTGCCTCTTTCCCCCCACAGGCTAGGTATCCTCGGTACGCGAGGCCGCACCTGCAACCGCACCTCAGCCGGTCTCGACGGCTGTCGCCTGCTGTGTTGCGGGCGCGGGTACCAAACCAGAGTCAGAGACCACGAGGAGAAGTGCAAGTGTAAGTTCGTTTGGTGTTGCAAGGTGCAGTGTGAGATATGCAGGTTTAAGCGGGATCATCATGTTTGTAATTGAGGATATTCTGTGCTCACCATGTATTGTCATATATTATCAATCATTTATTGTCGATATGTCCATCATGCATATGCAAAAATATGTATATGCATATAGCCGAACGTCATATGTAAATATTTTTGAGAACCAGGATTGTACATCATGTTTGATGTAAAATTCTGGTTGGTGATGATGATATTCTCTTGTTTTGTTTTTCTGAATTGCTACCCATGCTTGTGTAACGACGAAGTTATAGAAGTTTCTTTCCATAACATCGTTGACTCATTTATCTCTGAAACGTCAAATTTAATGTTTATTGTTTAGGTATTCTCTATTCAAATATATAGGTGTCCAAAAAGATATCAAGATGGTCCATATGACTATGCCAAGCCCCATAAACATGGATTTAAAATCTCCTTTATCGAATCATGATGACTTTAATAAAAGTAAACTATGTACTAATTTAATGATTGTTTTTCATTCTGATAATTTCAATATCCTAATTATCTACTTATTGATGGTTTATTGGTATATTTCTTAACCACTCACTCTTATTCCATTAAAGAATAATCTAAAAATACCCAAAGGTCACAAACATTCTTAAATTATTAGTACATTTTCTGCAGTTCAGTCACCCTTTTGTTGAAGGTCAAGTAGGTACCATATACTCAAAATTGAAACTGATAAATTTTGTGATGAGAGGGTGGTTCCAGGTGCTTTATCAATCTCTACCTAGTTGTTTAAGGACTGTCCCAACTAAAAAAAACCGAAATTTCGCAATTTACCTCGTTTTGTGGAGGTATTTAGCTCATCATTCTAAAAATCCTCATCAAATTATCAGATATTTTTATAGGACCAACTTTGAGCTGTATTACTGTAATCTAAATAAAAAAATATCATATGAATGAGAAGTCGGTTAAAAATTCAAATTCTCGTTAGGTAGCTCATATTTCGTTAGTATTTTGAGTTTTTAATTTGTTACACCATTCACTCAATTGACTGAAATTTGTTTTAAGATTATTTTATTTAATAAAAAAAACATTATTTAAATAAGCTTTAAAAATTATTTACAGTATTACTAACTTATTTAATTTGAAATGTAAAAATTGTATATAGTTATTTTATATTTAGACAAGTATTTCTAGTAGCAAGTCGTTTCTCTTCTTTGTTAGGATACCTCATGATATTCTGTATGTTTTAATTCTATACATAACTAAGTATGTTATAGGTATAATATCAATGTGCATACTGCAAAAATTTGTATATGCATAAAACCGAACGTCATATGCACGTTAATATTTTTGAGAATCAGGATTTGTCCGCTGTTATAATACTTTCTTTTGTGATACGTAACATTTTCTAAAAAAATAATTGTATAAAATATGCATGCCAATATTATTATGCAATACGCACGTGCATATTATGTGAGAATTACTAACCAAGAAACTAGATTCGATTATTTGTGTCCATTTGTACATAATAATTTTGCTAAGTTAAGGTTACAATGAAATAACTATTCAGTTATGTCTTCTAAGAATCCATTTGTAATGTAAAAACTATGTCGAAAGATGTAAAGTTTTTATTTTAACAATATAAATCAATCACTTACATAAATGATAGCACAATTTGATTTTCTACCTCATCAAAGAAACGAATGTTTATATTACATGCTATTTAAAAGTCGACGCCCATAAGCCCTTGAGAAATATGGCTTTGGCTATATATCCTTAAGATTAATTTGTACTTTAATATAAGTCGAGTAACGAGTTTATAAAAGACTAGGTAAGTTCCACTGTTTCACCAGCAAAAGTTCCGATCCCATGGGAATATTGGGAACAGGAGCCCGACTTCGCATCTTCCGTCGTAGAATTTCGGAATTTCGACACCGAAATTCCACTGCGCAAAGAAATAAACTGCGCGGTTCCATAGCGTTAATTTGCATGCATTTGAAGGCGACACCGTCGAGTTCAACTGTCATTGAGACCTTGCATTCAATGACAGCTCAACTCAACGGTGCCGGCTTCAAATACATGCAATAAATCTACGCTATGGTTTCATCGCGCAGGTAATTCCTTCTAGGTCTAGATCTAAGTGGCGTGCAATTGGAGAGGCCTATGTCCAGCAGTGGACTGCAACAGGCTGATGATGTTGAGGTAACTCCTTTGCACAGTGAGATTTCGATGCCAATCACGACGGAATTTGCGCAGTAACTTTGCAGTAGCCTATGTACCTTATCAATAATGAAGATTTCTATCGTAAAAGATACTTTGAAAACGGTCCGGGAGTTTCGGAGCCTATTCGCTACAAACAAACAAGCATGTCTTTCCTCTTTATAATATTACCCGAGGTTTCACCCGCGTAAGTCCCGTTTTCGCAGGTATCGGGATAAAAAAACCTATGTAGCCTATGTCCTTCCCCAAGATCCCATCTATATCTATACCAAAACTCATTAAAATCGGTTTAGACGTCAAACCGTATCAGAGTGACAGAGTTACTTTCACATTTATAATTATTAGTAAAGAAAAATGCTTGGTTAAATGAGTATAACGGGGATTACATTTCATCAAAATAAGAAATTACTAAACTCGTTATATACCCTTAAGTGAAAAGGAATAAGTAAGATGTTGTAAATATTTTAATATTGGGTACTTAATTATTTTTAAGTAACTTATTGTATTAGAATGTGAGAGCTTTATTCGTTTTAGCTATTATCATAGATTTTACTTCAAGTATGGTGGTATCGGTGTAATTACCGGTTTGATTGTAACGATCAGTTGATTTCAAGTTCCCTGCCAATGGTAATTTAAAAGCACCAGTAAAATATGCATATGCATATTATTATGATGAGAAAAAAAATATGTATATGCACATTGCAAAGTGTGCATATACATATTTAATATTTTGCATATTTTAACGAAATGTTAAAATATATAAAATATGATTGTAAAAGACCCTGACTGTGTAAAAGTGATTTAGGATACTTTTTGGATTTTAAACGTTTCAAAAGTTTTGTACTTACATTTGTAATGAAAATGAATAAGTACTTGCGTAAGTGTTTTTCTATATTAATTACCAATTTGAATATGATACATCTAGGTACTATTGGTGTAAATTGAATAAAGTAAACGTATTAGAAAGAAGTGATTTTTTATTTATTACTTAATTTCCCACAGTTCATATTGCATACCCGGTAGTCAATGTAGGTTCGGCATTACTGCCCGACTTACTGCCTCATAAATAAAAAAATACGGCTAATACGACAAAGTTAAAAAACTGAAACTAAATTTGGTTTAGTTAAAAAGACCGTTTATTAATTGCACGTAATTATACACAGCGCACTGCATTATGATACTATACAACGGATATACTACATAGCATACAAAATTTTTACTAATACTTTTTTTGTAAATACATTTGGTACATATAAATAAATTAATAACCCTGTTTCGGGCAGTATGGAGCAACACACAACAATATGTGAAAGATAGTATTTGATGCATTCACACTCATATATTGTAAAAAGATGATCAAAATGAAATTAAAATACAATTTTTATTATGTATAAAATAAAGAAAACAATTGCTCAAAAATTCTTATTTATTTGAAATGATTAAGCTCCTAATGGGTTTCCAAGCCATGGGTACACTCGTGGACAAGACGCAGCACAAATTGCCATCCAATATTCAACCTGAAAATGTAATACGAGTATTGCTAAGTTATTAAGATATCTTTGTAGTTAGGAGGTTCATAACGCTTGAATTTGGGGGATTACTTGTTTTTATGCAAAATAGGTTACATTATCCTCACCCCAGTTAATGGGAAGCGACGATGATAGAGTAATGATTTGCCTCGAAACTTATTCATTTTAGTCTTGAAGAGTTCAAGGTTGTAGTTTTGGAGCAAAGTGAATCTGGCAGTATGTTCCATTTTATTCCAGCTGTGGTATCATGTAATTAGCATCCACCGTTACTAGTGGCTAAGTTGCAGTACATTGCTGCTTTGACGTAACGTGGTTGTTACCGGTGATTACTTCAAACAACAATGTAGGTACAACATAGAAATATTTTTAGCAAGGAAATATATTTCCAATAAATCCCCATGACAGGATTCGAACCTGCGTCCTTTCGCTAACCAGGCGACTGCTCTAACCACTGAGCTACACAGGAATCACGTGACACGGTATAATTTTTCGGCCATATCTTTCCTCGCTAATTGTTTTACCAACTAAGGCTTGGTTTCTGCGCCATCTACCGGTCAAGCTTTGCAGCTTTTATTGACTGGTTCAGGTGGTTTACTTTACAGTAAACATACCCAACATGAGATGCGCTTTCTCTCCAATTTTAATATTTCTTTTTTGTTTTTATTGCTCAAGGCATTTTAAACATAGAAATATTTTTAGCAAGGAAATATATTTCCAAAAATAAATAATATGTTTTATTTAAATAATATTTCTATGTTTAAAATGCCTTGAGCAATAAAAACAAAAAAGAAATATTAACAATGTACAATACAAAATATGCTTTTTGACACCAAATAGAAACTGACAGCGGTGGATGCTAATTAGATGATACCACAGCAGTTATCATTATTGGCACAATTGCAGCCTTATGGCAAGCAGAAGCCAATAAATAAGAAGAAGAAGAAGAAGATATTAACAATGGGCATTTATGTCTAATTTTTTGGATTATCTATACAGGCGCAGCAACTTTAATCTACGCTATTTTTGGCGCCCGAATAATTTTTTGGCTTGACATAGGCTTGTCCAGCACCAATACCATCTGTCCAGCCTAGTTAGCTATGCCCAGAAGAGAAAACGGGTCATCATCACATCATAAAGTTACATTCAGAACCAAAGGCAAAAACCGACATTCATTAGTGAAAGGTAACAGATCTCGGTGCGAACTGTTATCTTCTACTAGTTGCAACTTACGCCATTGTGAGCGGCTGTCAGAGGGCAGGTCCTTGGACTGCAAAGGGAAGGTGTTGTGACTCTGCACGGTCTGTTTCTATACTCGTTGATAGGGACAGGGTTTTGGATCCACTCGATAACTTCAGCGGAGTTTACCTGTTGGAAATCAAAATGGAATTTGTTACTTATGTTAAAGAGGCAAAAATAAAATTGTACATAATTATTAACTTTATATTAGGATAAAAATCAGCCCAATGATATTTTTCTTTACTAAGTCATCAGTAATTTTAAAATTGTCACCATAACAGTGACTTAATATTGCTGCTGTGATAAATAATAACATCTGTAATTTTTTTTACTGTTAGACAATCAAGGTTCATGAGAGATTCAGCCTGGTGACAGACAGAAGGACAGTAGAGTTTTAGTCTCATTTTGGGTATGGAACGCCCTAAAACAGAAGTAGGAGATAAAAAATTGTTGCTGGATTCAAAACTTACCAGAAACACATCATGAAGTTCGTTTAGAAGGTTCAGGAATTTGATATAACCTTCTCTCAAACCAGGCCAAGCTTGAATGAAAGCTTCGTGGACATAGAACCCGAAGGGTGCTCGGTTACCGTTGTAATGTCTTTCGAAGTTCTGGAGGATGAATTGGAACCATGCCTCGCCATCTTGGTGATCTGGTCTAAAATAACGGGATAATAATAAATAAATAAATAATATGATTATCTATAGTTGCTTATTAAATTGCTTGCACAATTTTTTTAGAACCAGCCGTACCGACACCGAGCAGATTCGCGAGAAGAATTCAAGGTCTGCTAGACTTTCTCAAATCCCTTAGTCGCTTTTACGCCACAGGAAAAGATGGGGTAACCCTATTCTATGCAGGAGCTACACGACTGGAATATCTATCTTCTTTATTAATAAAAAAAAATAATCAGCTTGCAAATGAAAATATAATGTTATACATATACACGTGTGGGATGTACTTACGGGAAAGCGCAAGAATCAGCCATTCCACAAGGGAAGCCCTGAAGGTCAGTCCATGAAACCATAGGCTGTACCCACACTCCAGGAATGGACGCAGTAGGACATGGAGGTGAATTACAGTCCTGAGTAGATGCATAGTCCAGGGTATACGGCCAGAGACCGGGATCGTTGTTCTGTGTGGTCCAGGAACAGTCGTATTGGAGGTCGTAATCCTTCATTACATGGAAACTGTTGTTTCCAGCTAGTTGCAGGAAAGGCAATCTGACTCCTGTAAAGTAGCATAATTTTGTAAGGAACGATCATTCAATCTAAACTCCTATCCATTTTCTGATATAGCGACAAAATGTCTTTTCGAGAAATACCCTTCAGCACTGTGATGCATTTTCGAGCGTTAGTTATAGACAAATTACGTACCCAACCCAGAGCCCAGTTCTCGTAAGGCAAGCTACCTCGCTCGTTCTCAAAGACACCAGGTTAAGTAAAGTTATGGAGTGGTAGATAGGCGTTATTCGGCCACGTCAAGCGGGTATATATTCACCATTAGACTTACCTTTGATGTTATTGGCAGGAATATTAGCCAAGTGAGCCATCTGGCTCTTTTGTTCACCAATCTCTTGTTTGATGACATCATAAGATGCCTCAGCCCAATAAGTCTGAGGAGTCTGATGAGTGACGGAGTGCAGAGCGATCTCGTAACCACGGTTGTAAAGCTCATTGACTAACTGGTAGTTAGTGTATTCATGGTTGATGTAGAAAGTGGCACCGATGGGACAGCCATTAATGTTAGTACGAGGGTATAGAATTTCCCTGTAGGTTTCGATGTTTATGACGTTGACTCCATCGTCGAATGTGGTGGTAACGAACTGTAAATAACAATAGTAGAATATAATTATGAACAACCTCCTTTCGGCTTAAAAGGGCATACCGGTTACAAACTGTATAAATATTTCACTAAATATAAATATTTCACTACATTACCCACAGCGCAATCTAGGCCCAAACTAAGCACTAGGCTTGTACTATGGGTACTAGACAGCGGATATACTACACATTATACTTTTTTTTTGTAAATACATACATATTATACATATGTGTTAAACTGGAATTTTCTAATTTTCTTGCAAACATTAACACAACCATTGAGATAAATAATAAAATACTTTCAGAGAAAGTAGGCTACATAATATATTAAAATACATGAGTAGAAATAAAAATATCATAGACGATAAATAAATATAAATAAATATTGCACGACATTAAACACAGCGCAATCTAGCCCCAAACTAAGCACTAAGCTTGTACTATGGGTACAAGACAACGGATATACAATTATTTATTTTAATTTGCACCCGGCGGGAATCGAACTCGCAGCCTTCTGCATTGCAGTCGGGCGTTTACCCGAGGCGCCAGCAGAGGCCGTCGATTTCTCTGCCTTTATATTATTGCTTACTAGGCTAGTTTCAGTTACATGATGACTATGTTATTAGTTTTTTAGTACCTATCTAACTATTAGCTAAGTATAAAAATATACAAGGTTTAACGAGGATATCAATTTAAGTTGAAAGGCTTCTAGACAAAGCCCGTTGTCCAAGAAGTCTCGGCAAACAACTTTTGTTTTACAACTTTTTCAAATATATGGTAGTTTTCAAAAATTCTAAGTTCAAAGTTTACTTTAAAATCAGAAAACCATAAAAGAAGTTATTAAAATCAGCAGTTTCATAGAGGTAATTGATCTTAAGTTGTCCTTTTATCTAATTTGGTCCACTACAATCAAAACTTTAACCTGAATATTTTCAAAAAATAAAGTTCTATTTTCCAAAAGTCGTAAAACAAAAGTTGTTCGCCTAGATTTTTAGAACATCTCCCTTTCGGTTTTAATGCTTATCCTCGTTACACCTTGTATACAGGTAGCTTATTATCGTCGAGCCACTTATTTCTATACAATCTCTATGAACGGGTCTCCACACGGCGATGTTAACGCGGCGGTGCGGTGTATAGAAATAAGATAATATCGCCACGATTCTAACCCTCGTGGAGACGGTCCCTAAGATGTAATACATCGACTCTGACAAAGAATTTTCATCTTCAAAACAAGTCAAGAATTATAACGTCACTTACCTGAGGTGTATCCCTAGGACGTAATCCTCCAGGAATGTTCGCCGAAGCACATCTGCAATTTGGAGGCTGGCACACTTCTTCATTACAGTCCTCTGCCAGCTCCAACTCAGAAGCAACCAGGGCTACCAAACCCAAGAGTAGTATAAGGAACCTCATAGTTGCAATCACAAACTGCAGAGGCACCATCCAAAATGTCCTTTATAAATTAGGTAACTTTATCTTAATCAGATATTGTTATTGGTTTTTAAATTGATTTATTTTGTAGATGTAGATTTCGATTGGGGAATTTACAATTTACTTAGTGTTTTTTTGATTTTGTTAATTAAGATAAGAAGTTCCCGTTCCGATCTATTCATGGAAATACAAAAATGATGTGTTATCTAAATTCGAAGTACTATAAATAGTACTTACTAATATGTAAAAAGTACCCTCGGCTTGATTAGATGTTAGATTATTTATAAGTTTTTAAACTGAACTAAACTGAACTAGAACACTATTAAATAGATTTGTAAGAATTTAACTCGACGACTACTTCACCACTGTTAGTTTCCAAGTATTATTCAGTTTTAACTTAAAATCTTCATGTTTTAATACTTTTATTTCTTCGTGTAGGTATTTCTTAGGCGGAAGCATGTAAGTAGAATCTACACCGCACTATGTCAACTATTATGGCCTATTTTTGCTTGCCTATAAAACAAGTAATTTACCTTATTCTTCTAATATGTTTGTTTAATTGATTTTCTTAATACAAAAATGTTAATCATCATCTTGAGTTCTAACCACATTTCCTACTACCTTAGACTATTCATAGTTTTTGCGACTACTTATTATTTCTACTGTATTCCTACCATTAACTACAACCTACTTTCGAGTGCGTGTGAGAAAAGAGCGGTGTTGGTCTAGTAATAGATACCCTGACTTTCATTCCGAAAGTCTTGGTTTCGAATCCCGGCTTACCGCGCACCACTGTATTTTTCCTTGCGGAAAAGTTATTTGCGTAAATAACATCGCTCATACGGTGTAGGAAAACATCGTGAGGAAACCCACGGCATAGTTAGCTCCAGACGTATTGACCAGTTCTTTCCTCTGGGCATGGCTGACTAAGCTGGGAGGTGGTATGGGTGCTGGGCAAGCCTACTCCACCTGACAACGTCCCAGGCACTGCAGCGCCATAAAATAACATGGATTAAAAGTTGCTTCCGCTGTATAAATCGTCTAAATAGTAGATGAAAAGGCCAATTATTATTATTCTCCTTTGAGTATTTAAACGCTTGAATGACTTTTCGGTTGATATCATAAAATACCTACAGTAAGTAACGATTCGATTCCCGGTTCAGCCAAACAAACATAGGCTAAAATAGGCTTTCCTTTGATGTACAATGCGTTTCGGGAACGGTAAATGGAATTGTTCTGGATGTCTTGGCATCTTCATCTGTCATAGGTACATAATTTTTTATTCCGACTTTTAATAACAATTTTGTAAAACAGTTGGATTTGAAAGTAAAGCAATTATAGCCTTATTAATACACGTGGAGTAAGGCCAAAGTAGTAAAAACATACTTTGTATTTTTCCGTAAAAAGAACTTACAAAGTTGACAGACAGAACAAAATATTGGTAAAATGACTCCCACCTTATTCCACATCTATTAATAAGGCTACTAGTGTTTAAATAGTAGGTATACGTAGGTTAGGTAGTCAAAATTAATTAATAAAATAAAAAAAAATGTTTTTTATTGCTTCAAGGCATATTTAAACTCAGAAATATTTTTTAGCAAGGAAATATATTTTCAAAAAATCCCTATGACATGATTCGAATTGCTTCCCCCCTGTACCCGGGCAACAGGCTTTTTGAAAATTGAAGATTTTTAGGGATTTATTGAAAATATATTGCTTTGCGAAAAATTATTTATAAATAAAATTAATCTCTGAGGTTTAGGACCGATAAATATTTGAATTAAAAAAAAAATACTTTAAAAAGTAAAAGTCTGCTATGTTAATTACTGAAGTCGGGCATTCAAACTTCAATCTTGGCCTACACTCAGTAAAACTGCCTAACTTCTGAAAAATATTTTGGTATTTTGTACTTTTAAGGTGAACGCACATTGATCCGAGCCCATCGAATCGAATTTTGTCGTCCACGGAAAACGATACCTTATAAAATTAAAAATAATGTCCATTACATTTACACTTCGCCAGGGTCGGCCGACTCTGATGACGTCATCGGAAATATAAAAATATGTAAATGTATTTTATCTCTAATATAATAACATAAGGTACCGTTTCCGCTGGACGACAAAAAATCGTATTCGTTCGACTTGGATCAATCTGTGTTTACCTTTAAAATCAGTTTTTTTTTTAATATTTTTATTGCATCCTTTTTAGTTTAATAAATTTTAGTAGAGGTATACCTACTTCGACTGCCATTGAAAATTATCAAAATTAAAGAACTTTTAATTTCATAGGAATGTATGATTGTACGTTATAGTTAGATCTACTATGTTAGTCTAGGTCTAAGGTAATTTCCCTCCCGATGTGCGTCCACTTTGTCGTGGTGGGAGGGCTCAGTAGCTGCAAGAGGGGCAGTGAAGCCAAGAGGCGCACGAGGTGGGAAGCCAGGCTTGCCCGGCTTCTAATCCGTAAGCCTGCGTCAGCGGGTCTGGGGGCCCTTTCCGCAAGGATGGGCCGCGTGGAAAACAACCACTATAAAAATTACAAGAGGGTGCTGGGCCGTCGTGGTATTTGCCGGGGCCTGGCTGCCAACCGTAAGCCCGCGTCAGCGGGCCCAGGGCCCTTTCCGCAAGGAAGAGCCGCGTGGAAGACAACCACTATAAAAAAATCACCTCGGTCCTAGGTGGTGATCTCGGGTGGGTTCACCACCGGCTTTGGGGGCCCCGAGACGGTGGCGTGTCCGCGCCTCTCGGAGAGGGTATTGCAGTTCCCACCCTTTTCTATTAAAAAAGGAAGTGTTTGTAAGAGGGGGCCGACCGCGGCCAACCGCCGTCGGGGTACCCGCCGATGTACTGCTTACAGCTTCCGGCGATGCCCTGGCCCAGCGGAAAGAAGGGCACCCTGGGTTCTAGTGGATATACCCCTGGCACACAATAAGACCAGGGGGGACCTCCACTCACCGGGCCGCTCTCCCCCGAGAGCCTAGTCCCGAGCCCCGAGTACTAGTCTTAATATGATTTTCCCAGGATAAAAAAAATAATAATAAGGTCTAAGGTAATTTATAATTTTCAGGTTTAAATTTTAATTATTTTTTAAATCGTAACCCCATCTTCTTAATTAAAAATAAAGCCGCTGCTTGTTGTGGTTTTTCCGGCATCATGTTTCCTTATTAAAACTAATTATCTATAGCCAATAAAATTATCAAATAGAGTAGTTTAATAAATTTTTGATATAGGTGCATAAGTACACGTTATTAATTTGGTAAATAGGTACAAAATCTTATCAATTACTTAATTTCATATTAAAATATATGTATGTTACTGCGAAATTGATGAAGGGAATAGATAAAAAAGTGCATTTGGCACTCATATTTAATTAAGATAACCCACTATTTTTTTCTTATCAAATAATTAGTAATATTTTTATTAGTAATCCTACTAATCTATCTAAACTATCTTCTATACTGAAGGTTGCGGTTTCGATTCCCGACGGGAACGAATATTTATGCTGGCCATAAATGTTTGTTTCTGATTCTGGGTGTATTCTATATGTATCGTATTATGTACATCCGTTATCTAGTACCCATAGTACATCTAGTACCCATTTTGGGATAGATAGCGCTGTGTGTAATGTAATGTCGTGTAATATTTATTTATTTATACTTGAAAAAGCCAACTGTAAAGTTGGCGAAAGCTCGGGTCAAATAATGAATAAAAACGCGATAAAAACCGGATAAATAAAGTGTTTTATTATGCAAAATCGCGAAAACCATAGAAGAAATTATATTTATACTTTATTTATACTATATATTTATACTCGTACTAATTACTAATCTTAATATTATTATACAGCGAGTACCTATCCGTTAAAAAACTTTTATTTGTAAAAGCGCCATCTATAAGAAAACTCAAGAAACAAAGTTACGATGAGGTCGGCGCACTTCATTCACTTTATTGTCATTTTAACCTTTACTTGTGCGCAAGTGATTCTTGGCTTTATTCATAGATGGCAGTGTTATTAATAAGCTATTCACGCTTTACGTTCTATCGGGTACCATGTATTGTTCGGGATACATGTATACGTAAATCAACATTCATTAGGTCAAAATTCACTTGATCACCACCATTTGATTAACTGTTCACCGCGAGCCGTATAAGCCGTGTAAGTTACTAAGTACAATGAATATAGAACATCGGCCGGCACTGTGTGAGGGTCCGTTTACAATCCGCGCTACCATGATCGTTTGTCTTTGCCATGTCGCCCTTTTGTCGTTCAAAAAAATAAAGTAAATTTTAATTAAAAAATTCCCCGACTACTTTCAAAAACCACAGACAACTTAAAAAAAAATTTTTTTTGACGTTTGTTTTTTTTTTAATTATTTGATCTGTTTTTAATTTGTTTTTTTTTTTTAGCTGAACGACAACGCGACGACTTATAAGACATCATGGTAGGACCCAATGTGTTCTTGCACTAGTGTTGGAGACTTATGGGGGGTAAAATAGGGGAATTTTATTGACAAATCGCACTATCCCAATTTTCTCTTGGCCCCTCCATACTAAAATGGCATCCATTTTGCATTTTTTTAGTGCACGGCATATTGCATGGACAACTTGTAACATCATTGCGTTTCACTTGTAATGAAATGTTACATTACACGTCAATGCTGGTCAGTCAGGCAGGTAGTATTGTAATGTAACGTTACATTACAAGACGTGAGAAGACGGTGATGAAGCACCTCCAGAAGGACTATTTTCGCGTTTTTTTCTATTGCGTTAAAAAAATGAAATGAAATGAAAAACGTTTATTTGCAACCACAGTTTTTTTTATAATACAATTTAGAAATTGGGGACCTTTGTCAAAAACAGAACATGTCGGTCCCATTATCTTACTTCTTACTAATATTATAGACGAGAAAGTTTGTATGCAGGTATGTATGTATGTGTATGTGAGGTTGTTACTCTTTCACGCAAAAACTACTGAACTGATTGCGATGAAACTTGGAATATAGGTAGCTGGGGACCTGGATTAACACATAGGCTACTTTTTATCCCGATATTCCCGCGGGAACAGGACTTAGCGGGTGAAAACGCGGGGCGCAGCTAGTAACAGAATAATTATTGAACTACAACACAAACATTTACACACTAAAACACTGCAAAAAAGAAAACGACAAAGTCTCTGACTCGGCACGTCTAAGCTATACAGCCCTTCGGTATTATGCTAACAAATGAAATAGCAGTTGATAATAATTAGTTACAATCATTTATCATGCCAGTTGAACGGGCCGGGCAAGGCCGGGCAACATCCATTAATGTTCGGTTAACCATCTCATTAGTGCACGTTAGATTTGGAATTATGCGTTCAAAGTGGATATAGAATTTACTGGATGTTAGCTTTACCAACACAAGCAACATTATGGGACGATTCACAATAGAATAAGTCGTGTACGGGCCGGGTCAAAGATGGAATTTTTTGTTTGAAGAAAAGACTGAAACCGTTCTTTTTAAATCGGACTTTGTCCGGGCTCGGAGCATTATTCATACAAAAAGCCCGTGCCACAGCCCGTTGTAATAAGAATCATCCCTAATGTATTAATTTATTTATATCTATAAATGCTTTGTCCTGACTGACTGATGGATCAGCGCTGATAAAAAAGTTCTTCAAAAGATCGAAAAGTGTGTGGAACTGCGGGACACAGTTACTATCCTAATGCCTAATAAAGGTGAAAGTACGTGTTTTCGCTGACGCAAAAAACCAATCAATATAATATAATATGTTTTTATGGCGACTGTAAACTGTACCCTATAAACGAGTGCCGACGAGAGTGTACAGTCGCTATTAGGGTTTTAAAAAATCCTACCGGATTGGAAATTACGCAAGTGAAACCGCAAGACGAAGCTATTGTATAATATTAGTAGGAACTATCTATTTACCATATCCAGTAGATCTATATTCATTTCATTACCTACTCAATGATACTGAAATGCTATTACGGTTGCCCAACGACGTAACGTAACGTATAACCTATTTACGTTATGATTAATTGACGTTCAGACGTTCCGAGACGTTCCGACGTTCAATCTGTAGTTCTAACATCAGATTAGTTGCGAAGATATGTTAATTAGGTGGCTTAGATTAGTTGTAGTAGTGGGATAGTCTTGAGACTGTCCGGAATTTCGATTACCTTAGGCTGCTTAGTCTAACGTGATTAAATGATAGATACTTCAGTTAGTCTACAGTACCCCCCCTTCATTCAACGTTTTACCACTGTATGAAAAGCTCCCACAGGGGCTCGATTCGGTAAGGCGAAATGCCGGCGGAATGCAAGCGACGTGCAGGAGACGTACGTACGTTATTTCGTATTCTGTAAATGTTATTTTACTTAATTATTACTTAATTAGTTAAGTAGCCTTCAAAATTAAGGGCTACTTAATTATTCAAATAGCTGCCCTTGTCCCTGAGCCAATCAGTAAAATTATTTTTAAACACACAGTTAAACTTTAACTTTTAACTTTAGCTACAATGCATCCAACAAAATCATAATTTCTTCTATGGTTTTCCCGATTTTGCTTAATTTAACGGGTTTTAACCCGGTAAATGAAGTGTTTTATTATACAAAATCATAGTCACAACCGAATTCAGAACCTCTTCCTTTTTTGAGCTCGCTTAAAAAGTGACTATAAATGCTACAATGTTTCTTTAATTAAACTAAATTAAAGTTGTTATTGCTTACGACATGACATCAAGTAAAATGCTGTGTAAAACGAAAAGTAGTTAATTGCGCTGTAACTTGTTCCGTGGACTAATTAAAGAAAACTTTTTAACTGTGTACTTTTATTTTTCGAACTGTTTAAATGGATAGTTTTCTCTAACTGCGTCCGTGCTGGGGAGTCTAAAAGAACTTGCGATCTATATGGTTCGGTTATTATTTTTATACCAGCTGCGCCCCGCGGTTTCACCCGCAGAAGTAAAAACGCGTTATCACGGGCACGGGCGGCCGAGCGGTTCCCGAGCGGTTGCACTTTTTCGTTCATAACTCGGGTTCTAGTAATTGGATTTCGATGCAAAGTAGGTATACCACGACGTTCCGACGACGAGATTTCAATCGGGTAAGTAGTTTTTAATTGGATAAAGAACAGACAGGTAAACAGAGAAACAGACAAATAGACAAACAGACCGACAGACAGACATGAATGATAATAATTATATAATTTTGTTCTACTACTTTTTCTGAGCCCTCTAGACAACTTTTTTTTAAATTTACTTCCAAGTACAGACTTTTTGTCCTCTCTTCCTTTATTATAAGTATGGATATAGCCTTATCTATAAGGCTACGTCCACACAGTCCTATCGAGTTACTTAGTACCTCTAGAAAGTTCGCGACCGGTCGCACTGAGCTAACGCCAAGCGAGCGACTAACTTGGCGCCAAGGGCTCGGTGCGGCCAGTCGCGAACATACTAGAATATTCGATTTAATTAAGACCTCGCTAGGTGAAAAGCTAGCTAGGCGTTAAACTAGCCTCCTTAGGCTAGCTTAGCGCTTAGCTACGAGGCTACGTCCACAAAGGCACCGCTGCTAACTCGACGTCGGGGCGAAATGTCATTGTTAGTGAAAAAACATGTTCACTCTTTTAGCAGTTTTATATTGCGAGTTAAAAATAATCATTAATGACTCCTCCGCTTGCAGTGGGAAGTGCAGTAATTTGTATTTATCATGAACCGAAAATGCCACTAAACATTATGTCAGGGCGGAGTCTCGTTGGGGAAAATATGTAATTTGCAATTTTGATTTGTGAGTTAAAAGGAGTCATTACTAACTCCGCTCCGCTCGCAGTGAGACATAAGTACCTGGCCTTATACATAAGTACAGGACCTATAAAAAGCTGGTAGGTCGATTCTCTGCCGTTATTCGAGAGTCAGGGAAGTTGGTTTTCATAAGTTGCGGTAAGCCCACTGGGATTGTCAGAGATTATCTTGGATATCTACGAAATATAACTTCAGACCAATATAAAGGAATTGCAATTTGCAATCTTACGTCTTAACGTGTAAGTCCTTTTTCAAGGGTATTATCTATACTTTATAATAATTATTTATTTAATTATATATTTAAGTAATTACAGTAAGGAAGTAAGTGAGTAGATAATATGTTTAAATTACTCCTTCACGCAACAAATACTACATTTTATTCCGACACTAGATGTTACCCGCGACTTCGTCTGCGTAGAAATAGTGCATAGCCGACTTTTTCATTGATTACTCGGGCTCTATACTTATTCGATTTCGATTTAAAGTAAGATACCACGAGGTTCCTCGAAAATAGAAATATCCAATATTGAAAACCAGATTTCAATTGGATTAGTAGTTTTTAATTGTAAAAGGAGCAAACAGAGAAACAGACAGACAGACATGTATTTTAAAAATTGTATAATTTTGTTCTACTACTTTTCCCAAGTCCACTAGACAACTAATTAAGCTATTGCATAGCTTATATCGCTGGCTTTGAGGGCGGCGACCGAATCAAGAAATTCCGTAACGAAAATAAACCTAACACCCCCCACTCCGACCGGGGCGGCGGCGGTGCGGCGCTCGCTATGCAAATAATGCTATGCAATAGCTTTACCGCGGCAGTCCCGAGTGCCACACGTAATTTTTTTTAATTTACTTCCAAGTATCCTCTCTTTTTATCCTCTCTTCCTTCATTATAATAGATAGATATAGATTTCAGCAGGGTCGGAACGGAGAAAGTTTGCAAGCGTTATATGTTAAGCATTATATTTAAGGTTAGTAGGTTATTAATATGATCTGCTATTGTATAGTGGTAATTATGCTGACTTGTTTATTTGAAATAATGTTACTAATGTTATGTTTTACTATGTTCCTTTTACTTGGTCATACCTAGTAGTTCTTAAATGTTTTAATTTGTTTCTTAAAAGTGATAATTTTAGCTTGTATTGATAGCCATTTTCGCCTGAGATACAGGATTTTTCTAGTTCAGGCATATGAGTTACTTAGATTTATAATTTGTTATTTAGACTTTAAGAAACTTTGTATACAATAGTTTAGGAAATAAATTATTTATTATTTATTTATTTTTATGTAGTATGTCTGTGAGTTTGTAACTCGATCACGCAAAAACAACTAAACCGATTGCGATGAATCTTGGAATATAAGCAGCTGGAGACCTGGAATAACACATATGCTACTTTATATTCCAATATTTCCGTGGGAACAGGACTTGCGCGGGTGAAACCACGTAAGCCCGCAGGCGCAGCTTGCTTTGCTTCCTTGCATTGCTTCCCAAAGAGGCAATGCAGTCAAGCCAAAAGTATACTATAATATACCCTACCTACTGGAATTCATATTGGAATTTTAATCATTTTGTTTTTATTAAATTAAACTATAAATAACCAAAATCTACAACTCAACACCATTTCACGTTTAATTCCAAATTGTAATAAAACAAAAGTTATGTAAAACATTTTTGTTCAGAAATACAAACACGTATTTTACATTATTTTGTAAATACCTATTCCGGTTATTAATATTCTTAATTAAAATGTAAATTTATATCAATAAATGTACGGCGATATTAATTTTTATTTTCCGTTTCCGTTTTATGTGTTTCATTGGTCGTTTATTTATGAAATAAATAAATTTTATTTGCGTTTTGGAGAAGTGAAATAACAATTAGGTACAATTGGATCTTCATTTGTGATATCGATTCGAAACTTGCGAATAATTCGGCATTTATATAAAAATTGGGAAACTGGAATTATTTTTCCTGTGTAAACACCCTACCTTTCACCTGTCTTGACTTCTGGTCCATCCAAAGGTTGCCTGGAAGACATCGCTTTAAGCGATAAGGCCGCCCATTGTGCCACCTATTTTTAAGTTTTGTTTGTTTTCTTTGTACGTATTTGTATTTGGTGTGTATAATAAAGAATTTATTCATTAATTCATTCATTCAATTATAATATACCTACTATACTTATATGCTTTTATAAAGCGTGAAAAAAAACGATTATAAAAAAAATAATAGGGGTTAAAGTATGAAATTGCCGTTTTATTGCAAAAGGTTCTTTGAATTGACATAGAATCTTCATGGTTTGAGGTTTTCGAATGAAACTTTTTTCAAATGGTTTCTGTGATGTTCTTTTTTTAAAAAATGTGAAACATTTGAATATCGACTTTCAATTGTTTTTGTTATTCAATTTAGACAAGAAAGATGGATACTGCGAAAATTCGAGTGATTTTTGAATACGAGTTCCGACGCGGAACTAACGCGGCAGAAACAGCCCGCAATATCAATGCTGCGTTTGGAGAGGGGTCTACTAATGAACGCACCGTGCGATTTTGGTTTAAACGCTTTCGTGATGGAAATTTCGACTTAAAGAACGAGCCACGAGGAAGACCGCCCACACAGGTGAATAACGATGAATTAAGAGAGATAGTGGAAGCCGATCCTAGTCAAACTACCCAGGAAATAGCGGCATGGTTTAACGTTACCTTACCCACTTTATTGACTCACTTGCGTCAAATCAATAAAATAAAAAAATACGAAAAATGGGTGCCTCATGATTTGACTGATCTGCAGAAAGAAACGCGTGTTGAAACTTGTGTTGCCTTGTTGAACCGGTACAGAAATGAAGGAATATTGGATCGAATTGTAACATGTGATGAAAAGTGGATTCTTTATGATAACCGGAAAAGAAAAATGCAATAGCTGACCCCAGGTCAAATGCCACAACAGTGTCCTAAAGCAAAACTTACCAATAAAAAGGTAATGGTAACTGTTTGGTGGTCTCAGCATGGTGTTATTCACTATAGTTTTCTTCGATCTGGTCAAGCAATTACGGCAGATGTCTATTGTGCCGAACTCCGAACCATGTTGACAAAACTAGCAGTAAAACAGCCCCGACTCATGAATCGATCTTCACCATTATTGCTCCACGACAACGCGAGACCTCACACAGCACGAGAAACCATTTTGACCCTTCAGGAACTGCACTTAGAAACCATTCGTCATCCTCCGTATTCACCAGTCCTTGCTCCAACGGACTACCATTTTTTTCGTGATTTGGACAATTATCTACGTGACAAGAAGTTTTCTTCCCAGGAGGCAGTACAAAATGCTTTCACACAGTTGGTGCAGTCTAGATCGTCGGAGTTCTATCGCAAAGGCATTAATAACCTTCCCATTAGATGGCAGCAATGTATAGATAATAATGGCAACTATTTCGATTAAATAAATTTGTTAAAAATTTAAAAAATAAACAATTAAGATTTTCAGTACAAATCGGCAATTTCATACTTTAACCCCTAATACAATTGAAAATAATAATTAATTTTCATATCATAGAATGGATTCTGTACCTTTCTAGCAAAAAAAAAACACGATTATTTTAGTATTTTTTGTTACAGGGGCAACAGTAAAACCTAAATCATCTGTAAAAATTACAATTGTCCAGCTATCACGTTTTATGAGTTTCAGCCAAGTGACTGACAGACAGACGGCCAGCGGAGTCTTAGTAGCTGTTTTTACTCTTTGGGTACTGGACCCTAAAACAAACCTTATAACAATATGCCCACAAAAACTCTTGTTGTCAAGCGTATAGATTAAATAGCCTTCTCCATTTGGGAAGCTGGTTATCAACAAAAAAGAAGTGTAGTTATCAAATTATAATGTAAGTTTTACACAAAATTAAATTTTTGAGTCGGAACGTGACGCTTTGCAATTTTATTAAGTAAATAAATAAATATTGCCCTACATTGTATACAGAGCAATCTAGCCCTAATCTAAGCACTAGGCTTATACCTACTACTATGGGTGGGTACTAGACAACGGATGTACTACATTATTATACCTTTTTTTTGTAAATTCATACATATCTTAAAATATAAAAATGAATCCCCTTTTTCCCTTGGTCACGGCATGACGCATGAACGGCTGGACCGATTTCGATAATTCTTTTTGCGTTGTATTTGTTATGATCAGGAGAAGGATAATATTTTATGAAAGAAATAATGCTGAACCGATTTTGATAAGTCTTACGCAGGTAAAACCGCGGGGCGCAGCTAGTTATACATAAAATAGACACCCAGACCAGATACAAATATTTATTTTTAAGCATTTATATTTGCACCCGACAGGCATCGAACCCGCAGCCTTCTGCATTGCAGTCGAGTATCCGCCCGACGCGCCACTGAGGCCGTCCAATGTGCCTAATTAAGATACTTAGATTGAATATTAAAAGCAGTTACAACATTAAAAAAAACTGTAGAATCCAGCACCCGAGCACACGTTTAATTAAAACCAAACAAAGTTGAACAGAACACAACCCCAGTAAGACCCAATTGACGCAATAATAGTCAGGTAAAGTAGGAGGCAGAAGTCAGTTGAATTCGGCTCATTAGTAACCTGGTTTGAATACAAATAAGTATTCATTTTACCTTTTCTCTTACGTGTGCGAAATTAGAGCAAACTTTTGCTTGGCATCAGTATAGCCTCTGTAGCTTATAGACGTTAAGTTTCACCCTCGTAAGTCCCGTTCCTGCGGGACTATCGGGATATAAAGTAGCTTATGTGGTTTTCCCGGTATCCAGCTACATATATTCCAAGTTTCACCGCAATCGGTTCAGCGGTTTTTACGTGATTGAGTAACAAACTCACATACACTCACAAACTTTCAGCTTTACAATATTAGGGATATAGTAGGATAAGATTTCTTTTTTTATGTATTCTGGTAAATAAATAAAAAATAAAAAACTTAGAGCAAAAGCTATATATCATAAAAATATTTTAGAAATATTTTAAGGGAAAAGAATCATCTTCAAAAATTCACTCGCGATGGGATTAGAACTCGCATCTATTAGGTACCTACCTATTTATTAATGAGTGGTGTTGGTCAACGTGCGCTTTTAAAAATCGCTCTTGCGGTGAAAAACAACATTACGAAGCAACAATTTTACCTTATTTTTACCCAACTATGAAAAAGCCAAAGATAATGATTTTTTACTTAATAAGTTATTACTATTTATTTATAAATGACGCTATGTATTACTTATTTAAATTACAATTACAAAGGTACTTATTTATAATTTTAAAAGACAAATAATATAAAAGTAAACAACAATTTTTATAAACTTAATTTTGTAAAAAAAAAAACTTACTTTTACTTAATTAATTTCAATGTGATTTGTTTTCTAGAAACGCTTTTCGAAAATTGCAACCGACAAGACAAGAACCTGCAACCCCATATTCCGTGTCGTGCGCTCGTCGATTGTGTCACAGGTGCTTGCTCTGTCGTTGTAAAATTATGGACCGCATATCTTCGTTCTTTGCGGTTGAGACACGTAGCGACATCTACCAACTTCTTTGCGGATTACCGGTTTGCATTTATTTCTATTTCAGGCTCTTTTTTAACATGTATTGTATTCTAATAACAACTAAATATATATTAATGGTTAAAATTTTTTTTTTTTTTTTTTTTATTAATTAAGAAAATAAATTTATTACATAATGGTTAAAATACCTTTATGTAACATTGCAAACATCAAATTCAGTTTGTTAGTTTAAATCTATACATTTATAGGCAGAGCAAATATTAATTTTAGCTCAAAAGGTAATGATGATAAAACAAATTTTTTAAGACCTGATTTTTCATTCTACAGATAAAAGATATTTGTCGAATAAGTTCGAAATCAAACAAATTTGGATTCTTAATAATCATTCTTAATATCATAGTGACGTTTTCTATTCGGTAGTGTTACATTTTATTTGCTAGATATCTCTATCTAGGGTTTTGACAAATCAGCCCTTAATCAAAAATCCAGCATCAATTAAATAATCAGATCCAGTAATGCTTCTCGCCTTTTCACTGGCCAAAAACAATATCACATCACTCACTTCCTCAGGCATAGTTAGTACTTTTAAAGCTGTAAAACTCTGAGCTATTGCATCATAATCTGGATTTTCCATTCCAGCTGCTTCAAGGATATTAGTCTTCACAGGTCCAGGGCTTACTGTGTTCACTCTTATACCAAACTCAGCCAGTTCCATAGCACAGTTTCGAGAGAATTGGTCCAAAGCTGCTTTCGAAGCGGCGTAGCAAGCACCCTTCATTATTGGTTTCTTGCCGGCCACACTTGATATATTAATGATATTCCCTTTAGTTTTCTTCAAATATGGAGCTGCTAGACTCGTTAGTACAATTACTGATCGTAAATTTGTACTAAAGATTGCATCGTAAGTGTTTACAATATCTTCTTCATCTACTCCTTTGTAGATCATAAAACCAGCATTGTTTACTAACACATCTATTTTGCCATATTTTTCTGCTGTTTTGGCAATAATTCGCTTTGCGACTTCTTGCTTACCGACATCTCCAGGTACGATCAGAGGTGGTTTTCCATGTTTCGAGATTTCTTCAGCGACTTTATTTAAATTTGCTTCTGTTCTGGAAGTGATGACTACATTCGCTCCTTGCTTGGCAAAATCTATGGCTGTTCTTGCACCGATTCCTGCACTTGCACCGGATACAATTACCACTTTGTTAGCGAAACTCATGGCCGTCAAATCCAAGTCAAAAATGAATAATGTAAGTATTAATATTTTGAAAGATTGTTTGCTGGAGACGTATGTCTGTCTGTCATTGAGGATAATAAATGTGTGATAAGACGACCAACTCGCCCGGTTTATTGTTTAAATATACCTCAAACTTGTGTAGTACAGGATAGGTTCATAAGTCGAGACCCACCGTAGGATTTAAGATAATCGACGATACTAAATGCACTTAATGCATGTTGAGTATCGCTAACGGACTGCCTTCACGTGCGTTAGTTTCAATCTTGTTTGTTGGATCTTGTTTCAATTTCACTCAGTAATTTTGCTATAGTGTGAACGCTTGCGACATTTGTGTCGAGTATCAGTGTCGTCGTATTATAATAACATATGAAAATCTTAAGGATCTTGATAATTTAATATTTAAAAATGAATACCTAATTTAATAATAACAAAGAATTAAGTACAAAAGAATGGAGATTTTTTTTTTATAATTAAAGAAAAAAGCTATAGGATATATGTACCTACTCTACAATGTGTCTGGACTTTCGAACGGTACTGTACAAGTGCATGTTGATTCAGGATGACTTGATGGTTTATTTACAAGAACAACTATGGTTTTTGTCCGACCATTCAATGTTAATTGTAGACAAATGACAAAACGGTAAAAATACTTATGTCATCATCATTATTGATCACGGTATCATTATTTCTTTTATTTCTGCATAAATTGCAGGAAAACAATGTTTCGCGACTAGCGACAAAATGATAGGTTTGTTCTATTCTACTCTAACTAATCTTACTAATATTCTAAACGCGAAAGTTTGTATGCATGTATGTGAGGTTGTTACTCTTTCACACAAAAACTACTAAACCGATTGCGATGAAACTTGGAATATAGGTAGCTGGACACCTGGATTAACATATAGGCTACTTTTTATCCCGATATTCCCGCGGGAACGGGAATTACGCGGGTGAAACCGCGAGGCGCAGCTAGTAATAATATAAACGCGAAAGTTTGTATGTATGTATGTCTGTAAGTATATGACTTTGTTACTTAATCACGCAAAAACTTCTTTGCGATGAAACTTAGAATGTAGGTAGCTGAAAACTTGGAATAACACATAGACTATGTGTGGTGGTATAAGTTTATTCCATGGTTACTCCGACATTATTTGGCGCACTGCGCTTTAAATCATTGTGAATAAAACCAAGATAAGATAATTTATTTGGTTAAGAATTTCGTATACAAAATTGTAAAGTTATAGATGTTGTATGATAGATAAGAAATATTAATTACTTATCAGCATGAGACGGGGTATCTAGTAATGAGTAATACTTAAAGTTAAAGTTTTAACTTGTGTTTTTCCGAAATTAGCTCTACTATTGGGCCTTTGTGCGTGATTTTAAGCCGTGGGTTTTCTCACGATGTTTTCCTTCATCAAAAGAGCGATGTTACTAGCGCAAATAATTTTTTCTTCAAGAAAAAACACAGTGGTGCGCGGCCGGGACTTGAAACCACGACCTTCGGAATGAAAGTTCGGATATCTACCACTAGACCAACACCGCTCTCTATGAGTAGTACTTACCTAAGTAGATAGGTATACTAAACAATTTATTTGTAGTAGTTAACTACTTATGATTAGCAGTTCACGGGCTTAGGCCTGATTTCACCAAACATTGTTTGTTAACTCTTAATGTGGCATTAGCTAATGGTTGTTTAAAATTAACAATGCTGTTAAAATGATTTACGTCCTATGGAGAATATTTAACATACCATTATTAAATCCAACGTTAAACGAATGAATCGCAAATCATTCACTCTCGTTGTAATACGACTTCATTGAAACGTTGTATTTGACGTTGCACTATTTATACAAATAGACAACTTTTTTAATTAGTCGTATAATACTTCATTTGCTTGCTACGCTACCAAATTTAGGTAACAGACGCTATGTGGGATAATAATGAACCCGGGTTGCTTTTTATTTTATACTGGTTATAATGTCAAAATTGACGAAATAGTACCATACCAGTAGGTAAAGTCCATGTAATGTCATTTCTAACAGTCTGTTATTGTTTTAACGGACCTCTAGAGCAGTGATTAAAATTAACGTCTTGTTAAGATAATTAAACACCCATTAGCGCGTGGTGAGACACACAACAACTTTAACGTTCCGTTATTGGATTTAACAAGGCGTTATTTTTTTAACATTGTATGGTAAAACTAGACCTTAGTCTTATACTAATCTCAGACTATCTAATAATTTCCAGACAGAGGGCGTCAAACAACAAAGTGAAGCCCAGTTTGCAAAAGGTCAAACATCTCTATGATACTAAGGCCTGATTTCACCAAACATTGTTTGTTAACTCTTAATGTGGCATTAGCTAATGGTTGTTTAAAATTAACAATGCTGTTAAAATGATTTACGTCCTATGAAGAATATTTAACATACCATTAGTAAATCCAACGTTAAGGACGCGACTCATGTGAAATCCCTTCCGATTGAATAGTTTTATTCATAACCGGTATCAAATAGATCTTTAAACAATGTATTATGTTATTGTACATGATACAAGAAGTGTCCCCTTCATTTCAAAAACAATAAAATATAACTTTAAATACCACTATTACACAGGCAAAGTTACCCCTGTTTTACAAAATAAATCAATTTTTCTTCTAAATCCTTAACCGCAATATTTTCTTATAGGCATCATAATATTAGAAAATACAATACCTAGCACCTCTTCATCGCATTTTATAAAAATATCATTTTAATCTTCGTTAATGATTCATTTTACAAGAAATTGTAAATTTTTTCATGCAATTCCATCTCGCTCATTTATATGCAATCGGACAAGGACCGATAATTATCATCTATCGCCGCCTTAAACGAATGAATCGCAAATCATTCACTCTCGTTGTAATACGACTTCATTGAAACGTTGTATTTGACGTTGCATTATTTATACAAATAGACAACTTTTTTAATTAGTCGTATAATACGTCATTTGCTTGCTACGCTACCAAATTTAGGTAACAGACGCTATGTGGGATAATAATGAGACCGGGTTGCTTTTTATTTTATACTGGTTATAATGTCAAAATTGATGTAAATTTTTTGAGGTGTGCAACAAAGTAATCACAAAGTACATTACATTGCCAAAATTACTTAATAACGGGATATTTACCATGTTTAATAATTTATTCGCGGAGCTCGATATTTCGCTAGTAATTCCAACCAGCTTGTGTCTCGTGAACACGTCTCGACGACCTCTGTGGCGCGTCGGGCGAACGCTTGGCTGCAATACAGAAGGTTGCGGGTTCGATTCCCGCTGGGTGCAAATATTTATGCTTAAAAATAAATATTTGTATCTGGTCTGGGCGTATTTCTATGTATAATATGTATGTATTTACAAAAGAAAAATAAATATAAGTAGTATATCCGTTGTCTAGCCACCGTAACACAAGCTTAGCAGCTTACCACGGGGCTAGATGGCGCTGTGTGTTCGTCACAGGATTTATTTATTTATTTTATTTATATTTATTAAGTAATTTTGGTAGTGAAAATAACCATGTTAGTTTAAAATCGTATACATCACATTGTATATACTTACTAATACTGAGTATAAATTCTGTATTGTTTGTTGTTGTTTCGTTTTATTTTCAAACTTATCACAATGTCTATCGTACTATTCTGTCCAAGCTATCTAAAGTTTCTAAAATATCGCTTTCAAAAATTAAATTAAATGCGTCCATCTTTTAATGTAGGTATAAATATTGTTTTTCAGTACCATGCCAGTAGGTAAAGTCCATGTAATGTCATTTCTAACAGTCTGTTATTGTTTTAACGGACCTCTAGAGCAGTGATTAAAATTAACGTCTTGTTAAGATAATTAAACACCCATTAGCGCGTGGTGAGACACACAACAACTTTAACATTCCGTTATTGGATTTAACAAGGCGTTATTTTTTTAACATTCTATGGTAAAACTAGACCTAAGAGGTATAAATGTTGGATTTCTTACATAGATTTAAGCACCTAATGTAATTTTATACTACAGCTAGTGTTAGTGCGCCCCGCGGTTTCAACCGCGTAAGTCCCGTTTCCGCGGGAATATTGAGATAAAAAGTAGCCTATGTGTTATTACTGGTATCCAGCTGCCTATATTCCAAGTTTCGTCGTAATCGGTTCAGTAGTTTTTGTGTGATTGAGTAACAAACTCATAGACATACCTCTCGGTCGCGCACCAATGTCTTATTCTTTAAGAAAATTTAATGTGCGCTATTAACATCGCTCTTACGGTGAAGGAAAACATCGTGAGGAAATCCACGGCTTAAAATCACGCACAAAGGCCCAATAGTAGGGCTAATTGCGGAAACACACGATGATACAAGAAGTGTCCCCTTCATTCACTAAATGACACACTAAATGATACAAGAAGTGTCCCCTTCATTTCAAAAACAATAAAAAATAACTTTAAATACCACTATTATACAGGCAAAGTTACCCCTGTTTTACGAAAATAAATCAATTTTTCTTCTAAATCCTTAACCGCTATATTTTCTTATAGGCATCATAATATTAGAAAATACAATACCTAGAACCCCTTCATCGCATTTTATAAAAATATTATTATAATTTTCGTTAATTATTGATTTTACGAGAAATTGTAGATATTTTCACGTAATTCCATCTCGCTCATTTATATGCAATCGGACAAGGACCGATGATTATCATCTATCGCCTCCTTAAATAACCAACAACGCGATAAAAACTGTCAATAAACTTATGAGTGATAATTTGTCACCTTTCAATGACTGTCTTTATCTATAATTAATCATACTTATCTAGTATGATGATGAGTTATTGAAAACAATAATATAATTGACCAATGCTTGGATATTAATTTAATAGGTGATTTCTAATGAATTTAGTACTAGCTGCTCTCCGTGGTTTTACCCGCATAAGTCTCCATCCCGTTGGAATATCGGGATCAAAAGTAGCCGATGTTACTTCTAGAAAATGTAGCTATTTAAGATAAGATAAAACTTTATTGTAATAACACAAAGGCTACTTTTTATCACGATATTCCCGCGAGAACGGGACTTACGCGGGTGAAGATTTGGGGTGTTGCTAGTTATTATATAGTTTGAGGTTTGTACTTTGTTATACAGCGTGTTTCACGGACGAGTTGAGATGTATAGCTTTCAATTTTATTTTTAAAATGGTTCCAATACTTACTTGGAAAATTCATTCTAGGAGTCAGTGTAAGTTAGACTTTAAAATAAAATCTACCTACCTAAATGTGTGTTTCTGTTTCTGGGTGTTTTCTTTATTTTATAGTACCTTATACTACCTTTCCAATGTATGTATGTAGGTATGTATTTAAAAAAACATTATAATCCTTATCCTTACTTAATATAATATTTCTGAAAGTACGTTTGTTTGTTCCCTCTTGACGGTCAAACGGTTCGACCGATTTGGATGATAATTTGCATAGGGGTGGTTAAAGAGATGGAGAGTAACTTTTGATCTCTTTAATCCTGCGGGATCGGGACTTAAGCGGGTGAAAATACGGGGCACAGCTTACATAATAAACATAATATATCCGTTGTACGTGATAGGACAGAGCGTTACGAGTATAGTCAACATAATCTCAAAATTTTCGATTTTCCAAAAATCTTAAAACAAAAGTTGATTGCCAAATCCTCTAAAACAACCCCCTTTCGTCTTCAATCACCGTCTTCGAAACAACCTGTATATTATTAAAGTAGGATGGAAAAACAAAATCCTTGAACATGACTCCAGTTTCAACACGGTTATGATTACGACGCACAATCAGGTGGATATCCAATCATGAGAAAAAATAACTGACCTAAAAAAGAAATACTCGGTGAGATCTTATGAATATGACATCGAGTTAGAATTACTTGAATAGAATAAATAAATACGTTGTGTGTCATATTATTATAATATGTACTAGCTGTTACCACTATTTCTACGCAGGCGAAGGGTCTGCGTAGACATAGTGCACTTTTTCACCACTTTTTCTTTCATTACTCGGGATCTTCTACAATTAGAATACTTTCTCGAAAACACTTCTCGATGTACTTTCTCGAAGTTCTCGAAAATAGAACTATTGAATATTGAAAACCAGATTTTCAATATTTGGTGTTATCTATACTAATATTATAAAGCTGAAGAGTTTGTTTGTTTGATTGTTTGTTTGAACGCGCTAATCTAAGGAACTGCTGGTCCGATTTGAAAAATTCTTTTTGTGTTTGATAGTCCATTCATCGAGGAAGGTTATAGGCTATATTACATTACGCTACGACTAATAGGAGCGGAGCATCCATGAAAAATGTTGCAAAAACGGGAAAAAAATCACCCTGTTCCGAGATTATGTCGCGTGCGCTGAGTAAACGGTCAAAGTTACATAAAAACCATTTATGAGAGAATTCTTCCTCTAAATAGGATCTAATAAATAGTCCGCGACAGCATAATAATAATATGTCTAACTCTTAAGGTTGACTCAATATAACATTTCTTAGAGTAATGAAATTTATTGTAGAACAATGCATTGTTTCCGAAGGTAATTTTGTAAATATGATATTAATCCTTATCCAAATAAATACGTTATTCATTAAAAGTATTTAATTTTAAACATAATTGTCCTTAACATCACTTGATTTCAATGAATATCTCACGAGATATTACAGTTTTAGAATAACTCCACAATAAATAATTAATAAGTACCAAGCGTGCATATATATATACACGTAGCGGGCGACGATGATGAGGGTGGCCAGCCAACTCTGTGAGGCATCATGCCGCGCGGCTCAATCGGTCGGCTCCATGCGAGACGGTTGTGTCACCAAACTGCAGTGCTTTTTAAAAATTCTTTTGCAATATCTCATTGTACTTTTGATTCTTAATATTTTGTTTTATGTTGGTAATTAATATTATACATACATATATACATGTTACCAACGTAACCTACGTTGGTAACATGTATAGTATATGTATGTATTTTGGGGGTCATCTCAGAAACTTCTAGACCTATTTCAAAAATTCTTTCACTAATAGAAAACTACATTATCCAGATGTGACATAGGCTACTTTTGATCCCGATATTCCCTCGGGATCGGGACTTACGCAAGTGAAACTGCGGGACGGCAGCTCTGAAAAATAAAGTCGTGTATTTTTATTTCTAACTCAACAACCCGTAAACCGATATGAATGAAATTTGGTACAGGGTTGGTTTAGAGGTAGAAATAATATATAGGGTACTTTGAATGATCGTACGGGTTAAGTAACACTTGGTACAACATACGTGATGGGTGAAAAAAACAGGTGACCCGATATTCATAAACTTGGTACAGGGTTGGTTTAGAGGTAGAAATATTTTATGGTACTTTGAATGATCGTTAAGCAACACCTGGTATGACATACGTGGGGGATCATTAACGTTACGGGATAGGAAGTTACGCGGGTGAAACCGCGGGGCGCAGCTAGTAGTTCAATATAGGTGAATGCATGCACCATGCTACTCGACGACGTCACGATTTTGTCGAATTACTTCTGTGTAACCCATTATTCTTGCAGCAATTTCCGTTTCAGTTATGTAACGTTTGTCTCTGTCTGGCAACTTTAAAATTTCATGTTACAGTGAAAGACAAACGATACATAGTTTATGCGACTGATACCTAATCATCGTTTATAAGTAAGGGGGGTATTCGCTAATGTCGTTATCCAGGGAGGAAATAGTAGACAATAGTTTGTATGGAGAACGAGCATGTAGGTATCTGATTTAGTTTAAGATTTAGCACGCTTACCTTAAAATACACCTGTTTACTCTTGATTATTTTCATAGCGGTAGTATCTTAAAAAACACCATTTTCCTTCCACAAGTTAAGAAACCCTTAAAAAAACCCCTATCAATTGGCTATAGATCTTTGTTCAGGGGTAAAACAGGCACGTTGTGGCGGACAGGTGAAATAGTGCGAAAAATTGGCCCGCGGTCAAACGAGTCCGATTCACCCCTGTTTCCTTCTTGGGCTCACTTCAATTATACCCAAGGAACTGTATTGGATTTTCTTGTGGTTTGAATAAATTGTATAAAAAGGATAAAGGTATTTTATAGTTTCGTTGTACATGAGTTCGAATTAGAAACTTGATATAAATACACATGGGCTACCATAATTAGCTGAGCAAATTACAGCAAAGGAGCAACGGGGACGTGAGTAGCTGAAGGATGGAGATAACTCTAAAGAATTTAAGTCATCACTGGTACGCTAGTGAGCAGGGCAACTCATCACTGACGTGAGGTGTCCATCCTCCGAGCATTTCTGCTCTCGCGACTCTACTCTGAGCGGCCGGTGAAGGGAAGCCAGAGGCGGGGGACCGCTTCCTCGTCAGTGTTCACTCCGACCAGCCAAGTAAGACCGGAGGTGACGAACGGCGACTTCCCCCTGGAGCACTCGGGAAGCCGCGGGCACCTTTAACTAAGTCACATCATACATACAAAGTTTCTCGTTTATAATATTAGTAAGATTCATTATTTTTTAACCGACTTCAAAAAAAAAGGAGGAGGTTATCAATTCGTCTGTATGTATAATATTTTTTTTTTTTTGTATGTTTACCGATTACTCGAAGACGGATTGACGGATTAAGATGATTCTTTTTTTAATGGATAGGTAGGAGCTCCAAGATGGTCCCATAAAAATTTGATGTGGATCTGATGAGGGTCTTCGGAGTGATGAACGGAAATGCTCCTCAAAACGCATTAATCAATCCAGTTGTTTATCGATTACTCGAAGATGGCTTGACCGATTGAGATTATTCTTTTTTTAATGGAAAGGTGGAAGCTCCGAGATGGTCCCAAAAAATTTGATGAGGATCTGATGAGGATCTTCGAAGTGAGGACCGGGAATGCTCCTCAAAACGCTGTATTCAATTCAATTGTTCATCGATTATACGAAGATGGCTTAACCGATTGATATAGTTCTTTTTTTAATGGAAAGGTGGAAGCTACGAGGTGGTCCCATGAAAGTTTGGTAAGGATTTGATGAGTATCTTCGGAATGATGGACAGGATAGCATCCCAGAATTCAATAAATTACTCATTTTTGGACTTCTACCAAAAAGAATAGACCCTTAAAGAACTAAGTACAGATTGATGGGGCACCTGAAACCACCTTCTCATCAGCAAACTCCTCAATAATGAAAATTACGGTAACAATATTGATTTTCTGTTGATTTTTAGGTAGGTAAGTATACTAAAAAGGGTAAAATAAAAAAATAATTTAACAATTAAAAAACCGACTTCAAAAAGAAACAATAAATAATTTAAAAAACAACCAAAAAAAAAAGAATTGATAAAAATGACCAAAATAACCTCTACATAGGTACAGAGCCACCGACTAATTAATCTGTTTTATCATCTGAAGTCGGGCAGCCAAAGTACAATATGGAACCAACCAGTAAAACTGCCCGACTTCAGATGATAAAACAGATTAATTAGTCGGTGGCTCTGTACCTATGTAGAGGTTATTTTGGTCATTTTTATCAATTCTTTTTTTTTTGGTTGTTTTTTAAATTATTTATTGTTTCTTTTTGAAGTCGGTTTTTTAATTGTTAAATTATTGTCCGTGTTATTTTATTTCTTGTTTTAGATGGTATCGAAATCTGTTGAGACATGCTAAATATATTCATCTAGAACGGCAGATTTAACATTAGGCCCTTAAGTTACTTAGATACCAAAACACAAGAATTCGTTGAAATTTTAATAAAATCCGCGAAATTCTCTTCTAACGTGAAATAAAGAGGCAATTTACCAAAATACTTTCAGAAAATGTTTTCATTTTCTAAAGATTGCTATCTCGGTCGTAGTCCGTTATTCTTTGCCCCGTTATTTACAAGATTTTTAATTAAAATAGTTTTAAAAGGTCTCCGGAAGCGTTTAAACTAGAAGCTTATGTCTTGTAGATTTACGTAATAAATTACTTCGGTGTTATCAAATGGACGTTATTCCAGCATTTATAATGGTTAGAGAATTTCATTGGCCTTGCGGCACCAGCAGATTTTTGGTGGTCGTGAGTGATAAGCAACGCTTATCGCGGTTATTACTTGGATGGGTGACCGAAAAATTAGGGTGGCATAAATCAATTTCTCGAGCTCTTCTATGCTTCGGAAGGCACGTTAAGCAGTTTGTCCCAATTGTTAGCCCTTAGGGTGACCTTGAAACTTTAACACTAGGTGAGCTACACCGTTATATAAAAAGAAAGAAAGAAAGTAGGTAAATAATGGAATATAAATTAATTTTAAGCATTCATAATTCGCCGATTTACAAGCGGTTTTTGTGTTATATAGGCCTCTAACTTGATCTATCTGAAATAGCCGTCGGATGAGTACGAGGATCTTTTACCTGGCTCGCTTGCTATTTGCAATTGGTACTGTTTTAGAGAATGATTCATGATAGTGTGAATGTCTATTAGCACACTGACGTAGGTAAACTGATCATGGACTGGTGGTATCCGTTCTAAGTTGGAGCGATTAATTACTTGGTAAGGCTGGTGTGTCATAGTGGTAAATCATTGCAAACATTTTTGTTATTCATCCTAAAATTGTAAATAAGGAACTTTGTTCCCTTTACCATGTTTAATTGTTAATTTTACCCTTACGCAAGACATAGTAAGGTGATTGGTAAAAATTTTGCTTTTTATTTCTACAAAGCTACTAGAAAATTAAATTTGATGAAATGAAATTAAATTTAAAATAGAATTTTAAAGGAAAAATACATCTTCAAAAATTCATTTGCAGCGAGGTTTGAACTCGCGCCTCTGGATCAGTACTCCGGTGCCCTTACCAATCAGGCTACTCGAGCTAGAATGCTATGAAGATGTATTTTTATTTTTCCTTTAAAAAATATATTACTCGTAGAAATGCCTTAAGCGATAAAAACAAATTATGAAATCTTACTTCTTACTAAAATTATAAAAGCGAAAGTTTGTAGGTATGTATGTGACTTTGTTACTCTTTCACTACCGCAATCGGTTCTGTAGTAAAAACTACCAAACCGATTCCGATGAAACTTGGAATATAGGTAGCTGGAGACCTGGAATAACATATATGCTACTTTTTATTCCGATACTCCTGAGGGATCGGGAATTACGCGGGTGAAACCGCGGGGCGCTGCTAATATTCTATAAAGCTAGCTATGAAAGTACCCAAAATTAATATTGAACAGCGGAATAAGCGGAACAAACAAAAGGAATATAATTATTCCGTTTGTTTGTTCCGCTAAAACCTCCAACTATTTGGGGTTAGCGTAATAGATAAATCATCATTGCCCACTCCTACGCAAATAGATTGAGAATATGTTCTCTGGTTTCTCTACCTGTTGCCAACACTCCTTAATACCAAGTTTACCCGCCATTGCGCGGGGAGAACACCAGGTTCGCTAATCACCCCTAAATTCCTTATCAGGCTTGAATGACGCCTATGGGATGAAATCGGGAGCAGTATTCTAAGCTGGAGCTATATATACTACCAAAGACATCAAACACAATAACACATTTCTATAAAAACCTACCCTATATAAAGCTTGAATAGACGAACGACAGCTGTCAAATGTCAACTACCGACTGACTACAGTTCTGTAATGTCTTGAATTTGGATTATGAAGCGCAGACGACTGATAGATTGACGATCTGCAACGAAAAGATTAAAGGCAACCTGACCAACCCCAGAAAATCTCAGATAATTTATTCCATTGATCAAGGTATTCTGACTATAAAACACTCTTACACACCCATAGATCTACGGGTTAGTGCTGATACCCCCTGTTCCTGTTTCGCCCCGATTGTTATTAAAACGATATTGTATATACGAGTACATACATTAATTATCGATTGTCCTTGAAATTCAAAAATGAGTATCTACAGTCTAGCACAACACAAAAATATTGACTTCTTTTGTACACATTTTCCTGCAGTTGTCGTACTCGAACATGAACTGCAGTCACTTTGCAGTCGATCTTGACCTTGTCACGTTGTTTGACACTTTAGAATAATAGACATTATTCTAATTACATATATTATAACTACTTAACAACATTATTCTAGTAAACATTAAAATAAGAAATAAAATCGGTATTAGATTTATTTTTAGACAGAGTTCACAGACTCCGTATCGGTATTGTAGTGACAATTTAGGTTAGATACGCATCAATGAACGGTAGATGGCGTTGCTTGTACGGCAGTAGAATATAACTGATATACTATGATATCTATGTAGGTATACATATACTTAGGTAGCCGTGTGACGTACGTCGTCCGGTGTTGCCATATTAAGAAAATAATTACATTTGATGAAATCTTCAAGGCACCAATCTTCTATTTAAAATTATATTATAAAGTAAGAGTTTGCAGTTAGATTAACGTATCCTTTTAGTACTCATTCAGAATAATGTGAGACATTTTTTTAAACAGCGACGGAAAGGTGTTTGAAATGGATTAACCACAATTCATTTCCACCTTGTCCCAAAATGTCACATATTTTGGTGCTGGAGGAAGACTTTTGAAAATATATTATGAAAACACAAAAAGAGCCCTTTTTCCTCTGCGCGTCGATCACCTCTAGACCCCGAATTCGAAATTAATAATTCAAAAGAAATATATATTATAAAAGTTAATTTACCCCGTAATAGGGTTCTACGTTCCGGTTTTGGAACGCTCAAGACCAACCGACCCAGGAGGACTCGGACCCCTTAATTGAAATGGCTGCCGGACCAGAATCACGGACAGAGTGGGCCGTGGAAGATTGGCACAGACCACCTTCCTGGCTGTGAACCATTTTAGATAACAAATTCACTTGAACCATCACCGCTTCAACAGGAGTTGCATCACTGCCACCAGATGAGTCAATTTTAAATCATCGGTTGTACCCCTGAAATCCAGAGAGACATTACTGCATCAACCTATAGCTCGAACCTTTCTTAAAAACATGACCCAACCTTGATTAGGGAACAGTTTCATGTCTTAATTTTATAATCCGACCTTCAGTCTAAAATGATGTTGTTTTCCAAATTCTAAATTATTTACATAACTTACCATTACTGACTAAATTAAATCTATACTTCTCAAATACCTAATTAACTTATAAACTAGAATAATGAAAACTTATAGTTCTAAACCTAGACTTTTATAAATAATTAACTAAATATAACTTACTACAGATAACCTGTTCTGAATTATAAAAATCTTATAGTTTTAAATCTAGACTTTTCTAAATAAGTAACTCAATTACTTACTACTGTAAGATTAATTAGGCTTAGTCTTAAATAAATTTATGTGTCACTACCTATATCGGTCTTAATCTTTTATTTCGACGTTCCCTGTCTCAATCACCGGATAGGTAGGCGACAACCTTGATCTCGAAAATGCCTCAATTATGTATTTCTAGAAAACGGTACAATATTTTGGTTCGGTAAAACGGTTCAATATAATTTATAAGTTTTGTTAAAGCAAATGTGTTACTTTCTTGCCAAATTACCAACAACTGCCGTAGTATTTTTGAGAAATATTTAACAAAGCTGAGATTTTGAGACATTTAAGTTATACGTGTGTCGGGGGTGGTAAATCAAGGTGAAAGGGTTCGTTATAGAAGTGTATGCGACCAACTTTTGTTTTACGATTTTAAGAAATTTTGAGGATGATTCACTGAAAAAAAAAACAGTAGCTTTTTTTTAAAGTAAAGGCAACTTAATGTCTTATTGTAATACTCCAAATCAAATAAAAAAAATTAAGGCCGACATACTTTTATATTACATACTTGGCATACTTTGGCATACTTTCAATCAATCAATCATTCTTTGGCGTATTCAATCGTCGAAATACGCTCTGTTGCAGTCTTGATGTCCTGTCGTTCGTCTGCATCACCTCAAACTCTTTCCTCATCAGATATTCAAGCCGTGTAAATGTCGTAAAAATTGGCATTACTTCACACTTAGTCACCGTTTAAAATTCAAGGGGCTACCTCTTTTTACATCGGAAAGTGCTATTACCTGATTTGGACATATGGGCGTTGCGAAGGTTGGATTATTATAGGCAATTTTGTTGTTAGACATTTATAACTAGTACCTAAGTTTCATAAAACACAATATTTTCCGGGTTTTCCTTACCTTTTATTAATTGCATTGTTACAATGTACCTACCGAGCCTTCGTTAACTTTACACTTGGCTTTTTCAAGGTTAACTGAGATGAAATTCGTCTGTTTTAAAATTCTAAAAAGTTACTGTACATTGTAGAGTATTTAAATAGCGAATTACATCTTAGTCAATCTTGAAAAATCTAACGGTAAAGTAAGCGAAAGCTCGGTACATTGTAACAATGCATGCCGTTAATAAATAAAACGCGAGTTAAACTCGGTAATTATTGTGTTTTATTACGCAAAATCGCGAAAATGTTGGACAAAACTACCTAATAAAACACTTTATTTATCCTGTTTTATCGCGTTTTTATTCACTGTTCTAAACGAACCGAGCTTTCGCCAACTTTACAGTTGGCTATTTCAAGATTGGCAGTCAACCCTGAAAAAGCCAACTGTAAAGTTGGCGAAAGCTCGGCTCGTTTAGAACAATGAATAAAAACGCGATAAAACCGGATAAATAAAGTGTTTTATTATGCAAAATCGCGAAAATCATAGAAGAAATTAAAACTACTTAGGTCTTATTCATGCGAGAATAATACTTTTGGCCTTTTAAAGAATTACTTTTTACCACTGTTGCATTTTACTGAGTCTTAATCGCGTATCATTCACCGATTTATTTTTATACCCCGACGTTTCAACCCTGTTACAATGGTCTTGGTTGCAAGTGGAGTGGTCTAGTATTAACAAATCGTGTGAATATAAAATGTTTTCATTTTCATATCATTTACGTTAATTGTAGGTAATAATACTTAATTGAATATCAATGAATGGTAATTAACATTTATAGAGAACAATAATATCAGCTTTATAATATCCTACTAATAATAGGGGTTAAAGTATGAAATTGCCGTTTTATTGCAATAGGTTCTTTGAATTAACATAGAATCTTCATGGTTTAAGGTTTTCGAATGAAACTTTTTTCAAATGGTTTCTGTGATGTTTTTTTTTAAAAAAATGTGAAAAATTTGAATTTCGACTTTCAATTGTTTTTGTTATTCAATTTAGACAAGAAAGATGGATACTGCGAAAATTCGAGTGATTTTTGAATACGAGTTCCGACGCGGAACTAACGCGGCAGAAACAGCCCGCAATATCAATGCTGCGTTTGGAGAGGGGTCTACTAATGAACGCACCGTGCGATTTTGGTTTAAACGCTTTCGTGATGGAAATTTCGACTTAAAGAACGAGCCACGAGGAAGACCGCCCACACAGGTGAATAACGATGAATTAAGAGAGATAGTGGAAGCCGATCCTAGTCAAACTACCCAGGAATTAGCGGCATGGTTTAACGTTACCTTACCCACTTTATTGACTCACTTGCGTCAAATCAATAAAATAAAAAAATACGAAAAATGGGTGCCTCATGATTTGACTGATCTGCAGAAAGAAACGCGTGTTGAAACTTGTGTTGCCTTGTTGAACCGGTACAGAAATGAAGAAATATTGGATCGAATTGTAACATGTGATGAAAAGTGGATTCTTTATGATAACCGGAAAAGAAAAATGCAATGGCTGACCCTAGGTCAAATGCCACAACAGTGTCCTAAAGCAAAACTTACCAATAAAAAGGTAATGGTAACTGTTTGGTGGTCTCAGCATGGTGTTATTCACTATAGTTTTCTTCGATCTGGTCAAGCAATTACGGCAGATGTCTATTGTGCCGAACTCCGAACCATGTTGACAAAACTAGCAGTAAAACAGCCCCGACTCATGAATCGATCTTCACCATTATTGCTACACGACAACGCGAGACCTCACACAGCACGAGAAACCATTTTGACCCTTCAGGAACTGCACTTAGAAACCATTCGTCATCCTCCGTATTCACCAGACCTTGCTCCAACGGACTACCATTTTTTTCGTGATTTGGACAATTATCTACGTGACAAGAAGTTTTCTTCCCAGGAGGCAGTACAAAATGCTTTCACACAGTTTGTGCAGTCTAGATCGTCGGAGTTCTATCGCAAAGGCATTAATAACCTTCCCATTAGATGGCAGCAATGTATAGATAATAATGGCAACTATTTTGATTAAATAAATTTGTTAAAAATTTAAAAAATAAACAATTAAGATTTTCAGTACAAATCGGCAATTTCATACTTTAACCCCTAATATTATAAAGCTGAAAGTTTGTGAGTATGTATGTATGTAAGTGTGGTTGTTACTCAATCACGCAAAAACTACTGAACCGATTGCAACGAAACTTGGAATATGGGTAACTGGGGACCTGCATTAACACATAGGCTACTTTTTATCCCGATATTCCTGCGGGAACAATCAATAAATCATGTCCATGGATTTTTTTCATTAAGATATGACACGACATGAAATTTTACATTTATTTAGTTTAAAATTGTATTTTTAAAAGTGTTGTTTTTGTAATAATTTTGTGGTTGATCAAATAAAGTATTATCTATCTATCTGTCTATCTATAATGATGACGTATCATAAGTACGCCTTTTTACATAATTTATGTTTAATACGAGTATATTTTTTGAATCTTGTGATGGACATTTGAAAACTAGGTTACACTTTTACATTTATTTCTGTGTCTATAGAGAGTTTAGCAACCATTGGGCCAATGGGACCAAAAAATAGAATTAAATAATGAGACCGCACCTAAGGAAAAACGGAAAAACTCTCGTTAGACTGTTAGTTTTTGTTCCGAGTCGGTAAACAAGAGAATTAAGCTTAATGATATCGTTGTTATCGGTGCTTGAACCGAAAAACAACTTCGTTACACAATTTATAGGGAACTTAGACTGGCGACTTTCTGTTTTTTCTTAACTAATAGGCTATTCACATAGCTATTCTTCTATTTTTAGTATAGTTTCCGATTTTAGAGTGGCTTAGTTGCGTGTTAGGGTTTTTAGGTCACGTAACAAAATACAAAATAGTTTATTCTCACTCTTACATTGATAAATATAGCACATGTTGTGGGAGCTCTTCTGTTAAGTTTAAAAACTCTGTTACTCTGTTAAGTTTCGTGGGGGAGGTTTATTTTATAAAATTTGTTTTAGACGAGTCCCCTCTTCGCTGCAGTTCGTAATTTACAAACAAATATTGTATACACACAGCTTAATATTATGTAGGTAGGTAGGTACTTATTCTAATAAACATTACGCGAAATGTAAGATGCAATTTTTTTTCATTTATTTGATCACTACGTACTTAATTATTATAATTATTTTTTCTTTTGTTTGAGGGTAATCTGTAATAAATTTAAAAATTAAATACTTATTAAATAGCTATCGAATATTAATCACTAGGTAATTATTATAATAATTATTTCTATTATTTGAATCTTATCTTACTAATATTATAAACGCGAAAGTTTGTATGTATGTATACATACATACATGTGAGGTTGTTACTCTTTCACACGAAAACTACTGAACCGATTGCAATGAAACTTGGAATATAGGTAACTGGGGACCTGGATTAACACATAGGCTACTTTTTATCCCGATATTCCCGCGGGAACGGGACTTACGCGGTTGAAACCGCGGGCGCAGCTATTCTGTAATAAATTTGAAAAATTAAATATTAAATAGCGATCGAATAAGGCACATACATGCATTACAAATCAACAACTATCTAAATAGCGATCATGAGTACTAGAATTTAAAATATTGGGTGCGACATTCATTAACTCGCTTATTAGCGACCTTATTATCAGAATAGAATAACAATTTTAGGGTTAATTACTAACAAATTAAATTAAGATAGGGAGAATTACAGATCGTTACGCCCAATCGAAAGCAGAGGGATTTAACTTAGGTCTGAACGTACTAAACTTGGCAAGTAGGATGGACCAGAGTAATAATGTAAAAACTAAACAAAACATAGGGTCACTAAAAACATCAAGATCGCATGCATAAGAAGACTCTGCCAATCTATTTGTCTTCTTCATACGTTGTGACTTTCTATCTCTTTCTCACCGTCTCATCGATCTTGGATCTTCAGCATCCTGTGTAGTGAGGCCAAATTGGCTTTTGTGTGCACACTTATATTAACTAATATTATGTTGGCATTAAAATAAAATAATAATCATGTCATGGTAATATTTTACCATGATTATGATTATTTATGTAAACTGGGTTTTGTTGGTTGTGCAAATAAATTGCGTTACTATGCTCGTTTGAAATTTGAAATAAAAATTACTCAGACTACTTTTAAACACAACAGACAATTTAAAAAAATCTCTTTTTTTTAGTTTTTTTTTAATTATTTGAATGTTTTGGTTTTTAGCTGAAAGACAACGCCAAGACATCATGGTAGGGCCCAAAGTGTTAATCTATCTATCTATCTATTTCATTTCCTTTGGCCGATTTTTCAAATCCCCAGATAGAGATATCTGACAGATAAATGTACCTAACACCACCGAATGAAAAACGTTACTATGATATTAATCAAAAAGAAACAAAAAATAATTTAAAAAGCAACCAAAAAAAAAGAATTACCGACTAATTAATCTGTTTTATCATCTGAAGTCGGGCAGCCAAACTAAGTACAATATGGAACCAACCAGTAAAACTGCCCGACTTCAGATGATAAAACAGATTAATTAGTCGGTGGCACTGTACCTATGTATAGGTTATTTTGGTCATTTTTATCAATTCTTTTTTTTTTGGTTGCTTTTAAATTATTTTTTGTTTCTTTTTGAAGTCGGTTTTTTAATTTTTAAATTATTTTTTATTTTACCTTTTTTAGTATACCTACCTACCTAAAAATCAACAATATTGTTACCGTAATTTTAATTATTGAGGAGTTTGCTGATGAGAAGGTGGTTTCAGGTGCCCCATCAATCTGTATTTAGTTCTTTAGGGGTCTATTCTTTTTGGTAGAAGTCCAAAAATGAGTATTTTATTGAATTCTGGGATGCTACTCTCATATACTCATCAGATACTCATCAGATCCTTACCAAACTTTCATGCGACCACTTCGCAGCTTCCACCTTTCTATTAAAAAAAGAACTATATCAATCGGTCAAGCCATCTTCGTGTAATCGATGAACAATTGAATTGAATACAGCGTTTTGAGGAGCATTCCCGGTCCTCACTTCGAAGATCCTCATCAGATCCACATCAAATTTTTATGGAACCATTTCGGAGGTCCCACCTTTCCATTAAAAAAAGAATCATTTCAATCGGTCAAATCATCTTCGAGTAATCGATAAACAACTGGATTGATTAATGCGTTTTGAGGAGCATTTCCGTTCATCACTCCGAAGACCCTTATCAGATCCACATGAAATTTTTATGGGACTATCTTGGAGCTCCCATCTATCCATTAAAAAAAGAATCACCTTAATCGGTCAAGCCGTCTTCGAGTAATCGGTGAACATACAAAAAAAAAAAATATTAAACATACAGACGAATTGATAACCTCCTCCTTTTTTTTTAAGTCGGTTAAAAAGAAACAAAATTTAAGGGCTTTTAAATTTGGTTGGGTTCGAACTTATTCGACAGTTATCTGACGAATGAAAAATCGGCTCTAAGGGCCGAATTTTTAAATCCCTATCTGACAGATCAAATGTAACACAACCGAATAAAAAACGTCACTATAATATTTAAAAAGATAATAAATCTAAATTCCGAAAATCAAAATTTGAAGGCTTTTGAATTTGGTTGGGTTTGAACTTATTCCACAGATATCTTTTATCCGTGGAATGAAAAATCGGCTCTTAATTAACTATCTGAAATATCTCGTTGAAATATAGGGATTTCGCTCTTCCGTAGGTAAAAATATAAATATTGTACGACATTAAACTGCACAATCTAGAACCAAACTAAGCGCTAGGCTTGTATCTACTAGACAACGGAAATACCAATATCCTCTTTTTTTTTGTAAATACATACATGTAAACTATGCTTAGTTTGGGGCTAGATTGAGCTGTGTTTAATGTCGTGCAATATTTATTTATTTACCGTTTAAGGTGCGAAGCCCTAAAACATACCTATACAACCATAGACCGACCTAAATATTTCCAGTCTATGTGACCATTTAAATGAGACCTTGAGGTTTGTCTTTTACTGTTATTTGTTAAGAAAACTCTTAGAATAACGGCACAAAAGGAGGACCTCTTCTCACTATCGCATACTATGGGTAACCTTACATGTATTGAGATTCGATATTTTGGGAATTAAACATGTTTGGAATTCAACATTTTGAAACTCACTAACGGTCAAGAAAACGTCAGATGTTGCTGGTTGATTTTAAAAATAAAACCCTAAATTAAAGAACAATAAGGCGTTTTCAAACAAATAGTTTTAGATACTTACGCCTTATTTTTCTTTCTAACTAAAAAAATCTACAAAAAATATACTGAAAAGAAGGTGGTTAAATAAGGGTGCCGTTTTGTACTTCTTGAGATTTTTAGTAAAACATATATAGGTACGCGACGAATTGAAAACCTCCTCCTTTTTTTGAAGTCGGTTAAAAACTACAAACTATTGCACCCTTATTTAATCACCTTCTTTTCAGTAAGTTTTTTTTTGTAGATTTTTTCAGTTAGGCAACCTAATATACAAATTTGACACCAATTGGGTAGGTAAAAGACTTTTAAAAGATATTTAAAAATAATAATATTGAACTATTTGTTTCAGGCAACTTATTTATCATGCATTTTTATAATCTGGTCTGGGCGTCTTTCTATGACGTGTAAATGTATGTATTTACAAAATAAAAGTATAATATGTAGTATATCCGTTGTCTAGTACCCATAGTACAAGCCTAGTGCTTAGTTTAGGGCTAGATTGCGCTGTGTGTAATGTTGTGCAATATTTATTTTATTTATTTATAATAAAAATTCAGATTTTAAATTTAGAACGACCTCAGGATTACATTATCACAGCCGAAACAGATTATGTACAAAAAAAAGTGTAAGATGTTTAAGTTAGAGGTGACAATTTTAGGAACTAAACACAGCTAGATTATTTATTGAATTTTAACTAAATCTTTTTTGTAGAAAAGCTCTTGTAAAAATACAAGTTTTAAGTTACATTTTCTTGTTTTTATTTCTCACTAATTTATCTAAAGCTGGGAACAAACAACCAAACAGTCCTTACTAAAACTTGTGGCACAGTAGCTGTACTTAGCATTATCATCTAGTTCACGTTTCAAAGCGCTCCTACTACAAATACAAACAAAATTAACCGTAACCACGACAAATCCTGGCCATTACATTCAATAGCGATGTCAATAGCCCGAAACCCGACCAAGAATTGATTCCGAGATATTCCAGACGACCGCACTATCAACAATTCCGAATTGTTATCGTCGCGGAGTTAAATTTACTTGCAGAACTGGTATTCTGTTACCGAAGGTGGTAGTGGAGACGATATCACATGTAGAATGTGATAAGACTTAAGTTTCTTGTCTTGCGAACTGGTTAACACAAACTCTAACCAGCCGGATTTATAGACGAGTGAAAACATTTCTTGTAAACCACGCTTTCGACGGGGAGTCGTGGGATGAAGACGGCTCAGGATCGCTATTTGTGGCGGCGGAGAAGGCCTATGTTCAGCTGTAGGTGGATAAAGGCCGAGACAATGATGATGGTAGCCTAAGTCGTAGAGCTACGGACTCGTTCGTGTTGCGATACGTAGACTGGTAGTAACCTTAGTGGCTTGTGCAGCCACTAAGGTTACTAGTGGCTGCACAAAATGTGACAACGACACTAACAAAGGTGCAGTCTTTGTTAGTGTCGTTGTCACATTTTCACCGATCTTGGAAATCACTGACTTAAGCGTGACAAATACTTACATTATTTTATCAAAATAAATATTGGCTGACATCGTGAAGAAAGCGATATCTAATAAGATTTGCCACGGTTTGAACGCAAGTGAAATACATCGCCAATGCGAAGCAGTCTTACGTGATGTCTTACAGCCTTGCCCATATAAGAAGAGGTAATAATAATAATAAATAATAAATCCCGGGCGAACAATTTCTTATTTATCAACAACTCTATTTCTATCTCTCTGTAGTCGGGCCCTCATCAGAGGGGCCATCATTTGGTTTATCATGGTCATCATTTGGTGGTTTGAGTTTAATTTAATTTATTTATTAGCTAATGAGCTGTACAATTTTAATGCCATTCCATATTTTAGTTTTATTACACATGTTTAAAGAGGTTTATGCGAATGAAAACCATTTATTAAAGTTACCAGCACCTACATAATCAATCACTCAGTGAGGAAAAATCTCTATTTCAGGTAAACATGACGTAGCGTTTTTTGCAATTAACTTGGCACCCAACGGTAAACAAATAAATATGGAACTGTATAATGAATGCGGCCGTCTGACTGTTTCCTTTGTAGTAACTTTTGTATATTCTGTGTTACCTTATCAACGCACAATGGTGCTGGAACAAAATAGCGACAAGCATTTCTTTGACTGTTGAGTTCTACGTAACTCAACAGTCGAAACTACCCAGTGACCGAACTTAATAAATAAATAAATTCTGTGAACAACACACAGCACCATCCAGCCCTATGGTAAGCTGCTAAGCTTGTGTTACGGTGACTATTAATAGACAACGGATATACTACATGTAATTGTTTTTCTTTTGTAAATACATACATAATATTATGCATTGAAATACACCCAGACCAGATACAAATATTTATTTTTAAGCATAAATATTTGCACCCAGCGGGATTTGAACCCGCAACTTTCCGCATTGCAGCCAAGCTTTCGCCCGACGCGCCACAGATGTCGTCAAACTTATTGACATAAAACTAATTTTCCGGTTTTATTCACGTTGTATTATTTTTTTTTTTAGCATTATTGAATTTTAGCATTACAGCTTGCTAATCCGGTGAGCTATGTTTCGACTAACGTAGTGTAGGACGTCCTCAGGCGCGTTGGAGCAAAGATTTGTGCAAGACGGCTAGCACAAACTGGATGTGAGAAATAGACCTAGGTGGCGTGCAATTGGAGAGGCCTATGTCCAGCAGTGGACTGCAACATGCTGACGATTATGATGATGATTATTGATGGCTGAAGAATGCGTCCACATACGCTCGTTCCAAAGCCACGATAGTTTTTAGTGTTTCGTACCCAAAGGGTAAAAACGACTCTATTAGATTTCGCTGTATGTCTGTCCGTCCGAATGTCACCAGGCTGTATCTCATGAACCGTGATAGTTAGACAGTTAAAATTTTCACAGATGATGTATAAATGTTGCTGTTACAAAAACAAATAAAAAAAATAAAAAAAAAACTGGATACCTACTGTATTTGTATACAAGACTTAAATTGTATTCAACAAGAATTGTTTTGCAATTAAGTTGCGACTAAGAATGTCTCCTTAATTGTATTGTATTAAATCGGTATGTAATTAAATTAATTAGAAGAATAGGACCACTGGTCAAAATTTTAGGGTCAATGTCACAATTAGGTGTGATAATGGTACGGAAGCCTTCGTGTGCGAATCCCGCACTTGACCAGGTTTTTGAATTACTTAATTAGAAATCGATTCCTTGCAATCGAAAGTCTGCGTACACTGGAACTTTTTGATACATATTATGTTAAATGGGACGGTAATTTACAGTAACTTTTTTTTAACAATACAAATGATAAATATCCATCGTCTTACCTCGAGGAAGGAATACTCCTTCCAGACGTAAAGGTCATCAATCAATAAAGACAGATGGAAGAACGGGTCGCATTTTGTCTGAGCATTATCGTGTGCTGTCCAAAAGAAAGGTCACTCCATAAACAAAGCTGAAATCCTTCCACCTTCAACAATGTCATATAAACAGGTAGGATAAGTAATTTCGAAGGAAACCCCCAAATATGAGACCTGGGACCATCCCTTTATACTACACATAAATATAACGTACGGCCGTAGATGGACGATTGAATAGTTGGCAGACAGGTCTGCAGCCACCGTACCAATAGAACCGTCTAACTAAACTGAAATTTCGGAAACGATTTTGGATTTCGGATACTGTAATAGAATCTTACAAAATGTCTTTTATAGTCATTGTTGCAATAATAATTGCAAACAATACATCCAAAATAATACTTTAACTTGCAACTGAACTGCAATCTAAACTTTATTGTCTCAAAAAATGTACGAAAAATATAATGCTGGCTTATTAGTAAATACCTCGACTTTAATTCCGAGGGTCGTGGGTTTGAATTGTGAGGAAACCGACATGTCCTAAGCCTCCTCACGGTCCGAAAGTATGGGACATTCGCCATTCTAGAGTACGAGGTACCCGTGACGTCTTACTGACCCCTCTAAGCGGGAGGCCCGCGCCAAACAGTGGGATAAATTTTCTGGCTATTTTTTTTTTTTAATTATTAGGTACTGCAAATAATCGGCCGATTTAAAATCTTCGGTCTGCATTCGTCTTAAATATACCTAACTGAGCGTGAGCATTACATTGTAATACATGTTACTTGGCACTTTGGCACAGACAATGGATGACAAATTTCAACCTAATTTTTCAGCGCATAGGATTGATTTTACAGTGAATTTTTGGAGTATAAAATTGATGGTTTAAGTAATAATGTTCTCGCAATTTTAGTAGATCGCAAGCTCATGATTGGCTGACTTGCGTCAATATGGTGAACATTCGTTCGTATGATTGGCGTTTTTTAAATAAACTTTGGTTCAAATAATGACTGGCTGAATCACATTAGTACAGTCAGTATCAGTAGATGACTTCATTCAGATTATAATGAGTAGAAATTTTAATAATCATAATGTGTTGTTCGACTTTTGATGCTGATTTTACACTAAGATATTATGCAGACTATCGATTAATATGGATGTGCCGATCTATATTTACTAAGTACTACTAATCGAGGCTTGATATCCACGTCCACACTTACTTATCTTATTTATTATAAACACGAAACTTTATAATTATGTATGTACGTATGTCTGTATGCGACTTTGTTACTCTTTCAAGCAAAAACTTTTGAACCGATTACACTGAAACTTAGAATATATGTAGCTGGATACCAGGAATAAAACATAGGCTACTAACATACTTTTTATACTGATATTCCCCTAGAAACGGGACTTGTGCGTGTGAAACCGCAGGACGCAGCTATTAATAATTAAAATAATTAAAGGTGTGTTGCGATTGATATTCATAATATTCACAACATACCATAACATATTCTATCTATCATTATGACGTCATATCAGTAAGCCAATTTTCCATGCATAGTCTGTACAAACTCTTAAAGTTGACGTAAGTCTGTCAACTAAAGACTCACAGTCCACAAGGATGGTAGCTCTAAATTATTTTTTATGGGACAGTATTATAACAAGTAAAGCACTTATGTTTTGATTCTATATATTTGTTTCTGTAATGTATTTACCTAATTTGGGTTTATAGGGGTCGTGGTCATTTAAATATTTGACAAATAGCCGTACTTGGACGTTCTTAAAAGAGGCTCGACCAGGAAATGCTTCATATCATTCCATTATCTCACTTCTTACTAATATTATAAACGCGATAGTTTGTATGTATGTCTGTATATGACTTTGTTACTCTATCACGTAAAAACTACTGAACTGATTGTTATGAAACTTGGAATATGGGTAGCTGGAGATCTGGAATAACACATACTTTTTATCTTGATGTACATTATAAATGCGAAAGTTTGCCAATATTAACAAGACAAATCATCGAACCAACTTTCCCCCAACGACCAACAAGTCTCGAGCTTCGACCGAAGTCAATGGATTACCATTTTTCTATTTTTTTTGACTTTCTTTGTTTCTTTTCGTGTAGTATTGTGGCTCACCTAGTGTTAATCTTTTAGGTCGCCCTAAGGCCTCTAACTTGACCCAACGATTGCTATCAGAGACGAAATGAAATTAACCTTGGGTCATTCAGCGGGGGAATGCAGCATGCATTCTTGGGTCGTTTGTGCCGGGTGCTTCGCGAGGCGGGCTTTTTGATTAGGTTCGGGGTTTGAGTTAAGTTTTTTTTTTTTTTGTATTTTTTTTTTTTTTTTTTATTTAATGTTTAGTTGTTTCCAATGTTTTATTTGTATTGTATTAATTTATTTGTATTTTAATTCAATTCTTTGTGATTTGTTGATTTAATTTATGCAATAAATAATTTTATTATTTACCTTGGGACTGATTTCATAGAATTCTCGACTGCACTAAATTATGGCAAATGGCTAGTAGCTTTTCAAAATCGACTCGATGGTTCTGTATATACCTACTTATTATTGACCCTCCTACCCTCCTACATGTTCCTACGAGTAGGCATGTAAATTACCGGCCAGTCGGCGTAAAGTGACCGACCACTCGCTAGGTACGTATTTTGGATCGTAAAACAGACATATGGCTCAATCGCGGAAAAACATTGCCAACTTGATACTGACATAGATTACAGGTTTTATTTTGTGGTAAGAATTTTTTAAAGAATTTTGAACTATTTTTGGATTGTAATTGTAATACAGCGTATTTTGGATTTAGATAATTGACCGAACGAGCGAAGCGAGTGAGGTCCAGTGTAGACGGGCCTGGCGCTTGTATCTTTGTATCTTTGTATCTTTGTATCTTTGTATGTTTGTTCGACGATAACTTGAGTATCGTTGCTTCGATCTTCATGAATTTTGGTATGCGCGTAGTTTAGGTCCATAGAATTTATGAGTTCGAAGATGAGCCGGATCGGTAGGGGGGTTGGGGAGATAGGGGGTGCAAAAAGAGAAAATAATCAAGTTCTAAAAATGTGTCAATAGATGGCGCTCAACATACCTCCTAGATCGCGGTATCGTTGCGTTTGCTTGCGATAAATACTCCAAGATCTGACATTTTTGTAGGGAATGTTAACGTCTATTAGTGATCAAAGTAAATAATTCATGTTTATGTTACAAATTGTGGTCGATTGTCGTAAATCTATACTAATATTATAAAGCTGAAGAGATTGTTTGTTTGTTTGAACGCGCTAATCTCAGGAACTGATGGTCAGATTTGAAAAATTCTTTTTGTGTTTGATAGTCCATTTATCGAGGAAGGTTAAAGGCTATATTACATCCCGCTACGACTGATAGGAGCGGAGCATCCATGAAATATGTTGCAAAAACGGGAAAAAAATCCCCCTTTTCCGAGATTCTGTCGCGTGCGCTGAGTAAACGGTCAAAGTTACATAAAAACCATTTATGAGAAAATTCTTCCTCTAAATAGGATCTAATAAATAGTCCGCGACAGCATATGTCTAACTCTTAAGGTTGACTCAATATAACATCTTTTAGAGTAATGAAATTTATTGTAGAACAATGCATTGTTTCCGAAGGTAATTTTGTAAATATGATATTAATCCTTATCCAAATAAATACGTTATTCATTAAAAGTATTTAATTTTAAACATAATTGTCCTTAACATCACTTGATTTCAATGAATATCTCACGAGATATTACAGTTTTAAAATAACTCCACAATAAATAATTAATAAGTACCAAGCGTGCATATACATATTATACACGTAGCGGGCGACGATGATGAGGGTGGCCAGCCAGCTCTGTGATCATGCCGTGCGGCTCAATCGGTCGGCTCCATGCGAGACGGTAGTGTCACCAAACTGCAGTGCTTTTTAATAATTATTTTGCAATATCTCATTGTACTTTTGATTCTTAATATTTTGTTTTATGTTGGTAATTAATATTTTAAAGAGGTTACGTTGGTAACATGTATGTATGTATGTATTTTGGGGGTCATCTCAGAAACTTCTAGACCTATTTCAAAAATTCTTTCACTAATAGAAAACTACATTATCCAGATGTGACATAGGCTACTTTTGATCCCAATATTCCCTCGAGATCGGGACTTACGCAAGTGAAACCGCGGGACGGCAGCTCTGAAAAATAAAGTCGTGTATTTCTATTTCTAACTCAACAACCCGTAAACCGATATGAATGAAATTTGGTACAGGGTAGAAATAATATATAGGGTACTTTGAATGATCGTACGGGTTAAGCAACACTTGGTACAACATACGTGATGGGTGAAAAAGAGCAGGTGACCCGATATTCATAAACTTGGTACAGGGTTGGTTTAGAGGTAGAAATATTATATAGTACTTTGAATGATCGTTAAGCAACACCTGGTATGACATACGTGAGGGATCATTAACGTTTCGTGATAGGAAGTTACGCGGGTGAAACCGCGGGGCGCAGCTAGTAAGGAATAATTCTTTTTGTGTTATCGTTTTTACACGACTGCCAAAGGAAGTGTTATGTTTTTGCCGTAAGTGTATGTATGTATGTATGTGTGTGACCTATTTTTGTGCCGTCGTAGGGCCTAAACGGCTAGGCCGATTTAGATAAACGATACGTGGTTAGATTCGTCATGACCGCGTGAGTGACATAGGGTACATTAAAATAATAAATAAATAAAAATAATGATGTAAAACGCTATTAACCAATATTTGTAAAGACCATAAAAAACAGAAAACGCTTAACATTGTTCACTCAAACAATATGTTTTATTCTTTCCTAAATTTACATTTGAAAAGTATTGCTTGTAAAGTTTTACAATTAAGTTTTAAAATTTATTAATTGTAAAATTATCGTGTCCCGCCCGACTGCATCCACCATTCCTAAAGCTACTATAAGCATCTTGTTTTTCACTTTTCTGTTAAAACTGCAGTCGGGTTTTTTATTTTTTTAAATATTTTTTTACTTGTCTTTCGTTATATTATTCGTTTAATAATAATTCTTATTTTGTAAAAAAATAAAGCTGTTTGTGTTAAAATCCTACAAAAAACAAAATCTCTGTAAATGGATTCTCGTGAGGTCTCAGTTCGGGGCGAACTACTAGTAGTAAAATAAATTAAAATATATAAATTTTGCACAACATTACACATATCGCAATCTAACCCCAAACTAAGCACTAGGCTTATACTATGGGTACTAAACAACGGATATACTGTATATTATACTATTTTGTAAATACATACATATTACACATAAATAGACACTCAGAGCAGATACAAAGATCCACCCAGCGGGAATCGAACCCGCAACCTTCTGCATTGCAGTGATAATAAAGTCCAAAGGGGGTAAGTCGACCAGGCGAACGAATAACTTTTGTGCTACGACTCCGAACATATTTTATTTTTCCGCTGTTACGATTGAGATCAATGACGGTCAGTTCCTTTATCGTTAATAAATAAAAGTAAAAGTCAAGATAAAAGCTAAAAGTAACGTCACAAAACTAATTTAGCTTCAGGAATCAGGGACCCTACCGCGTAATTCCAATCGAGTTCAACTCGACGTCGTTTTAGTAATATGCTGTTGTCGATAACGGGGTTGAAGAAAGCTCCCGCGCAAGGAGCAAGCAGAATTGTCGACGTTAAAGCCATAGTCAATTTCTGCTCGCCCTGATATCGACAGCATCATAGTCCCAAAACGACGTCGAGTTGAATTCGACAGAAGTTACGCGGTAACCAGGTTGTTATTTTAGTTATTAAATATTATTTAGACATTGCTTACGACGCATGAAGAAACTGGTGCATTAATTTCTTCGTCTGACTGTTAACTTTACTGAGTTAACAGTCAGACGAAGCGATTCTACAATAATATAGTAAGTACGTAAGTTTTCCCCAACTCCTAGGGGATGTCTAGTCTCGTTACATAGTGCCTTAGACCAAATTACCCGCGCAGTCGGGGGTGGCGCTAGTCTACTAGCGCACCTACAAATTTCTACAGGTTGATCTTTAGTTTTTCAATTCTCCGCCTGAATAGGTAAGTTGGTCGCTTTAAGAATCTACCTTCATGGTCGGAAACTCCTGTTTGGCGAGATAATTGTTTCTTTTATAAACTGAGAGAATAAAGTATTTCGCTTTAGTTAAAAATTGTTCGAGGAAGTTTCAAGATTTATGGGTGACTAGCAGCGCCCAGCAGTTTAACCCGCGTATTTCCCGTTTCTGGGGGTTTATCGGCATATAAGCCTATGTGTTATTTCCGGTATCTAGCTACCTATATTCCAAGTTTCATCGCAATCGGTTTAGTAGTTTTTGCGTGAAAGAGTAAAAAAGTCACAAACAAACAAACTTTCGCGTTTATAATATTAGTAAGAAGTACCTAAGAAATAAGATCTTAGAAGTAGTTAAGTATTTTAAAGTTCCTAGTTTTCTAGTCAACAAGAATTCTGTTATTCTATGTACATTTTAAGACAGTGTCTAAGTATTAAGTAGGTAGGTCTTGAAGCAGAATGTCATTTTGCAAGAATGTCGTCGAGAAAATTTGTTCGTTTCGCATATTTATTCCGAATCGATTTACTACGCTACGCCATCGGACATCGTGACAGCTGCTGCTCTTAGACCAATTTTCAAAATACTGCTTGGCGTTGTAGTAGGTGGTAAAATACAGACACAAAAATTCAGGGTGTGTGTCCAAACGCTAGTGGTTTAGTCGAGAACTAGTTAAAATGTTATTCGGATTAAGTAAAGATGCGTAGTTCGAATCTCGCCCTACGGCCACCATTCGTTATGTTTCTGTAGCTCTTCTTACTTCTTCTTACTAATATCATAAACGCAAAAGTTTGTATGTATTTATGTATGTATGTGACTTTGTTACTCAATGCATGCATAATCTACTGATCTGATTGCGATGAAACTTGGAATATAGGTACTTAGCTGGAACCGTGGTATAACACCAAGGCTAATTTTTATCCCGATATTTCTGCAGGAACAGGACTTACGCGGGTAAAATCGCAGGGCGCAGCTAGTATATTCATATTTCTAAGAACAATAAACTTTGGAATCAAAGTCAGGGCATCTACCATTAGTCGAAACATCGATTTGTAATGATCGTAATTGATTAATTATTAAGAATTATGAACCAACTATAATTACAGCAGAGAACTTATGAAATGATATCCCGATCATACCACGTCCTAATTACGTGTTTGTTATTTTCGAGGAAATTTTCTTAATCTGTAAGGAAATTACATCTTTATGTATTACTAGCTGCGCCCCGCGGTTTCACCTGCGTAAGTCCCGTTCCCGCAGGATATCGGGATAAAAAGTAGCCTATGTGTCAATCCAGGTCCCCAGCTACCTATATTCCAATTTCATCGCAATCGGTTCAGTAGTTTATGTGTGAAAGAGTAACAACCTCACATACATACATATACAAGATGTAACGGGTAAGTCCTTTTAATCCGAAAGGGAGTTGTTCTAGACGTCTAGGCGAACAACTTTTGTTCTATGACTTTTGGAAATTCGAAGTGCTTTTCGAAAATTTTAAGTGTAAAGTTTACTTGAAGATCAGCTTTTTCTTAGAGTTCGAGGTCATTGACCTTATGTTGTCCTTTCATTTAGTTTGGTCTACTACAATCAAACCTTAAATTACCTTTATTTTCAAAAACAGCTGTTTTTTCAGTGAAACATAATCTCAAAATTTTCAAAAAAAAAGGTTTGAATTTTCAAAAGTCGTAGAACAAAAGGTGTTCGCCTAGACGTCTAGAACAACCCCTTTTCGGATTAAAAGGACTTACCCGTTACATCTTGTATACATACTTACATACAAACTTTCGCGTTTATAATATTGGTAAGATAATTACATCTGTGGTATATATTAATAAGGGAGAGATTATTGAAACTATCATGTTGCTTGTTTGTTGGCGAATTTAATAAGGATACTAAGATTCTAATAATATTTCATTCTTCACTACAATCGTGCTATTTTTACAAATACGCAAACGAGTTCTATAATCAAGAGGGCGAGGCAGTGGTCATGTCCTTCTCCATGTCTTATGACTCCATAACATATCGGCTCATGGTCTAAAGACCGATCGCAGATAGCAAACTAAAGAAAAAAAAAAAAAAAAAAATTTTTTTTTTACAAATAAGTACCTACGACGGATTCGTTGAAATCGAGTGTTATCTCAGTTTGTAAAGTTATAAAATATTTGATGTTAAATAACACTCTAATTCGGTAGTACTTCATGAATTTAGAAATTGTCAATTAAAAAAAAAAACCAAGTCTCAAGCCCGAAGTCCCTTGAGCCACGACCGCATAGGCTTGCTTAGCGCCTTTAGACTAGCGAGTTACCCAACTAAAACTTTGCGACCGGCCGCACTAAGCGCTCGGCGCCTAGCTGTTGTATCTATTCAGAACGCAAGCCACTAGGCGCTAGGCGCTAAGCTAGGCGCCTACCTATGCGGACGCAGCCGTAGTAGCTGCACCGACCCACGTAACCTTTTCGTAATCTAATTAAGGACCCATTCGCACTGTACTTAAATACGGAAACATAAAACCCACCTGTCGAAATGTCTCGATAGATTCATAGAAATCGACAGTCGCAAACAAAAGCGTCAATTGAAAGAAAAGGAGGAAAGTAATGAATGTCCTACAAAAAAGACGGAAGGGACAGATAAGGCGCTCGTATACGTACGACTTTTTGATCCGATTTATTTTGGTGTCACAATTAATTATAATTATATTATTATTATTATATTATTAGGAGCCTGTAGTGTCCCACTGCAAGGCAAAGGCCTCTCTACTCCCCTTCCATAGCTCTATAATTATATGCAAATTAAATTCTTTGAAAATCTAAGAAAAAATAGTCGGCCATTCTAGTGTCAACAGATAACGTCATCCATCGAAATGTGAGAATGACGTCATCTGTTAACTTCAGAACGGCATACCTACTAGTATAAAGCAGAAAGTAGCCCGGCTAGCGTATTCTCGAGAGCAAGTATTTTTTAAGTACAACGATCGTTTTCATGGTCAAACGATTCGTTCTCGCTATAAAAACTATCGATGTATATAATAATAAACGGTTCTTTAAAATGAAAAATAGTGAAAGAAATCTAATATTTATTTTTAAAAACCTATTCAACGATACCCATCTTGACATACGTTGACAATTTTGGATTTTTTAATTTTGACAATATGGCGTCTGGTTGTGACAAAAGTTAATTTGGATTAGTGTCATGTCTTTAGTGTCACTCGCCAGATTAAGACGAATCGATTGACGTAAGAATCATCAAAATCGGTCCACGCGTTTGGCCTCTAGAACGCCACATAGAAACATACATACATACATAGACCGATAAACACATTACCCTCCTTTGCGTCGCGCAGTCGGGCAAAAAGTACTCTCTCACAAGCGAATCTCGCGAGCCCGTGTGACTCGTGCTTTTTACGTACGATTATCGAAACTCGGATGGTTGGGTCCAGCCTAAAAAGGGACAGAAATAGGGACAGATAAATTAATGAAGCAAACGGGCAGTCATTAAGTTCAGTTTACAGGATTCACAGTGTCACTGCCGATGTGACACTGACAGAATAAATTTTCTTAAATGTTAACTTCAGAATTTCGATAGGAACTGGCCTACTGGGGTTTGTTAGGCTTATTTTTAGAGACTGATTTTTTTATAACACTTTTGCTTGCCATGTTACACTTTGTGTGTCTAATTAGTCTGTACTTCTTATACTTCCCGTGTATTAGTGTGGCTGTTAGTTTTCAGGTCGCCGTCTAATTTAACTTAACGACGGCTATCAGAGATAACAACTGGGACCAATAATTATTTATTGCCACACAAATTATCGATCGATAATTAATGATCGGTTGGTGGTAACAAGCCGGGGAGCCTCGCACCTAGACAATTTTGCTTGGTAGAGTAGCTTTAATCAGCACTGTATGAACAGTCCCATCTTACTAAAATTATAAACGCGAAAGTTTGTAAATATGTATTATATGTATGTATGTGAATTTGTTACTCTTTCACGCAAAAACTACTAAGCCAATTGCGATAAAACTTGGAATATCGGTATCTGTATCTGGATACCGCAAATAACAAAAAGACCACTTTTTATTCGGATAATACCGAGAGAACGGGACTAACGCGAGTGAAACCGCGGGGCGCAGCTAGTTTATAATAAACTAGCTGCGCCCCGCGGTTTCACCCGCGTAAGTCCTTTTCCCGCGGGAATAACGGGATAAAAAGTAGCCTATGTGTTAATCCAGGTCCCCAGCTACCTATATTCCAAGTTTCATCACAATCGGTTCAGTAGTTTTTGCGTGAAAGAGTAACAACCCACATACATACATATATACATGCAAACTTTCGCGTTTATAATATTAGCAAGATGTTGCACGTCCTTACATACAGTGCTATCTAGCCCCAAACTAAGCAATAAACTTGTACTATGGGTACCTACTACATAACGGACATACTACATTATACTTTTAACAAATAACGATGTGTTTCGGTTGTTTTCTACCCGTAATTAAGTTGTTGAGAACATTAATCACCTTTCATTATAAAAAAAGATTTTTTTCCTGAAAATGCTTCCAATACAGTCGGTTGGAAAAGCGAGTAAAAAAGAAATACTGTTAATTAGAAAGAAAACTCTGAGAAAAGTTGTGGAAGGAACTTAGCGACTTGTAGTATGCTACAAGTCTATTAAAATATTATACATACAGTGTGTTTGTATACTATCTCACCGATTTTTTGTAATATTTGATTGATAAATTTGTATCTGAATAGAATCAATTCCATTATAAGTTGCTAAAAAGAACGTAATAAATAAATCTATAATATTTAAAAAATACGGATTGTTCTCATAAAGACAGATTCCCAAAAAGACATATTGTTCTTTACCATTAATTTTATGTAGGTTTCCAATAGAAATGGGTTTTTCAAAATTACACGAAACCGCGAGATCCAGCTACAAATAATATAATTTTCTTACAGATTTTATGTTAAAAACAGAAAGATTCCATTTTCAAACATAACGTACCTGTATGGATCCTGTACAAATTTCGTTTTTTCTGCATGAAACAGGGGCGTGTCGTCAAACTGCCAATGTCAAGTTTTTCTATTTTTTTAAGACCCATTGCAAATCAAAGCACGCTTCTCGACCGGTTTGTAACAAAATGATCATCAGATTAAATCTCATCACAGTACCAAAAAAATTATAAATTAAAATTCAACAAAGGTAAACAAAAACACAAGCAAGCTTACCTATTTCCTGTACCTTAAGAAAATACTTTGAAGATACCAATTGTATGAACGAAATGTTAATTAAGGCGCGCTCTGTCCTCCGAACTCATTTGGCATTCCCTGTGAATAAGGCCCCTTCACTGTTTGTTCTTATATTTCAATTTACTCTGTAGGTACTCTGTTCGTGATTGTTTTCAAATAATGTTTTTTAATTTAAATTGATTTTGTGTCTGGGACAGTTTGCTTTAATGCAGGAAGCTTGGTAAAGAAATGTTGTAGTATTTTCTTCTGTTTTCGTAAGTTTGTTTTGGAATAAAACTCATTGACGGTATTAATTGCGTTGGTTTTATTATCCGTTTTATTTCAATGCCGATTTGATGTTTCAGAGCCTATTTCAAACTCCTTTTTTGGAGTACTTAGACCTGCGATTAAAATCGTAAAATGAGTTTTAATTCAAATTTTTATTTTAAAAAATGCAATTTTGTGAGTAATTTCCCAAAAAATTAGACTTTGGAACTGATTAAGCACGGCCATCTGAGCTGTGTTTGAAATGATTCACTGTCAAGCGACCATTGTGTTAGCATAGCAGTGTTTAGCCCATACTGCTAGTGTTTTAACAAAGTGAGGGGGCTTGGCGACAAAATCCGTTTGAACGTCCATTCGAATACGATTTCTCCTTCTAATCGTCTTTTGTTTTAAGTCAATGTTCTACTTCGATTGTCTTTTAAGTTATTTTTCGATCATATTTTGTTTACCTCACCGCATGCTGCCACTCCAGTATGAATTCTATTTATCTGCGAATGCTTATTTGAAAACTCATTGCGGAATCCGCCGTGAGATGATTGTGAGTTTTTTCTACAGAATTGCCAGGCTGTACTGTATTGTTCTGTAAGTACTGAAATGCGTGCAAATGCCCTCACTTCACGTAATGCCGATGATCGTGCGTGAGACGTAAGGCTACCGAGAGAAATGCAACCGTAGTCATCCCTCCGATGATGATGATGATGACTGTACTTTACAATGGTGAATTTTATCCGCAGAAAACCGCAGGAAAATCATAAAAGCAACGTTTCATTTCTCAACTTTGTCGATAGATATCTTAAGTTGTTTTCTTTATCGGTCCCGTAGGAGGCAAGTTCTGAAGGTGTCATGTTAATTATTCATGCGACATTTCCCTGTTTTGGCTCCTACTGTTTCCTTTGCGGTTGCCGGTTTGTTTTCAAAATTGAATTCGCTGTTTGTGATATTTGTGACTAGCTGTTACCCGCGACGTTGTCTGCGTATAAATGGTGCATAGCCGACTTTTTCGATCACTACACGAGTTCTACTAATTGGATTTCGATGTAAAGTATACCACGGGGTTCCTCGAAAATAGAACTACTTATCCAATATTGAAAACCAGATTGCAATCGAATTAGTTGTTTTTAATTATATAAGGTACAAATAGGGTAACAGACAGGCAGACTTGAATTTTAAAAGTTAAGTTTGTTCTACTACTTTTCCTAAGTCCCGTAGACAACTTTTTTTTATATTTACTTCCAAGTACAGACTTTTTGTCCCTCTTCCTTTTTTATGAGTTAGATAGGTACAGAGCTTGGTTTTCTTGTTTGGTTTGTAAATAGAAAAGTTTGTGTTTCGAATTAATCTTGACTGTGGTTTAATGTGTACAACACACATGCGATACTTAGTGTGTTTTAAGGGTAGGTTTTACATACTATGTTCGAGTTTCTATAAATTATTTCAGAGATAGATCGATTGGGGGTAGCCTTTGGGCGCTGCGAAAAAACTTGGAAGAGATCACCCATAGGCAATGAGAGCGCCTATTGTGTCATTTTAGTTTTATTTTTTTCTTAGTACAATTTGCTTATATTTTTGCTTTTAAATCAATAAAGCGTTTATTTATCTATCTACTAGCTGCGCCCCGCGGTTTCACCCGCGCAAGTCGCGATCCCGCGTTGTTCGAACACCTACCTACCGCAATGCAAAAATCCACACTTAAACGGTCGCCCATTGAAGTACTGTTGAAGCCAGGCGCTGCCGCGCCTGGCATCATCAGTACTTCCCTGTACATCCGTTTAAGTGTGGATTTTTGCACTGCAGTAGGTAAGTGAAGTAAGGTAAAGATTGTATGTCAGTATCCTGCGGGATTCTAGGGATCAAAGTAACCTATGGTACTCTTCATCATTTAAAGTATCGCTATGCAAATTTTGATCCAATAAATAGTTATCACCCGCGTAAGTTTTGGGATCAAAAGTATTCTATGTTACTCTCCATCATTTAAACTATCCCTCTGCAAATTTTCATCCAATAAAAAGTAATCATCCGCGTAAGTCCCGATCCCGCAGGATTTTCGGGATCAAAAGTATCCTATGTTACTCTCCATCATTTAAACTATCCCTATGCAAATTTTCATCCAAATCGGTCGAGCCGTTTGACCGTGAAGAGGGAACAAACAAACAAACAAATAAACAAACAAACAAACAGACTTTCGGATTTATAATACGGATTTATAATTTTAGTAAGATATTAGTAAGATTAAACGAAAACACTGTTTTGTCTTGTTTTGGATACAAGCTGGATACAAAATTGTTTTATACGTGAATATTTATTGACACATACCACTCGACCCATACTCGACGCCGATCAAAGTGTTCAGTGCAAAAAGTGATGAAGTACCATTAATTATCCATGTCAGCTTAGACCCCATGTCTAGAGGAAAAAGCTTGCTACGTCTATCTTTAATTCTGATTAAAACTAAGTCGTAGATTTCATTGGTTTTTTTCTTTGAACTACTGTAAATGCAATATTCATAGAACACATAAATTTTGACTTTGAGAATAATACATGGTCCGTGGCCAGCCGGGATTCGAAAACACGACCTTTGGAATTAAACTTGAGGTATCTACCATTCGACCAATATAACACCGTTTATAATTATATAGATAACATATAAAAATATTTCCTACTTAATAAAACAGAAGTCCTAAATATTAGCCCACGTTTTTCCCTGTACCTACCTACGAAACCCTGAAAGAAACACCTGAAACAAAAGCAGTTATAAATAAAATAGTACCGTTAACGAAATAGCTTTACAGCTATTAACTACCACCGTTTTAAAAACGTTATTTCTTCAGAATTACAATACAGGTAGGTACCTAACCGTTCTTTTTCTTATACAAACCTGCATTTTTCCCTATTTTTTTCTTAACTGCGACTCCTAACTAATGGAAAGCAATAATCATTTGCTCGAAAACGAACGCAAAGTGCTTACTTTTCAAAGAAATTCAGCTTTTATAAATGTAAGTGGGTAGATTTGAATAAAATAAAAGTTTATATAGTGTGGAGGAGTAGAGAGAATAGGTACTTTGTTTTACAAAGTGGTCTAGAATTCGTTTTCTGTTAACCTCAGGGGAATGTAAATATTTAGTGTGTTGTAACAAATATGTATGTCGTGTACCTACTTACCAACTTAGGATTTAGAAACATTAAGGCCTCTATATGCGCTAAACTGAAAATCCCTGTCGGATACATTAGTATTTTAACGTAGAAATTTGTTAATTATTTTCTGACGCAATGTTTTGCAAAACATTGCTCAGAATATAATCAACAATTTTCGATGAATCCGACAGGGATTTCAGTTTATTGCTTATATGGGCCTTAAGGTTCGCGTACACTAGCAGAGTCCAGAAGTACGGTAGAGTTAAAGTGACGGATTGTCCCACTGTCGGGCAAGGGCATCCTCTTTGAGGGGTACTTAGTAAGACGGCAGAGAAGTCTACTTCAGATTGGCGAATGTCTCATGCTTTTGGACGGTGTTAAGTCACATTTAAATCATTTTTTGGTAATAATAAGTTCTAATTCTATTAAATTACTAAAGTTATTGAATAAATAGTCCTAGAATAGCAGTTTCTACGCGATGTTTGCCATCACCGCGCACCGTAAGAACGATTTTAATAGTGCAATTTAAATTTTCAAACATTGGTCGGCCGGGATTCGACCCCACAACTCACGAATGAAGGTTGGGGTAATATCTACCATTAGACCAACACCGCACTTTCGACCAAAGTATTTGCTCAGATCCAGATCTCGTTTTATGTTCAATCTTAAATCTCAACTTTAAACGCTTAATTGTTTGTATTGTATATTCCATCTTACCTACGTCTTTTAATATATACAAAGTTCTACTTACGCAGAAGAAATAATTGGCCGAGTTTCAGAATTTTTCTGTTATAACAAGAAGCGAGACAATTGTATATTCAAATACGCACACAAGAGTACTTTGAGATTTCTTTATAAACGTGTAATCTTTTCGTAATTTTGATATCCTTCTATATACTCACTTAACCAACTTTAATAAAAGGAGGTTCTTCTATGTTTTCTTTTTTTGTTATTTTACTGGTTTGAGGTTTGGTTTGGTTTGGTTTGGGTAATCTATTCGGATTAATATATTTATTTGTCTGTACGATACCAGTTTTTTACGTCCTTCATTTACACATCTGAAATTCACTAGCTTAATCCCTGTCATGCTATTAGGGTTATTTTTATTTCTTATCGGTTGTCAACCGATTATGGCCATTAGAAAATTAAGCCAGTGTCAAGTATTATTAATATACTAGCTGCGCCCCGCGGTTTCACCCGCGTAAGTCCCGTTCCCGCAGGAATATCGGGATAAAAAGTAGCCTATGTGTTAATCCAGGTCTCCAGCTACCTATACTCCAAGTTTCATCGCAATCGGTTCAGTAGTTTTTGCGTGAAAGAGTAACAACCTCACATACATACTTACAAACTTTCGCGTTTATAATTTTAGTAAGATTATGCAAGCTATTTGCATCGAAACAGTCAAGTCGTCATATTTAAAGGCAAGTCTAGGGAATCATTTGTAAACACGGTGGCCATTTACAAAGATTGATCACATAGAGCTTTGTGTTGTTTTTGTAATATTTTTGTGATTGATCAAATAAAAGTGTTATCTATCTATCTAGCTTTGGGGACAACACTAAGTCCATGTTTCGCACCGATTTTCACTTTGATTCCACTTGTATGTACACCTTCACGAAACTAAATTGATTAATATGCCCCCGAAATTAAACAATTTGCACGCATTTGGACTAAGTTTCACAAAAAAAAAAAATTTTGCAACATATATCCTTAACGCGTTCCCGCCAAAACTCCCTGTTAGGGTTGTATAGGCCCTTAATACACCTTGCCAGCTTGCTAGAGTCGGTGATTGGTCACTACCCAACTACCACATTGTATAATGTATAACAAACTGCGAACTTCTAAGTCCTCTCGCCGGTGCTCGTTTTAAACTGAATATCCATCGTCGGACATACGCCGCTCAATCAAATAGCTGACAACCGCTGACACTCAGATCCGAAAGCTCCGAAGCATCGAGTCGATTTTGAATCGCTTCTCGCCATTTGCCATAATTTAGTGCAGTTGAGAATTCTGTGAAATCAGTCCCAAGGTTGTTATCTCTGATAGCAATCGTTGGGTCAAGTTAGAGGCCTTAGGGCGACCTGAAAATTTTACAGTAGGTGAGCTACAACACTACACAAAAAGAAACAAAGAAAATCCTCAAAACAGAGAGAAACATGGTAAAAAAACTAGGTAAATAATATGATAGATCAGAACACAAATCTATTTCTATCGATGGCCGCATCATCACTTGATGGTGGATGAGATTGATCATCTCATACCTATCAGGTTTCCGAACCTCAAACGGTCAAATAGGAAACGAACCAAAGCCGCGATGCACGGTTAATGAATGGTAAATGAACCAACACTAACATATTAATATCTAATTTACTGCCGCTTGCAAAGAGCGGTGAAAGGGTTGGCTGCACACAGCACGATTCGCAGTGATACTAGTCAAATGTCGGGACTAAAAACTAAATGTTAATTTTTAACATAGTTAATAATAAGGAAACTTTGTAAGATCACTCGCTCGTCCGTTTGTATGTGTGTCCGTCTGTCTTTTAGATAAATTTATGTAATATTTGCGGTGACAACTTTCTGTTAATCAAAAAAATGGATCCAATTATTGACCGAGAGCAAGCGAAGCGAGAGCGAGCATTTCTGCTTCAAATGTGGTAATAAAATATTGTGCCTGTCAGTATGTTGCTTTTCTTCCAACAACTCGTTTAATCTTCACTAAACTTAGTATATAGGTGCTTTAGATTTCTTCGTTGTTTAAGGGATCTTTGATATCACCTACTAAGGGGGCTACTCGCACGTACGAGTTCCTCGTTAGTATCTTGATTTCCGCACTGAATTTCACTATAAAAACGATCGGAAGTCATCAAGCTATCACGAAGTTGGGATTAAGTGAGGCAACTGGCTGACACTTGCAATTTGTTGATAGCCCGATAGTCTCGCGCGGTTATAATAGAATGGTAGACTTCAATCGGCCGATTAAGGTTGGCTCACAGGCAGCGACGAATACGATGCAATCATAGAGATATCTTATCTTACTAATATTATAAACGCGAAATTTTGCATGTAAGTATGTATGTATGTGAGGTTGTTACTCTTTCACACAAAAACTACTAAACCGATTGCGATGAAACTTGGAATATAGGTAGCTGGAGACCTGGATTAACACGGAGGCTACTTTTTATCCCGATATTCCCGCGGGAAAGGGACTCACGCGGGTGAAACCGCGGGGCATAGCTAGTTTATAATAAAGTTGAGACCAACGGGGCTAGTAATTTCAAAAGTGCACTAAAAAGAAACAAGGGCGAGACGGACTCGCGCACGAAAGGTTCCGTTTTAGGAATGATTTATATTAGACCGTTTCCCGGCCGTGCCGGGTCCGAGCTTCGTCGTCTGTTGCTCGGCCGCCACTCGGTTGCAACAGACCGATGGACTGCTGGCCGAGCAATGGACAAAGAAGCTCGGCCGGGTGACGGTCTAATATAAATAATCCCTAATTCGTTACGAAAAAACACGTTTTGTTGTTTGTTGTTATAGCGGTAACAAAAACACATCATCTGTAAATTTTTCCATCACGGTTCATGAGATACAGTAGCCTAACAGAGAGGCAGAGAGACGGAATGTGGAGTCTAATTAAAAGGGTCCCTTTTTTACCCTTGGTTACAGAACCCTAAAAAAATGAAATACAATAAAAAACTACTTTTTAAACCGATTTATTAGAATCTGTGTAATCTAGTCTAATTAATAAAAATCTTAAGTCGAGCAGGTTAGATATTTTGTTTTTTTTTTGTTAATTAAGTTATCAGACGGAGCCGAATAAAGAAATCTCTTTCATCAAAATTGGTTAAAATAATCGTCAGTGACTTTATAGGAAAGAGGAAGAAAGGCCCATTAAACAACAGTTTTATCTCATCCAAGTCTATAACAAGCCTGTAAGACCTAACTTTCAGTAGCCTCCGAGGCCCCGTTTACTTGAGACCTAAATAATAATGCGTCCGTTATCAAAATCTCGTTGATTCTAACAAATACCGTAGGGAACACTAAAACAGATAGAACTTTTGTTACTGAGATGGATCTGTTTGAAATGAACTCTAATTAGGAAAATTACATACTTACCTTTACATGCTATCTCAATATGTATTATACGTTCCCGCGGGAATATCGTGATATAAATGTTTTTTGCAGTTCTTCAACTATCTATATTCCAAGTTTTATCGAAATCTTTTTAGTGGTTTTTACGTGATTGAGTAACATAAGTACAACATACATTATAAACTTTCGGCTTACTTTTAGCAATATTAGGATGAGATGAGACGTTTGTTTGTTGGGATGTTTGAGTTTCAATCACGCAAAAATTACTGAACTAATTATGAAGAAACATGGTATGCAGATAGCTGGATATCTTGGATTAGCACATAGGCTACATTGTATGCCGATATTTTCGCGGGAACGGGACTTACACGGGTGAAACTGCAGGATCCAGTTTACAACAAACAGAAACAAAAACCTAAGACGTAATTTTTACCTGAAGTCCTTTCCACGGAGATATGGATTTATTAATGTTTTAGGTACTTTTTATGCCGTCAAGTTTTTTACATCGACCTATTTAGGTCAAAATTTGACCTTGGTCACGTCAAAACATCGATAAAATACGTCACCGGACGAATCGACTCATAAATATGTATTAGCAACGAGACAAACTGGCGAAACATCCCACGGAATTAATTTACAGAATACTGAATGAGCTTAATTTTTTGGTAAATTCGGTTGACTGACCGATTCGGATAATTTTATGATAGATACAAATGATCAATGATAGTGATGTCGTCGGAGTGATGTCGATAAATTTTATTAGCGTCTGTCATTATTTAGTTTGACGTGGTAGCGGTTAAGGCTCAGTAATTCTGATTCTATTTTTTTATTAGGGGTTCATTCCGTACCTATCCAAAGGGTAGTAACGGCCCTCTTACAAAGACTCCATAGTTTGTTATTTGCCTGTTCATCTATCACCAAGCTGTATCTCATAAACCGTGATAGCTATACAGTTGTAATTTTGACACAGATGTATTATTGTTATCATGTTTTCGTTGCCGCTATAAAACCAAATACTAAAATTATGTGAATTTTCCTCAAGGACATTAACTTAAATTAAAATACGAGTAGGTACGTATAAAACTTTCAAACAAAATAGAAGTACTTAAAGTTTGATATTCATATAACATACCTTTTAGCTTATAAATTCACACTCGTGTTTTAATGCCCATTACGAAACAGTCATAAAAAACTACTATTTTAATCCAAGATCCTTTAACTTGCCTCATCATCATCATCCGAGCGATGTTGCCGGTTGCATCCCTCTCGGGAGCCTGGGGTCTTTTAACTTGCCTCATACACTGCAAAGTTAACAAACGTAGGAAAGTATACACAAGGGACTTTGCAGTGAGTTCGGTAACTCATAGAAGTTGCAGAAGTTGAACTTGTCTTAAATTTATTGCTTTAAATGATTGTTGTAATAGCTCTTATTTGAGTCAAAAAAGTAAGTAACAGCTGTATGAACTAAAAATTACTAACCTACGTAAGTGAAAAAATGTTGTTAGACTTATAGGCTTATAGTGGACCAACACCGCTCCAACAGACAGGTTTTGTTATTGATCAAAATCTTCCAAATCATTATCGATAAAATACCGATAGACTTATAGGCTTATAGTGGACCAACACCGCTCCAACAGACAGGTTTTGTTATTGATCAAAATCTTCCAAATCATTATCGATAAAATACCGATAGCATCACTACCAATTACTATTGATACGTATTGCTTTCAGGAGATCGAAGAGTCGAACAATAAATATAAATTAGCCTCGGCTTGCTTCGCGGCTTTTTGATAAATAAGTAGTAGACCAAGAGCCCGTGAACGCCAGACCTTCGTTATTTTATAAAAGCTGAAAGTTTGTAAGCGCAAGATTCCAACACAGCTATGATCGATGGAACATTATGCAATTTTGGGTACAGTGACTATAGCAGATAAACGATAAAACAGATGTGAAAAAAGAATTTTCAAATTATAAAGTCTGATTATTATTAAAAATCAAGTCAATCATTACCAGAGACTAAACATTGTGGCGCTAAACATTCTTGCCGGACACTTTTGGACTACGCCCGCATAGCCACTGCATATGCTTATTCAAAATTTATTTAAGCCAACCAATATTATTTTTTTAATGTAATTTTGAAGTTAAATTATTATTTTTATTAGACCTTATCGTGTCCAGATCGCGTTTGTATACTTTCATAAATTGTGTGAGTTTGAAAAGTGTTTTATTGATAACTATCTGAAATATTACTATCTTATTCTTTATTCGGTCTCACAGTGCATTTAAAGTGTCCTAATAACCGTTTTATAAGTATTCTAATTTTACTAGAAATATTTTAAAGGAAAAATTCATCTTCAAAAATTCACTTGCGGCCAGATTTGAACTCGCGTCCCTAGATCAATACTCCAGTGCCTAAACCGCTCGGCCACGCAAGTTTCCAGTATTTACGAAATATTCAAATTTTCTCAAAATAAGTAAACTTTGAGGTCAATCCGGTGGCAGACGAACTTAGCTATTTCTATAATATTTTGCATACGTGGCCCATAGTAGACAAATAATTTCGCTATTGGAATACAAAAATAAAAAAAGGTTTTTTGACCCGGCATATTAGGCAGGAGGCTGGCTAGAGGCTAGCACGACACCAAACTAAAACGAACAGTTTTAAAAATTAAAAGTAAAAAAAAAAGCGACCGGCCGCACTGAGCGTTTGGCGTCTAGCTGTGTATCTATAGTCAGAATACAAGCCTTTAGGTGATAGGCGCTAGGAAATTCTTCTGTTTATGCGGACGTAGCCTTAATAATATGTTACCTACACTGGCAAATTTTCAGACTTTACAAAATAACGAAGGTCTGGTGATTACGGGTTCTTGGTCTATAGGAATGAACGGAAATATTGCTCGTCGATTACGCGTGTACGGCGTAAGCGAAATTTGTAAGAATTATGTTTATTTGAAATTATGATAATGGAAATGGCGTTAACGTCTTTTTGACTTATTTGAAGTAGAAATGGAAATTGTTAAGTCATTTTTAAGGTTCCGTGCTTATGAAAAAAAGGAACCCATTTATGATCTATCACTCGCTTCACCGTCTTGTCTGTCCGTGTGTCTGACCGATTTTTTTTTTACTTATTTGGAGTAAAAATGGAAATTGGAAAGTTATTTGTACGATTCCGTACCTTAAAGGAAAAAAAAAGATACCCACATAAAGCTTTATCGCTTATCCATCTATCCCTCTGTCCGTAAGTCTGATCGAATTCCTCAGGTACGGTTAGAGTTAGCGAATTGAAATTCATAGGTACCAGATAATTAGTATCTAATACCTATGAATGGTTCCTATTAGGTGTACCTAAATAACTTAAATAGGTCTAATTATATTGGAGCGCGGAAGTATGAAGCCGTGGCGACCGGTCAGGAAAGTTGAGGAGCGCTGGGACGAGCTGAGCTTCGCCAGGTTGCAGTGGTGAATTGAAAGACACGTTTGGAACGTCCTAACTGTGGACGTCAAACAATTGGAGCCATCCCATGGAGCTCTCTCATTTCGTTTTACACAGATACTTTCCGAACATGGTTACTTCGAAACCATCACTGCACCTCTGACTGTGACACAGCGTGGCATACTATGGAGTGTCTGGCTTGGGATGAGCCGTGTCAATTGGTGAGGCTAACAGTTGGGCCTGATCTATCGCTATTGTTCGGGCAATTCACCTTTTAAAAAGTCGGAACAAAATTCGAACGATGTTGTTAGAATACCCACTGTCTATGATGAATCGAAGAGTGTACCTTCATTTACAAAATCTAGCTGTACCAATTATTATAAAGAGGTAACGTTGCTAATATGTATGTATGTATTACTTAACTTTTTTCATTTACTACTTCTACATAAAATTTGAACCCAATATTCCCACGGGACGGCAGGTGAAACTGCGGGACATAGCTATTTTTCATAATTTCCCCTTTACCTAAAACCTTTGCTAAAAACTTCCTTCATGCCACATTTTACGGTTCTAGGTGGGCATTTCAAACTTTATAATGGTTATCAGCTTTTGTTTCATCTCCCAAACAAGGAGCTAAAAGCCAAAAATAAAAAGGCTTTATCCACCACATAACTTAAACATCCTACATTATGCTTCCTATCTCGACTCGCTACAAAAACCCTTTGGTTCAGATGCAAAGAAATTTAGCCCTTAACTGTAAAGAAATAAGGTGTTTCTAGTTTTTAGGTGTAGAAACGCGAAAATATACAGTGTGCTTAAAAAACCGCTTTCATTTGTCACCGGCAGATGCAGCCGAATCATTTGGGGTTATGAAATCCGCGAATTTGAATTAATAAAAAAACCAGTTAAGTGCGAGTCGGGCTCCCGCACGAAGGGTTACGTACCAATTTCGCAATTGGGTACAGATCCCTAAAATATTCGAAAATGCAACGTTGGTATTTATCTTTACCTCTGGCGCTAGTATATCACTATATGGCGCCAGTGGCAGAAATAAATCGCTCTAACGTTGCGGTTCAAATTTAATATTCACGTTTGTTGTTTAGACCTTACTCAAAATATTTATTTTATTTTAAGTACTTTTTTGTTATCGTAATACCTAGATCATGTGTGAAAATTTCAATTGTCTAGCTATCACGGTTCATGAGATATAGATTGGTGACAGACATATAGACATACAGTGAAGTCTAAGACTAAGGTAGTAGAACTCCGTTTTTACCCTTTGGCTTTGGGTACGAAGATTTACAAGCTATATTAAAATCCGTTCATGCCACAGATGCCATAGACAAATACACAGAGGCTAAAACCACCCCTCTTTTAAACCCTCGGCAAAAAAAACAGGAGTGTCAACCACCCTTTGGCTACGAAACTTTACAAACTAGATCAAAATCCGTTCATGCCACAGATGCCATAGACAAATAAACAGAGGCCAAAAACTTATACCACCCCTCTTTTAAACCCTCGACCAAAAAAAACAGGAGTGTCATGAAGTCGAGTAAAAATCTCAATATTCATAGCCCCACCGCAGAACCCAGGTGATTGAGTGGTGTCCTTTGACACGGCCCGTACGAAAAATTACTCGGTTTTTGTGAATATCTCTCACCTAAGTATAATGGTGGTACACATTACTTTATGTCGGCTGTGATTTTAATGTCGTTTACCACGTAATGCAAATGTAGCATGTATAAGATCATTTACGTAGAAGCCATCTTTCATGGAACGGATGCGTGGAGGAAATGGGAGAATGAGCTTTAAGCCCTTTCCCGAACGGTTGTGTAGTTAACTGACGCCCGTGGTTTCTCTCAGGCCCTTGTAATTGGTAACAGCAGATTCGTCGAGAAGAGAATATTCCTCCAGATTTTTCATTTTTCCGTTTGGATTGGTTTAGTGATTAGAGGACTTTTCTTGTTTGTTTTTGGGAACTAAAAGAATACATCGCTTCGCTTTGAATGACAATGTGTTCGCGGCTATGGCACGGTAGATACAGTTACAAAGTTACAATGCTTTAAACAGTTTACTGTTCTAAACAGAGTTTTAAAGAACTGAACCTAGCGTGCGGCAGCGTGCCATAGACAAGTTTAGGATTTTTTTTTACTAAAAAACAACGAATTTCTAGAGCTGGATAAGAGGTTTTACTATGTGTATTACGTTCCAAATAATGCTCTTAAGAGAGACGTTAATCTGAACAATAATAATGAGTAAATTCGAAGAAAACCACAAAGCGAGAATTTCCGTAATCACGTTAACAGCAAACATCAAAAGCCCATTAAAATATTTAAAAATAATAATAAAACAAATTTCCCTTATAGGTACAAAAGATTTGCCGGACGAATCAACAAAAAGATAAGCAAATACGTAAAAAATACCGGCCCATTTCCGTATTGTATGATTCGGGCCCATTCGTCATTTCGGCCTTTCGGATTTCGCAGAATCATGGTTCGTTGAATACATTATCTATTGTTGAAAACTGTTTGGATGGAAAAAGGAATCAAATTGCAAATATAGGTTAGTGATTTGCCTTCTTCAAGAGAGATGGATGATCTGTTTTTGTTTCATCTCTTAGTCAATAATCAAACAATTTTTTTTAATGTGATATATTTACATGATCCATAGAAAAAGAATAAAAACCAATGACGTACTTGTGGCTTCTTCTCATTCGAGGTCGCGTTCCGAAGGCACGGTTGTTTACATTAGTTTTGTAACGATTTGAAACGATTATTGTGATGATAATCCGCGCTACCATGCTCGTTTGTCGTTGCTATGTCGTCCTTTTGTCGTTCAAAAAAATAAAGTAAATTTTAAATAAAAAGTACCCCGACTACTTTTAAAAACCACAGGCAATTGAAAAAAATCTTTATTTTTGAAGTTTGTTTTTCTTTTTTTTTTTTAAATAATTTGATGTGTTTTTAACTTTATTTTTTTTTAGCTGAATGACAACGACTTCTAAGACATCCTGGTAGGGCCCAATTAATGAATAAAAAAATTATTTTTAACTGGAGTTTTGTTTTGGCGGGAATGCGTTATGTAGATGTGTTGCTAAATTTTCATTTTTGTGAAACTTAGTTCAAATGCGTGTAAAATGTTTAATTTCGGGGGCATATTAATCAATTTAGTTTCGTGAAGGTGTACAAGTGTAAATACAAGTGAAAACCGGTGCAAAACATGTACTTTAGCTTAGTGTTCTCTCCAAAGCTCCGTGAACAAACATTGTAAAAAATGGCCCCCTTTTTACAATGATTCCCTCGACTTGACTTAACTATGACGACTTGACTGTTTTGTTCAATGCAAATAACTTGCAAATATTGATAATACTTAACACTGGCAAATGTCCGAAAGGAAAAGCAATTTTTAAAGAAAAAAAAAATTAAAAACACTAAAGTTTTATTTGTTTGTTGTAATGGACTCCGAAACTTTAAAAAAGACCGATTAAAAAAAAGACACATATAGGACGCTAGCTACAATATTTTTACTTTTGATCCCGATATTTCTACGGGATCGGGACTTACGCGGCTGAAACTGCGGGACGCAGCTGTAAGAATACAATGAACATAATGACACAAGAAATGGACCAAGAAACTCCAACATCATGAGTTTTTTTAAAATCATAATCTTACAATTAAAGTGTATATAGTGATGAGTGTGTGAGTTATCATGAGTTAAAACCTTAGTATATTTATTGATAAATAAATAAATATACTAAGGTTTTTATTTATTTATTTATAAAATACAGATAACAGCATTACAGGTTTAACCTATTGCGCTATTACAAAATTAGATACTAATTTTTATAAAACGCAGAGTAGGTACCTACCCAAAATAACTAATGAGTACCTTACAACATTAGGTTTTAACTCATTAGGAATTAGGAAAACTCATTAGAAAGTTCAACAGCTATACATACCTACACTTATAAAACATATGGTAACAATAGGAAGCCAATTACAGAACTTCACGAACAGGAACCGATTTAAACAGAAGAACCTTAAGTGCCACAAAAAAAAAACAAATTGACACTTCACATCAAGAAGAAACAAAAAATGAATAAATTAGGCCTAATCAAATCCAGAATCAAAGCAAATATTACTTAGCCGCTGCCTTGCCAATGCTATGCTAGTGCAAAATATGTCTAATGCGGTCAAAATAAATTTATGAGGCCTTCTTGTAGTTTCTCAGATAGTTGGTTAGTATTTAAAGAGGACTAGCTGCGCCCTGCAGTTTCACTTGCGTAAGTCCCGTTACTGCGAGAATATCAGGGTATATATTAGCTTATGTGTTATTCCAGGTCTCCAACTACCCAAGATATTCCAAGTTTCATCGCGATCGGTTTAGAAGTGTTTACGTGAAGAATGACAAAGTCACATACATATATACACACAAACTTTCACGCTTTAATATTAGTAAGATTTCCGCAAAGTTTTCGCGGTCAATTAACTATGATACAACTTGATTGCTGTACGGAATACGTGATTTAGACTTCTCTTGTGGTTCCTTTTAACTATTTACATTACTTTTATCTAGAACTAACTAGCTGCATGTTACCGCGGTTTTATCCTTGCAAGTCTTAATCCTGTGAAATTATAGGAATAAAACGTGGCCCATGTTATTTCCAAAGATGCATGTATCTAGAAATTAAATTACATAAAAATCCAGTGTCATCCATGTCCAATGTCCATGTTGAAGGTCAGTAATCTTCGAAATACATGTCATGTTATGTTACACGAGCAGCGTCCCGCAGTCTCACCCTCATAAGTCCCGTTCCTACGAAATTATCGGAATAAAAAGTAGCCTATGTGTCATTCCAGGTTTTCAGCTACCAAATTCCAAGTTTCATCGCAATCGGTTTAGTAGTTTTTGCGTGATTGAGTAACAAAGTCGTAGACATACGAATACATACATCCTTGCAAACTTTTGCGTTTATAATGTCAGCAGCTGCCCTTGGTTTCACCTGCTTAAAACCCAATCCCTCAAGAATATCGAGATAAAAAACCTATGTGTTATACCAGATCTTTAGCTACCTATATTCCAAGTTTCATCGCAATCGGTTGAGTAGTTTATGCGTAAAAGAGTAACTAAGTCACATACAGACATACATACAACAAACTTTCGCGTTTACAATATTGGTAAGATTAATATTATATGTGCATACTTACTAATATACTACTTGTTTTCATAACATAACCAAAGCAAATACAGCAAAATTACGCGAGTAAATAAAACAGCCCTTTATTTGGTCCAAAAAATATTTGCACACATTTTCGTCATTGTCATTTCTCTGCCTTTCAAGCGTAATGGAACATAAATTATTTGTGATTGATCACTTTCTCTTACATACTAAATATGAATATTGGATATCAAGATTAACCTCATATTTTTCTTTGGAACCCATTCGATTTTGTGTCGCTTAAATATCTGCGTAGAAGACGAATTGAAGAATTTGTAGAATTTATTGTCAATATCTCAGTAAATACAATACATACGGAAATGAATTTATTAATTGTTGCCTTGATTTTGGTAGTTAACGACTAGTTAACTTTTACAACACAAAAAAAACATTATACACAGGCAGGGGCAAAAACAAACGCATGCGATATCCCGCCCTACCATGATGTCATATTAGTCATCGCGAAGTTAGTATCCACGTTATCGTTCAGCTAAAAAACTAACTCGCTAGTCGCTAAGCGTGCATCGAAGTAAATAAATAAATAAAAATAAATAAATATTGCACGACATTACATCGCAATCTAGCCCCAAACAAAGCACTAAGCTTGTATATACTATGGGTACTAGACAACGGATATACTACATATTAGGTATACTTTTTTTGTAAATACATACATATTTTATACATAGAAAGACACCCAGATCAGATACAAATATTTATTTTTAAGCATAAATACCCAGCTTAAGCATAAGAACCCGCAGCCTTCTGCATTGCAGAAGAGCGTTCGCCCGACGCGCCACAGAGGTCGTCATAAAGTGGAAGAGAAGATAAAGAGGAAGTAAATAAACATGTACTTTTCTTGTCACTTGGCACTATGCAAACTGCTTGACTATATGCGGATGTAACCAAATACGACGACAGAATATGACGACCCTGATGACCTGGAAGCGATCTTTGTCGACAAATTTATCTCATCTAGTATACTATCTATTTATACTGTATACTATACTGTAATGGTGAGAAAGGTAGACTAAAAGTTAAATGCTAAAAAAATCGGTCAGCTGCTGCGAGTCAGCTTGGGCCTGTTTTGACTTAGACTTACTATGATTGGCTTGTTGAATTCAAATCTTTTAAAATCAAATATTGTGTCTTCTTCTCATACGGTTCCGAAGACACTCCATTTCTATCGAATTAAAACGAACATGTGAAATCTTATTGAATAAATATAATTTGAATATTGAATCCCACAGTTTATAGCACATTTGAAAGTAGGGTCAAAACTTGATACTTATAAGTAATAAATTGAGTATGTTTATGTCCACAAGCCGTGCAAAGCCATTTTCAGAAACTTTACTAAAACTTGCGTCGTTTTGAAACTGTGGAAACTATCGCGAGCACAATTCGGCATAACACCGGTCTCAGACCGAGAAAAAAATCTCCGTACAAGTTTTCAAGACAACCTTTAAAATGAACTAAATTCATACGATTTGTTAACCAATCATAAAAATACATAAATGAAAAAAAAAAGAAAAAAAAAGATCTTGGTCGCAATAATTAATATTGTATTTTCCATCATTCGTGGTTGTCTTTATGTTTAAATTATAAATTATTTATCGGTACAGCAATAAAATAAGAGTTTTATAAATGTACTGGAAAATATAAGTACAGAAATTCTCACAGGATACTCAGTATCTCACATATTTGAGTACTGATATTTTACTAGTCCTATTAAAGTATTATACTTACTTTATACCGAAATGCACTTTCTGGGCTGGTATAAAAATTTGAGTACTGATAAAGTTAAAGTTTTAACTGTGTGTTTCCGCAATTAGCCTTACTATTGGGCTTTTTTGCGTGATTTTAAGCCGTGGGTTTACTCACGATGTTTTCCTCCTTCACCGTAAGAGCGATGTTAATAGAGCACATCAATTTTTCTTGAAGAAAAAACATTGGTGCGCGGCCGGGATGCGAAACCTCGGGCTTCGGATCTAAAGTCGGGGTATCTACCACTGAACCAACAGTGCATTTGAGTACTGATATTTTTGAAATACTATTTAAATATTTTATACCGATATGCAGTCCCTGGTTTAAGCGCTTCGGAGAAACATACATCATAATTATACCGTCAAAACATTACACATCCTTTTGGTTTTGCCGTAGTAAATAAAATACGAGTAAGTTGCTATTGCTTTATTATATGTTTTTATTAGAAACCAAGCTAATAGCGAAAGGTTAATACCCGATTGCTCACTGTTCCTTCTTTAGGAGACGCCACGCGATTCTAATTATTATTATGTAAAAAATGTATATATTTTTCCTCTTCGGTAGTACATTACACGTGACAGGGAGCTAAGCGCGGTTTTACAGAGAAAAAGCAATCGAGTGGGCGTTGGAATCACCTCGAGATTTCAGAAGTTCCGTAGAATAATATTTTTGTTAACCACTATGGAATCGTGCTGGTTTAAGCATTTTTGAAAAACTATCCTACTAATATTATAAAGCTGAAAGTTTGTGAGTATGTATATAAATGTATGTGTGTTTGTGACTCAATCACGCAAAAACTACTAAACTGATTGCAATGAAACTTGGAATATAGGTAGCTGGATACCGGGAATAACGTAAAGGCTACTTTCTATTCCATTATTCTTGCGAGAACGGGACTTACGCGGGTGAAACCGCGGGGTGCGGCTAGTATTATACAGTATGCTAGCTGCACCCCGCAGTTTCACCCGCAAAACTCTCGTTCCCGCTGGAATATCGGGATAAAAAGTAGCTTATGTATTAGATCTGGTATTTAGCTACCTATATTTCAAGTTTCATGGCAATCGGTTTAGTAGTTTTTGCGTTAAAGAGTAACAAAGTCACATACATAAGTATGCGTTAAAGAGTAACAAAGTCACATACATAAGTACAAACTTGCGCGTTTATAATATAAGTAAGATTTGTTGTCTAGTACCTACCCATAGTACAAGCTTAGTGCTTAGATTGGGGCTAGACAGCGCTGTGTGTAATGTCATGCACATTTTTATATATTTATTTCACAATCCAACACGGATCCCTGGAAAACGAATGTTTTTTTTTGCGGGAGACAAGGTCGTTTGTCGCGACACGATAATGTGGGGTGAAATAATAAAGCCTTTTGTATCTTTCACCGTAATAGCAATGTGATTTTGCTTGTTATTTGTAATGTGTTTTGAAGAAGCAGACGTAAAAAGGTTTGTAAAATATATTCTGTTGAAATGCTTGAAAGGAAAGCCGTGCAAATTGAGTCTGATTCCGATTTTGTTAGTGGTATTGAAGTTTCAAAACCAGATCTTTATCATTATCTTTCTAACACAGTGAATGATCATTTTACATCAAAACGCGTCAATAATCAAGTTTGTATGTGAGTGTTTAGTATAAAAATTTGTCAGAAATGTTAACTGTCTAAGAGCTGATTTTTCAAATCCCCAGATAGAGATATCTTACAAATAAAATGTAACACCACCGAATAAAAAACGTCACTTATTTAAAAAGAAAAAAAAACCAAATTTAGGATTTCAAAATTTGAAGACTTTTCAATTTGGTTGGATTCGAACTTATTCGATAGATATATATCTTTTATCTGTAGAATGAAAAATCAGCCCTTATAGCTATCTCGGTTCATAAAGTATAGCATGCTGACAGAGAACCAGTGGAGTCATAGTACAGGGTCCCGTTTTTATGACTTTTAGATACGGAACAGTAAAAACTAAATGTATAATAGCCAAATCAAGACGCATGTTAGAAACTGAACCTTGAAACAACGGAGAACACGAGTTAATTAAACAAGACATAATGCAACTCAGTTAATAACTACCCCTATATCATATTTGAAACATCCCAAATGCCCTTCAAAACTTGGACTAGTGATGTGCCTTTACTACTTCCTCGTCAGTTATCGACTTTGAAAATGATTTTGTTATCGATATATACTTTATTTCCTATTAAATACAACTATTTCATGGCAAATATCGATAGAATATAAATACTTTATTGTTTTATTATGTACTAGGAGCATCCCGCGGTTTTACACCCACGCAAGTCCCGATCCCGTGGGAATGTCGGGTAGATAAAGTAGCATATGTTATTCCTCGATAATGTATAATAATATGTCTATTGGTAAATGAATTTTTGAAATCGATCCAGGTGTTTCAAAGCCTATTCATTACACACAAAATAACAAACAAATAAATCTTTCCTTTTATAAAATATTATTTATTACCGGCTGCGCCCCACGGTTTCACCCGGGTAAGTTCTGATATTCAATAATTAGCTTTTTTCTTTCATAACACAACAAAAAAAGAATTATCGAAATCGGTCCAGACGTTCAGGCGCGATGCCGTGACCGACCACGCAAAATAAGGATTCATTTTTTATATAAAAAAGATTACAGTATAGTATAGATTGGGATTCCGTACCTAAAGAGTAAAAACGGGACCCTATTATTGAGACCCCGCTATCCGTCTGTCACAAGGCCGTATCTTATTAACCGTGATAGCCTAGCAGTTAAAATATTCACAGATAAATAAAAGAAAAAAAAATAAGTGGAGGTGTGTGATGTGTTTTTTTGTGATAATGGTAAAAAATCCCTATCAAGTCCGACTTGCATATTTTTCGACTCCTTGTCTCGTAAACAAGCTGGTTGAAATTACCAGCGAAATATCGAGCTCCGCGAAAAAAATATTAAAAACTCTGTTATTAAGTAATTTTAGTAGTAAAAACAACCATGTAAGTTTAAAATCGAATATTGCATATTTTTTCCGGTTTATTTCCTCATTATCGACAACGCTACGGACAGCACTAACTTGAACATTTAATAAATTATGTATATAACTGGTGATATATAAAGTGGAAAGCGACTTAAGCCTACGACACCCTTAGGACCTTAGTCGGGTTGAAGTTAAATTAGCTAAGAGTAAGTTCAAACGTCTTCAGATGCTTGTTAGAGCACTCATTTAGGATGAGATAATAATGATTTTAATTAGGTCAACTCTGTTTTGATGTTGATAAACATGGTTATACAGCGTGTTCCCACGATGACCATTTAAGCCGAAAGTGTGTAATTCTAGACGTCTGGGCGAACAACTTTTGTTTTACAACTTTTGAAAAATCGAAGTAGTTTTCGAAAATGGTATGTTTAAAGTTTACTTGAAAATCAGCTGTTTCCTAGAGTTAGAGGTCATTGACCTTATTTTGTTCTTTAATTTAGTTTGGACAACTACAATCAAAACTTTAATTACCTTTATTTTCAAAAACAACTATTTTTTCATATATATAATTTATAAGCATAAATATTTGCACCCGGCGGGAATCGAAGCGCCTCAGCATTGCAGTTGGGTGTTCGCACGACCCGCCACAGAGGTCGAGGCAAATAAAACCCCCTTTTATTATTCAAAACAATGTATGAGTACCTATATTATAGTTAAAAAATATTACTTCTACAATCTACATACTAGGTAGGTAGGCGAATTTTTTTTTTCCTTTTATAAGCATTTCTTGGTCAAGTTTTCTTCAATAAAGACCACCTATCTATTTATATTTTACATAGTATTAAACATAGTCTATCTGGTCGTCTATCTGTCTGTATATTCATATACCAAACAAAACACAATATTTACCGGGTTTTACTCAGGTTTTATTCAATAACGTCATTATTATCAACGATCGAGCTTTCGCCAACTTTACAGTAAGCTTATTCAAGGTCAAAGTTTCCTGTTATAGATGATGAGGTCGAAGTTGTAAAATGCTTGTCTAGAGGAAACCGAATCTTCGAGTCGAGAATGAACTTGAATGACTTGAAGACTCCAAGGCATAGGTTGCTTCTAACTAAAAGAATGATTTTTTAAATATAAAGACGACGGTGTGACGCTCATTCCTTGGGAGCATGGAAGGTGTCTGGTATGGGACGCCACCTGCGTGGATATTTTGGCTTTTTCCCATCTCCAGGCTACCCGAGTGCTGGCGGGTGCGGCGGCGACTGGTGCGGAGACTTTGAAGGCTAGGAAATATGTGGATATTCCCGGCTGTTACACTTTCACCCCAGTGGGTTTTGAGACTTTGGGTTGTTGGGGTTCCAGTGCCATCAGATTTTTGGGGAATTGTCGCGACGTCTGATCGAGGCGACGTCTGATCGAGGCGACCGGTGATCCCAGGGCTGGCGGGTTCCTTTCTCAGCGAGTTAGTCTCGCTATACAGAGAGGGAATGCTGCCAGCATCTTGGGAACTATGCCTCGTGAAGGCGTTGACGATGGCTTCTTCTTTTTTAGTTAAGTGTTTGTTTTTGTATTTGTTTGTTTATTTAAATTGTCGTTTGCATTTTTGTTGTAATATGTAAAATAAATAAATCTAGGTATAAAATAAATAAAAAAAAATATATATAAAGACAATGCCGGGGCAAGTTGCTAGTCTTTCAGATTGTTTTTGTGGGAATCATCTGGTGTCTTTGAGAATTAATAAAATGTAAATTTTCTATGCCAGACTTTTCGCTTTGCCGATGGAGGTTCGCTGCGAAGTTTCTTAAATACTTCGAAGAATTCCACCACCTTATGATATTGTGGAAGCAATTAAGATTCCGTGTAAATATTTTGGTTTTTAAATTAAAATCTTTGAAGTAAAAGTGGGTATATCTGGCATGGGAAAGATCGGCTTTTTTAATCGACTTATAAAACAAATAAAGAAGAATGTTGTTCATGTTCATTTATTTATTTAAGTAATTCAGTACACAAGAAACGTTCACAAAAAAAACAGAAAGTTCATGTTGTAGATGGCGTCTTAATCGAGCCTTAATCGAAAAATAGTAGATAGGGAGGAAACGAAATAGTTGGCGGTGTGTTACTGACGCAGAGACGCGAGTTCAAACCTCGCTCGCGAATGGATTTATGGAGATGAATACTTCCTTTAAAATATTTCTAAAATAATGTTCATGTTCTTTTAAGTTTCCTGAAAGGAATCATTTTCAGCGATAAAGTCGTTATTTGTACACGCTCTTTTTTATCATTTTACAGTTTTTTCAATCGATTTTTATTTTTACTAGATAATCTAATCATAATTAATATAGTGGACGTTCTCAAGAATGTTGGAGTGATGATTTGCGTAAGACGGCTGGCACAAACTGAATGCGAGAAGCCGAAAATAGATCTAGGTGGCGTGCTATTGGAGAGGCCTATGTCCAGCAGTGGACTGCAACAGGTTGATAATTATGATGAACTAGCTGCGCCCCGAGGTTTCACCCGCGTAAGTCCCGTTCCCGCGGGATTATCGGGACAAAAAGTAGAGTATGTGTTATTTCCGGTATACAGCTACTTATATTCCAAGTTTCACCGCAATCGGTTTAGCGGTTTTTACGTGATTAAGTAACAAACACACATACACATGGACATACTTACAAACTTTCAGCTTTATAATATTAGTAGGAAGGAATGATGCTCTGCTTCTTTAAAAAGATTTTGTATTCGGCATTATATTTTACCTTGTTATAATTATGCAAAACAAAGTATTGACACGTTATGTACCAAAATCTTCACAGCCCCTTCATAACCTTAGAATCAACTTTGAACCAAGCACAAACTTAAACAACACATACTAACACCTCAGACTGAGACTATTACAAAGTCGTTTACTAATTCCATGCAACGGTAAATTGACAAAGAGTCTCTGCAGACTACAAACTTTTTGTGATGCCGACGTAGGTCGGTACAGTTAGCAATAAAGAACATACGTTTATTCAGACATGCACATAACTCAAAAATCAATATAGTTTATTTCATTTCGATTCTTGTACAACAATAAATGCACATGATCATTTGGCTAACCTACAAAATAAACAAACACATTAGTCTGTAACTTATTAAATGCGAGTAGATACCCACTAAGCAGTATCTAACACTTGTGTTCTTTTCTGGTTTTCTTAATTTAAGAAGCTGGAGGATGTTGCTTACAAAGGAGTACACTATCTAGCCCAAATGAAGGAACTACACTCTTTCTACACTAACCAAATATTAAATATTCCCAACGGCCACCGGCTGCTTGGCTACGGAGGCCGTTCACAATTGTTAATGTAATCTCGGTTCATTTGTGCCCATCAGTCACCGAATTAACACATGGTAACGTACTCGACATTGTTTCAATCTTACTCCTTACTCTTACCAATATTATAAACGCGAAAGTTTGTATGTATGTATGTGACTTTGTAACTCTTTCACGCAAAAACTTATGAGCCGATTGCGATAAAACTTAGATTTTTTATCCCGATATTCCCGCGGGAACAAACCTTACGCGGGCGAAGACGCGGGACGCACCTAGTAACTAAATAACGACTTGAAAGACATCTGATACTTTTTTTTACATAAAAACGTACATAATGTTTATGCTTAGAACCAGGAACAGGAAATCTCGATGTAAATCGAATCCGTAACCTGCGTCGCAGCCGGGTTTTCACAGCTCACTACGCCACAGTTATGAATCAAGATAGTGCGTCACATCATGACATCCGGCATTTTGTTGTAGCAGTCATCTTGAATTTACAAATCAACTGAATCGACCGATCCAAAAGCATGACAACTTATAATATCCACACAAAATCTTCTGTCTAAATCCTGTCTAAGTTGACAAAGAAATTAGTTGCTTCAAGGTAACAACTTTTAATTTATTCAACACGTAATTTGAATACTAAAGGAGTTGCGGCAAATAGAATTGTCATAACAAAGTTTTGGATGTAACTATTTCCTAGGTTTGTAGTACTAAGGAGTAAGGCTTGCCGTCTTCTGTATTACTACCTGTATTCTGAATACTTAAACTTTTCTTTATTTTGTGTACTTCTATTTCTTCGTTTTATTTAAGTGCATCGGTCCACAGACGACATTGTGGTGGTCGCGCGGAGTCGTTGGATGGAGGCTTGCGATTGATGTTTGTAGCGTCGTCGTATGGGGGAGGTCTATGTTCAGCAGTAGACGTTTAAGGGCTGGGATGATGATGATTTAAATGTATCACTTTTACCGTGAAGCTTTTTTACTGAGTTTCAAACAAGGAAGAGGTTATTAATCTATTTAGTTGTGTTTTTTCTGTGTGTATGTTCATACTGAATATCTCAGTTATTCGAGCACCGATCGGGATGATTTTTATTACAAGAAAGTTCCTAATTTTGTCTAAAGTTTTCGCGATTTTGTGTAATATCACCGGTTACACAATATTTACCGGGTTTATATTGTGTATACAAAGTTACTAGTTCTCAAACAAAAAGTTGGCGTAGATCTGACGAGAACCATCGGTATGCAATTCTAGTATGAAGTACTTAATTTATTATTTTTTTGTAGTTGATTACGGATTCCAGTTTTACTGGAAGCATTACATCTTCGATCAAAAACATTGTTTCTAAAATACAAATTGTCTTTTTTAATAAACAATTCTCCGGAATTACAATGTTTTCCTGGAATTCCATTAATACTTACTTTTTACACGTTTTATCTAATTGTATACCCTCGAATGGACTGTCACTTGAGAAAAGGGTGACCGTCGCATACCGTAGTAACATTTTGGGATGACAGCGTGAACACTCCTCTTAATTTGAGAGTCCACTTCAAATATAAAGAGAATTAAAAATAAGGGTACTAGTACCTTAATTAAGGCTTATTCCAATTTGAGGAGTGAAAGTGTTTTTGAAATGAATTATGAGGCGCCAAGGTGACTCCAAAAGCAAGGTGAATGATTACAAAACATGGAAATTAGTAAAAACGGTGAACGGTTTCACTGGGCATGTTTCGTACTGCTTTAAAAGTGTGCTTTGCTAAAAAAATATATTCAATCTGGGATATAGCTACTTTATTACCCATTTTAAAATAAACACAAAAAGAGGATGAAATAGTTAAATCCTCATAGGGATCTTCAGAATACAAATATTCCACCTAACCATGATATCTTATATATAAGTCGCCGCTATATCGTTCAGCTAAAAAAACATTAAAAAAAAAGTTTTTTATTATTATCTGTGGTTTTTAAAAGTAGTTGGTGTATTTTTTATTTAAAACATACCTTATTCTTTGAGCTACAAAAGGACGACAAAGCAAACTCGTTCGTTTCTCGAAACGATCATGGTGGGGCGGAATATTAAAAACTGGTATATTTCTCTCTATGTAGAGCTGTAAGAAAAACGAAAGAATAGCTTCCTTACTTATACGATGAATAACAAATGCATAAACTATGTATCGTTTGTCTGTTACTGTGACATGAAGTTTCAAAGTAGACAGACAGAAACAAATGTTACATAACTTTAGTCATCTGTTAATCATCGTTTTATGTACCTAAGAGTGTTCATGTAAAAATATTTTTACATAATTTACATACAAATACGAATATTATTAAACAACGGGATATTTATCATGTATAATTTTTTTTTTTTTTCGTTTTTTAACCGTGTTAGTTTTCATAACATTTGTGTGTATACGATTTTAAACTTACATGGATATTTCACTACGAATTTTATTAAATAACGGGGTATTTACCAATTACCGGGTGTCGTGAACAAGCTCGTCAAAATGACTTGCGAAATATCGAGCTCCGTACCTAACTCTAGAAAAAGCTCGAACTTAAAGTTATAAGAAAACTGCTTATTTACTTATACCGTGTAAGAAAACGTTTTCGCTCGCACATTACACAACCTTGAAACCGAACTGGGTCAAAGGATTTACAAGGAAAAAGGGAGTCGTTAATGCGAACTAAGCTGCTATCAGGACGAAGTATGAAACTGTTCTGGTTGTTTTCTGTATTGTTTAGCGGTAAACTTGATGATTCCGCTGTTTTTCGCACAGATTAATGGCTGCTTATGCTTCATTTAGTTTGTTTTATTTGTTTGGTGGTAGCGCCTTGTGGTTTTACTTGTGTAGGTTCCTATTTTGCGCGAATTATGGGGGTAAAAAGTAGTCTATGTTCAGTTGCTTAGCAATCGATATGCTGAGCTTTCCAGGTCTCCAGCTATAGGTGTATGTACCAAGTTTCATCGCAATCGTTTCAGTAGTTTTTACGTGAATGAGTAACAAACATAGTTTATAATATTAGTAGGATTGGAAGTGGGATAGGATAGGACTAGCGGCGCAACGTGGTTTTACCCGCGTAACTCAAGATATAATTCAAAATATCTACCGCAGGAATATCAAAATAAAAAGTAGCCTATCTGGTATTCGTTAGATCTCGAGCTATACTCTATATTTCAAGATTCAATGCGATTTTTGATGTGAAACGTCTATAGGCGGGGGTAGACCTGATTGTTCAGTTGTTCACGTGGCAATATAAGCCATGTTAGGTTTCGCCACGCTATTTGAAAACACATCCGTCAAAGTCAAACGTTTCACATCCGTCAGGCATCCCGTGACGGTTCACATTGTTTTGTGAGGAGTCTTGGCGGGAACTCGTTGAGGAGATGTGGTGCTAAATTTTCATTTTTGTGAAACCTAGTTCATATGCGTGCAAATTGTTTAATTTCGGGGGCATATTAATCAATTTAGTTTCGTGAAGGTGTACAAGTGGAATGAAAGTGAAAATCGGTGCAAAACATTGACTTAGTGTTGTCTCCAAGGCTCCGTGAAGATTGTTTGTAAATGGCCGCCGTGTTTACAAATGATTCCCTAGACTTGACTTTAACTATGACGACTTGACTGTTTCGATGCAAATAACTTGCATAATATAATAGGGGTTAAAGTATGAAATTGCCGTTTTATTGCAATAGGTTCTTTGAATTGACATAGAATCTTCATGGTTTGAGGTTTTCGAATGAAACTTTTTTCAAATGGTTTCTGTGATGTTCTTTTTTTAATAAATGTGAAACATTTGAATATCGACTTTCAATTGTTTTTGTTATTCAATTTAGACAAGAAAGATGGATACTGCGAAAATTCGAGTGATTTTTGAATACGAGTTCCGACGCGGAACTAACGCGGCAGAAACAGTCCGCAATATCAATGCTGCGTTTGGAGAGGGGTCTACTAATGAACGCACCGTGCGATTTTGGTTTAAACGCTTTCGTGATGGAAATTTCGACTTAAAGAACGAGCCACGAGAAAGACCGCCCACACAGCCGAATAACGATGAATTAAGAAAGATAGTGGAAGCCGATCCTAGTCAAACTACCCAGGAATTAGCGGCATGGTTTAACGTTACCTTACCTACTTTATTGACTCACTTGCGTCAAATCAATAAAATAAAAAAATACGAAAAATGGGTGCCTCATGATTTGACTGATCTGCAGAAAGAAACGCGTGTTGAAACTTGTGTTGCCTTGTTGAACCGGTACAGAAATGAAGGAATATTGAATCGAATTGTAACATGTGATGAAAAGTGGATTCTTTATGATAACCGGAAAAGAAAAATGCAATGGCTGACCCCAGGTCAAATGCCACAACAGTGTCCTAAATCAAAACTTACCAATAAAAAGGTAATGGTAACTGTTTGGTGGTCTCAGCATGGTGTTATTCACTATAGTTTTCTTCGATCTGGTCAAGCAATTACGGCAGATGTCTATTGTGCCGAACTCCGAACCATGTTGACAAAACTAGCAGTAAAACAGCCCCGACTCATGAATCGATCTTCACCATTATTGCTCCACGACAACGCGAGACCTCACACAGCACGAGAAACCATTTTGACCCTTCAGGAACTGCACTTAGAAACCATTCGTCATCCTCCGTATTCACCAGACCTTGCTCCAACGGACTACCATTTTTTTCGTGATTTGGACAATTATCTACGTGACAAGAAGTTTTCTTCCCAGGAGGCAGTACAAAATGCTTTCACACAGTTTGTGCAGTCTAGATCGTCGGAGTCCTATCGCAAAGGCATTAATAACCTTCCCATTAGATGGCAGCAATGTATAGATAATAATGGCAACTATTTTGATTAAATAAATTTGTTAAAAATTTAAAAAATAAACAATTAAGATTTTCAGTACAAATCGGCAATTTCATACTTTAACCCCTAATATTAGAATACATGACACTGGCTAATTTCCTAATGGCCATAATCGGTTCACAACCGATAAGAAATAATTGTTTTGTGAAAAGACAACAAACACACACACACATACTTTCACCTTTATAATATTAGAAGTATTTTTACAAAGGGAAAGTTTGAATCTTGGTCATTACGAAACAAATATCTATTAATCTTATAAAATGCTAAAGTTTGTTTTTATTCAGTAGGTAGTTTAAAATATCTACTTTAATAATGTTGCCGAAAATGTAAGAATCCTAGGATTTACTTTTAGCCCCACCATAATGTCTTCGCGAAGTCGTCGCGTTATCGTTCAACTAAAAAAAAAATGTTGCACTAGGGTACTGCTGCGGTACAGCTGTTGCATGTTACAGCAGGCGCAGCATGGCGCTGCTGCGCTGGGGTAGAGTAGGGTGTTAGGTTTCTTTCGTTACTATCCTTATTTCCTTGATTCGGTCGCCGCGCTCAAAGCCTGCGATAAAAGTTATGCAATAGCTTAATAAAATTTAATTTCACATTATGGTACGCCTTTAACGACCTTCCAATCTAGTGAGATAGTGCTGAAACACTCACTCATAAAATAAAAATAGAACTCGACCTAACATTAAGTAACATCGCAAAGTGCACCCAAAAAACGTCCCAAAAATATCACCCATACCATAGAAATAGTACCAGTACCTACCTAACTAAAAAGCTTACTTAGTCAAAAGAACGGTCCCGCTTGATGTTCGAGAGACCCCTGTTAATCTTTTTCTCGCTTTAGTGTTCGTCCATTAGTTAGACAGGGACAGACCGTTTTGTTATATATTTTACACGACACGACATAATTTATCCATAAAAAATCTAGCTTCAAACTAAGCACTAAGCTTGTACTATGGGTAACTAGACAACGGATATACTACACGTAATTCTTTTTTTTTTGTAAATACAAACATAATATATACATTGATAGACACCCAAACCAGATACAAATATTTATTTTTAAACATAAATATTTACACCCGACGGGAATCGAACCCGCAGCCTTTTGAATTGCAGTCGGGCGTTCGCCCGAAACGCCAAAGAGGCCGTCAAAGCAAAAGCTACCTTAACCTTACAGAACTTGATTGAAATTGATATTTCAAAAGTTATCAAGTGCACAATCTTCTAGGTGCGAAGACGACGATGTTACACGTCTCTGTCCCACACGCCTACACTACAGTCCAATTTGCCATCACAACGTCAAAGAGTAAGTGAACCATCGTAGATTAGGTTTGTACCCCATTACCCGGCTCATATCTCTGAACTCACGTTAATTTGAGACTTTTAGAGAACACGCTTAGCTTTTTAGATTAAAACATCACGTAAATTCGTGTAAGTAACGTTAGAATGGGTGTTCCACGACCGTATTTCAAGGTTACGACGAGATGGGGCATGCTGGAGTGTAATGAACATTGGGTTTTCATACGACTTCAAGGCTTGAAGTGTCTTGAAGTCGTGGTGTAATTTAGCCAGTTCTTAATCGGTTGCTTTTATTGGTTTGCGTTCCTTATGAGGCGTTTTTATGAAGATTACTGCTTTAAGAAAATATCTTGGTCTTTTATAGTTTTTTTTCTGTTTTGGCGATGTTTGATTAAAATTTAACTAACTTTTTGGATTTTAAACGCGTTGCTTTTTATTAATTTTATCAATCTACATTTGAAATGTTTACAGATCTCTTTCTCAGGCCTTGACCCTTAAGGAAGAAGTTAATTTACAATCATACCCTCTTATTTATAAACGCTAATTAATGCGCTGCATAACTATGCATCGTTTGTCTTTTACTGTCACACGAAGTTTCAAAGTTGACAGGCAGAGACAAACGTCACATAACTTAGTCATGTGTAAATAATATTTTATAAATAAGGGTGATAATGTTTATATTCAGTTACACTTATGGATATTTCGATAGTACATCATACGCGAGTGAAACCGTGGGATGCTGCTTTTAAAGCTAAATACTTAATGAAAATGAATTTCCCTAAACCAAATTTAATTAACGGACAGATTTCGGTTGAATTACTGATCAATTTCGAACTAAAATGATCTAGATTAATTTAGTTTAATTGGTGCTTTCCAGTGTCCTAGATTTTGAACGAAGCAATAAATCAGAATGCAAGTACTATGTTGCCAGAGCTAGACGATTAGTTAGTACTAAAGATCTAGGTCTCAGCTTCTCTATGAAGCGGCGTGCAAAACTCCGACTTCAACGCAGAAGGTTTCGATTCCCGCCGGAACAAATATTTCTGGTGACCACAAATGTTTGTTTCTGGCTCTGGGTGTTTTCCATGTTTCATATGTATGTATTTACAAAAAAAGTATTATTATGTAGTAAAACCGTTGTCTAGTACCCATAGTACAAGCCTAGTGCTTAGTTTGGGGCTAGATAGCGCTGTGTGTATTGTCGTGCAATATTTATTTTTCAAAGACGTTAATATTTTAAGAAAGTATACTCCAGTTTAGTCTTAGGTTTTCGTGATTCTTCGTAATGAAACACAATATTTACCGAGTTTTACTCGCTTTATTTTTATTAACGGCATTGTTACAATGTACCGAGCTTTCGCTAACTTCACAGTTAGCTTTTGAGCCGCCCCCGTGAGTTTCTTCATAGCTTCTTCTTATGTAAGAGCACGTTCCGTAGCCATGGTAGCCATTTTTTTTAAAATTTATACACTTATTAAAAAAAAATACGCCAGGCAATTCCAAAAATATAAATAAACCCAATAAAGATGATTAGGCTTATTAATAAAAGGGAGTAAGGTCAGACTAATTTTTTGTTTCTGTCTGTTAACTTTGAAAGTTCTTGTCACGGAAAAAGATAAAGCAGTTCTCATTGCTCCGACCTCACCCTACCCCGTTTATTAATAAGGCCTCAGTAAAGGTCCTATTTGTATAGTCAAAAACTAAATAATAATTCTCATTAGTAAAACTGTTGCCAAACAGAAGATAGTGGAACAAACTTGGCGCCGTTAGTGGAGCGTTACAAGCGTTGATAACACAGAACACCGTAGAGGTAAAATATCAAAAGAAAGAAATATTAAAAGAAAATACATTGTATCCTTTTTTTGTAAGGGCACCTGTGGAAGTGTTTGCCTAAAGAAGACAATTCTGTGGATTTGACATCTCAGTATTTGCAAAACATTCAGAAACCATATTATTTTAGTATTTAATTTACCCTTCTTTTGTCTATATTTTGGTAGTTTCCTTTACATGATTTTTGGATTAGACGTCTGGGATTTTTAATTTAAATTTAATTTATTATCTGAACGATTTATGTCCTGCACTAGGAAGATCATGGTACTCTCCCATGTTTATCTCAAATGTGCAATTTATCTCTGTACAAAAATTTATCAAAATCGGTTTTTTCGGTTTAGGTTAACGTAATAACGGATTGTATTGACCGACAGAGTTACTTTTGAATTTATAATATTAATAGGGACGTAAAGATAAGTACGCCTGGCATATAATAGTAGGTACATTGAATATTGGTTGATTTTGTTTATGTTTTGAATTATTTTGTTCTCTATTAGGTCTCAGTTTCTCAGCTGCGTCCTGCGGTTTCAATCACGTAGGTCCCGTTCCCGCGGAAATATCTACATAAAAAGTAGCCTATTAGTTTTTCCCGGTATTCAGCTACCTATATTTCAAGTTTAATCGCTATCGGTTTAGTACAATATGCGTGATTGAGTAACAAACACACATACTTACAAACTTTCAGGTTTATAATATTAGTAGGATAGATGTTTTATCTCTATGAAACAGACCTTTTATAGTTCGTCTTTTGCCAAGGCAGACAATAACGAAATAGATCTTTAGCCCATTATTCGGAGAGTTTTATGGCTATTGTGAGTTGATCTTCCATCAATTATTGATTTGTTTTAACCTAGTTACAGCTAACATGTGCTAAGGAGTCTATTATGATGAAGTGGGAATACTCGTTGAGACTCGGATATGACTGCAGAGCTTTAGAGAAGGACATGATTCATCTCCTTTCTTGCTGACAATGCCCTTCCTCCTACATACTCCTCCTGCGTAGCGTTCATGAGATCCACGAGTGTGGATCTCATAAACTAGATTCAATGAGTGTGGATTTCTAACGCTACAAGCCTCGCTTTGACTGTGGCTGACATTTGGTCAGGGAAAGTGTAGCGTGAACGAACATAATAATTTTCCTTTGCGTTCATTGATAAGAAGAAGCTAAATATTGTCCTTTGTAACGTCGCCGATTACCCCATTACCTGGATAAACCTAGGTATCGTGGTCATAGGTTTAAAGTACACATCGCTGAAGCTCGATTCGGTAAGGACATAGCATGCGGAATTCCGACGAAATACAGGCGACGTGCAGGAGATGTGCGTTAATTCGTATCCTGTAAATGTTATTTTACCTAATTACTACTTAATTAGTTAAGTAGCTTTCAAAATTAAGGGCTACTTAATTATTTAAATAGCGCCCCTTGTTCCTCAGCCAATCAGTATTAAAAGAAGTTATAGAATAGCTATTATTTTTACTCCTGCAACAAATCAACTTCTGCATTGCTCATGCATCTATTTCTTTCATCTCATATCCTGTTTGTTGCATGCTATGTTTTTACAGAATCTGGGCCCTGGAACTGGGTTAAGGGGTGTATACGAGCTAAACTGAAAATTCAATTCACTTCAAGCTTTAAGATAGTGGATCGAAAACTGGCACTATGTGAACCGTTCATAAGTTTCATAAGAATTGGTTGAGTCAACAAAAGTACGAGTACATTCCGTATAAAACTTTTGGTAGCTAATAACGTTTTTAAATATTCACTTTGCCACAACTTTTGGTACCTACATACCTACCTATAGGTATACCTCGAGAAACTAAAGGTAAGTAGATTCTACGGCCGACTTCGTAAATTATTTATCAAAGGAATTTCAAAAGGATTTATTTACAGCCTAAAAAGCAAAATTAACTTTTGGGCTGTCGTAGGCAAGAGATTTTTAATCGGACAATACATATCAATAAAACTTAAAACGGGCGATCGAAAGCGCAATCGAAAAATGGAAACAGTAATTTTTAGAAGAAAATCAACCTTGAAAAAGCGAGTAATTGATCGTCATCCATCGTCATTATCGCTTACTGACATACAAATTTTGCCTTACTTTAACTACCTATACCGCTATTTTTCGCTACCGCCCATTGAAGTTCTATTGAAGTCAGGCCCTGCCGCGCCTGGCAATATCAGTACTTCCCTAGTCGTCCGTTTAAGTGTGGATTTTTGCATGCGGTAGGTAGGTGTAAGAACAATGCGGGATCGCAACTTGCGCGGGTGAAACCGCGGGGCGCGCTATACCAAATAAAATACAAATGTCAAATACATAAAAGTCAATAAAATAGGTCAAACTAAAATTAAGATTAAAAACAAATACTACAATCAAATAAATGTTTTAGATTAATCTCGGCACAGTTGTTACAAGCAACTTTCGTAAAGTTAGAGTTATTGCAAATGTTAAAAATATATTAACTAGCTTTAACTAGGTGCTGTGTCCCGCGGTTTAACCCGCATAGGTCCCAATGATGTACGAATTTTTAATAATCCTTTCTTTATGGATGTGTACATCATGTAAAGAACACATTCTCCAAATTTAAGCTCTCCACTATCAGCGGCTTAGGCTTGGCGTTGATCAGTCATCCATCACAAACAAAGCATTTTTATAGATATAGATTTCAGAAATAATCTACTTGATCATGCAAAATAGTCTAAGTCGGCGGTCAATTAGTCTTAAGTAACATTAAGCCGAAAATTTATGATGACCTAGATAACATTTGTGAACGACGAGCGGATTAAGAAGACGAATCGAAGAATTTGTAGATTTGTCTCAGTAATTACAAAACATCATTTTGAAATTTTATTTATCCATCTTTTTTCTTTATTATTTACATAATTATTTATTTACATGAATAGTTAACTTTTACACCACAAAAATAGTTGAAACAATCCTTTAAGGACGCGAATGATGTGAAATCCCTTCCGATTGAATTGTTTTCTTCATAACCGGTATCAAATAGATCTTGAAACAATGTATTATGTTATTGTACATGATACAAGAAGTGTCCCCTTCATTTCAAAAACAATAAAAAATAACTTTAAATACCACTATTATACAGGCAAAGTTACCCCTGTTTTACAAAATAAATCAATTTTTCTTCTAAATCCTTAACCGCTATATTTTCTTATAGGCATCATAATATTAGAAAATACAATACCTAGAACCTCTTCATCGAATTTTATAAAAATATTATTTTAATCTTCGTTAATGATTGAGTTTACGAGAAATTGTAGATTTTTTCATGCAATTCCATCTCGCTCATTTATATGCAATCGGACAAGGACCGATAATTATCATCTATCGCCGCCTTAAAAACAAAGTTTTCTGTTTTATAACGAAACGTAATACATTTTAACATTGGTTTAACCTGTATTGATTCGTAGTAATCTGCACTTCACATTGGTAATACATTTTTGCCTAATTAGGAAACTAATTAATAATAAACGAGAAACAATGTTGTGGCGCTTACGAGACGTCGCAATTCTAGCTATCCATATAGTAAACTAGTACGAGTTTTTAATTTTATTTTTTTTTGCCTTTAATTAAACATAGCGCGCTGCGCAAAAGTCACCTATCCACTGAACTATTTTTGTTCTATCCGTTGTTAAGCTACGAAGAAAAACTGACATCTCAAATTTTTAACACCTCTTTTCACCCTCTTCACCAGTCTTTTACACCTGTTTTTCCGTCGGGGGTTAAAAAGTAAATAGTATATAGGTTAAATTAAAAAAAAGTTACTTAGTTTAAATTTAAAGAAATGCTTGCCAAAAATTTGCACCCGACAGGACTGGACTAGACAAGCGCCTTTGGCCAAAATGAATTAAGCATTAGGGCCGGACTCCCCAAAGATGCAGTTTCAAGTCTTGTCCGGGAAAAAAATTTAAGAAACCATTTCTATAAATTTAGCCATCCAAGTGCAGGAAACCCTTAAAAAATATCAAAAAGAGTTAGTTTACTTAAGTACATAGCTAATATATTAGGGGTTAAAGTATGAAATTGCCGATTTGTACTGAAAATCTTAATTGTTTATTTTTTAAATTTTTAACAAATTTATTTAATCCAAATAGTTGCCATTATTATCTATACATTGCTGCCATCTAATGGGAAGGTTATTAATGCCTTTACGATAGAACTCCGACGATCTAGACTGCACAAACTGTGTGAAAGCATTTTGTACTGCCTCCTGGGAAGAAAACTTCTTGTCACGTAGATAATTGTCCAAATCACGAAAAAAATGGTAGTCCGTTGGAGCAAGGCCTGGTGAATACGGAGGATGACGAATGGTTTCTAAGTGCAGTTCCTGAAGGGTCAAAATGGTTTCTCGTGCTGTGTGAGGTCTCGCGTTGTCGTGGAGCAATAATGGTGAAGATCGATTCATGAGTCGGGGCTGTTTTACTGCTAGTTTTGTCAACATGGTTCGGAGTTCGGCACAATAGACATCTGCCGTAATTGCTTGACCAGATCGAAGAAAACTTTAGTGAATAACACCATGCTGAGACCACCAAACAGTTACCATTACCTTTTTATTGGTAAGTTTTGCTTTAGGACACTGTTGTGGCATTTGACCTGGGGTCAGCCATTGCATTTTTCTTTTCCGGTTATCATAAAGAATCCACTTTTCATCACATGTTACAATTCGATCCAATATTCCTTCATTTCTGTACCGGTTCAACAAGGCAACACAAGTTTCAACACGCGTTTCTTTCTGCAGATCAGTCAAATCATGAGGCACCCATTTTTCGTATTTTTTTATTTTATTGTTTTGACGCAAGTGAGTCAATAAAGTGGGTAAGGTAACGTTAAACCATGCCGCTAATTCCTGGGTAGTTTGACTAGGATCGGCTTCCACTATCTCTCTTAATTCATCGTTATTCACCTGTGTGGGCGGTCTTCCTCGTGGCTCGTTCTTTAAGTCGAAATTTCCATCACGAAAGCGTTTAAACCAAAATCGCACGGTGCGTTCATTAGTAGACCCCTCTCCAAACGCAGTATTGATATTGCGGGCTGTTTCTGCCGCGTTAGTTCCGCGTCGGAACTCTTATTCAAAAATCACTCGAATTTTCGCAGTATCCATCTTTCTTGTCTAAATTGAATAACAAAAACAATTGAAAGTCGATATTCAAATGTTTCACATTTTTTAAAAAAAGAACATCACAGAAACCATTTGAAAAAAGTTTCATTCAAAAACCTCAAACCATGAAGATTCTATAACAATTCAAAGAACCTATTGCAATAAAACGGCAATTTCATACTTTAACCCCTATTATTTTCTAGTTAAATACAAAATGTAGAACGACTCTAAGTAGTTAAGATTGATATCTAAACTACCCCCATTTCTTATTTTTACAAAGCGTTCTTCTGAGAATAGGCACGCTGCGAATTTATTTTTGCAACAAATTACGTCTGCATTTTAAACTCGTTGGCGTCCAGCGTCTTTAGTTTAGATGTAGATAGATCAGTAGGTATTATACAAGATGTTCTGAGGATGGCCATTTAAGCCAAAAATGGGAATAAACGTCTAGACGTTTATTCCCATTTTTGACGTAAACGTCTAGGCGAACAATTTTTTTTTCAATTTCGGTTCCGTTACAATTTCGAACATTTTTTTCGAGTTTATGTTTCATTATAAAACAGCTATTTTTGAAAGTATTCAAATAAGATAATGTTTAAATTGTAGTAGTAATAAAAGAATAATTTAAGGTTGTACTTAATCTAGGTATAAATCCAAAAATCATCTGATTCTGAAGTAAAGTATAAACTCGAGATTTCTGAAACCTACTCCGAACAAAAGTTGTTCGCCTAGACGTCAACAACCCCCTTCTGACTTAAATGACCTCAAACACCCTGAGTAGGTATACTGTATTACTAGCTGCGCACCGCGGATTCACCCGCTCAAGTCCGATCCCGCGAGAATATTGGGATACAAAGTAGCCTATGTGTTATTTCAAGTCTCCTGCTACCTAGATATATTCCATTCACTGCAATTGATAGTTTTTGCATGAAAGAGTAACAAAGTCACATACATACATACAAACTTTCGCGTATATAATATTAGTAAGAAGTACCTGAGCTGCTGGCAAACAAGTTGCTGTTTACTGGCTTGGCTGCAGCTCACATGCCAGTTTGCATTGCTAGTGGTATTGCAATAATTATATTGTCTTGAATTTCAAGACAATTTATATCTTTAAAACACTTTACCTTGGCTGACTGATAGATCAATTCGTAGCTTAACCCGGAATTAGGGCTGACATTTTGAGATGTGATCTGCAGCTTAGGACACCGGTTCCCTGACATATCGGGATAAAAAGTAGCCCAATGTACTCGTACTGCCAGATAATATAGTTTTCTATGACAGAAATTGGTAACATGGAAAAGTAAAATAAGAGTGAAGAACGTTTCGTTCGTTTATACCTAGAAAGAACGACTAAAACATTTAAATAAATAATTGAAAAACAAAAATGAGATTATTCAGAACTTCCAACCCTCGACAAAAATGGCTGTGACAGTTAACAAAAATGCTAATGTAAAAAAAAAAACTCAACAAAAAGCGAAATTGTTTTAGTATTAATGTGACATTGTAACTCTTGTAAAGCACGCGTGCCATATGTTCAGAAATATACTCGTAAGTACTGTCGACGAATTAACTGAACAATGTAAGTACCTACATTATTATTCTAAAGCCCAGCTTCCATTACATTCTGTAGGTTAATATCTTCTAATTTCTTCTATGGTTTTCGTGAATTGCGTTTTAATTCATGGTTCAACGAACCGAGCTTTCGCCAACTTTACAGTTGGCTTTTTCAAGGTTGACTGAGATGTAATTTGTCTATTTTAACATTCTAAAAAGTTACAGTAAACTACCGCCTCATAATTATTTGTAACAAAACGTTCGAGTGTACGCAGACTTTAGAGTTATTGTAATAGTTTTCAATTTAAATTATAAATATTTTATTCCCTAGCTAGCTCAAAAAACTACAACATCTTCTTCTTAGATTGTTTTTTTGTTTTCGTTATGTTGAATTGAAATGCTCCGAAACGTATGAACGGCATTGCAACAAAGCTGAAGCGATTAGAACCAAAAAAATGAGTTTCATCTCCTATTCTTTGGTACACTAAAACTGAAAACTCTAACACTAGATACGAGTTCTCAGTTCGCCTTAAGGCTTCTAACTTGACCTAACGACTGCTATCGGGGATAACAACCGGGACCAACTGCTTGACGTACCTCTCGAAGCGCGGAGGAGCTCGAGATAAACTCCCTTACTTTTAAAATATTATTTACACATGACTAAGTTATGTGACGTTTGTTTCTGTCTGTCAACTTTGAAACTTCATGTGATGTAAAAGACAAACGATGCATAGTTATGCAGCGCATTAATTAGCGTTTATAAGTAAGGGGGAAAGAGTTTTTAACAAGAAATTCTTATATAGTTTCGTAATGTCCACACTGCGCAGCGCTAGATTGCAATTCCTGTTATTTTTTAAACTACGAAACCCTACACTGCGTGTGGCCCGACAAGGTACGCACTTGCCCAATTTTTTATTGTAAATACGTTATATATTTTATACATAGAGACACCCATTTATATTTAAGCATAATAACTTGTTCCCGACGGTAATCAAACAAGTAACCTTTTGCATTGCATTTTTAGGAAAATAAAACATTTTGGCTTTCTGTTCCTTTGGCCCTAAGCTTTGCTCAGGTACGAAGCTTATTCTGCCGACAGTACAAGTATTTACCGAAGCAATTACTGTAGAACTTTCGGCGAGGAAATGAGGGCTGACGTTTCATTCATTTCTATCCCATTTTATGGGTTTAGGGCTGTCAAATATTAGGTGTTTTAACTTTAAAACAATTTTAGTTTAGTTTGTTGAGCATTGTACCGAATTGAGTATAAATGTAGCAGGATTTGGGTGGGGATTATGTAAATATTTTGTTAGGCTGCGTTTATATTTATAAACTAGCTGAGCCCCGCGCTTTCACCCGCAAAAGTGAAAACGCGTTATCACGGGCGCGGGTGGCCGAGCGGTTCTCGAGCGGTTGAACTTTTTCGTTAATTACTAGGTTTCTACTAATTGGATTTCGATGTAAAGCCACGACCTTCCTCGAAAATAGAACTATCGAATATTGAAAAGCAGATTTCAATCGGATTAGTAGTTTTTAATTGTATAAGGAACTGACAGAGAAACAGACAGACAGAGATGAATTTTAAAAATTATATAATTTTGTTCTACTACTTTTCTAAGAAAACTTTTTTTAATTTACTTCCAAGTGCAGACTTTTTGTCCTCTCTTTTTTTATTATAAGTATAGAAGATAGATGATTGGCTGACTTATTCAGTGTCTGTTACTATGAGTCACTTAGTCAGTGTCACTCATTGATGTAGGTACCTACCATGTACCTACGCAACACACAGGCCAAAACTCTTTACTTTATTGAGTACTAGCTGCGCCCCGCAGTTTTGCCCGCGTAAATCCCGTTCCCGCGGGAATGTTGAGATAACATGTAGCCTATATGTTATTCCTGGTATTTAGCTACCTATATTCCAAGTTTCATGGCAATCGGTTCAGTAGTTTTTACGTGAAAGTCTATCAAACTCACATACGTACATACAAACTTTCGCGTTTAGAATATTAGTAAAACTTTATTGAGGAAATATTTGTTTGTTTGTTACGTACGCCTCAAAAACTACTGGACTCATTAAAAAAAATATTTCATCGATAGTCAGCAAAGATCCAAGCATTATTATCGAGTGACAGAGGTCACTTTTGATCCCAATATTTCCACAGGAACGGGTGAACTGGCGGGACCAGCTTGTATATTATAAAGATTAAAAATTGTAAGTAGTCTGTGTTTGTTAATTAAAAAAACCGCTGAACTGATTGTGACCGGAAACAGGCTACTTTTTATCCTGTACACCGGGTTGGAAACCACGGGGAGCTGCCAGTAACGAATATCACCAAATCGTGATTGGATGCGTAAATTCATTAAGTTTTCAGTCAGTGAATTTGCGCCAATGTGAATAGAGCCTTAATCTATTTAACCAGTGTTTGTAACATGGGTGAATGGTTTTAGGGGCTTTGGGTCTACGAATATAGTTACTTACTTTAAAAATTGCGTTAATTTTGTTAATTACATAGTCTTTTTTTATCATTATACTAGAAACAAATTTTGTTCGTATCCTATCGTTACAAAGTTAGGGAAGTGAATAAAATGAAGTGCGATGGGATGAAAAGCGTTCAGAGTGAAGTGCGAATAAGCCGTTTGTTCCTAGGTTGTATAGGAACCTTTAATGCACGATAAATGAGCGTTTAACCACTATTTTATCTGATAGAAAAGACAAAAAGTTTGCCAGAGCGTCAAGGCAGGACCATCTTTTTTACGCATTAGATGAAGACTGGCCAAACACCGACAAGGTAAGAAACAAATAGAGGAGACTTTTGCTCTGCAGTTAGACAATATAGCATAATTAAAAAAAAAAACTAACGTATATGACTATAATGTCACGTAGTTATAGGAATAAATAGAAGATTTAATTCACTCGCGGATATAATTATTCATCACTAAATCTGCTGTGGGATAACTATTTGCAGTGAGGTACTATTTGTTTAAAAAGTAAAGGAACAAAAAGGCTAAAAGGGCCGTTAAAATTAGCAGCCCTGAAACCTGTATTCCAAATGATTTATTAACGAACAGGGTTGTAACATGTTCTAAATGAGACGTAACATATTCCCGTACTTTATTAGGTAAGTAGATGTTGTATTAACAGTTCACATTCGAGAAACTTGCGACATTTTTTTTAATAGTTGAATGGTAAGCGTTTTACCCACCACTATCTTACCTGATGGAAAAGGACGATGTGGTCTAAGATGTTACACGCTTACCTAGGAGATACCTGTTCATTCGTGATTTAAAGACCCCCAAGTTGTAGGATTCCGAGAAGACATTGGATGATTCCATTCCCTAGCCGTACGAATAAAGAATGACGATGCGAAACGGGTCAGGTGACTGGTATTTGTACCATGAACCGGTGCTGCTTATCAGTTTCCCTGAATGTCCGATGGTAGAAGGGAAATGGTGAAACTAAATCGTGCACATTACAAATATTATTCGGTTGTATCGTCTCTGCTTGTTCAGATACGATACAACCGAATAGTTAAGTTTAGTTAGTTAAGTTGCAATTTACTGGTGAAAATCGGATATCGTAAAAAGAAATTAAATTGTGGTTAATACTCTGTTGTTAAATAATATCTGTGGTATTTCATTTGACTAAAAGTTAAAGTAAAGAAATCAAAATTTGTAGTTTTTCAAGCAGGAAAATAGTGGGTAGGGAACCATGCGCATTCTTTAATTCTCCTTTGGGGATACAGCTCGTTTGGTTCATTGGTACAGAGTACACTTGTGCCAAAAGACTCGAACTTAATCCTCGTCCTAAGCGATTTTATTAGACGGTTCATTTACCTGTATTTCTAGTTATCAGATTCATTTAAGTAAATTAATTTTTCTCTGTATATATTTATTTCTTATAAACTTTTTAAATTCACACGATTTGTTAATATAAGTACTAGTTACATTTTACCGGGCCTTTATCGCGTATTATTATTAAAGAAAATACGCGATTAAGACCCGGTAAAATGTAATTATCTTTATTTCATTTTTCAATTCAGTTCATAGTGTTTCTTGTTTCGTCGCCGTCCCTTTACTGTCGCATGATCATTACATACCTTTTAGTTTAATGTTAGAAATTTTGTCTAAGTTTTAGGTTTATGTTTACATTTCCTTTAGTTTTGTTTGTTAATCTTAAATACACATGATCCTTTGGGTTTTACATTATGTTTGATTAAGGCGAAAGATGTTTACACACTAGATGTGTGCCTGTTACAACGAATTATATGTAACCACGAGCCGTGCGTACCACCTGCGTAAGTCGCGAGCCCTTGGGAATTCCGGAAAAATCTTTTTTATCGGAGGTCTACCCCACAGAGTACATCTTACTATAATATTATAAACGCGAAAGTTCGTATGTAAGTATATATGTATGTGAGGTTGTTACTCTTTCACACAAAAACTACTGAACCGATTGCGATGAAATTTGGAATATAGGTAGCTGGGGACCGGATTAACACAAAGGCTACTTTTTATCCCGATATTCCCGCGGGAACGGGACTTACGCGGGTGAAACCGCGGGGCGCAGCTAGTTATTTATAATAGGTAAGTCTACTCTGCCTAGCTTATGATGTACTAGCTGCGCCCAGCGGTTTCACCCGCGAAAGTCCCGTTCCCGCGGGAATATCGGGATAAAAAGTAGCCAATGTGTTATTCCCGGTATCCAGCTACCTATATTCCAAGTAGTTTTTGCGTCAAAGAGTAACACATATATACCTCACATATATAATATATACATACGTACATACAAACTTTCGCGTTTATAATATTAGTAAGATCAGATAAAGGTTATTTCTTTCCTCTATCAATGGTTTAAGCTATACGTTGATTCATCAGTCAGTTAGTAAGTACTCCATATAATTGTGCCACTTCCTTGGTAAGATACTCGTATAAAAAAATCTAGAGCTAGTTCGCCACAGTAGTTGTCAAAAAATAAATAGAAAATCGCTTTCTTCTCTATCATCATCAGTTCCTACGTTTCGGAGCCTTTACAGACTACTTCGTCACAGTTTTTATTTTCCTATCTGTAGTCTGCATGCCCCTTTAATGTAATAAGAGGTTCTATGTTTTAACCCAATTTTCAAAGTTTATTAGTCAAATTTGTGTTGCAAAACGGGGTTCGTGAACTTTTTATTTGCTTTTGTTTTAAGTCCATTGCGTAACTTTCCGGTACTTACTCTTACGTGACTTTAACATACTTTGTATGAATTTGTAATATAATATAATCAATATAATACAAAACAAATCGTTTATTTGGACTAAAACCCACACATATTACAATAGAAAAGGTAAAAAACATAAACAAAAATTCTTACAAGATACGAACATTTATTATACGAGTACAATATGTGTGTTGCAGTAGAATCAAAAGGCCATGACTACGGCTAAAATCTAGTGCGTACTTTGTTTTTGCTCAGACTAAGCTTAGCATGAACTTGGCAAAGTTCATGCTGAGAAAAAACTTTGAATTGGTATACAAAGTTAACATTCATTTTTTAAAACGAGTAAAATAAAAAGATCTTTAAATCCTAACACAGAACAAAAGTTAAGGTCCTTATTTTTGATGGGTTTAAATTCTATAAAGCAAAATTTTCACTTAAGACAATTTTTACCCACGACGGAACAGGGCAGTGTAGTATGCGTTTGGGGTGAGATATTGGGTGTTTGTGTGTGCGCAATTTAATGTTTCCATTTATCTTCAAAACGGCTTTACCGATTTGAATGCGGTTTTCAGTAAAATGTTTGTTATGGTATTTATAAAGCGATCTTCGCAACTGTCCAAAGTTTTTGCTTAGCACAATCTAAGATTTTCAAATGCTTTTCGCTCTAAGCGATAAAGTTTCCGTATGTTATCCTTGGATATTCATGTTGTTTTTGCATTTTTGTGGTGTGTCTGTATATATGTTACAGGAAATGTATTTAATCAGTCATTACAAACATTTTCTTGATCTTTATCACGAACCTATCACCCTGATGTCGTTTTGTGACATAACATTCGAACCTCGGACTAATATATTTTATTCCTAATATTAAATGTAATGTTCTATTTCTTAGTAGCTTTTAGGATTTTATAGATACAATTCCAAGACAATTTAATTCCGACACAACTTACTTATTTGTTTACTAACTTACGCGCTTAATTACGCGGTTCCACCCGTTTAAGTCTTGTTCCCGCAAGAATATCGGGATAAAATGTAGCCTATGTGTTATTCCCGGTATCCAACTACTTATATTCCAAGTTTTAACACAATCAGTTAAGTAGTTTTTGCATGATTGAGTTACAAACATCCAAACCCACACACTTTCACATTTATAATATTTCTAGGATTATCGTTATATTATATTTTTATGTGTATGTATCTTATTTTGTATATCTTTTTTGTTTTATATGTTTATAACTATGTATGTGTAAAATGAATGTTGATTTATAATAAAATTTATAGCTGTTAATGTTCATTATTGTAGTGTATAATATTTTTCAATTTAAGTATTTATGCTATGGTATACATAATATTCTGTGTCTTTCTGCCTACCACACAAGCTTTACTGATCTTCTCCATCCAAAAGTTCGCTGGAAGAAATCGCCTCTAGCCCATTTGTACAACTTTAAGCTTTCTGAGTGCTTTCTGTCTTACTTTTAATGTAAACTGATTGTGATTGTTGTCGGTTGTGCAAAAAAAGTATTAATCAATCAATTAATATAAATTATATTTTCTAGGATATGTGTGTATTAAATGTCTATGAAACAATATCAATATTTAACACATTTCCTATAAAGACTCGGAACGGTTTCCTTGTTTCGTTCATTTCCTGTGACATCCTGCTAATATTATAAAGCTGAACGTTTGTAGGTAAGTTAGAATATAGGTATATACAATATAGGATAAATCAATCAATCAAAGGTTTCAACAAAAATTCAGCAGCACTTTATCTTTATACATTTAATATCCCTAATCCAAATGAGTTAATTGAATGATTATAATTAAGTAGCCAACACACAAATGCAATACAGTCATGAACAGCTGTGGTTGAAGAGGTATCACTCCGTACACGTGGAAATTAAAATCTCTGGCTTCGACGTAGTTTAACAATTTCCCTAAATTATCCACTTGAGCTTGATCTGTAATTAAATTGAGAAAAAGTGACGGTTTATACTTGCAAAATATATTTGAATTTATTTTGTGATAGAATGGAAGATTATGAAAGAAGCCGAGGAAGGTACAAAATTATCTCTTCAATTCTTTTTCAGGAATAATAAAATGTCTTTGACAGCAGTGAAATTAAACTTTAGGTTTAGGTTAGTTTTGGTTAGTTCTATTTCTGATTCTAAAATACCAAAAATTCGATTCTTGGACTATCAAAAAAAATAGTTTTCAAATTATCACACCTGAAATGTACGTACTATTTAAAATATACATAAATTTAAAACAGCAAAATAAGAAAACGTATTATTTGTAATTTAAATGTAATATTAGAAGTTCGCGCCGAGCCGAGACCTCACGACCCCCTATCTCCCTAACTCCCCTACTGATCTGGCTCATCTTCGAACTCATAAATTCTACTGACCTTAACTACGCGCATACCAAAATTCATGAAGATCGAAGCTACGATACTCAAGTTATCGTCGGACAAACATACAAAGTTACAAAGATATAAGCGCTAGGCCCGACTACACTGGATCTCACTCGCTTCGCTCGTTCGGTCAACTAGGAGATCGCCCCAAACTGAGACCTCACGACCCCCTATCTCCCCAACCCTCCTACCGATCCGGCTCATCTTCAAACTCATAAATTCTACTGACCTAAACTACGCGCATACCAAATTCATAAAGATCGGAGCTCCGTTACTCAAGTTATCGTCAAACAAACATACAAAGATACAAGCGGCAGGCCCGTCTACACTGGACCTCACTCGCTTCGCTCGTTCGGTCAACTATTTCCTTGGTGCGTGGCTTGCACCTACCAGGCTGTTAGGGTGAAGTAGAAGTTATCCTGCTTCGTACAAAAACCAAGTTCTTCTATACGATTTTCAGTTGTGTCGGCGGTATTTGAAATTACAGATTTGACCATGATTTACCTCGTTCCAGAAGCAGTCGGCTCCGAAGTTCTAGTTTTAACTCCTTCGCTTTATAAGACATCATACCACCAAATATAGTTGGAGTCAGTACTAGAATCGTGGACTGAGCCACACAAATTGACTGTACGAACACGAACGTTGAAACTATCTAGAACGAAAAACCACAGTTTACCGAACATTTGTAATCATGATTTTTCAAATAGTGAGAACAAAACTTACCGGTATATTGTTTCCTTTTATTGTCGCAATTGTTTCATACGACGATTCCATAATTATTACAAATGTGAAAAGTAAGTTTGCTGCGAACTGGAACAGAAAATAAAAATATTCGAGAATAGCGTCATTTCTCCATCTTATTTTCTTGTAGTGGTGTGGCTCACTAAATGCTAGAGTTTTCAGGTCGCTCTAAGGCCTTTAACTTGACCTAACAAATGCTATTAGAGATAACCAAAAAGAATTAACTGCATAGCGTGCCTTCCGAAGCCCGTAGGCGCTCGAAAAACTGTTTTTTTGCCACAGATATTATCGGTCACCCATCCAAGTAACGATCGCGGAAGCGTGCCTAACCCGCACGGTCGTTTAAGTTCGAAAGGTGCAACTAGGCCATTGGCCAATGAGCTCCTCGTCAGTAAAGCTTCTTCGCCTCTCCGCTGTAAATAATCTCATCATCGAGGGAATCTACTTTAGCTTGGCGAATTGACGGACCGAGGAGATTATTATTATTTAAAAAAAACGACAACTATTATTATTTGAAAATAAGTAGTCATACTTTTCTTTTAGAATTAATTTTGTGCGTTATTAAGATCGCTCCATCGCTCTTACGTTGAAGGAAATCGAAACATCGGAAGGAAACGGACATGTCAAAGGCTATAGGGACATCGAAGAAGGCTCGCGGAGTGTCTTACTGCTTAACCGAAGGGGAAGGGTAGGGTAGGTAAGGCAAGAGTTTACTATTGGCTTAGAGACAAGAGGAGACCCTTGCCCTACAATAAACATAGAAACTTTATTTACCAAGGGATCAAACGCGGTTTTAATTTCTTCTGTTAAATCAACCAATTCTTTATATAACAGGTGGTACTTTAAATTTATTCTTTGTGTTGTTTTTATTGCCTCTTTCACCAAATCAACAAACTTGTTCAACCTATGGTACGCCAAATAAAATATTGAGCAGTTTACTAAAGCGACGATATCGTAATTTAAAGTTAATATCTCGAAAATATACATGGAAATAAAAAAATTCGGTTGACATTCTTCATGAAACAGAAAACAAAACGAAAAATTCATTACAGTTCGGGTCACCACACAAAATGTTGAAGATATGGATAATTTTGCCCACAAATTAGGAAGGTTTTCTTTACGAGAAAATAGTACAGAATCTAATGTTTGTAGTCTACACAAATATTCGTAAAAAGTTAACTTTTTTCGATGAAATATAAGAATTAAAACTAAAACCACATAATAGACTATGAACATGCCAAAATTAAAGCAAATTTGGATAAAAGACCAATCTTTATTGGATTTAGCATACATATAAAGTATTAATAAACCGGTGTTTCCCAAAAAAAGTAGTAGAGAAAGGGTTTTAGCAAAACGATTTTTAACAAAACCAAAATCTAAACTGAATAAGAAGTGAATTAATATGAAAATAATTTCAATAGATTTATTAGGCGTAGAAGAAATTTCAATGTTTAGGGCTCTTTTTATCATTGTAGGAAGTACTTCTATTGTGAAAATTAATAAAGTTACTGACAAATTATTGCTATACCTAGTAGAAATAAAGAACCTTATTAGTAATAATTGATTTGTTTGATTGATTTATTGTTAATTTATAATATTAAGGATGAACACAGTCTAACGAACTTAATGACGCAGTAATATAGTCAGCTAAAAGCTATAGTCAGACACGTCCATTGAGATGTTAAAGGGGATGATATCTATTCTATAATATACTACTTATAATAAAATCGTAACTTAGCGGTGTCTGTTTTTGAAATATATTTTGAAACAACTATTTTTAGGGGTATGTACTAACGTAACAGAACCCATTTCCGTGTTTAACTTTTTGTCTGTTTGTCCGTTTGGATGTTTGTCCGTTTGTCTGTTTGTCTGTGCGTTTGTGCGCGCTAATCTCAGAAACGGCTAGACCGATTTCCATAAAATTTGGTATGCAGATAGCTTAGGACTTCGATTAACATATAGGCTACTTGTTTTTGAACTATCGGCATCTATCGTCATCCATCGTCATCGATCGTCATCATCACTTACTGACATACATATATTGCCTTACTTCACCTACCTACTGCAGTGCAAAAACCCACACTTAAACGGACGACCAGGGAAAACTTCTACATTACTTCAATGGGCGACCGTTTAAGTGTGGATTTTTGCATTGCGGTGGGTAGGTGTAAGAACAACGCGGGATGGCAACTTGCGCAGGTAAAACCGCGGGGCGCAGCTATCACAAATATAATCCGACGAGAACCAGCGGTCTAATTGGTTAGGGCGTTGACTTGGAATGTCATGTCGGAGATGCAGGTTCAAGTCCAGTCGGGTGCTAATTTTTTGTCTTCCAAAAACGAAATTGAATTTAAGAAACACTTTGAAATAAATCAATTTAATCAGTTTTCTTTTGACGTGAAGTATATATAAAAATGCGCTGCAGCGCTGATAATATTGTAACATAATCTTCGAGTTTTATATAAAAGTACTATCTTAGAAGGCATTGTTAGTGAACTTTTGGTAAGTTTTGGTTAACTTAGAGGTGTGCAAACTACCACCAGCAGAAAATATGCGGAAGTGGAAGTCATTACACAACCATTAGTCGTAACACAAGCTTAGCAGCTTACCACGGGGCTAGATGGCGCTGTGTGTTGGTCACAGTATTTATTTATTTATTTATATTACCCCTTTAACTACAGCCTTGAAGTCTTCAAATCTAGAGTGAATAGGTTTCTTTTAAGCAAGCATATATGGTACACCTTCGACCTCATTGTCGCGCGTACTCAGATGAGATAAAGTCATTTATGTTAGCATGGGCTTGCATGTAAAAAAAAAACTTTATATTATGATAACCCTAAACTATAATAGACTTAATTTAACGATGTTTCGTTTGTATAGCGTCAAACTAATTAATTATGAATTAGTAATATTCCTTATTATTTATTTATTGTATTGTGCGAGTAATTCGTTAATACATTAGACTTCAATATAATAATTGTATCTTGTTTTTAGTGAAATTAGTTATAGTACCTATACTGAGTAAGTAGCTATGAATTTATCTAGATACAATGACATTCCGAATATATAGTAAGTATATGGACTTGACATCGTATAGGTGCCATTTCAAAGGTAGGCTTAAACAAGGAACTCATATTTACTAGTATACCTACTGGAATGCTCTTGTAAAACTAAAAAGTGTTCCGCTATTATACATTGAGCATGTTGTCCCTTTCTAATTAGGTTAGACCCCTTTCCCGCAAACTCCGGCGCCGACGACTTGATTGGGCGAGCTAATTGAGACCCGCCCCCTGGCCATACACAGGCTCACAGTATAAGATCGACTTGCGCTGCGATATTAAGCCCCGGTCTAGTGAGCTAGCCCAGTGCTAACTCTTGTGATTGGTCTTGCACTGACACAAATGTCAGAACCAAACCCTTGGTGGCAATGAAAAAACACAATCGATAAACGGTCGAAGCTACGTATGGTGTTACAGATACGAATAGTCATGTTTTGGCTTTGTTATTGTATTTAAAGTTTTTTGTCTTGTGTTTTTTTAATGTCATAGCCTAATTACATAGCCTTGTAATATAAACGATGATAAATAGATTACATAAGTTATCATTTATCTGATTCAGCGACAAAACAAAACATTTCATAACTTACACCCGATAAATAATCCTACTTAATAATATTTTGAAGCTGAAAGTTGTGTGAATAGTTGTTATTCAATCACATTAACACCACTGAACCGATTGCAGTGAAACTTGGAATATAAACTTGGAATATATATTGCATGACATTATACACAGCTTAATCTAGCCTCCAACTAAGCACTAGGTTTGTATTATATGACAACGGATCAGCAACGGATATAGCAAATACATTATTTAGACACCAGCAGGCCTAGACAAGTGGCAAACGCTTCCAAGCGTTTCGTTTTCTAAAAACGATAACGCTTTAGCGTTAACGATATTCAATTCGTAGCCAAATGTACAATTACCTGGCGAACGCTCATTCTATTTATTCAGTCGATAAAATCTAAAGTTTTGTCTATGGTTTCTATCGCAAACGTCAAATTTAATTTGACAACTGAAAGCAGGCGCGTAGAGTCCATACAACTCGATTACCATCGAGTTACCTTTGAAATTGGGCGCATAAGTACAAAGTTAAAAACCTACTACCAACCTAGTGCCTAACCTTTTCAGTGCGTTTTGTTGTTTTGTGTTTTGTGTTTTTCTGTGTTGGATTGATAGAACACGTGTACATAAGGTGAAGTTTGACTATAAAGGTAGGTGAATTATGAATTACTGATTTCCTCCTTTTGGCTGAAGGAAATTTTCATAACCTGAGTTATGAAAATAAAAAAAACATAACATAATTAATTGATTTAGGCCATGCTCGTCCTGAAATGACGATTGATTACAAAAGAAAGGACAGAACGGATTTGAAACTGTTTCTAGGTTCAACTAGTAGTTCGCCCCGAACTAAGACCTCACGACCCCCTATTTCCCCAAACCCTCTACCGATCCGGCTCATCATCGAACTCATAGATTCTACTGACCTTAACTAGGAGTTCGCCCCGAACTGAGACCTCACGTCCCCCTATCTCCCCAATCCCTCTACCGATCCGGCTCATCATCGAACTCATAGATTCTACTGACCTTAACTAGGAGTTCGCCCCGAACTGAGACCTTACGTCCCCCTATCTCCCCAATCCCTCTACCGATCCGGCTCATCATCGAACTCATAGATTCTACTGACCTTAACTAGGAGTTCGCCCCGAACTGAGACCTCACGTCCCCCTATCTCCCCAACCCCACTACCGATCCGGCTCATCTTCGAACTCATAAATTATACTGACCTAAACTACGCGCATACCAGAATTCATGAAGATCGGAGCTACGATACTCAAGTTATCCTCGAACAAACATACAAGGATACAAAGTTACAAAGATACAAGCGCCAGGCCCGTCTACACTGGACCTCACTCGCTTCGCTCGTTCGGTCAACTACGCGCATACCAAAATTCATGAAGATCGGAGCTACGATACTCAAGTTATCGTCGAACAAAGATACAAAGTTACAAAGATACAAACGCCAGGCCCGTCTACACTGGACCTCACTCGCTTCGCTCGTTCGGTCAACTAGGAATTCGCCCCGAAGTGAGACCTTACGACCCCCTATCTCCCCAACCCCCTTACCGATCCGGCTCATCCTACTAATATTATAAATCCGAAAGTCTGTTTGTTTGTTTGTTTGTTTATTTGTTTGTTTGTTTGTTTGTTTATTTGTTTGTTTGTTTGTTTGTTTGTTTGTTTGTTCCCTCTTCACGGTCAAACGGCTCAACCGATTTGGATGAAAATTTGCATAGGGATAGTTTAAATGATGGAGAGTAACATAGGATACTTTTGATCCCGAAAATCCCGCGGGATCGGGACTTACGCGGGTGATAACTATCTAATAGATGAAAATTTGCATAGGGATAGTTTAAATGATGGAGAGTAACATAGAATACTTTTGATCCCGAAAATCCCGCGGTATCGGGACTTACGCGGGTGATAACTATTTATTGGATGAAAATTTGCACATCGATAGTTTAAATGATAGAGAGTGACATAGGATAATTTTGATCCCGAAAATCCCGCATGATCGGGACTTACGCGGGTGATAACTATTCAATAAATGAAAATCGACACAGGGGTAGGGTAAGTTATGTAGAGTGGCATCATGATCATCGTCATCCTTCGTCATCGTCATCGTCACTTACTAATGAAATACAAACTTTACTTTACTTCACCTAACAACCGCAGTGCAAAAATCCACACTTAAACGGACGACCAGGGAAGTACTGATGATGCCAGGCGCGGCAGCGCCTGGCTTCAACAGTACTTCAATGGACGACCGTTTAGGTGTGGATTTTTGCATTGCGGTAGGTAGGTGTCCGAACAACGCGGGTTCGCAACTTGCGCGGGTGAAACCGCGGGGCGCAGCTAGTCTTCTTATAAATTCTACTGACCTAAACTACGCGCATACCAAAATCCATGAAGATCGGAGCTACGTTACTCAAGTTATCGTCGAACAAAGATACAAGCGCCAGGCCCATCTACAACTATTTCCTTGGTGCGTGGCTTGCACCCACCAGGCTGTTAGAAGTTATCCTGCTTATAACAAAATCCAAGTTCTTCTACGATTTTCAATTGTGTCGGCGGTGTTTGAAATTACAGATTTAACCATGATTTACCTCGTTCCAGAAGCAGTCGGCTCCGAAGTTCTAGTTTTAACTCCTTCGCTTTATAAGACAGCATACCACCAAATATACTTGGAGTCAGTACTAAAATCGTGGACTGAGCCACACCAATTGACTGTACGAACACGAACGTTGAAACTATCTAGAACGAAAAACCACAGTTTACCGAACATTTGTAATCATGATTTTTCAAATAGTGAGAACAAAACTTACCGGTATGTTGTTCCCTTTTATTGTCGCAATTGTTTCATACGACGATTCCATAATTATTACAAATGTGAAAAGTAAGTTTGCTGCAAACTGGAACAGAAAATGAAAATAATCGAGAATAGCGTCATTTCTCCACTGTCATCTTCTTTTCTTGTAGTGGTGTGGCTCACTTAGTGTTAGAGTTTTCAGGTCGCTCTAAGGCCTTTAACTTGACCTAACGAATGCTATTAGAGATAACAAAAAGAACCAACTGCATAACGTGCCTTCCGAAGCCCGGAAGAGCTAGAAAAACTGATTTTTTGCCACATAAATTATCGGTTACCCCATCTAAGCAATGACCGCGCAAAGCGTGCCTAACCCGCACGTTCAAGTTGGACAGGTTCAACTAGGCCAATGGCCGATGAGCTCCTCGTCAGTAAAGCTTCTTCGCCTCTCCGCTGTAAATAACCTCATCTTCGAGGGAATCTACTTCAGCTTGGCGAATTGATGTCCCACCCATAACCTTCGAGTTCTGCCACTAGATAAACACTGCTTTACTAGTTTACCAAAACTACATTATTTAAAAAAATATATAAAAAAAAGGCAAAAAAACGACAACCTATTTATTTGAAAATTAGTTACACTTTTCTTTTTGAACAAATTTTGTGCGCTATCAAGATCGCTCTTACGTTAAAGGAAATCGGAACATCGGAAGGAAACGGACATGTCGAAGGCTATAGGGACATCGAAGAAGGCTCGCGGAGTGTCTTACTGGTAACCCTCTAAGAGGAGGCCCTTGCCCTACAGTAAACATAAAAACATTATTTACCAATGGATCAAACGCGGTTTTAATTTTTTCTGTTAAATCAACCAATTCTTTATACAACAGGTGGTACTTTAAATTTATTCTTTGTGATGTTTTTATTGCCTCTTTCACCAAATCAACAAACTTATTCAGCCTATGGTACGCCAAATAAAATATTGAGCAGTTTACTAAAGCCGCGATATCGTAATTTAAAGATAGTAAATCAAAAACATACGTAAAAATTAAAAAATTTGGTAGACATTCTTCAGGAAACAGAGAACAATATAAAGAATTCATAACAGTTCGGATCACCACACAAAATGTAGAAGATATAATACATAATTTTGTCAAATTAGGAAGGTTTTCTTTACGAGAAAATAGTACAGAATCTAATGTTTGTAGTCTACACAAATATTCGTAAAAAGTTAACTTTTTTCCATGAAATATGAGAATTAAAACTAAAACCACATAATAGACTACGTACACGCCATAATTAAAGCATATTTTGATAAAAGTCAAATCTTTATAAGAATTATTATAATTCAAATAAAAAAATACTAAAACGGTGTTTCCTAGAAAAAGTAGTAGAGAAAGGGTTTTAGAAAAACGATTTTTAACAAAACCAAAATCTAAACTGAATAAGAAGTGAATTAATATGAAAAGAATTTTAATAGATTTATTAGGCGTAGAAGAAATTTCAATATTAAGGGCTCTTTTTATCATTGTTGGGAGTACCTCTATTGTGAAAATAAATGAAGCAACTGATAAATATTATACCCATATCTAGTAGAAATAAAGAAACTTATTAGTAATAATTGACTTGTTTGATTGATTTATTGTTAATTTATAATATTAAGGATGAACACAGTCTAACGAACTCAATGACGCAGTAACATAGTTAGATAAAAGCTATAGTCAGCCACGTCCATTGAGATGTTAAAGGGGTTGATGTCACAAATATAATCCGACGAGCACCAGCGGTCTAATTGGTTGGGGCGTTGACTTGGAATGTCATGTCGGAGATGCAGGTTCAAGTCCAGTCGGGTGCTAATTTTTTGCCTTCCAAAAACGAAATTTCTTAATTTAGGAAACACTTTGAAAATAAATCAATTTAATTAGTGTTCTTTTGACGTGAAGTAAATATAAAAATGCGCTGCAGCGCTGATAATAATTTAACATGGTCTTCGAGTTTTATACAAAGCAGTATCTTAGAAGGAATCGTTAGTGAACTTTTGGCAAGTATTGGTTAACTTAGAAGTGTGCGAACTATCGTCCAGCAGAAAATATGCGGAAGTGGAACTCATTACCCCTTTAACTACAGCCTTGAAGTCTTCAAATCTAAAATGAATAGGTTTCTTTTAAGCAAGCTTGGTACACCTTCAACCTCATTGTCGCGCTTACTCAGATGAGATAAGGTCATTTATGTTAGCATGGGCTTGCATGTAAAAAAACTTTGTTTGATAACCCTAAATTATTATTGACTTAATTTAACGATGTTTTGTTTGTATAGCGTCAAAACAAGTTAATTATGAAAGAGTAATATTCCTTATCATTTATTTATTGTGTTGTGCGAGTAATTTGTTAATGCATTAGACTTCAATATAATAATTGTATCTTGTTTTTAGTGAAATTAGTTATAGTATACCTATAGTAAGTAAGTAGTTATGAATCTATCTAGATACAATAACATTTCAAATACAGTAGGTATATGGACTTGGCATCGTATAGGTGCCATTTCAAAGGGACGGCAACGGTAGGCTTAAACAAGGAACTCATATTTAGTAGTACCTACTGGAATGCTCATGTAGAACTAAAAAGTGTTCCGCTACTATACATTGAGCATGTTGTCCCTTTCTTATTAGGTTAGACCCCTCTCCCGCAAACTCCGGCGCCGACGACTTGATTGGGTAAGCTAATTAAGACCCGCCCCTTGGCCAAACGGTGGCGGTAGCGCAAGTCGATCTTATACTGTGAGCCTTTGTGTGCAACCGCTTGAGAACCGCTCGGCCGCCCGTGCCCGTGATAACTCGTTTTCACTTCTGCGGGTGACACCGCAGGGCGCAGCTAGTTATATCCAGTTATAGTATAATTGTTACACTATTAGAAAGGGACAGCATGTTTAATGTAGCGGAACACTTTTTAGTTCTATGTGAGCATTCCAGTACTAGTTAATATAAGTTCCTTGGACTTCAATCAATTTGAAGCCTACCTTTTGCCTCAGTCATAATAAAGGTCTGACTTGACAATTGTATACACTGATGCTTAATTACCATAGCATTTCAAGAAACAGAACCCTAAGCGGCAATGGAAAAACACGGATAAACGGTCAAAGCTTCGTATGGTGTAACAGATACGAATAGCCAAGTTTTGGCTTTGTTATTGTATTTAAAGTGATATTTTCTGTGTTTTTTTAATTTCATAGCCTAATTAGACCTGTAATATAAACGATGATAAATAGATAACATAATTCATTATCATTTATCTGTTTCTGCGACATGAAATTTCAAAGTTGACAGACAAACAAAAATTTCATAACTTACGCCCGATAAATAATCCTACTTAATAATATTTTGAAGCTGAAAGTTTGTGAGTATGTTTGTTATTCAATCACATAAACACCACTGAACCGATTGCAGTGAAATTTGGAATATAAGCTTGGAATATATATTGCACGACATTATACACAGCTCAATCTAGCCTCCAACTAAGCACTAGGTTTGTACTATATGACAACGGATAAGCAACGGATATACCAAATACTTTATTTAGACACCAGACCAGATTGCAGCTGCATATTCGCCCGACGCGCTACAGAGGTCATAAAAAAACAAAAAAAAACGCAATATACTTCTTAATATCAGTTCCTACGTTTCAGAGCTTTTATAGACTACTTTGTCACAGTTTTTATTTGCCTACTAGCTGCGCCCCGCGGTTTCACCCGCGTAACTTCCTATCCCGTAACGTTAATGATCCCTCACGTATGTCATACCAAGTGTTGCTTAACGATCATTCAAAGTACTCCCCGCTCTTTTTCACCCATCACGTATGCTGTACCAAGTGTTGCTTAACCCGTATGATCATTCAAAGTACCCTATATATTATTATTATTTCTACCTCTAAACCAACCCTGTACCAAATTTCATTCATATCGGTTTACGGGTTGTTGAGTTAGAAATAGAAATACACGACTTTATTTTTCAGAGCTGCCGTCCCGCAGTTTCACTCGCGTAAGTCTTGATCCCGAGGGAAAATCGGGATCAAAAGTAGCCTATGTCATATCTGGATAATGTAGCTTTCTATCAGTGAAAGAATTTTTGAAATCGGTCTAGAAGTTTCTGAGATTACCCCAAATACATACATACATACATGTTACCAACGTAACCTCTTTCTAATAATAATTACCAACATAAAACAAAATATTAAGAATCAAAAGTACAATGAGATATTGCAAAAGAATTTTTAAAAAGCACTGTAGTTTGGTGACACAACCTTCTCGCATGGAGCCGACCGATTGAGCCGCGCGGCATGATGCCTCAGAGTTGGCTGGCCACCCTCATCATCGTCGCCCGTTACGTATATAATATGCACGCTTGGTACTTATTATTTTTTTATTGTGGAGTTATTTTAAAACTGTAATATCTCGTGAGATATTCATTGAAATCAAGTGATGTTAAGGACAATTATGTTTAAAATTAAATACTTTTAATGCATAACCTATTTATTTGGATAAGGATTAATATCATATTTACAAAATTACCTTCGGAAACAATGCATTGTTCTACAACAAATTTAATTACTCTAAAAAAGGTTATATTGAGTCAACCTTAAGAGATAGACATATGCTGTCGCGGACTATTTATTAGATCCTTTTTAGAGGAAGAATTCTCTCATATATGGTTTTTATGTAACTCTGACCGTTTACTCAGCGCACGCGACAGAATCTCGGAACAGGGTGATTTTTTTCCCGTTTTTGCAACATTTTTCATGGATGCTCCGCTCCTATTAGTCGTAGCGTAATGTAATATAGCCTATAACCTTCCTCGATGAATGGACTATCAAACACAAAAAGAATTTTTCAAATCGGACCAGCAGTTCCTGAGATTAGCGCGTTCAAACAAACAAACAAACAATCAAACAAACAATCAAACAAACTCTTCAGCTTTATAATATTATATATAATATATACTAGCTGCGCCCCGCGGTTTCACTCGCGTAACTTCCTATCCCGTAACGTTAATGATCCCTCACGTATGTCATACCAAGTGTTGCTTAACGATCATTCAAAGTACTATGTAATATTTATACCTCTAAACCAACCCTGTACCAAGTTTTATGAATATCGGGTCACCCGCTCTTTTTCACCCATCACGTATGTTGTACCAAGTGTTGCTTAACCCGTGCGATCATTCAAAGTCAACCCTGTACCAAATTCCATTCATATCGGTTTACGGGTTGTTGAGTTAGAAATAGAAATACACGACTTTATTTTTCAGAGCTGCCGTCCCGCAGTTTCACTCGCGTAAGTCCCGATCCCGAGGGAATATCGGGATCAAAAGTAGCCTATGTCGTATCTGAATAATGTAGCTTTCTATTAGTGAAAGAATTTTTGAAATCGGTCTAGAAGTTTCTGAGATTACCTCCAAAATACATACATATATACATGTTACCAACGTAACCTCTTTATAATATTAATTACCAACATAAAACAAAATATTAAGAATCAAAAGTACAATGAGATATTGCAAAAGAATTTTTAAAAAGCACTGCAGTTTGGTGACACAACCGCGACACAATGCGAGAGCATGGAGCCGACCGATTGAGCCGCGCGGCATGATGCCTCACGGAGTTGACTGGTCACCCTCATCATCGTCGCCCGCTACGTGTATATGCACGCTTGGTACTTAGTAATTATTTATTGTAGAGTTATTTTAAAACAAGTGATGTTAAGGACAATTATGTTTAAAATTAAATACTTTTAATGAATAACGTATTTATTTGGATAAGGATTAACATAATATTTACAAAATTACGTTCGGAAATAATGCATTGTTCTACAACAAATTTGATTACTCTAAAAGATGTTATATTGAGTCAACCTTAAGAGATAGACATATGCTGTCGCGGACTATTTATTAGATCCTTTTTAGAGGAAGAATTCTCTCATAAATGGTTTTTATGTAACTCTGACCATTTACTCAGCGCACGCGACAGAATCTCGGAACAGGGTGATTTTTTTCCCGTTTTTGCAATATTTTTCATGGATGCTCCGCTCCTATCAGTCGTAGCGTGATGTAATATAGCCTATAACCTTCCTTCCTACCTTATAACCTTCCTCGATAAATGGACTATCAAACACAAAAAGAATTTTTGAAATCGGACCGGCAGTTCCTGTGATTAGCGCGTTCAAACAAACAAACAATCAAACAAACTCTTCAGCTTTATAATATTAGTATAGATTTATTGTGGATTTATTTTAAAACTGTAATATCTCGTGAGATATTCATTGAAATCAAGTGATGTTAAGGACAATTATGTTTAAAATTAAATACTTTTAATGAATAACGTATTTATTTGGATAAGGATTAATATCATATTTACAAAATTACCTTCGGAAACAATGCATTGTTCTACAATAAATTTCATTACTCTAAAAGATGTTATATTGAGTCAACCTTAAGAGTTAGACATATGCTGCCGCGGACTATTTATTAGATCCTATTTAGAGGAAGAATTCTCTCATAAATGGTTTTTATGTAACTTTGACCGTTTACTCAGCGCACGTGACAGAATCTCGGAAAAGGGAGATTTTTTTCCCGTTTTTGCAACATATTTCATGGATGCTCCGCTCCTATCAGTCGTAGCGTGATGTAATATAGCCTATAACCTTCCTCGATAAATGGACTATCAAACACAAAAAGAATTTTTCAAATCGGACCAGCAGTTCCTGAGATTAGCGCGTTCAAACAAACAAACAAACAAACAATCAAACAAACAATCAAACAAACTCTTCAGCTTTATAATATTATATAAAAAATATAAAATATAAATAAATAAATAAATAATAAATAATAAATAAAATAAATAAATAAATAAATAAATAATAAAAACAGCTTTATAATATTATTAGTATTAGTATAGATTTGTAGTCTGCATGCCCCTTTAATGTCATAAGAGGTTTTAGGTTTTAACACAATTTTCAAAGTTTATTAGTCAAATTTGTGTTGCAAAACGGGGTTCGTAAACTTTTTATTTGCTTTTGTTTTAAGTCCATTTCGTAACTTTCCGGTACTTACCCTTACGTGACTTTAACATACTTTGTATGAATTTGTAATATAATATTATCAATATAATACAAAACAAATCGTTTATTTGGACTAAAACACACACATATTACAATAGAAAAGGTAAAAAACACAAACACAAAAAATCTTACAAGATACGATTTTTTTTTATAAAATAATGTGTGTGTTGCAGTAGAATCAAAAGGCCATGACTACGGCTAAAATGTAGTGCGTACTTTATCTTTGCTTAGACTAAGCTTAGAATAAACTTTGCAAAGTTTATGCTCAGCAAAAACGTTGAATTGGTATAGAAAATTAGCATTCATTTTTTAAAACGAATAAAATAAAAAGATCTTCATAGTCATAACAGAGAAGCAAAGTTTAGGTCATTATTTTTGATTGGTTTAAATTCTAAAAGCAAATTTTTCACTTATGACAATTTTTACCCACGACGGAACAGAGCAGTGTAGGTATATGCGTTTGGGGTGAGATATTGGGTGTTTTTGTGTGCGCAATTTAATGTTTCCATTTATCTTCAAAATGGCTGGACCGATTTGGATGCGTTTTTCAGTAAAATGTTTGTTATGGTATTTATAAAGCAATCTTTGCAACTGTCCAAGGTTTTTGCTTAGCACAATCAAAGTTTTTCGAATGCTTTTCGCTCTAAGCTATAAAGTTCCTTATGTTATCCCTGGATATTCATGTTGTTTTTGCATGTTTGTAGTGCAAACATTTTCTTGATCTTTATCACTAACCTATCACCCTGATGTCGTTTTGTGACATAAAATTCGGAACTCGAACTAATATGTTTTATTCCTTATATTAAATGTAATGTTCTATTTCTTAGTAGCTTTTAGGATTTGTAGGTATACAATTCCAAGACAATTTAATTTCGAGACAACCTACTTATTTGTTTATTAACTTACGCGGTTTCACCCGTTTAAGTCCTGTTCCCGTAAGAATATCGGGATAAAAATGTGTTATTCCCGGTATCCAACTACTTATATTCCAAGTTTCATCACAATCGGTTCAGTAGTTTTTGCATGATTGAGTTTCAAACATCCAAACACACACACTTTCACATTTATAATATTTCTAGGATTATCGTTATATTATATTTTTATGTGTAGGTATGTATCTTATTTTATATGTTTATAATTATGTATGTGTTAAATGAATGTTGATTTATAATTAAATTTATAGCTATTAATGTTCATTATTGTAGTGTATAATATTTTTCAATTCAAGAATTTATATATGCTATGGTATACATAATATTCTGTCTTTCTGCCTACCACACAAGCTTTACTGATCTTCTCCATCCAAAAGTTGTCTAGAAGGAATCGCTTCTAGCCCATTTGTACAACTTTACTTTTTAGCTTTCTGTGTATTTATCTTACTTTTAATGTAAACTGATTGTGATTGTTGTCGGTTGTGCAAAAGAAGTATTAATCAATGAATTAATTAATGTATATTATTATATTTATATGTGTGTCTAAGATATGTGTGTATTAAATGTCTATGAAACAATATCAATATTTAACATATTTCCTAAATAGACTCGGAACGGTTACCTAGTTTCGTTAATTTCCTGTGACATTCTACTAATATTATAAAGCTAAACATTTGTATGTAAGTTAGAATATAGGTATATACAATATAGAATAAATCAATCAATCAAAGTTTTCAACAAACAATCAGCAGCACTTTATTTTTATACATTTAATATCCCTAATCCAAATGAGCTAATTGAATGATAATAATTAAGTAGCCAACACACAAATGCAATAAAGTCATGAACAGCTGTGGTTGAAGAGGTATCACTCCGTACACGTGGAAATTAAAATCTCTGGCTTCGACGTAGTTTAACAATTTCCCCAAATTATCCACCTGAGCTTGATCTGTAATCAAATTGAGAAAAATACTTGCAAAATATATATTAAGTTATTTTGTGATAGAATGGCAGATTATGAATTATACATCGTGGAAGGTACAAAATTATCTCTTAATTCTTCTTCAGAAATAATAAAAAGTCTTTGACAGTAGTGAAATTAAACTTTAGGTTTATGTTACTTTTGGTTAGTTTTATTTCTTATTCTAAAATACCAAAAAATCGATTCTCGGACTATCAAAAAAAATTGTTTTCAAATTTTCACACCTGAAATGTACCTTCTATTTACAATATACATAAATATATACAGCAAAATAAGAAAACGTATTATTTTGTAAATTAAATGTTATACTAGGAGTTCGCCCCGAACCGAGACCTCACGACCCCCTATCTACCTAGCCCTCTTACTGATCCGGCTCATCTTCGAACTCATAAATTCTACTGACCTAAACTCCTCGCATACCTAAATTCATGAAGATCGGAGCTACGATACTCAAGTTATTGTCGAACAAACATACGAAGATACAAAGTTACAAAGATACAAGTGCCAGGCCCGTCTACACTGGACCTATTTCTAGGATCAACTAGTAGTTCGCCCCCAAATCTAAGACCTCACGACCCCCTATTTCCCCAATCCCTCTACCAATCTGGCTTATCATCGTAAATTCTACTGACCTTAACTACGCGCATACCAAAATTCATGAAGATCGGAGCTACGATACTCAAGTTATCGTCGAACAAACATACAAAGATACAAAGTTACAAAAATACAAGCGCCAGGCCCGACTACACTGGACTCACTCGCTTATCGCTCGTTCAGTTAACTAGGAGTTCGCCCCGAACTGAGACCTCACGACCCCCTATCTCCCTAACCCGCTACCAATCCGGCTCATCTTCGAACTCATAAATTCTACTGACGTAAACTATTTGCATACTAAAATTCATGAAGATCGGAGCTCCGTTACTCAAGTTATCGTCGAACAAACATACAAAGATACAAGCGGCAGGCTCGTCTACACTGGACCTCACTCGCTTCGCTCGTTCGGTCAACTATTTCCTTGGTGCGTGGCTTGCACCGACCAGGCTGTTAGAGTTAATTAGAAGTTATCCTGCTTCGTAAAAAACCAAGTTCTTCTATACGATTTTCAGTTGTGTCGGCGGTATTTGAAATTACAGATTTGACCATGATTTACCTCGTTCCAGAAGCAGTCGGCTCCGAAGTTCTAGTTTTAACTCCTTCGCTTTATAAGAGAGCATACCACCGAATATAGTTGGAGCCAGTACTAAAATCGTGGACTGAGCCACAGAAATGAACTGTATGAACACGAACGTTGAAACTATCTAGAACGAAAAACCACAGTTTACCGAACATTTGTAATCATGATTTTTCAAATAGTGAGAACAAAACTTACCGGTATGTTGTTCCCTTTTATTGTCGCAATTGTTTCATACGACGATTCCATAATTATTACAAATGTGAAAAGTAAGTTTGCTGCGAACTGGAACAGAAAATAAAAATATTGGAGAATAGCGTCATTTCTCCACTGTCATCTTCAATCAATCAATCAATCAATCAATCATTTATTTGCGAATAAAGGTTACAAAGATGTTATAAAATAATAAGTGTTCTCTCTATTCTACCCATTAGGTGTGCAAATTACAATTAGGATAATATTATGACATTTATTTTTATATTATTACTATTGTTTACTTCAAATACAATAAGAGCATTTTTCCGTTTCTAAAGTTAATTTCTGTTAAATAGATACATCGTCAAAAATTATAAATTGAAAACAAGAGATATATTAAATTTTTGTTAGGAATTTACTTTTAAAGTTTCTCTCTATAAGTCATATATTCGTTTAAATAATAAAAACACTTTTCCAACAACCATTTGGTAAGTCTGCTTTTGAAAAGGTTTAGCGGCAAGTCTTTAAATCTATTAGGAAGTTTGTTATAGACAGCAATGGCATTTATAAACGAGTTTTTCTGATGTAATTTTATTTTGTATTTCGGATAGTGAAGTAGAAACAAATCTCTAGAGTCGGCTTTCTTATTAACTACTACCTCATGTTGAAGTCTGAAATATTGCGGGTGCTGCCTTACGAAAACGCATAGCGCTCTAATATACATACATGCAAGCGGTAATATATTAAATTTCTGAAACAGTGGTACGCAACTGTCTGTTTGCCATGCACCACAAATGGCGCGTACACATTTTTTCTGCACTAGAAATGCACGTTCAAATTCCGTCGAGTTTCCCCATAGCAAGAGTCCATATGAAAGAACAGATGATACGTAGCCATGGTAAGCACTAAGTGCTGCTTCCGGAGATACCGTTAATCGCAGTCGTCGTATTGCGTAGACGAATCTATCCAACTTATTACATACGTATTCAATATGAGGTTTCCAGTCACATAAACTATCTACCAATACACCCAAAAATTTAGCACTGCTTACTTCCTCGATTGGAGCTCCTTTGTAATTTATATTTAATGTCATACGCTTTCTTCTACACGTTTGAAATTGTATCAATTTTGTCTTTCCTATGTTAATCTGTAAATTATTGTATGTCAGCCAGTTAATAATCTTACTTAAAGTCAAATTTATATCATTTTCATATGTATTAATGTCATTACTTTTTATTACAAGTGTTGTGTCGTCCGCAAAAAGAATGGTATTATGGTCAGTCACATTTGGAAGGTCATTTATATATAATAAAAATAAAAAAGGCCCCAAAACACTCCCCTGGGGAACTCCACAATTATTAGTTAAAAACTCCGATCTCATTGAAGTTTTCCTACCATTATGTGTTTTAAATATTTCAACACATTGAAATCGGTCTGACAAATAATCTTTGATCCACTCATTCACTGGTCCCCTTATGCCATATTTATTAAGCTTGTAAAGTAATAAATTATGATCAACAAAATCAAAAGCTTTACTCATGTCTAAGAAAATCGCGGACACTGGAGTACCTACATCTACTGCCTCAGTTATAATTTTCATAAGGTCAAAACAGGCCAACGATGTAGACCTATCTTTTCTAAAACCAAGTTGTTTCTTGGTCAAAATATGTTCTCTTGCTACATATTCTTCTAATCTCTTAAGCATTACCTTCTCGAAAACTTTAGAGAACACGGGAATTAGTGTGACTGGCCGATAATTGTTCATATTACACGTGTCTCCTTTTTTAAACAAGGGCTTGACAATTGATAATTTTAGATGCTTTGGAAAAGTCCCCTGCTCAAATGTTAAATTAATTACGTGACTAAGCGGCTTGCAAATGTATTGGGCACAGATTTTTATTATTTTTGTTTTAATATCATCAATGCCAACAGACTGGGTATTATTGAGACTGTTTATTATTTTTAATATTTCAGATGGATCAGTGGGTTTTAAGAAAATCGAGTTAGGAATTGACAAACACATAGTCTCATTGATATTGTCATTTTTATATTTAAAATTACTATCCTTTGTCAAATTTATAAAAAAAATATTAAAAGCATTACTAATGTCAGTGGAATCAGTCAATATTTCATTATTAATTATAATTTTGTCAATGTCAAAGTTAGTGTGAAGGTTATTGATAGTATTATTTATTATGTCCCATGTAGCTTTACACTTGTTTTTGGTATTATCAATATATTTTTTGTGCTGTAGTTGCTTCGATTTAAAAATACATTTCTTTAATAGAAATGTATAGGTGTTATATCTTTGGTATGTTCGCTTTTTGTCACTACCTGAGAGCCTGTACTTAAAATATAGACAACTCTTCGTAACACAAGACCTTTTAATGCCTTTGGTAAGCCACTTATTATTGATTTTGTTATTCGATTTTTAATGATAATAAAGGGGACCGATTTGTCAACTGATATAGGGGGAATCAGTGGATGACTCCTGTACGCACAGACGCCAAAAACAGGAAAATGACCAGACACAGAAACAGCTAAATGTGATAACAGATTGCTGAGCGTCGCAGAAAACAAACGCAAAAAAAAAAAAAAAAAAATAAATAAAGGGGAAACATAACTTATACAGTAAACAAAACAAGTCGTAAAATTCATTGAAGGCCTGGTTTGCATTATGTTGTTTGTAAACTTCTGTAAAAGCAAGAGATGAAATATAGTACACAAATTTCTTTATGTTATCTCCGTGATAGTCGCGGACTCTTTCAGTCCAGCTTACTGTTCTACGTATGTTTTTTGTTTCTATAGTCAGTGTCTGACAAGAATGGTCTGAGAGACCCAACTGGTGAATCTCAGCCTTAACGTTCCTATAGTTACTGGCAATCTGATCTAGGCAAGTCTTTAATCTGGTCGGTAAGGTTATATGTAGTTCAATGTCAAAATTCTTAAGTATACTAATTAGTTCTTTGCTGCGTTTACTGAATGTTAGTGTGTTTAGGTTCCAGTCACCGCATAAAATAATTTTTTTAGCTTTTACTGATATCACCGACAGAAGTTGTTCCAATTTTCTTAAAAACTTCTTTTCTTGTAGTGGTGTGGCTCACTTAATGTTAGAGTTTTCAGGTCGCTCTAAGGCCTTTAACTTGACCTTACAAATGCTATTAGAGATAACCAAAAAGAACCAACTTCATAGCGTGCCTTCCGAAGCCCGGAAGAGCTAGAAAAACTGATTTTTTGCCACAGATATTATCGGTCACCCATCCAAGTACGACCGCGCAAAGCGTGCCTAACCCGCACGGTCGCTCCTAGGCCAATGGCCAACGAGCTCCTCGTCAGTAAAGCTTCTTCGCCTCTCCGCTGTAAATAACCTGATCTTCGAGGGAATCTACGTCAGCTTGGCGAATTGATGGACCGAGGAGATTATTACAGACATGTCGAAGGCTAGGGACATCGAAAGAGGCTTGCTGAGTCTTACTACTAACCCTCTAAGAGAAGGCCCTTGACCTATAGCAAACATAGAAACTTTATTTACCAAGGGATCAAACGCGGTTTTAATTTCTTCTGTTAAATCAACCAATTCTTTATACAAAAGGTGGTACTTTAAATTTATTCTTTGTGATGTTTTTTTTGCCTCTTTCACCAAATCAACAAACTTATCCAGCCTATGGTACGCCAAATAAAATATTGAGCAGTTTACTAAAGCGGCGATATCGTAATTTAAAGTTAGTATATCAAAAACATACATGGAAATGAATAAATTTGGTTGACATTCTTCATGAAACAGAGAACAGAATAAAGAATTCATAACAGTTCGGATCACCACACAAAATGTAGAAGATATACATAATTTTGTCCCCAACTTAGGAAGGTTTTCTTTACGAGAAAAAAGTACAGTATCTAATGTTTGTAGTCGACACAAATATTCGTAAAAAGCTAACTTTTTTCCATGAAATATGAGAATTAAAACTATAACCACATAATAGACTATGTACACGCCATAATTAATGCAAATTTTGATAAAAGTCAAATCTTTATAAGAATTATTGTAATTCAAATAAAAAAATACTAAAACGGTGTTTCCTAGAAAAAGTAGTAGAGAAAGGGTTTTAGAAAAACGATTTTTAACAAAACCAAAATCTAAACTGAATAAGAAGTGAATTAATATGAAAAGAATTTTAATAGATTTATTAGGCGTAGAAGAAATTTCAATATTAAGGGCTCTTTTTATCATTGTTGGGAGTACCTCTATTGTGAAAATAAATGAAGCAACTGATAAATATTATACCTATATCTAGTAGAAATAAAGAACCTTATTAGTAATAATTGATTTGTTTGATTGATTTATTGGTAATTTATAATATTAAGGATGAACACAGTCTAACGAACTCAATGACGTAGTAACATAGTTAGATAAAAGCTATAGTCAGCCACGTCCATTGAGATGTTAAAGGGGTTGATGTCACAAATATAATCCGACGAGAACCAGCGGTCTAATTGGTTGGGGCGTTGACTTGGAACGTCATGTCGGAGATGCAGGTTCAAGTCCAGTCGGGTGCTAATTTTTTGCCTTCTAAAAACGAAATTTCTTAATTTAGGAAACACTTTGAAAATAAATCAATTTAATCAGTGTTCTTTTGACGTGAAGTAAATATAAAAATGCGCTGCAGCGCTGATAATAATTTAACATGGTCTTTGAGTTTTATACAAAAGCAGTATCTTAGAAGGAATCGTTAGTGAACTTTTGGCAAGTTTTGGTTAACTTAGAAGTGTGCGAACTATCGACCAGCAGAATATATGCGGAAGTGGAACTCATTACCCCTACAGCCTTGAAGTCTTCAAATCTAAAATGAATAGGTTTCTTATAAGCAAGCTTGGTACACCTTCGACCTCATTGTCGCTCGTACTCAGATGAGATAAGGTCATTTATGCATGGGCTTGCATGTAAAAAATACTTTGTATGATAACCCTAAATTATTATTGACTTAATTTAACGAGGTTTTGTTTGTATAGAGTCAAAACTAATTAATTATGAATAAGTAATATTCCTTATTATTTATTTATTGTGTTGTGCGAGTAATTTGTTAATGCATTAGACTTCAATATCATAATTGTATCTTGTTTTTAGTGTAATTAGTTTTAGTAAGTAAGTAGTTATGAATCTATCTAGATACAATAACATTTCAAATACAGTATATGGACTTGACATCGTATAGGTGCCATTTCAAAGGGACGGCAACGGTAGGCTTAAACAAGGAACTTATATTCACTAGTGCTGGAATAACTAAAAAGTGTTCAGCTACATTGAGCATGCTGTCCCTTTCTAATTAGGAAATCAGGGGTCTACCCTCTCCCGCAAACTCCGGCGCCGACGACTTGACTGGGCGAGCTAATTGAGACCCGCCCCCTGGCCATACAAAGGCTCACAGTATAAGGTGGACTTGCGCTGCCATACTTAGCCCCGGAATAGTGAGCTAGCCTAGTAGCTCTTGTGATTGGTCTTGCACTGACACAAATGTCAGAACAAACTCTTGGTGGCAATGGAAAAACACAATCGATAAACGGTCGAAGCTACGTATGGTGTAACAGATACGGATAGCCATGTTTTGGCTTTGTTATTGTATTTAAAGTATTTTGTCCTGTGTTTTTTAATGTCATAGCCTAATTACATAGCCTTGTAATATAAACTATGATAAATAGATTACATAAATTATCATTTACTTATCTGTTTCTGCGACATGAAATTTAAAGTTGACAGACTTAAACAAACATTTCATACCTTACGCCCGATAAATAATCCTACTTAATAATATTTTGAAGCTGAAAGTTTGTGAGTATGTTTGTTACTCAATCACATAAACACCACTGAACCGATTGCAGTGAAACTTGGAATCTAAATTGTACGACATTATACACAGCTCAATCCAGCCTCCAACTAAGCACTAGGTTTGTACTATATGACAACGGATAAGCAACGGATATACCACAAACTTTTTTTAGACACCAGACCAGTTTGCAGCTGCATAGTCGCCCGACGCGCTACAGAGGTCATAAAAAAACAAAAAAAAAACGCAATATACTTCTTAATATCAGTTCCTACGTTTCGGAGCTTTTATAGACTACTTTGTCACAGTTTTTATTTGCCTATTTGTAGTCTGCATGCCCCTTTAATGTAATAAGAAGTTTTAGGTTTTAACTCAATTTTCAAAGTTTATTAGTCAAATTTGTGTTGCAAAACGGGGTTCGTAAACTTTTTATTTGCTTTAGTTTTAAGTCCATTTCGTAACTTTCCGGTACTTACCCTTACGTGACTTTAACATACTTTGTATGAATTTATAATATAATATTATCAATATAATACAAAACAAATCGTTTATTTGGACTAAAACACACACATATTACAATAGAAAAGGTAAAAAACACAAACACAAAAAATCTTTTTTTATAAAATAATGTGTGTGTTGCAGTAGAATAAAAAGACCGTGACTACGGCTAAAATCTAGTGCGTACTTTGTCTTTGCTCAGCCTAAGCTTAGCAAAAACTTTAAATTGGAATACAAAGTCAACGTCAAAGTCATTCATTTTTTAAAACGAATAAAATAAAAAGATCTTCATAGTCATAACAGAGAAGCAAAGTTTAGCTCATTATTTTTGATTGGTTTATTCCCGGTATCCAACTACTTGAAACTTGGAACTATATTCCAAGTTTCAACGCAATCGCTTCAGTAGTTTTTACGTGATTGAGTAACAAACATCCAAACATCTAAACACACACACTTTCAAATTTATAATATTACAAGGATTTTTATTTGTCTGTATCTTATTTTGTATATCTATGTTGTTTTATATGTTTATAGTTATGTATGTAGGTATTAAATAAATGTTGATTTATAATCAAATTAGTAGCTACTTATGTTTATTAATAATATCGTGTATAACATTTTTGTCTTTAATCATTTATGCTATGTTATACATATTCTGTGTCTCTCTGCCTACCACACAAGCTTTACTGATCTTCTCCATCCAAAAGTTTCCTGGAAGGAATCGCTTCTAGTCCACTTTACTTTTAAGCTTTCTGTGTATTTGTCTTACGTTTAATATAAACTGATTGTAATTGTTGTCGGTTGTGCAAAAAAAAGTATTAATCAATTAATCAATCAATCTATATATTATATTTTCAAGGATATGTGTGTATTAAATGATCTATGAAACTGTGGCGTACCTTATACCACACTAACGTTTACTAGTCGCTCCGCTTATGAACCTTGTACCAAACAATGGTACCTACCAAGGAAACGACTCCGCTGGCGGACGCCGTCCCGCTCACACCACCGCTGCGCAGGCGCACGCGCGCCGATACCACGCACGAGTGCGAGCAAGAGGGAGCGTGTTTAAGTGTCAAGTTTAAGTGGAGTACACTATACTTCAATATTCGTTGGCGTCACATTCCTTGCAGTGATTTCGTGGTGAAGTGGTGTTAACCGAGTTTGTCTTCAATCATTTTTATGTAAAATATTTAATATGAAGACTAGCTATACTCAACAAGAGATGATGGTGACATTTATGCAGCAGTAAGTAGACAACACCTCAGTTGTTAAACGAAAAAAAAAAATATGGTAGGAAGGTAAACTAAGTATTTTTAAATTGATTCTAAATGTATTTATTTTTATTAGGCATGGCGACTTATCAAAACCAAGGAGAGAACCTAGCGGTCGATTGAAAACAGCTATGGGATGAGCTCACAATTCTGTTGAACAGTGATGCAACCGGAGATAAAAAAACTACAGACAAGTGGAAAAAGGTAATATAACTTTAGTATTGATTAGATAACTTCTGCTTGCATTGATTCTGTTGCAATTGTTTACTCAGTTATCTATTTGTTTGTTTTCAGGGTATGGAGTGACCTCAAAAATAATACCAAGAAAAAGCATGCTCGTCTACACAGAGCAGTTTTTGGTACGGGTGGTGGTCCGGCAGTGACCTCGAGGCTCTCGGACTTAGAACAAAAGGTTCTAAGCATAATGGGAGAACTAGCTGCAACCGGGCTAATTACAGTTTCAGAAGCTGGTTTTTAACAGGTATTGGTGATTTAAACTAATTGATTTTAATTACCCACAATTTAAGTTAAACATATTGTTCAAATATCTTTTTATTTTCAGAATACAATTGAAGTAATGCCACCACCTGAATGTGAGGCCACACCTGAAGTCATTGGGACATCATGGAATGAAAGAGAACCACTTATTGTTGTTGGTTAGTACTTTTTACCACACCCTTTATTATTCCGGAGTTCAATTCTGTCATCAATCATCAATCAATCATTTATCAATCATTTATTTATTCACACAAAATAGAGTAGATACAAAGTAGGTCTTAAAAATATCGAATAGTGCGTCTATCTTGCCATGGGTTGGCGCGTGAATTAACTATAGTCAAATAATTAATTTAAAACAAAAATAAAAAAATAAACAAATTTCAATAGAGTCATAATTCAAATTAAATTAAATTCATTGATTTTGCATAATACACATGTCATCAAATAGATTTGTTATCGAAGAATTCTTTAACATTATAATATACCTTATCAACTAAAATATCAAATAATTCTGATTTATACATATTTAGATTGGTAATGTCACGAATTCTCTTTGGAAGTTTATTAAAAATTGTTACAGGCATTACACATACACTTCTCCCCATTAAGGTAGTTCTATGTGGTGGAATTTGTAGCTGATTTGGAAATCTCGCTCTATTTCTATTGAGAAATAAACCTTTATTCTGAAACACAAAAATTGCTGTCTCATAAATAAAAAGACACGGAAAAGACAATATTTTAAGTGTCTTGAAATAGGGCTTACAACTATCGATCTGTCTCATTCTAAACATCGATCTTATGCAACGTTTTTGGGCTCTGAAGGCATTTATGCTATCTGTGGAAATCCCCCAGAAAACGATTCCATAACGAAGGGTAGAAGTTACATATGCATGATAAGCTACAAGTAATGCATTCTCATCAACAATATTTCTAAGTTTAGAAAGAGCATACGCATAACTATTTAACCGTTTACAGATGTTGTCTACGTGGGTTTTCCAAACCAGATTTTCATCTATTGTCAAACCTAAAAACTTAGTTTCATTTATTTCTTTCAGTGAAACATAATTATGTGATATTCCTAATTTATATTTCAATGTGGACTCACATTGTTATTCTTCTTAAAGAATGAGGTAGGTAGTACCTGTAGGTATCTCATGTTTGTAACAATTTTCTTATTATAATTGCAGAGGTCCAAGAAGATCTCCAGGAGTGGAATAGAGCGGGTGGGTCACACCAACCTCATATACCCCCTCCTCCATCACCAACTTCAGCAATAGTTGAAGAGCTTGCGCCGGCCACTGAGGGGCACACACCACGAAGAACCTCTCCAAGACGACGAGGTCCATCAAGAAGATCTCCTTGACTGCGGTTCCAACCAAGGAATACAGCTTTTCAAGAAGCGTCACAACATTCTCTTCATTCTAATGAAGAATGGAGAACATTTTTGATGGAAACTCACCTTGACAAAGATAAAAATGAGAAAGAGAGACTGAGACTTCGTGGTATAGAGCTGGAATTGCAATAACAATGGCAGCAAATATGCCATCGAATGTTGGATGCATTGCACAAGATAATTGATAGCAGGCTTGTAGAAAAAGATTGATATTCATTTTTTACATGCCTATTCTCAATCACTTGTATAGTAGAGCAATCTACGATATCTCGTTCGTCCTTTTCAAAGTTAATAAAAAATGATAAATGCTTAAAAGCAAAGAAAATGTGTAAGTATTTGTCATTTTTTATTTACTTTAAGTTCCTTGACCGAGACCTCTTTACAATTTTATCTTTTTAAGCAAGTTTCCATGAAATAGACTGTGTTCTTTGTTTGTGCCTAATTAAGATAGAATGAGGTTTTTCTAACTCATAAACTAATAAATAATAAAACTGAAAAATATTATAAACAGTGATTTATTTTATTATTTAAATTATACTTATTTAATTACAAATTAGAAATAAGATACCTACATAAGTTATATTTATGTAAAAAAAAACAATTATTATACCTAGGTAATTTATTAATATTATAAATGAAAGTAACTCTGTCTGTTCGCTATGTTCCACTTTCATGCCTAAAATGCTGAATCAATATTGATGAATTTTAGTGTAAAGATAGATAGGAGCTTGGAGATGGACATAGGTTACTTTTGATCCTGGAAATCCCGCGGGATTGGGTGATAGCGCGGGCGTAGCTAGTAGATAATAAAGACGAAAAGATATAACACAAAATTAATCCACAACTTGATAAACTTATGTAACTATAATAAATAATTTGTATAAACTTAAATTTCATGTAGTCTCCTAACTAATTGGTCTCTTATAGCTCGGCCTCTAATTAAATCAGTTGTGGGATTGGTTGGCTCCACATAGATTGCCTGTCTATCGTTGACTTCTTGATCTGAAAAAACAAGACAAATTAGCATAGTGCCTCTCTAGCTGAATGAGCTTTGTTATACTTGAGACTTAGTTAATTACCTGGATAGCCAATGTCAATAGGTTCTGGTACATTAAAATCCAGTGCCAAGTTCTGTAAAACACAGCAAGCTTGGATTATTTGCGCACATTTGGTTGGATGGTAATGCAGTGTCCTATCTTTAGTCAGGCAACGCCATCGATTCTTCAATCGTCCAAATGTGTTTTCTATAAGGACACGAGCTGACATGTGCCGCATATTGTAGACAGCTTCAGGTGAGCCTGGAACTGTGTCCCCAAATGGAGTCATCAACCAAGGATGTTGTGGATATCCAGAATCCCCTAAAATAATAATGTACAATGTTAGTTGAGAGGTTATAGATTATACCTACGAAGCATAAGTTTAAATGTTTTTTTTCTTCTCTAGGTTACCTACCTAATAGCCAGACCATTTCTCCATGACGATGGACATTCTGCATAAATGGGTTGACAGCACTATTTTCCCATATAAAAGAGTCCATGGGTTGCTCCTCCGAATTTGGGATTAACATTAATAATTCTACATTCACTATCACAGATCTGAAAATAAATGTTGTTAATGTAATATGTACAGTTCAACTAACAAATGGTAATGCACACAAAAATACTAATTAGGTTTATACAGCCGAACTTACCATTTGAACATTTAAAGAATGGAAATGTTTTCTCGAGAAATATAGGTGTTCTACATCAGAATTTGGTACTTACAAATATGTGGAAGTGACTCCCATCAATACATCCAATCACCCCTTGCAGTCCATATTTAGTATATAATCTGGAAATAGGTATAAATATTATTAAATGAAGGTCTCGGGGATGCTATTTACACTTTAATTAAACTAATGTATGTTCATGTTAAAGTTACCCTTACTCTTGGCTGATAGCATGTCTGGCAGCAGGAGTTTTTGGAAAACAAATATACTTTTGTGAGAAATGTTGTGCCCTGCCAATAACCCGCTGATATGACCCACTGGCATAAAAAAGGAGTGCAGTGAGAACCTACAACAACAAGACATAAATGAAAACTGTGCTAATAAGAAAAACACTTTTTCAATCACACCTTTCTTATTGGATTCCACCTTAAATTCAAGTGTTACTTGTTGAGTAGACTTCAAATCCCTTAGTTGACGAAGTTGTGCACACATAAACTCAAAGGCAGCCTTCGAAAGACAATAATTTCTTCGAAATTCAGACTCTGAGAGATCCAAGAGAGGATTTGTAATTTTGCGCATTAAATATCTCCGAGACTGAAGCAAATTCCGATCTTCTAGTCTCTGAGCTTTCTTATGTAACCGAAAAGCAAAATATGAGCGCATTTTGTCTTCTTTCTTTCCAACAATCCAAGGCACTACCTACTAACTACTCTTGTCTCACAGCGAAAATAACAAGTGAATGACTTTACTACCACGTTAGCGTTTTTTACGCCGCATCTGTCAAAATTGTAACTCACACTCTACATTTTAGTACTTACAAAAATTGTTTAACTTTGTAGTTGCGTAACGTAACCAATGAGTCTACTAACATATCTCTGAACGTAACGTAACTTTTTTCGTAGTGATAACAACTCGCACTCGAGTAGGTAACTTCGGTATTGTCCGCTAGGGGCGCTTTTTGAGTTTCCATACAAAATACGCGTTAACTTAACCATCACGTTCGCGTTTTTTTTACGAAAAAACTCACACTAGCCCCTCTGTACGACCGCGACCGCGAGATGGTACTAGGCTCTCGTCTACCTACCGTGCGCGCGACTAGATCTTTTGCGATTATCTGTTGTCAGTTGTCACTTGTTAAAAATAATTCTAAAATCTGTTTACTATTAATATATATCTTTCTTTACTATCAAAATACTATCCTTCATTTTCGTTCTGTCTATCTCTCTTCTATCTTCCTATAATTTAGTATAAATAAATAGATAGGTAGGATAGATTATCAATTACCCATCTATAAAACAATAACAGTACTTAACACATTTCCTAAATAGACTCGGAACGGTTTCCTAGTTTCGTTCATTTCCTGTGACATCCTGCTAATATTATAAAGCTGAACGTTTGTAGGTAAGTTAGAATATAGGTATATAAATATAGGATAAATCAATCAATCAAAGGTTTCAACAAACAATCAGCAGCACTTGATCTTTGTACATTTAATATCCCTAATCCAAATGAGCTAATTGAATGATAATAATTAAGTAGCCAACACACAAATGCAATACAGTCATGAACAGCTGTGGTTGAAGAGGTATCACTCCGTACACGTGGAAATTAAAATCTCTGGCTTCGACGTAGTTTAACAATTTCCCCAAATTATCCACCTGAGCTTGATCTGTAATCAAATTGAGAAAAAATGACGGTTTATACTTGCTAAATATATTTTAATCTATTTTAAGATAGAATGGGAGATTATGAATTATACATCGTGGAAGGTACAAAATTATCTCTTCAATTCTTTTTCAGGAATAATGAAAAGTTTTGGACAGTAGTGAAATGACATCAACTTTAGGTTTAGGTAAATTTTGGTTAGTTCTATTTCTGATTCTAAAATACCTAAAAATGCCGCTGTGCTCGATTCTCGAATTATCAAAAAAAAATTGTTTTCAAATTATCAATTTATCACACCTGAAATGTACCTACTATTTACAAAATACATAAATTCAACACAGCAAAATAAGAAAACTTATAAATTTTAAAAATTTAATGTTATTCTATTTCCTTGGTGCGTGGCTTGCACCCACCAGGCTGTTAGGTTTAAGTAGAAGTTATCCTGCTTCGTACAAAAACCAAGTTCTTCTATACGATTTTCAGTTGTGTTGGCGGCATATGTAATTACAGATTTGACCATGATTTACCTCGTTCCAGAAGCAGTCGGCTCCGAAGTTCTAGTTTTAACTCCTTCGCTTTATAAGACAGCATACCACCAAATATACTTGGAGTCAGTACTAAAATCGTGGACTGAGCCACACCAATTGACTGTACGAACACGAACGTTGAAACTATCTAGAACGAAAAACCACAGTTTACCGAACATTTGTAATCATGATTTTTCAAATAGTGAGAACAAAACTTACCGGTATGTTGTTCCCTTTTATTGTCGCAATTGTTTCATACGACGATTCCATAATTATTACAAATGTGAAAAGTAAGTTTGCTGCGAACTGGAACAGAAAATGAAAATAATCGAGAATAGCGTCATTTCTCCACTGTCATCTTCTTTTCTTGTAGTCAGGTCGCTCTAAGACCTTTAACTTGACCTAACGAATGCTATTAGAGATAACAAAAATAACCAACTGCATAACGTGCCTTCCGAAGCCCGGAGGAGCTCGAAAAACTGATTTTTTGCCACATAAATTATCGGTTACCCCATCCAACTAATGACCGCGCAAAGCGTGCCTAACCCGCACGTTCAAGTTAGACAGGTTCAACTAGGCCAATGGCCGATGAGCTCCTCGTCAGTAAAGCTTCTTCGCCTCTCCGCTGTAAATAACCTCATCTTCGAGGGAATCTACTTCAGCTTGGCGAATTGACGTCCCACCCATAACCTTCGAGTTCTGCCACTAGATAAACACTGCTTTACTAGTTTACCAAAACTACATTATTTAAAAAAATATATAAAAAATAGGCAAAAAAACCACAACCATTTTATTTGAAAATTAGTAGTTATACTTTTCTTTTTGAACAAATTTTGTGCGCTATTAAGATCGCTCTTACGTTAAAGGAAATCGGAACATCGGAAGGAAACGGACATGTCGAAGGCTATAGGGACATCGAAGAAGGCTCGCGGAGTGTCTTACTGGTAACCCTCTAAGAGGAGGCCCTTGCCCTACAGTAAACATAGAAACATTATTTACCAATGGATCAAACGCGGTTTTAATTTCTTCTGTTAAATCAACCAATTCTTTATACAACAGGTGGTACTTTAAATTTATTCTTTGTGATGTTTTTATTGCCTCTTTCACCAAATCAACAAACTTATTCAGCCTATGGTACGCCAAATAAAATATTGAGCAGTTTACTAAAGCCGCGATATCGTAATTTAAAGATAGTAAATCAAAAACATACGTGGAAATGAAAAAATTTGGTAGACATTCTTCAGGAAACAGAGAACAATATAAAGAATTCATAACAGTTCGGATCACCACACAAAATGTAGAAGATATAATACATAATTTTGTCAAATTAGGAAGGTTTTCTTTACGAGAAAATAGTACAGAATCTAATGTTTGTAGTCGGCACAAATACTCGTAAAAAGTTAACTTTTTTCCACGAAATATGAGAATTAAAACTAAAACCACATAATAGACTACGTACACGCCAAAATTAAAGCAAATTTTGATAAAAGACAAATCTTTATAAGAATTATTATAATACAAATAAAAAATTACTAAAACGATGTTTCCTAGAAAAAGTGGTAGAGAAAGGGTTTTAGAAAAACGATTTTTAACAAAACCAAAATCTAAACTGAATAAGAAGTGAATTAATATAAAAATAATTTTAATAGATTTATTAGGCGTAGAAGAAATTTCAATATTTAGGGCTCTTTTTATCATTGTTGGGAGTACTTCTATTGTGAAAATAAATAAAGTTACTGACAAATTATTGCTATACCTAGTAGAAATAAAGAACCTTATTAGTAATAATTGATTTGTTTGATTGATTTATTGTTAATTGATAATATTATGGATGAACACTGTCTAACGAACTTAACACTTTATTGTTACAAACAACGCCTTACAAGACTTATTGTATTGTGGGTGGTTCTATAAAAAAATGCATACTTTGCAATAATGCCAATTTCGTAAACTACATGTATGACGCAGTAACATAGTCAGCTAAAAGCTATAGTCAGCCACGTCCATTGAGATGTTAAATAGGTTGATGTCACAAATATAATCCGACGAGCACCAGCGGTCTAATTGGTTGGGGCGTTGACTTGGAATGTCATGTCGGAGATGCCGGTTAAAGTCCAGTCGGGTGCTAATTTTTTTCCTTCCAAAAACGATATTTCTTAATTTAGGAAACATTTTGAAATAAATCAATTTAATCCGTGTTCTTTTGACTTTAAATAAACATAAAAAACGCTACAGCGCTGATAATATTGTAACATAGTTTTCGAGTTTTATACAAATGCACTATTTTAGAAGGCATCGTTAGTGAACTTTTGGCAAGTTTTTGTTTAACTTAGAGGTGTGCAAACTATCGACCAGCAGAAAATATGCGGAAGTGGAAGTCATTACCCCTTTAACTACGGCCTTGAAGTCCTCAAGTCTAGAGTGAATAGGTTTCTTCTTGGCAAGCATGGTACACCTTCGACCTCATTGTCGCGCGTACTCAGATGAGATAAGGTCATTTATGTTTGCATGAGCTTGCATGTAAAAAAAAAACTTTGTATGATAACCCTAAATTATTATTCACTTAATTTAAAGATATTTTGTTTGTATAGCGTCAAAACTAATTAATTATGAATTAGTAATATTCCTTATTATTTATGTATTGTATTGTGCGAGTAATTCGTTAATTACATTAGACTTCAATTTAATAACTGTATCTTGCTTTTAGTGAAATTAGTTATATTACCTATAGTAAGTAAGTAATTATGAATTTATCTAGATACAATAACTTTCCAAATACATTAATGGACTTGACATCGTATAGGTGCCATTTCAAAGGGACGGCAAAGGTAGGCTTAAACAAGGAACTTATATTTACTAGTGCTGGAATTACTAAAAAGTGTTCCGCGACAATGAGCATGCTGTCCCTTTCTAATTAGGAAATCAGGGGTCTACCCTCTCCCGCAAACTCCGGCGCCGACGACTTGATTGGGCGAGCTAATTGAGACCCGCCCCCTGGCCATATAAAGGCTCACAGTATAAGATCGACTTGCGCTGCCATACTTAGCTCCGGGCTAGTGAGCTAGCCCAGTGCTAACTCTGTGATTGGTCTAGCACTGACACAAATGTCAGTGCACAACTAATCAAAAAGGGTTAGCACGTTAGTTAGTTAGGGCTAAGAACAGCCAGCGCAGCGCAAACCTAAGTAACCTAAATTACAATAGGTAATGCTATCTATATCTATACTAATAATTATAAAGATGAAGAGTTTGATTGTTTGTTTGAACGCGCTAATCTCAGGAACTGCTGGTCCGATTTGAAAAATTATTTTTGTGTTTGATAGTCCATTAATCGAGGAAGGTTATAGGCTACTTTTGATCCCGATATTCTTACGACCCGCAGCGACCCGCGGGACTTACGAGGGTAAATCCCGCGGGTCGCAGCTATAAAAACGAAAGTCGTTTTAGTTACACTATTTATATCTCAAGAACGGCGGAACCGATAGGAATGAAATTTGGTACAGGGTTAGTATAGGGATTTAAATAAAATATAGGGTACTTTAAATGATCGTTCGGGTTAAGCAACGCTTGGCGTGACACATACGTGATGGGTCAACAGGAACGATGGCACCAATTAGAATGAAATTTGGTACAGGGTTAGTTTATGGGTATAAATACGATATAGGGTACTTTAAATGATCGTACGAGTTAAGCAACGCTTGGCGGGACACATATGTGATGGGTCAACAGGAACGATCGCACCAATTAGAATGAAATTTGGTACAGGGTTAGTTTATGGGTATAAATACGATATAGGGTACATTAAATGATCGTACGGGTTAAGCAACGCTTGGCGTGACACATACGTGATGGGTCAACAGGAACGATCGCACCAATTAGTATGAAATTTGGTACAGGGATTACTTTAAGGGTATAAATATGATACTTTAAATGATCGTATGGGTTAAGCAACGCTTGGTATGACATACGTGATGGGTAAAAATGACGGTTAAACCGATTTAAACGAAATTTGGTACAGGGATAGTTTTGTGGTTGAAATAAGATATATTAGGGTAATAATCATACGGGTTGAGTATGTATACGTACCTATGACATACGTGATGCGTCACATACGTTACGGGATAGGAATTTATGCGGGTGAAACCGCGGGGCACAGCTAGTGATCTAATATATCTTAAACAATATCAATTTTATCTTCTATCTATACTTATAATAAAGGAAGAGAGGGCAAAAGTCTGAACTTGGAAGTAAATTAAAAAAAAAGTGTTCTAGAGGGCTTAGAAAAAGTAGTAGAACAACATTATATAATTTTTTAAATTAATGTCTGTCTATCTGTTTCTCTGTCGGTTCCTTAAACAATTAAAAACTACTTATCCGATTGAAATCTGGTTTTCAATATTGGATAGTTCTATTTTTGAGGAAGGTCGTGTTATACTTTGCATCGAAATCTAATTAGTAGAACCCGAGAACCGCTCGGCCGCCCGCGCCCGTGATAACTCGTTTTCACTTCTGCGGGTGAAACCGCGGGGCGCAGCTAGTTACAGTATAATTGTTACACTATTAGAAAGGGACAGCATGCTCAATGAAGCGGAATACTTTTTAGTTCTATGTGAGCATTCCAGTACTAGTTAATATAAGTTCCTTGGGCTTCAATCAATTTAAAGCCTACCTTTTGACTCAGTCATAATAAAGGTTCGACTTGACAATTGTATACACTGATGCTTAATCACCATAGCATTTCAAGAAACAGAACCCTAAGCGGCAATGGAAAAACACGGATAAACGGTCGAAGCTTCGTATGGTGTAACAGATACGGGTGCCATGTTTTGGCTTGTTTATTGTATTTAAAGTGATATGTTCTGTGTTTTTTAATATAATTGCCTATTTACATAGCCTTGTAATATAAGCGATGATAAATAGATTACTTAATTATCGTTTATCTGTTTCTGCGACATAAAATTTCAAAGTTGATAGACTAAAACAAACATTACATAACTTACGGCCGAATCACAGAATAAATAATCCTACTTAATATTATAAAGCTGAAAGTCAATCACGCAAAAACTACTGAACCGATTGCGGTGAAACTTGGAATATAGACCTTTTACCCACAAAATACTAAATATTGGAACTTAAAAGGAAGTACTTACACGATACATATACTTTATTAATAATATGTCGAAAGAAAAATGTCGTAAAATATTTCAATTTCACAATAAATAAACCAAATTTATCATAAAAGTAAAATTTCTAGGTACCAAGTAATCCACGATTAGGGTGTGATTTAGTTAATAAAAACCCGGCAACCTCACTTCTTGTTTTCTTCATTTCTACCTATCTAGACAGATCTAGACTGACTACATGGTAACTTGACGGCCTTGTGGCGCAGCGGACAAAGCACGGACTGCGACGCAGAAGGTTACAAGTTCGATTCCCATTTGACAGAAATATTTCTGCTGACCATAAATGTTTGTTCCTGGTTCTGGGTGTTTTTTATGTATCATTTGTATGTATTTACAAAAAAAAGGTAGAACATCTAGTATATCCGTTGTCTAGTACCCATAGTACAAGCCTAGTACATGCTTAGTTTGGGGCTAGATAGCGCTGTGTGTAATATCATGGAATATTTATCATTTACTTATTCAAACTTTTGTCAAAACAAGATGACCATTTTCAGCCAATCAATTCAGCCTAAATGTCAATGGTTTTTGAATGTCAAACGTCAGATATGGCCGTTTAATGGTTCTTAAGGTTGACATAAAATGACATTTTATGGACGAACACACTTCACACAAAGGGGTGTTAGCGGTTAACTGTTTTACGTGGACTGATATCTAAATAAAAAATAAGTAGACAAGACATCAAATCATAAAAAAAAACCATAAGTGTCTTCTGTATCTTTCTCATTGAAAGTCACGGTCCTAAGACACTAAATCTGATAATTTAAAACGATCATGTAAATCTTATAGAGTAAATTTAGTTAAGAATTTGAAATTGGAATTAAAACTGCTATAAGTCAAAAAGTCCGTGTTTAAAAAAGCTAAGCTTCCACCTTTCGGCATCGTAGGCATCAGACGAATTGCATCAAACAGATCATTCATGATATTCTTTGTATAGGAAATCACACAAGTGCGGCCATACAAGGCGATTACGATCAGTTTGATGCGATGCGTATGATGCTGAAACGTGGACGCTTAAGCTTTATCCATCTTTTACGATAGGCAGGGGATATCTTAGCTATTTTCTTTTACGCGATTGAGACCCTGGTAAATCGATTATTCCCAATGTCCGCTATTCGCTTATGCACAACTGGCGGGCAACGGACCCACTTTTAAAAAATAATGCTGTTGTCCATCACTGTGTACCTATCGTGAAATTTTGTTTAGATGTTATCTCTCAAACTATGAATAGGCATCGATAAATTTCTTCATTTTAGGTCGTTTTGCTCATAAAATTTCATATGCCTACTTGTTGATAAGGTACACCTAAATGACACGTCTTGAGTCGGTGGCGATGATAATAAATTTTGTCTTTAACCCCTAATGGGGGATATGTTTCATCCGTCCCGGTACTGGGCTGAATGAGCCATCAACGTACCCATAAAGTTTCAGCCGACCCGGATACCAATAAAAAGTTTAAACTGGTCCCCACTAAAGCTCCAAACGTCTTAAAAACTAGCAGAAGATGTGTGGTTTCAAAATACGGCATCCGATAAAAACAACCCATAAGTTTCATACCATAAGAGCCACAACTCATATTAAAGAGTACCTATACTCTAGAAATCTTCAGATATAGGACGAGTTAAGAAAAGTTCGTTATTCATACTTAATCTATAAAATAATGTAACATCCCATGAATTATATCGATTTACTAGGTGCGCTCCGCGGTTTCTGCTGCGTAAGTCCCATTCCCGCGGGAATATCGGGATTAAAAGTAGCCTTAATATGTTACTCCAGGTCGCCAGCTACATATATTCTAAGTTTAATCGCAGTTCCGCATCGCGGATCAGTGTTTTTGCGTGAAAGAGTAACGAAGTCACATGCATACATAATATACAAACATTCGAGTTTATTATATTTAGTAAGATTTAATAGCTTTGTAGAAAAAACTTCTTTTCGACATTAACCACGGTAAACATATATGTATGTAGGTAGTAGAAACATACCTAGATAACATACCCACAGCATCCCCGGAAACATATCAATTGATGCATTAAGGTCATGACCTACTTATTCGCACCCATAAAAATCAATTGTACCAATTAATCGCAGTTCCCAAAGACCGACGTTAGCCCAAATTTTATCGGTCTTCAGGGTCATCGACTTGAAAATAAATCTACTGAAAGTTCAACCTCTATATTTGTGAAGCTTCAAAAATACTTAACTAAGTACGTTTTTCTTTAGTATATAAACTTATCAACTGTCTGTTCCAGAAATGACCAATTAAGCCGAAAAAGGATTGTTAAGACGTCTAGGCTAACAAGTTTTGTTCTAGAACCATCGGCGATTTGAAGTAATTTTCGAAAATTTTAAGTTGTAAGTTTACTTAAAAATAAGCTCTGAACTTTTATCGAATTAGAGGTCATTGACTTTAAGTTGTCTTTTTATTTAGTTTAGTCTACTACGATAAAAACTTTAATTGTCCTCATTTTCAAAAACAACGAACTCGAAAAGTCACGATACTTTGAAAAAATGTTTCACACAAACGGTGGTGGCGGGGCCTAGAACGATAATTCGACCGCCAGTCTCACCATTGGTCGATCATACGTAATACTGCACGGAACATGACAGTGTGTGCGTCTGCTGCTGCATCAGTTCAAAAACAACTGTTTTTTTCAGTGAAACTTAACCTCAAAATATTGGAAAAAAGTCGATTATATAAAAGTCATAAAACAAAAGTTTCAAAAGCCCTTTCGGCTTAAATGAGACAGTTCAGTCAGTAAAAATATTGAAATTTATAAATATAGATAAATATACACGATTCCATACATTTTATAAATGCAGCGAACAATTTTTGTTTTCTGCACAGTTTCTGATTTTTTTCACTAAAAAGTAGATCTTTCCACAAGAACGAAACACTTATAAAGACAAAGAGAAGTTGGTGACAAATTATTTGGTTCGCACTCTTTGTCCGCCAACGTCTACACTTAGTTGCAAAAAATCTAGATTAACAAAAAAAAAGACACAGTTTTAGTAGGGTTATCTTAGTTGCGTGTATCTTATGTGGATATGTGGGTGTATACTTATGTAATGTTTTTTTTATTAAATAGTAGCTGCGCCCCGCGGTTTAACCACTGCACTACAAAATGCAGCCAAGGACAACCATCGGATCGGACAAAACTAATAAAGAAATATACTGATGAAAACCACTTGGGCAATAATTATTAAATATTACTTAGCCGTCCTTTGGAAATCCTATTACTCTTCTGGACAAAACATTTTCCCGTATATCTATTTCCAACCGTCATGAAATCAGACAGAGTCTACCTATCAACGATATAAAAAAACCAATATTCGTATACTTCTTAAAAATACCTAAAAAAATCTTAAAAAACAACGCAAATTATTTCGCTAGAAAGGACCATTGACTTCTACAAATAGGAGAATAAACTTTCCTGAATACTGTAGGAAAATTAACATTCTCACACTGAAAAAGGAGCGCGGTACAAAATTAGTGCCGTAAAAACTGCGGAGGCCGAATCCTGAATGCTTAACGCAGTGAAAATTGGGCTCCTCGGTCGTCTAGAACAGTGGTTCCCAATTAGTTTCCCGGCGTACCCTAACAAAGAGTAACCAGATTTATCAGATCATAATACAAAGTCGGGTTAGTTATTGACCGAGCGACCGAAACGTCTCTGCTAGTTTGCTTTTGTTAGTACACATTTAGTATGGAAATTAAACTCAATTATCCGGTTTTGATAGCGTTGCTTTTATTATTTTAAGCGTTTAATTAAGACTTAGGTTTTGAGTTCTTGACAGGCTTATTATGTATGATTTTTTTATGTAGATCTCGAAATGTATAGCATTGATAAAAAATTTAATAAAATAAACGCACCGAGATTAAAATAGGAATCATGACCTTAATTTGAATCCAACATTGCGAAAACCAGAGACAAATCTATTATTTTGGTATCTTCTTAGATATGAAAACGAATCCCTATTCCCCGTGGTCACGGCATCACCCGTGAACGGCTGGACCAATTTTGCTAATTATTTTTTGCTATATGTGTTGTTGTTAGGAGAAGGTTCTTATGGAAGAAAAATATCTATATTCCCGCGGGATCGGGACTTACGCGTGTGAAACCGCGGGGTGCAGCTAGTATTTTATAATTATACTTTCTAGCAGCTAGCAGTATCCTGAGGTTTCACTTGCGTTAGCTCCGATACTGTGAGAAATATCGGGATAGAGATCCGTGTGTCATTCCAGGTCTTAAGTATTTATTGCAATCGGTTCAGCTGTTTTAAGATGAAGTAGCAATAAACACACTTCCAAAATGTTCACCTTTATAATATTAGTACAAGGTAGGTCTTTTTTTCTTTGCGTCCAATATAAAACCGTTTTTTTAGTTAAATGCTCACGAATACGACATTGATGCGCTCATTAGCCTAGATGCGCCCGCCGATTTTGTATAGTCGTGCGGGGTATTTATGTCCATAATTTGAGAACCACTGATCTCTGGTCTAGAAGAATATAAATGAAGGATTAATATTTGAAATAGTGTTAAAATTTTACCTTGAAAAAGGTGATTCTGCGGTGTATTAAAATATCTAAGAATAGAGACATGGATAGGTATGTACTTCTAAATAAATTCATACTGTATACATTACACAGCGCCATTTAGTAATAAGTAGAAATCGGTTATTTCCGACCGACAAATTATAGTCACATTTTGACCAATTTACATTAAACTTGGGCAAAATAAATACCTACCACCCAAGCAGCATGCAAGCTGCATAAAAGCGTTATTTCCATCCATTTTTATTCTAAAAACTGTATTGAAGCTGCATAAAGGCTGTTTAAGCGCTTATACAGCCTTTATAACTCCAAAAAGGGCCCAAATTAAACAACTTTGTTCTGCATATAAGCTGTACAATGGTGAAAATTAAAACTTTAAGTTTACAAATCATATCTTATAACTCTTTTGTAAGAATAAAAAAATTAAATCGGTTTTAATTTACGGAATAAGAATTACAAAACATAATTTGTTAAATGGAGACATGGTAGAATGTCAATTGACTTTGTTAAAATAAAAATATTGACTAAGCTGAGACGATAGCGATTTGCGTGTATCCTACGTGTCATCTAAGTGCCACTTCCAATTTATTGTGAAACTGTGTGTGTTTTTCGGCATAATTTTCACGCGCCCTCTCATAAATTGAAGGAATAATTCTAAATATCAATAAGTATTGTTTGCATTTTGAGGTTTGAATTAAAAATATACTTCAATACTTGATATGAGGGCATAGTTAAAACTTTTTTAGGCTAGTTTTAGTAGTTTAAATGATGGAAAGTAACATAGGATACTTTGATCCCGAAAATCCCGCAGGATCGGGACTTACTCGGGTGATAACTATTCATGAATGAAAATCGACACAGGGGTAGGGTAAGTAATGTAGAGTGGCATCATCATCATCGTCATCGTCATCCATCGTCATTGATCGTCATTCATTGTCATCGTCACTTACTGACAGACAAACTTTACCTTACTTCAGCTACCTACTGCAGTGCAAAAATCGCGAAAACAACAAAAAGTGCAAGAACAACGCGCGACTAGCGCGGGTGAAACCGCGGGGCACAGCTAGTACAGACTAAAGCTGCAATATAGCTGTCATTTATTCTTTTAGTTTTAAAACACCCCTATTGCCTGAAGTTAAACAGCTATTGTACTCACAAAAGTGTAAAATTACGGTAAAATAATAAGTTTTACAAGGGAGTTACAATTTACCGTTGTACAGAAAAATGCGTTAGATGAGTACCATAAAAACACTTAAAGCTATACTGTATATGTAATTACAGCCATTGTGCAGCTTTAACGATAAAACATAGCATTAAGTGTTCTATAAAACTTAAAGCTTTGTAGCAGAGTTGTAATATTCTCTAAAAATACCCTAAGCTGCCGTGGACCATTATAAGTATTTTATACGACTTTAAACTGTATAATATCTGACAAGTCGAACTTATAAGGTTAAACGCTGCTTCTAACACTATTATAAATCTCTTTATAAACCTTAAGTTCTAAATAGGCTGGTTTACTGACCGTGGCAACGCTTACGTGTTGCTTGGGCAATACCTTCCTCTTGAATAATTCTATCTATACATATGTAATTCGAATCACATGATTCGTTAAGTACTTTTTGAGTTTATCGATTAAATATAAACTAAAAATCTAATGATGCTGATATAATAGAGGTAATATGTTTATATGTAGAAGAAAAAAAACCACAGAGGTCTTCAAACAGGCATGAAATAAAGAGCAAAAATACCTGAAACACTTTAATAAATATTAGTTGTCCCGCGTTTCACTCGCATTAGTCCCAATGCCGTACGAATATCGGGTTTAAGCGTGTTACTCTTCATTACAAACATACAAATATTTCGTCTTTACAATTTTAAGTATAGAAGTAGGTAAGTCAGAGTAAGCTCATCCATGTAACGTAAATTTTAATGTTCCCCAATCAACTGAAAAGCTTTAACAGAAATCAAATAAAAGAATATTTTCAATCTGCCCTACTTTATGGTAAACGTAAATTTTTACAGTTACTGGTAACCCCATCCGTATTTTTGGGGAATCGTTAAAAATTATGGCAACACGTAAGTACTTATAGGTAGGTGCATAAAATATATATAGGTATAGGTATTTACAGCGTATGTGGAAGAATATTGGCGTCGTTCTCCTGCCATGATTTAATTGTTAAAGTTCCAATTACAGTTAGTACATTTTATTATTTTATTTATTTTACTATTTTGTTGTTAGGCAATTAATTTGTTTCACTGCAGGGCAAGGGCCTCCTCTTAGGGGGGTTAAGCATTAAAACGCCACGGAAACCTAGGTAGGTTTCAGTGGCGTTATAATGCCTAACCCCGCATGGCCCCGCTGGTCTCCGGATTGGCGAATGACCCATGTCTTCAGACTGTGGTGAGTCCTAGGACATGTCGGTTTCCTCACGCTGTTTTCCTTGACCGTATATAAGAGCGACGTTTACTATGTTTAAGAGAAATGTTTAGTTGTTAGTCCCGACACACCTGACTAGATTTATTTTTTATCATTATGGATGCAATAAAAGTTCTCATAATAATTGTCTATTTTTAAATGTAGAAGCTGCTCAATTATTTAAGTTTTTACAATTATTTAATTTTTCTCAAACATGCTTGGAAATTTGAGCATTATTTTGACAACTTTCTTCAAGATAAATCGAACTTGCTGTTTTAGTCGAACAGCGGCTGGCAATTGTTGTATGAAAATCCATATTTGTCGTGTTTGACGGCCAAATAAAGTACTATTTAAAATCGTATTTGTCGTGTAATTTAAAAATGGAACGATCTTCAACTCCGCAAAATAGCGACCAAAGAGGTAACTTATCAAAGGTTTAATTTAAATTTCGAACTGGCTTGCACATAAAAAGCTGTTTGGTGAAAAAAAAACTTAAATTTTAAGTATAATTTAAGGTTAAATATATATTATTATTTTATATTAAATATATATATGTTTTATTTTTTAATTTATTTTATTTATTTTGTACTTTCCTAAATTGTGTTTTCAAATAAAAGTTCTGAATTGTACTACTTACTTTAATTTCCGCGCATTATTTGAGAAAAATACTATACAAGCCTTGGCCGCAACTAGGCATCAATGCCTCTCTTGCCGTCTTGCTATTTATTCGGCTGTAAGAAAGACAAAAGCATAGAGTTGCACACAATTTTGATACAATAAGGTTCATAAGTAAGGGCTTGTTCAAGTGATAGGTAACCAGTGAAAACGGTGTATTTTAGTGAGGATAATTTAAGAACAAAGTGGAATGTTGAGAGATTCTATTCTATTTTTATTATGTACCTATTTGGAAAAAAATTAGTACTAATACGATTGAAAATTCAAATTATGTACGATTTTTAGAATAATTATTATTTATAGTGAAAACAACCATAGCACTTTTAAATGTATTTTTTTTAAATAGTCGTCAACATTTTTTTAAATTGAGAAACAAAAGAGAGAGAAAAATTAAGGACTCTTAAAACACAATAGAGATTAAATTATATCCAACCAAAAACACATTTTCCTTGTTAAGTACAAGGTAATGACAAAATAATATTTCACGAATTGTAGGTAAGAGTAATTGCATTTTGCATAATTGATTTATATGCTAAGCGCACAACGTAGGGGGCGGTAGGGAGGACTGTACGAAAATATACTCTGTAATCGCGCAATTTGTTACTTGTCAGCTTTTTGTTTGAGGAAAATTTGCTATTAAAAATATATTTTTTTGGGTAAAGTCTTCTAAAACCGTTTTATTAATTTTATACAGACATTTGTCTGTTAACCGCAGAAACTGTATTACTGTAAAACTATAGTTTTATAGTAAGCTATCCTCCTCCTCCTCAGTCGTTCCCTCAATGATGAGGATCGTGACTCCTCTGGTGCAGTCGATTGACCGCCCTTTTCCACTGCCCTCTATCGATGGCTTGATGTAGCGCAGTGCTTAGTGGTACATCCAGATGTTCAGATATTTGGTCGGTCCAATGAGTAAGCTATAGTTTAACAGTAACCTCCGTGCTTTAGAATCCACATTTACCAGCTGGACCCGGTTGTTATCTCTTTACTATAGAAGTCGTTAGGTTAAGTTAGAAGCTATAGGGCGACCTGAAAACTCTAACACTAGGTGAGTGAGACACACCACTGTACGAAAATAAGTAATCTTGACCCCGTCGTTTGGTCAAGTTAGAGACTTTAGAGCAACCTTAAAACTCTAGCATTAGGTGAGTTATACCACTAAAAGAAAATAAGTAATCTCGACCACAGGAAATTATTGAGACCATAAACTGCTTGTGTAATATAATACCTACGGTAAAGGATAAAATATTGAGAAAACAAACCTGCCCTAGGACTCACCACGTTCCGAGTGCATGGCATGGTACATTGGCTAATTTTGAGTATGCTCCCGTGGTGTCTCATTGCCTAACGTTTCTAAAGGGCTTCCTTTGCTCTACAGTGACGGCAATTCAAGTCGCGGCGTTAATTGTTGCGTCGCAATACGCGCCTTCACGCGCCTTTTCGCAAACAATTTTTGTTCCGCGACTGTGCAAAGGATATTTAGACTTAAAATAAAAGATGTTTAAAATGTATTCAAAACTAATTATACAATTTGTAACAGGTAAGCCCTTTTAATCCGAAAGGGGGTTGTTCTAGACGTCTAGGCGAACAACTTTTGTTCTACAACTATTAAAAATTCTAACTTTTTTTTTAAAAATTTGAGATTATATTTCACCAAAAATACAGCTGCTTTTGAAAATAAAGGTAATTAAAGTTTTAGTTGTAGTACATCAAACTAAATGAAAGGACAACATAAGGTCAATAACCTCGAACTCTCAGAAACAGCTGATTTTCAAGTAAACTTTACAATTAAAATTTTCGAAAAGTACTTCGAATTTCCAAAAGTCGTAGAACAAAAGTTGTTCGCCTAGACGTCTAAAACAACCCTCTTTTGGCTTAAAATGCCATACACGTTACACCTTGTATATGAGGTCTTAGAACCCCCAAAAATAACTGTTTCTTTTAATCTTTGTCAATAAACAATAATTTTATCTATCTATCTTTCTAATTTTCGAAAAACTTCAAATGAAAAAAGAACTTAATTATAACAGTTGTACTTAGTACAAAAAGTTGTTCGCCTAGCTACTGTTACATTATTTTACCGTCCCCGAAACTCATTGTTTGATGTTTGACAATATTGGTATGTTGCTATAGTTATTTTAAAATATGCTAATCATACGTACACAATTTAATTTAATACAACGTGTCAATGTCCAAAACAAAATACCAATCCAATTTAAACAAACCATAATATCAAATCTACTTCTAAAAAACCTGAATTTGTTCCTAAAAATAAAAACGTCGCTTTTATTTCAGACAGAAATTCACATATTGCGCGAAAACCTCTTGAATACACAATTTAATAAACACTCATCCTATCCTACCAGTTAGGTAGATGAGTGAACTCGAGTACATTTGTCACTCTTGAAACTCACTCGATTTTTACTGTTGAATGAAAGAATCATAATCGAGATAGCGTATCGTAGTAACTCATTAAGAGAGCTATGCAGACTTCAGACTTTCTGTTTTACATAGTTATTATATTTAAAAAATCTGCAATGTTTCGGACATAGAGGCTGCCGTGAATGCGGGAATTTCTGACCGGAACTTTTTGCTTTACTTCACACATCTCCGCGACACTGAGATAGGTACGCTCCTGTTAATATCGCTCAAAAAATGCATTTTTATATCTTATTCTCGTTGGAGACACACTAAATTGATAGTTGAAAGAAGACGATCATGTGGAAGTCACGTTCTGAGAAAGTGACGTTATAATATGTGAAAGTAACAAAAAATCTCGGTGACATTTTTGCGAAAGTGACTTTTTGCGTCAAGACCGACATGATGATCAAGATTCACTGTCGGCAGACAGAAAGTTACTGGTCTATGGTACCACTCAACAGTATAAAATATTAAGGTGTTAAATTAAATTCTCCTATTATTTCGTCGGAGTGATTTTTCAAATGCGTATTTTGTCCAAGTTTAGTTAGAGTGAAGAGTGAATTTTCCGGTGGAAATTAAGCCGGCGTTTTTTGTGAAATATATCCTTATTTATTAAGGGAAGTGACAGATTTTCTTTGCTTACACAATCTTGCTTTTTATCAACTAAGTTAATTTGAGGACGCGTTTTTTAAAGTACATTTTTTGACCGTTATTTTAGATATTGATTGCGTTTTCTAGAAACAAACGCTTAATGTATCCGCTAAGCCATTTGACCAGAGCTGGGATATGCTAGTATAAGTTGCGCAAGCGATTCTATTGGTTCTAACAAACACATCCATGGCAACGCTTCCTCCAGTTTTAGTGGCACCCTTAACCCCACTTCTATTTCTTATAGGTTGTGAACCGATTATGGCCATTAGGAAATTAGCCAGTGTCATGTATTTCAATATATTATGCAAGTTATTTGCATCGAAACAGTCAAGTCGTCATAGTTAAAGTCAAGTCTAGGGAATCATTTGTAATCACGGCGGCCATTTACAAACAATCTTCACGGAGCCTTGGAGACAACACTAAGTCAATGTTTTGCACCGATTTTCACTTTCATTCCACTTGTACACCTTCACGAAACTAAATTGATTAATATGCCCCCGAAATTAAACAATTTGCACGCATATGAACTAGGTTTCACAAAAATGAAAATTTAGCACCACATCTCCTCAACGAGTTCCCGCCAAGACTCCTAACCCCACTTGTAAGTGATATTCTGAAAAAGTGACGTTTTGCGAAAGTGACTTTTTGCGTCAAGACCCTTTTAGTACGAAAGTGACATTAAAACATAACGCTTCCTTGGGCAGTCGTGTTAAAATTAGACATATAGAAAGAAATAGAAATATATTTATTTATTCCAAAAACATGCAAAAGCAGGTATAAAATGAATAAATACAACTTAAATAAAAGTACAATTGTCTTAAACTAAATAAATACGGCGTTAATACAAAGTAACAGGTTACAACTGAACCTTTTAACTAGGCTATGTAAATAGCTTTTGTCAAAAATTATGCATGTCGTGTCATTTATTTTTAGCACACTTTGAGTTTTTCCAGTTAGTATTCGTAGTTTCGATTTCGTCACAAAACTGTAGTGTTTGAGTTTTTTTTACATCCGTTTTAATTGCTTAATTGTAAGATTTTATTTTATAGTACAGTCAGCAAATGACTAATATGATACTGGATGTGTCGACGACGACCATTTAAACCGAAAGGGGGTTGTTCTAGACGTCTAGACGAACAATTTTTGTTCTACGAGTTTTAGAAATTCATACTTACTTTTTTTTTAATTTTAGATTATGTTTCACTAAAAACAGCTGTTTTGAAAATAAAGACAATCAAAGATTTGATTGTAGTGGATCAAACTAAAGTAAATGACGACTTAAGGTTAATGACCTGTAAAATAAAATTCAGGAGGGTTACTTTTGTTACAATCTTACTACAATACGCATTAAAAAATGGTCAGAAAAATGACTTTCTTTGCATTGCTGGTTTAATGTAACCCTTTCGGCCGCCATGGCAACTAAACTTCGCAACCGGTTGTAAAAAAGATTTTTTATACTTTGCCGGCAACTAGTTGCTAAGTAACGTGGTAGTCTGAAGTAATTATCTTAAAGCAGCAGTACACTGCATAGTGCCTATGAAACTGAGTTAGCAAGTAGATTGATAATACGGGTGCTGGTACATAATATGTAATATGATACATAAAATGGTAATATGTACTTTGTACAGTCAACTAAATGACTGTACCTACTTATTATTTCGGTTTAAAGTTTTATATATTTATAAAGATTTACACATTCAAAGTGATCTTTAAAAAAAAATTGTTTTGCAAAACAGACCGAACAACAACACAAACTATCTTTATATCGATTTTTGTGAAATAAATTTAATATCCTTTCCAAAATAGGAATTTTAATCTGTTTGTTTGTCCCTGATTTCAGGCCAGTTTACTATTTAATTTAGTTTCCATTACCCTTAAAAGGGTGTTGATAATATAAAGGCGAGTTTACATTTACAAAACACGCCTCACATTTATTACGTAAACAAATGTGAACCCGGCTAATGCAAAGTGTTGGAAAGAACGGTACCGACGACAGATATAGAGTTACAAGTGTATAGAATGGAGTTAGGATTTAAATGATATCGCGTCGAATTACCTACGGCTTATACTAATACGAGGCGGTATTTGTCTAGTGGTAGATACCCCGACTTTCATTCCGAAGGTCGTTGTTTCGGATCCCGGCTGACCGCGCACCAATGTCTTTTTCCTTGCGGAAAAGTTTTGTGCGTTAATACCATCGCTCATAAGGTAAAGGAAAACATCGTGAGGAAACCCACGTATTGACTTATTGACGTATTGACCAGTTCTTTCCTCTGGGCATGGCTGACTAGGCTGGGAGGGTGGTATAGGTGCTGGGCAAGCCTACTCCATCTAACAACGTCCCGGGCACTACAGCGCAATAAAATAGCATGGATTAAAAGTTGCTTACGCTGTATAAATCATCTAAAATTAGATGAAAAAGGCCAATTATTTATTATTATACTAATAAGTTTATAAAATACTAAAAATTAAAAAATAATAAAATCCTATTTTAAAAATATTATTACTTTTAAAGATTGTGTGTAAGTATGTAAACGAGTATGATTCTTAGTCCTTCAAATAAAAAAAACTGTACCACTGATTAAACTTGGTTTGCTGATAGCTTTTTATCTCAATATCGGTGGCGATGCGATCTGTAATGCGACGCCATCATCATCATCATCATCATCAGCCTGTTGCAGTCCACTGCTGGATATAGGCCTCTTCAATTGCACGCCACCTAGATCTATTTTCGGCTTCTCGCATCCAGTTTGTGTCAGCCGTCTTGTGCAAATCGTCGCTCCAACGTGCCTGAGGACGTCCTACACTACGTCTGCCGAGACACGGGCTCCACTCTAGAACTCGTTTACCTCAACGGCCCAACGCCCTCTATCAAGTTTAACCTCGCCTCTCTACATCAATAAAAAGCATATGAAGCACAAATTAACTTCTACAGACAACGCCACGAGGTGCAACTAGTGCCTAGAAAAACAGGTTTGAAACATTCATAACTCTATCGGTCAGAAAACAGAGTAAATGCAAACTAAGAGCCGGCATAGTTATACCTACGTGACAGTGACGTGGGAGAAAATTGGTGTTCTGTTTCCATCGTGACGTTAATGTAGACGTACCTTTATACACCTCGTAGACGCAGGATTTTGTTGGCTTAGACCGGCTTGTGCGTTTAGCCCTATTATTATGTAATTATGTAATAATAAAAGCAAAATAAAAATATCGATATAATTTTTATTTCTTGCAAAATTACCAACAATTTTAACCTACCTACTTACTTCCAAAAAAGTAGGAGCTTCTCAATTCTTCGCATAAAATCGTCGGTAAAGATCTGATGACTATTTTTGGAATGATGGATAGAATAGCAGTTTTACTGGCTCCGGGGAAGGTTTTCGCGTCACCACGCCTTAAACGACATTGTCCGGAGAGCCTTATTGTCGGCTAATGTCCCCTGTGTGCTCGAGCCACCAGGTTTATCAAGGACGGACGGTAAGAGGCCGGACGGGTTGACCTTGGTGCCCTGGAAGAATGGCAGGTGCCTCGTATGGGATGCCACGTGCGTCTGCACTTTAGCGGCCTGCCACCTGGGTCGCACCGTCCTCTTGCCGGGGGCGGCGGCGGAGGGCGCTGCCAGCTTGAAGCATCAGAAATATGCAGCGATGGAGCCGCAGTATTTATTTAAAACTCTGGCGGTGGAGACCATGGGCTGTTGGGGGTCAGAGGCGAAGGACCTGGTGGGGGAGATATGGCGTAGATTGCGGGAGAGAACAGGTGACCCCCGCTCCGGTTCGTACCTGGAGCAAAGGCTGGCGATTGCCATATAGCGCGGCAATGCTGCCAGCGTTATGGGTACCTTTGCGCCGGATACAATTCGGATTGTTTGATTAGGCTTAAGTTAGTTTTAAGTTTGACATTGTAATAATTTTTGACTTTTTATTTTGACATGTTTTATGTACCTATTATTTGATAAATAATAAATTTTTACTATTAAAATTTTAAAACTCACCGCGGAATCCATCGTGAGATGACAGTAAGTCCTCTACAGAATCGATAAGCTGATAGAAAATGCAGATAGAAAAATCGGTCGACAAAAGTCTTTACTCCGCAAAGGCCCTTATGAAGTAAAGAACGGGACAGAATTCTTCGCATAGCCACTTTGATAACTTTATATTTTAAATTAGAATTTCAAACGTTTTTACGAGTTTGTTTGTGTTCGAAGTTCTTTGGTTTCTCTTTGTATTAAAGTTTATTGTATTAGTGGTGCCATTTCCCGTAAATTTGTGATAATAATTGTGAAGTTTTGTGAAGGATAATAATCCAAATAGTTGGAATGAACTTCCTCCTTTTGAGACACAAAAACGTAAATGCAAAATCATAACTCTTCTTTTGCCTTAGTCGGGAATTCTTTTTAATAAAAAACTACTATTTGTGAAAAAAACTATACTATTTTAAACTATCTTGATTATTTTCACTATTTAAACTAATACTTGTATATTAAAGCTCTTTAAATGTTTGTGTGTGGCTCAAAGACTACTAGACCGATTTTAAAAATCCTTCTTCTAATAGAAAGCTACATTATCGATATAGCATAAGCTATATCACCTGCGTAAGTCCCGTTCCCGCGGTTGTGTTAAGCCTATGTGTTATTCTCGGTATCCAGCTAACTATATTCCAAGTTTCATCGCAATCGGTTCAGTAGTTTTTGCGTGAAAGAGTAACAAACTTACATACATACCTACATACTTGCGCGTTTATAATATTAGTAAGAAGTGAGAAGTAAGATATGAATTAAAAGCGGGTTATTATTATTCTATTTTACCTAAAAAAAGTACTTATCTAATTACGGAGCTCGGTATTTCGCTAGTAATTTCACTAGTCTCGTGAACCAGCTATTGGCATAGTTGAGTCATTTAGTAAAATACGGGCCCTCAAAAGTCATACCTACCTATATCAGACTTAAAGATGTTTCTTATACCTTTTGATAAAAGGGGAGTAGGGGGGGGGTCATTTCTATCTGTAAAAGAAGTCAAAGATTGTTCACGATTGATTGGGTCACGAAGATAGATCAAAATCTTTACTAAGTCGTTGACCTAAGTAGATAATATAAAATGTATGAATTTTAATCAAGAACCTTACTAGGTACCTATTTAACTTTTTAATTGAAGCTAAAGAAAATAAATTCCCTAAAAGCAATAAAACAATCGATCCCCAAAGGGAAATTTTAACAACTCTCTTAATTAATACGAAGTGATTTCTTAGGAGGCGGAGTTAATAATTAAAAATAACGATAACTTTAAACTCGGAGTGTCTTTAATAAATAAATAATAATTGTTTTTGTTCAGTTTGTATTTCATTAAGGGCTCTGAATACATTTATTTGCTTTCACTTCGAAAGAGAAACACAAAAGATGCCTGCCTAATCATATTAAAAATGAAAGGTCGGGGATGTGTGAAGGCATTGTTTTGGAATTTGGGTGGATATGGCATTGTAAGGCTCTGAAATTTACGGATTCTGGTGCAAAAGTAGTGAAAATTGTTAGAAGAGGTAACAATAAGGTATAAGGTTCAAACCGTATACCTACGGTTTAGGGTTCGATTCCGAAACCTTATGCGAGAACAAGTATTGGTGCTGACTCTGTTTGTTTGTGGTTCTAGGAGTTCCTATTTATATTATATATGTATGTAGTATGTGTTTACAAAAAAAAAAATTCTACTGTACCTTCGCGACTAAGCAACCGCAACTTCAAGGTATCAAATAAATATGAGAATGAAACCCAATAAAATGTTAATATGTTTGCAAATCGTATGAGTTAAAAAAGTTAATTAGGTAAGTGAACCGACGGATAAGAGGGATGTTATCTTATCATATTAAGTTTGAGGCACATTTGAGGTGTCTGTGTATCTGCCTGTGGCATCGTAGCTCCCAAACGCATTTATCGATTTTGATATTATCATATAGCTCTTTATATTAAAATTACAAAATATTAAATTTCATCCATAAACATTTTATTTAAATACCATATCCAAAAATCATTAATTCGTATCTCTCAAATTTTAAGAGCAGCATTCATCATAATATAACTTATCATTACCGCTCTTGAAACAAAGGACGCCATCAATCAGTGTCGAATAAAAAACGTGTGAATATTTAGTTAAACGTGATTTATTTGATCATAGACTGGGCTGCATGATATGTTACAGGGATCCTGTTACCAACAACCGTAACATCATCATCATCAGCCTGTTGCAGTTCACTGCTGGACATAGGCCTCTCCAATTTGCACGCCACCTAGATCTAAAAGTTTTAACTTGTTTGTTTCCGCAATTAGCCCTATTATTGGGCCTTTGTGCGTGATTTTAAGCCGTGGGTTTTCTCACGATGTTTTCCTTCACCGTAAGAGCGATGTTAATAGCGCACATAATTTTTTCTTAAAGAAAAACACAATGGTGCGCGGCCGGGATTTGAAACCACGACCTTCGGAATGAAAGTCGGGGTATCTACCACTAGACCAGCACCGCTCTGCCACCTAGATCTATTTGCGGCTTCTCGCATCCAGTCCAACCGTAAAAATAGAGATGAAAAATACGTGTGAATATTTAGTTAAACGAGATTTATTTGATCACAGACTAGGCCGTATGATAGATATTTTAAATAAGTATTAGGACATTTACTGTACTTCTTTTTTTATTTGCAAAATTATTAATAAAAACACTAACCACTAAACCGTTGTTCAATAAATATTTTAAATTCAAACGATTTGTTAATCTTAATCTGACCGGATCGTATAATCGCGTATTATATTATTTATTCTCATACATTTCAACCAAGTTACAAAGGTCTTAAAACTCGGTATAAAGTAGGTAACTAGGTTGATACGACCAGAATATCCACTGAAACAGTTTTAAAGGTAAGCGCTTAATTCAGTGTACTTTAAGTTTAAATTTAGAATTGAATTCGCACTAAACCTCGGTTTAAATAGTACAACGATTACTTTGTCTGAAATAGTGCAGTCAGGTGGAAGTTTATCCTTTGACAAATTACTGTAGTTTAGGGTGCTCTAACACTAGCGATTGGATGCTAAGTGAATGACGGATACCGATTAATATCGATAGAATTGTATTAAACTGTCTGTGGCGCGTCAATGGCGTACAATGCAGAAAGTTACGGGTTCAATTTCCTTTGAGAACAAGTATTTATTCTTAACAATAAATATTTGTTTTGGTGTGAGTGTCTCTGAATGTACAAAAGAAAAATCAATGGAAGTAATATATCCGTTGTCTAGTCACCGTAACACAAGCTTAGTAGCTTACCATCCGGCTAGATGGTGCTGTATATTGTTCACAAAATCGAATAAGAGATGGTTTATATTATTAGACCACTATCCGGCCGAGCTTCGTTGTCCATTGCTCGGCGAACAGTCGATCGGTCTGTTGCAACAGAGTGGCGGCCGAGCAACTGATAACGAAGCTCGGACCCGGCACGGCCGGGAAACGGTCTAATATAAATCGTAGTTGTAACTAGTACTAGAGTCATAGTTGTAAGAACACTCGACGTATTTTAAGTGATCGAATACATCCAATTGAATGAAGAAATTTAGATTTTTGATTCTTCCCTAAAAGTTAACGAATTGATAAACTTTATACGCATCGTTGGCCTAATCTTCGTTTTCCATCTTTTTCTTCAACGTGTGAATTGCACATACCTACTTGACAATGTTAAATCCGCCCATTTGGCGAAAATGCGTTGAGGGGAAATAATCATTTTCGTGAAACCTAATTCAAACGCGTTTAAATAGTACAATTTCAGGGACGTATAATCAATTTAGTTTCATGAAGGTGTACAAGTGTAATGAAAGTGAAAACCTGTGTAAAACATGCACTCGAAATCTTACGTAAAAAGTCATTAGTAAACAAAGTCATAAATAGGCTTTCTCGACTTGACTATTTTTAAGTTGCAAATAACTTGCAAATATTATATTATAACTTGACACTGGCTACTTTTAAAACTGCTAGAAAAAGTTCCTAACCGATAATAAATAAAAAAAAACACTTCAGCATAGTGCGAAGCTCTTGGCATTGAAGCCCTTCTTCTCTTCTGGATCACATTCTTCATTACAAAAAAGTCGTGCCTTTCTTTAAAGCCCTTTAACGGAAACGTCGACAAACTGTTTTCTCACTACTCTATCTATTTGGCCTTTTGCAAAGCAAGATACCTATAGGGAGTCTGTTGAGATTTTATATCAACACCCATATTATCTATTCATTGGATGTCTGACAATAGTGGAAAATGACAGGCACTATGCAGTACAGTGCTGCTTTGACGTAACGTGGATATTAGCAGTGATTACCTCAAAGAAGCAGTATACTGTCATTTTCTACTGTTGTCAGACGTCAACAGATAGATAATATGGGTACTGGTCGTATTAACCAAGGACTAAATAGCAGTCAAGTCAATAGCGGTCAAGTTTGAGACTTTATGGTGACATGAAGACTCTATAGGTAATATAAGCACAGCCTAACTACATATTATATACAGCTGTTCGACAAAACCGTCTAGACAGACAAAAAGTGTGAGGTATGCGGGGAAGCGGGCGAAGAGGGCTGGTGCCGACTGCCATACATTTAATTGATATTAGTTTGTATTCGTCGGTAAGGGCTGGCGGAATTTGTATAATTTAAAAGTTTAAGTCGTATTTTTTATATTAAAAAATGGTTTATAAATAGGTTTGCCATTAATAAGCATGAGGAGAATATTTGCGATTATAATTCTTTTCGAAATTCGAATATTGTAATAACATCTAAATATTTTTTCAAACATCGAATTCCAATTGTAAATGAAAACCTAACAACACAGTCAGTTTTTATACATGTGCTAAAGGTGAGCGAAAATAAGGCGTATATAATATAGACACCCTGAATCTTTTCTTAATTCAGCTCGGTACCCTGACTTAACATAGGTTATAGAGATAATAATCCTCAGGGTTTACAACTATAGGTATTTGGTGCTAGACGATCAGTAGAGCGTACCTCCTTTAGCACCCGATAGAGCACAACGAGGAAACCAATTTGATTGCAAGCTACGTATATTTGATCGAACGTCATATTTCGATGTATCCATCACTATGACATTCGTATGTATGTAAATATACTACATTGTAAGATGCTGAATGGTCTTCGTTAGTGGAACGCTGTCCTGAAAAATTATTTTTGCAAAACCTAGTTTTGTTGCGTATAAATTGTTTAATTTCGGCGGCATGTTATCAATTTAGTTACGCGAAGTTCAACGAGTGTAGTGAAAATAAAAATACCAGTGCCAAACACGAAATTAGCACGTTACAAATAAATGTTCCATGGGGTTGGAGAAAAATCGTCGCCATTTTTTTCTGCAGCCTTCGCGCATTGAAAATTATTTCATACGATTACAGTGTAATAGTGGTAGTACACTATTAGTACGTGAAACTGGCTAAATTGTCCTATATTGCTGACAGAAAGCCATAACTAAGAAAATGAATGAAGATGCTGAATACTTACAAACATACAAACTTTCGCGTTTATAATATTAGTAAGAAAGTAAGAAGTAGGAAATTTAAGGGTGGCTTCTATAAAACAAACGTGAATTTTAAAAATTGTTATCTGTTAGCAGTCGCTCGGTTGCTAGGCAACGGTAGCAGTCGGTGTCCATACAAAAAACCTCTTTAAACATGGACAATTCCATGGAACAATAATAATTGAACATTGTTTGTTTGTATACTGTTGCCATGGTAACAAGAATTTGTTTGCAATTAAGTTGATACTAAGATGTCACTTTAATTGTATTGTAACAAATCAGTTTGCGAGTCTTGGCGGGAACTCGTTGAGGAAATGTGTTGCTAAATTTTCATTTTTGTGAAACCTAGTTCAAATGCGTGTAAATTGTTAAATTTCGGGGGCATATTAATCAATTTAGTTTCGTGAAGGTGTACAAGTGTAAATAAAAGTGAAAGTTGGTGCAAAACAAGGACTTTAGCGTTATCTTCAAAGCTCCGTGAACAATCTAAATAAATAGCGGCCGTATTTACAAATGATTACGTAGACTTGACTTTAACTATGACGACTTGACTGTTTCGTTCAATGCAAATAACGTGCAAATATTGATAATACTTGACACTGGCAAATGTCCGTATGGAAAAGCCATTTTAAAGAAGAAGAAGAAGAATTATTTAGAACAGACCCACAGCGGCTCGACCGCGCAAGCTCCGTAGCGTTTAACCCGACGGAGCTTGCGCGGTCGAGCCCCAGGGTCATAATTTTAGGGTTCGGTAGGTACTCAATTGTGATAATGGCACTTGACCTGTTTTTTTTTTCATTCTGTATACACAGAAACTTTCACCATTGTCATGATATTTGTAGGAAAAGTTATCTATACACTTTTTTTTTTAACTTGTTGTATCTAATTATAAATAACTCAGATCCATTTCTTCTCTTAGATTACAATGAATATTCAAACAAGCAATTACAGTTAACCCTTTGATAATTAATTGTGGTCGCCATTTTGCGTTCAAAACTTTCGGTACGTTTTAGTTTTCGTGAATAATCCTTGTTAATCTGATGGTTTTGTTCCAGGGGTTTTGATTATTGCCATTATTGAGGTGTAAGTAAAGGATTTTACTTGGATTTTATTTACTTTGGATTTTAACGTGTTTTGTTTAAACATGGTGAAAATGTACATAATAAATAATAAATAAAATAAATAAAAACGACGCTCGAATTTTGATTTATCTCTAAGGTATTGAGTAATATCCGGAACAGTTTGACTTTGGAACTGGTGAAGCAATGCTGAACCAATTTTGATGGGTTTTGGTATAGAGTTTCGGTAATTGAAGGATCGGGACTTGCGCGGGTGAAACTGTGAGGTGCAGTTGTAGAAAATAAAAAATGTCAATGCCTTAATAAATAGAGGTTTACTCAAGTTTCAAGGTTAGATAAATAAATCAATAATGCATGACACTACACACAGCGCAATCCAGCTCCAAACTAAGCACTAGGCTTGAACTATGGGCACTAGACAACGGATATACTACAATTATACTTTTTTTTGTAAATAAATACATATTATACATAGAAAGACCAGATACAAATATTTTTAATCATAAATATTTGCACCCGGCGGGAATTGAATCCGCAGCCTTTTGCATTGCAGTCGGGCGTTCGCCCGACGCGCGATAGAAGCCTTCAGATATTTAGAAGGTTACATAGCTCTACCCATAGAGAATTAAACCAATAACACCTTAATAATCCCGAATAGGAATTAAAGCTGCTATTTTTCCTTGTTAATTCAAGGTTTATTTACGGTTTATTTACCGATGTAAGACAATTCATTGACAGAAACTTAAACCGTTTGTCGCAAAAAGGCCGTTATCCATTTAGGACAATTTAGGACAAATAAACCCTATTAGTGAGTACCCTATCCGCTCTGGGATAGGTTGGAAATTAGGAATTTCGTTCCAATAAACTAATTTGGAAAGGACATTTACTTCGCTTGGGCAATAATTTCTGGAGCGTACCTAAATCTTTTAGGGTGGATTGTTCTTAAAATGAGTTTTGTATCGTTCAAACAATAAAAAATAAATTAATATATTATTGCCGATGCATCGGTCTAGTGATTTAGAGTCATTTTTACCAAAACGTAGCTTAGACATTGCGGTTCTATCTACCTACCTATTTGATTAGGTGGCTTCCAGTAGTTATTGCGAGACTGCTTTTGTAAATTTGACTCTTCAATGCATGTCACTAGTTTCGGTAATAGTCACCCCAAATTTTTCAGTTTTGCGTCGGCTATTCTGCGCAAGATTGGAAAGGAAAATAGCTCTATTCATTTATTGTGATTTTTATTTATTTTTGTACCATTTGTTTAAAACACTTCATAGATTTGAACTAAAATTTAAATGGGGGCTTCCAATAAAAAAACGTGTTTTTTTTGTGAAAATATTACGAGTCCGACCCACACTTAGCTGGCTTTCATTCACATTTAAGTTTAAAAAAAAGTAATGTCCAATACAAAGACGAGTATTCTAACTTTTCCAACAGTGGAACCTTCAGACGTATCCATTAGTGAATTAATTAAAACTTTAATAAAAGTTTATTTAATTAAAATAACAGTGTGGTCTAAAAGATAAATTAAAGATAAGGGATCTAGGGCAGGATGCGGGCCAACCACAGATTGTTTAACATTTAAGAGGACGAATCGATGAATTTTTTGACTTGGTTGTCAATATATCTCTCAGTAATTACAAAACATACGGAAACCATATTTTGTGATTTATCCTTCTTTGACCTTAATTTTAAAAGTTTTTGGTTAGTTTAATTTTTTTTTGATTACACTATTAGTCAACTATTAATAGGTACACAAAAAAAACGACCCTCTAAAAACATAGTCGGTAGGTATTCTATTTTACAACAATACGGGATATATTTGAACATTAGTTTTTCCTCTATTAATTAGTAGTAATCTACACTTCATGTGAGACATAATACAGTTTAAGCTGTTTGGGCGTTCACGAGACTTCGCAACTCGAGCCCACAGTAAACTAAACCCACAGTAAACTAAAATACTAAGTAAAGTATGTTTGGTGTTTAGTTTATCAATCCTTCGCCTTAAACAAATATATGAACCAATCCTTATTGCAATAAATGTATGGTATTATATAATAATTTAACTTATATAATTAAAGGTAAACGCAGAGCAGCAACTTTTTGCCCGCCAATTGTTTTTGAAATTTACAAATGTCGAAACCAATTTTCAATCAGTTGACATTTTAAATGACTCAGTGAGCCGACGATTTAAAAGTAAAGTGCTGAAACATCTATTGCCTTTAATGCCTATTTATGAATTAATCTATTTATATATATTAGTGTATATTTATTATTAATCTAACTAAAAGTTTTTATTTACATACTTAATTATATTTTATGACAAAATTGTGTATGACAAAAATGGTACGTTTATATATAAACGTTATATAATACGTTTAGTTTATTCTGGCAATGTTTTTGTTAGTCTTATAAATAAACGTCGAGTAAGGTCCCCGTTTATTTATAATATTACCACTTTTTGTTTCAGTCTGTCAACCTTGAAAATTCTTGTCACAAATAAAGACAAAGCACGTTCTAACTACTCTGACTTTACTCCACGTTTATTACTGTTGCTGTAGTTACCAGGACGTAAGAATAATATGTAGTTACTAAATAAATGAATAATAAATGTCAAAAATATTATGTTTCTAGATAGGTACAAAGGTTTATAGGTACAAGTATCTATAAAGTGTTTTAAGTAAGATCAATGCTTATAGTAGAGCGATGTAATTCAGTGAGTATGTTTTGTAAGGGTTTTTGAAAATTTCAGCGGGATACAGCCAAAATCAAAGGATTGTATATACTATATATCCAGCATTGAAGAGAACAAAAATAATACAATACCCAACGCGCACCAATGTCTTATTCTTTAAGAAAAAAATATGTGTGCTATTAACATCGCTCTTACGGTGAAGAAAAACATCGTGAGGAAACCCACGGCTAAAAATCACGCACAATGGCCCAATAGTAGGACTAATTGCGGAAACACACAGTTAAAATTTAACTTAACTTTATACAATACCTACAATTAATATCTAATGTTTGTTAAAAATGTCTAAAAACAATATTGAAAATTGACTAGCATTACAAACAGCGGAACAGTAAACTAAAACCGAATAAAAACTGATAAAGCAACGAGAAATTCTGTACTAACGTTAATCTTCTACTGGTCGGTCGGACGCAAAAACACCGTACGCATCGTTTACATGGTTCCAGTCACTTGATCAAGTTTAATTTAGCGGAGTTGTAAAAGTATTCATCAAAAATAGGATATTCAAGTGGCGGAATGTGTATGGATGTTTTTTAAAACAATTGTAGGTGACTTTGTTTGTATATTTTTGTGTAGTTAGAAGACAAAAATGTCGACAGGTGTTAATGTGTACCTACATAATATAATATTTATGTTTAAGTTTACTTAAATATACACAAAACTCAATGTAAACGGTCCACGTAATTAAAAATAAATAAATTAAATTCGAAAAAACTTCATTTAAAGTTTTTTAATTAATTAAAACATTATTTAATTATAATTTATTTTCTTCTATAGTTTTAGCAATTTTGCATAATAAAATACTTTATTTACCGGGCTTTAGAATGTTAAAATAGACTAATTAGTCAACCTTGAAAAAGCCAACTGTAAAGTCGGCGAAAGCTCGGTCGTTTAAAAATCATGAATAAAGCGCTTAATCGCGCCAGTAAATACCCGGTAAATAAAGTGTTTTATTAAAATTTATTTTACTAACAGGGCGTTTTATTTCTTTTTTAGTCTTAAAACTACACTAAACTATTGGTGTCAATGGCGCCCACAAATAAATGTTTTGAACACAAATTTTCAACAGCATTCCGTAACTCAATAATCACTAATTTCTATAAACCCATCAGGGATTTTGAATGTGAATGTTATACTTACCTATTATATTGAGTTTAGGCTGGAATAAGTTGAATCATTCATTAATGATTTGAATTTGGATTATTAGATGGTACAATGATGTTTTGGTGATTTTTAAGTAGAAAAACTATAGAGCGGACTGCAAAGCAGAAGGTTGCAGGTTCGATTCCCGCCAGGTGCAAGTATATTATGCTTTATTATGTATGGATGTTTCCTATATAATAATGTCATATGTGGTATATCCGTTGTCTAGTACCCATAGTACAGTTTTCTTGGTATAAGCCTAGTAAGCACTAGGCAATCACACCAATATATAGAAGGTAGTACAGCGCAATCTAGCCTCAAAATAAGCAGTTAAGGACTAGATTGCGCTGTGTGTAACATCGTGCAATTTTTAGTTCAACACTTTGTTAATTAATAGTAAAGCTCTAAGTGAGCACTCTGTTTAAGTGCCAACTTGTTCAAGTTACTCAATCAATGTAAACACACAGTATGATAGCACTCAGTAATCTTTTGGATCGAAATATTTTACGCAAGGGATTAACGTTCGGTGTAAATTGTTTGTTTCATTTTTTTACTTTTATTACTATACAGAGTGGAAAACAATTTTACAACAATTGTGTTTCAATTGTTGTAGGTATCAATTTTGATTTTTTTATTATTTATCCAGTAAAAAATCAGTCTTTACAGAGCCTTTGATCTACCATACTGAGGTCCACCAATTATTCGGTAAACTGGCTTTTTCTATTTTGATTCTTCATTGTTTTTAACTCAAAATCACGTCTCAAGATAAATAAGTAAGTACATAAATTCTGTGAAATCACACAGCGTCATCTAGCCCTCGCTATCTACTAAGCCTGGTCACTAGACAACGGATATAATTCATAATTCTTTTTAAAATAATGGATAATCTTACTAATAAGTAATAATATTATAGACGTCAAAGTTTGTATCTGTGACATTGTTATTCTTTCACACAAAAACTAGTGGAACCGCGGGCGCAGCTATTTTTAAGATTAAATAGGTACTTGTTCCCGGCATGAATCGAAGCCACTAGCTTCGATTCATGCCGGGTCGCATCAAAGTCGCCAGAGGATCGATACGTTTTAATACTATCCTTCATTTCTCTTTTATAAGAACCCTAAATTGTCATAGTTGACAAAATAATTTTATCTTCGCACGGCTTGTTTAAATGCAATACAACGAAATACAAAATAAACTTTATAAATTCACGTATGATCTGGCTTTTAGTAATTCGCGGTATTTGCCCCCTTTAAAATTTGTACACCAATGGTCTACTTACAAATTATAGAGTTTTGGCCATTTTTGGAAACGTCACTAGTTTTGTTAGTTCCTTATCCACTTTCGCTGCCCCCTTAACTGAAATAATAATCACTAACTCTCGTTACAAAAAACTCTCCTGTTGTTATCCCAGTTTGACCACTGTTTGTTAGACGAGCACCCAAAATACATTCTGGGTTACCCTCACAGTCCCTTTCTGACTGTACTTAAAGTTAAGGTAATTTGGTCAGGGCTTTTATGCTTGACTTTAAGCCGTGGGTTTCCTCATAATGTTTTCCTTCACCGTAAGAGCGATGTTAATAGCGCTCTTAATATTTTTTGAAAGAAAAGACATTGGTACTTACGCAGCCGGCATTCGAAACCTCGACCATCGGAATGGAAGTCGGGGTATAAACCACTAGACCAACACCAGCTTGTTATGTTTCTATGAAAATGTAGGTATAGTATTTTCGTCAATTCCACTGACACGTACGTAGTATATCTTTGTGTCTGTAGAGCCAAAACATAACGCTGAATAATTCTGTACTTTAAGATTTATATCAGCATTTAACACAGCTGTCATAACTTTATATGAGTGATGGTACATTTCGCAACAGGAGTTAGGTATCTATGCTTGTCTTAAAATTTATACCTAACTAGCTGCGCCCCGCGGTTTCACCCGCATAAGTCCCGTCCCCGCGGGATTATCGGGATAAAAGTAGCTTGTGTGTTATTTCAGGTCTCCAGCTACCTATATTCCAAGTTTAATCGCAATCGAGTTAGTGGTTTTTACGGGATTGAGTAACAAACACACATACTCACAAACTTTCAGTATTATAATATTAGTAGGATAGCAAGGTAAGCATACAGTTTTACAGCTGTCTTCCAAAATAAAGATATCGAAGAGCTCTATAACTTATGCTAGACCCACTTAGGCCCAGTTGATTATTATCAAATTAAAAAGGGTATAATTGGTCCCTGGTCCCAGTTTCGAAGTGGACGACTTCTCCCTAGCCCTTCGCAGTATGGTATTTTCGCAGTAAAATCGTTCGCAGTATAGTTTTTCGATGTAACGTAACATCGCAGTAACAATACGTCAAATTAGTAAAGCGTCGCAGTACAAAGATATCGATGAAAAGTTCTCGAAGAAACAAAATTCGATCGTACGTTTGTCGCAGAGAAATAGGTATCCCTTTATTTACATATCTGTTTCGTGTTCCGGTTTTACTCGCGTCAGTCCCGATCCCGTGGAAATAACGGGACTAAAGTAGCCTATTACTCGTTAATAAAGGAACTTTCTAATGGTGAAAGAATTTTTGAAATCGATTTTGTAGCTTTGTAGCTTGTTTATTACAAACAAAATATGTACGAGTTACACCACGCACATTCAGCATTCAGTTCAATGTTTGGTACTTTGTTTAACCTACTTATTACTACGCAACCTCGTTCGTTTTGTTGTATATTGATGTGTACTAAAATTATTTCTTAAGTGTCGAACCAACTGTACTACTAACGACTACATTGATTGAATATATCTACTCAATATCAAGTTATGGAACCTTTCTTTTGATACTTCGCAAACCACCCTTTTAACTAACTTTAATTATTGTGTATGAGTTGGCGTGGTCAACTAAGCGCTACACTCTACAAAATACAATGTTCCTCTATATAACATTAGTATAAGTATAGATACACTTGAAGTTATATAATTATGGTAGTTTCTTCCTGGTGGCAATTTTGTTGTCACCAAATTTTAAAATGTAACCTAAAAATTCCTAAAATTAGTTTTAAACACTATTCCTATTGTCTTAGTGTCATTCTAAATGTTAGATTGACAGCTCTAAATTATTCAACTTGCTGAAAAAAAAAAAGAATGAAAGGAATTTGAAATTGGAAGTTTAGGAATTTGTAAATTAAAATTTAACATTTTTAAATTTAGTTTAGAGGTGAATGAACAACAAAATTGCATCCACTGTCTGGTTAGGCGTTTGTGGTCAAATTCGCATTTGGTCATACTTAGATCAAAAATGCCTATTTTCACATTTCACGTTTTTAATATGACTTTTAATAAACAAGATCGAATTAAAAAGTAAAGACGATCGACACGAAAATAAAAGACAATAGCATTTAAATTAAAGACGATGTAATTGGCTTTATTATTTTTTACCTGAGCTATCGTTATGTTGTAACAGCTGTTAGTTTTCCAAATCCTACTAATATTATAAACGCTTAAGTTTGCATGTGTGTATGTCTGTGAGTTTGTTACTCAATCACTCAGTAGTTTGCGATCCAAGTTTCATCGCAAACTACTGACCTGATTGCGATGAAACTTGGAATGAGGTAGCTGGAGAACCTGGAATAACACATAGGCTACTTTTATCCCGATATTCCCGTGGGAACAGGACTTACGTGAAACCGCGGGGCGCAGCTAGTAATTAAAAATTAAACATAGAACAGTTGTCAGCTGTCAATCTTAAAACGCTTATTGCGCCTAAACCGTAATCTACCTACTTTGCGGCTACGGTAGCAGTTAAATTTATTATTATACGTTTCCTATTGTAGACAAACTTTAAAATAAAGCCCCGTATACACAAAACTTAATGCGAAACACGTGGCAGATAATGTACTTTCGCCATTAACTGCCCGTGCGTACGCTCCCTTAAGACGCTGGGGTTGGTGGACATTTAGGTACATATTCTATTTAGGTAAGTATGTACTTTTGTATAAAAAATAATTTTACTACTTATATACCTAAATCTACGTTTTGATATACAAGATGTAACGGGCAAGCCCTTTTAAGCCGAAAGGCGGTTGTTCTAGACGTCTAGGTGAACAACTTTTGTTCTACGACTTAAAAAATCGAACTTTATTTTTGAAAATTTTGAGGTTATGTTTCACTGAAAAAACAGCCGCTTTTGAAAGTAAAGGTAATTGAAGTTTTGATTGTAGTAGACCAAACTGAATGAAAGGACAAAATAAGGTCAATGACCTCGAACTCTGAGAAACAGCTGATTTTCAAGTAAACTTTACACTTAAAATTTTTGAAAAGTACTAATTTTCAAAAGTCGTCGAACAAAAGTTGTTTGCCTAGAAGTCCAAAACAACCCCCTTTCGGCTTAAAAGGGCTTACCCGTTACATCTTGTATACTATATCGTGCTATCTATCAAAACAAATTCTGCTTGCAAATGCTTCTAAATATTCGTAGGTAGGTCATCGGCGGAATTAAAACCCGCAAATAATTATTAGTAACCGAGCGCATTTAATTCATAAGTCCCTTAAGTCGAAATTGATACAGCACTTTCATTAATATTTTTTTGTAATGTAGTTCTTTTGTAACGTAGGTATTGTCCGGTGACAATCGAAATCACATCCTTTTGTGTTGCAGTCGGAGATTCACTCCATGCACCACAGTAGCCACAAACCACTAAAACATAAACATCCCCTTCTAAATAATGAACTTCTACTATTTCCCCTAACATTCTTACTTACAAAATATATTATCAACTTTGATTCTAGGTAACCCTCATAAAGTGTACAGACAATTTTCCTCCCTTAAAATAAACCCTTTCTCGATATAAATTTCTTATCAATTGACATTTTCCTGCTCCGTACAGGTTTCCTCAGGGAGAATGGAATCCATAAGACACACTTCCTACTTATAACAGGCGCTGTAGACTGCTGACTTTTGGTTGACAGTCAGAGTCCGTTTGTTTGTTTGTCTGTCTATTTGTCATCAGTACTCATATTACTATTCAGTGGATGTCTGACAACAGTGGAAAATGACAGGCACTATGCAGTTCAATTCAATTCAATCATTTATTCATAAATATAGGTGTACAGGTGGTGAGTGTAAAGTAACATGAGTTTCTCTATATTAGCCAGTTCGGCATTTCATATGTCATAAGATTCTTAAAACAAATTACTTACATGTCAATTATATAAATCCGTAATTCAAACATACACAGCATATTATTAAAATTAAAACCAAATTAAATTCGAAAAATATCAACTAACAACAAATACCTACCTACATAGAAAATATAAATAACAAGTCATAACAGCCACAGATTACATTTCCATTATCAATCAAAAATTATATAAATATCAAATCAATCATATTATTATGTAATGTCCGCAAAAAAAGAATAAAAGAAATTTCATTCATTATAATATTTAAGTATATAATCACAGTACATTGCTGATTTGAGGTGATCACCGGTAATAACTACGTTACGTCATAGCAGAAATGTACTGCATAGTACCTGTCATTTACCATTGTTGTCAGACATCCACTGAAGAGATAAAATGTGTGCTGGGCATATATCATGCATGCACCGTGATAGACACACAGTCAGTCACACAAGATAGTTGAAACTAAAACAAATCAATTTATTTCGTAAATTTGTTTTTACTGCTCAAGGCATATTTACTAGAAATCAATTTTTCAAATACAGTTTTTTCTTTGGTTTTTGTGATGCTGACATGAAATCAAACTAAACTTAAAAGTGGCGTCGCTCGACGACTTTTTTCACCTGTTTATCACCAAGACGTAGAGCCGAAATAAGTTCGCGATCTAATAAACCGCCGTGTTTGAAATCTTTGAAAATTTGTTCTCATGTGTTACCGACGGCGAGCCGAGTGAGTGATCTTATAAACCGTAAACTCGAAGTTGGTATCCACTTTACAATTAGTCTACCTATGATCGGGAGGCAGTCTTCGAAACATCGCGTGTTGAGAAATGTTAAAAATAATAAAAGCAACGTTATTAAAACCTAGTGTCAAAATGAGTTTAATAAATGCCGGTTAACACTTAGGGACCGTCTCCACGAGCGTTAGAATCGCGGCCATATTATTTTATTTCTATACAACGCACCGCCGCGCCGCCGCGTTAATATTGTACAGAAATAAGTGGCTTGACAATAATATCGATTTTAACGCTCGTGGAGACGGTCCGTTAGCAGCTTAATCACCAACGACCCCCTGCGTAGACTCAAATTTCATCATTTTTTCTCTGAAGTTGAATATCCACAGTCTCGTTTGCGAATATAGCTGAGAAATTATGTTTATACAACTCAATAATTATGTATAAAACTTCAATTATTTCTCTTCACGAAATCGTTTGTTCCGTAATTCTACGAACGATAGAACCGGTAATCAAATCAACATTATCGATTAAACGTTTTGTAAAGTTAAAGACCCTTTGCGAATACAAAAACTGAGGCCCTACTACCTATGTTGAAAGCAACCGCAAAAAAGTTTTTCTTTCTTGGAAATTTCAGCGATTACCTTTGTAATTAATCTAATATAAAATTTACATAATTACCAGTCCCAAGCAGAAAGCTTATATATTGTTATGTACTAGTACTAGAGACTATCAAAAACATATTCTATGTAGGAACATTTAGCGGTTTTTTTTATTTATGTCGCTTAAGAGAACTTATGCGACATAAATAGAAAAAGCCGCTACAACGCTGAGAAATAAAAAAAAATTAAAATCGCTGCGAGTGGTAAAATGAAGTCGATAAATGACGCTTCTATCTGATGCTATCATCAGATAGAAGCGTTATTTATTTATTTATTTGATCTAAACCATAGTAGATATACAGGTATCTACTATGGTTTAGTTTAGATCAAATAGTGAACGTACAATCGGCATCCCGGATCGGCAGGCGCAACGTGCGTCCTAAAACATAGATTAGTGAAAACTGCAGTTTACAATAAATGCAGGCCGCTTCCAACCCGAATACATGTAGTTTAATGCGGGAGGCCAAGGTATACTTAAATGCTGATGAAACTTAAGATTCTTTTTACTGACGCAGATGGGCAGCGGTTGAAATAGCTTGGAAATGGAATCGCAACACATATATTGCAAATGCGAAAGTCAATATATTTATTTATTTTTAGATGCCTGTGTTTCAATCACGCAAAAACTACTGAACTAATTACTTTTATCCCCATATCAAGCGGGTTCGAGACTTCTGTGGGCGTATTAAGTAATAAAAGTGTTCGAGTTTTGTAGAATGCACTCTAAGAATCCTATGGTAGACATTGTTTTAACACATTTTGTCCAAACTACGTAGTATGTAACCTTTTTGGATCCCTAAAGATTTAGGAAGTCAATAAGAACTGAGTTTAACGGCTCGTACCTATACCGCCGGGTATTAAACCATCGGAATGGATTCATTCCTTTCTTTAGGTGATATTAAGGGGTATTACAGCACCTACATTCAAGATATCTTTAGGGTATACCTACTTAGTCTATCTACCTAGAAAGAATGTTGATTATTCTTTCATGAAGAAAATGTCGGGTCGAAGAGAAAAATAGAACTAGAACTTGCGGTTAAATTAGAAATACGAAAAAATGAATTTTATGCTAAAAACTTCGTTTTGACTTTAAGGGTATTAATAACGCAGTCTGTGACTTTTTTGAACTCTGACTAAAAGTAAAGTAAAAAGCCCTTAATGAAATTTAGTCCCTTATACCTCCGTTATGTAGGTAAGTTACAAATAAAATTTATTGTTTTTAATCATCTGAAACTTAAGCTAAGCGTCCTTATTTCGGTATTGCACCCGTCGGACGGATTGTATTAAGCGGATGAATTTTTCACAATGCATCCACCTGATCGGCAGCGATCGCATTTTTGTCGACGCAACTATACCAAGCTAACTAAGCAATCGAATGACATCATCGGCACGAAGCAACGGCGTCGACATGGCCGATGAGCAGGGGCAGACTGTTTATTTCGAAACGTTATCGGCCGAAACTTCGGAGCCGATCAAACGTCAGTAGGTAGTTATCCTTCATGCCCCATTATTCTCAATACGTACATTCTTTGAATTATTTTGTCTTGAACGTATAGTAATTATTGGTCCATAACGAACGATAACCACCTACTGACGTTTGATCGGCTCCGAAGTTTCGGCCAAAGTTATTTCGTATTAGGATCCATCCATACGATGCGGATTGGTGGACGCACTTGTGTGACCTTCTATGCAATGATTATTACGATCCGTTTGATACATTGCGTACGATGCCGAAAGGTCGACGCCTACGCCAATCTATCAGAAAGTATAATTAAAAAAAACCATATGCGACGAATGGAGAACCTCCTCCTTTTTTGAAGTCGGTTAAATAAAGAGCCGTTGCTGCCCTCTCCCTTGATGTATTCTATATTCGAATTCGCTCGTGCGATGAAATTTTACTTAATATTGCGACAATTTGTATGTATGTTATGTGACTTCGTTACTCTTTCACGCAAAAACTTCTGAACCGATTGCGATGAAACTTGGATTTACGTAGCTGGTGACCGGGAATAACACATAGGTTACTTTTTTATCCAGATATTCCCGCGGGAGCGGGACCTACGGGGGTGAAAACGCGTAGCGCAGCTTGTAAAATATAATTAACGGGAGGTACGCGTTCACTGGAGTTATCCGTACCTACCAGTCATTTGTGGATATACGAATTTTACAGACATGGCTTTTAATTTTAATATTATTTTATTAGTAGTTTTCAAAGTTCAGCCTGACCGACTGAATTACATTTCAACGCACAGCCTAAACCGCTGGTTCTAAAAACATGAAATTTCACGGGATATTCTATATACTTAAACAGAGTAAAACTGCGGGTTACTGCTAGTTACTTATAGATAGATAGATGGATAGATAATACTTTATTTAATCAACCACAAAAATATTACAAAAACAACACATTTAAAAATAAAATAAAATTTAAAACTAAATAAATGTTAAACAAATACTTATATTTTGTAGGCGTAAAAGTTATTGGGATATTTTAATAACCGACTAACTTCATCACTGCAATTGTAATGAGAAAACAGAATGGTATGTCAACTTTTTGGTAAAAAAAATTTTTTGGTTTGAGCCTATGGGCAGTTATTGTAAATCTGTCAAGAAACAATGCTTATAGCAATTCTTATTGTTCAGATCACTAAATATATTGTTATTGCAAACAGAACTGAAAAAATTATCCTTTTTAGATCTAAAAATATCGGAATGGAGTTCTATAGAGCTGAAGTCAGTGGTAACCACATAAATAAATAATTAAGCAGGCACGACAGAGGTACAAAAATAAATACATTTACACACCTGCTGCTCTACAAAGTTACTACTTTATTTGACCAAAAAGTTCAACGTAAACCGACTCTTTTTTCCCTAGGTGCATAAAGAGAGGGAGCTCAGGAGTTAAGTTTTAACACCCTCGCTGCGCTCGGGAGTTAACTCTAGCTCTAGGGTCCTTCGTACGCTATAAATTCAATATGACGCCCGCTATTATAAGACAGGGCTTTAGTACCTCGGTGCATAAACTACTATTGGTCTGTGGAAGTAGGTGATACTTAAATTCAATAATTTAAATTTTATTTTGTTTTTATTTGTTGTTATAGATATTGAAAATTTCAACTGTCGCGATTTATGAGATGCAGCCTGGTCACAGACAGACGTACAGTGGAGTCGCAGTAAAAAGGTTCCGTTTTGCCAAAGCCTGCCAAAGGATTAAGTGTTATGTTTTTAATCTTTGATTACGGAATCCTAACAGAAAGGAAATTCGTTGACCTAACAGAACGCACTATACATTTAATTAAGCTAATTTGCCCAGTCTATTACATTCCGAAGTATATGCCCGTACCCTTGTCACAGGAATGAGTGACGAGACAAAAACATAGTTAGAATAAACACCAGCTTTTTGTAAATCTCTAAACTGAATACTTGTTTCAATTTCGTGGGTAGTATGCAATTTATGTTAAGCTAGCTACGCTCTGTGGTTTTACCTGCATAAGTTCCGGTACCGCGGGTCTCAGAATGTGTTCCTATTGAATCACTCTATTTACTAAAAACCGCTTCAAAATCCGTTGCGTAATTTTAAACATCTAAGCTAATACACACAAATCGACAGAGTGACAAGGTTAGGCTACTTTGTTTTATACTATTACTAACTGCGTTTCACAGTTTCACCCGCGTAAGTCCCGTTCCCGCAGGATTATCGTGATGAAAAGGAGCTTATGTGTTATTCCAGGTCTCTAGCTAGCTATATTCCAAGTTTCATTGCAATCGATTCAGCAGTTTTTACGTGATGGAGTAACTAACACACATACCTATACACATAAAGGTACACATACACACATACTCACAAACTTTCAGCTTTATAATATTAGATGGAAGGATAGGCTATCGTCAAATAATATTTTTAACAAATTATTTTACTAATATTATAAAGGTGAAAAATATGAAATATCCGTAACATACGATCGAACCCGCACTGCACTATACCATCAAATTATGTACCGACTATACTGTATTCTGAGGCCATAGAATTCGTCATAATAGTTTCACATTACTACTGCTAATGTTCAGTGGAGCGACGATGAGGTTCGATCGTTTCTTAAGGCTATAAGTAAGTTTTTTTTTTAAATTTATTTATCAGAAAAAACAATACATATAAAAAAAACAATGGTATTTTAACATCTAAAAAACCACGGAGGATCGAATTGATGTTAAGTATTAAGTTTACATCAGTCACTTACTAACTTACGAGTATTTGTATACTCTTTCACGCAAAACCACTAAACCGATTGCGAGAAAATAGTCCTCTTAAGATTTACCGAAATATTTGTGCTCCACCACTAGGAGTTTGTTCTCTTACTTTAGTGTTAGCACGAGTAAAGTATGTTGACAGTAGTTTCTCACGAAAAGTAATGTACGGTTTAAATTCTAGAGTTTTCTAGGTCATACCTACTGTGTTTTGGAATGTTTGTTAGGAATATTCAGGGATATGTCATAATAAAAGCGCCTTGTTGAGTCGTCATTGAAACGTCTCATGGTAACAAAACGGTGACAAAAACATAGCTAGGAACACTGGCCCATAAGTCACCTATTAACAAAAAAAAAACAAAATCGCTTGATCTGTTCGTAATCTACGATGCCATAGACACGCACACAGAGACCTGGAGTTCCAGGTGCAAAAAAAATATATTTTCGGACGGGTTAGTCTATTAAAAATTGACAGAAAATAAAAGATATTCTTTATGGCTTACAGTTTTTCACACGACTGCCCAAGGACAAGTTATGTTTTTTGCCGTGACTGTATGTTTGTTTCGTTCAGAAAAAGAGGGTGGTAATAAACTTATTAACACCCTCTTTTTCTGTTGAGGAAAAAGACTTCTGGGCCTCTTCTTTGAATTAATAAAAAAATGAACGAAACAAACATACAGTCACGGCAAAAAACATAACTTGTCCTTGGGCAGTCGTGTGAAAAACTGTAATCCATAAAGAAAATCTATTTTCTGACAATTTTTAATACACCAATCCGCCCGAAAATATATTTTTTTGACCAAAGGTAACCGTGCCGTTTTTTCAAATCACTCTAAATTTAATTTCTTCTATGGTTTTCGCGATTTTGCATAATAAAACACTTTATTTATCCGGTTTTATCGCGTTTTTATTCATTATTTGACCCGAGCTTTCGCCAACTTTACAGTTGGCTTTTTCAAGGTTGACTGAGATGTAATTTGTCTATTTTTAACATTCTAAAAAGTTACAGTAAACTACCGCCTCATAATTATTTGCAATAAAAACGTTCCAGTGTACGCAGACTATAGAGTTATTGTAATAGTTTTCAATTTAAATTATAATTATTTTTATCCCTAACTAGCTCAAAAAACTACCATGGCTTCGGAACGCGCCCTCACATGAGAAGAAGCCACGAAGAAACTCATGGGGGTTCTCTTTTGCTCAGAAATTTAAAAAACAATTTTTACATCAAACTAAGAATTAACAAATCTAAATAACAAAAAATACTAAGTCCTACAAAAATGGCTAACGGTATCTTGTGGTCTTGCAGCTGTTGTTGGCTGGGCCTGGGACTTGATCAAACGAAGTACAGGGTCCCAGACAGGTGGCACTTTCCAGCCATCTTCCCTATTGAAATTATTAGGGTGTTTCTGAATTTCAATAGCTTCCCGAAGCATCCTGGGTACATACCGCTTCTCTGTAGCCAATACCTGTGCTTTATCGAAGCGAAGGAAATGGTTAGACTTGTCCAGCGTGTGTTCACAAACTGCAGACTTCTGATACCGCCTGTGCTTCACATCAGCCATGTGCTCTCTTAGACGCAACACTTCGTTGGGTTTGCCCTATGTAACAGGCGCCACACTCACAATCGATCTTGTAAATGCCTGCTTCCTCCAGGGGTATCTTACACTTGACTGGTCTTAACAATTGTTGGATCTTTCTGTGTGGCTTATAGTAAGTTTTAATCGAAGCTCGTTTCAAGATTCCTCCAATTTTGTCTGTGACTCCCTTGATGTATGGAAGGATAGCCGGGACTCGATCAACTGTAGGTGGTTTGGGGCGGCTCCTGTGAACGTGGCGCGGCACTTGGAGGTTGTTGCGACGTAGGACTTGTTTGACGTGCCTGACCTCCTCCGCCAGGTGGGCCCCGTCACAGATGCCATATGCTCTCTGCAACAAAGTTTTACCAACAGTAGCTAACTGTGAAGGATGGTGGTGCGACCGACCGTTGAGATACCTATCCGTATGCGTGGATTTCCTAAATACAGTGTGTCCCAGTGACCCGTCAGCACTTCGAAGGACTAGGGTGTCTAAGAAAGCTAATGTTTTCTCATTTTCTAATTCCATCGTGAATTTAATTTGGGGATTAATCGAGTTAAGATGGTCTAAAAATAAGTGAACCCGATTTTTTGGCAGTATAGCAAATGTGTCATCTACGTACCGTTTGTAGATCTTCGGTGCTACCGGTGCACCCTGCAGGGCCCTCTCCTCGAAGTCCTCCATAAATATATCGGCTACCACAGGAGAGACAGGTGACCCCATAGCAACACCGTCGATCTGCATGTAGAACTGGTTGTCCCACAGTAAGTAACCATTGGTGAGGCAAAGTTCTAGTAAATCCGCATACTCCGAAGGAATATTATTCTCGATTAACTTCTTTTTGACAATATCTATGCACCCTCTTATAGGTAAGCTAGTAAAGAGGCTCTGCACATCGAAACTAACCATTATCTCATCATCATCCACCTTAAGGTCTTTCAGGTGACTGATGAAATGGTATGAATCCCTTACAAATGAACCCGTCGTGCCGCGGAGTGGTGATAAAACCTTCGTAAGATGTTTGGCCAGTAAGTATGTTGGTGAATCTATCTGGCTAAAAAAGCGATAAAACCGGATAAAGAAAGTGTTTTATTTTCACTCTAAATTTTATATCGGTTTTGCTACAAACTAAGTTATTTGAAGTTATTTTACTACGATTTACTTAATAGTTGATACACCTTGCCGTTTACTTTCTTTACTGTGATACCTTAAGTTTTAGTAGCTAGTGTTAGAGTTTAATCAGATCACCATGAAGCCAGTGGTTTTGCCATATATTTTTGTAGCCATGAGAACCGAAAAAGGCCCATCTAAAACTACATCTAATAATGACACATCACTGGAGTTTCTACAAACTTTGGGACCTTTGTTTGCTGTTATACCTAAAATTATAACCCAACAACATTGTTTGGCTAAATATTGTTTATAACTATGACGAAACTGAGTTAGTTTTCTAATAGCCTCCAGGGATTTCCAGTAATGTAATGGAGTGGAATTTTAACTGTTATAGTTGGTTGAGCATTTCTGTAAACTACCACAAACAGAGTCCCGAGGACTACGAATATTCGTAGAATCGTAGGTCATAGAATCCGCCCTACGATAATGTCTTATAACTTAGAAGTCGAAACCGTTGAGTTAAAAAAAAACACATCACAAAATTTAAAAAAAGCAACCTACAAAAAGCTGTGGTTTTAAAAGTAGTCAGTGTATTTCTTTTTTAAAATTTACTTTATTTCTTTGAGAAATTAAAGGACGACAAAGCAGCGAGAAACGATCATGGTAGCGCGGGATACGCAAGGAAAAGGAAGAAGTGTAAGAAAAGCTTCTATTAAATTTAAATGTGAAATTTTCAATGCCTATTTTATTTCTTCTAAAATTTAATTAATAAATAATTTATTAATTAAAAAAATATATTACAGGAAGCTTTTGAAATTAAACTATCCTAATTACAATAAAGTCGATCTGTGTTGCCATAGCCACGTACAAAAAACTATAAAACAAGGACTCTATAGGTACCTACTTACATAAGTAGCCGAGATACGAGACGAAAATATGTGGAGTAGCATGTTTTATGGTACTACTGATTTATGTTCCGAGGAAATGTTAAGCAATAGGTAGTATAGTAGGCATGCATGTTACTTGTTTGCGATGAATTATGCCTTTGTGTTTTGGGGGTTATTGCTTTGTAGGCACTGGAGGTAAAGGTTTTCTGACTTATTTTTTTTCTGAGACAAAATTATATTAATCTTTTTGTGTTCCTGTTTTTGGGTTGCTAGCCTGCGCTCTGCGGGTTCACCTGTGTAATACTAGAAGAAAAAGTATGTGTATGGTTTTGCTGTTTTTGCGTGAAGATGCAACAAACACAGGCACAAAGTTTTAATTCAAATAGTTTATTGTTTGTGGGTCTAGGTATAAACAGATGGTATATATAATAAAGCCCGTCGCACAAACATATCAGCCCTACTGCAGCTGAAAATGGAGAACGCGCTACGCCTGTCCACCACCTGTTTACAGTACATAATGCGGTACTTAGGTCACATCGCCCGCAGAAGTGTGGACAACTTGGAACTTCTGATGGTCACCGGAAAAATTGAGGGGAAACGTCTTAGAGGTCGCAGTCCAAAACGCTGGTCTGACCAGCTGTGGTTGCTATGTTGCAGTAAATTGCTGCTTTGACGTAACCTGGTTGTTACCGGTGATTACTTCAAAGCAGTAATGTAAAATACGAAATATGGTTTTTGACAGTGAATAGCTCCTAGTAGAGGTAGATACTAATTACATGATACCACAGCTGATCTCAAAGCAGACTAACGGACCTTTTAACGCCGCACTTCACCAGGCAGCTGACCGTAATCGGTGGAGGCAGGCAGTTGACAAGCTGAAAGGGAGTCACGATCCTCAGCAATGAGGGAACGATGGAGAAGAGAAGATATATACCTCTAGTCCTACCACGTGGCCGGCGGCATACAAACACGGTATGTACCTGAGGTAAATATCTTAAAATAATCTTAAATTTTCAATATTAAGGCGAGGTTCTCGTTGGAATTTCCGAAATGGACCTTTGTTTGATTCAATGGTAAGTAACCGCAAACTCATTATTTTTGGTCGGATAAAGTATATGTATATAAGTATATATGTCTCCACGTACTCCCATACTTTCAAATTCGAATACCTTGGTTGTCTCAAATATCGCAAGATATTCCCATTAGCCTCATTTTACTGTACCTACTTATATATCAACATAAAACAAAGAGAAATAAATACAAACTGAAATAATTAACTGTACACGTACCAAGATCAAATTAATGACTTAGTTTTATGGACAAACAGACATTTCCTGTTCTCAACTTTAATATTACGCTGAATAATATTTCTATCATGGGAGTTTATTTTGAGGATCCTATAGACGAGAGATTTTTAACGACCGATTTTAAGTTTTTAAAAATTAAGATTTAAGATTAATACATTAAAGCGAGGTCTGTTCGCAGAACAACTCTCTGCGAACAGACCTCACTTTAATGTAAGAATCAGCTCAGTAGCACATTTGGTCCATTTATTGGAAGGGGGCAGCCCTAAAACCCACGCTAGTGAGCTAAGTTATCTTACTAATATTATAAGCGCGAAACTTTGAATGTGTGTATGTGACTTTGCAAAACTTTGCAAAACTACACGCAAAAGCTACTGAAGCAATTGCGATGAAACTTGGAATAGTTTAGTTGGAGACCTGGAATAACACATAAGCTACTTTTTGTCCAGAACGGCACCTACGCGGGTAACACAGCAGGGCACAGCTAGTCTGCAATATCCTTTTGTAAAATGGTTCCGACACCTACCTCGCAGGTTTCAAGTCGGTTTCAAGCCGAGAATCCGCATCGCGCAAAAGAAAATTTGCGCGGTGCAAACGGGTCCTGGAGATTATTGCTAATTGATAAGTTCGCAAAGTTGGAGCAGACTTGGTGCTGTCAATTGACATTTAAACTTGCACCTCAAGAGTTGCTGATTTAAATAACCCAATTTACATCACGCGATTCAATCCCACGTGCGTGTTGGAAACACCAACAATGTTTTTTGTTTCTATTATTAGTACGGCAACATTGATCCGCCATGTTTTTTTCTGCCTTGTAATAATGACTCTCGAGTTAAGACGTTATTTTTATTAATTTCTATTTAATATTACTACCGATTGTATCGGGTGTGCGAAATATGGAAGCTTAAGTTCAATGAGTCAAGATGTTTCAATTAAAGCCTCCACAGCAGTAGAGAAACTCCAAATAACGATCCACTCAGTCCACGCTCTCAACAGTGCGGTGTATCTACACCCACAATCAACAATCAACTACGTGTTTGTCTTAGACAATCTTGTCTGAGTCGATGTGTCGGTTTGAATCGGACAACACTTGCGCCGTAGGTCTAATAATAATTGATACTTAGTTCTTGTTTTAAATAAATTTGTCGGCCGATATAAAGTTTCTCTTGTGTTTTTACCCAAAGGAATTAAAGTAATTTCAACGAATTACAGAGTTTATGAAAAGGTTTATTATTGTAATTGAATGTTTCCAAATTAAACAGGGTTATATAAAGTTAATGAAATGTATGAATATGAGAGATTATGATTACACTCGTGGGATTACTCTTGTTACCTGTTTGGTTCTCGAAACTTGAATTTTGAAAGATCATTTGAATACGAAGTATAAATTTGAACCGTTTGACTGCCATTCTCTTTAATATAACACAAACAAATGCTTCAGGAGCCGCCTCTTTTCTAGAAGATCATTAAAACATCTTTAAACAATTTTTTTTATTTTGTAGAAAATGAAAAAAATGATATAGTCATTTTTTAGAAGATCATTATTATCATATCATATCTTGGAGCAAATGTGTATTTGTCTTCTATCGAAGATGGTGACTGTCAAAAGGTTAAAAGAATGTTGGTCATATTATGTAAAACTCACTATACAGAAAAATAATGAAAACGGTTCTGTTTAGTTTTCAATAAGGTCAAAAATAAATCACCAAAATCGGATATATTAAGCGGTTACACATACAAGAGGCTGAATTCTTATTTTGAAATCAGTGGCATAGTTTATGTTCAGTTCACTGAGTGGCTTATAAAAGGGGTACTTAAATGATTGAGCAGCTTCAAAACTAAAAAAAATATGGATTTTTTTGTGTTCAAGATCTGCTTAACTGTTTAAGTAGAACTTAAACTTTGACTAGCGTTTCTGTATTCGGCGGTCAGTTCTTAGACGCATTAAATTTAGGATAAATTCGTACTTATCAACGAAATCTATGTAAAAAACTTAACTAATTTCATGAGTAGGCAAGCCTGAATCAGTGCTAACATTGATTCGTTTGTTTCAACTTAATCTTTATTTGATTAGGGCACAAAATTCGACACGCGAGATGTCTATTAATCAAAAGTACGTGGCTTGCTTAGATGGCTGGTTATTGTAGTCCTTAAGAGTTAAGACTGTCTAGACTTTAAATTGGTTTAAAGAAAGTGGGCAATTAGACAAACATGCATAAATTAAAAACAAAACCGGCCAAGTGGCAATCAAACTCGCGCACGAAGGGTCCCGTACCATATCATAAAAAAACACCATTGTTGTTTTAATCTGTTTTTGGTATATTTGTTGTTGTTGCAGATACAGTTTGGGGACAGACAGAGAGACAGACGGACAGTGTGGATTACTTAACCCTACAAAGGACCACCCTGTCGATTCTGTAAAAAACTCAAGCTCATCTCACAACGTATTCTATTTAAAATAAAATTGCGCAAAAAATTAAAATTATCTTCGACTGTTTATGACCCTATATCCGTAGACGGATATAAGCATGGAAGAAGCCTTTTCATACTAACACCTCAAATAAAAGCGCTAAAGCTTACTCAAATACCTAGTATGCATACACAAACTACACACGCTGCTAACTAACCAACTTTTGTTTATATTTTCACCAATTGTGTGTTGACAAGAGGACGGCCCGGCGGCAATACTCTGTTCTCTAACGTGATTGGTTCTTTGAATGACCCGATCCGAGTACAACCAAAGTGACAGATTCGTGTCGCGGCACACTGTTTAATCATCGCGGCCTATTTTACGTGGTGTCATTTTGAAGCATAAGGAGTACTTCCATGGTTACATATCCGTTCACTGTTTTATATGCCTTAATAATTTATTGTCAATAAATATATTAATCGGCCGATATAATATCTCTATTCTAAGCCACTAACAATTCAAGATTTGTAATCCAGTACAAATTGTAAAGTGCATGCGTGATCAACATTCTAACCGAGTCAGACATTAACTTGAACTTTGAGTTAACAAATTATACGTCTGAACTCGTATTGTCTTGAATTAAAACATTTTCGCGATGAGAAGCTATTTGCAGCGTCGAAAAGATTTTGCTTATTTCGTGAGGAGAATAAAGAAAAATAGCTAAGTTGTTGCATTTAAATATTATTTACTTACGGCAGTGCGTATTAAAATTACTTTTTCATATAAATTGTATTACAGGAAAATTCATTGCTAGTGACATTCGAACCTACGACTAGGCACTGATAACCATATCCGGACCAGTGCGTTCAACAACTATACCGGGAGGGTGATTTTTTTACGAACATTTTTTTATGGTGCCTTGTACATTTTCAGAAAACTTTATTCCTGAATGACAGTATTTTTTGTTCGTACGTAGAAATGAAGTTGAGGCCGAAGCCAGAAGTACTAAGAAATATTTTCGCCTCGTAGTGAAATTGTAGCGAAATTACAAATATTACAATTATTTATTAGGTATTTCTCCCACAGGACAGTCTTTTTGTAGTGTGCTACAGTTGTATATTTATCACTGCTTGTTGACTGCGGCCCAACCGCGTATCTTTCGTCGTAATCGGCATCGAAATCCCACTGCGCAAAGGAATAACCTGAACCTTCAAACCATAGCGTTAATTTGAAGGCGACGCCGCGCCGCCGTCAAGTCCAACCGTCATTGAAATCGGCAGCTCAAGAGACCTCGCCCTCAATGATAGTTAAACTCGACGGTGTCGGCTTCAAATACATGCAAATCAACGCTGTCGTTTTATTGTAGGTTATTTCCTTTGCGCAGTGGGAATTTGATGCCGATGACGACAGCACTTGTGCGGTAAGGTCCCTGTTTGGCAATTGACTATTGTTATTATTTCAGACAGTCTAGCCGCCGGATGAAACGGACTGTTTTTTTTTTAATTCTTTATTTATTTAACAAACATTATAAATACTTACTTATAAGTAGTTATAAATAACATACATTAAGAACACTTTCTTAGACTAACAGCGCCTTTTAAAGTTTACTTACATGAATTACTTGTTACTCATAATAACAGCATTTGAATTTAATTGATAATAACATTAAGTGCGAGATTTTTGTAGAAATCGTAGTTTTTTGCAATGTAGGAAAAAAGGGGTAAAAATGGGTGAAACTGAAATTAAAAAAAACACATCATATTCAAATAATTAAAACAAACAATCGAAAAATTCGAAAATTCGTTTGCAAAAATCTCAAACGCATATTCCCTCTCTGTTTCGTCGTAAAATAGAGTTACCATGGAAAAATATGAACTCGTAAAATCGTATAAATTTTAAAAAGGTTTTAAAATGCTATTCTTTTTGACATTCCCACTATCCCGTGTAAGTCCCAGGGCTACAAGAACTTTTAGGACCCAAGGGAATAACCCTTTCCAGGTACTGCCTAAACTTAATGAAGCCAAGGCTTTATTCCAGATCGAAGTCTAAGTAAACCAAGATTTACGATTTAAAATCAGACTATGGAAAGCTTCTGGCAGGTAGACAAAAAAGTGGAATATAATACAGTAAGCCCTTAGCTAATTTGTTTACCACATATTTTTTGCTTGCTTAGATTATCTTTGTTTCGTAGTCGAAGAAAAACTCTGATACTTAGTTGACTCCAATTAAATTTAATAATAAAATTTGACTACAGCTCTAAATTGTTCCTGTTGCAGAAGTTCAGTATAGAATTTCTACTAGCGTACCTTTGCACCTAGAACAAATAGGGACAGAGTTGTAATTTAATTATTATATCTGCTGTTTTATTTTATTATTTGTCTTGTAATAAAGGGGAATCAAACAAAGCTCTAAGTAAATTCACCTCGACAGTTTCTCAGTGCGAATCGTAATCAATTTACCAAAAAGTCTGAACCATTCGTACCGTAGTTACCTTGAATACTTGACAACAAACATCGGCAGAGCTCATTGGATGGAGTGGATAATTGAAAGTTTACGCACTTTTCCACTACCTACTTTACCAGCTATAATACCCCCAGTTTGTTTTGACGAAAAATGCTTATTTCACCTCTTTCGATCCTGTGTTTCTTACTAATGGTTTTACATCTTTTGATTTTTTCATCATCAGTCTGCATATTCCATAGCTTTGGCTTTCTTTGGTATATATGAATTTGGATCGTAGCATGTCTTTGCATCTTTGAAAATTTGTTCTCATGTGTCACCGACGCGTACGGCGAGTCGTGTACCTAAGTTCGCCATCTTATAAACCGAGTGCCTAAAGTTTGTACATCTATCACCCCTTTTATGTTTGAATGCGGTCAATCTCTGAAACTGTTAAGCAGTTATATAGTAAAAGTTTACACTAAATGTTATTAACTCTAGTCAATGCTCATTGCCTAAACAATCTCGTTCGGACGGGAGTAATGACGGAAGGCCGTGCGAATTATTCGACATTATTAGAAGCGTTCTACTACGCGTTTTCACTTTTAGATCAAGAACAAAGGATACAGTTTTTTGTGCTCAATTTTTTTTTCCCGATTCTTCTCAGAAGCTAATTCTCACCGCGACCAAGAATATAGTCGAAACGTCGAGTGCAAACTGCGAATTTAAAAATATTAATTCGCGAGAAATATGTGTTTCAGCTTCAGCTAGAAATAGAAATATTCTGATGGAAAATACATCGAGAGGATCGAACCCTGCACCTGTCGCTAGCCGAACACTAAGCAAGCGACAGGCGTCAAGTTCGATTATGTATCTTACAAGAATTCAATGTAAACTTTCATCAAAATCGAATCAGTAGGTCAACTGTAAATATTTCGAATCGATCGCGAAAGAAACACCACTTTGCGTTCAAAGATCAGGATAGCCGATGCAGGTAGGTAAACTGCCAACATTAAGTGGAATAGGGCGGATCACGTTAGTCGTATGCATCCCGACTGATGGGCTACGATCGTTACGCTATAACGATCTTAGCCCATCTATGCAATGACGATCTTAGACTTCTACGTCTTCCGGCAGGGAGACGTAGAAGTCGTGGCAGACTCCCAAAATCTTGATGCATTTCAATGAGATAGGTCAAATTTAGTCTAAGACCGGACTGCTGGAAGGATGTTAAGGAGACCTTTGCCTAGCAATGGGACAGTTGGTATGTAGTATAGGTTAAAAATAGTAGTAGTATAGGGTATTATTTCAATTACTAATGTAATAATTAATCCGTTAATGTATTTATACTTCTTTTCTTTGGTTTTATATTGTTTATGTTATTTTTTAATACCCGTTTTAGCTATTTGAATTTTATGTTTTTAATTTTTATTTTAACGGTGTATACCTAAGCTACCTAACTCATTTTAATGTTTTTTTTTACTTGTTATTGCAATAATCGAAGTTATATATCGTAATGAAGCATTGCACTGTGGCCTGTTTTTGTTTTGGTTGTTTTTTTTTCTTTATGTTTTTGTGTTTTTAATCTTATAAATTTACTTATTCATGTTTATGTTACTTAATTTGAATTTTTTAATGTTTATAACTACCCTATAATTAAATCAAAATGTAAGAAAGGGGCAAGCTGAAAACCAGCGCTGTGTAGATGCACATAGCTGCGTCTTGCAGTATTTGCTGAGCTTGCTCCTTTTGCCGTTTGCGTTTACCTTGTCTAAATAGTTTAAGTGGTTTTTTTTTCTTTGGCAATAAATACTTTTATACTTTATACATTAAAAAAGTAGTCAATATTTAAACTGTCCAGCTTTAGTGGTTCATGAGAAAAAAGCCTGTTAAGAAACAGACAGACAGCGGAGTCTTTGCCTATCGGTAGGTACAGTAGAAACCTAAAACCAAGAACAAAACTCCAAATTCAGCCGACACTTCAAAACTCGCGTGCTGGAAGTTTTTCTACGCGACACCGCAACTCGTTATCTTCACAAATGACAAATGTAACAGTGGTAAGGAAACTTCGAACGTTAGTGCCTCAGTAACTACTGGTAATTTGTACACTTCGTCGAAATGAGAAATGGACGGGCCTTCGGGTGCGCGGTGATTCAGAAAAATAACTCAAACTGCGCTAGTGTTAGATCTTGTACACAGTAACGCATACGACTTGCGACACCAAGTACAGAAAACGAACTGTTCCCCTCGAGACCAAGATCATTGTGACAGGATCGAAACGTCGAGGTAAGAAAATAAATAATAATACGCGATTAAGACCCGGTAAAATTCAAATATGTTAACAAAACTGTGTTTTAAATCTAAGAAAAAAAACACTACTACTTAACTTTTTAGAGTATAATACCAAATAACTTCTTCTATGGTTTTCGCGATTTTGCATAATAAAACACTTTATTTATCCGGTTTTATCGCGTGTTTATTCATTATTTGACCCGAGCTTTCGCCAACTTTACAGTTGGCTTTTTCAAGGTTGACATGCTCGGGTCAAATAATGAATAAAAACGCGATAAAACCGGATAAATAAAGTTTTTTATAATACCAAATGTTTGTCAAATTATGTATTTGATATGTAACGTGGCGATTTGCAGGGCGACTGCTTCCTTAATTTAGCTGCCGCTATTCCTGCACAGTTTTTGTCTGACGTACTTTGAACCTTGTATTTTGTATTGTAATTGCTTGAGTCAGTTTGTTTTTTGCTAAGGGTGGGTTTGAATGTTAGAGACCTTTGGTTGACCTAAAAATTGTAAGACGAGGTGTGGTACACCGCACCACAAAGAAGAAAAAAACGTTATTCTAAGTACGCTAGTATACTTAGGTTGACTTGCACTGCTATACTTAGCCAGGGTTAACCAAATATCTAACTCTTGTGATTGGTTGTGCATTGATATTTGTGTCAGTGCAAGACCAATCACAAGAGTAAGCACTGGGTTAGCTCACTAGCCCGGGGCTAAGTAAAAGCAGCGCAAGTCAACCTAATCCTCTTATTTAATTAGACGCCAGGGAAGGGATAGGCAAAAGTCCCATGTCTTTGGATTTATTCGGATTTGGATTGACGCGTTAGTCGCCTTTTACGACACCCATGGGAAAAGATGGGGTAACTCTATTTCTATGCAGGGGTTACATGTACCTATATAGGGATATCCTAGGTTTTTGAGTCAGGTAACCACAATTTTATTTTGTTGCAGTTCCATTACAAAGTCGTTGCCACATTGTGAGTTGTCTTGCCATCTAGATACGAAGGAATCTGATTGTACATACTAAGTGGGATAGATGTATGAGGTTCGTTTGTTTTGTTACCGATAGCTCCTGGAAATTTACGAGATATTTTATCAATTTCGCTTTTAAGGAGATTTTTGAATGTAAGAGTCCTATATCTGGCGCTAGATGTCGTGATGCAATGTTTGTAGACGGTCAACTGCCTAACACCATCTCTTCTTGGGAAGAATTAATTTAGGTACTTTCCACTGCGGTGGGATAACAGATGATAGGGTTATCTAATCACACGTTAGTCGCCTTTTACGACACCCATGGAAGGAAATTGGGTAACCCTGTTTCTATGCAGGAGCTACATGTACCTATGTAAGATATCCTAGAGTTTTAAGTACCTATAGCACTCCTACCGCAATACAAACAAGTACCAATACGTTTTTTTTAGGGTTCTCTAAGGCCAAAAACGGGGCATTGAGGTTTTTTAATATTTATCACTAGAAACATAAAATGCTTCTCTAGCGTAAAATTGAGTTCTATTCAATACCATTGCAATGACATCCAATTCAGAAAACGAACTGAAAATCCTATTTCTACTACAATAAGATTCATTTTCCAATACAGCTGAAAATTGCACAAGAAGGTTGCACTGGCCATTTATTTTAGAGCTGTCTAGGAGGGAATTTTATTTGGAAGCTTGAAGAGTTGAGATTCCGTTCGAAGTTCAATTTATAATAGTCGATAGTATTGCACTGGGTTTCTTTAAGACACGTATTTGACGCGACGCGACAGGATATTACTTGTAGGCTATCTTTTAGAGTTGTATCGACAAAGAATGTTTGTGGAACTTGTAGCCTCTTAAGTGAATTTACACATTTTGAGGGAGCTTTAAAGTCGGTGGAAAGTTTTTGTTGTTTTCTACAATAAAATCAGCCTGTTGCCTGATTTTTTCAATGCCTAAAGACGAAGGTCTTCGATCAGTGCGTCCTACCCGTCTTAACTATGACATACGGAGCCGAACTGTGAACACTAACGGCACGGTTGTTCCACAATTCATTCAATTCAAAGTGGCTATGGAAATAGCTATGCTCGACGTTTCTCTGAGGGATCGAGAAATGAGGTGATCCGCCAGAAAACCAAAGTCTTCGACATAGCTCGACATCGACATAAATTGGAGAGGCCTATGTCCAGCAGTGGACTGCAACAGGCTGATGATGATGATTTTATAAGTAGGTAGCTAATGTAACTATAAATTTATTGTGCATAAGCATTCTATCGAAATAAATATTTTTGATTTCATTTAAACATTAATTGCCTACATTGACAGCGATTTCTGCTATTTCTGTAAATCGGACCTCAAGTTTTCGAAAAAAAAAAAACGAGTTTCCAAAAGTCGTGGAACAAAAGCAGTTCGCCTAAACGTTTAGAACAACCGCATTTTGGCTTAAATGACAACACTGTATAAGATCGGTAGGCCACGAGCTCGTCCTTTGTTTGTGTTGTGTTGTATTCTCGTTCTACAGTAGACTGGTACCTCAGACTATATAATAATTTCCAGACACCGCGTTCTGAACAACAAAGTGAAGTCAAGTTTAAATAATAATACCATTTCGGGAGCATCAACATAGGTACATTATCGCAATTCGAACAATTCTCAGTAATACACAAACTACCAGTACGTACAATGAGCAGTTAGTACAATTCTTAAATCGGTACAATATCTCATTTCGTACAAGTTATCAGTTCTTTAACATAATAATATGCAATTGGTATATAATATTAGTACAATATCTCAATTCGTACAAGTCATTTATACTTGCAATTTTACGAGTAATTTATTTTGATGTATAGGGAGATGCAGTCAATAATGAACAAGGTACTATAGCATAGAGACGTATGACACGAGTTGCCTACTGAGCGTGGAAACGTATTACTCATGCATTTAGTATAACTGGACTTAGCCTTTTTCTTATATTTATTTAGTAGGATGCTTGTACACAATCGTGTAATTAATCACATTGCATCGTCCTGTAGCTATAAAATAAGTGTGGAAGAAGCCACAAGAAACTCATGAGATTATTTTTTTACCTCACTTTGTTGTTCGGCGCGCCTGTCTGGAAATTAGTATATAGTCTGAGGCTGATACATACACCATGTCAGCCGATTCCAAGCCTGCATTACACAGAGGCTCTGAACTAAATTAACCTGACATCATCAAAGCAGACTAAGCTAAACAGCGTAGTTCAAATAACGTAATTGAGAGTGAACCCTGTCTAATAGGGATTGCAAACTAAATGCGGACTCGTAAACGTTTAAAGTGAAACCGATCTTGACTCCCGACTCTTGGCTCGTCCATTTGATTTACATTAAGACGTCTACGTGTTAAGAACTTGTGTCTGAGTGTGTAGGAATCACGTCGGAACAATTGGAAATGGTTAATTCAGAGAATGCAAATTTAGGGTAATTTGCCTGCTCTGTCTTTATCTATGAAAAATTAAAGATGGCATATCTTAAACTATTTGGTTCACGGCAAAAAGAAAAACTATCTTTTTGTCACGAGTGTAAGTATTTGACAAAGTTTTTGTAGTCACATAAATGCACAGATTATTAAGCGAAATATGTACAAAAGTAAGCTTAACCCGTTAAGTCAGCAAACCTTTAGCGACAGAAAAGGTGATAGAAGTGCAGGTGATTGATGTGTAAAAAACGGTTACACCTACAAGGAATGACTGAGCCAGGGGTTGTTTAACTGTATTATACGTTAAAGGTCAAACACGCTTAAAGTCAAACATTCATAGTTAAAGAAGGTGTTGTTCGGAATGTATCGAAGAGCAATATAAATAAAAACATTGATTTCCTATTACTTCAATTACTCTGTACGTACGTACAACCCTGTACCAATAACTAGCTATAGATCCTAGGTCCAGCAGGGTTCATTAGCAACTATTAATCACCTCTTAGCAGACCCGGCGGCGAAGCTAAACGGACGATCACACAAGTCTATCAGTCAAGCTAAGCTGGAGTTGAATTGGGACTTGATAGTATAAAGATATATTCGCATAAAGTATTGTGTACAAATTGGTCTCAAATTACATACAAGTTTCATATACTTTGCCGTTATATGGCATACAATTTTTTCTTTTAAGTTCAAATAATAAATAAAATGGTGATCTTATCTTTGGTGCAAATTATTTACATTAAAATAAAAAGGTACTCAGAATAATGTCAATTACAAATTGAACTCAACTGTATCAATTTACATCTAGAATTTAGAATCGTAAACGGTCTACACGATCTACTCTTATTTATTAGTAACTAGCTGCGCCCCGCGGTTTCACCCGCGCAAGTTGCGAACCCGCGTTGATCGAACACCTACCTACCGCAATGCAATAATCCACACTTAGGTAGGTAAGTGAAGCAAGGTAAAGTTTGTATTTCATCAGTAAGTGACGATAACGATGACGAAGGATGACGATGACGATGGATGACGATCAAGAACGACGGATAACGATGACGATGAGGATGATGCCACTCTACATCACTTACCCTACCCCTGTGTCAATTTTCATTAATTGAATAGTTATCACCCGCGTTAGTCCCGATCCTCCGGGATTTTCGGGATCAAATGTATCCTATGTTACTCTCCATCATTTAAACTATCCCTATGCAAATTTTCATCCAAATCGGTCGAGCCGTTTGACCGTGAAGAGGGAACAGACAAACAAATAAACAAACAAACAAACAAACAGACTTTCGGATTTATAATATTAATATAAGTAGGATGTAATAAAAATCAAGGAGGTATCTTGATTTTATTCCTCGAGTGTTTTCTAAACCTACTTGAGATATTTGTTGCGTAGTAAATGCGGTAGTGAAAATTACTGGTAACTACATAGTAACTACTTATAAGTCCTAAATTTTCTTTCTTATAATTTAAATTTTTGTTGTGGATCTGGATTTTAATTTTCTTTATGGATCTTGGTTTGATAATTAATGATTATTATTATTGTGGTTACCACTTTGTGATTCTCGGGGCTATGGAGCACCCGGAGCCTTAAGGCGGCGATAGATGATAATTATCGGTCCTTGTCCGATTGCATATAAATGAGCGAGATGGAATTGCGTGAAAAAACCTACAATTTCTCGTAAAATCAATCATTAACGAAGATTAAAATAATATTTTTATAAAATGCGATGAAGGGGTTCTAGGTATTGTATTTTCTAATATTATGATGCCTATAAGAAAATATAGCGGTTAAGGATTTAGAAGAAAAATTGATTTATTTTGTAAAACAGGGGTAACTTTGCCTGCATAATAGTGGTATTTAAAGTTATTTTTTATTGTTTTTGAAATGAAGGGGACACTTCTTGTATTATGTACAATAACATAATACATTGATTAAAGATCTATTTGATACCGGTTATGAAGAAAACTATTCAATCGCAAAGGATTTCACATGAAGGCGATGATTAAAGGCGTGCATAGAGCTAACATGTTTTAGGCCGAAGCCAACACGTAGAGGCCCGTTTTAGTAACATTTTAATTTATAAAATATGTTATGGACACCAAACCGACGGCTATTAATATCTGCACTTTAAAATGCAGCCAAGAACAACCCCCGGGTCGGAAAGAACTAAGTGTAACTACGGGTAAAAACTAATTTGGCTATTGAAATGGGATGGTAGTGGATTGGAAACTGGGGGAAACTATGGAAACTGTAAAAATGTTCTTATTAAAATTATTACCTTTTGGATACTTGGGGCTATGGAAGCTACGGACCTTTGTAAGGCGTGCGTGGGGCCGAAGCCAACACGTAGAGGCGTTTTGGTAAGATTTTAATTTATTTCGAACACATCAGATTTGTAAGGGGTGCAGGTTCTCTCGGGTGCGGGGTCTCTATCCTGTCGGGTGCGTTTTTTTTTCCAAAACCACAGCTTAAATATCTTTTTTCATAGTTGGCAGCTTCCAGTGGAATTGAACCTACGGTCTCCGTACAGTCTCCGTCTTTCTTCCTTCTGGTTTTCATTCATTACAAAAATCTTGGGATTATCAAGCGCAGAACCGTATTGGTTGGAGATATTATTCCTGGCTACCATGATCGTTTGTCGTTGCTATTTCTTCCTTTAGTCGTTCAAAAAAATAAAGTAAATTTAAAATAAACAAATAATCCGACTACTTTTGAAAACCACAGACAGTTTAAATTTTAATTATTTGATGTTTTTAAATTTATTTTATTTGCTAAACGACAACGCGACGACTTTGCTACGACTTATAAGACATCATGGTGGGGCCCATAAATGTGTTTTAAATACGGTTTTTTTTTCTTCGATACCAAATTATTATGTACCTAGAGAGTTAGTTATTTTGTCAATTTATCCGATGGCGACACTAAGTCTGTACGCGGGTAAAACCTCGGGGCGCATCTAGTAATAAATAATTATTATATAGAATTACACGGAGAATTACTCTGACTAAAATATTAGTCAAGGAAAATAGTAAGATATTTCGCTCAAACAAACTAAAGCCTCATGTACACAAGTAGAGTTTGTGGTAAATAAGCACACCTGTAACTAACTTTTCGTCCGAAAGACATTAAACAGGGAAGAATGCTTTGCTTTCCTGTTTTCGAAAAAGGAAAGACACATTAATATTTGAATTCAGAATGCGGATTTCGAAAATTCTTTTATAAAAGAGTTCTAATGACCAAACCACTGTTTGAATTTGTACAAACTTCTTCTTTTCAAAGGACAAACAGGGAATTATGCCCTTATAACAGAATATAACCATAATCTAGCTAGGGCAGCAGTTACGACCTACAATAATGTTAATTAGCCTTACGTAACTTAGGGCGACTTGCATAACACTATTTAAAAACATATTTAACTAAATCAATTTTAAAATAATTTATGGGAAATCGAACATTGGACTCTATTTCATTAGGTGGACGATTGATAATACGTTGCCACACATTGACAGTTTGACAGATTTTAAATACGATTAACAGCAACATGTTTAGGAACCGTTATGCAAGCCGGCCTTAGTGTAAATCACCGTTATATAATTCACCTCTTCTTATATAGTGTTTTAAATAAATTTATCTTTATCTTTTCGTATACTTAGTGGTACAAGAGTTATCAGGCCGCTCTAAGGCCTCTAACTTGACCTAACGACTGCTATCAGTGAAAACAACCTGGACCAACTGCTTAACGTGCCTACCGAATCACGGAGGAGCAAGAGTAAGTGATTTCTTGCCACACAAATTATCGATGACCCGTCCAAGTAATGACCGCGCCAAGCGTTGCTTAAATACGCTGAATAATACGCAAGGAAATTATATAATACGTCACTAAGACGTATTCTTCTGTTTTATTCGAAATCACATAAATACCACGTTTCACGTTTCAATCGGTTTAGCGGTTTTTGCGTGAAGTAGCAACAAACACAGGTACGAAATCACATTATCATTATTATTATAAATATTTTAAGAGTATAAAAGAGCAAAACACGCAAATGATTTAATATTTTATGACTATCCATGACAATTTAGTCCTAGTCGTTATTTAGTTTCAGTCCCCTCAAATCCAAGATCATTGTAACATGATCGAAACGTCGAGGTAAGGAAAATTAAATAAGTTAAAATCACGCGATTAAGACCTGGGAAAATGTGTAAATAGGAGTTTCAATCGTGTAAGTTTAAATTTTTTAATTTAGTCCTACTTAGACCGTGCTATTCTACCATTAGCTCATGTAAAAGAGCCTTAGAGTTCTGTAAACCCACCTTAGCAAACATCTCGGGTCAGCAGACAGATAAATACGCAGAATATTACATAATACGCAAGGAAATTACATAATACGTCACCCAGTACGCAATACGTCACCGTAGTACGCAATATGTCACAAAATTCCACGGTTCCTCACCCATATCAACTCTTTGGAATATAAACGCGTTAACCTGAGTTAACCTAAGTCCTACATGGGCGATTCGGTGATTCTGATGATTGGGTGACTATCGCTTGTGATGTGATTGGTGATTCATTTGTTAAAAAAGTGAATTAATTCTTTCAACTGAAATAACTTAAAATTGATTTAGAATTAAGTTTTTGTGGACTTTAATTAACTATAAGTGGTAGAACCTCCACAAGCAACCTCAATTGCAAGACATAATTCATAAAGAATTGGAATAAAAAAATATTTTTTAGAGGTGTGAGAGTGTATTTATTGACCATTTCATAGCCCAAAACTAGCCATATTAAGTATTGAATTAATTTTGCCAACAAAAACCCGTCAAAACAGTTTAAATAACCTATCATAACAAGATCAATATTGATCAATGCATACAATTGGCGTAACACTAGGCGAACTACTAGAAAGTGTCAGGATAAAGGTATCTCAATAACATGTAAGATCGCAAAAAAACATCACAATAAAAAATAACAATCGTTACACTTTATATATCTGTCTAATAAAATGTAATGATAGTTTGTTGTTTTTTTTAAACAATAACATTTTATGGGAGATTCGAAAAATTGGTCCTTTAGTGGAGTTAGAGAATAGCCTAACCCAGTCCGTATTCGAGTTCACATATCGGTATAACTCGGATGCTTCGTCAACCGGAATTCCCCGAATATTTACGGTACTTCACGAGTTCCCCAGTGCATATTTGTCAGGGAGTAAAGAGGTTTAAGCTATTGGAAAAGAAAGGAAAAAATAAAAGAAACAATATTTCAGTAAAAATTCCATGGTATTTTTTGAGTTTAACATATAAAAATGAAAAAAAAAAAACAAATTTGTTGCGTGGAATCTGTTGTACATGTATAATATGTTGCTATAACAACAATTATGTAATAAAAACAAAAATAAAGAAAGATTTAAGGGATTCCTATACTACAAACGTGACTTTTTGCCATAATTATACGAAACCCTTAGTGCGCGAGTCCCACTCGCACTTGGCCGGTTTTTATTAAATTATTATTAAACAAATAAATAAATCCTGTGGCGAACACACAGCGCCATCTAGCCCCTTGTTAGCTGCTAAGCTTGTGTTACGTTGACTAGACTACTTATATTTATTTTTCTTTTGTAAATACATATGTGTGTATTGATACATTGAAAAACACCCAGACCAGATAGATACAAATATTTATTTTTAATAAATGGCATTTGTAGGTTTATCGTTTATCCCACTTTCTAGAAAGAAGAAGAAAGAAAGAAAAACATTTATTGACAACAAACACACACTTATGAACAATAGGACATAATTGTTACATAAATAATAATATAAGACAAAACAAAGATCGTTTACTACTACTGGTTCTACTAATCTCACTAATAATGTAAGTAAATGCGAAAGTTTGTTCAATTTGTGTGTGTAAATGTAATATGTATCTGATATTTTAAACATCATTGCAAGGCAGTTCATTCCTTCAACTCGACGCCTTTGTGCACTGTCGGACACGAAAAGTGTACACTTTGCTCGCCGCCCGCGGGCGCGCGTTCGTTCCAATGCAACGATATAAAGGCGCACTTGAATTGCACCAATTGTGTTTACTCAAATATCGTTCAAGCGATCCGTTTTGCATTGAGAATGTCATAACTTATTGCAACTCCTATTTTGTTTGGAAGTAGTTTAAGTTTAGGTACTACAAATATAATTTAAAATTGGATATTTACAGTGTTCGATAAGTTTATGTGATTTATTGCGGAAGTCGTGATTTAATAATATAGTCATTCTACTAATATTTTAAAGCTAAAAGTTTGTGTGTGTATGTGTATTTGTTACTCAATCACGCAAAAACGGCTGAACGGATTTCGATGAAATTTGGAATGTAGGTAACTGGGCACTTGGAATAACACATAGGCTTCTTTTTATCTTAAAATTCTTACTAATATTTCAAAGTTGAAAGTTTGTGAGTATGTATGTTTGTTACCTACTCAATTACGCAAAAAGCACTTAATCGATTGCGATGAAATATGGAATATAGGTAGCTGGAGAACTGGAATAACACATAAGCTACTATTTTTCAAGATATTTCCGCGGAAACGGGGCTTACGGGGCGCAGCTATTCAGTAATCATTAGGAGCTATTTGTTTGATTTAGATTATTTAAAAAAATACTAAAATATGATGGATGTAGTCGTTTATCCTATTTTCCACTAAAAAATGAAAATAAAAAATGCCTTGCTGATAGAAATACAGTGAGTTTTGCAATTTGCTGCCCTGTCTTTAGGGTGGCTTGTGTGTCAGGAGACAGTCTTTTCCATAATACTTAGGTTTCTAGAAAAAAATATAATTACCTAGACAGGGTATCGATGTTATACAAGTAGGTACCATCACAGTAATTAATTACGAGTACAAAATAATGTAGTACAGAACAATCCACTACCACAGTTTATCTAATAGTTGTCCGTTTTGCGACGCTCTGCACTACCTATTCTTACTATCAAATAATAATTCAGGCAATTAATTATTAGCAAACTAAAGGTGAAATTCAATCCAGATCTATCGTTCAGTTCAGAAGAGTGCTTCATATCAACGATCAACTGTAATTAGTGATTCTCACCTCTGAAGAAGTGCTTCATTTCTCTCAAATAAATTGGCACTTTATAGGATTTCTCTTTATGAAATGATTTAGTAGGAAACGGGTTTGATAGAATGACCGTAATAATCTATACTTACAATAAAATCGTAACTTAGCGGTATCTGTTTTGAAAGATATTTGGAAAAAAATATTTTTGAGGGTGTGTATCAACGTAACAGACCTCATTTCCGTGTTTAACTTTTTGTCTGTTTGCCCTTTGGATGTTTGCCGTTTGTCTGTTTGTCTGTGCGTTTGTGCACGCTAATCTCGGAAACGGCTGGACCGCTTTCAATGAAATTTGGTATGCAGATATCTTAAGACTTCGATTAATATAGGTTACTTTTTATCCGGATATCCGGATAAAAAATAAAAATTGCGTATTTCGTTGTTTTTGAACCATCGGCATCCATCGTCATTCATCGTCATCGATCGTCATCCATCGTCATCCATCTTCATCATCACTTACTGACATACAAATTTTGCCTTACTTCACCTACCTACTGCAGTGCAAAAATCCACACTTAAACGGAAGACCAGGGAATAACTGACTATGCACATATTGCCTTAATCTAAGCAACTAGGCTTGTACTATTGGTATTATACTACATTATTATAACTACTAGACAACGGTTATACTAAATAGGTCCTTACTTTTTTGTAAAAAATACATTTGATACAATCTAAGTATTATGTTTTTTGCTCATATTTTAGGTAATCCAGATTTCCAGCTGCCTGCACACTAAGTTTCATCGCAATCGGTTCAGTAGTTTTAGACCGAGCGGAGACCGTTGGGAACTCATCTAGTGCCAAGTTAAGACTATTGTGGTGGAAAGAATGATGTGGAACTGAGTAAAAAGTGTGTCCTTGTGTCAATGGCCAGAAGTGTACTGCTTAGAATAAATAATAATACGTAACAGTAATTTAAAACAAACTCTAAAAACGTAACAACGCTACGTAAAGTGTTTTAACATTCATTTTTGAAGTTTTGTCTAAAGTTTTGTGGTGATTTTGCGTAATGAAACATAATAGGTATTTTCCGGGTTATGCTCGACTTCAAATTTTTTTTAAATATTTACCTATTTATTAAAGGCATTGTTTTAATGTACCGAGCTGTTGCTAACTATACAGTTAGCTTTTTTAAGGTTGACAACGCAAATATCCTCAAAATATTGTGTTTCATTAATTATTTATTTCTGTTTTATGTAAAGTAAATCACCCATGTAATTTATTTCAATGAAGTTTCGAAATGTATTAAATTAAGGTTAGAGATTAACAGATATAATATTAGAGATTCAAATTATTTTAATGTTCTGTTATTCTTGTAAATATCGCAGATACCTAACTAGTTTGATAAGGCATTTAGTTTACGGTCTAGCGAATTATCTTCCTAAAATGAAACGTAGGCTTGAAATCACAAGCTGACTGACTGGTTGCATAGGCCTGTTACAGTCAGGCTCTATTTCTGTCACTTTTTTTTCTTTTCTGGTTAAAATTCTTAAGGCTTCGGACGAAGCTTTTGTAATGCTAAGATTTCTTGTAGAACTGTTTAAACGAAAAATTTACCAAAATCTAAGAATTCGTTTTTGAAATAAATTGAACAGAGCTAAGGCATAGTTATAGTTTTTACTTTCTCCACAACTAAACTGGGCCTTTTTACGTGACTTTAGACCGTGGGTTTCTTTTAACCTTAAACTTTAAATCAATGTTTTCCTTCACCGTATGACAAATTAACACAGGTTAACAGCACACATTATTTAGTAGAAATATTTGAAAAGAAAAATTCATCTTCAAAAATAAAAAATAATAAATAATTGCCTTGAGCAATAAAAACAAATTTACGAAATAGCGCACATATTATTATTCTTAAAGAAAATACTTAACATTGGTGCGCGGTCGGCCGGGATTCGAAACCACGTCCTTCTGAAGGTAAGTCGAGCTATCTACCACTAGACCGTTCTTAGCTGAGGTTTACTTTAGACAACTTAGTTGTAGAATATAATCTGTGGAATGGATTACATAATGAATGAGATGTAGGTAGCATCGGAAGCATACCTGAAGTTACATAGCTGTCTGAAACAGGTCCTCACTTCGTAAATAAGTTATTATAATTATCCACAAGTAAATTACCATCCAACAAATATTTCACATGTGAAAGTTTGCAAGTATGCATGAGTGTGGCTTTGTTACTCTTTTAGGCCTTAACCGCTGAACCGATAGCAATGAAACTTGGAATTTAGATAGTTGGATACATAGAATAAGGCTACTTTTTATCCCGATATTCGGACACCTATGCGAAATTCCCGCAGGTTCGGGACTTTCGCAGGCGAAACCGATTATCTAATACCTAATATTATATCTATAATTATCAATTATAAACGCAAAGGTTTCAATTTAATAGTCAAGATTTTTTTTCCTCAGTTTCTTTATGATGATACGAAGTAACGTCTGATCAGCTTGTTGATAACCCGAAAATAATGCGCTTACCTACGTAAAAGTTAATCATTTATGACAAACTTACCTACAAACAGTTTATCATTACTGTAAAATTATATTTTTAATCAATTGTCTTAAAATATATTTTGTTTAAATTCTAAATTAAGAATCTCCTGTTTCGAAGTCAAATCAAATTTAGATTCACAAATCTACCTAATTATTTCTTAGGAAAAGGACAAACAAGATACCTACAGATATTATTGCAGACTCGACACTTGGTACGGTCAATGATGGATGACTTGCCTAGTTGCTTGCCGCCCCCGAGGGAACATTGCGTTTAGGAGGGTAATGTCTTAAAAAATGTGATTGTTTGTTTCGACACGCCTACCTAAATTATTATTTTAATCTAACTTACGTTAGAATTTTAGTTTCTCAGTAAGTGATTAATGGAATTTTATGAGAAATAAAGAATTTCAAACCATTAACCGTGAAGTGAAACAAATTCCTACTACTAGAAACATTCTACAAATGTTCTAGTATAGTAAATATTTCTAGTAGATATGGCTTGAGTAAAACGTAACTGTGTTAAGAAATCGTGTGAATTTAAAAAGTTAATGAACTCCTTCTAATATAATAAATATAAAAGTTTGTGTATACTTACAACTTGTTGTTACGCTAATAACACTTTTGTTATTTATTTGTGAAAAAAAAAACTTACAATAATAATGTAAGGAACACCATCATAAAACTAAATAAAATATTTAAAATTTCAAATCAAAAAAGGAGTCCCTAGGTAGGGTACACAAAAGGCTGGCTGCAATGCCTCTTTGGATTGCAATATCTTTTCATTGGTCAAAGTAGCAGTCAGCCCTTTGTTCACCTGAAGCTAAAACTAATCATTTTGAAATAATTACACTGTTGTGAATTATTGTAAAATGTCGACAAGCAATTTGCCGATCAATTGATCTGTAGTCTATGTTATCCCTCAGTAGAAATAACAAACCTTTGTTTTCACTTTAAGTTTACAGAAGGTCTTGTTTTTAATTAGATATTTTGCTTCTATATTTCTTAGGAAAGTTTTTGTTTGAAAGGTTTTGAGTTCTAATAAAATTGTTTTTATAAGTTTTTTGCTAATTAACAATGTTTTTTTGTTTTGTTGCTAATCAATTGTTTGGTCTTATTGCTAATTATTGTAAAACTGTAGTAAAACAAAATATTTTTCGAGTTTTTCTTTATTATTAAGGTGATCCCTCACTACGAGCATTCACTTGCAATGTAACATTATAGATTCGACTTAGTTTTCAAGTTTCTAAGATTTGACTCACAAGGTGCGCGCTGTATTTAATGCTCGAATGTTCGCGGTCAGGGAGCACCATTTTTTAGGAAACTGTGCGTGCAAAATACAGATTTATTTATCTAAGTTCTACCTATTTTGAAAAGGGAAAAAATAATAAAATATATCAAACCTCACCAAAAAAATAACAAAAAGTGATAAAAATATACTTTCCCCCTGAGCCACTGTAATCTCTTAAAAAACAACAATTGACACGAAGAGAAAGACAATTCTAACAATAAAATAAACCTCAAAATAATCCAAGAATTTTGTATAAAGAGTTTTAAGTGAAATGGAATAGAGAGAACATACGTTTACGAGTATGCCAAACTCTAATTTTGTAATGGCTGACATTCACGGTTAAATAATAAAATTCATCTCAAAATTTGAGAGCTACTTAAATAATTGAGTAGCTTATGAACGAATACAGAAACACCACCCAAAATTATTTAAACAATTAAACCTAAAAAAATCATTCTAATTTTACGATTCGAGTATTTCGTACTACTTAAGTATTTTTGTGCTACTTAGGTACTTAAGTAAATAAGAATAAGTTAAATGTAAGTTTTACCTAGTCAGTCAGAAAGGTATTGTATGTAATAATGAAAATAATAAAAACAACGCAAAAACGAAGAACAAAACCAAAAAATGTATTTCAAACAAAAGTAAAATATTAAACCTCTTTGTATTCGTATTATTTTGGAAAAACATTCATTACTTACAAGAATTGTCCATTCACTTAACTGTTTGGTACAGTCTATGCAATATAAATTGTACTTACGAGATTTGGATTTGGGTCTACGGATTGATAGTTGTTGCGCATATTTCAAAAATATTTATTATCAAAATAGAAGACTTTACAATGTAACCTGGTCTAGTAAAGGTAAAATTTAAAATAAAAATATTAAATTAATTCGATTTGGGATATCGATCGACGGCATTATTAAATATGGTCATTGCATAACAAACACAAAGAATTGACCTCTTTTCGTGAGTATAATTTTGTAAAATCTTATCTTATTATAATGTAATCTTGTTATCGTGCTACAGATCGAGAAAACTATCAAAATTTTCATACGAACTTACACTGTTTTGATAGTAAATAGAGGATTACAAATCAAGTTTTCCAATCATAATCTAATACAATAGTATGTAGTATTGCGGTCTAAAATGTAGCACGCTACCTGTCTAATTATACTCTGAAAAATTACAATATACACAATTCAGAAAAAAAAAACAGACGTTACGCTCGTTAATTGATTATCTTTCCCTACAGTGCTATACAATCGCTTCTTTGTTTCAATTTCAACATTGACCCACACTACGCGTCCCAAGTGCTGTCCATAGACCGGTACGTCGCGCGTCGCGTCGCAGATTAGGCGATTCAAATGAACTGCTCGCAAGTGTATCGTTGTTCGTCATTTTCCTTATCTCCCTGACCCTTCAAGGGTCTAATGTAAGGGACGTTTACGCGTTACATAAATACTACTTAAGTACTGCGTTACTGTAAAAAAAATGTATAATTCTGCAGATGTTACCGGTTGTCGTCTAAAGTCAAGATAATGTTCTGCTGTAATGTGACTCGAATGTGTCACATTACAGCGTTTCTAAATTTGAATTTTCTACTGAAAAGTATTTTTTTACAAGCTTTTATTTACTTTCACCTGTCCCGTTTGTTATCAAATCTTGCAAGTTAAATTTGATCCACATCCCGGTTACTGATTGAGCTGATTTATTTAGATTGACATTTTTGTAGGACTTAGTATTTTTTGTTATTTAGATATGTTAATTCTTGGTTCGATGTAAAAATTGTTTTTAAATTTCCGAGTAAAATGAGAACCCCCATGAGTTTCTTCGTGGCTTCTTCTCATGTGAGGGCGCGTTCCGAAGCCATGGTAGTTTTTTGAGCTAGCTAGGGATAAAAATAATTATAATTTAAATTGAAAACTAATACAATAACTCTATAGTCTGCGTACACTGGAACGTTTTGTTGCAAATAATTATGAGGCGGTAGTTTACTGTAACTTTTTAGATTGTTAAAATTAGACAAATTACATCTCAGTCAACCTTGAAAAAGCCAACTGTAAAGTTGGCCAAAGCTCGGTTCGTTTAGAACAATGAATAAAAACGCGATAAAACCGGATAAACAAAGGGTTTTATTATTGAGATTGTTTATTTTAATCCTACTATTATATATATTACTTTATATATTATACTATTATATACTATATTATAAATACGAAAGTTTAGACGTTTTACGTTGAGATGTTTGTGTTTCTATCACTCAAAAACTACATAACTGATTAGATTACGATGATATTTCCAATGAAAAACACATCAACCATCCTCTTCCTTAAATCTTTTTCATTCATTGGTTGCCTTGAAAAGATCGCCCATAGGCGATAAGGTCGCCCATTGTATCATATCAGTTTGAAGATCTTATCTGTAACTTTGCTATGATTTGTGTTTTTTGGTACAAAAAAGTGTTAAGTAATCAATCAATCAATATTTGGTATAGGCAGATAGCTGGAGATCTGGATTAACACAAAATTTATATCCTGATGATTCCGTGGGATTGGGACTTTTGCAGGTGAAACCGCAGGGCGTTGTCAGTTTCAGTATAAGTACGTATAGGTAAATACAATGTATTTGTATTGTAGTAAATAGACCTTATGGCAGTAAGACAGGTGCATGAAGACAGTACACAGACTGTTAACAATTGACTTAAACGTATTATTTTCCATTAATTATATAAATTGAACAAATTGTAGCGGCCATTGATGCTGGTGAGAAATTAAAAGGGAAATAATGTTTGCCACACACGACATAATTGTTGCGAATTTATTAAATAGGTATTAAAATAATTGTTATGTTGTTAATAGTAGTGTTAGAGTTTTCAGGTCACCATAAGACCTTTAACTTGACCTAACGACTGCTTTCAGCGATAACAACCAAGACCAACTGCTTAACGTGCCTTCTGAAGTATTAAAATGCAAATCCTACACATAAAATTGAAATGGTATTTAAAGCACAAACTCTAAGTTAAAATGGTTTCCTGAAATATATTGGTGCTATCAATAAAACACGTACCGATACCAACCGACATACGTGCGGGTGGCAATAAGTATTGTTACTCAGCATCTGCTAAGCTATTTTTGATTAAATTTTAAAATGGGCCATTTGATGCTAAAATACTTTAGGTACAAATGTTAGGAACTCGAACTCGGCAAACGTAGTGTAGGACGTCCTCAGGCACGTTGGAGCGACGATTTGCGCAAGACTGCTGGCACAAACTAAATGCGAGAAGCCGAAAATAGATCTAGGTGGCGTGCAATTGGAGAGGCCTATTTCCAGCAGTGGACTGCAACGGGCTGATGATGATGATGTTAGGAACTAGCTGCACCTTGCGGTTTCACCCGCGTAAGTCCTAATCTCGCTAGAATTCAGGATCAAAAGTAGTTTATGTCCTTCTCCAAGGATTAGGTATATTTTATACCAAAATTTATCAAAATCGGGTCTGAGATTTAGCTGTAAAAACAGAAAGCTGTCTGTTTGTCTGTTACGTTTTTACTTTTGCATTTATAATGATAAGGATTATATAATTAGCTGTTCCCGAATGAATTTACAAGGGATGGGGTTGATTTAAAAATTTGTATTACTCCAAAATAGATACGATACACATAGTTTACGTTGTTATTCATATCGTAACATAGCTCAATGTGCTGTGCATAGCTCAATGTGTAGCGTCCCCTGCATAGTTAATTGTTGTAGCGAAGAATATACTCGTACTAAAGTATAAGCGTAGTAAAAATTTTGTAGCGTAGCTAATTGGCTACGCTACGTAACTGAGCTGTTACGTATAGTATAAATTACTATGTTATGATATTTATAACCAATATCATTACGCAATTATGGAGTCTTGACTGCACGACTCCTTGGGGATCACCTTCATTCCATCGCGTCTTTTGTCATGATCACGTACGATCCAGCTCTAAAGAGTCAATACTTATAATAATATTATAGCTTCACTTAGCGGTATAAGTGTGCACGTACCGCAAGTGTAAGTTTCATTTGCAAGCACGATACCGGTTCACTAAATCTGTATATAAGTTGCAGTTTCGAATTTATTTTAACGCGTTCGCGCTTGTTTAAACATTGAGCTCTATTTTTGAATCGCTCGTGCCACTTCGAACGATTTAATATTTGAAGACCCTGTGGCCCCGACTGCAATGCAGAAGGCTGCGGGTTCGATTCCCGTCGGGTGCAAATATTTACGCTTAAAAATAAATATTTGGATCTGGTCTGGGTGACTTTCTATGTTTAATATGTATGTATTTACAAAAAAATAAAATATAATAGGTATGTAGTTCCGTTGTCTAGTAACTACCCATACTTACTACAAACCTAGTGCTTAGTTTGGGGCTAGATTAGCTGAGTGTAATGTAGTGCATTATTTATTTATTTTTAACTAGCTGGGCCCCGCGGTTTCATTCGCCTAAGTCCCGATATTTCATAATTAACATTTTTTCTTTCAAAGGAACCTTCTCCTGATCATAATAAACACAACAAAAAAGAATTAGCGAAGTCGGTCCAGCCGTTCAGGCGTGTGATTGAGACCATTTGTTGCAGTTGTCAATTCGCATAGAAAATATACCGACATTAAACGAAAATCAGTAGAAATCGAGCTATTTGAATCACTCGAAGTGGATCAAGCGATTCAAAAATAAAGTCCCTATATTATTTATGTTTTAGATCGTGTTCTTTAGAATTTTCTTTGAAAGTTTTTTCGCTTAAAGTGTAGCTTTAGCAGAAACCGGTTAAGTGCGAGTTGAATTCGCGCACGAAGGGTTCCGTACCATTATCACAATAAATTTGGGTAGATATGTAAGATTTTTTGAAAGGTGTGAAAAAAGAAACCATTTGGAGATATTTTAATAAGATACTGTATTATCTTATTTTGAACTCGAAATAATTAAAAGATTAAATTTAAATATCCAATTAATTTGTTATTTTACGTGAAATCAAACGCGTTTATTATTTATTACTTTTATACTAACGGTTGGTCTGACGTCAGACAAGTGTTGGCAACACAATATTTCGCCACTTTTATTAAACATTTGACGAAATTGGATAAACATTAGGCTTGTTTGACTGATTGATTGGGGATAAAGGGTAATCAGGCCGTGCAGAAATTCAATCATATTTTTTTTTCGGTTTCAAATAAAAAAATATTTATATTTTATTTAACTATATAACAATAACAACTGATCTGAAACACAATAAAACAAAACCAGTTTCTTAAAATAACACAATATTCTTTCATATAAAAATATATAAACTTACCTACCTTTTAAGTAGATATATTTCTTCCTTTACATTCCCAATTGGGTACCGAGCCTTATAATAAACACCTCACCAAGCAAAATCCTTGAACGCACATACTCTAATTCGCCACTAGATGGCGTCAGTGGTAAAATACAACGCGGTATCGTTGCGTTTTTATATAAAAAATTACGTTACTTGTATGAGAACCTTCCTTAAATGCTTGTTTAATTTTGTTTTTAGTATTTCTTATTATGACGGCAATAGAAAAAACATGTTCTGTGAAAATGTCAACAGTCTAACTATCACGGTTCATGAGATACAGCCTGGTGACAGTCGAATGGACAGACGGGCAGACAAACATAAAGACATATAGCGAATTCTCAGTAATAGGGTCCCGTTTTTACCCTTTGAATACGGAACTCTAATAAAAATGGCGTTTCAACGCTATCTGTCTAGGGATGCAAAGTTCTTTGAATTTACATGCATTGTGAATTTTTATCCGTTTTTCTCGTAAGTCTGGCTGCATCATAGACATATTATGTACTAGAATATTATGTACTTGTATACTAAGGTGATATCTCAAACTATTTCTACGTTCCTTTTTAGCGAAAAAAATGCATTAAAATACCTACCTTCCTTGTTAAATATTGTATTAAATTGACGGCCTCTGCGGTGCGGCGGGCGACGCCCGAAATGCAAAGCAGAAGGTTACGGGTTCTGCTGACCATTAAAAAAAAATTGTTTCTGTGTCTGGGTGTTAATGTGTCATAAGTAATTAATTAGTCTTAAATTTATATCATTATTAATCGATATAATTGGTTAAGAAACCGTTGTACTTAATTAAAGTAAATAAATAAATAAGTATGTATTTAAAAAAAAGTTTAGGTATATGTAGGTAGGTATCGGTAGATGGCGCAGAAACCAAGCCTTAGTTGGTAAAACAATTAGCGAGGAAAGATATTATGGCCGAAAAATTATACCATGTCACGTGATTCCTGTGTAGCTCAGTGGTTAGAGCATTCGCCTGGTTAGCGAAAGGACGCAGGTTCGAATCCTGTCATGGGGATTTTTTGGAAATATATTTCCTTGCTAAAAATATTTCTATGTTCAAAAAATGTTTTATCTAGTCTGGGTGTCTTTCTATGTATAATATGTATGTATTTACAAAAAAAAGTATAATTTGTAGTATATCCGTTGTCTAGTACCCATAGTACAAGCCTAGTGCTTAGTTTGGGGCTAGATTGCGATGTGTGAAATGTCAAGCAATATAGTTATTTATAAGAAGGTAGACGATGAGGGCAAATCAAATCAAAATCAAATCATTTATTCCGGCAATTACATGTAGGTAGATGTAATACATAATTTACATCAATAATAACTGTCCATTGTCTGTCCACTGTCAACAGAGTTCAGCTGGCAACCCTGTCGGCAGTAACATAAATAGAGAGAGCTCTTTCGTAAATAATTTGAAATTATAGAGATTAAATGTGCGAAACTGTGTGGAAAGTGAATGGACATTACATACCGGCATAACCTTACATTCAAGAAATCATCAACTGCATACCGGTGAGCCGAACTTCATATAAATACAATTGTTTCCAAATGTAAACTCGAAAACAAAGCCGTTATACGATGAATCACCGTTTGAAAACGTAAATAAACCATTATTTCACTGGCAATCATTAAAATAATCAATAAATAATCATTCACTGAAGAGCACAGCAACAGATTCAACAATCAGCTGTTTTGTTTGACATTGACAGCACCTATTACTTGACATCTCTAGAAACATTCCTTTTGACAACAAAACTAGGGTAAATACTTCCAATTATTTTGACATTACAAACTTCGACGCGGAAAACAATGGATGAATACACAAAGTACGGTCAGCACAGACATTCGGTCTCAATGAATGACTTGAGCAACCAATCGATATTTGAAGCATCATCATTAAGTGTTCCAAACTCGTCATGTGACGACTTACAGATGAAAATACAATCAAATATAAGGAATGAAATAGAAATATTAAAAAATCAATCGGCGATCGGCGATTTCAATAAACTTTCTTACAATATAGGTATCTGTAATCAGTTAGCATTTAATTAACCGAACTACTCAAGATGGTGTCCGCATTATTTTTTGAAATTGGAAAAAACTGCACTTGCCGTCCTTTTTATAGCATATTCTGCTATTTGCAAAAAAAAAATCACAGTGTGAAATTTAGATTGACGTGGTATTTATGCCATGCCTAATCAAAATTCGCATTTACTAGGGTACTGACAAACATATTAAACACTAGATTTCCGGGTCTAGATCGCGTCAGTTCAACAAAATTATTTTAAATTTAATTCCCGGGACCACGGCCGGTGTCATCCGTTTGCCGAAACGTCGGGGTAATTTTAAATTTATTTATTAAATTTAAAATAATTTTGTTGAACTACCGCGATCTAGACCCGAAAATCTAATATTTAATGATAATGAACGGAAATCGTGTAAGTTTAAAAAATGTATATTGAACACTAGCTGTTACGCGCGATTTCGGCTGCGTAGAAATAGTGCATAGACGTCTTTTTCGTTAATTACTCGGGTTTTACTAATTGGATTTCGATGTAAAGTATATTACGACGTTCCTCAAAAATAGAACAATCCAATATTGACCAGATAATATAAACCAGATTTCAATTGGATTAGTAGTTTTTAATTGTATAGGAACAAACAGAGGTCAGACAGACATGAATTTTAAAAATTATTTAATTTTGTTCTACTACTTTCCCTAAGTCCCCTAGACAACTTTTTTTAATTGACTCCAAGTACATAACATAATTTTTTCCTTCTCTATCTTTATTATAAGTATAGGATTAAAATAAAAAATAAAATAAATCCTGTGACGAACACACAGCGCCATCTAGCCCCGTGGTAAGCTGCTAAGCTTGTGTTACGGTGACCAGACAACGGATATACTACATATATTTATAGATAGATACTTATATTTATATATGGATAGATACATAGAGTATAGAAGAATAGATAGGAAAATCGCGGGCAAAAACATAACTCTCCTTTTGCCGTAGTCGGGGAAAAAGCCACTGAAGCGCTGAATAATAATGTTATATCAATCTTAAAACTGAAATAAAAATCGCTGCGAGGGCTAAGATAAAGTCGATGAATTTGAGGTAACGTTCCTACATAAAAAATAACTCAAAATACATGCTAAAAATCGCTTCACATAACCATTACAACAACGCAAAACGACAACGGAACAAAAAATAGGTCCGAATAAAAATCTCGAGTTCTCCAAACCGGAACCACGGTAAAAATTTGCAGTACCGACATAAATAACCTCTGTACCGCAAAAACAAAAAATATTATACAAAAACATCAAGTTTTTAAGATGACCCCGGTATTGTTGGTTCTCCAAAGTCTCCTCTTTGCCTCTTCTTTGCGGTACAGTCAGCATCATAAGTCGGTGACTACATTCAAATTATCAAAATTGCTATCTATACTAGGAGTTCGCCCCGAACTGAGACCTCACGACCCCCTATCTCCCCAACCCCCCTGCCGATCTGGCTCATCTTCGAACTCATAAATTCTATTGACCTAAACTACGCGCATACCAAAATTCATGAAGGTCGGAGCTACGATACTCAAGTTATCGTCGAACAAACATACAAAGATACAAAGATGCTTGTCGCTCGCTCGTTCGGTCAACAAGGATCCCCATTTAACACCCTCGCTGTGCTCGGGAGTTAACTCTAGAGTCGTTCGTGCGCTTTGGATTCAATATGATGCCCGTTATTAAAGACAGGCTTCATCACCTCGGTGCAAAAACTATGTAGCTCTTTATTCTCACGGGACGCAGCTAGTACATCATAATTGTTATTGAGGAAATCAAAACACGACTGCCATTCTGAAAATAATAGAGAAGTTAGATAGAAGATTTTTCTTCTATTTTTGCGATGTTGTATTGAAATTAAACTTATTTTCCGGTTTTAATCGCGTTGTTTTTAATATTTTCAGCATGTGAAGTAACATTTTGGAGAGTTTACAGACTCCTTTCCTGAGAAAAGCGGTGCGAAGTTAAAGTGTTAGTTATAGAATGTATTACCTATTTTGACATCCCTTAATTATGATTTAAGACGTACTTATTGCGATTTCGAATCTCAATGTGATCATCGACTTTTGTTGCTGACCATACTACTGAAGAGGAGGTAAGGGCGTAAAAAACTATAACAAACGAAAATTGTCAAAGACAGCGCAATAAAAATGTAACTTTTCAAGTTCATTTGTGTCAGACACTGCTAGATTTGAATCCTAGATTTAGACATAATTTGGCACAAGTTCAAGGTCAAAACAACCATGATTATTGAATGGGAATCCCATTTATTTATTTAAAAAAAATACATCATCTGTTAAAATTTCAACAAAGTAAAATGAAATTTAAAAAAAATCACAACATTACACATAGCGCAATCTAGCCCCAAATTAAACACTAGGCTTGTACTTATAGGTTCAATACAACGGAAATCTACATTTTTTTAAATACATACGTGCAAATGATGGTGGTGTAAAATTATGCTTAAAAACAAATATTTATTTTTAAGCACCTACTTGCACCTGGGGGGAATCGAACCCGCAACCATTCTGCATTGGCCTTTGCCCAACTTTTTAGGTGCGGAACTGCGGAACCTAATAAAAAGTACGCCCAAAACTACACCCTGTTAGATGTTAGTAGAAACCTCTAAATATCTAGGTATCATATAAATGTATCGTAGCAACTTTCGTAGCAAAAAGAAATCCAAAATCATTGGTTACAACATAACTAAAGTCCCCAGTTTCAAGTTTGTTATTTGACCCGTTTTTTGACGGTACACGGGACACTTAAAAAATGATACCGTAATATTGTAACGTCCCAAGATTTTTATTGTGTACAAAGGCTTTGTTTGGACCCGTGCTTACCGTCTTTCTGAATCATTTATCACTTGAAAGTGGAACCCTTTTTTTCCTCACCACATTAGTACATCGTTTACGTTGACAGTTTATGAATGGTTTTGTTTACGAATAATAAGTGGCATCAGTGAGGCTTTAGGGCTGTTTTAGACGGGCGTAAAATGTGGTTTTCGTATAAGCAGCTTGTACTTGCGTGTAAGCTCGTTTTAGCGTAAGGTAGCGTCTTTTTTACCCGGCTGCAAGGAAAGGGTTGTGCTTTTCACGCCTTTCTTGTATGTTTGCTTTACATAACGTAACGACTTTGCTTTAAAGTAGTTTCGGATGAAAACGCGTTTTTTAATAAGTATAAACATTACAAATAACATCTTAACAATAAAAAGTACTAGTAAACCATAATAAATGTGATTTGTATTAGTACTTGACACTCACTTATACAAGTACTAGCTGCGCCTCGCGGTTTCAAAGAAAGAAAGAAAGAAAAACATTTATTGACAACATCACACATTAAAAGGTACATACGTACAATGGGACACAATTTTTACCCGTTTCACCTGCGTAAGTCCCGTTCCTGAGGGAATATCTGGATAAAAAGTAGCCCATGTATTCCCGGTATCCAGCTACCTATATTCTAAGTTTCATGGCAATCGGTTCAGTAGTTTTTGCGTGAAAAAGTAACAACCTCACATACATACATACAAACTTTCGCGGTTATAATATTAGTAAGAAGTAAGATTAAACAGATTACAATTACAGTAAAAAAAAGCACTACATTACACACAGCGCAATCTAGCCCTAAACTAAACACTAGACTTGTACTATGGTTACTTGACAACGGATATACTAAATACATATTATATATTTTTTTGTAAATAGGTACATAGACTAACACTAGACTTGTACTATGGTTACTTGACAACGGATATACTAAATACATATTATATTTTTTTTTGTAAATAGGTACATAGACAGGTACAAAAATTGGTAAATTAGGTAACGACACATTAACATAAATCTGAGTAGGTATATGCAGTAGTTCGCGCATCACTTTCTAGGTAAGTAGGTATATAATTCAATTACTAAATCCAAGTAATAAACTTTAAATAATTAAGACAAGATAAGCGTTAAATAAATAAAAAAAAAGTAGTAGGAACAAACTGGATTATAAAGGCAAGGGATAGAGTCACATGGCGTACACTTGGGGAGGCCTATGCTGAAAAGCAAGATAATTAAATAACCGGTGTCTAATATATAAACTTATGTATATATAAATAATTAATAATTGTTAATAAAGGCTATCTTTATCTTAAGCGTTGATAAGTTGAACCGACCGTACCGTTTTACATGCGACAAAAAACGCTAGTTTGTACCCGCCCTAAGTAAAATCACTGAGACTTAAGTTGAACTGACTTGAGTTGACGGTATTTTTACTGTTAGAAGTTTCGTTATAAATTGCCTTTTAAGGTGCTTTTGACGGAAATTCATTTGATATTTAGATTTCTTGCATGTTTGGTGAGCGTTTGTCTAGGTAAATACTTATGATCTTCTTCTTTTAGTGTAGTGGTGTGACTCACCTAGGGTTAGGCTGAAATCTGAGTCTGAGTGAAAGAGTTTAGCAAAAACGAAGCATAAACTTCGACTTGGAATTTATAGTCGAAATTCATTTTGTAATATACGAATAAAATAAATAGAACTTCACAGTCGTAATAGAGAAGCAAAGTTTAGGTCGTTATTTTGACTAGTTAACATTCTAAATTTGAAAAACTTCGACTTTGCTAAGCAAAAACTTTGGATTTTGCGAAGATCGCTTTATAAATACCAAAAGTTAGAGTCATCATCATCATCATCATCAGCCTGTTGCAATCCACTGCTGGACATAGGCCTCTCCAATTGCACGCCACCTAGATCTATTTTCGGCTTCTCGCATCCAGTTTGTGCCAGCCGTCTTGCGCAAATCGTCGCTCCAACGTGCCTGAGGACGTCCTACACTACGTTTGCCGAGACGCGGTCTCCACTCTAGAACTCGTTTACCCCAACGGTTGTCGGTTCTACGGCTAATATGACCAGCCCACTGCCACTTCAGCTCAGCTTCAGCAAAGTTAGAGTATTACGTCAAAGTTTTTGCTTAGCAAAGTCAAAGTACAGACTTTAGTTTTCCACCTTAGAGTTGCCCTACAGCCTGTAACTTGGTCTAACGACTGCTGTCAGAGATACAACCGGGCCTTCTACAGTTCGGAGATGTAGAAAATGTCTTCGACACGTAATTAATCACACAAGAACTGACCGGGCCAGGCGTTGCCTAACTTGTAAGACCGTTTATAGTTCTAAATACGCGACAATGTGAATCACTCATTTCAACAACAAAAAAACACGACTTTCTTGTGTCTCCTTCTCATTGGAGGTCGCGTTCCGAGGATATTTTGCTTGACGTTTTAACAATAATGATACTGATTACTGACTGATTGTAATGGTTTGACTTGTACTGAGGTCTTTTGTTTTTGACGCATTAGTGAAACGTTCTCGTAAAGTTTTATTTTTGCAAAACCTAGTTTTATTGCGTGTAAATTGTTCTATTTTGGTGGCATGTTATAAATTTAGTTACGCGAAGTTCAACGAGTGTAGTGAAAATAAAATGCCAAACACGAAATTAGCACGTTACAAATGTCCCAAGGGGTTGGAGAAAAATTGTCGCCCTTATTTCCACAGCCCTCACGCATTAAAAAATATTTCAAACGATTACAGTATAATAGTGGTAGTACACTATTAGTACGTGAAACTGGCTAAATTATCTTATATTGCTGACAGAAAGCCATAACTAAGAAAATGAAATGAAAATGACTTGTACTGATTTTACTTTGTCTTTTTTTGTGTATGTACACTTTACTACCTTAAACTATGTTCTTTGAAAATGAAAATGTATAATAGTTTTTTTCTTTAAATCAGTAAATACATAACAATATTAAGGTTGGAACCTTCTATTAAGTCTACAAAGACACTTGTATCAGAAGAATTTCTTTCCTTTCAATTAGGGTCTGTCGGGAGAAATCTGTTATAGGGTTAGGAAGCCTCACTTTAGTAAATATTTGTATAACATCTGTTTTGTAATGTATTCTTGTGTAACTTAAAAAAATAAATAATTAAAAAATGTGATATTATTTATATACTTATTAGTAGCTCCGCCAGCATCTTAGGCACCATGCCTTCAATGACCGTTGCACATACTCAGCTATATACATTCGATATCTAAAGCTCTATATCAAATATCTACATCAGTCCGTTAAAGCGTCGTCGACCAGCGTTAAGGATTCATTCCTCATATGTGCCCGAATTGAGCCCCTAAAATGTCTCCCTACATCAATGCCTTCGTTACAAGTTGACAAAGGACAGTTACCTGAATTCCAACTTGATTTTAGTTGTCGGCGCGCGTGTCAGAACCGTTCGACTTGACGTGGGGCGTTTTAGGGCTCCTTTATACTACAATCTATTGCTAAATTAGTCCTCTAACAATTTAGACGCTTACTTTATCTAATATATGTAATGCATTTAGCTTGATCTTACTCTTACTTATATTATAAACGCGAAAGTTTGTATGTATGTGACTTTGTTACTCTTCCATGCAAAAACTACTGAACCGCTTGCGATACTGAAACTTGCAATATAGGTAGCTGGAGACTTGGAATAACACATAGGCTACTTTTTATCCCGATATTCCCGCGGGATTTGGACCGCGGCGCGGGCGCAGCTAGTATTACATATAACTAGCTGCATCTCGCGGTTTCACCGCACTTTATTTATTTTCTTACCTCGACTATGATTCCATGGTCTGGTGGTGTGGTAATGTATAACTATGTTAACAAATCGTGTAAACTTTTTGATTTGTTTTAGATTTTCACTTGGATGACTATTTTTAAAGAAATGTTTTCCTAAAATTCGCACCCGACAGGACTCAAACCTACTTCTCGGGAATCTGACCCAGCGCCTTTGACTCCAATTTGCCTATAGATGCTCGTCTCGTTGAGTCGAATTTATGGATTGCATTTCATCCTTTTCTTAAGCCTGAATCACGCCATAATTGTATGAATCTATAAATATTTTTATGGAAAAAATCATCTTCAAAAATAACTTTCGGCGAAATTCCTTTAAAATATTTCTGGTAGAAATGCCTTGAGCAATAAAAACAAATTACGAAGTATTGAATTTTTAAAGTTTAATATGGCTTATGTTAGAGACATCACCTCTAGAAAAGTATACATAAAATATCACAATAGATAAAACCAATCCATTATTCTAACAATTCTTCGTACTCAACTAAACTTATCTAAAACAGAATATAAATTGCCCTCAACATTTTCCCAGCATTAAAATTTAAATGTGAAACTACGTGGAAGTGAAAACTACTTCCCCGTTTGACATCTAGTGGTAATGCAGGATATCGTTCAAGACAGCCAATTACTACACACGGAGAGATAGGAATATAAATTGAAATAAAACTCCTAATACTCATATTCCGGTTTCGTAATCGCATTGTTTTTAACCTGGGCCCTGAGTCGGTAAGGACATTGCATGCGGAATGCCCACGGAGTGCAGGCGACGTGCAGAAGATGTGCGTTAATTCGTATTCTTTAAATGTTATTTTACCTAATTACTACTTATTTAGTTAAGTAGTCTTCAAAATTAAGGGCTACTTAATTATTTAAATAGCTCCTTAATTTCTTCTATGGTTTTCGCGGTTTTAGCTCCCCTTGTTCCTTAACCAATCAGCATTTAAAAAAGTTATACATATGATAGCTATTATTTTTACTCCTGCAACAAATCGACTTCTGCAATGCTCATGCATCCCGCCTGCTTGTCGCAATCCTACCCTGAAAACGAAAACGTATAATGCGAAACGGAGAGTTGGAAGACAACCTACTCAGTAAAACGATGACATTGTAGCGGTCGGGGGTCGTTGGATGGAGGTAGCTCACGATTGCTATTTGTGGCGTCGTTTGGGGAGGCCTGTGTTCAGCTGTGGACGGATAAGGGCTGAGATGATAATGATGACCCTACCTTGACCCTGAAATCTGATTTTCTGATTTAAGATAAGATAAGATAATATAAGATTATCATATCGCGATTCTTATTTATGATTAAACTAGTTGCCCCCCGCGGTTTCACCCGCGTAAGTCCCGTTCCTGCAGGAATATCGGGATAAAAAGTAGCCTATGTGTTAATCCATGTCCCCAACTACCTACATTCCAAGTTTCATCGCAATCGGTTCATTAGTTTTTGAGTGAAAGAGTAACAACCTCACATACATACATACAAACTTTCGCGTTTATAATATTAGTAAGATTTTTAATAGTTGTATAAGTTAAGTTTTGTTTTAAATAAATTTTATATTTCCTAGGTATCGTATACTGTAGGACAGTTTATCACACGTTGCACACACTGGGTCGTAAAACGTGGGAGCGGTGCAGAGAGTTTCTCGCTCTCTCTTTGTGAGTTACTTATGAGTTTTGCACAATATTGCTATTGATAAGCGGTAACCCACTATTGTACTAAAAGTTTACCTGGAAGAAATGGCTTTTAGCGATAAGTTTTATGCACAATTGTAATTTGTATATTTTAGTGCAATAAAGTTTTTATCTACCTAATATACAATCATTGATTAATAACCAGGGAATTTTTTTAACTCTTATAAGGGTATCAATGTGTTTGAAGTTACGAAGCAATTTAAACAAAGATTTGCTTGTAAAGAACAAACTACATTTCATTTCTTTAGTAAAGGTGAAAGTTTGTGTGTTTAAGTATGTTTGTTAATCTTTCACGTAAAAACTACTGAATCAATTGCCATTGAACTTGATATGCAGATAACTGGAGATCTGGATTAATACATAGGTTACTTTATATCCCGAAATTCCTGCAGAATCGGGACTTAGGCGAGTAAAACAGCGGGGCGCAGCCTATTTATAAATGTAAGAAAATCGAGTTTTATTCCGTCTTAATATTAAAACCCGCTTTACTCGTATTTTTAAGTACCACTACAGATCTGTCCCATGTTTTTCGTAACATTTAATATCCAACCGCACCCTAATCAAAGTCAAATTTTATTCTTCTAAGACGACTCGAAATCCTAAATCCGCTTATTCTTTAATCTTTATCTCACTTATCTAAGTAATATAATAATTTCCATTGAAAACGTTGTCAACATTAAATTTCCGTGAAACCCTCAGAACATTCGAGCTCTCTCTCAGTGGAAATTGTCGTTGACATTCGTCCCATCTGGCACGTTTCCCCCACAATCTACTTCAGATAAAATTTAAATTAATTTATAAAGAATTTTGAAATATATAAAACAAGGGTTTGTTCGTTTTTTTGGGAATGTTTTTTTGCGTAGAAGTTAAGCCTGAGTCACATCAGCTGCGTGACGTGTGCACGCAACGGTTATAATATATTATGCACCTATACTGGAGATTCATGAGCTATATTCACGCTTGTATCTGCTTAATTAACCGAGGCTATATCACACAAGCAGGTATGGATATCTCATAACAATATACTACAGACGAACCTTGCCGTTTATCGTGCCATGGTGTTGCTTATTCTTTAGTATGCGTCGGAGACTTGGTGCTTATATAAAAGCAATATTATGAAGCCAGACGTATTACGCGAACGCTAATCTACGTCTAAGGTCACACACTACTCTCTACTTGACTATTTATGTATGTTATAGCGTCCCCACCGACAGCTAAATGCAGGCATTCCGTGCGGGGTCCGCTGTACCATAGCGAACACCCCGAAGGGCGGCGTCGGGGATCAAGTTAAGGACAAATTAATAAATAATTAGCACATTACCCTCCTTTGCGTCGCGCAGTCGGGTAAAAATAAAAAGTCAAGTAGAGAGTGGTGTGTACTACACACTGTGTAGCTCTAAGGTCAGTGATTTGGAGAGTCTACTAATGGAAGGACAGTTGCGCTGGTGCGTCCACGTTTAAAATAAACCGCACCAGCGCAGGCAGAAGATATCCCAGGGTCTCTTTGGTCGGAAACGACGTCGTCGTCGAGATCAATAATAAGCATATACTCATGTAAGTTATCTTTTTATTTTGTAATCTGCGTTTGCAATGAAACTTGATTGAGCATGCATACATGTGCAAATTTTCATCAAGTTACGCATGCCACGAATCTGATGTGAGGTGGATTTTATCAGGGACACAGTACAGCGTGGTGCAGCGGCACGATGTTGTTTATTAAAGTACTTCTAACCAAAAAGTCGTCTAAAGTAGTTTTAACCTATAAATAATTCGTTGTCCTCGTAGGTAATCTGTGAATGGGTAGGTATGGGATTAAGGCCTTTGGGCCTAAGTCGAGCTCGCCTGCTTGATTGGTGCACCTGCTGAAGAAATGGACGAGGCTTTAGAGCAAATTTTCCCTTCGGAGTTGGGAGGTCGCAGACGGCAGTCGCATTACAAGACGAAATTTGCCCAAAAAATATGAATGCCACAGATATGATGTTGTACTCGTATATCGATTTCAAGGTTCAATCATAAACACCAAAAACTCATATAAGGTACAAAAATACATACGTCTTATAAAGTTATTTATTCGGAAACTAGCATTCACATACTCTGAAAATCTTACGTGAAAATTCACGATGAGATTTTGCATGCCGTTTGATGATAAATATTTTAATGTAATTTACTGATAAATATGTCTAAATACAAATAGAGAAGTTAGATCAATTATTTTGAATTTGTTTGTTTGATTTGTAGGTTATACATACCTATATACATTTTATTAGTATAACACTCCACACACTATAGAGCCGAAAGTTTGTCGATAGTTTGATGAACATTTTAAAAGTGCTTACACTTAAACTACCGACCGATTGTTCAGTGTTCATACTAATCAAACTGTCGATGTCGGCATAGAGTTTGATCGCGTAAAAGTTTCTAGTGTGCTGGGTTCTATTACTACTATTTATAACCTACAAAGCAAAACGAAAATATTCAATATTTTATTTGATTTGTCTAAACATTCAAAATGATAAAAAATAATCTATATACGGTACCCTGATCAGGCAAACGAAATCAGAACTGAAATTCAAACCACCCCAAACTCGCGTAGCTTCTAAAATTTACGTATTTTCGAGGGAAAATACGGGAAATGATGTAGTGTTACCATTTATCAAAGAACGCTGGTGGCAAACATTGTACCTACTACGATAATTTGTTAAGATTTCAATCTTGGCAAAAGTTTTACTCTAATTTGTAGTGTAATCTCTAAACGATGTAAAGTTTATGCTGAGTAACTTGGTTAAATATAGGTAAGTTTTTTTTATAGAAAATAAAATAATAGATTTATTTTTCGGTTTTCGCGATTATTTGAATTTATCTCACATATCAGTCTCCCTATGTAAAGGATGTCTGGGAAGACCTTTTTAAAACACTGTAAAAACCGAAAAGTTTCCTCCTTTTAAAAAAGGTCACAACTGTGCCCTAGTCAGCTTAAATCAATACTTAGGTAATTGTCGTAAGGGTAGTAGTCCTAATCGCTCGTGTTGAATGAAGGTCATTACATTCCTTTAACCTTGAAGAATTGATAACCTCCTCCTTCTTTGGAAGCCGGTAAAGAATTTACATATTCTACATAAGGAAGAAACTGCAAACTTTCTTTTACCAACATGGTCTTGCCAATTTACAGCCATTTCACATTCGCTTACTGGCTTGACGCTGAAATGGCTGTACAACCCGCTTTTACTTTTACTCACCGAACGTTTCCTCGTGGCCTGTACTTCCCCTCATCGGTGACGTAACGAGTCGGCGCCGAAAAGTCTGCGTTCGGGAGGTCAACAGACAAATAATAGCGAACCGACGTTGTTTGTTGGTGCTCGGTGGATGACCTGTGATGCGATACCGAATTCTAGGGTGTGTCAGTTTTACAGCTCAAACTTATTAGAACACGAGTGGCTACTTGTCACGCTACCTACTACCTACTGCTACAGCTATAATCGGTGGCTTTCTTCGAATAATAAGCCACGACGGCCTCTGTGGCGCGTCGGGCGGATGCATGACTGCAATGCAGAAGGCTGCGGGTTGGATTCCCGTCGGGTGCAAATATTAATGCTCAAAACAAATATTTGTAAAATAAATAAAAACAAATTTTTTTATTTCTTTTTTGTTTTTATTGCTCAAGGCATTTTAAACACAGAAATATTTTTAGCAAGGAAATATATTAATATTTTGAAATGCCTTGAGCAATAACAACAAAAAAGAAATATTAAATTGGAGAGAAAGCGCATCTCATGTTGGGTATGTTTACTGTAAAGTAAACCACCTGAAACAGTCAATAAAACCTGCAAAGCTTGACCGGTAGATGGCGCAGAAACCAAGCCTTAGTTGGTAAAACAATTAGCGAGGAAAGATTTTATGGCCGAAAAATTATACCATGTCACGTGATTCCTGTGTAGCTCAGTGGTTAGAGCATTCGCCTGGTTAGCGAAAGGACGCAGGTTCGAATCCTGTCATGGGGATTTTTTGGAAATATATTTCCTTGCTAAAAATATTTCTATGTTCAAAAAATGTTTTATCTAGTCTGGGTGTCCTTCTATGTATAATATGTATGTATTTACAAAAAAAAGTATAATTAACCGACTTCAAAAAAGGAGGAGGTTCTCAATTCGTCGCGTATATATATTTTTTTTTTTTTTTTTTTTTTTTTTTTATGTTTGTTCACCGATTACTCGAAGGTGGCTTGACTGATTAAGATGGTTCTTTTTTTAATGGAAAGGTGAAAGCCCCGAGGTGGTCCCATAAAAATTTGGTGAGGATCTGATGAGGATCTTCGAAGTGAGGACCGGAAATGCTCCTCAAAAAGCTGTATTCAATTCACTTGTTCACCGATTATTCGAAGGTGGCTAGACCGATTGAGATGGTTCTTTTTATAATGGAAAGGTAGAAGCCCCTTGGTGGTCCCATAAAAATTTGGTGAGGATCTGATAAGGATCTTCGAAGTGAGGACCGGGAATGCTCCTCAAAAACCTGTATTCAATTCACTTGTTCACCGATTACTCGAAGGTGGCTTGACCGATTGAGATGGTTCTTTTTTTAATGGAAAGGTGGAAGCCTTGTGGTGGTCCCATAAAAATTTGGTAAGGATCTGATGAGTATCTTCGGAATGATGGACAGGATAGCTTCCCAGAATGTAATAAATTACTCGTTTTTGGACTTCTACCAAAAAGAAAAGACCCATAAAGAACTAAGTACAGATTGATGGGCCACCTAAAACCACCTTCTCATCAGCAAACTCCTCAATAATTAAAATTACGGTAACAATAGGTATTGTTAATTTATTTGGCAGTCGAAAGTAGGTAGGTAGGTAATAAAAAGGGTGAAATAAAAAAATAATTTAAAAATTAAAAAACCGACTTAAAAAAAGAACTAAAATAATTTAAAAACCATAAAAAAAAAAAATTGATAAAAAAGACCAAAATAACCTCTACATACAGCGCCACCGACTAATTAATCTGTTTTATCATCTGAAGTCGGGCAGTTTTACTGGCTGTATGGTTCCATATTGTACTTAGTTTGGCTGCCCGACTTCAGATGATAAAACAGATTAATTAGTCGGTGGCGCTGTATGTAGAGGTTATTTTGGTCTTTTTTATCAATTTTTTTTTTTTTATGGTTTTTAAATTATTTTAGTTCTTTTTTTAAGTCGGTTTTTTAATTTTTAAATTTTTTTTTTTTTGTAGTATATCCGTTGTCTGGTACCGATAGTACAAACCTAGTGCTTAGTTTGGGGCTAGATTGCGCTGTGTGTAATGTCGTGTAATATTTATTTATTTATTTATTCTTATCGTAGGGCCACCATTTTGCACACAGCGCAATCTAGCCCCAAACTAAGCACCAGGCGTGTAATATGGGTACTAGACAACGGATATACTACATATTTAACTTTTTTTTGTGAATACATACTATGTAATAGATAGAAACACACCCAGACCAGAAACAAATATTTATTCTTAAGCATAAATATTTGCACCCGACGGGAATCGAACCCGTAGCCATCTGATTTGCAGTCGGGCGTTCGCCCGAAGACACCACAGACGCCGACAGCTTTCTCTAAAAATAAATAGAAAAAGCTTCGGGCGGCGCGGCGGCGTGGCGGCGTGGCACGGCGTCTTTATATACTTAATACAATATAATAGAAAATCGTAATTAGTTTTCAGTCAAATAAAAACAAATTTTAACTCAAACGTAAGCACAAAAGTTTCAAAGTAAATTTCAAATTACCTATCCTAATATTATCAAAGAGATCCCCAACAAGACATATAAATTTAAAATAATTAATGAAGAGCCATTATCAAACCAAAAAATTTCACTTAAAATAAATTTGTTACAGTAATAGTGATCACTTACACTTAATTATTATACTATTTAATTTTGTATAAGCCCTGTGGCTTAGTAAAAACTTGGTATTCCATTAATTAGCAAACCCAATGAGTGCTTTTAATGTCTCATTTTTCTATTCTAGTTCCCAGTCTTTCGGTAGATGTCGTTTTTATTACATTTTAATTTTAAGAACGAAATTTCATAACGCAGCTTAAAGGGATGACGAGTTTAGATAAAACTGGAAGAATGTGTTTAATTGCAGTAGTAATTTGCTTCAGATTTCGGTTGTCGTAGCAGTGAAACTACTTGTGTTTCGGCCGTCATTTGTTCCCATTTAGATCGTCTTTTGTTTCGATAAAATCTAGAAATGAAATGATTTGAAATGAAATTTATTGTTTGTGGATCTAGGTATAAAGAGATGGATACAAAATTAAAGAATCTCTAGAAAAATAATATCGGGTTTTGGTCACCAACATAAGTAAGGGAGGGGTATTTTTTAATTGTCAAGTCAATCATTCACCGAAAACTAAACTTGATTAGTTTGACTCACTAGTTTTCCAAGCAAATAGTCCACGGTTATGTACAAATAACTAGCTAAGCAAGTTATCACAGTGATCTAAGCAAACTAACGCAGTACAGTGGACATACGGCAAAAATTTAAATATATTTATTATTTAGAATAATATCACATTATCGTTAAAAAACGGCAAAGAAACTACCGTGTCTTAAGAACGCGACTTCCGATGACCTCTTTCTAAGAAGACCCAGCGAAAACTTGCTTCATACCACTTTACCATTGGCTATTAGAAAAAGTGGTAAGCTCGCACTAGTGCCAGAATCTGAACGAGCAGTTACCACCTAAGCCAACATACCGATATTTGTTAGCAATAGCTGACATCTCTAATAGAATAGAACTGAAATTCGTGAAAAACCCTCATTAGAAAACGTAATTGGCAATAAACGTGGTTCAGGTTATTTAGACTGAGATTTTTTTACTTAATTAACGAGCTAAATTGAAACCATTTCTTTCGGCTCATCGCAGACGCCATTACCGTGTCATATTTCGTAATTAGGTAGTTCGCTTCGCAGTTTTACTAGCGTTAATCTTTACGAAATGTTCTTCTTCTTTTCGTGTGCTGGTGGAGCTTACTTGGTTTTAGATTTTTATGGTACGCCTTCTAAAGTCGTATTTTCATTACGGAACTAGTGTCGCGAAAGTTATAGTCATCATTGCAAAAAAAAAAATGCGCAGCAACAGAAGAATAGAATAGAAAATTGTTTATTCTTGATTCACTATACCTGAAAAAAAATACATGAACAATATAGATCTAACAAAGCATTTTAACTAGACTAGACACGTACAGTGAAACAAATAAAAAAAATATTTAAAAAAATAAAAAACCCGACTGCAGTTATAACAGAAAAGTGAAAAACAAGATGTTTCTAGTAGCTTTAGGAATGGTGGATGCAGTCGGGCGGAACTCCAAATAACATTAAGCTAGTATGCCTAATTATATAACTAAGTATTTGGTTAATTAAACTTATTCACCTTTTATTTGGAGTACCACCCGACTGCATTCACCATTCCTAAAGCTACTAGAAACATCTTGTTTTTCACTTTTCTGTTATAACTGCAGTCGGGTTTTTTATTTTTTTAAATATTTTTTTAATTTATCGCTTTTTAGTGTTTGGAGATCAGATTTAATTACCAGAAGAAAATCATTAATTCTAGATATATATTATACTCCAGTAGCGAGGACGTGCATTGCTTGTTTTTGCTTACTCAGGGTGATAAGTACAAGAGCTGGCGGTTTCCTATCCAGCGCGGGAACGCCGCTAGCATCTTGGGCGCAATGCCTCGGGTTGTTGTTGCTGACAACTTCTTTTAGCTTTCTAATTCTAGGTTATTACTTAGGTATTGTTTTCTTTGAAAAACAAAGTGGATATTTATGTCCACAAACTAGTAAGAAGATACTAAAGTATTTTATGTCATCTCTGCCAATTCCTTCAAACTCGGCGTCAAATGCAAATCCATAGATGAGATATTTATACGAGTCAAATCAATCATCAAGTTTTTAATTAATTTAATTAACGAAAATTACCTGCGTAATCATAAATGTAGGAGCAACATAACTTTCGAAGATTAACCATTAGAATGACTATTAGAATACACTATTCACACGCGGATTGTTTTCGCATGCGAATATTTAATTTTTGTGCGAAAATTCAAAATCTCAATCCAGGGGTAGTGCTAAGCCATAAATTGAAGTAAGTAAAAAAAAATATATTATGAACGTCATTAAAGACAAGACAACCTAACCGAAAGCAAGTGACATATTAATGAAGACAACCTACTTAAACGACTTCCGATAATTTTATTATTAATTATTTTAAAACTTAATTGTAAAACTTTACAAGCAATACTTTTCAAATGTAAATTTACGAAAGAATAAAACATATCGTTTGAGTGAACAATGTTACGCGTTTTCTCTGTTTTTTATGGTCTTTACAAATCTTGGTTAATGGCGTTTTACATCATTATTTTTATTTATTTATTATTTTAATGTACCCTATGTCACTCTCACGGCCATGACGAATCTAACGACGTATCGTTTATCTAAATCGGCCCAGCCGTTTAGGCCCTACGACGGCACAAAAAAAGGTCACATACATACATACATACATACACTCACGGCAAAAACATAACACTTCCTTTGGCAGTCGTGTAAAAAAGGGTTGCACTCAGCATAATGTTGTGATGTAAAATACACCACAGCGCTGATTTTCAGTGCAGACCTTTTAAGTGACAATTACTAGCAAAAATAAATAATAACATTATAATTTAGACAATTAAAAGCAGGTAAGCAGAAACGATACATTATCTATACATACAATAAAACATTAACGAAGCTGTATAAAAAAAATTAGATAGAAGATAGGTGAATCAAAGTAAGTAGATATATTATATTGAGGACAATAGCAACATGCATCTGCGCGTATTTGAACTACATGTCCATTCCAAATTTGGGTACTGATATTGAGCCACAAATTCGGAAAGAATCAACAGCGATTTTTAACCGACTTCAAAAAAGGAGGAGGTTCTCAATTCGTCGCGTATAATTTTTTTTTTTTTTTTATGTTTGTTCACCGATTACTCGAAGGTGGCTTGTTTGTTAAAAAATCGCTGTTGCTACTAACTTTCGCGACACTACTTTCGTAGTAAAAACACAGCTTTAATGATGCACACTGAAAAACGCGCTCGCTCGCGTTGCATTCTAAACTTAATCTAACGACTGATATCAGAGATAACAACCCGAACCATCTGCTTAAAGTGTATTCCCTAGCAGGAGCTCTAGTTAATGATTTTAATCATATTGTCACATTTCGTTCTGAAGACACACAAAATTTTATCACATGAATGTATCTTCATAAATAAAACTACTTTGACATTGATTTTCGATAAACTTTCGCATTTATAATAGTATTGAGATGCGCCCCGCGGATGATGACCCCGAGATGACCCGCGTAGGTCCCGATCCCGCGGGATTATCGGGATAAAAATTAGCCAATATTTAAATCCAGATCTTCAACAATCTGCATAGTAATTTCAATCGCAATCGGTTCGGTAGTTTTTGCGTGATTGAACCACAAACATCCAAATAAACAAACAAACAAACATCTTAACTTTCGCATGTTTAATATAATAATAGTAGGACTACCTGTGTTCTGCGGTTTCACTCGCGTAAGTTCCGACCCTGCGAGATGTTCTAAAACACCATAAAGAACACACTATCTAAATTTCAAGTTTCTAGGACCAGCAGTTTGGGATCTGCGTGGATATGGTCATTCTGTCAACCAGCCAGGGTTTTGAATTTTATGTATGTAGGTAGATGTTATTTATCTATTAAAGTTCAACAAATTACCTAATTAGTTAGAAAGACTATCTAGTTAATGTAAAAAAAAAGTTTTTAGAGAAACAGAGCTGTTCAATACCAGCAGTTAGGTACCCACTTTCCTCCATTTCCGCCCCCAACCTACGAGCACTATGTTTGAAATAGTTGAAAGTTAAATTTAATGTTGATTATTATGAGTTTCCATTGTGTGAAATGGTTCAACATAATTGAACTAATTTCCAGTTACAATTGTGAATGTGGGAATGTTTGCGTTATGAAGCTATTTGCATTTGTTATGTCGTAATGTTGATTAGGTTTTTGGGATCATTTTTGTTCATAGTTCAACTTAGTTATGTACATTTTAGCGTATTATGATTTATCGCTCTCTCTCCCTCGACCGAGACCATTGTAACATGGTTGAAACCCGGTAAAGTGTAAATATGTTTACAAATCAGGTGAATTTAAAAAGTTCATAGTTTATCTTCTTGCCAGGTGCAAATTTCTTCTTTCTGCCCTCTATCGTAAGTTATTTGCGTTCGTCACTGCTAGATAAATCTTCATTTATCATACCTACTGCAAATAGATTTTGCAGTATCTTTACTGCCAGCCTCTTTTCTAAATATTAACACTCCTTTTTATTCACCGACAAGAGAAGAATAAATAGAAAACTTCCTGATAATGGTCGAGAAAAATCCCAGTTTTCCTTACATTTATGAGCACCACGTCCGCTATATGAGGTCTAGTTCAATTTTTATTATTTTTACGTATACCTACCTAATATGGGTATTCCTAAATAACCTTACAATATATATTAAATATAATTTATTATATTAATGTATTCACTGTACTGTACACAATTTAAACTGGGTTGTCCACCATTTGCGTATACAGGGGTCCCCTGTATACGCAATTGCATTCGCAGTAAAACAGGCAGACAGCACCAGTGTCTGTTTGAACCTCTGACAGCGAAAGCATTGCAAAGTTTTTGATCGACAGCGCGCGATTGATTTCGCTATGTATGTATCTACCCTGTATATATATATCTACTCTGTATGCATCTACCCTGACGTATATATATCCTGCTTGTACATAGAGCTTTACAATAAACCAAAGCCGTTTACAGAACTGTTTAACCAATTTTAAAGCACATTGTATTTATTTCTTGTTTGTTTACTTTCGCGTAAAAATAACAAATTTTGATTACATTTACTCCTTTTTTGTTTACTCAATGTAAGCATGAAAGTCTTTAATAACCGGCGTTATTAAAAATAAAATATGAATAGTAAAATAAAGCGAGCTTTTAGGTAACTCGTAAATAACAGAGATGGCAAACTGGAGATTTTTATCGGACGATTTTATTGGTACCTATTGTATTTGCGGAAGATATTTTCTTCCGCAAATCCTAAATCCTATATCCTAAATCCTAAAATTAAATAGTGTCATCTAACTTCATACTATGCAACTATACTTGTAGACATACTCCCTTACTTATAAAATATTATTTACACATGACTAAGTTATGTGACGTTTGTCACATAACTTAGTCATGTCTGTCAACTATGAAACTTCATGTGACAGAAAAAGACAAACGATGTAAAGTTATGCAACGCATTAATTAGCTGTCATAAGTAAGGGGGTTAATTAATAGATAACGCGACAACGGATGTCTATAAAATATAATATTTTATTAAACTGTAGATGAGGTTTTGACCATATCTTACCTGATGGTAATCTAAGAAGTGAAAATCTAGTTAGAAGATAGCGACAGTAAAACAAGATCCGAAGTACCGGTACACGGACGAGTCCGCTCCGACTTTGGCCAAAGATGGTAACCTATAACAGCGGTCTAAACCCTTTCTTAAGAAACCCCTATTCTTTTACTTTTACTATAGACAGGGCATACCGTGGCTATATTCTTTTAAACCCGGTCTGAATCAAATACAAAATAACTATGATAAGATTAGGATATATGTTATAGGTAGATTTTCGTTTTTCGCATCTATAACCGAGGTTGTTCGTTTGTATGTTTGCCTGTGCGCGTAAGGTTCCCATTTCGTAGGTACCTCGAAAATGGTTTAGTCGATTTAAATCTGGTTCTTAGTAAAATCATCATCATCAGCAGCCAGTACCAGTCCACTCACTACTGGACATAGATAGATACAATAGAACTAGGTGACGTGCAATTGGAGAGGCCTTCCAATTGCACGCCACCTAGTTCTATTTTCGGCTTCTCGCATCCAGTTTGTGCCTGCAGCTTAGCGGTTTGTAATTAATTGCCTATGGTTAAATTACCTACAGACACTATAACAGACACACAGACGGAACCAAAACATGTAAATATCAGTTCCAGTTGTTAACAGTTTACCAACATCGCGCGACCACGAGTTGCAAGTCTATACGCTGAGCATTCATGGAAATTATAAATAACGACGTAATACGAAAACCTAATCTGATTTCAGAAGACATTTCGTACGTACATGCTATTGTAGTTACGAATCGAGTCACGCCTTCATTTCCTAAAGCTTAATGAAAATATATTGTGGTAAAGCTCTGTCTACACTGCGGTGAAGGAAAACTTTGTGAGGAAATTGACATGCCCTAGGACTTAAGGGTTACGAGCTTAACTCAAAATCCCTGTCTGAATAATCAAACACAACTTGCATTCCGCGGTTTCGCCCGCTTAAATCTCCAAACCCGCCTTCGCCCCTACATATATACCTACATGTTCCTTTCGTCCCGATAGGCGTGGAGACTTTGGGGTCCTAGGGTCCTGTAGCCTGTGCTTTTCTACGCGATTTAGGAGCGCGTCCTGGTGATCGAAGGGCTAGTAGCTTTCTCGCTCAGAGGGTCAGTTTGGCCATACAAAGGGGAAATATTGCCAGCTTTTTGGAGACTAAGCTTCGTGCGGACCCCTTGATGTCATTTTTTGTTTATAGTGGATATTTTTAAGTAAAAAAAAACAGTTTGTGATTTGAATAGTGTAAGTAGTTATCTCTTTATAATTTACCAAAGTATCTCTTTGTATTTTAGCATAGATTGTTCATTATTTTATGACGGAAATTTCTTGTTTTTCTTCTTCTTCTAAAGGCTAAAGTGACATTTTGGTGTAGTTTCAAGATAAAATATTTTTTCATATTTAGTAAATAATAATGATATTTAAATAATATTGCACGACGTTACATACATCGTAATCTAGCCCCAAACTAAACATAACTTGTACCAAGGGTACTAGACAACGCATATACTACATATTATACTTTTTTTGTTAATACATACATTATAGCAAACAACTAGACTAGAAACAAATATTTATTTTAAACCATAAATACCTGCAGTCGGCGGGAACCGAACCCGCAGTCTTCTGCATTGCAGTCGGACCTCCGCCAAACGCACCACAGAGGTCGTCATAGTCAATTTGATAATGGTTGCCACTATTTAGTTAGTGCCTATATTTAGTTCCTATCAATGCCTAGTGGCAACGAATAGCAAATAGTTCAAATATAAAACAAATTCTGAAGCTTCACCGATATTAAAGTAAAACGTAAATATATCGGATTTTAAACGCACACAAATTTGTGTGTATTATTTGTTTCAATAACATTTGGATAGTTTCAATATTGCATATAGTGTTTATTTAGGACCACTTTCAATATATTGGACCTATGTCAATATTTTAATATAATATTTTGTGATAATTTGAAAAATATTAGTTAGATAAGGCACAATTTAAATATCCTAGTAAGCTTATTCAATCTCAGCTTAGTTAATACTATATTTAAAACTAGTTACGTCCCGTGGATTCACCCGCGTAAGTCCAGATCCAGTGGAAATATTGGGATCAAAAGTAGCGTTACTCCTCGGAAACTAAACTTTTTCTTGCTGAAAGCAATCGGTCCAGTTTTTGAAAACGGTCCAGTAGTTGCGAAACCTATTCATTATAAAAAAATAAACGAACAAATCAAAATAGTCAAAGAAAACATAATCATAACCTTTATAAGGTTTTTTTATCATTTATCTTTTCATTCCTTTTTATCACATTAGCTTAGAAGATTTTTTTTTTACGTTAATACATAGATAAATAGTATTCCTACATTGTAGAAAGACTAAGGTGATGGATCATCTGCAAAATATTTTATCCTCGGATGAAATGTCTCCCTTTCATAGTTAGGTGGAAACTTTAAAAACCAGTAACAAACATTTGACGACCCCTGTGGCGCTTTGGGCGTACGCTTGACTGCAATGAAGAAGGTTGCGGGTTCGATTCCCCGCAGGTGCATGCTCAAAAATAAATAATTTTATCTTGTTTGGGTGTCTTCTATGTAACATAATGTATGTTTTTTACAAAAATAAGTATAAAATGTAGTATATCCGTTGTCTAGTACTCATGGTACAAGCCTAGTGCTTAGTTTGAGGCTAGATTGCGCTGTGTGTGCAAAGTTTATTTATTTATGGTCAGCCTAAGTGGATGTCCCGCAAAATTCTGCGTCGCAGTCGTGGATAATCCTTACGTGCCACAGAGATTATCAATAAATAAATAAATATATATACACAAGATACACTACATATTAAACTTTTTTTTTGTAAAATACATACATATTATACATAGAAAGACACCCAGACCAGATACAAATATTTATTTTAAGTATAAATATTTGCACCCGACGGGAATCGAACCCGCAACCTTCTGCATTGCAGTCAAGCGTTCACCCGAAACGCCACAGAGGTCGTCAAAAATAATAGTAACAGAAAAGTCGTAAAATAGTAACGTTTTTTTTAAAATTGCGAATAGCCATCGCTTGACCACCGTCTTACATACCTGATGGTAAGTGTAGTACAGTCTAAGATGAAGCACGCTGACTTTAATAGCAATCAAAAGTTGCGACTAGCATTCCCGTCTTCAAAACCCTCTAACTTGTTGAAAAGAAAGAAAAACTTGTACAAAATAAAGAAGCGCCAACACTAAAATCTGCCAAATCGCCAACTACAAATAAAAATCAACTCTCAAACTCAATTAAATAGTAACTACATTTTGATTACAATAAAAAAGTATGAGAAAGACTCGATTTGTCGCCAGAAATATGAAACTATTCTGTATTTAGTTGTGAAACTGCTAGACGGTTTAGCTCTTACGTCTTTAGGATAAGTGCTTAATTGGCTTGTCGGAGTCCAGGTCAAGTTTTAGCAAACAAAGATCGATTAACTGGTTCGAATGGAAGGAAGAGACCATTAGTTTGTACAAACATTTGTTTCTTCATAATATTGGCGGACGATACTAGATCAAAGTGCTTTGAAAGTTAAGTAAAATTGGATTCTTGGAGATCGAACTTTACTTTACTTGTACTTAAATGAACTCTTTTCTACTTGAGGGACATTCTAAGTCAACGGTCTAACTCAACACTTGAAAAAAATATACGTGTTTTCAATATTTTTACAAATTTAACATTTTGAGATCCAACAATCTGAGAAATTCAATTTTATGGCCAGCAATAAATACTTAGAATACAGTTTCATTCAGATTAAAGATGGTTTTAAAACTTGAACAATAATTATTAAATTATTTATTATGCAGCTGAAAAATAATCCGCGCAACCATGATCGTTTGTCCTTGCCATGTCGTCCTTTTATCGTTCAAAAAAAAAAGTAAATTTTAAATAAAAAATACCCCGACTACTTTTAAAAACCACAGACAATTTAAAAAATCTGTTTTTTAAGTTATGATTTTCTTTTCTTTTTTGAATTATTTGACGTGTTTTTAATTAATTTATTTTTTAGCTAAACGACAACGCGACGACTTTTAAGACATCATGGTAAGTGTCTTAAAAGTAGTAATATCGCGGTAGCGTATTGTAAAATAGAATTATATTTTTTATTAAGTAATTATTTTTATAACAATATGTACGCGAATAAGACCTGGGAAAATGTGAATTAGAATTATATTTCGTTTCTCAACTTGGTCATTTTTTAAAAACACTGGAAATTCTCAGGTCGAAAGTAGGTACATTTATCTAATCATTCTAATCTATTTATTTATAAACTAGTAAACTACCTCAGTTTCACATGCGAAATTCCCAATACTGTGAGAATGTCGAAAATCAATTGCTTAGTGGTTACCTAATCTAAAGAATACACTTTAAAAATGTCATGTCTCTACTCCCAGAGATTTAGGGTCTTCGTTTAAATTATACTACTAGCTGCGTCACGCGGTTTCACTCGCGTTCCCTCGGGAATAACGGGATAAAAAGTAGCCTATGTGTTATTCTCGGTATCCAGCTACCTATATTCCAAGTTTCATCGCAATCGGTTCAGTAGTTTTTGCGTGAAAGAGTAACATACATACATACACACATACATACTTAGAAACATACAAACTTTCACGTTTATAAAATTAGTAAGATAAGATAAGGTAAAATAGTTCAATGATCAATCATTTATTCAGTCAGTCAAGCAACCAATCGAGGCATTGAATTTTAAATGTATAAATATTCAACAATACATCTAGTTATTAACGGGTGGAAAACAGTTATCTCCTTACTAATATTATAAACGCGAAAGTTTGTATGTATGTATGTATGTGTGTATGTGAGGTTGTTACTCTTTCACGCAAAAACTACTGAACCGATTGCGATGAAACTTGTAATATGTAGCTGGGGACCTGGATTAACACATAGGCTACTTTTTATCTCGATATTCCCGCGGGAACGGGACTTACGCGGGTGAAACCGCGAGCGCAGCTAGTAATTTATATGCAGTACAAACTACAAACGCGTTTCACACACCTCTTAACCTATCAAATAATGGCACAATAATAACTGCTTTTCTCCCGCAGTAATCAAATAAAACAATAGAAACGTCCAATTTTAATTTGTAGTTTGCGCCAAATACCACGAAACTTGAATTGAGCTAGTAATTAACCTAAACAAATTAGGTATTATTGTACTGCTGTACATCCTTTTAGAATGCTGCATATTTTATAAACCCTGCTTTAACTTATGATGTTAATTAGTTTTACGAAATGTACGCCTGTTTATAATTTTGACAGTTAATTTTCGGAAAATGAATGCTTAGTTTAACTAATTATTATTTTGTTCTGTAACTTGAAGTTAGTTTTTAGGTTAAATAATTATGACAACTTTTATTCTATCTGTAGCAAGCCAGAGGCCATATTTCCTAATACCGAAATTCCAAATTGTACTTGTCAATGCCTTGCCAAGCTTTGACAAGTACAATTTGGGGCTTGAAAACGTTTGAAAAGCTTGGCAAGCATGGAAATATGGCATTAAGTAGGTATGTATTTGCAAAACAGTAACCTTTTGTATTTTTTTACATGTTACAATGACCATAACCATTTACCACAAAAAAAATGAGGTAACATCTTTCATCGAGGTAAGAAAACAAATAATGATTCGCGATTAAAGACCCGGTATAAAGTATTAACCCATTAATCTATCTGTCTATCTTAAAGTTAAAGTTTTAACTGTGTGTTTCCGCAATTAGCCCTTCTATTGGGCCTTTGTGCGTGATTTTAAGCCGTGGGTTTTCTCACAATATTTTCCTTCATCGTAAGAGCGATGTTAATAGCGCACATAAATTATTCTTACAGAAAAAGACAAAGGTGCGCGGCCGGGATTTTTAACCACGACCTTCGTAATGAAAGTCGAGGTATGTACCACTAGACCAACGCCGCTCTATCTGCCTATCTATCTAGGAGTCACAAAATTCCAAGTAAAGTGTTAGTTACCAATAGTTAAGATGTTTACGAAATTTAGTTACCTTTCAATTTTGACCTGAAACTTAACCTAACCTGACTGGCACCAATTAGTAAGTTTATACCAAATTAATAGTGAATTAAAGCTTGGGAAAGGATTATATCAATTCGCATTACATTTTGGATGGTGCAAATTCATCAATATTCGTAGGCAGATATTGTATGCATGTCGATTATAAATAAATAAATAAATCTCACGGCCATCGGACACTGGATTCCGTGGTTGTGTACTTAAGTTTATAAATAGGCCTTTTCATCGCGATCTCTTAAATAGGTAACAGTGAAAATGGAAATCGATTTTTCATAGACATTATAGGTATAAAAGTTTGAGCTCGCAACGAGACGTCTTCTACTCGGGGAAATACTAGTTTTAATATGTTTTTTTTTCCTAGATTTTGGATGAAGAAAGCTTATTGGTTCTTTAACAATATTTTTCAATAACAACTATTATTCATACTTTTTCCTTATTTCGCATATTATTATGTTGTATTATATGATTACATTTATACACAAAAAATTCAATGTCCTGAATTACTGATTGACTCACCAAACTAATATAAATAAATCAACGCAGAGCACAAATTACTGATCCTAAATTGACATATTATTTGAAGAATGTTTTCTTTTCGATGTGTAGGTATCCACTAATACACGGTTTTTGGAATATGATATGATATGATATGTAATCATGTGAATTATGATATGATTCACTATGATATTAGGAATTATAATTAGAATTTAAAATTTAAAGGATTTTAAATTTGGTTGGTTTCGAACTTATTCGATAGATATTTTATCCGTAGAATGAAAAATCAGGCCTAAGTAAAATATTTTTACCATCACTGATTCTGGTGCCGGTTTGATTTGCGCCATCTTGGCGCTGTTGTCTATTGATACGCGATGGTGACCGTCCACGATACCAAAGAGAATATAATCACTACGTTTTACACGAAACTAATATTTCAGAATGTCAAAATTAGTTCCATGGACGGTCACCATCACCTTACAATAGACAACAGCGCCAAGATGGCGCAAATAAAACCGGCACAGCAATAAAATGCCTCTTTTTAAGGAAATTTATTTCCAGTGTTATATTTGATTTCAGTGTTACTCTAAAGATACCAAATAGTTAAAAAAATGTTTATTTCTTAAAAACGTTTTTCGTCCTCATGTTTTAAAGAAAATAGCTCACTTAAATGAATTGCTCATATGTGTTGTTCTACTTATTTTTTAAAATGAAGGAATGGAATCACAGTCTTTTTTTGCACCCTGTAGGTATAATCTTAGCGGCATATAATCCGATATTTACCCCATAGTGTGAATAAAGGTAGCTTCATTTGACTGTGGTTTTCTTTGAAGTTGCAGCTTCCATCCTCCATTTGCGAAGTATGGTTGAATAACGAAGGGTTATTTCATTAATTATTTGATTTTGTGTTGTTACTTAGCTAAAATTAGACTTTGTATGTCGAACTCCTTAATATTACGTAGCCCCGATCCTTATGGAAATATCTTTATAATAATCTCACATTATACAAGATGTAACGGGCATGCCCTTTTAAGCCGAAAGGGAGTTGTTCCAGACATCTAGGCGAACAACTTTTGTTCTATGACTTTTGAAAATTCGAACTTTTTTTTTGAAAATTTTGAAGTTATAGTTCACTGAAAAAACAACTGTTTTTGAAAATAAAGGTAATTGTAGTTTCGATTGTTGTCGACTAAACTAAATGAAAGGACACGATAAGTTCAATGACCTCGAACTCTGAGAAACAGCTGATTTTCAAGTAAACTTTAAACTTAAAATGTTCGAAAACTACTTCGAATTTCCAAAAGTTGTAGAACAAAAGTTGTTCGCCTAGACGTCTAGAACAACCCCCTTTGGGCTTAAAAGGGCTTACCTGTTACACCTTGTATACGTCTTTATAGACTGTGAGATGATATTGTGTCTGTTTATGTCACCTTTAGGCTGAAATTTTGAATGTACCTATTATTGAACCGTTTCACATTTAGGCTAAAAGCCTGTTAGGTCTAAAAAGGATAATTATTTTAAGAGGGTCATGTTCAACCTTAGATTACCTAGATGGTGGGTATTCTAACAACCACGTTCGAATTTTGTTTCATCTGTTTTACCTTGTGTGAGTAATCTCCCGAACAGCTTGACTTTGCAACTTGTGAAGCTCGTCCGTCAGAGACGAGTTTGAAAATCATCACTTTCAGTCGACCTTATTTTTCTAGTCTCTAATAGAGACCAGTTTTTACCATTTTTCAGAAACTTAGATCAAAAATGTTTACACAGAATTGTCAATTAATTATCAACGGAAAAAGTAAACAAAGAGGTGTCACTTTCAAAGATAATTCTTCATCTTCTTTCTTTTTCTTTTATTCTATATGAGTTTACATTTTTGATCCAGTTAATGTATATGTACTCCGGCCTTACTCTACGTTTATTAATAAGGTTATTAAAGACATTAAAAACACTATTGAAATCGCTCTTACGGTGAATCAAAACATCATGGTGAAACCAGCATGGCCTAAGGACTCGACATGGTCATCTAAGGCATAGGACATTCGCCAATCTGGAGTGGATTCCTATTCAAACTATTGGCTTTTGACTATTAGAACTGTTGTAGCTAACATGCCTAAGTTAAAGTAAATGGTAAAATACAGTAGCAAAAATTCGTCGTATGAGTCACCGACGCCGCCTGTGCCCTAATTGGTTATGTCGCTACTCCCGGATTGAGTTGTTGACCGGGCGTTGTGTTTTTTGTGGATGTATTTTTCATATTTCGTAAATTTGTTTTTATTGCTCAAGGCATATTTACTAGAAATATTTTTAAAGGAAAAATTCATCTTCAAAAATTCACTTGCGGCGAGATATGAACTCGCGTCCCTGGATGAAGCGCCGCAAGTGAATTTTTGAAGATGAATTTTTCCTTTAAAAATATTTCTAGATGTATTTTGCCTTTAAAAAACAGGTCTACTGGCAGATACTTTGGTCGGGTAAAAATATCTAATCTGCGTGATTCTTAGTTTCACACACAGTTAACAAAATTACTCTACAAAATACAAAAAACCCACCTAGAAGCTTTCTCTCGAGCTTTTGATTTAGAGAATGCAATTTAAAAGCTCGTTCTAAGTAACGCAGATAATAAACAAGCTGCAAGTTGTAACCGGAACTTTACTTTGAACCATACCGGCGGCCTGATTACGTAACAATGTTTCTAAGAAATCTTGATTGAAACAATTGAAATTTTAGTATTGACGTCATTTTTTACGTTACCAGCTGGTAGCAAACAAACAAATTGCTATTGCATTTAAAACTACCGGCTATAACTGTCAAAACACATATCCGTAATCGCAAAATCTAAAGATCTTCATTTTTTTCTTACAAACCAACAATTTCAATTGTTTCATTTCTGTTGTGTTTGTTAAATGTATAGTAATATATACCAGTTCCACTGCCAGTTCCACTATAGCCCTAAATATGCCACAATGTGAATCACATGATTATTGCAACAAAAAATAAACAAAAAAATAATAGCCCCATGAGCTTCTTGTGTCTTCTTCTCATTGGAGGTCGCGTTCCGAAGACACGATAGTTTACTTAACGTTTCTAAAAAATATGTAATGAGAATAAAAATATTTTGAATTTGAATTTGTCTACCCTGATGAAAGTGTCTGCAAAGACACTGACATGTGAGTTTCGTGTCAGTAAAACAATAACACTCGATGACGAGTTTTATTTCGATACGAAGCCGCGAAAACAGAAGAAATGATTACAATCAATTTCAATGATTTCATTCGAGATTTGTTAGCAATAGATTTACATAATTAGCTAGCGCAACTTTACTTTGAACAAAACATAAATGAAAGTTGGTAGTTCTTATCGTTAGTACGATCGTTCTTCGTCGCTTTTAGATGTCTGACATCTGTAAAATGTTCAAGTGTCTGAAATGTTCGCGCACAATTTTGAAATTGTTGTTATCTTATTTTTCAGAGACGAGCGTGAACTTATAAACTTTTACCCTTGGTTTTCTTTGTAAAACAGCACCTAAGCAGTTTTTTTTCAATACCTATTTATATTACTCATGTGCTGTTTGTACCTACACAATGACACTTCCTTCACTTCTTGTCCATTCAACGGTTGCCTGGAAGAGATCGCTTTAATAAGGTCGCATATTGTGTCACCTATGTTTAAGTTGTTTTTAATTTTTCTATGTAATTGTTATGTTTTGATTTTACAATAAAGAATTGTTCAGTCAATGACCATTATTTGTCACGTATAGCGACAATAGCGATTGTTGAGCAGTGTTGGTCTAGTGGTAGATACTCCGGCTTTCATTCCAAGGGTCGTGGTTTCGAATCCAGGCTGGCCGCGCACCAATGTCTTTTCTTTAAAAAAAGTTGTGTGCGCTAATAAAATCGCTCTTACGGTGAAGGAAAACATCGTGAGAAAACCGACATTTCCTAGATAGATAGCTAGACACAGTTTGAAGACATGGAACATTCGCCAATCCGGGGTGGGCTCCCGTGGCGTTTTACCGCCTAACAGATTTAAGAGGAGGCCCTTTTGCCCTGCAGTGGGATCAAATTAACGGGCTGAACATGTCATGTTTATGTTTTTTTAGCGACAATATATTACGTCTTATTTACAACAAAAAAAATTACTCTTGAGTTTCATCGAACTAAACGAACTATTTCGCGTACTAATTGTTATTTTTAAATTCTCCTACCTCCTATAGATACTTTTCAACTTGAATACAATAGTGTCGCGAAGAAACTCCAGTGTCATCGACTATGACTTATATATCTAACTAGACTGTTCTACTTTTTTTGGGATTATAATAATCTGGTAAATGTGGAACAAAAACCCCGTCCGCAGTTCCCAGTACGTGTGATTTAAGAGTTATTTCCACAAATCATTACACTTAATTAAGCGTTATTCAAGGGAGACAAAAGACGTCAACACTGACATCTCCTCAGTACCACCGACCCATCCATACCAGCGGACAAATACGGAACTAAAGATCTACTTACAGAAAGTGTCCAACTCGTAGTACATTTGCGCCACCGCTAGCTGTACAGTGAAGTTGGCAAGAGTTTAACGCCTTTTACCGTAAAGTAAACACGTCTCTTTCGCACCCCTGTAGCGCTCGAGGCTGCTATTTACTCCAAATCAAGGCCTCGCTCGTTCATATTCAGTTAATTTACCTTTTGTTAGCTAAATCATGACTTTCTTCAATATAGACAAATTTCTAGACAAATGGTACACAAAATGTCAAAGACCTTTGCTCCTTTATTGAGTTATATCAAAATATCTAGTCTAAACTTAGCCGATGTTGTTGTCTGTCTGCTAGTATATTTCTTCAGAATTTTGATATTATTATTATTTTATAGGAATGATACGCGTTTGAGAATCTCACCTGATGGTAAATGATGATAGGTATGTCTACGATGTAATACGCTCAGTGTATATACAAAGTGTAACGGGTAAGCCCTTTTAAGCCGAAAGGCGGTTATTCTATAGCGGTTTAGGCGAACAACTTTTGTTTTACGACTTTTTAAAATTCGATTTTTTTTATAATTTTTATGTTGTTCACTGAAAAAACAGCTGCATTTGAAAATAAAGGTAATTGAAGTTTTGATTGTAGTAGACCAAACTAAATGAAAGGACAACATAAGGTCAATGACCTCGAACTCTAAGAAACAGCTGATATTCAAGTAAACCTTACACTTAAAATTTTCGAAAAGTACCTACTTCGAATTTCCAAAAGTCGTAGAACAAAAGTTGGACACCTAGATGTCTAGAACAACCCCCGTTCGGCTTAAAAGGGCATACCCGTTACATTTTGTATAATATAAGCATGGAAGTATACCTATCGCTTCAAAATGACACCACATAAAATAAAATAGGCCGCGATGATTAAAAAGTGTGCCGCGACACGAATCTGTCCCTTCGGTTGTACTCTGATCGGGTAATTCAAAGAACCAATCACGTTTGTAATTTGTGTATGCATACTTCGTATTGAGTAAGTTTTGGCACTATTAAATGAGGTGAGATAGTATGGGGAGGCTTCTTCCATGCTTATATCCGTGCACTGAGTACGCTCATATAGAAAAATCGTAGTTATCAAGATTGTCGTTTACAATTGTTTTCTCTATTATGTCTCGGGACGTTATGGGAGCTATTGGATGCGTTTAATTTGGCTAGACTTAAAGTAGAGTCGCTTCGCTCACCCGGTAAAAAAAAAGAAAAAGTAAAGTATAATGCACTATAATGATATTATGCATAATAGGACACTAGTCCGAAACCGGGGCGCGTAACTAGTGTATAATAAACTAATGCACTGAAGCAATACGTTGCAGAAGGTAAATTTAATTAAAAGGCAAGTTTATGAAGCAAGAACCGTTTTTACTACTTTATTTAGTGACTAGCCAACTACTGCGGTTTTGCATGGAGCAACAATATAAATCTGTATAATAATTTATTAATCATGAAATATATTATTTGAAACATGTAAGTGTAATAGGCTTATTAAATAACGTGGAGTAAGGTCGTAGTAGTGAAAACATTAATTGCCCTTTTCCGTAACAAGAACTTTCAAAGTTGACAGACAGAAACAAAACGTGGTAAAATTACTACCCACCTTAACCTCCACATCTAACTATATAATATATATAAGTTTTTATAGTACATTCACTATTTGCACATACCGTGCATTTGAAACCAATTTCAGATTCAATATTTGACAGTTTTGTCAAATACCTTTAAAACTTGATTGATTGATTGATGTGTGTATGTTACTCAATCACGCAAAAATTACTAAACCAATTACGATGAAACTTGGAATATAGAGAGCTGGAAATTTGGAATAACACATTCCCAATATTCTTGTGGGATCGGGACTGGTGAAAACGAGGGGCGCAGCTAGTGATTTATAAATATTCATACAACAAAAAACTTTCGGATTAATAATGTTAGTAGAAATTTACGTTATTAATTAACAACAGGAGAATATGTTGCAAATTATTTCTAAAAGTAAATTATTATCATTAACCTAATGTACTTTTAAAGCTAAACTTCAGTTTAAGTTGCAATTATAATATGGTATTACTTAGTTTTTCATTGAAACTAGCTGGATCCTTAGATTTTGCCCGCTTTAATATCGTGTGACATCGCCAAATATCAAATTGGGTATCGTGACAAATATCACGATACCTGGTTATAGAATCTTAGATCAACTAGTCCATATAGAGACAAGTTCAGCCCCCATATTATCTATCTAGTGGACGTCTGACAACCGTGGAAAATGACGGCATTGTACAGTACATTCCTGTTTTGAGGTAATTAGCGGTAATAACCACGTTACGTCAAAGCAGCAATGTACTGCATAGGGCCTGTTATATTCCACTGTTGTCAGGCATCCACTGGATAGGTGATCTGGTAGCAGTTCTTTGCATTAGAATATTGTGAGCACTGTAGAGACTTTTTAGAGTTTTGTACCCAAAGGGTAAAAACGGAATGCTATTACTGAGTCTTCGCTGTCCGTCCATTCGTCCGTCTGTCTGTCACTAGGCTGTATCTCGAGACCCGTGATAGCTAGACAGTTGACATTTTCACAGATAAATAAATAAATCATGTGACGAACACACAGCGCCATCTAGCCCCTGGTAAGCTGCTAAGCTTGTGTTACGGTGACTAGACAACGAATATACTACTTATATTTATTTTTCTTTTGTAAATACATACATATTATACATAGAAGCCCAGACTAGATACAAATATTTATTTTTAAGTATAAATATTTGCACCCAGCGGGAATCGAACCCGCAACCTTCTGCATTGCAGCCAAACGTTCGCCCGACGCGCCACAGAGGTCGTCAAATGATGATGATGATGTGTTACTGTTGCCGCTATAACAATAGTAGTGGGTAAATAGGTAAGCTGGCTCAATATCTATTCAATCTATTCAAACTGCATCATACCGATGGATCCATCATTCAGTTCGATCTATTCAAATATTCTGCCTCATATCGAATAGATCATCTATTCAACCCATTGTTTACTCTATTCAATCTATTCACCTATTCGATAGAACCATCATTCAGCTCGCTCAAAACAGTTGGGATAAACATAATAGAGTTGGTTACGCAGTGATGTACCGTCAGACTATTAAGCGCGGATATTGATTTTAATTTAAAAAAAATATCTGCACCTAAGCACATCGCAACCTTGCATGCAGTCGGTTTTCCCTAATATATATTCATTGATATATTATCAACGTTCTTTAAAAATTGTCTACATGTAAGATACCTAAAAAGCTAAGTTTTACAATAGTGCGGTGAATAGAAATCACGATATTTTTTATGAATGATAACTACCTATCGCTGAGAAGTTATCTATTCAAAGCTGTAAGAGAGTCTGTTCAGATAGAAATCTAGCTACATACAAGACTAAACTGATAGATTTTACCATCAATCAGCTCAATCTTTTTCAAGCAGTTAGTTAGTTGTTCTAACTTGATTTATTCAAACCGTTTTTTCGTTTTCTCAGATGAAGTATGAAGTTTAAATGATCAGATCATGAGCATTCATTCTAAAAATAGTAGCTAATTAAAAGATACTCGCACTGCATGATGCCTTAGGTAAGTCGCGTCGATAACGATACGATAAAAAATGTAACATGATAACTTAGTAGCTATGACGCTCCATTCGATTGTTTAAGCACGACAGCTGCCTCAAACAACTCTGCTTGTTTGGAACGGTAATTTCAAGTGCACAGACAGTACAGTCAGAGTATTCAGCCTAAATATTGTTTGTAATAAAAATGTACGTATCAAGGTTGATTACAAAGTTATATGCAGATATGGTACCTAAAAACTAAGTTTAGAAAATGGTAAAGTGAATAGAATTCAAGTTATTTTTATGAATTGTAACTACCTATTACAATGAAGTTATCCTAAATATATAATAACAGTGTTTTGTGAGCATCTAATCATCGAATAAAACAAATAGTGAATGCTTATAAATTTATTCAATAATCTAGTACATTATTCTCAATTTTCGTTATAAGCTCTCTAATGTGTACATAAACATCATCAATATAACTATTTTTAATAATATGTTGCACACAAACATCAGCTTTACACTGACACATGCCTGTAATTTTTTTCGAACTAACATCACTATTTGTAAGATCATACATCTCGATTTTAATTAATTTTATACCGTCAGTGATTGGTCTCTTAATACACGAATAAAATATTTCATCATCATTGTTTCTTTTGCGACTCGTACTCCCAAGATTTTTATCCATCGAAATAAAATTGAATAGTGATTCTTCGCCGTCCTGTAAAAATTAAAAAGGAATTGTTAATATTACATATCAATCCTAATAAAATATATTTATTTTTTATTTCATACTTACAGCCATTAAGCAATCGTTGTTACTTTCTTAATGGTTTCGGAGTGATTATCATTTTGAAAGTATTTACACCACGAATTTATAGACAAATTTTTTGAACGTTATAAGGTTCAATATCGAAAATATACTTCATTTTTACAAATCAATGAGTGATTTGTTGACACAACGGAAAAAACATAACACTTCCTTTGGCAGTCGTGTAAAAAACTAGCAATGATTTAAGTGTTCGTTACTATACCTCCTTGCCAAAATAGGGCATCCGACGCATTCTTCAGGATCTATGTATGGATTTTAACATAGTCAGCTATTATGCACATGCAATTATCATGTCACCACACAACACACACAATGAAATTTGTTTGAATAAAAACCAGAAGAAATTCGGATGAAGTTATCACTTGCAATAAACAAAGCATTGAGAATACATCAAGAAATAAAATCAGGAGAAATACACTTCAAGTAAAATGTAAGTACCTACCTATAGTTTAAAAACTGCCAAAATTTTCATATGTGTCTTGGCTACTTAATTTTTATTATATTTACGTCGCAATCTATGCCCGTCCTAAGCGAGGAATTATTCCCAGAAGTCGATGGAACTAGCCGTGAGCCGATGTTATTAAAGCGCATCAGCCACTATGCTGGTAGAGGTGAAGGGAAAAAAGAAACCAAAATGTAAGTTCTATATTTCATCATTAAGTAATAAATTCATTACTCATTCACTCTAACTCGTCCATCTATTTAATTTTTTTACTTATTGAAGAAGTTTTAATATTCACAGATTACCATCACAGACTTCAGAAGATGAAGCAACAGCGGTGTCTCCTCCACCGTTGAAAAAAACTAAGGCTCACTCGAAAAAGAAGCAGACGTCATTCATCAAATCCATTCCACCTCCGGCTCATCTGACAGCAAAAGAACTCTTCGGTGAAGACAGCGAAGAGGAGAAAGTCGAATCTCCATTGAATGGAGGTAAGGTGCCACCGATTCAATCAATTTTTGTGAATAAATTGGCAACAGGAATATCGAAGCAGGCTTTGCCGGAGAAAAGTGGTACACATTATATAGAACTAAAAGTGTACCGAACCTCGGACATCCAGAGCGTTCTTCCGATTAATAGGTGGCGACAAGCTATCGTCACTTTAAAATCTAAGACCGATACCGATACAGAGTTGTGGCAGCATCTGTCTAATGTTGTGTTAGCCGCAAGAAAAGAGTTTCGCGGTGTCCCAAACACGTTTTCATCATATTTAGTATGCAGGTGTAGTATGATTATAATGGTCACACTACATTACTGCTCTTACTACAGGTCTGTATTGGTATAATGTACTAATACATATAAGTTTAACAATGTAAAATTATAATCGTATTAATAAAGAAATCTATTTCAATTTAATCCTTCTATTTTTTACAGTTACCCTCATCGATTCGACTCGAGAACCTATCAGTAATAATGAAATTGTTAAATGTGATAAATGCGATATACAAGTAAAGAGAAATCGATATCAATATCATTTGAAAACCGAATTACATAAATTGAATTCTTTGATTGCAACTGAATTTAACAATATTTATATAATTAATACAGCATTTAAAAATCGAGTAATTAGTTATCGTATGAAAGTTGACAATAAGATTTATTCAATACCAGAAGATTTTTTACATGATTGTGAAACCGATATTTATAGACTCATAGAAATGAATTTACAGAAACACAAATGTCTTAAGATACAATTTGAATTATTCGCATTTTATTTGTTACCCAAATCTGGTGAAAAGCAATTGAAATCATAATACGAAATATGAAGTTATACATGATATTAATGAATTGAAAGAGATATTCAAAATGAAAACTATCGATACAATGAAAAGAAAACTTGGTGAATTTGAACATTCTGAGTCCGGTTGGACATTCTTATCACTCAGTCACTTAGAAATCAATGTAAATCAATATTGTCCATTGCGAGGAGGTACGTATACAAGATGTAACAGGTAAGCCCTTTTAATCCGAAAAGGGGTTGTTCTAGACGTCTAGGCGAACACCTTTTGTTCTACGACTTTTGAAAATTCGAAAAAAAAAAATTTGAGATTATGTTTCACTGGAAAAACAGCTGTTTTTAAAAATAAAGGTAATTGAAGGTTTGATTGTAGTAGACCAAACTAAATGAAAGAACAACATAAGGTCAATGACCTCGAACTCTAAGAAACAGCTGATTTTCAAGTAAACTATACACTAAAATTTTTCGAAAAGTACTTCGAATTTTCAAAAGTCGTAGAACAAAAGTTGTTCGCCTAAACGTCTAGAACAACCCCCTTTCGGATTAAAAGGGCTTACCCGTTACATCTTGTATAAAACTACCTCCTCGCGTGGGTAATACTAAAAGCTGTATTAATGTTAAAAATAATGATGAGTTTTGTTTCCTTTGGAGCATCCTAGCTGGACTTTATCCATGTAATATAAATTCAGATAGGTGTAGCTCTTATCCACATTTTTCGAATTTATTTAATGTAAAAGGAATGAAATTTCCTCCGTCATTTCAAGATATAAAGATCTTTGAAAAGAATAACTCAAATATAAGCATTAATGTGTTTGGTTTAGACAATAAGTATAAATATGTAACTGGGCCCCTGTATACCACTGATGAAAAAAAGAATTAATCATTTTAATTTACTATTTATTGAAAACAATGGAAAAGGTCACTACTGTTTAATAAAAAATCTGGTGAAATTAGTTCGAAGGCAAATAACAAAATACAATGGCAATATTTATCTGTGTGAATCATGCTTGCAATGTTTTAGCAGTAAAGAAAAATACAAAAAGCATTACCGTTCCAAAGTTTTACAAGTATTACCAAAACCTGATACTTATTTAATGTTTAAACATTTTGAAAGGCAACAAAAGGTTCCTTCTGTTTCCGTGCGGTACCGGCCGTTACACGATACGATTAAATTATATTGTATAGTTTTTTCTATTGTTCAAAAGTATTAAAAGTGTCTTTCAAGATGGGTAGAAAGCGAAAGTATAAGGATAGGGATAATATGAGTACCTAATGAAGAAATTAACTCGTGAACTTAGGAAACGACGTCGCAGATCATATTCTTCTAGTGATATTAGTTCTAGATGTGGTAAGTGATAGTAAATAAAATTTTTAATACCTATTTGTGCGTGATATTTTATGAATCGTATCAGTTATTAAAGAATAACCAATGATACAAGTAATTAATTGAGATTTGGTGTTCCTACCCTCATTTTTATTTTAACAGTTACTTATTTGTTTGTTTATATGATTTAGTGTAATTAAGTAACTAGGTATAGCTAAGGCACAACAGGAGCTACTACATACCTAATTAATTTAATTACATATGGCAATGAGGTTAAAGTTGGTTTATAAAATAATAAATGTGATGCGAACAGTACGATTCACTGTTACCTTCACTCTTTTAACAATGTCGCTGGTAGTGTACACTGTTCGATACTATATATGACAATTGTTTTCTATATGTCCGCGTATTACGTAGACACTATTCTAATAATATACGTGATACCTAGAGTGATCACGCTGGTGATGCGAACAATACGTTCTGGAATTGTTACCTTCACATTCCTCATTAATAATATCTAGGTACTCGAAGTACTTACAGATTTTATGCACATAGTGAAACTATGTTCTTACTGTCGATCTCACAGTTTTTTTCTTTCTTTTAAATGTTGCGAATGATTCTAGGGATCATTTCCTTCATTATTTCGACAGTATTTGTATGGCCCCTTCTTTCAGACTCTAAAGTCGAAGAATATAATCGTTATTACGAATATTCAGATATAGAAAGTGACAAAAATTGTGAAAATGAACCACCAAACACCCAAGCTCGAAATACACAGCAACCCGAGGCGACTACAGATGATTTAATCGCTCAACCATCGACATCTTCTACAACTGTCATAATTTGTAATAATGATGAGCAAGTACAAAAAGAGACTGAACCCTTAGATGAAGAAATACTTACACTTCTTGAAGATGCTCCCAAAGATACAACTCCTGTAGGTAAAGATATACATGCCGATATAGCAACAAGGTTGCAAGACATTCTTCAGAATGGGTTAAAAAAAGAGGACAAAAGTAAAATTTTAGAAGAATACCCGATACCCGGTAATTGTGAATTATTTAAAGCGCCCATTTTAAATGCAGAAGTTAAGGCTGCAGTATCTGACCTTCTCCAGAAGAAAGACGCCTCTCTAATGGCAGGACAAGGTCAAATTGGCGTAACCTTGTCAGCTCTCGCCAGTGCAATGAATATCTTGGTAACTGAGAAATCAACCGACAACCAGATGGTGCTCAGACATATTATTAGCAATGCTTGTCGGTTACTGTGTGACTCACACAACATAGACACGAGACTCAGGCGAAATTTTCTTGTTTCTACTTTGAACAGCAAGTTAAAAGATACCTTAAAAGAATCTAAACGTGACAAACATTTATTCGGTGAGTCACTGTCTGAGAAGTTAAAAGCTAACAAAGCTATTTCACAAACAAGCCAGTATTTGAAACCAAATATTAACAAACCAAGACTCAGTACCAATAGACCTACAAATACTACTACGACTAATTTAAACTGGAAGAACCCGCAGCCGAATTATCAGAATTCGAACCGGAAACTATCATCGACAGTGCATCGGACTGCGGGCTCATCATCGACTGCACATCGGAACGAAACGTCGACGCGCAAACCAACAGCATCGCGTGCCAATCGCCCTCGTGCCCAATACAGGAACCAGAAGAAGTACTAGATACTCAGGTATTTATGTCAACAGCAGGCCGACTAAAATACTACTTACATGTTTGGCAAAAACTTACTTCTGATCCACTAATTCTTTCTTGGATACAAGGTTATGAAATTCCTTTCACTTCAATACCTGTTCAGAATGTTTACCCTCAAAATAAGATAAAAAATAAAAAAGACTTAATTACATTTCAAATTGAAATTAATAAGTTATTGCTTAAGGGAGCAATCTCACCGTGTGAAAGGGTTGATGGAGATTTTTTATCTAGCATCTTTTTTGTAGACAAACCTAATGGAGAAAAAAGGTTTATTCTTAATTTAAAACAACTAAATAAATTCATTACTCTTCCACACTTTAAAATAGAGGATCTAAGAACTGCCTTAAAATGAGTTACACCTAATTGTTATTTAGCTACTGTTGATTTAAAAGATGCTTATTTTTTATTACCGGTTCATAAAGACTATCGCAAATACTTACGGTTTGAATTTCAACAAAAATATTACGAATTCAATTGCCTACCGTTTGGGTTGAATGTTTGCCCTCTCGTTTTCACAAAAATCATGAAACCAGTCATAGAACACCTACGTTTACATAGTTGGTTATCTACAATCTATCTTGATGATATTTTGTGTATAGGAAATTCGTATAAAGAATGCAAAAATAATGTAAACATGACTATACGTCTGTTAAGAAACTTAGGCTTTATAATAAATTTTGACAAAAGTTCTATTTCACCTAAGAGACATTGTAAATTTTTGGGATTCATTCTCGATATGCAAAATTTTTGTGGGAAACCTCCTCAAGAAAAAAGAAAAAAATAAACAATTATGTAAAATTAGAGATTTTGCAAAATTTATAGGTTTATTCATATCCATCTGTCCAGGTATTGAATATGGCTGGGTACATACAAAAATTCTTGAGAGAGAAAAATTCTTAAGTCTTGAGAACGACAATTTAAATTATGAAAAAGTAATTCGAATAAATCACGACTTAATCAACGATGATTTGAATTGGTGGTATAAAACTATAGACGACTCGTCATGTCTCATTCGTTCCTCACATTATGACCTTGAAATCTATTCAGATTCGTCCCTAACTGGCTGGGGAGGTTTTTGTAAAAACAAAAAGGTCAATGGTTTTTGGACTGATTTAGAGAAAACATACCACATTAATTTATTAGAATTATTGGCAGTATTTTTTGTACTAAAAATTTTTGCTAAAGATATTTACAATAAACAAATTTTGCTTCGAGTAGACAACACAACTGCAATAGCGTGCATTAATCGTATGGGTTCAGTTCAATTTTCTCATTTAAATAAAATTGCTCGCGATATTTGGGAGTTCTGTGAAGAAAGAAAATTGTTTTTATATGCGTCATATATAAGATCATCTGATAATTGTGTAGCGGATTTCGAGTCTCGAAAGACTCAGATTGAAACTGAATGGGAACTGGCCAATTATGCTTTTATAGAAATTACCTCGAATTTCGGCAATCCTGAAATAGATTTGTTTGCCAGTAGATCAAATACAAAATGTGAAAAGTACATATCTTGGAGAGCTGATCCATATGCACTTTGTAATGATGCTTTTACAATGAATTGGAGTCAATATTTTTTCTATGTTTTTCCTCCTTTTTCAATTATCTTAAAGACTTTGAATAAAATTATCACTGAGAAAGCTGTAGGTATAGTGGTTGTGCCAAACTGGGCTACACAACCTTGGTATCCACTCTATAAAAGGTTGGCAGTATTAAAAATAATTTATTTTGGGCCGTGTAGTGATTTGTTGTTTTGCGGTGATTCCAGGTTACAGCAGTCTTTACAAAAATCTTACCCTGGCTGCAGCAATATTATCAGGGCAGCACTCCTGATTAGATGTGTACCACCTTCAGCCATAGACATCATGATAAATTCATTAGCTCCTAATACACAAAAACAATATGATTGTTACTTTAAAAAGTGGTTTGATTTTTGTAAAAATCATAATCTTAACTATTTAGCTGCGTCAGTTCCAAATATTCTCTATTTCTTAATAAAATTGTTTGATTCTGGCTTTAAATATGGGAACCTAAATTGCTGTAAGTCCGCTTTATCGTGTATTTTAGGTCACACTATTATGAATGATGATCGAATTGCCAGATTTATGAAGGGTGTATTTAGATCCCGTCCACCTCAACCTAAATATGATTTTACTTGAAACGTGGACATTGTTTTGGATTATTTATCGAAATTATATCCAAATGAAGATTTAAGTCTAGAATTGATATCTAAAAAAATGATTACATTACTAGCCCTAATCATAGCGCACAGGGTTCAAACCCTGTCGAAAATTGATATAAAAAATTTAATAGTTGATCCTAATTGTATTTCAATCAAAATTGCGGAACTAATAAAAACTTCAAGGCCAAATTCATTTCAGCCATTGTTAAAACTACCTTATTATAAGGACAACCCTAGTATATGTCCGGCAAGTACCTTGTTATGTTACATTAACAAGACTGATTCTATAAGATTGAATGAAAATAATCTATTTCTTAGTTATAGAAAACCGTATGCAAAAGTCACAAGTCAGACTCTAAGTCATTGGATAAAAGATGTACTCCACAAGAGCGGCATCGATATAAATGTTTATAGTTCGCATAGTACACGTCATGCTTCAACATCTAAAGCAAAAGTTAGTGGAGTTAACATGGACATCATCAGAAAAACCGCAGGGTGGAGTACATCTTCAACTATATTTGCAAAATTCTACAATCGAGATGTAGTATCTCAGCAAGACAGCTGTTTTGCTCGTTCAGTTTTGCAATCACGTTGGCAATAATATTTAGATAATATTTATTTAGATACCATAAGTATTTTTTGTTACTATGATTGTATTTGGTATATATTTTACGAAATATATTCTGCAAAATACATTGTTTTGATTATGTGCGTTAATGTTTTATTTTTTAGGACGCAAAAGACAAGGTGTTAAATAAATTGGCAACATATTATGCAGAACGCAGATTTTTGTAAAACTTTAAACATCTACAAGTATATATAACAGTATATTAATTACGAGAAATGAGCAGCGTTAGCATAATTTATGATAAAACGAACTTACCTGTTCGTGAAGTTCTATCATAATTATGCGAGCTGCTCATTTCGAAGTAATTAATATTAGTAACCCTCCCAGAGCCCTCCCAAGACGAAAAATCTGGTTTGCATGATAATATGCTGTCATAACAGATCTGAGTGAATTGATACCAGTAACTTTAAACTTAATGAAGAGAAAATGGCGCACAGGCGCAGGGTTGGGTTCCGGAGGAGTGGGGGCAACTAATAGTTTTATTTTTCAGTTTTTTTTTAAATGCTTTGAAATATCCGTGATAATGGTCGAGAAATACGAAACAGTACTACAAGTATATATAACAGTATATTAATTACTTCGAAATGAGCAGCTCGCATAATTATGATAGAACTTCACGAACAGGTAAGTTCGTTTTATCATAAAATATTTAATGGAAGATGTGAAATATATTAATGACTTGATTAAGTCTAATAAACCGATGATACAATTAACCGAAAAACAGCAAAGTGAGTACGATTTATGTGTTTATTGTCATATTTGTAAACATTTTTTGTTTGGTGATAAAGTTCGTGACCATGATCATATTACCGGCGAGTACAGAGGTGCCGCACATTCATATTGCAACCTCAATTTTAAAGTATGCTCGTTTATACCGGTTGTCTTTCATAATTTATCGGGCTATGATTTACATTTATTCATAATGGAGTTAACGAAACATGATGGTTCAATTAATGTCATACCAAAGACTAAGGAAAAGTACATAGGTAACGATTACAAAGTCATTTAATATAATTCAGAATAAATCCTCTATACAAGTGAAATTTATTGATTCGTTTCAATTCTTAAGTGCAAGTTTAGATAAGTTAAGTAAAAGTTTAAATGATGATGATTTCATACATACTTCAAAATTTTTTACTACTCCCATTGAATTTGAATTAATGAGAAAAAAAGGAATATATCCTTATGACTACATGAATAGTTTTTCGAAATATGGTGACAAATGTTTACCACCTAAACGATTATTTTATAACAGTTTATCAAAACAACATATTTCCAATAGTGAATATACACATGCACAAAATGTTTGGGATCAATTTGATATTACTGACATGGGTGAATACACCGATTTATATTTAAAATGCGATATTTTATTATTAACCGATATATTTGAAAACTTTAGAACCATGAGTTTGCATTACTATAAGTTAGATCCAGCTTATTATGTTACCGCACCCGGCTTTAGCTGGGATGCGATGCTCCTTTATACTGATGTTCGATTAGAATTAGTTACTGATTTTGAAATTTATCAAATGTTAGAAAAAGGTATTCGAGGTGGTTTGGCACAATGTTCGCTGAGACATGCTCAAGCTAATAATAAATACTTACCAAATTTTGATTATTCGAAGCCATCGAGTTTTTTAATATATCTTGATTGTAACAACTTGTATGGATTTGCTATGATGAAAAAAATGCCAATATCTGATTTCAAGTTTTTATCACCAGAACAAATCAGTAATTTGAATATTGAAACTATTTCGGATGATAGTGAATACGGGTACATTTTGGAAGTTGATTTAGAATATCCTCATAACCTACATGATGCTCATTGTGACTTGCCTTTTGTTGTTGAGAAACTTATTCCACCAGGCAGTAAATCAGTAAAACTAGTGGCAAATCTATATAATAAATACTGTTATGTAATTCATTACACTCATTTAAAAGAATGCCTAAAACAAGGACTCGTATTAAAAAAATTTTATCGTGTAATAACCTTTAGACAAGAAAGTTTTCTAAAGAAATATATAGATTTCAATACAAGTTTGCGTCAGGCCTCAAAATCTGATTTTGAAAAAGAATTTTTTAAGTTATTGAATAATTCAATCTTTGGTAAAACTATAGAGAATAAGCGAAAACAAGTAAATGTGAAACTAGTATCTGAATGGGAGGACAATAATAATGTGACAAATAAACGCGTCGGTGCTCGAAAACTAATTGCTAAACCCAATTTGAAATCAGTATCAATATTTTCCGAAAATTTCCTAGCTATTCAGTTAAGTCTAGAAAAAATAACTTTGGATAAACCGATCTATGTGGGATTCACGGTATTAGAGTATGCGAAAACACATATGTATCAATTTCATTATAATTTTATCAAACAAAAGTATGGAGATAATGCTAAACTTTGTTATACTGATACCGACAGTCTCTTATATTTAATTTATACGGATGATGTGTATGAAGATATTAAACATGAGATTGAAGTGTTTGATACCAGTAATTTTGATAACAACAATCCCTATGGCATCCCTAGAGTAAATAACAACATACCTGGCTTGTTCAAAGATGAAATGGGTGGTGAATTAATAACCGAGTTTGTAGGATTAAGAGCTAAGCTTTATTGTATTAAGAGTACTAATGAGGAGATCAAAAAGGCTAAAGGTGTATCGAAGTCTGTAACAAAATCTTTAAATTTTGAACATTATTCAAATTGTTTATTAAAGGATAAAGGTTTAAAATGTAAGATGAATACTATTAAGTCATTAAAACATACCTATATTCACAAGAAGTGAATAAGTTAGTATTGAATCGAAATGATGATAAACGTCAAATACTACAGAATCAAGTTGAAACTGTAGCTTGGGGGCACTATGCATACATCTAATTGTAATAAAATATGTATTTTATAGTTAGGTTCTGTAAAGATATTTCTAATAAAATGTACAAGCTTTGTAATTTTTTGTTTCAATTATTTACCTAAAATTACTCAATAGAGATCATCTTATATAAATGGTAGTCAACTAGCAATAAATACTCATTTGATAATAATGAGACTTAAGAAACAACCGCTACGCTTGGACGTTAGTCCTATTGACATTGAATTGAAATCACAGTATACAAAACATAGTGCTTTGCTACCTAATAGCATTCGTTGTTTGATTTGTGGACCATCTAATTGCGGCAAAACAAATGTAATTATTACTTTATTGTTACATAAAAATGGTTTTAAATATAAGAATTTATATTTATACACAAAAACCCCGTTTCAAAGTAAATATTGTTTTCTTAAAGAAGTGCTATTAACCGTTTCCGAAATCAAATACTATGTATTGAGTGATGATAGTGAAGTTATACATCCGAATGAGGCATTACCAAACACAGTTATAATATTCGATGATGTGGTTTGTGAAAATCAGGTCAACATCCGTAATTATTTTGCCATGGGAAGACACAGTCAAATCGATTGCTTTTATCTAACGCAAACATATTCAAAGGTGCCGAAACAGTTGATACGAGATAACGCAAATTCAGCTTTACTGGGTGGGTCAAGTTTGGTTGCCGACTTCAGATAACATAACAGATAAGTCGGTGACACTGTATGTTAGGTGAGGTTATTTTGTACTTACCTACTCTTCGAAGTTGGTTTCTAATTTTTGATATTTTGGAATCTCACCTGATAAGGGTTGCCGAGTTTGTGAGGTAACGAGTCTTTATCCTTCATTTTTACGTTTTAGTTGGACATTGTTACGGCAGGCGCCCCGCGCCATAGTTACTTAGTGCCCCCAGTAGTCGATCCAATACCACCACATCACCATAGCCGAAGTTGGTTTTAATCCGCAGATCTACCTGCGTTTTATAGTGCAGAGAAAGATAATTGATGTCCACATCATAGTTTGCGAGTAAATTATTGTAAACGTGTTGGATTCGATTCCACACCTTCCAATGGCCCAGGGCTCTGGATACTGGACGTATATCACTAATTGTAATAATAATGACATTAACACACACAAAGATTCATATTTAAAGCCATACATCGCCTAAACCGAATTCGTTCTATTGTCATAATCAGAGTCATAATTATTAAATACGTAATAAGTCTTGAAAATACTGACGCCTTCAAGCGTAACGGCGCTAAATTTGTCAGAAAAACTCTCCAGGCTTGTAAACGCTACCACTGGGGCAGTGATGACTATTTTAAATGTTTACTTGTAAAATACACTTCATCTTTTGGCCATCCTGTTGGAACCTGTAAAATGGGTCCAGAATGGGACAAAACAGCTGTCGTTGATCCACGATTGAAAGTTTACGGTATTAAACATTTGAGAGTTGTTGTTCTATAATGCCAGTCAGCGTGCGAGGTAATACAAATGCACCAGCAACTATGATTGGTGAAAAAGCTGCAGGTATGATAAAAGAAGATTGGCATAGTTATGATTAATGTTTATGTTATGTACCTACTTTTGTGTCATTATATGTTAAGCACTAATGTGATAATGAGCACTGTTTGTGAATAAAACGATCTTATTAATTTAGTCTAAAAGATTTTTAGCAAATCGTGAAACCATTAAATTTGACCTCATGTTACTGATAGAAAGCAAGGATGAGGTCGACGTTGTATCATGCTTGCCTAGAGAAACACACCTATACGAAATTACTAAATATACTGCAAAGACATCTACTTAAATGAAAGAGTAACTTGAAAGAGTAACAAAGTCACTTATAAAATGTGTAACGGGTATGCCCTTTGAAGCCGAAAGGGGGTTGTTCCAAACATCTAGGCGTACAACTTTTGTTTTACGACTTTTGGAAATTCGAACATATTTTTGAAAAAAATTCACTGAAAAAAACAGCTGCTTTTGAAAGTAAAGGTAATTGAAGTTTTGATTGTAGTAGACCAAACTAAATAACAACATAAGGTCAATGACCTCAAACTCTGAGAAACAGCTGATTTTCAAGTAAACTTTACACTTAAAATTTTCGAAAGTAGGTACCTCGAATTTCTAAAAGTCGTTGAACAAAAGTTATTCGCTTAGTCGTCTAGAACAACCCTCTTTCGGCTTAACAGAGCATACCCGTTACACCTTGTATACATGCATACATACATACATACAAACTTTCGCGTTTAGAACATTAATAAAAAAAAATATTATTTATTTATTCATTAAAGATTAATATGTACAGCAATTCACAGCGGATTATGCACTAAGCAAAGCTTGTATCGCAGAATCCAGTAAAAGTTACTGAGGAGAATTAACAGGAGTGTCTCGGATATGAATAATTTGTTGACTAATGAAACTGATTAGCTATTAGGTACTGATAGATAACTAAGGAAAACTAAATTTAATAAACAAAAATAAAAATGCACAAATTGTAAACACTGGCGAAAACCGAAATTGACCATGATGTGAATTTAGATGTTGAGCAGAGACCAGAAAAGCCTCGTCATCCCAGATTCTTAAGAACCTGGGTACGAGGAGGCTCGCCCATCATCATACATTAGTAAGATGTATGTATTTAAAAAAAATATAATATATAGTATATCAGTTCTCTGTTGTAGAAGCCTAGTGCTTAGTTTGGGGCTTCATTTATTCAATATTCATTTATTTTTTATATTTAATTACGATATAGTCTTGTCTTGTCCTGTCTTGTCTAGATTATGTTTCCTGTATTGAATATCTCGTTATTCGGTCTCTATAATATCTACTCATCAAGACGATTTTAATTAGCTCAAACACAATTTGAAATACAAGGTTAAAATATTAGTTCCTATGGTCAGCTTCAGGCTTCATCACCAAACCATGAATATGAGCAATTTCAGTGTCTACTATTCAAAACGATTTTAACAAACCAATATACAGCAAGTTATCTTACTTAAAATGAGATCCTGTTGATTTCTTCCATTTCCATCGTCAGATTAGTTCTATGATAGCATATTTTTGTCACAAAAGTTAAGCTTCTTTATTTGATACCCTACTCGGGCACATTTAAAAACATTCGGTTTTTATTTTTGACTTTCACCACAAATATCTTGAATAGCTGATCCAATTTCAATCAAACATAGCAAGCATATCGTAAATTGTCACAATAGTTATGCTTTATCATCTGATACTCTACTCGGCGATATTATGCATTCTGTTTTACACCCCCACTTTTACCCCCCATAACTTTAAACGGCTCAACCGATTTTCTTTAAACATAACTTAAAAAACGCTCGATTAGGTCACCATTCAAACAAAAAATCTACGCAACGAAAGCTTTATTCCGTCAGGAGCCAAAGACAGACAGACAGACACGTCACACTTATAACACCCCTTTTTTCCGTCAGGGGTAACAATGTACAAAAGTGATTTAATGTAATAAGCATGATAGGTGAACACATAAACGCTCCATGGTTCGTGCCAAACTCCACTCTTCACAAAGATCTAAATATGCCCTCAGTTCTCCAGGAAATCATTCATATTAGATAGAGAAACCTGATTTCGATGCATCCCAATCAACTGGCACGTATTCTTTCTTATAAACCCTAGTATGACAAACCAAAAACTAAAACGTAGAATGCCACAAACACAGTAAATACTGGTTATGTTAAGAATATGCGGCTTGTTAACATAGAATTAGGACCGCCCCCGATTTCCTGAAAAAAATAAAATGAACTAATCCAAAATATTGCTGAATGTCGCCAAGTGACAGATTGCAGTAGAGAAAGGAGTTAAAAAAAACGCATTATTATTATTATTTTTAATTCCTTTTTCTGTGATGTGATGAATCATTATTTTAAATTTTATACGGTAAAGATGCCGTGATATTTGATCATTTGTATGCGTGTGAAACTGAGTGATTCAGCCAGTATCTATACTAATATTGTAAATCAGAAGAGTTTGATTATTTGTTTGAACGCGCTTATATCAGGAACTGGACTATCAAACACAAAAAAAAATCTTTTTGTGTTTGATAGTCCATTTATCGAGGAAGAATATAGGCTACTTTTGATTATTGTTTTGGTTAAACCGATTTGAATGAAATTTGGTACAGGGATAGTTTAGTGGTTGAAATAAGATATAGGGTGCTTTGAATAATCATACGGGTTAAGCAACGCTTGGTATGACATAGGTGATGCGTCACATACGTTACGCGATAGGAATTTATGTGTGTAAAACCACGGGGTACAGCTATAATATTATAAAGAATAATAAGAAATTTAAACAGAAATTTAAAAAAACCGCCCCAGATTATCTATCCAGTGGACGTCAGACAACAGTGGAAAATAACAGGCACTATGCAGTACATTGCTGTTTTGACGTAACGTGGTTATTATCGGTGATTACCTCAAAGCAGAAATGTACTGCATAGTGCCTGTTATTTTCCACTGTTTCAGACGTCAAATGGATAGATAATATGGAACCAGGTCAATTTCTTTTGCACGTGCATCAGCCTTTTTTATGAACTACTTAAATTATCTATAAGTAGCTAACTAGATAATAAGGAACTAAAGAAAACATTTTATATTCCTAATAAAGGTACATAATTTAAATGTTAATTAATTATTCGGCCAGCGTATTGCACAATTCCGAAACAATCTAAAACCTTCTGAATATAAACTAAACTGTAAATAGTTTTTTTACGGTTCTTTAGGTAAGAAATTCTTAAAGGTAAGGAGTTTCGCCGTGTACCATTTCTGTGTCTAGACGCCTTTGCTAAACAAGTAGTGGGTGATGTAGGTTAATATTTGTTTGTTTAATTTAGTAAAATTTCTCTATAAGCACCTATTAATTAAGTAAAGGCTTATAATTCTTGATCCACTACAAACATACATTTTTATACGGAACCATATTTAAGGCATAGTTCATACACACTTGACTTGTTTTAGTACTGTTGGTTTACCTTTCTTTAATAATACCGGTTTTGTATGAAATACTAATCACTAAATTAAAACTAAATAGAACTAACGAATATCCTACTTTAGTTTTAACCACGCGTATCTTAAAATGAGTCGCGTTCAAATTTGGGCTCCGCCTAATATTGCTTCGATTTGTGCGGAAAGTCGTGCGCATCTAACGCAATGTTCCCATATAGGGTATTTATATCTGTCTCTATTAACCCAACTTTTTGGAAGTTCTTTAGACAGTGTCCATAAAAACCATTTTACGGAATACCGTGGTGTGACACAACAAGCTAAAGATTTGGAAAATTATGGGCCGGAGCACAAATACCATGCACATCATGAACCAACGCCTTATGAGCACCGTGAACTGGAGCCCAAGCATCATGAAACAGGAAGGTATACTTTGGGACCCATTAAGATACCGGTAGAACACTCAGATCAACATAAACATCATCATGTTCCTCAAAGGCCATTGAAAATACATTGTAAAAACCCTGAACAAGTCAAAAAAGTCGAAAATTCCAATATCCCAGACCAAGCACCAACTCCAAATCTTCACTCTTGGGAATTTGATTATTCAAAACATAGAGTACATTATCATCACAAACGGCAAATGAAAAAAAAAAAAGAAACTAACCATGATGACAACGTATATGATTTTATAATTGTTGGGGCAGGATCTTCGGGATGTGTTGTCGCAAGTCGTTTATCTGAAAATAAGCAATGGAAGGTTAGTATTGTCATTGTATTATGGTTCATGATGACGACCTCTGTGGCGCGTCGGGCGAACGCTTGGCTGCAATACAGAAGGTTGCGGGTTCGATTCCCGCTGGGTGCAAATATTTATGCTTAATAATAAATATTTGTATCTGGTCTGGGCGTATTTCTATGTATAATATGTACCTATGTATTTACAAAAGAAAAATAAATATAAGTAGTATATCCGTTGTCTAGCCACCGTAACACAAGCTTAGCAGCTTACCACGGGGCTAGATGGCGCTGTGTGTTCGTCACAGGATTTATTTATTATTATTATTATTTATTATTACGTCACGTTAGAATTAGTTTATCTGGAGATGGAGGTTAAAATTAAATTATATAAAATTGAAACGAAAATAATATTTATCAATAGCTAATGGCTAATTGCCTATGTCATAGCTTTATCCGATACTCAAGCAGTCAATCCGCATAATATTAGGTAGATGATATTAATGACACTAAATGTAATGAGTATTACTCATTACAATTAGTACTATGGCATACAAAAAGATTATTGTCCAAAGTTAAATAACACCTAAATTGAAACATGACAATCTGAAGAACCAGGCTCATCTGAATTCATGATAATAATGGTGACGGTAATTGTAATTTGAAACTTTGAGGCAGCATACGTGCAAAGTCGAAAATTACCCAAATAGTAACCGTTCTAAGAAGGCTCGTTCATGACTATGTTTAATATTCCATGCCTATTTTTCTTAAGGTGTTATTACTGGAAGCAGGACCAGAAGAAGTAGAACTATCATCAGTACCTGGACTGGCGACTGCTCTACAAACGTCGAACATAGATTGGGTGATCGCTTCGCAACCTGAGAAGCAAGCTTGCAGAGCTCTGAGGCAACATAGCTGTATTTGGCCTAGGTAACGTAATTCTTATTAAGCCTATTAAGCCTAAAATACATCTACGAAAATTACCACATACTTCAAATATTATATTGCAAGTGTGACAAAACGTAATCAGTTAGATTTATTACCCAAATTCAATTTAAACACAGAGGCAGACAGATGGGAGGAACAAGTGCAATCAACTACATGGTCTACATCAGAGGTAATAGGAAAGATTATGATGGTTGGGCTGAACTTGGAAACTATGGTTGGAGCTACAAAGAAGTAAGTTTTACAACTTAATGTAAAAAAGCGCTCTGTCCAATTTACTGACTAAACTTATTTTAAATTAATTTTAAATTTTTTTCAGGTGCTACCATACTTTAAAAAATCTGAAAACAATCGAGACGTAGTAGCGAATGATACATATCATCATGGAACAGGAGGACCTCTGAACGTAGAACGATTTTCTTATGCAGATGCAAACTGTGTTATGCTTGTAAAGGGATTCCACCAACGAGGTCTCCCACTTATAGATTTCAATGGAGCTGATCAAATTGGAACGAATTTAGCTCAAACAACCTCTCTAAATGGTCAGCGCTATTCTAATAACGCAGCTTTTATTAGACCAGTTAGATACAAGAGAAATAATCTCATCATTAAAAATCAAGCATTTGTTACTAAAGTTCTGATTGATCCTAAAACTAAGATAGCGTACGGAGTAGAATATATTAAAGACGGACATGTCAAACTTGCGATAGCCAAAAAAGAAGTTGTTGTAAGCACTGGAACTTTTAGCTCACCTAAACTGCTTATGTTATCTGGTGTTGGACCTAAAAAACACCTTGAAAGCTTCCACATTCCTGTCCTATCTGAATTAAATGTAGGATACAATTTGCAAGACCATGTCACAATCAATGGCCTTACTATTAAACTAAATAAAACTTCAACATGGCTTGAAGGTAAAGACTTATTAAAAGAAATAGACGCCTACCATAAACAAGGCGAGAAGAAAAGGGGACCACTTTCAGCTGTTGGTACTCTTAGTGCAACTGCGTTTATAAAAACTAAATATGCTACTGAGAATGCTCCCGATATACAATTTCATTTCGACAATCTTAAGGTTAAAGATTTCTATGCTGATCCTTCTACTTATTTGGCTACTAAAGTTTTCCCATTATCATTTTACGATAGTCTTTTCGCTAAACCTATACTTTTAATACCAAAAAGTAGTGGAATAGTTAAACTAAACTCAACAAACCCTATTTTTGGAATGCCAATGATTTATTCAGGATTCTTCACCGAGAAACAAGATATGAATCCAATTCTTGAAGGCATGAAATTCGTAATAAGTCTTGAAAACACTGAAGCCTTCAAGCTGAACGCCGCTAAATTTGTCAGAAAACCTGTTGAGGCTTGCAAATTCCACCACTGGGGCAGTGATGACTATTTCAAGTGTTTACTTGTAAATTACACATCAACTTTAAATCATCCTGTTGGAACTTGTAAAATGGGTCCAGAATGGGACAAAACAGCTGTCGTTGATCCACGATTGAGAGTGTATGGCATTAAACATTTGAGAGTAGTTGATTGTTCTATAATGCCAGTGATCGTGCGAGCTAATACAAATGCACCAGCAACTATGATTGGTGAAAAAGCTGCAGATATGATTACAGCTGATTGGCAAGATCGCGATTAAGGTTGATTTATGTTAAACATTGATGTCATAATGAGGACAATAAATAAAATGACTTTAGTAAATGTATTAAATTCTTTATTTTATTTATCTGACTTACGGAGGTGAAACCACAAAAACCACAAACCACACAACGTTAAACACAGCGCAAAAACTACTGAACCGATTGCGATGAAACTTGGAATATTGGTAGCTGGGGACCTGGAATTACACATAGGCTACCAAGCTTATTATCCCGATATTCTTGCGGCATCGGGACCTACGCGGGTGAAACCGCGGGGTGCAGCTAGTAATCACTTCAACACTTGGATGCCAACAGCAAATAAATCGATTTATGACAAAAAGTCAGTAATATGTGTACACGATACTCGAAAACATTAACCCACTTGTTATTATCGTTTGATAAAAGGATCAATAGACTAATAAAAATCTTTACCAAAATGAGGGTAGTTTCAAAATCTTTAATATATCACCAGCGTTAGTCATATTGCGAATGTGTTATTAGCTGTTTGATGCTGTTATTGTTTACCGTTTTTTCTCTAAGGGAGTTTAAATTAGTGGTAACGAAGCATGGATTGGTCAAGGTATGTTTATAGTATTTTAAATACTCATGTTTATACGTTTTTAGTAATTTATTATCTTAGTATTGAACTGTTATTGACTAAAAATGAAGAAATCATTACGATCACAGTTAATTTACAATAGTTATTAGCGTGGAATACATGCTGTTCCTTTTTTAAACAGTAGTAATATACTCTACCATGTTTTGTTTGTTTTAGGCGTTTAGCGAAAAGGTTGAAACTGAACGAGATTATCGAGGAGTTGCAACATAATGAAAAAGAACCTGTTTCTAATTCTATTACAATATTTTCTCCGGAAAACTATGACGCTGAGATTACAGATAAGAACTCTGGAGATGATAATATCGTATCTCTTCACAACCTACCTGGTTCACAATTGAGAGCTCCAGCTGAGACAAATTATTCAGAATGTTCGTCAGACTCTGATGCGAGTGAAGACTATGCAGTTCCATTCGCTGAATTAGCTTAACGACGTAGACTTACCGCTGAATATTTACTACCACAAGGCGATCAGTCTGTGCCAGGACCGTCGATTTCTCGAGAACTAGTACCGAGAGATACTGTAACTAAGTTAAAACAGTACACCTGGAAATCCCGTGATAATCGGCATATGTTAAACAACTGGAGTTTATATCTCATAATCATAATCATCATCATCAGCCTTTTGCAGTCCACTGCTGGACATAGGCCTTTCCAATTGCACGAGTTAAGGGTGACCGACCTACTCGATTCACCCTGACTAAGCACTAACTACACGCGCCGAATATATTTTGCAATAGTTTATAGTCAGCACTAGTATTTAATATAAATATAAGTACTTTAAGTTAATTAGACGACATTCATTATACATTTGTAACCCGTAAATAAAGTTTTTTTTAGAAGACTTTCAGTTAGTTTCCTTAACTGGCGCTGAGGACAGGATCCCAAAAGTACGGAATTCGGGAACACAGATACAAATCTCTGGAACCTGGAGTCACCTTACGTCCGTATCAACGGTTTAATTGGGATCAATAAATAAATAAGGAAAGGAAACGAACCGAGGGACAATAAAGGACACTGAATATCCAAGCATGGGAGTAGCTGCGGTACTGTGAGTAGACCTTTTTACCTTCCTAGCAACTATCCTATATGCACCTTGTGCCTTGTAATAAATTTTTGTGTGTAGTTATTCTGGGATTTCTAACGCCCTAGGCACAATTTTTTTTTAGAGAGATACATCGAAAGTAATTAATATTTATACTTTTTGTGTATAGTAAAAATACTTTATAAAGACTATTTTTTTAAATCTTTTTCTATAATTAATTTTCTAATCTTTTCATTTCAATTGTTTTTCTGTGGATATATTTCAACACTCTATTTATCGTCAAATTGAACAAATTTTTACAATTCTGTTGATTTTCTACGAATTTTATATTGCGACATTCAGGCAAATATTATTTTTTATTAATTTTAACGATACTCTACGATTTTTTTACTTTGTTTTACTATAAGTAATTATTTTTGTGATTTATAGTTAAAATGGAAGGTATCGTAAGAGTTCCACAGGAATTTGTTAATATAATTCCAATATTTAACGGGGAAAGTAGTTTATTAGCTCTTTTTATAAAGAAAACGGAGAATATTTTACGTAAATTCCAGGGCGATAATAATCAAATGGAATATTTGTATCATCTCATAACTAGCAGGTTAACAGGTAAAGCTGCTGCTCTAAAAGGAGAACGAGATTCGATAGAGTCATGGGAAGAGCTTAAGGACTTGCTTAGCCAACATTTTGGGGACTCACGTGGTGAAAAGTGTTTGAAATTAGAGTTAGAAGCATTGAGAAAGAAAAGAGACGAAAGTTATTTAGATTTTTGCCACAGAATCCAACAGGTTCGAAGTGTTTTATTTTCAAAAATTAGCGAAACTATCCCTGACGAAGCCATCCGTCAGTCTAGACGCGATATTTATAATAATACAGCCTTAGAAACATTCTTGTATAGTTTGCCGATGTATTTAGTAAGATTGATAAGATTACATAAAGTAGAATCTTTAGAAGAGGCACTTAGTGTTGTCATGGAGGAGCAGAATTTCGAAGAAATATACTACTCAAAAAATAATTCTCGATCGAATGTACATAGCTTCCAGTTCATTAGGAATCCTCCCAGGCAAAGTTTATCTCAGAACTGGCAAGGTTTTCAATCTAATTATAACACAAACCAGCCGAGATCTAATTCTCACCAAAATTCTCCGAATACTTCGACATAATATAATAATAATTCATCAAATTAGTTCGTATACAATTGTTTTATATGTATTAATTTCTTTGGGCTTGATTGTATTTTTAGTAAAAAGATATAATTGTATTCAGAGTAGAAATTCTCCGCAGCTTTCTTCGTCAACTCCGGATAATTTCACTCTTGAGGAGGGAGGAGTTAAGGGTGACCGACCCACTCGATTCACCCTGACTAAGCACTAACTACACGCGCCGAATATATTTTGCAATAGTTTATAGTCAGCACTATTATTAAATATAAATATAAGTACTTTAGGTTAATTAGACGATATTCATTATACATTTGTAACCCGTAAATAAAGTTTTTTTTAGAAGACTTTCAGTTAGTTTCCTTAACTCACGCCACCTAAGTAGTGTATATATGGTGACCTTAGCTCAATACACTCCTAGCTCATCACCAGTAACCATCAGGTCAGTTTTTTCTACCTGATGACTTCTGAATGATCAGTTCAATGCAGTTTTTCGAGCTGATGGCTTCTGAATGAACAGATCACTATAACTGTTTCAATACAGTTTGATCTATTCAAACCGCTTAATATCTAAACTAGTCTAGGTACTGTTCACCTGTCCATGACCGGATCCTCTAGATGAATAGTAAAAAGATCCATCAATATTCTACCTGATGACTTTTGAATACATATAGAAAATTACCAGTTTCGGAGAAGTTTCATCTATTCATACCAGTCAATGCCACAACAATTCATAAAGATGAATGAAATAATATCTGCTTAGAGCAGAGCAACAGCTTCTTGCTTTATACTTACAAAGATTGCAGACATAAACATAGTATCTTGTATCAACACAACGATGCCTCATTCAATTGATTAGACCGCTTCGTCATAAATACATACCTACCTAACCTACCTGCACTAAACAATTTAATGATTTGCAAATATCTACATCGAAACATTTTTTTCTTTGTCTATCAATGTTCCGATATTAACTTAGTTATAAGAGGATAATAAAAGCACAACTAAATTGTTTTTTTAATTTGTTAGAGTTCTATTTTAAATTACTTATGAACCTATCTATTCATTCACATAAGTATTCATAATGATTAAAATAGTACCTATATAATTAAAAGAATTGCATATGTACCTACTCCCTAATAGAGAGCCATTATGCATCAGATTGATCGCTCACGAATGAAGATTATAAAATGAAGACAAGTTATCTTGTTCCTAATTGACTTTACTCTGACCATGAGCTCTGCAAAGAGCTCAAAAGGTTATACTATTAATATTTTTTTATGTGTTATTCTTATCAATCATTTGGCAATGATAATCTTATATCCTTGAGAGGTATAGAACAGACAAACGTTGTCGACGTCAAACCGATGTTTATTTTCGATGTCTGCTTTTAATTCAAATGTGGCCGAATGGATAGACGCTCGGACTTTGATTCGTACGCTCGAGGTATCAAAACCTAGATCACCTATTCATTTTGCTAGAGTAATTTTCTTAAAAATTGCTATTTAAAATTAAGACGCATCTGTGAGGAGACAAGAGCAATAAAAATCTTTTTTATGAGATAAATACATTTTTTATTTTGAATAATCAACAACCTTACTAGCTATTTCTTTTACAGATTTGTAGATATCGTCTAAGTATACATTTTTAACAACATGTTGTACACATCGTTCAGCATTGCATTTACATAGCGAACTTGTTTGATCTTGAAAATCTTCTACATCATAAATTTCGATTCTTATCACTTTAACCCCGCGTATAAGTTTTTTAACACAGGTGAATGCAGCTGTCGAACAAGGTATTTTTCTTTGCTTGGGAAGTTCGAGATTCAGCTGCCTTTCCTGCGGTTGTTCCATCACAGCATTCATAGGAACGAAGTTAAATAGATCGCTTTCGGAGTCCTGTAATCAAACAACGTTTGAAATGAATAATGGTCTTTGTAATATAATAAAATTAGAGAAATATAAATAAAATCATAAATTTACTTACCGACATATTTACAATCACTCGATCGTTTCCACTCGCTGCTATGATTTAATTGAAATATATTATTTTTTCACGCTTATTATATACTTTCGACCAGATTTTTACACATAAAATATAAAGTTCAAATTTGAAACGAAACTATGAATACTTCAAAAAATGTTGATTGAGTAATTCTACAAGTACCTATTTACGTCAAAGCGGCGCCTGGGCTGACTGAATGCAGCTTTCGAATATTCATTCGTTCTGGAACATTATATCACTGGTTATAAAGTTCAAAATCAAAAACATTAAACAAAGCATATCCGAATATGTTTTAGATGGAATGCATTGGACATCCTTATTTGTCGACTTCTGCGACGCGTCGGGTGAACAATCGATTGCGATGTTGCAAAAAGGTTGTGGGCTCGATTCCCGCGCCTCAAAAAATATTTACGTATAGATATTTGTTTGTAGTCTGCACAGTTCAAAAATTGATGAAATTCTTATTAGTATTGTAAGTGTGGTATGTATTATACCAAGTTCGTCGATGCATAGTATGGAATTTCAAAAAATAAACGGATAGGTAAATGTAGTGTTAACCAGATTGATTACAGATTGATTGTCTTGATACATCCAACGATCCAGGTACAATCGATGTCTGTGCTTCAAAGTATGAATTTCAGATGTGTTTTTTTTGCTTGAAAAAACTATCAATAATACATTAATGGTGTATGTGATTGCGGGTAAGTACTTTTCTTATATCATAATAAGTACATAATAATATATTTTTTAAAAAAAATATTGCTATGAATTTTGTATTCGACTATACTTCTCTAAATTAGGGCAACCTATGTTTGTTATTAGCATCTTATAAATGGATTTTTCGCAAAGTCAGCTATTAAGCACATGCAGATTTCTTGTCAGTACGTTACACACACAATAATTTTACTTGTAATAAATACGGGAAGAATCACTATGAGGACATCATTAACCACAAGAGCAATCATCTAGGAAAGTCAACAAGGTTTCAAGAGTATCTAACAACCACAAAAACATGTAAGTATTCTTATTTTTAAATCTATTCATCCCCCTTATCCCCCGTATTATCCAAACTTAATTGTTAATTTTTTTCGGTTATATTTGTTACAGGTCTCGATCAATGCCTCTACTCACAGACGAAATATTTCCTCCATCAGAAGATAAGTCGAAGTCATCGAAGCTGATGGTGGAAGCGACGGGGAATAGAAAAATCAGTCGCTACGTCAAAGATGAGACAGAAAAAAAACCAGCCAAAAGGTGAGTTACCTATATTTAAAAAAAAACTATCTATTCCCTTTCGCCAGCTGAGTGTATATTGTTAGGCGACTTATGTTCAACTCAGTTACGTAAACATAGATATTTTTAACATATTTTTTTTACAGATCTTATTCGACGGTTTCGGGCGAAGACTCAAAGAAAACGCAGTCTTCGGTCCCTCATCCCCAAAAGAAGAAGTCATCGCCAGTCATCAACCCAATCACCCCTGTTAGAGTGACGGCGATGGACCTCTTCGGCGACGATAGCGATGGTGAGGAGTCTCAATCTCAACCGATACCTGAAAACGTCCCACCGTTGGAGTCAGTCTTTATTAATAGATTAGCGACAGGACTCTCCAAACAGGTTTTACCTGACAAAAAAGGTACCCATTATGTAGAAATAAAAGTTTATAGATCTAGTGACATAGAGCACGTGATGCCAATAAATAGATGGCGTCACTCAGTGTCGTCCTTAAAAATTCAGACAGACACGGACACTGTATTATGGCAAAATCTTGCCAATGTAGTCAGTGCTGCTAGGAAAGAATTCCGGGGCATGGCGAATACTTTTACATCTAACTTTAGTATGCACCTGTAGTGGGCAACTAAGTTTAGTATGTAACAGTATTTGATAACTAACTATATTGGCATGAAGTCTATAAACTTTTATTTTTTACGTATTAGGTACCTATGTGAAAGGTAAACCCTTAATATGAGTATTATAATTTTAATATAAGCTTAATATTGTAATAATAGATTGTTGTCATTAAATACAAGAACCTCGCTCTTAGTGGTATTATATCTCAGGCCATGGGCCGACGCATACCTCTCACATATACCCACGAGAACGTTAAGAGCTCTGATTGAAGGGCTCAGCAAAACCATGTCGTCGGCATAACTAATGTTATTTACAAACTTGCCGTCTATTAAACACCCGACACCGGCTCTACTGAGCTCCTCAATCAAACCGTTCACATATAAATTGAAGAGGCGAGGCGAACTCAGTCCGCCCTGCCTGACACCACTCTGAAGCCTGTACTGAGCCGAATGCGAGCCAGCCCATCTCACTGTATTTGTTTGATTGTGGTACCAGTATTTCAGAAGATTAATAACTTCACTTGGAGTGCTAGTCTCTCCTCGGAGCTTATCCCACAATACGTCGTACGAGACACTAAATCGAATGCCTTCGACAGGTCCAAATAACAGAAAAGTGAAAAACAAGATGCTTCTAGTAGCTTTAGGAATGGTGGATGCAGTCGGGTGGGACTCCAAATAAAAGGTGAATAAGTTTAATAACACCAAATACTTAGTGTTATATAATTAGGTATACTATCTTTATGTTATTTGGAGTCCCACCCGACTGCATCCACCATTCCTAAAGCTACTAGAAGCATCTTGTTTTTCACTTTTCTGTTATAACAGCAGTCGGGTTTTTTATTTTTTTTAATATTTTTTTATTTATCGGTTTTTAGTTTTTAGAGATCAGATTTAATTACACCAGAAGAAATTTATTAATTCTAGATGTATATCTCCAGTAGCGAGGACGTGCATTGCTTGTTTTTGCTTACTCAGGGTGATAAGTACAAGAACTGGCGGTTTCCTATTCAGCGCGGGAACGCCGTCAGCATCATGGAACACTATTACCTACTCCTAGCATCTTGGACGCAATGCCTCGGGTTGCTTGTTGCTGACAACTTCTTTTCGATTTCTAATTTTAGATTATTACGTAGGTATTGTTTTTTTTTTGAAAAATAATGTAGTTATTTAAGTCCACAAACTAGTAAGAAGATACTAAAGTATTTTATGTCATCTCTGCCAATTCCTTCAAACTCGGCGTCAAAGTCAAATCCATAGATGAGATATTTATACGAGCCAAATCGAAAAGTTTTTAATTAACGTTCCGTTGTTCTTGCGAAAATTACCTGCGTAATCATAATGTCATGTAGTAGCAATATAACTTTCGAAGTTCACCATTAGAATTACTATTAGAATACATTATTCACACACGGATTGTTTTCGCATGCGAATATTGAAATCCAGAGGTAGTACTAAGCCATAAATTGAAGTAAGTAAAAAGAATATATAAACGTCATTAAAGACAAGACAACCGAGCCGAAGGCAATTAATGAAGACAACCTACTTAAACGACTTCCGGTAATTTTATAATTAATTATTTTAAAACTTAATTGTAAAACTTTACAAGCAATACTTTTCAAATGTAAATTTACGAAAGAATAAAACATATCTTTTGAGTGAACAATGTTACGCGTTTTCTCTGTTTTTTATGGTCTTTACAAATCTTGGTTAATAGCGTTTTCCATCATTATTTTTATTTATTTATTATTTTATTGTACCCTATGTCACTCTCACGGTCATGACGAATCTAACGACGTATCGTTTATCTAAATCGGCCCAGCCGTTTAGGCCCTACGACGGCACAAAAATAGGTCACATACATACATACATACATACATACACTCACGGCAAAAACATAACACTTCCTTTGGCAGTCGTGTAAAAACAGGCGTACACAGGCGTCTTTCTTGATGTATAATACTGAACGGTATGCTTCAATCTCAGCACTGCCGTTTCAGTAGAGCCAGTTTGGTTTCAGTTTGGCCTGAAACCAAACTGGCTTTCGTTTAACTCTATGTACTTACTAAGCTGACAATCAAGCAAACCGTCCAGAACTTTTGCCACTATTGTTGCTAAAGAAATCGGCCTGTAGTCGTCCCCGTCGGAGGCATCACCTGTCTTGTTTTTACACGACTGCCAAAGGAAGTGTTATGTTTTTGCCGTGAGTGTATGTATGTATGTATGTATGTATGTGACCTATTTTTGTGCCGTCGTAGGGCCTAAACGGCTGGGCCGATTTAGATAAACGATACGTCGTTAGATTCGTCATGACCGTGAGAGTGACATAGGGTACATTAAAATAATAAATAAATAAAAATAATGATGGAAAACGCTATTAACCAAGATTTGTAAAGACCATAAAAAACAGAGAAAACGCGTAACATTGTTCACTCAAAAGATATGTTTTATTCTTTCGTAAATTTACATTTGAAAAGTATTGCTTGTAAAGTTTTACAATTAAGTTTTAAAATAATTAATTATAAAATTACCGGAAGTCGTTTAAGTAGGTTGTCTTCATTAATTGCCTTCGGCTCGGTTGTCTTGTCTTTAATGACGTTTATATATTCTTTTTACTTACTTCAATTTATGGCTTAGTACTACCTCTGGATTTCAATATTCGCATGCGAAAACAATCCGTGTGTGAATAATGTATTCTAATAGTAATTCTAATGGTGAACTTCGAAAGTTATGTTGCTACTACATGACATTATGATTACGCAGGTAATTTTCGCAAGAACAACGGAACGTTAATTAAAAACTTTTCGATTTGGCTCGTATAAATATCTCATCTATGGATTTGACTTTGACGCCGAGTTTGAAGGAATTGGCAGAGATGACATAAAATACTTTAGTATCTTCTTACTAGTTTGTGGACTTAAATAACTACATTATTTTTCAAAAAAAAAACAATACCTACGTAATAATCTAAAATTAGAAATCGAAAAGAAGTTGTCAGCAACAAGCAACCCGAGGCATTGCGTCCAAGATACTAGGAGTAATAGTGTTCCATGATGCTGACGGCGTTCCCGCGCTGAATAGGAAACCGCCAGTTCTTGTACTTATCACCCTGAGTAAGCAAAAACAAGCAATGCACGTCCTCGCTACTGGAGATATACATCTAGAATTAATAAATTTCTTCTGGTGTAATTAAATCTGATCTCTAAAAACTAAAAAGCGATAAATAAAAAAATATTAAAAAAAATAAAAAACCCGACTGCTGTTATAACAGAAAAGTGAAAAACAAGATGCTTCTAGTAGCTTTAGGAATGGTGGATGCAGTCGGGTGGGACTCCAAATAACATAAAGATAGTATACCTAATTATATAACACTAAGTATTTGGTGTTATTAAACTTATTCACCTTTTATTTGGAGTCCCACCCGACTGCATCCACCATTCCTAAAGCTACTAGAAGCATCTTGTTTTTCACTTTTCTGTTATAACAGCAGTCGGGTTTTTTATTTTTTTTAATATTTTTTTTAATTATTGGAACGACTATTGTCTTCATGAGGTCCGAAGGTAAATACGCATGTATAATACACACATTGAACAGAAGTGCCAATACTCTTGGCAAATGTACTCCCCCGTGTTGCAGATGCTCAATACTGAGATCGTCATGTCCCGGCGATTTATAATTTGAATAAATAACAAGTCATTCACTTTTATTTTTAGTACAAATATTAATTGTAAAAGGTGAAAATGATCGATTTCAATGTTAAAAAAATTAAGAAAAGTTGTGGTAAACCGACAAAAGCTAACAGTTCAAATCACAACCTCATTAAACACACACGTGTTATACCAGCTCTCAGTGAGAATAACAAAGAGTTTTTAAGAAATTTAGGATTTCAACTATGAGTATCTTGCAAATTAATGAGACACCACATTTCGACAACATCATCGAGGGTTATGAAGTGCATTCCTATACTCCGTACACCAATAGCTTCAAAGAAAACGATGAAATACGAATACTGATTAATCAACAAGACGTCTATGTATTACCTTCTGCCAGTTCTATTTTGATTGAAGGATGTGTAGAAGTATTTACGAAGGATGCTGCAGGAAAACTTGTAAAGAAGGAGTGTCAATTTAACAACAATCCAATACCGTTTCTGTTTCATGATATCAGATATGAGATAAATGGAATTGAAATTGATCGTATTAGACATGTCGGTATTACTTCTACAATCAAATCATACACTTCAATGAATGAGGGGGAAAGTAAACAGGCTGCTCTGTGGGGATGGAACTTGAATGGAACAAAATCTGTAAATGGGCTTTTTAATGTAATATTGCCGCTTAGTAAACTATTAGGATTTGCTGAAGACTATAACAAAATCGTATTAAACTGTAAACATGAATTAATATTTTAGTAATTAATATTATCGAGATGTAAATCTAATGTCGATGCTCTCATACTTGATAAGGATGATCGGGTGTCAGTTAATATCGAGAGAATACAATGGCGTGTACCTCATATTAAAGTATCCGATCGAGAAAGATTACTGCTCTTAAAACAATTAGAAAAAGATAAGCCAATACAAATAGCTTTTCGAAACTGGGACACATATGAATATCCGCTATTACCTAAGACAAAGAAGCATTCATGGTCAATCAAGACTGCCTCCCAACTCGAGAAACCTAGATATGTAATATTCAGCCTTCAAACAATTAAGAAAAATGTAAAGGATAGAAATTATTCTCTGTTTGATCACTGTAACTTAACTAACGTTACATTGTTTTTGAATTCGCAAACATACCCATATGATGCACTTAAACTTAATTTCGATAGTGATAAATATCGTATATTATATGAAATGTACATCAAATTCCGTCAGTCTTACTACAACACTCCAGTTGATCCGTTGCTTAATATTATCGACTTTAAAGAAAAAGCACCTTTGTTTGTAATAGACTGTTCCAGGCAGACCGAAACATTAAAAACCGGTCCAGTTGATGTCAGGCTAGAAATAGAAAGTGATAAAGATTTTCCTGATAACACAAGTGCCTATTGTCTCATTATCAACGATCGCATTATAGAATATAAACCTCTCAGCAGTACGGTTCGCAAGATATCATGAAGTTAATAGTTGATGTACAAGGCTTCAGAACCGAATTAAATCAGTTTATACCTAAGGAGATAGCTATTCTGGATGATAACGGACTACAAAGTTTTTTAATTAGACCACCTTTCCCTTTCTATGACTTGACCACAAAAGAAATGAGGCAGGTTGCCTGGATTGAGAGAAATAGAAATATTAGGGGTTAAAGTATGAAATTGCCGATTTGTACTGAAAATCTTAATTGTTTATTTTTTTAAATTTTTAACAAATTTATTTAATCAAAATAGTTGCCATTATTATCTATACATTGCTGCCATCTAATGGGAAGGTTATTAATGCCTTTGCGATAGAACTCCGACGATCTAGACTGCACAAACTGTGTAAAAGCATTTTGTACTGCCTCCTGGGAAGAAAACTTCTTGTCACGTAGATAATTGTCCAAATCACGAAAAAAATGGTAGTCCGTTGGAGCAAGGTCTGGTGAATACGGAGGATGACGAATGGTTTCTAAGTGCAGTTCCTGAAGGGTCAAAATGGTTTCTCGTGCTGTGTGAGGTCTCGCGTTGTCGTGGAGCAATAATGGTGAAGATCGATTCATGAGTCGGGGCTGTTTTACTGCTAGTTTTGTCAACATGGTTCGGAGTTCGGCACAATAGACATCTGCCGTAATTGCTTGACCAGATCGAAGGAAACTATAGTGAATAACACCATGCTGAGACTACCAAACAGTTACCATTACCTTTTTATTGGTAAGTTTTGCTTTAGGACACTGTTGTGGCATTTGACCTGGGGTCAGCCATTGCATTTTTCTTTTCCGGTTATCATAAAGAATCCACTTTTCATCACATGTTACAATTCGATCCAATATTCCTTCATTTCTGTACCGGTTCAACAAGGCAACACAAGTTTCAACACGCGTTTCTTTCTGCAGATCAGTCAAATCATGAGGCACCCATTTTTCGTATTTTTTTATTTTATTGATTTGACGCAAGTGAGTCAATAAAGTGGGTAAGGTAACGTTAAACCATGCCGCTAATTCCTGGGTAGTTTGACTAGGTTCGGCTTCCACTATCTCTCTTAATTCATCGTTATTCACCGGTCTTCCTCGTGGCTCGTTCTTTAAGTCGAAATTTCCATCACGAAAGCGTTTAAACCAAAATCGCACGGTGCGTTCATTAGTAGACCCCTCTCCAAACGCAGCATTGATATTGCGGGCTGTTTCTGCTGCGTTAGTTCCGCGTCGGAACTCGTATTCAAAAATCACTCGAATTTTCGCAGTATCCATCTTTCTTGTCTAAATTGAATAACAAAAACAATTGAAAGTCGATATTCAAATGTTTCACATTTTTTAAAAAAAGAACATCACAGAAACCATTTGAAAAAAGTTTCATTCGAAAACCTCAAACCATGAAGATTCTATGTCAATTCAAAGAACCTATTGCAATAAAACGGAAATTTCATACTTTAACCCCTATTATTTATTGGAAAGAAGGATTTATTTCTTTTTCAAAATATAAGCATTTAATTTCACCTCTACTTGAGAATAAGTGTAATTATGTTAAAGGTGAAGAAAAAGCCAAGTGGGTTAAAGATATGTTTGTTAATTGTAATGTAGTTAATATAGAAAATTATGAATGTCCTAATTTTAATATTCTGTATAATCTTTATAACGAATGTAATGATGTCTATACATGTATCTATCATAAGAATATTTGTGCTTTAAAAAATGTAATCTGTTTGAATAAGTGGTGTATTGATAATAAAATTTTATAATAACTAAATTTTGTTTCATTTTTAAAAACCTTACTCATATAAATCTACTTTTATCTACCTCATAAGTGTCAGTCTTATGCCGAAATCTTAGCTGATCAGTCAACAGAAACTACGATTAAACAATAATGGAGGGTTTTTATTGTTGTTCAAAGAAATGTATTGATATGACTGGATGTGATATTATCGACGGCCTCGCTTGTCATATTTGTCGAGCATACGGTTTTTGCCATTGTGAATGTGTGACACATATGAAAAACTTACCTTTTCTTCACAAGCTTTATATCATTTGGCGTAAGTTTAGGAAACTATGTACCTAATATAAATTACTAATAAATATGTGAATTGCTTAATTAATGTGTATCATTTCAAGAGTTAGATGCATTAGTTTTGAATAGATTAAACCTTTCAGTCATTCATGAGGTAACATAGACTAACTGCTTTGAATATGATGTAGGATGAATGGATAAACAAGTGCGGGTTCTACGTCTAGCGGATGTGGATCACAGCATCGGTTTAGTCTAGTATGTAAAAGAACGGACTCTGTTTATCCCAACTGTTTTGAATAGATCGAGCTGAATAATGGCTCTATCAGATAGGTATGATGTAGGCTGAATGGATGAACAGATTGAATAGATATCAGTTGAACGATTGAATCTATCGGTTTAGTCTTGTATGTAATAGAACGGAACCTGTTTATCCCAACTGTTTTGAGCGAGCTGAATGATGGTTCTATCGGATAGGTGAATAGATTGAATAGAGTAAACAATGGGTTGAATAGATGATCTATTCGATATGAGGCAGAATATTTGAATAGATCGAACTGAATGATGGATCCATCGATCGGTATGATGCAGGTTGAATAGATTGAATAGATATTGAGCCAGCTTACCTATTTACCCACTACTAACAATAAATAAAGTCTTCAAGTCTAAAGTCAATAGGTACCTACTAGGTAAGCATGCTTCATCGTCGACCTCATCCTCGCTTCCCATCAGGTGAGATGAGGTCAAATGCTAGCTTATTAAGTTAAAAAAAGTAACAAAAACAAAAACTAACAAATATTTAAGTCCCATACAACAAACATTTTTTTACTCTTTTTTGCAATAATGGTACGGAACCTTCGTGCGCCCTCTAATACCATATAGTATATATACTATATAGTACCATATGACCGTATGTGACTTTGTTACTCTTTCACGCAAAAACTACTGAACCGATTGCAATGAAACTTGGAATACAGGTAGCTGGATACCGGGAATACCATACAGGCTACTTTTAATTCCGATATTCCCGCGGGAACAGGACTTATGTGGGTAAAAATGGGCCCTACCATAATGTCTTATAAGTCATTGCGAAGTCGTCGCGTTCTCGTTCAGCTATATACTCGTAAAATAAAATGTAAAAATACATCATATAATAAAAAAAAAAAAAAAACTTTAAAAATAAATAATTTTTTAAATTGTCTGTGGTATTTAAAAGTAGTCAAGGTATTTTTGTTAAAATTTTCTTTATTTTTTTGAACGATAAAAGGACGACATAACAACGACAAACGAGCATGGTAGCGCGGAATATCTAAATGCTGCCATGCATATTATTTCAATAAAACGACGTTAAATTTTATTCTCGTAGTTCATGAAAACTCGCAACAATGTATCTTCAAGAAAATACGTGCAAGTTATAAACATGTGCCCCTAGAAGAAAATGATTCCAAAGTTGTCGCTTTCCTTGACAGAGCTATTCATAACACATATTCTAGCTGGAACACGCTGTTGCCTGCCAAATAACTGCCAACAATATTATGTACGCACCTACTTTTGTAGCTTATTTTTAAAACATTTAACTTAGAACTTATTTCGCAACTTTACTGAACGACTTTTTTGCATTAGATTGTTTTAAAACTAGTTTCTTCTTCTGGTTTACACGTGGAAGTTTAGTCATGCCAGCTGAGGCCGTATTCCCATGATGAAGTTAACGTAAATTTCAATTCAACTTCGTTTCAATATCATCGCAGTCCATTTTCTATCTCAAATTTTACTATTGTCAAATAATATTTCGAAGAAAAGGTTATCGTTAAATGTCAAATTAAATATTGCTTAGAAATATCAAGCTACCGTGCCTTGAGAATGCGAACTCCAATGAGAAGACACAAGAAACTCTGTTTTTTCTGTTTAGCAATGATCATGTGATTTACATTGTCGCATCTATAGATACTAAAAATGTTACCATACTTTTACATGACAATACGATAGTAATACTATTAGGAAGCAGGTAGTCCGATATGGACGCCCCTAACTGTCATCGCCTGCCCGCATTCTCCATTCAGTTAAGCAGAACAGTCAGAAGAGTTGAAATTACTGGCGAAATATCGAGCTCTGTTAATAAATAAAATAAATAAATAAATCCTGTGACGAACACACAGCGCCATCTAGCCCCGTGGTAAGCTGCTAAGCTTGTGTTACGGTGACTAGACAACGGGTATAATACTCACATTTATTTTTCTTTTGTAAATACATACATATTATACATAGCAATGCGCCCAGACCAGATACAAATATTTATAAGCATAAATATTAACAACAACACACATCATATTTGTAGTAACTATGTCTGCTTAGTTCGTAAGAGAAATCCCCCAGATTAGATGATAGTTAGTTACAAAGATTGACGGACGCTACGCTCTGGGTTCAGACTTCCTACCGTAGAATGAAGTAGTCACGTCCCCAAAACTTTTCAAACAAATATTCAATCGCAAAGCTCTGAAGTTAAAAAAAATGAGTTAATAAAATGTAAATGAGGGGATGCCGGAGAAGTTTCTTTTTTCCTTGGATTTATTGAGTGAAATTAAACGTGCCGAGATAAGAATGTTTTAAAAATGTTTGATCATCTCCCGCGATTGTGTATTTGGGAGAATTGGGTCCTTCTGAATGTTTTATTTTGTTGAGTAACTGCTTTCTGTAGGTAAGTGTACCTACTTTGTTGGAATTTGTCTTTTGTTGAAAATTTTAAGGTCAAGGCGGGCAAATATTTTTAAATAAGAAAGAATGAACTAGATATCCGAATGATATCCGCGTATGAAAATCGGCACCGTCAGATTAGTTCTGAAATGTAGGTGGTTTAAGTGAATGAATTTGCAGATACGTATCGTAAAGCGATTTCAATAAAATAGATAAAATAAAATATATGAAATTCCACTCTATTTTGCTTTATATGCAGAAGAGGTTATTCTCACCTGAGCAATATTCCCGGTTGCAATTATCTCGAAAGCCCAGGGTGTGTTAAAACCACAAATTGATCTTAACACGTGGAGGTCTGCAGGTGGGTAAGTCATCATTCACCATTCCTGCTGCGAATAGATTTGGCAATATTTTTACTATCGCCTGCCTCATAACAACCCCTCTAGATTCTAAGAAATTTATTCGCCACCACGTGGGGAGAACTCAAGGTTTGTTGAAGGCAACTAAGGGATCTAGGGGATACTTACCCTAGATCCCTTAGTTGCCTTTAACGACAACTTAGGGTAAAAGTTACTTTTTTTAATTATGTAGGTACTACTATAATATCGGAATCAAAAGTAGCCTATGTCCTTTTCCAAGGTCTCATCTATCTCTATACCAAAATTCATTAAAATCAGTTCAGGGGTTTAGACGTTACAGCGTAACAGACAAAGTTACTTTCGCAATTATAATATTAGCAAGACTCTAGTCTACGCTCCTCCACGAGTATATAACCTTCTAAATAGGTACCTACATATTTGTTTACAAAACAAAGTTGTTTAGGTAAAACTATGTTGCTAGCCAGCAATTTGAAATTCTGGTTCGTTTTAATCAACTCCGAACAAAATTAGTATGAACTTAGTTTCAACACTCTCTCTTCTATTTATCAAATTGATTATCCTCTACAATTTGCTTGGTAAATAAAATAGTTAATAATATTATAAAATGTGAGATTTACCACTATTAATATTTCGTTATTTGTTTTTATTGCTCAAGGCATATCTACTAGAAATATTTTAAAGGGATAATTCATCCTCAAAAAGTTAGACAGTGAAAAAATTAGACAGTGAAACATTCATACCCTTAAATTCCCCGATCGAGATGGGGGACTCGTGTAACCTAGCTGGTTAAAGCGCTGCGGTACTGACGCAGAGATGCGAGTTCAAATCTCGTCGCGAGTGAATTTTTCCTTTAAAACATTTCTTTTTAATCAATTTTGCCGGTGCTAATCGCTTTGCTTTTATTATTTTTAGCATTCGCCCGACGTTTTTTAATTTCTTCTAAATTGATCACACGTTTTATCCTCTCTTCTTCATAGAAAAACATAGCAAACAAACAATTCAAAATGCAATACAAATATTTATATAATTCTAATTAAACGGTCACCCCTCAGTTTATCGAGATGTTAAAAATCTTTAACTTTAACGGTAGTTTAGATCAACCACGGTTAAAGTTACACTCCCCTATGAAGTGGTTTCTATACTAATTGAAACTTTAGAGATTTTTAAACACAAAACACCACCACCCTTAACCTACAAACTAACTACAAAATAAAAATTGCACGACATTACACACAGCGAAATCTAGCCCCACACTTAGCACTAGGCTTGTACTATGGGTACTAGAAAACGAACACACTAAGTACACTGTATACTTTTTTTTGTAAATGCATATAAAAAATAGAAAGACACTCAGACCAGATACAAATATTTATTTTTAAGCATAAATATTTGCGTCCGACGGGAATCGAACCCGCAACGTCCGCATTGCAGTCGGGCATTCACCCGACGCGTCACAAAGGTCGTCAAAATGAAACTAATTCTTATGAAATTGTCTAAAGGTCGTTAAAGATCTCGAGGTACCGACGATAATCAAACCTCAACAAACTAAGGGAATGTCACTCAAAAAATAATTGAATATCAAGGGTGCAATTGTGACAGAAGAAATAGTTTTACCCTCTGAGGGTTACCCTATTTGCTTAGGGTAGAGGAATGGGCAATATGTTCAATGGCGGATAAAAATAACAAACTAAAGTTCTGGTTTTGTTGTAGCTTGATAACGGGAAACGGGGGTGAAACCGCGGGCCGCTGCTAGTGTTACATAAGGTACATAACTATAATAATTGCAGGAAAAAATAACAACCTCGTTCTTTTGTGCGTTAAAAAGTGGGTGTGTATGCGGTTCACTAAAATCTTTGGGCCCAAGCCAACCGCATCTGATGTAGCTTGGTGCACCGAAGAATAGACGAGAATAGACGAGACTCCGGCTCAGTTTTCCTTTAGGTGCTTTGAGGTCAGACGGCAGTTGCATCCTTTAGGGATGATTTATATAAGACCATTACAAGCGCCCGCGCCGGCCGGGTCCTATTAGTTTTGTTGTCTGTAATTGGTACTCGGCCGTCACTCGGTTGCAACAGACCGATCGACTGCTCGCCGAGCAATTGACAACGAAGCTCGGACCCGTGACGGTCTAATAAATCATCGGGTAAAAGAGTCTTAAAAGCGGGGACATCGATCGGATAATGAATTGGAGGAAAAATAAACGCATCATTTATTTTCGACCACAGTGACTATTTAGGCAATGTTTTAATTTCATGACATGCTTCGTGGTTTTCCTGTAGTACCTAATAGTAATATCATTTCTTTTCTCTTTATAGTTATTAAACTATTCCGTATAATATTTAATACGATACCACAACACACTCGCTAAGTAAAATATATTGTGGTAATCTGCCTTGTCGTCGCATGTTATTATCTAAACTTTGGAGTCTGCCCAAGTCGGTGCTGTGGAGAAGTAGAGCTCGCACGATTCTCTAACTCTGATTGTTATTTCTAGTGAAAATGTGTAGTGGATAAATTATCGATTTTGAAAGCCATATTCGATTTGATTTTAGGATTCCTACTTCCTACTAGAATATAAAATATATTATTAAAATTATTTACAATTTAGTGCTTCCAAGTTTTCGCAATCATTTAAATTTGATCTTTTTAAAGTACTAAATATCGCCATAGACCTCAGCGTATCTGAAAAAAAAAACTTGCTATAAGTCTACCCGGGCCGTTCCTAAAGAAACTGATGGTGACAGACTGATAGAGACGCGAGTGATTTATATGGGTGTTTAAGTTAATGTCCATACCCATACTAAATTACGTTTGATTTGTAAACGCGATGTTTTCTTTCAACGTATTTTTTTTCTCTGTAATAAATATAGCACCAAATTTTACACAGCGCTATCTAGCCCCAAACTAAGCACTAGAGTAGAACTATGAGTACTTGACAACGGGACAACGACAAAACATTTTTTTTTGTAAAAACATACATACATAAGGTACATAGAAAACACTCAGAACCAGAGACAAACATTTATCGGCATAAATATTTGTAACCGACGGGAATCGAACCCGCGACCTTTCCTAGCTTTCCTTGTCCGAGCTTCGCCTACTGCGCCACAGAGTCCGTCACACTAATATTCAAAGTAGAGAATCGCCACAGCGTTTATGAAATTTCTTTCTTAAACTAATGTTTGCGACTCCGCATTGCAATATGGAGATTTAAAATTGAAATTTATTTTCATACTCTCGGGGAAATTCAAAATGTTTTACGTGTGGTCTGCAATGCATAACTCTATATAAACTTCATGACCATTGATTTTTGCGGGGTTTACAGTAATAGCCGTACCATCGCACCACTCTGATTAATAAATATAACGTAATCGAACCACACTGATTAGTAAATTCCGTCCGGACCGACAAACAAACATGAAAAGTGAGAGTATAAAAGCGTGGGAATAATGAATTTAATTGCGAATGCCAAAAAAAAATCTAAAATTTGGATTGCGTTAAAGAAACTCTGATAAAAGTAACAAATTGAATGAACCAGTAGTTTTTTTCCTAGGGTTGTAATGTTGTGCTTCTTATTCGTATCTCGATCTTTGCTACTCTGTGTGGAGCTATAGAATCTACGAGAATACTACTCATATATACATACATACATAATAATCATACATTGAATGTATGAATCTGTATCTGTACATTGAATATTTATCGAAAAAAGTGTTAGAATGTTTTGTATTCAAGAAACATGATTTTTTTGTATGTATGTCTGTCTGTCTGTTTGTGCACGAATCACGTAAAGACTACTAAACCGATTTCGATGTAATTTGGTAACTTAAAGGTAGCTTAAGACGAAGGCTTATTATTGTTATTTATATTGGATTCTCGGGGCTATGGAGCACCCAGACCTTTAGAAGGCGTGCGTGGGGCCGAAGCCAACACGTAGATGCCATTATATAATAACAGAAATTGAGCCATAGACAATTTCTGCTCGCTCTTTGCGCGATAGCATTTTCCAACCCCGTTATCAAAAGCATCGCATTCCCACATCGACAGCGAGTTGAACTCGATCGACAGGAGTAACGCGGTAGGGGGGCTGAAAACTGTAACACTAGATTGAGCCACACCACTTAATATTATAAATGTGAAAGTAACTCTCTCTGTTACGTTTTCACGACTTAACCGCTGAACCGCTTTGATAAATTTTGGCATAGAAATAGATAGGACCTTGGAGACGGACATCGACTACCTTTGAACGCGTTATTCGGTAGTACGCACGCAGCTAGTACCAATTTACGAAATAAAAAAGAACTTTTAGTAGCCCCAAAAGAATGCAAACGAAAAAGAGAACTTTAGCAATGTACAAGCAAAGCAACGCACGTGACCTGACCACCTAACATCGTTTAATGACTTTCTAATGTCTGTAGGTAAGAAAACAGTGGGTAGACAGACCAATAGACCGAAAGCTTGTGCTACTTTGACTTACGTTACTTAACCTAGATACATGTACATGTATTGGGTTAAATAATCGCACGTAGATGCGTTTGAGCAATAAGATCCACAAACTACACAATTAAGGTACAATGTTTAGTATACTACCAATTAATTTTGTAACTAGTTTTGGTACTTACTAGCTGCGATTATCCTATGGAAATATGGGGATAAAAAGTTGTCTATGTGTTATGCCTCTCCTGCTCTCTTTTTTCAGGTTTCATTGGATCGGGTCAGCGGTCATTGCCTGAAAGAGTAGTAGTAATAATATAAACCTATACTTAACCCATACGACGCCATAAACCTCCATCCAACGACTCCCTGCGACCGCCACAATGTCGGCGGTACACCGAGTAGATGGTTTTCCAACACTCCGTTTTGCATTACATCGTGGTCGCCACTCGAGGACTTTTACTCCCCATCGGTTATCAGTCCTTCGTGCATACTATATTCTTGTAAACTGTCGCGTTTATAATATTAGTAGGATAAAAATAATAAAAAAACATAAAAACTAACATTTAAAAACAAACAAAAAATAAGCTTAACATTCAGTGCCACCGACTTAACTGTTTCGTTATCTGAAGTTGGCCAGTCAAACAAAGTACAGTATGTACGGATAACAAAACAAAAAAAGTCGGTGGCACTGTATTTATAGGTTATTTTTTAACCTTTTTTAAAGACGGTTTTGAAATTACTTATTTTTTTCAAAATCATAAGAGTTGTAACCTTAATTTTTACTATTGAGGAGTTTTCTGATGAAATAGTAGTTTCAGGTGTTCCATATTTAGTTCTTTGGAGGCCAAAAACTAACCATTTTTATTTATTGTGAAAATTGCACCATGAGCATGACGCACAGGCCGAGTTGTTTGACTTGTCGGGATTTTTGCACGTGCAAAATATCAAACCTCGCCACTCAAAAAATAGTAAAATAGTGATTAAACGCTCATCAATTGGTTAAATTAAATAGAGCTTACAATTTTTTAAATTTTGATAGTTTCGTAGTAGTTGTGACATATTGACGCAATACAACCAAAAAATTGTGACACCATGAACTTAGTGGAACCTTTATGGCTGTAATTTACATCCAATCTATTTATTTATCGAATGATATGGAGAATGGTTAAATTTGAGTAAGTCCAAATAATAGATTATAATAATATTATGAAACATGGTAGAGACACCACAAAGGCAAATTGAATATCAAATTCAATGGCAATTATTTGAATTATTTGCTTCTCAATAATAATAACCTAAAACGTACACAATGTCAAAGTAAATAATTATATTAAGTCAATTTGATGATAATATTACAGGTTTACTTCAATATTCAGCCTAAAATATTTCATAGGTATTTGTTATTTCAAGTTTTATTGCAAATATTGTAGTTCAAATGGAACAAATCAAATCAAATTGTAACAAATTACATTCAATAGAAATATTTTTAAGGAAAAATTCATCTTCAAAAATTCACTTGCGGCGAGATTTGAACTCGCGTCCCTGGATCAATATTCCAGTGCTTATACCGCTCGGCCACGCAAGTGAGCAATAAAAACAAATTTACGAAATATAAATTACATTCATTCAAATATTACATAAATACCTATCTAATTTCGGATGCCTGACCAATGGGTGGCAATCTTTGATTATGTACACCTAACATATGGCAGGGCGGGATGAAGCGCCGTGGCGGATGGTTCTATACTGTAGGGGTTAGACATTTACTTTATTATGAACTTAAATTTATGTTCGTGAACTTAGCAGAGCATTGTCCAGCAGATCAAAAAATAATGTGAGTTCTATTCGCATGCAGCCGAGTTCTATAGTTCCTGATACTTTTTAAAAATAGTTCCGGCGTTTAAGCCTTAGAAAAGTCAATTGAAAAAATGCTCTGCTAACTTCGCGGTTTATTTCAGCAGAGCATAATATTATTTGATTTCTATATAAATACGGCATAGTTCCACAGTTCCTGATACTTTTTAGAAATAGTTCTGGTCTTTTAAATGAATTAAACTCACATTCAAGTCTCAGCAGAGCATAACATGATGTCATCCAAGTAAACGAAAAAATCTAAAGTCGTCATTTCGAATTCAAAGTATGGGAGAGGCTAGAACTCATTCTTTTTTAGTAGATCTAGCTCAGTTCTACCCCTTACAATTCGATTTGAGTCCAGAACTCACATAAAAGTGTCAGCAGAGCATACCTGAAAATCCAAGTAACGAAAAATTCGTATGTTGTTATTTCAAATTCAAACTATGGGAGAGGCTAGAACTCATTGTTTTTGTGTAGATCTAGATCAGCACTACCCGTTACAACTTGATTTAAGTCCAGAACTCCCATAAAAGTGTCAGCAGAGCATACCTGAAAATCCAAGTAACGAAAAATTCTAGTGTTTTAATTTCAAATTCAAAGTAGGTACGGGAGAGGCCAGAACTCATTCAATATTAGTAGTTCTAGATCAGTACTACCCGTTACAACTTGATTTAAGTCCAGAACTCCCATAAAAGTGTCAGCAGAGCATACCTGAAAATCCAACTACCGAAAAATTCTAATGTTGTCAATTTCAATACAAAGTATGGGAGAACCTAGAACTCATTGATTTTGTGTAGATCTAGATCAGCACTACCCATAACAACTTGATTTGAGTCCAGAACTCTCATAAAAGTGTCAGCAGAGCATACCTGAAATTCCAAGTCTCCGCAGAGCATAACATGATGTCATCCAAGTAAACGATAAATTCTAATGTTGCCATTTTAAGTTCAAAGTATGGGAGAGGGTAGAACTCATGCAATCTTAGTAGTTCTAGATCAGTACTACCCGTTAAAACTTGATTTAAGTCCAGAACTCCCATAAAAGTGTCAGCAGAGCATACCTGAAAATCCAACTACCGAAAAATTCTAATGTTGTTAATTTCAATACAAAGTATGGGAGAACCTAGAACTCATTGATTTTGTGTAGATCTAGATCAGCCCTACCCAATACAACTTGATTTGAGTCCAGAACTCTCATAAAAGTGTCAGCAGAGCATACCTGAAAATCCAACTACCGAAAAATTCTAATGTTGTCAATTTCAATACAAAGTATGGGAGAACCCAGAACTCATTGATTTTGTGTAGATCTAGATTAGCACTACCCATTACAACTTGATTTGAGTCCAGAACTCTCATAAAAGTGTCAGCAGAGCATACCTGAAATCCAAGTAACGAAAAATTCTAGTGTTTTAATTTCAAATTCAAAGTACGGGAGAGGCCAGAACTCAAATCTTAGTAGTTCTAGATCAGAACTACCCGTTACAACTTGATTTAAGTCTAGAACTCCCATAAACGTGTCAGCAGAGCATACCTGAAAATCCAACTACCGAAAAATTCTAATGTTGTCAATTTCAATATAAAGTATGGGAAAACCTAGAACTCATTGATTTTGTGTAGATCTAGATCAGCACTACCCAATACAACTTGATTTGAGTCCAGAACTCTCATAAAAGTGTCAGCAGAGCATACCTGAAAATCCAAGTCTCCGCAGAGCATAACATGATGTCATCCAAGTAAACGAAAAATTCTAATGTTGCCATTTTAAGTTCGAAGTATGGAAGAGGCTAGAACTCATGCAATCTTAGTAGTTCTACATCAGTACTACCCGTTAAAACTTGATTTAAGTCCAGAACTCCCATAAAAGTGTCAGCAGAGCATACCTAAAAATCCAACTACCGAAAAATTCTAAAGTTGTCTTTGTAAATTCAAAGTATGGGAGAGGCTAGAACTCATTGTTTTTGTGAAAACCTAGATCAGCACTACCCATTACATTTTGATTTGAGTCCAGAACTCTCATAAAAGTGTCAGCAGAGCATACCTGAAAATCCAACTACCGAAAAATTCTAATGTTGTCAATTTCAATACAAAGTATGGGAGAACCTAGAACTCATTGATTTTGTGTAGATCTAGATCAGCACTACCCAATACAACTTGATTTGAGTCCAGAACTCTCATAAAAGTGTCAGCAGAGCATACCTGAAAATCCAAGTCTCCGCAGAGCATAACATGATGTCATCCAAGTAAACGAAAAATTCTAATGTTGCCATTTTAAGTTCAAAGTATCGGAGAGGCTAGAACTCATGCAATCTTAGTAGTTCTACATCAGTACTACCCGTTAAAACTTGATTTAAGTCCAGAACTCCCATAAAAGTGTCAGCAGAGCATACCTGAAAATCCAACTACCGAAAAATTCTAATGTTGTTAATTTCAATACAAAGTATGGGAGAACCTAGAACTCATTGATTTTGTGTAGATCTAGATCAGCCCTACCCAATACAACTTGATTTAAGTCCAGAACTCCCATAAAAGTGTCAGCAGAGCATACCTGAAAATCCAACTACCGAAAAATTCTAATGTTGTCAATTTCAATACAAAGTATGGGAGAACCTAGAACTCATTGATTTTGTGTAGATCTAGATCAGCACTACCCATTACAACTTGATTTGAGTCCAGAACTCTCATAAAAGTGTCAGCAGAGCATACCTGAAATTCCAAGTCTCCGCAGAGCATAACATGATGTCATCCAAGTAAACGATAAATTCTAATGTTGCCATTTTAAGTTCAAAGTATGGGAGAGGGTAGAACTCATGCAATCTTAGTAGTTCTAGATCAGTACTACCCGTTAAAACTTGATTTAAGTCCAGAACTCCCATAAAAGTGTCAGCAGAGCATACCTGAAAATCCAACTACCGAAAAATTCTAATGTTGTTAATTTCAATACAAAGTATGGGAGAACCTAGAACTCATTGATTTTGTGTAGATCTAGATCAGCCCTACCCAATACAACTTGATTTGAGTCCAGAACTCTCATAAAAGTGTCAGCAGAGCATACCTGAAAATCCAACTACCGAAAAATTCTAATGTTGTCAATTTCAATACAAAGTATGGGAGAACCCAGAACTCATTGATTTTGTGTAGATCTAGATTAGCACTACCCATTACAACTTGATTTGAGTCCAGAACTCTCATAAAAGTGTCAGCAGAGCATACCTGAAAATCCAAGTAACGAAAAATTCTAGTGTTTTAATTTCAAATTCAAAGTACGGGAGAGGCCAGAACTCAAATCTTAGTAGTTCTAGATCAGAACTACCCGTTACAACTTGATTTAAGTCTAGAACTCCCATAAACGTGTCAGCAGAGCATACCTGAAAATCCAACTACCGAAAAATTCTAATGTTGTCAATTTCAATATAAAGTATGGGAAAACCTAGAACTCATTGATTTTGTGTAGATCTAGATCAGCACTACCCAATACAACTTGATTTGAGTCCAGAACTCTCATAAAAGTGTCAGCAGAGCATACCTGAAAATCCAAGTCTCCGCAGAGCATAACATGATGTCATCCAAGTAAACGAAAAATTCTAATGTTGCCATTTTAAGTTCGAAGTATGGAAGAGGCTAGAACTCATGCAATCTTAGTAGTTCTACATCAGTACTACCCGTTAAAACTTGATTTAAGTCCAGAACTCCCATAAAAGTGTCAGCAGAGCATACCTAAAAATCCAACTACCGAAAAATTCTAAAGTTGTCTTTGTAAATTCAAAGTATGGGAGAGGCTAGAACTCATTGTTTTTGTGAAAACCTAGATCAGCACTACCCATTACATTTTGATTTGAGTCCAGAACTCTCATAAAAGTGTCAGCAGAGCATACCTGAAAATCCAACTACCGAAAAATTCTAATGTTGTCAATTTCAATACAAAGTATGGGAGAACCTAGAACTCATTGATTTTGTGTAGATCTAGATCAGCACTACCCAATACAACTTGATTTGAGTCCAGAACTCTCATAAAAGTGTCAGCAGAGCATACCTGAAAATCCAAGTCTCCGCAGAGCATAACATGATGTCATCCAAGTAAACGAAAAATTCTAATGTTGCCATTTTAAGTTCGAAGTATGGAAGAGGCTAGAACTCATGCAATCTTAGTAGTTCTACATCAGTACTACCCGTTAAAACTTGATTTAAGTCCAGAACTCCCATAAAAGTGTCAGCAGAGCATACCTAAAAATCCAACTACCGAAAAATTCTAAAGTTGTCTTTGTAAATTCAAAGTATGGGAGAGGCTAGAACTCATTGTTTTTGTGAAAACCTAGATCAGCACTACCCATTACATTTAGATTTGAGTCCAGAACTCTCATAAAAGTGTCAGCAGAGCATACCTGAAAATCCAACTACCGAAAAATTCTAATGTTGTCAATTTCAATACAAAGTATGGGAGAACCTAGAACTCATTGATTTTGTGTAGATCTAGATCAGCACTACCCTATACAACTTGATTTGAGTCCAGAACTCTCATAAAAGTGTCAGCAGAGCATACCTGAAAATCCAAGTCTCCGCAGAGCATAACATGATGTCATCCAAGTAAACGAAAAATTCTAATATTGCCATTTTAAGTTCAAAGTATCGGAGAGGCTAGAACTCATGCAATCTTAGTAGTTCTACATCAGTACTACCCGTTAAAACTTGATTTAAGTCCAGAACTCCCATAAAAGTGTCAGCAGAGCATACCTGAAAATCCAACTACCGAAAAATTCGTGTGTTATAATTTCAAATTCAAAGTACGGGAGAGGCCAGAACTCATTCAATCTTAGTAGTTCTAGATCAGTACTACCCGTTACAACTTGATTAAAGTCCAGAACTCCCATAAAAGTGTCAGCAGAGCATACCTGAAAATCCAAATACCGAAAAATTCTAATGTTGTCGTTGTAAATTCAAAGTATGGGAGAGGCTAGAACTCATTGTTTTTGTGAAAACCTAGATCAGCACTACCCATTACATTTTGATTTGAGTCCAGAACTCTCATAAAAGTGTCAGCAGAGCATACCTGAAAATCCAAGTCTCCGCAGAGTATAACATGATGTCATCCAAGTAAACGAAAAATTCTAATGTTGCCATTTTAAGTTCAAAGTATCGAAGAGGCTAGAACTCATGCAATCTTAGTAGTTCTAGATCAGTACTACCCGTTAAAACTTGATTTAAGTTCAGAACTCCCATAAAAGTGTCAGCAGAGCATACCTAAAAATCCAACTACCGAAAAATTCTAAAGTTGTCAATTTCAACACAAAGTATGGGAGAACCTAGAACTCATTGATTTTGTGTAGATCTAGATCAGCACTACCCAATACAACTTGATTTGAGTCCAGAACTCTCATAAAAGTGTCAGCAGAGCATACCTGAAAATCCAAGTAACGAAAAATTCTAATGTTGTCAATTTCAATACAAAGTATGGGAGAACCTAGAACTCATTGATTTTGTGTAGATCTAGATCAGCACTACCCAATACAACTTGATTTGAGTCCAGAACTCTCATAAAAGTGTCAGCAGAGCATACCTGAAAATCCAAGTCTCCGCAGAGCATAACATGATGTCATCCAAGTAAACGAAAAATTCTAATGTTGCCATTTTAAGTTCGAAGTATGGAAGAGGCTAGAACTCATGCAATCTTAGTAGTTCTACATCAGTACTACCCGTTAAAACTTGATTTAAGTCCAGAACTCCCATAAAAGTGTCAGCAGAGCATACCTAAAAATCCAACTACCGAAAAATTCTAAAGTTGTCTTTGTAAATTCAAAGTATGGGAGAGGCTAGAACTCATTGTTTTTGTGAAAACCTAGATCAGCACTACCCATTACATTTTGATTTGAGTCCAGAACTCTCATAAAAGTGTCAGCAGAGCATACCTGAAAATCCAACTACCGAAAAATTCTAATGTTGTCAATTTCAATACAAAGTATGGGAGAACCTAGAACTCATTGATTTTGTGTAGATCTAGATCAGCACTACCCAATACAACTTGATTTGAGTCCAGAACTCTCATAAAAGTGTCAGCAGAGCATACCTGAAAATCCAAGTCTCCGCAGAGCATAACATGATGTCATCCAAGTAAACGAAAAATTCTAATATTGCCATTTTAAGTTCAAAGTATCGGAGAGGCTAGAACTCATGCAATCTTAGTAGTTCTACATCAGTACTACCCGTTAAAACTTGATTTAAGTCCAGAACTCCCATAAAAGTGTCAGCAGAGCATACCTGAAAATCCAACTACCGAAAAATTCGTGTGTTATAATTTCAAATTCAAAGTACGGGAGAGGCCAGAACTCATTCAATCTTAGTAGTTCTAGATCAGTACTACCCGTTACAACTTGATTAAAGTCCAGAACTCCCATAAAAGTGTCAGCAGAGCATACCTGAAAATCCAAATACCGAAAAATTCTAATGTTGTCGTTGTAAATTCAAAGTATGGGAGAGGCTAGAACTCATTGTTTTTGTGAAAACCTAGATCAGCACTACCCATTACATTTTGATTTGAGTCCAGAACTCTCATAAAAGTGTCAGCAGAGCATACCTGAAAATCCAAGTCTCCGCAGAGTATAACATGATGTCATCCAAGTAAACGAAAAATTCTAATGTTGCCATTTTAAGTTCAAAGTATCGAAGAGGCTAGAACTCATGCAATCTTAGTAGTTCTAGATCAGTACTACCCGTTAAAACTTGATTTAAGTTCAGAACTCCCATAAAAGTGTCAGCAGAGCATACCTAAAAATCCAACTACCGAAAAATTCTAAAGTTGTCAATTTCAACACAAAGTATGGGAGAACCTAGAACTCATTGATTTTGTGTAGATCTAGATCAGCACTACCCAATACAACTTGATTTGAGTCCAGAACTCTCATAAAAGTGTCAGCAGAGCATACCTGAAAATCCAAGTAACGAAAAATTCTAATGTTGTCAATTTCAATACAAAGTATGGGAGAACCTAGAACTCATTGATTTTGTGTAGATCTAGATCAGCACTACCCAATACAACTTGATTTGAGTCCAGAACTCTCATAAAAGTGTCAGCAGAGCATACCTGAAAATCCAAGTCTCCGCAGAGCATAACATGATGTCATCCAAGTAAACGAAAAATTCTAATGTTGCCATTTTAAGTTCGAAGTATGGAAGAGGCTAGAACTCATGCAATCTTAGTAGTTCTACATCAGTACTACCCGTTAAAACTTGATTTAAGTCCAGAACTCCCATAAAAGTGTCAGCAGAGCATACCTGAAAATCCAACTACCGAAAAATTCTAATGTTGTCAATTTCAATATAAAGTATGGGAGAACCCAGAACTCAATGATTTTGTGTAGATCTAGATTAGCACTACCCATTACAACTTGATTTGAGTCCAGAACTCTCATAAAAGTGTCAGCAGAGCATACCTGAAAATCCAACTACCGAAAAATTCGTGTGTTATAATTTCAAATTCAAAGTACGGGAGAGGCCAGAACTCAATTAATCTTAGTAGTTCTAGATCAGAACTACCCGTTACAACTTGATTTAAGTCTAGAACTCCCATAAACGTGTCAGCAGAGCATACCTGAAAATCCAACTACCGAAAAATTCTAATGTTGTCAATTTCAATATAAAGTATGGGAGAACCCAGAACTCATTGATTTTGTGTAGATCTAGATTAGCACTACCCATTACAACTTGATTTGAGTCCAGAACTCTCATAAAAGTGTCAGCAGAGCATACCTGAAAATCCAAGTAACGAAAAATTCTAGTGTTTTAATTTCAAATTCAAAGTACGGGAGAGGCCAGAACTCAAATCTTAGTAGTTCTAGATCAGAACTACCCGTTACAACTTGATTTAAGTCTAGAACTCCCATAAACGTGTCAGCAGAGCATACCTGAAAATCCAACTACCGAAAAATTCTAATGTTGTCAATTTCAATATAAAGTATGGGAAAACCTAGAACTCATTGATTTTGTGTAGATCTAGATCAGCACTACCCAATACAACTTGATTTGAGTCCAGAACTCTCATAAAAGTGTCAGCAGAGCATACCTGAAAATCCAAGTCTCCGCAGAGCATAACATGATGTCATCCAAGTAAACGAAAAATTCTAATGTTGCCATTTTAAGTTCGAAGTATGGAAGAGGCTAGAACTCATGCAATCTTAGTAGTTCTACATCAGTACTACCCGTTAAAACTTGATTTAAGTCCAGAACTCCCATAAAAGTGTCAGCAGAGCATACCTAAAAATCCAACTACCGAAAAATTCTAAAGTTGTCTTTGTAAATTCAAAGTATGGGAGAGGCTAGAACTCATTGTTTTTGTGAAAACCTAGATCAGCACTACCCATTACATTTAGATTTGAGTCCAGAACTCTCATAAAAGTGTCAGCAGAGCATACCTGAAAATCCAACTACCGAAAAATTCTAATGTTGTCAATTTCAATACAAAGTATGGGAGAACCTAGAACTCATTGATTTTGTGTAGATCTAGATCAGCACTACCCTATACAACTTGATTTGAGTCCAGAACTCTCATAAAAGTGTCAGCAGAGCATACCTGAAAATCCAAGTCTCCGCAGAGCATAACATGATGTCATCCAAGTAAACGAAAAATTCTAATGTTGCCATTTTAAGTTCGAAGTATGGAAGAGGCTAGAACTCATGCAATCTTAGTAGTTCTACATCAGTACTACCCGTTAAAACTTGATTTAAGTCCAGAACTCCCATAAAAGTGTCAGCAGAGCATACCTAAAAATCCAACTACCGAAAAATTCTAAAGTTGTCTTTGTAAATTCAAAGTATGGGAGAGGCTAGAACTCATTGTTTTTGTGAAAACCTAGATCAGCACTACCCATTACATTTTGATTTGAGTCCAGAACTCTCATAAAAGTGTCAGCAGAGCATACCTGAAAATCCAACTACCGAAAAATTCTAATGTTGTCAATTTCAATACAAAGTATGGGAGAACCTAGAACTCATTGATTTTGTGTAGATCTAGATCAGCACTACCCAATACAACTTGATTTGAGTCCAGAACTCTCATAAAAGTGTCAGCAGAGCATACCTGAAAATCCAAGTCTCCGCAGAGCATAACATGATGTCATCCAAGTAAACGAAAAATTCTAATGTTGCCATTTTAAGTTCAAAGTATCGGAGAGGCTAGAACTCATGCAATCTTAGTAGTTCTACATCAGTACTACCCGTTAAAACTTGATTTAAGTCCAGAACTCCCATAAAAGTGTCAGCAGAGCATACCTGAAAATCCAAGTAACGAAAAATTCTAGTGTTTTAATTTCAAATTCAAAGTAGGTACGGGAGAGGCCAGAACTCATTCAATATTAGTAGTTCTAGATCAGTACTACCCGTTACAACTTGATTTAAGTCCAGAACTCCCATAAAAGTGTCAGCAGAGCATACCTGAAAATCCAACTACCGAAAAATTCTAATGTTGTCAATTTCAATACAAAGTATGGGAGAACCTAGAACTCATTGATTTTGTGTAGATCTAGATCAGCACTACCCATTACAACTTGATTTGAGTCCAGAACTCTCATAAAAGTGTCAGCAGAGCATACCTGAAATTCCAAGTCTCCGCAGAGCATAACATGATGTCATCCAAGTAAACGATAAATTCTAATGTTGCCATTTTAAGTTCAAAGTATGGGAGAGGGTAGAACTCATGCAATCTTAGTAGTTCTAGATCAGTACTACCCGTTAAAACTTGATTTAAGTCCAGAACTCCCATAAAAGTGTCAGCAGAGCATACCTGAAAATCCAACTACCGAAAAATTCTAATGTTGTTAATTTCAATACAAAGTATGGGAGAACCTAGAACTCATTGATTTTGTGTAGATCTAGATCAGCCCTACCCAATACAACTTGATTTGAGTCCAGAACTCTCATAAAAGTGTCAGCAGAGCATACCTGAAAATCCAACTACCTAAAAATTCTAATGTTGTCAATTTCAATACAAAGTATGGGAGAACCCAGAACTCATTGATTTTGTGTAGATCTAGATTAGCACTACCCATTACAACTTGATTTGAGTCCAGAACTCTCATAAAAGTGTCAGCAGAGCATACCTGAAAATCCAAGTAACGAAAAATTCTAGTGTTTTAATTTCAAATTCAAAGTACGGGAGAGGCCAGAACTCAAATCTTAGTAGTTCTAGATCAGAACTACCCGTTACAACTTGATTTAAGTCTAGAACTCCCATAAACGTGTCAGCAGAGCATACCTGAAAATCCAACTACCGAAAAATTCTAATGTTGTCAATTTCAATATAAAGTATGGGAAAACCTAGAACTCATTGATTTTGTGTAGATCTAGATCAGCACTACCCAATACAACTTGATTTGAGTCCAGAACTCTCATAAAAGTGTCAGCAGAGCATACCTGAAAATCCAAGTCTCCGCAGAGCATAACATGATGTCATCCAAGTAAACGAAAAATTCTAATGTTGCCATTTTAAGTTCGAAGTATGGAAGAGGCTAGAACTCATGCAATCTTAGTAGTTCTACATCAGTACTACCCGTTAAAACTTGATTTAAGTCCAGAACTCCCATAAAAGTGTCAGCAGAGCATACCTAAAAATCCAACTACCGAAAAATTCTAAAGTTGTCTTTGTAAATTCAAAGTATGGGAGAGGCTAGAACTCATTGTTTTTGTGAAAACCTAGATCAGCACTACCCATTACATTTTGATTTGAGTCCAGAACTCTCATAAAAGTGTCAGCAGAGCATACCTGAAAATCCAACTACCGAAAAATTCTAATGTTGTCAATTTCAATACAAAGTATGGGAGAACCTAGAACTCATTGATTTTGTGTAGATCTAGATCAGCACTACCCAATACAACTTGATTTGAGTCCAGAACTCTCATAAAAGTGTCAGCAGAGCATACCTGAAAATCCAAGTCTCCGCAGAGCATAACATGATGTCATCCAAGTAAACGAAAAATTCTAATGTTGCCATTTTAAGTTCGAAGTATGGAAGAGGCTAGAACTCATGCAATCTTAGTAGTTCTACATCAGTACTACCCGTTAAAACTTGATTTAAGTCCAGAACTCCCATAAAAGTGTCAGCAGAGCATACCTAAAAATCCAACTACCGAAAAATTCTAAAGTTGTCTTTGTAAATTCAAAGTATGGGAGAGGCTAGAACTCATTGTTTTTGTGAAAACCTAGATCAGCACTACCCATTACATTTAGATTTGAGTCCAGAACTCTCATAAAAGTGTCAGCAGAGCATACCTGAAAATCCAACTACCGAAAAATTCTAATGTTGTCAATTTCAATACAAAGTATGGGAGAACCTAGAACTCATTGATTTTGTGTAGATCTAGATCAGCACTACCCTATACAACTTGATTTGAGTCCAGAACTCTCATAAAAGTGTCAGCAGAGCATACCTGAAAATCCAAGTCTCCGCAGAGCATAACATGATGTCATCCAAGTAAACGAAAAATTCTAATATTGCCATTTTAAGTTCAAAGTATCGGAGAGGCTAGAACTCATGCAATCTTAGTAGTTCTACATCAGTACTACCCGTTAAAACTTGATTTAAGTCCAGAACTCCCATAAAAGTGTCAGCAGAGCATACCTGAAAATCCAACTACCGAAAAATTCGTGTGTTATAATTTCAAATTCAAAGTACGGGAGAGGCCAGAACTCATTCAATCTTAGTAGTTCTAGATCAGTACTACCCGTTACAACTTGATTAAAGTCCAGAACTCCCATAAAAGTGTCAGCAGAGCATACCTGAAAATCCAAATACCGAAAAATTCTAATGTTGTCGTTGTAAATTCAAAGTATGGGAGAGGCTAGAACTCATTGTTTTTGTGAAAACCTAGATCAGCACTACCCATTACATTTTGATTTGAGTCCAGAACTCTCATAAAAGTGTCAGCAGAGCATACCTGAAAATCCAAGTCTCCGCAGAGTATAACATGATGTCATCCAAGTAAACGAAAAATTCTAATGTTGCCATTTTAAGTTCAAAGTATCGAAGAGGCTAGAACTCATGCAATCTTAGTAGTTCTAGATCAGTACTACCCGTTAAAACTTGATTTAAGTCCAGAACTCCCATAAAAGTGTCAGCAGAGCATACCTGAAAATCCAACTACCGAAAAATTCGTGTGTTATAATTTCAAATTCAAAGTACGGGAGAGGCCAGAACTCATTCAATCTTAGTAGTTCTAGATCAGTACTACCCGTTACAACTTGATTAAAGTCCAGAACTCCCATAAAAGTGTCAGCAGAGCATACCTGAAAATCCAAATACCGAAAAATTCTAATGTTGTCATTGTAAATTCAAAGTATGGGAGAGGCTAGAACTCATTGTTTTTGTGAAAACCTAGATCAGCACTACTCATTACATTTTGATTTGAGTCCAGAACTCTCATAAAAGTGTCAGCAGAGCATACCTGAAAATCCAAGTCTCCGCAGAGCATAACATGATGTCATCCAAGTAAACGAAAAATTCTAATGTTGCCATTTTAAGTTCAAAGTATCGGAGAGGCTAGAACTCATGCAATCTTAGTAGTTCTACATCAGTACTACCCGTTACAACTTGATTTAAGTCCAGAACTCCCATAAAAGTGTCAGCAGAGCATACCTGAAAATCCAACTACCGAAAAATTCTAATGTTGTCAATTTCAATACAAAGTATGGGAGAACCTAGAACTCATTGATTTTGTGTAGATCTAGATCAGCACTACCCATAACAACTTGATTTGAGTCCAGAACTCTCATAAAAGTGTCAGCAGAGCATACCTGAAATTCCAAGTCTCCGCAGAGCATAACATGATGTCATCCAAGTAAACGATAAATTCTAATGTTGCCATTTTAAGTTCAAAGTATGGGAGAGGGTAGAACTCATGCAATCTTAGTAGTTCTAGATCAGTACTACCCGTTAAAACTTGATTTAAGTCCAGAACTCCCATAAAAGTGTCAGCAGAGCATACCTGAAAATCCAACTACCGAAAAATTCTAATGTTGTTAATTTCAATACAAAGTATGGGAGAACCTAGAACTCATTGATTTTGTGTAGATCTAGATCAGCCCTACCCAATACAACTTGATTTGAGTCCAGAACTCTCATAAAAGTGTCAGCAGAGCATACCTGAAAATCCAACTACCGAAAAATTCTAATGTTGTCAATTTCAATACAAAGTATGGGAGAACCCAGAACTCATTGATTTTGTGTAGATCTAGATTAGCACTACCCATTACAACTTGATTTGAGTCCAGAACTCTCATAAAAGTGTCAGCAGAGCATACCTGAAATCCAAGTAACGAAAAATTCTAGTGTTTTAATTTCAAATTCAAAGTACGGGAGAGGCCAGAACTCAAATCTTAGTAGTTCTAGATCAGAACTACCCGTTACAACTTGATTTAAGTCTAGAACTCCCATAAACGTGTCAGCAGAGCATACCTGAAAATCCAACTACCGAAAAATTCTAATGTTGTCAATTTCAATATAAAGTATGGGAAAACCTAGAACTCATTGATTTTGTGTAGATCTAGATCAGCACTACCCAATACAACTTGATTTGAGTCCAGAACTCTCATAAAAGTGTCAGCAGAGCATACCTGAAAATCCAAGTCTCCGCAGAGCATAACATGATGTCATCCAAGTAAACGAAAAATTCTAATGTTGCCATTTTAAGTTCGAAGTATGGAAGAGGCTAGAACTCATGCAATCTTAGTAGTTCTACATCAGTACTACCCGTTAAAACTTGATTTAAGTCCAGAACTCCCATAAAAGTGTCAGCAGAGCATACCTAAAAATCCAACTACCGAAAAATTCTAAAGTTGTCTTTGTAAATTCAAAGTATGGGAGAGGCTAGAACTCATTGTTTTTGTGAAAACCTAGATCAGCACTACCCATTACATTTTGATTTGAGTCCAGAACTCTCATAAAAGTGTCAGCAGAGCAAACCTGAAAATCCAACTACCGAAAAATTCTAATGTTGTCAATTTCAATACAAAGTATGGGAGAACCTAGAACTCATTGATTTTGTGTAGATCTAGATCAGCACTACCCAATACAACTTGATTTGAGTCCAGAACTCTCATAAAAGTGTCAGCAGAGCATACCTGAAAATCCAAGTCTCCGCAGAGCATAACATGATGTCATCCAAGTAAACGAAAAATTCTAATGTTGCCATTTTAAGTTCAAAGTATCGGAGAGGCTAGAACTCATGCAATCTTAGTAGTTCTACATCAGTACTACCCGTTAAAACTTGATTTAAGTCCAGAACTCCCATAAAAGTGTCAGCAGAGCATACCTGAAAATCCAACTACCGAAAAATTCGTGTGTTATAATTTCAAATTCAAAGTACGGGAGAGGCCAGAACTCATTCAATCTTAGTAGTTCTAGATCAGTACTACCCGTTACAACTTGATTAAAGTCCAGAACTCCCATAAAAGTGTCAGCAGAGCATACCTGAAAATCCAAATACCGAAAAATTCTAATGTTGTCATTGTAAATTCAAAGTATGGGAGAGGCTAGAACTCATTGTTTTTGTGAAAACCTAGATCAGCACTACTCATTACATTTTGATTTGAGTCCAGAACTCTCATAAAAGTGTCAGCAGAGCATACCTGAAAATCCAAGTCTCCGCAGAGCATAACATGATGTCATCCAAGTAAACGAAAAATTCTAATGTTGCCATTTTAAGTTCAAAGTATCGGAGAGGCTAGAACTCATGCAATCTTAGTAGTTCTACATCAGTACTACCCGTTAAAACTTGATTTAAGTCCAGAACTCCCATAAAAGTGTCAGCAGAGCATACCTGAAAATCCAACTACCGAAAAATTCGTGTGTTATAATTTCAAATTCAAAGTACGGGAGAGGCCAGAACTCAATTAATCTTAGTAGTTCTAGATCAGAACTACCCGTTACAACTTGATTTAAGTCTAGAACTCCCATAAACGTGTCAGCAGAGCATACCTGAAAATCCAACTACCGAAAAATTCTAATGTTGTCAATTTCAATATAAAGTATGGGAAAACCTAGAACTCATTGATTTTGTGTAGATCTAGATCAGCACTACCCAATACAACTTGATTTGAGTCCAGAACTCTCATAAAAGTGTCAGCAGAGCATACCTGAAAATCCAAGTCTCCGCAGAGCATAACATGATGTCATCCAAGTAAACGAAAAATTCTAATGTTGCCATTTTAAGTTCGAAGTATCGGAGAGGCTAGAACTCATGCAATCTTAGTAGTTCTACATCAGTACTACCCGTTAAAACTTGATTTAAGTCCAGAACTCCCATAAAAGTGTCAGCAGAGCATACCTGAAAATCCAACTACCGAAAAATTCGTGTGTTATAATTTCAAATTCAAAGTACGGGAGAGGCCAGAACTCAATTAATCTTAGTAGTTCTAGATCAGAACTACCCGTTACAACTTGATTTAAGTCTAGAACTCCCATAAACGTGTCAGCAGAGCATACCTGAAAATCCAACTACCGAAAAATTCTAATGTTGTCAATTTCAATATAAAGTATGGGAAAACCTAGAACTCATTGATTTTGTGTAGATCTAGATCAGCACTACCCAATACAACTTGATTTGAGTCCAGAACTCTCATAAAAGTGTCAGCAGAGCATACCTGAAAATCCAAGTCTCCGCAGAGCATAACATGATGTCATCCAAGTAAACGAAAAATTCTAATGTTGCCATTTTAAGTTCGAAGTATGGAAGAGGCTAGAGCTCATGCAATCTTAGTAGTTCTACATCAGTACTACCCGTTAAAACTTGATTTAAGTCCAGAACTCCCATAAAAGTGTCAGCAGAGCATACCTGAAAATCCAACTACCGAAAAATTCTAATGTTGTCAATTTCAATACAAAGTATGGGAGAACCCAGAACTCATTGATTTTGTGTAGATCTAGATTAGCACTACCCATTACATTTTGATTTGAGTCCAGAACTCTCAAAAAAGTGTCAGCAGAGCATACCTTTAATCAAGTTGTAACGGGTAGTACTGATCTAGAACTACTAAGATTGAATGAGTTCTGGCCTCTCCCGTACTTTGAATTTGAAATTATAACACACGAATTTTTCGGTAGTTGGATTTTCAGGTATGCTCTGCTGACACTTTTATGAGAGTTCTGGACTCAAATCAAGTTGTAATGGGTAGTGCTAATCTAGATCTACACAAAATCATTGAGTTCTGGGTTCTCCCATACTTTATATTGAAATTGACAACATTAGAATTTTTCGGTAGTTGGATTTTCAGGTATGCTCTGCTGACACTTTTATGGGAGTTCTGGACTTAAATCAAGTTTTAACGGGTAGTACTGATGTAGAACTACTAAGATTGCATGAGTTCTAGCCTCTTCCATACTTCGAACTTAAAATGGCAACATTAGAATTTTTCGTTTACTTGGATGACATCATGTTATGCTCTGCGGAGACTTGGATTTTCAGGTATGCTCTGCTGACACTTTTATGAGAGTTCTGGACTCAAATCAAGTTGTATTGGGTAGTGCTGATCTAGATCTACACAAAATCAATGAGTTCTAGGTTCTCCCATACTTTGTATTGAAATTGACAACATTAGAATTTTTCGTTACTTGGATTTTCAGGTATGCTCTGCTGACACTTTTATGAGAGTTCTGGACTCAAATCAAGTTGTATTGGGTAGTGCTGATCTAGATCTACACAAAATCAATGAGTTCTAGGTTCTCCCATACTTTGTGTTGAAATTGACAACTTTAGAATTTTTCGGTAGTTGGATTTTTAGGTATGCTCTGCTGACACTTTTATGGGAGTTCTGAACTTAAATCAAGTTTTAACGGGTAGTACTGATCTAGAACTACTAAGATTGCATGAGTTCTAGCCTCTTCGATACTTTGAACTTAAAATGGCAACATTAGAATTTTTCGTTTACTTGGATGACATCATGTTATACTCTGCGGAGACTTGGATTTTCAGGTATGCTCTGCTGACACTTTTATGAGAGTTCTGGACTCAAATCAAAATGTAATGGGTAGTGCTGATCTAGGTTTTCACAAAAACAATGAGTTCTAGCCTCTCCCATACTTTGAATTTACAACGACAACATTAGAATTTTTCGGTATTTGGATTTTCAGGTATGCTCTGCTGACACTTTTATGGGAGTTCTGGACTTTAATCAAGTTGTAACGGGTAGTACTGATCTAGAACTACTAAGATTGAATGAGTTCTGGCCTCTCCCGTACTTTGAATTTGAAATTATAACACACGAATTTTTCGGTAGTTGGATTTTCAGGTATGCTCTGCTGACACTTTTATGGGAGTTCTGGACTTAAATCAAGTTTTAACGGGTAGTACTGATGTAGAACTACTAAGATTGCATGAGTTCTAGCCTCTCCGATACTTTGAACTTAAAATGGCAATATTAGAATTTTTCGTTTACTTGGATGACATCATGTTATGCTCTGCGGAGACTTGGATTTTCAGGTATGCTCTGCTGACACTTTTATGAGAGTTCTGGACTCAAATCAAGTTGTATAGGGTAGTGCTGATCTAGATCTACACAAAATCAATGAGTTCTAGGTTCTCCCATACTTTGTATTGAAATTGACAACATTAGAATTTTTCGGTAGTTGGATTTTCAGGTATGCTCTGCTGACACTTTTATGAGAGTTCTGGACTCAAATCTAAATGTAATGGGTAGTGCTGATCTAGGTTTTCACAAAAACAATGAGTTCTAGCCTCTCCCATACTTTGAATTTACAAAGACAACTTTAGAATTTTTCGGTAGTTGGATTTTTAGGTATGCTCTGCTGACACTTTTATGGGAGTTCTGGACTTAAATCAAGTTTTAACGGGTAGTACTGATGTAGAACTACTAAGATTGCATGAGTTCTAGCCTCTTCCATACTTCGAACTTAAAATGGCAACATTAGAATTTTTCGTTTACTTGGATGACATCATGTTATGCTCTGCGGAGACTTGGATTTTCAGGTATGCTCTGCTGACACTTTTATGAGAGTTCTGGACTCAAATCAAGTTGTATTGGGTAGTGCTGATCTAGATCTACACAAAATCAATGAGTTCTAGGTTCTCCCATACTTTGTATTGAAATTGACAACATTAGAATTTTTCGGTAGTTGGATTTTCAGGTATGCTCTGCTGACACTTTTATGAGAGTTCTGGACTCAAATCAAAATGTAATGGGTAGTGCTGATCTAGGTTTTCACAAAAACAATGAGTTCTAGCCTCTCCCATACTTTGAATTTACAAAGACAACTTTAGAATTTTTCGGTAGTTGGATTTTTAGGTATGCTCTGCTGACACTTTTATGGGAGTTCTGGACTTAAATCAAGTTTTAACGGGTAGTACTGATGTAGAACTACTAAGATTGCATGAGTTCTAGCCTCTTCCATACTTCGAACTTAAAATGGCAACATTAGAATTTTTCGTTTACTTGGATGACATCATGTTATGCTCTGCGGAGACTTGGATTTTCAGGTATGCTCTGCTGACACTTTTATGAGAGTTCTGGACTCAAATCAAGTTGTATTGGGTAGTGCTGATCTAGATCTACACAAAATCAATGAGTTCTAGGTTCTCCCATACTTTGTATTGAAATTGACAACATTAGAATTTTTCGTTACTTGGATTTTCAGGTATGCTCTGCTGACACTTTTATGAGAGTTCTGGACTCAAATCAAGTTGTATTGGGTAGTGCTGATCTAGATCTACACAAAATCAATGAGTTCTAGGTTCTCCCATACTTTGTGTTGAAATTGACAACTTTAGAATTTTTCGGTAGTTGGATTTTTAGGTATGCTCTGCTGACACTTTTATGGGAGTTCTGAACTTAAATCAAGTTTTAACGGGTAGTACTGATCTAGAACTACTAAGATTGCATGAGTTCTAGCCTCTTCGATACTTTGAACTTAAAATGGCAACATTAGAATTTTTCGTTTACTTGGATGACATCATGTTATACTCTGCGGAGACTTGGATTTTCAGGTATGCTCTGCTGACACTTTTATGAGAGTTCTGGACTCAAATCAAAATGTAATGGGTAGTGCTGATCTAGGTTTTCACAAAAACAATGAGTTCTAGCCTCTCCCATACTTTGAATTTACAACGACAACATTAGAATTTTTCGGTATTTGGATTTTCAGGTATGCTCTGCTGACACTTTTATGGGAGTTCTGGACTTTAATCAAGTTGTAACGGGTAGTACTGATCTAGAACTACTAAGATTGAATGAGTTCTGGCCTCTCCCGTACTTTGAATTTGAAATTATAACACACGAATTTTTCGGTAGTTGGATTTTCAGGTATGCTCTGCTGACACTTTTATGGGAGTTCTGGACTTAAATCAAGTTTTAACGGGTAGTACTGATGTAGAACTACTAAGATTGCATGAGTTCTAGCCTCTCCGATACTTTGAACTTAAAATGGCAATATTAGAATTTTTCGTTTACTTGGATGACATCATGTTATGCTCTGCGGAGACTTGGATTTTCAGGTATGCTCTGCTGACACTTTTATGAGAGTTCTGGACTCAAATCAAGTTGTATAGGGTAGTGCTGATCTAGATCTACACAAAATCAATGAGTTCTAGGTTCTCCCATACTTTGTATTGAAATTGACAACATTAGAATTTTTCGGTAGTTGGATTTTCAGGTATGCTCTGCTGACACTTTTATGAGAGTTCTGGACTCAAATCTAAATGTAATGGGTAGTGCTGATCTAGGTTTTCACAAAAACAATGAGTTCTAGCCTCTCCCATACTTTGAATTTACAAAGACAACTTTAGAATTTTTCGGTAGTTGGATTTTTAGGTATGCTCTGCTGACACTTTTATGGGAGTTCTGGACTTAAATCAAGTTTTAACGGGTAGTACTGATGTAGAACTACTAAGATTGCATGAGTTCTAGCCTCTTCCATACTTCGAACTTAAAATGGCAACATTAGAATTTTTCGTTTACTTGGATGACATCATGTTATGCTCTGCGGAGACTTGGATTTTCAGGTATGCTCTGCTGACACTTTTATGAGAGTTCTGGACTCAAATCAAGTTGTATTGGGTAGTGCTGATCTAGATCTACACAAAATCAATGAGTTCTAGGTTCTCCCATACTTTGTATTGAAATTGACAACATTAGAATTTTTCGGTAGTTGGATTTTCAGGTATGCTCTGCTGACACTTTTATGAGAGTTCTGGACTCAAATCAAAATGTAATGGGTAGTGCTGATCTAGGTTTTCACAAAAACAATGAGTTCTAGCCTCTCCCATACTTTGAATTTACAAAGACAACTTTAGAATTTTTCGGTAGTTGGATTTTTAGGTATGCTCTGCTGACACTTTTATGGGAGTTCTGGACTTAAATCAAGTTTTAACGGGTAGTACTGATGTAGAACTACTAAGATTGCATGAGTTCTAGCCTCTTCCATACTTCGAACTTAAAATGGCAACATTAGAATTTTTCGTTTACTTGGATGACATCATGTTATGCTCTGCGGAGACTTGGATTTTCAGGTATGCTCTGCTGACACTTTTATGAGAGTTCTGGACTCAAATCAAGTTGTATTGGGTAGTGCTGATCTAGATCTACACAAAATCAATGAGTTCTAGGTTCTCCCATACTTTGTATTGAAATTGACAACATTAGAATTTTTCGTTACTTGGATTTTCAGGTATGCTCTGCTGACACTTTTATGAGAGTTCTGGACTCAAATCAAGTTGTATTGGGTAGTGCTGATCTAGATCTACACAAAATCAATGAGTTCTAGGTTTTCCCATACTTTATATTGAAATTGACAACATTAGAATTTTTCGGTAGTTGGATTTTCAGGTATGCTCTGCTGACACTTTTATGAGAGTTCTGAACTCAAATCAAGTTGTAATGGGTAGTGCTGATCTAGATCTACACAAAATCAATGAGTTCTAGGTTCTCCCATACTTTGTATTGAAATTGACAACATTAGAATTTTTTGTTACTTGGATTTTCAGGTATGCTCTGCTGACACTTTTATGAGAGTTCTAGACTCAAATCAAATTGTAATGGGTAGTGCTGATCTAGATCTACAAAAAATCAATGAGTTCTAAGTTCTCCCATACTTTGTGTTGAAATTGACAACATTAGAATTTTTCGGTAGTTGGATTTTCAGGTATGCTCTGCTGACACTTTTATGGGAGTTCTGGACTTAAATCAAGTTGTAACGGGTAGTACTGATCTAGAACTACTAAGATTGAATGAGTTCTGGCCTCTCCCGTACTTTGAATTTGAAATTATAACACACGAATTTTTCGGTAGTTGGATTTTCAGGTATGCTCTGCTGACACTTTTATGGGAGTTCTAGACTTAAATCAAGTTGTAACGGGTAGTTCTGATCTAGAACTACTAAGATTGAATGAGTTCTGGCCTCTCCCGTACTTTGAATTTGAAATTAAAACACTAGAATTTTTCGTTACTTGGATTTTCAGGTATGCTCTGCTGACACTTTTATAGGAGTTCTGGACTTAAATCAAGTTTTAACGGGTAGTACTGATCTAGAACTACTAAGATTGCATGAGTTCTACCCTCTCCCATACTTTGAACTTAAAATGGCAACATTAGAATTTATCGTTTACTTGGATGACATCATGTTATGCTCTGCGGAGACTTGGAATTTCAGGTATGCTCTGCTGACACTTTTATGAGAGTTCTGGACTCAAATCAAGTTGTAATGGGTAGTGCTGATCTAGATCTACACAAAATCAATGAGTTCTAGGTTCTCCCATACTTTGTATTGAAATTGACAACATTAGAATTTTTCGGTAGTTGGATTTTCAGGTATGCTCTGCTGACACTTTTATGGGAGTTCTGGACTTAAATCAAGTTGTAACGGGTAGTACTGATCTAGAACTACTAAGATTGAATGAGTTCTGGCCTCTCCCGTACTTTGAATTTGAAATTAAAACACTAGAATTTTTCGTTACTTGGATTTTCAGGTATGCTCTGCTGACACTTTTATGGGAGTTCTGGACTTAAATCAAGTTGTAACGGGTAGTGCTGATCTAGATCTACACAAAAACAATGAGTTCTAGCCTCTCCCATAGTTTGAATTTGAAATAACAACATACGAATTTTTCGTTACTTGGATTTTCAGGTATGCTCTGCTGACACTTTTATGTGAGTTCTGGACTCAAATCGAATTGTAAGGGGTAGAACTGAGCTAGATCTACTAAAAAAGAATGAGTTCTAGCCTCTCCCATACTTTGAATTCGAAATGACGACTTTAGATTTTTTCGTTTACTTGGATGACATCATGTTATGCTCTGCTGAGACTTGAATGTGAGTGTAATTCATTTAAAAGACCAGAACTATTTCTAAAAAGTATCAGGAACTGTGGAACTATGCCGTATTTATATAGAAATCAAATAATATTATGCTCTGCTGAAATAAACCGCGAAGTTAGCAGAGCATTTTTTCAATTGACTTTTCTAAGGCTTAAACGCCGGAACTATTTTTAAAAAGTATCAGGAACTATAGAACTCGGCTGCATGCGAATAGAACTCACATTATTTTTTGATCTGCTGGACAATGCTCTGCTAAGTTCACGAACATCTTAAATTTGTTCTTCGTCTTAGCTAAAATAAATCATCCTTACTTCCTACAGCTAATATCATAAATGCAAAAGATTAGATGTTTGGCTGTTTGTGATTCAACCACGCAAAATTCGATTGAGATTAAACTTGGTGAGTATGTAGAATAGCTCGAGATCTCGATTAACACAAAGATTTTTATCCAGAGATTCCCGCGGAAACGGGATTTACGCGGGTGAAATATAGTAATAATACATAATTTTTAAATAAAATGTATCAATATCATATCAAAATGACGAAACCATGCATTGTCAGGCTTTAGCCATAGCCGACGAAAGAAAAAAAGTACTGGCTTTATATTACGTAAAACTTTACAAAAGTAAAGCCTTACACTGCCGTCAAAATAAAAATACTTAATAAGAAAATTATATTATTGGATCTCATTTTTTTTGAAAACCTAAAAGTTATTAATTTACAAGAATAGATAAAATAAAATATAAATAACAATAAATTTCTACTTCTTACGCTAACTGGCTACTGCATCTGGCTAGTGACAGACTGTCAGACGATAAGGTCATCATTGTAGGCCCCGCATTCTCAGTGACCATTTGCGCGAGTTTTTACGCAGTCGGGTTTTTTGTTTTTTATAAATTATTTTTTTTCTTGATTTTTTTTTTTCGGCTCCTAAGCGCCAGGTAGGTATAACGTAATTACAACTATCTTGGACTCCCGACCAACGACGTTTGTTAGAAACCAGTCGCAGTCGTAATGTGCGAGTAATGTTTAGAAGACTTTAATGAAAATTAAATTACAACAAAGAGTCGAGTAAGTGTTCTGTTACAAGGGGAAAAGTTGGCAGGATTTAAAATAAAATTAGGTGAAACCGTCGGGTACAAAACGAGAGATTAGAGGCGGAGGTTTTTTTACTTTTGCTAGCATTTAATTAAACTCATTATACCTGATAGAAAGATGTTGTTACACCGTAGTCAACCTCATCATCGCTTCCTCTTCAGTCATAGTTTGTCTAGAAGAAATCTATTACTCTTGACTTAAAGACCCCAAAGTTATAATTAAGGGGGAACATAGACGCGACCAGTGAGTTCCACTTCGTAGTGGTTCGTACGAGAGGTGGATGCGTGGCGATTGATATACGAAAAAGGTACGCGCACCTCTGAATGGTAAGTGATGATGGTCGAAGATGTAGCATGTTGATGTAGTTTAACAACATTCTTGCCAACTTACTTAATAATAATATGGATTGTCAAACTCATTATCCTTTCGGAGTTTTGGCAAGAACGCGGTGAGATGTGTTGCTAAATATTCATTTTTGTGAAACCCAGTTAAAAAGCGTGTAAATTGTTAGATTTCGGGGGCATATTAATCTATTTTGTTTCGTGAAGTTGTACAAGGATAATAAAAGGAAAATCGGTGCAACTCATGGACTTTAGCGCTGTCTCCAAAGCTTGCGTGAACCGTCATTGTAAAGAGTCACCATTTACAATGATTTCTTTGACTTGACTTTTCTACGACGACTTGACTGTTTTGATGCAAATTGCAAATAACTTGCAAAAATTAATTATACTTGGCACTGGCTATTTTCCAAATGGCCATAATCTGTTCACAACCGACAAGAAATAATAATTATCCTTTCATTTGAGCTTCGCTGTAATCGGGTAGAAAAACGAGATTGACAGAAAACCTATCACTAAGGTACAGACAAAAACTGATAGTTTAATTAATAAAACTTGGGCGACTTGGCAAAAAAGCCTCTTAACCACTCATGTCAATTACTTTTGTCCCGACAGACTTTGTCAGCGAGCGTGGTAACTGACGTTAGGTACTTCAGTCGACTTTAGACAAAGATTTCTAAATTACCCTTCGCGAATAAAGTGCTCATCGAAATTTGAAAGACAGAAAAGAAAGATGAACACGTTTATTCAGACAGGCACACAACTTATATAATAAGTAACAATAAACACAATTTCTTATTTTTTTTGACCCGGCCCATACATCAATTCAGATTCTCAGTTACTAGCTGCGTCAGAAAATAATCAACAATTTTTGAGAAATCTGACAGGGATTTTCTGTTAAGCTCGTATATACCCTTAAGAGTTTTGGAAGCAAACAGAAGGTTCCATGAATAACATTTTTTTATTACATTCGTTATCATTTAAGACACTTAACTAGATTACCTACTTTTATTTAGTTAATGAATTTATTGAATTTACTGACGGCCTCTGTGGCGCGTCGGGCGGACACTCGACTGCAATTCAGAAGGCTGTGGGTTCAATTCCCGTCAGGTGCACATCGATATATTTATGCTTAAAAATAAATATTTGTATCTGGTCTGAGCGTCTTTCTATACAAGATGTAACAGGTAAGCCCTTTTAATCCGAAAGGGGGTTGTTCTAGACGTCTAGGCGAACACCTTTTGTTCTACGACTTTTGAAAATTCGAACTTTTTTTTTGAAAATTTTGAGATTATGTTTCACTGGAAAAACAGCTGTTTTTGAAAATAAAGGTAATTGAAGGTTTGATTGTAGTAGACCAAACTAAATGAAAGAACAACATAAGGTCAATGACCTCGAACTCTAAGAAACAGCTGATTTTCAAGTAAACTTTACACCTAAATTTTTCGAAAAGTACTTCGAATTTTCAAAAGTCGTAGAACAAAAGTTGTTCGCCTAAACGTCTAGAACAACCCCCTTTCGGATTAAAAGGGCTTACCTGTTACATCTTGTATATTAGGTATGTATTTACCAAAATAAGTATAATATGTAGTATATCCATTGTCTCGTACGTATAGTATGCCTATAGTACTACCTATGCGCTGTGTGTAATGTAATGAAATATTTGTTATTTATTAATTTAATATTTCTTTTTGTTTTTATTGCTCAAGGCATTTTAAACATAGAAATATTTTTAGCAAGGAAATATTTTTCAAAAAAATCCCCATGACAGGATTCGAACCTGCGTCCTTTCATCCTGTCATGGGGATTTTTTCGAAATATATTTCCTTGCTTAAAATATTTCTATTTATTAATTTATTATTATTTGTAAGTAAGTAAGTAGTTTGTAGTTTGATATAAGATCTTAGAAAAATAGCAAGTTTTTGATCAGTTCAAGTGTGTTTGTTGTAGGAATATCTCATTTCGTTAATTGGTATTAGAAATATAAAATAAAAATAGTTAATTATATTTATCGAACTTTATCTAATTCAATTACAAAATGATGAGAGAAAAAATAACAAATTCGTTGCTATGTCGTCCTTTGGTCCTTTAAAAAAAATAAAGTAAATTTTAAATAAAAATTACCCCGACTACTTTTAAAATCCACAAATAATAATAAAAAGTCTTTTTCCTTTTTTGAAGTTTGTTTTTCTTTCTTTTTAATTATTTGATGTTTTTTTAATTTTTTTTTTAGCTGAACGACAACGCGACAACTTCGCGAGGACTTATAAGACATCATGGTAGGGCCCAATATTTTTAAAACGAGATTTGTGACTTTGTAACGGATGTATTTATATTGATGACGCTGGATAGTAATACAACAATAAATTCTTTCTATTCTATTCTTGACCTGAAGCGGTTATCGATTATGAAATTTAGCTTTTTATAAAATTTTGCACTTTGACAATTTTAAAAAAATTATAATTTTAATCAATTAAGTATTCAGATTTAAATGCGTACCGCAACATAAAAAAAAAACAAAGAAAAAAAAACGTTATTCGGGCCCCATATTTAATTTAGTACCACTATCAAAAAATACTTTACCTACTCAAGTCAATATTAGCTGCAAAGTTAAAAAAATCCCGGTTATTTATATATCCCCATTTAAAATTACAAAACAGGTTTTCAGTAATAAATAACTCAGTACCTTTGAGAATAAGGGCTGTCGTAAACAATTTTTATTTCATTACGGACCAATTAAAATGTCGCTTTTATGAGAGGGTAAATTATAATCGGAACCTTGTATGAGGTAAGGTATTTAATTACATAATTTGGATTTAGGTTTTACGTACCTTAGGTTATTGTGAAATATTTTGTAATTTTTTCATTATAACGATGGAAAATTTTGTAAATTCTCAAGGATTCGATTTAAAGCCGCCGTAACAGACGGTCGAACCGTATTGCTGCACCATTGCTATTATATAGATAAATCAATAAATATACCTGGATAAATTTCTTATCATAACTACAAGTGTAGAATTATCAAGTTGATGATTTTCTTAGGAACTCCAATCAGTTCCAGCCACGTCAGTCGCATCAAAGGTTTTTTCTAAGTCGACAGAGTTAAGCCTCGTACTCACTTAGGAACAAATATCGTGCGACACGTGTCCTCGAAGACATCGCGCTCGCTTTACGCTTTTTGTTTCAGTTCCGATCATTTTTGCCATTGTTTTATTGATTACCGAGTGACTAGTCGAGTATATATGTTTTTAAAATATATCACTGTTTTCATCAATAATAAATTAGGGTCCGCTGGGAACGACTGGATGGGGCCAGATGGGGAAAGATTAGCTGGCAGCCGATGGGATTATACTACGATAAAAACGGATGTGGCGGAGAAAAGATATCGGGCGATGTCGTACAATGTGTTGCGATGTCTCCGGGGACACTAGTCGCCGGACATTTGTCACCGAGTGAGTACGATGCTTAACCCTAACCACAAATATGTAAATGAATGTTCATTTAAGATGTGTCTCTATTCAAAATTTAATAAAGTACCTACCAATTTCCGTCGGTTTTGTTTTATTGAGTTTTCTATAAATATTAATGAATATTCAAGTATTCGCCACCCAATACAATTAAAATGAAATATGCGGTACGAAATTTCAGAATGAAATTTGAATATTTGGTCATCAAATTTGTGATAGTATGGCGGTAAGTTTGGAGTTACAAAGTAACTAAGTAGGTACGTACATAGGTACGTACCTACTTAGTTACTTTGGTACTACTCACTTGTGTGGTAGTGAATAGTCACTACCACACAAGTGAGTAGTACCTACGTTTTGCTGTTCATCGAAAGACTATCGATAGTCGTGACGATTATCGATCGATAAAGATTATCGTTAGTACCGATCTATCGATAGACCTATTAATGATTTTCAAGTTGCAATCGATAGTCAAACTATCGATTGTTGAGATTTTACTGCCTACCAACGCAAAAACGGCCGCGTTTAACATCCAGACTAAACTGCTTCATTTGATTGGACCCAATCACATACCATCGATTAAAGTGCGTTTTTTGTAACGTACTTTATTCGATTGTAATAATAATATTTTACCTGCTAACTTTCTTTGAAAAATGTAAGAAATTTGACACTTGAGTAGTAATCAAATCCCGTTTTTGGAAAATAGATAAACTTGCATACTGTTAGATACTGTTTCCACTATGTTGCTATTTATCGATAAAATGTCGTAATCTACTTTATCAATGAGTACCGCACTCATGAAGTAATTATACTAGTGAGTGGTCATGAAAAATATTCAATCACTCAGTATATAAAGCATTGCGGTATCCGTGATACACAGTAAAGCGGGGTTTACATTACGAATTTACATTGCATGTCACTACATTTTACAGTAATTTTCACAAAAAAGTAACGTGTAAAAGTATCTACCTATATTTGATACAGTTTATTCTAGTAAGTACCTAACTATACCTACTGCGAGAATTCTTTTGTGAACTTTATAATAATAGTGTCATGCACTAGTTTCGTATTAAAACTCGCTTAACGAAGTTCTAGGTTTTGCCCTTTGGTCCGTAGTTGGCTCACTGTGAGTCGCTTATGTTGCACTCGTTGCAGGCTTTCGAACCATCATTATCATCATCAGCCTGTTGCAGTCCACTGCTGGAAATAGGCCTCTCCAATTGCACGCCACCTAGATCTATTTTCCGCTTCTCGCATCCAGTTTGTGCCAGCCGTCTTGCGCAAATCGTCGCTCCAACGTGCCTGAGGACGTCCTACACTACGATTGCCGAGACGCGTATCTACGCACTGCGCTTTTATGGTTACAATGCATGCAACGATCACGGTTACAGCTCGCTGGTGTGTACTAGTAACAACAACAGTAGTGGAAACAACTGAAGTAAAGCTGGGTGAGTACCCAGCTTTACTTCAGTTGTGTCGACTGCACGCCCTTCCCACATACGATTTCACGAGCTAATCCGCAATTATAATTATATTTACACCGGCTTGCAACATTCAGTGTTGCCATAAACGGAATTGGCTGCGCCAGTCAACTACAGAGCGAATAGCGACCGAATATTGTGTATCAACAGTACTGTTGTTATGTAGGAAGCAGTTGTGTAGATTTAGCGAGTTGCTCGCTGTTTATTTAGTTCTGTATATATTACCATAGGTGGGACGACTAAGCGTTCCTGTCACGAGCAAGTGTCAAGTAAGATGCTCAGTAAACTTACACGATTTGTACTCATCCAAAAAATGGTAATATAGTACAAGAAACTCCAGGTGCAGTAAAACTACTGTTTCAGGGAGAACCCTGAAATAGTTGTTTTACTTGCAGCCGAGACAGTTCCAACAGAAGTTGGAACCTAATCTAATCTATTAAATTATGACATTAAATTAAGAGGTTGTGTGTTCTTTGTGATGTGAAGGCTTTTTCGACTTTTTCGACAAACTGGAAATTCCAACAAAAAAATTAAGGTCCTACCTACCTTCATAAGTCATTTGCTTCTTTAAAATCCACTAAAAAATAACTTTTAACTCGAAATTCCGACAAAAAATTAAGATCGTACCTACCATAACCTCAAATTGTGACAGAGAGAGCGCCAAAGAATTTCAGATTATTTAAAAGTATGATAAGATAAGATGCGACTATGCGATCGAGTTTAATAGACAGCTTTGACAGCAAATTGACTATTTGTTGTTACTTTTTATTTTTTATCGGTTGTCAACCGGCCATTTGAAAAGTAGCCAGCGTCAAGTATTAGGTACTAATATTTTTTTTGCATGTTATTTGCAATTTGCATCAAAACAGTCAAGTCGTCGTAGTAAAAGTCAAGTCAAGGAATTCATTGTAAATGTTGGCTCTTTACAATGACGGTTCTTTACAAGTCCATGTTTTGCACCGTTTTTCATTTTCATTACACATGTAGTACACCTTCACAAAACTAATTAATATGTCCCCGAAATTAAACAATTTACACGCATTTGAACTAGGTTTCACAAAATTGAAAAATTTAGCAACACATCTCCTTAACGCGATCCCGCCAAAACTCCCTGTTGTTACTTTAAAACTTTATGTTAGCTTGACGTTACAGGAACCCTTTAGTACAGTTTGTGTTATGATAGGAGTCCCATATTGATGACGAAACTTGTAAAATGTAATTTCTAGTGATACAATGTGGGAGTGCTTTGCAGGAAAACAGATGTCGAGAAATTTCTGAAGAAATTGCATGCGATCACATCAAAAATAAAAAAATAAAATCAAAATAGTTTATTTCATTTAGATTCTTGTACAACATTAAAGGCACATGATCATTTGGCTACGTCTTAGGTGTGGTGATTTTAGTGTGGCTTCGGAACGCGCCCTCCGACGAGAAGAAGGCACAAGAAACTCATGGGGGTTTTTTTTGTGATCATGTGTTAAATTACAATCGTCATAATACAGATATTATCTATAATTCGAACAGGAGCAATCAATAAATTATGTCCATGAATTTTTTTCTTTAGGATCCGCGCACGAAGGCTTCCGTATCATTATCACAGTTGGGAATCACACCCTAAAATAAATACTGGATCAAGCGAAATTCTTGAACGCAACTAACTAACTGACGCCAGTTATACACCGCGTTGTAAAAAACACGCTTGATGTATGGGAGGCCCCCTTAAATTTTTGATATATTTTGTTTTTTTCGTGTGCGTTGTTATATCGGCTACATAAATAGATACATCATCTTACTATAATATAATAAACGCGAAAAATCGAATGTGTGTATGTCTGTGACTTTGTTACTCAATCACGCAAAAACTACTAAACCGATTAAATAAATAAATCATGTGACGAACACACAGCGCCATCTAGCCCCGTGGTAAGCTGCTAAGCTTGTGATACGGTGACTAGACAACGGATATACTACTTATATTTATTTTTCTTTTGTAAATACATAGGTACATATTATACATAGAAATACGCCCCGACCAGATACAAATATTTATTTTTAAGCATAAATATTTGCAGCCAGCGGGAATCGAACCCGCAACCGTCTGCGTTGCAGCCAAGCGTTCGCCCAACGCCCCACAGAGGTCGTCAAAATGAACCGATTGCGATGCAAGGTTCTCATGGAGCTTGGTAGCTAGATAATTCTGCGGGATCGGGACTTGCGCGGGTGAAACGGCAGGCCCCGCAGCTAATGATATTATAGTAGGGGTCAGATCTTGGGCGCGAGCACTTGAAAATGTAAACAAGAAGGGAACGCGTTGTTCTTGCAGGGGGCGCACGGCCACTGCGTGGGCGGTGCATCGAGCGAGCGGTTGAAATATTCATTACAAATACCGAAAACATGTTGTGGTTTAATTTTAATTATTAGTCAAGCGTTTACCTACCGACATTTCTACCGCATTAATCAGTTGGTTAATAATAATTAAATTTTTGGGGGGGAAATGTATAAGTATGTAAATGTATATTATAAATGACATGTTGGCGCATTTAAACTAAGTCTGCTTGACATACCAGTGTGCACCAACAGCGTAAAATTCATAGTCGAATCATAATATTTTAGTAAGTAATAGCTTAAGTACCTATAATGTTTTATTTTCTTTTCAATTATTGCGCTTTGCTAGAAATATTTTACTAGGAGATTTCTGTCGGGACTATCCTTGTAAAAAATAATTTGGTATGACTTTTGATGATGCGTTTGCTCTTTGTAAAATATTTCAATTTGAAGATTGTTATGCTCGATTTTAACTTAATGTGGTCCTCACACTATTGTATCTCAGTAGTTGGCTTCTCACGTATTAAAATTGTTTATTTTTGGTAAAAATAGACAATTTCAATTATTGCAATCGAGATTTGTCAGCAACAGAGTTACGCAAAAATACGTACCTACCTAAATACATTTAATTAGACAGTTTATGTGTACTTAATAATTTACTCCCTTTCCATAGAAAAAGACCAAGACTGTTGTACCTACCTACCATTATATTTAATCTTACTAATATTATAAACGCGAAAGCTTGCATGAGTTTGTATGTGACTTTGTAACTCAATCACGCAAAAACTACTTAACCGATTGCGATGAAACTAGGAATATAGGTAGCTCCCAGCTACCTATATTCCTAGGATTAAAAAATTGGTTACTTTTTATCCCGATATTCCCGCGTAAACGGGACTTACGCGGGTAAAAATATTATAAATGCGAAAGTTTTTTTGTAAATATGTGTGTTTGTTACTAAATCACGTAAAAATTCTGAACCAATTCCTATATTCCAAGTTCCAACAATCACTGAACCGATTGTTATGAAACTTGGTATGCAGATAGCTGGAGGTCTAGATTAAAACATAGATTACTTTTTATCAAGCCGGGGAGGTCCGTGTACATAATGGGTCCATCTGTGTATAATCGGCTGCCGGACACAATTAAAAACGATGCAAATACCATCAATATATTTAGGAATAAACTGAGAAGGTGGCTCATTGAGCACTCCTTTTATTCTATTGACGAATTTTATCAAATACAAATTGTTGTTTAATTTGGACATTTTATTAAATCAATTAATCATACATAATGTATAATACATAATAGGTATGTAAAATGAAATATTATAATGTAAACAAGATGTATTGAGTTATTATTATTTGACATGTAACTTATTTATTCGTTATCAATAAAGAATCTGTATCTGTATCTGTATCCCGATATTCCTGCGAGATCGGGACTTACTCGGATGAAACCGCGGGGCTCCTAGTGTAAAGAACCTCATCAAAATAATTATATTTACCTATTTAATCTTTTTTCGGCGTCGATTAAAATGAAACAAAGGTTAGTTACTATCTTTATTTGTCAAATTTTCTTATAATAATAAATTTATCTAGTTAAAAATTAGGATTGTACCTGTTTACCTCTATAGAGGGACAATTTAAACTGTGTTGCTCCTTTTGAAAATTCTACTGAGCACTCATCTCACTGGTATATTACTAGCAGTGCACTACCGATGAAATGAGCACGAAATTCTTTCTCATGGTAGACAATTTAATATATTAGTACTTAAATAATAAATATAAATAAAAGAAACGTGTTTTCTAAATAATATTTTCTTAAATTCTCAATTTTACCTCACAATGAAACAAACTTTAAAGAGAATTATCCCGCCCTCAGTTTCTCGAGATTTTATAGATTGTTCTGTCCTTATTCTCGTATTTAATAAACAAAAATTTAATTTCAGAATTATTTCAATATCATCGCAGTCGATTTTATGATCTCATAATTGACGGTTGTCAAATAACATTTGACATTTAACAAAAAACTTTTATTTGGAGAAATGTCAAATGTTATTTGATAAACGTAAAATTTGAGATTGAAAATTGACTGCGATGATATTGAAATGATGTTGAAATTAAGTTTTCGTTAACTTTATTATGGGAATACAGCCTCTGGTTAAAGCACGGATTTTGTTTTTACATTTTTACATAATAGAATAAAAGCGTGAGAAGACCCTGGAAAATGTAAATTTGCAAATCGTGTACATAAGTTTAAAAAGTTTATTAGTAAGTTTGTTTGTAGCAAAATCGAACATTTCGGGAACATTACAATTTCCATAGCCACAGGCGGGCGAAAGGGCGGGATTATGCATTAAAATTGTTTTATTTGTGATGTAAAGTAAACAAATATAATTATGTAACTTTATAAACTATGTATCGTATCTATTTACATTTTTTTTTTTTTCAATTTTTGTACAAAATATTATACAGATTTCATTTTAACCTACTTATTCTCCATTTAAAAAAAATACTGACCGTCGACACTTTCTTTTGAAATAGTGTCAGGACTCCATTGATAGATGTAAATTACCTACCGATTTTTATCGATCGTTAATTTGAACAGATGTTAATTTTAATGGTAAATTAATAATCCGAGAATAAGCGAACAACTTTTGAATATTCGAAGTAGTTATCGAAAATTTTGAGTTTAAAGTTTACTTGAAAATAAGCTGTTTCTTAGAGTTAGTGGTCAAGATCTAGTAAAATATAAACTCAAAAATTTCGAAAAAAGTTGGATTTTTTAAAAGTTGTAGAACAAAAATTGTTTGACAAGACGACTGGAACAACCCCCTTTCAGCTTAAATGGTCATCGTCGGAACAAGCTGAATAAGTCTATACATATACATACATAATACAGTAACTCAGCGCTACCATGATCGTTGTCGTTGCTGCGTCTTCCTTTTGTCGCTCAAAAAAAGTAATTTTTCAATAAAAAATACCGACTACTTTTAAAAACCACAGATAATTACAAAGAACTTTTTTTTAAGTTAGTTTTTTTTTCATAATTTGATGTGTTTTTAATTTTAAAAGTTTTTTAGCTGAACGAAAACGCGGCGACTTCGCGTCGACATATAATAAGACATCATGGTAGAACGGATTATCTGTAATCTAACATAGCGTGGTAAAATTTGGAGTTACAACAAAGGATAAATACTCGTATTTGAGAGTGATAAAATACTTTCTGTATAAAACGTGTTTCGGGAAAAGCATTGTTACATGAAAAGGGTTTATTTTAGACGTCCAGGCAAACAACCTTTTGTTACACGACTTTTAAGAATTACGAATTCAAAGAGATTATATTTTTAAGTATGTAGTTTACTTGAAAATCAACTTGTTTACTTTGCTTTAGAAGATAGTTTGAGTGTTTGTTTTTTTAGTTAAAAACCTATGTTTTTCCGATATTCAATGTTCCGTACAGGACTTGAATCTACGCTTTGCATGTCGTCCGTGCCCCGTCCGTACTTTCTACATACAAAAGTAGCTCGTCCCCGTCTCGGCCCGGACACGGTCCGTTCAATTGAGAGATCCCTAAACAGAATGAGATTAGACTATAAAATAAATAATTGTTTTGCACATTTTATAATCAAACGCAATCAATAAGCGAGTTAACATATAAAACTCTACAATAACTAAACAGTAAATGCATTTCTGTAACCGACTGTACACTCTATCCCACAAATTTACTTAAAGTTTGAAAGCAAAATACCTAAATTTAAATACAACATTTTACGCCGCTAATACAATAGAAGCTGGCAAAGTAAAATAATAGGGCCCAACCATTATCCCGGGAACCTTTCACTACCCGTTTTAGTAACTAACAAAGTGATTAGGTTCATATTATATATGTTTGACCGAAGACCGAAATTGTATTTTATTGCAAGTGAATTAAGGTCGGTGTTAGAAAATTTATTCCATGAGAATAATAGGATTTTCCGATTATTCCCAGTAGTCCCCTCTGGTCCTGTCACCCGGGGGGACAGCTGGGGCTTGTCTTCCCAGTTGTGGGTGACATTCGTGGCGACTATCCGCTTTGACTTCCTCATTTCGTGTAGTAATGTGGCCCACCTAGTATTAAAGTTGATAGGCCTTCTAACTCAACCTAACAACAGCTATCAAAGATAACAACCGGGACCAACTGTTTAATGAATAGGATAAAAGTAGCCTCGTTACTCCGGGGATCAGGTTATGTATATTCCGAATTTCATTGTAGTCGGTTCAGTAGTTTTTGCGTGAAGGAGCAACGAACACGATTGCACGCAAACTTTCATCTTTATAATATAAGTTAGGATACGTGCCAAGTGGACTTGACAAAGAAAGATGGTTCGAACGCTAGTTTCATTAGCATTGCCGGAAGAGTGTCCAGTACAGTGATTTCTCCAGTAGTCCCGGAAATATTATATTGATATGATAACAGTTTGTCACCAGTATAGAATTTTGTGGTAGATTTCTCAATTGAAGGAACTTTAAACACAGTAAATCGATTGTTTCGCGTCTATGCAGAACAAGGATATTTGAATTCAAATAAGTAAACTCATACAAAAAAAAAACTCGTTCAAAGGATGCGTTGTCATTGCTCGTAAGTGTAATATAGTATTTACCCATACTCTGACGGCAAAAGATTTCATAATGAAGGCTAGCTATTCTGGTTTGCGACGTGTGAATTTCATAACCTTTTTCGAGGACTTTGCGATTTCATTAGCATAAAAAAGAAGGTTTTTTATTTATTACGTTTTTTGCCGAGCGGCGGCTGTCAATTATTTTTTTATTTTTTTACGGTATTTTTATGGAAAATAAACTCAGGCAGATTAGTTAGAGGAATGGCTTACTGTAATGTTTCAGCCGCTTTCGATTTGCATTACGAAACTATGTCATGCATGTATCATAGAGTCAATTTCACAAAAGCAGTCTCACAGCAGTTACTGGAAGCAATTTTATTTAAAATAGATAAATAGTATATTATCGCTGTGGTCTACGCATTTTTTTTTGGGATAGTGACTTTAAAATGCATGACATTTTTTGTAATGTAAATCCCACTTATAGAGTAAGGAGGTCTAATCTTTGCTAGCACTTTTAGCTCATTGAAACCGGATCAGTTTAAAGAAAACACGGTACTTCTCATATTATCTACTATTTCTTTTTTGTATCAAACTTATTTTGGACGTAATAATAATTGTCGATGATTCAAATAAAATTTAAAACATAAGAAAAATATAAAATTCCTCTAAAGTTTTAAAACTGGTACGTGATATTTCATTTACTTAAAGTTAAATAAATTCATTTCAATTTACAATTAACGATGGAATAAACAAATCAAATTGTCTATTTATTTAATTATCTATATATTTTACAATTTATATTAATATTTACATTTATGTTTTTGCCGAAATAAGAAGGCCATTTCAATTAGGTACAGTTTCACTACATAAGTTAGTTTGGGTTTGGGATTTATAAATATTTCGATTTAAATTCTTAATATTCTGACTCTATAACAAATAGTACTTTGCTTTTTAAAATGTATTTCTACCTAGTGATAATCTTAAGGGATGGATATGGCTGAGTATATATTTTAGCGGAAAGGCTTTATTGCTAAACCGCCAAAATAGTTATTTTGGGAAATAAGGTTAAAAGTTTTTTTTGGCAACGTGCTCGCTTAATTTTTTGAAAAGCTAAACAGTCAAGAAATGCCTGAATGGACCGGAAACCGATCATCAATCATCGTCGACTTAGAATCCAATATCCAGTCCAATGATAATAATATTAAAAACTTTTATTTTTGGCGCTTTAGCAATGTCGCCTCTCCACTGACGAATCCATCCAAAGTAGAAAAGCGCCGAGACACCAAGTACAAAGTAAACTGTATTTTTTTCTTACAGTAGGATGTATAAACATAGCGCGCAGTGGTGTAGTCAAGCAAGCATTAGTGACAGACATGATTTTAGTAGGTAAATAATATTTCAAAATATTACTAATATTATAAACGCGAAAGGTTGTAAGTATGTGTAAAATCTGTGTATGATAAATAGAAACTTTCGCGTTTATAATATTGATGTAAGATTGTCTTAGGCCGACTCTGGTAGTATTTCAATGTTCAGTGGGCTGATAGCGTAACTCAATTGCTAACAATTCTCGATTGAAACAATTGAAATTGTTGTTTTCACTTCATCAGTAGCAAACAAATTCCACTCAAAACTAGCGACTGTAACTGTCAAATTATATATTCGGAATCGCAATAATCAATAACTGAAATGATTTAAATCATGATTTGTTAGCAAACACTTATAAGAGTTATATAATCAGCTAACAGGGTTTGTATATTTTAGGGTTCATCATTTGCTTGTTTTTTTATTTATTTCGCTAATGCTTGATCACACACACCCACGTGCTATGTGTCGACACACAAACAAACACAATGATAGAAACTATACCTACATGTAAAAATTTCGGCAAAATAAATAGGATTTTAATTATAATAATAATCAATTTCGTACGATAAATTTCTAGTTTAAACATATTATTAAATATCAAATGTATTAACATTATCTTAAAACTATACATTGTCTAAAATAGTATTAAATAATTGTAGTTGTCATTGCATTTTGTATTTAAATAAAAAAGTTTTTTTTTGGTATAAAAATGTCTATGCCAGTGTGCTTATTAACTCTAAACTTGTTGTAATTTAAGTTGGTGCCATTATTTTGTATCAAATCATAATATTCAACGTGATAACAATAAGTCCCTTTAAAAAAATACATGACAACGTTAGAAATTCTATGTTTTAAACACTGAAATTTACTGTGTGCTTAGATTTACTAAGATTATGCTGTGTGCTTCTTTTAGGGCAAACATAAAACATATTTTTAAACATAAATTAAGAAAAAAATTAGATAGGTACAAAAACAAAAATGAAAATACATATCGATTTCTTAATAAATTTACAAATCAAGGCAAGGAATAGCTTTGTAAATTAATTATCTATAAAGTAACTACTTGGTTAAATAAAAATTAAGTAAACAATTTAAAAAATAAAAACATAGAAAACCCCATGAGTATTCATCTCATTAGAGATCCTTTTCCAAAGACACGGTAATTTGCTGACGTGTCAAAACTATAATATGATATATTACAGAGTGTATCGATAAATAAATTTTGAATTTAAATATCACTCTTGAAACACAAAACACAATGCAATAACAACCACTTACAACATTTGCTGTCTCAAACCGTGTGTAATTTTCATCTGAATCCATCTACGGTGCTAGTGTAGAGGGTGGCCAGTGTGCAATACAATGAGATGAGCAGGTTCACCGACAACGCACAGGGAGATGCTGTGTTTGCGTTGCCGTGCTGCATCGCTGCTGGGTGCTCACCTGGTGCAAGAAAGTCATAAATAAGGTGAATTAAATTCATTGATTCAATTTAGGCTCACTTGCTGGATGAAAGTAATCATAGATTAGGTGAAATAAATTCATTCATTCTATTTTAAGTGATTAAGTCTGCACTGGGCGTTCAGAGAAACATTTTAAAGGAAAAATACTGCTAGAAGAACACATCGTATGGTCGACGCTGAGCGGGATTCGAACTAACAACGCATCAGAACTTAATCCGATTTGACCTATCAGTCTATCTGTGTAGGTGACTCATACGTCAGATTTTTGCTTCTGTATTTTACTGTCTACTACAACTTAACTGACGAAGCGTCAGCCATTGTCGGAACACAATTATAGTTGCTGTTGTCGCTCGGTTGTTAGAAGCTTCTTGATTATAAGCCGTGACGTCAGCTGGTCAGTGTTATAATTACAAAGAGTGGTTGTATGCTTACCATTTATAACATGTACATTAACTGACGAGGCGTCAGCCATTGTCGGAACACAACTATAGTTGCCGCTGTCGCTGGGAAGAAGCTTCTCGATTATAAGCCGTGACGTCAGCTGTTCAGTCCATTCTGTCTTCAGTCTAACTCTCGGCTCCTCTGCTATGTCGTTTTCTTCTAGTTCTTTGTATTCTATTATGTTTGATCCTGTAGATAAAATCTTCAATTTTAGAAAGAATTAAAGTGGGATTTACATTACGAAACTAGTGTCATGCAGTGTATCATAATTTTCATTTTTTAGATTATTTACAAAGCTGCTTCCAAATTGGGCCGTCCAAGGTTGTGGAATAGTAAACGTCCACCTCTAAAGTGATGTGAGATGGAAGTTAACCGAAGTGACGTCATAATTAAAATTATTTTATTTCGAATCCAGTAAGCAAATTGCTAATTTTGACTAAAATATGGCTGAAAAATCGACTCAAATTTGCTTGTTCCTTTACCAATAAGGTATACCTACATTTTGGATAAGGTAAATGATACAATAATCCCTATACGAAATGTATGGTGTTGAGCAATAAATGCCGATGGTTTTGCATAATAATTACTCACCTTTATACCAGAATATGGTTCCAAGATCATGAGGACCCTGGCTGAGGATGCAGGTTAGTGATAAAGAACTTCCAGTCTTCACATACAAATCGACTGGACCAAGAATGTGGGCTTTGGCTTCTGTTGACAAAAAAGAAATTCTTTATTAATTAGCATATTAATTAATTGAATGGTTGGAAAACAACAACCTCCAAATAAATCTTCAGAAAACCCAAATCATAAATTTCAGACATAAACAAAAACAATGTCAACCGGTCAAAATTTCATACAATGATAGTGTGCTCACTGAGACATGTACAGCCAAATTTCTAGGTATAAACATTGATTATGATTTAAAATGGCAATCGCATCTAGAACTTGTCCATAATAAAATTTTACAAGCGGCATTTGCACTGCGAAGGTTGTGTAAGGTGGTAAGTCGGAGCGCTGTAATAGCAGCATATCATGGTTACGTCGTTTCAAGACTAAGATATGGGGTTATATTCTGGGGTAATGCAATAAATGTCAATCGATTGCTCATAGATCAAAAAAGATGCATTAGAGCAATTTGTAACTTAAAACGAAGAACTAGCTGTAGACCATTCTTCAAACAGCTGAAGCTGCTTACTCTACCCTCTTATATATATATGAGATTGCAGTTCATGTCAGGCGTAACCCGAACTTATACCCGAATGTAGTAAGTACTAGACGGCAATACTACATACAAGCTGTTAAAACAAACATAAAAACGTCAAATTTTAGTAACAGTGTTTTTGTAATGTCCACTCAAATTTATAATAAGCTACCGATAGACATAAGAAAATGTAATAATTTTGTGACATTTAAAACTATGCTTTTTAATTACTTGGCAGACAGACCATTTTATTCAATGAAAGAATTCTTTGACAATAAGTATGACATAATTTGACATTTACACTAAGCTAATCATAACAATAACAATTAGGACTGCAATGTAATACGACGACTGAAAAGGAAAGATACCTAAATGTGAATTTTGAATAATAATATGATTTAAATAATAAATACTTGTAGGTACTTGATAATAATAATTTAAAATATTATGTAACTTGATAATAAATACTTGTGTTTGTACTTGATATTGTATCGTGAGTAAATTCACAATTTGTTTTCGTATGCATATTGCAAAATCATAATGGACAATAATTATTAATGTAAATTATAACATCCTTTTACATGTGATTTACGGAATAAATGATTTGATTGATTGATTGATTGATTGACATTCATGAAAATCGGAACCAACAAAGGCGAGGACAATTTCAATTTCCATCCAAATTTTGTATCCTGGGACCGGTGACATAAATGGAACGAGAGGTCACTTGAGTTGTATTAAATGTGACACATCAAAGCTCGTTTTTTTCCGTTCCATTCCTAAAGAGTAGACCCTATTATTGGATTTCGCCGTCTGTCCGTCTGTCCGTCAGTCACCAGGCTGCATCCCATGAACCGTTATAGCTAGACAGTTGATATTTTCCCAGATGTTGTATTTCTATATCGACTATAATAACAAAATAAATCAAAATAAAAAAACAATTTTTTTTTTAATATTTACCGGTTCTTGCTCACGGCTTAGAAGTATCTTTAAGAATAACATATAGGTATTTATGTTTAGCCGTTTCAACCTAGAGACTTCGGATTATTATGTTCCTAGCCCTCGTTTTATCGAGGTTGGCTTTTCCCTAAAGAAACCTGTCAGAAAACTCAATAAATTATAATTACTTTTCTACTAAGAATCAGCATAAATTTTCGAATCAAGATCTAATTATAATTAGCAAATTGAAATTAACGTTAATAAGAGTAAATGGACGAGTCTTTTTTTGTTGGATTAAATATCAAGAATCGTAATGGAGAAAACTTGATTTTCCATAACGATTCTTAATATTTAAGCTAAAGGCGCATTGATAAGTCGCTTCGGAGATGCGTCGCAAACTCCTCTGTGAGTATTTCGACTACTCTGTCTGGTTATGTCAGTATAATTTGCGATGCTACCGCAACTCCGACGAAACTTAGCAATGTGTCCATAGCTTGATTATTTCGGGTCGACTCATGAACAATCGGTTTTCATTCACACAGTGCTCTTTTACTAGTTTACCGAAATGGCACTTTGATAATCGAAACCATTAATCATTAATCTTTATTTTGTGTGAATGTGAATCTGCCTTCAAATCTCTGATATACCTTCGTACTAAAATATATAGTTAGTTAGTTTATTGACAAATAAACTAACTATTTGTAACTATCATAATATAACTAACTATTTATAACGATTCTAATATATTATGTTTATTTATTCCACTTTAGTCCCATAAAGTTCACTATATCACATTGTCTACTGTATCAAAATCTCCATTTCAGAATGTTATTTCTTACTCATGCTTTCTTAGTTTTCCTTTCCAAAAACTAAAAAAACTATTTTAATCCAAACTTCGAAACGACTTGCCAATAACAATTCCCATAATGCCATAACGAAAGTAATATAAAGGGAGCACCGTTATCCGAATACTCAGTTAGGTACCCACTGTTTTACTGTAATTTCGTATGCATTGGATGACAATTCGCAACTTGAAACTATAGGACTACTGCGAAAGGACTGCCTCTCATATTATTTTTGAATCTTTGAAATGGCGAAATGGATTGTACCTGTCTCAGGGAGGCGTTGAATGAAGGAGGCTCGGGTTGGCTATTTGTGGTGTCGTATAGGGTAGGCCCATGTTCAGCAGTGGATGAATAAGGGCTGAGATAATGAAATGACTTAACTTGGAAGCCTTTAGCGATGGATGGCTAAAAAGCCCTAGTTTACATATAAGAAAACCCAAACAGGTAAATCTATTCAGTCTATGCAGTCAGGCAAATTTGACTAAATTGCCACAACGCAGCCGGTCAAGCTGGCTTGCTACTTGGCTGCTGGTGGTAGTAGTTTCTATTAGTCCAAGACGGATTTCTTTGTTAATGTACCTACTACTATGTTAGCGTATTGCAGAAAAGGAGAAAAAGAAATACCGGGATTATAGCTATATTATTATTATCAGTTGCAGATTTAATGGTAAAAATAATAATTGCCAAAGTACATTAGAGGAAGCAGGTAAACGTTGGAATGGCGAAATTTCTTCGGTAATCTGAGTTTTTGCTCAGATAATTGAGCATAAGTTTAAATTGCGCTTAAGTGCAATTGACAATTTGCTGAAAATTGCAGATTTTTACTCCTAATTGTCACCTAAATTCGTCGATCCTTATAATAGTGGCATTCCTTTAACGGCCATATTATAAAAGGTCGGAGAAAACTTTCAACTTATAGGGTTATGATTTGAGGAGGAGTTTTGCGCCCTTTCCGCGTTAAAGGCCCAACTCGTTTAACTGTTTGGAAGGAAGCTTAACTGGTAACAAGTTCGGATCTGTTTGGTGAATTTGTAACAACTTTGAATATAACGTTAGAGACGTGTAAATGTTGAAGGTATCGAAATAGGACGTTAAGAATAACTACATTATCCTTTATATACACTTTGAAGTACATTCAAACTTATATTCGGAAACAAAAGTCATTATGACTTAATAACCGCCTCGGAGGAGAAATGTGATTGTGGGGCCCCACCACAGTCCTACGGCATATCTACTCCAATGCCTACTGAGCGCCAACACCTAATGCAATCAATCGAGCATTGGGGCATCAACCAATCTAGCATTGGGGACTAGATCGGTCTATAATTACTGATCCCCGACGGCAAAATCCCCTCTGTGCGCACCCCCACCCCTAAATCCCCACCTGTTTGGTAGACGGCCTTAACGAGGCAAATGACGCTGCCAGCGCTGTGGCATGGTTTTAGGTCTACTTAAAAGCGTGCCACAGCGCTGGTTGTATATAAAAATAAAGGTAATTACAGTTTTGATTGTAGTAGACCAAACTAAATGAAAGGACAACATAAGGTCAATGACCTCAAACTCTAAGAAACAGCTGATCTTCAAGTAAACTACACTTAAAATTTTCGAAAAGTACTTCGAATTTCCAAAAGTCGTAGAACAAAAGTTGTTTGCGTAGACGTCTAGAACAACCCCCTTTCGGCTTAAAAAGGCATACCCGTTACATCTTGTATAGAAAATACCCAGAACCAGTAACAAACATTTATGGTCAGCAGAAATGTTTGTCTCCGGCAATGCTAGACTAGACAGTGAATCATTTACTCACTAACTAACATTAAACCAGGGTAATTGGCATAAACTAATAATGTATATAACAGGAATTTCTAGCCGGATCTAACTGCATTATGATCAACGAACTCGAATATTATGATAGACTATAAGACAGGTTGTATACAGTAACTGGCGTAGGTACCTACTGCCATCGTTTTTAACGAACTAGTGTTTCAATACGTTCGTTTTCCTAGAAAAACGAGTTAGTCCAAGATCCCAGAGCCGACAGACTTACGTAATTTAGCAAGGCTGAAATTTTGAGGATTTCTAGTCTACTTTATAGTTAAGACTAAGTCTACTTACTAGCTCGAAAGCGGGGCCGTTTCATAGGTAGCGCGAACTAAAGACGCATACAATGCATAAAAGTTTCTGCGACTATCCAATTTCAATCTTACTAGTCTAGATATAATAAAACACTTTATTTATCCGGTTTTATCGCGTTTTTATTCATTATTTGACCCGAGCTTTCGCCAACTTTACAGTTGGCTTTTTCAAGGTTGACTGAGATGTAATTTGTCTATTTTTAACAATCTAAAAAGTTACAGTAAACTACCGCCTCATAATTATTTGCAATAAAAACGTTCCAGTGTACGCAGACTATAGAGTTATTGTAATAGTTTTCAATTTAAATTATAATTATTTTTATCCCTAACTAGCTCAAAAAACTACCATGGCTTCGGAACGCGCCCTCACATGAGAAGAAGCCACGAAGAAACTCATGGGGGTTCTCTTTTGCTCAGAAATTAAAAAAAAAAACAATTTTTACATCAAACTAAGAATTAACAAATCTAAATAACAAAAAATACTAAGTCCTACAAAAATGGCTAACGGTATCTTGTGGTCTTGCAGCTGTTGTTGGCTGGGCCTGGGACTTGATCAAATGAAGTACAGGGTCCCAGACAGGTGGCACTTTCCAGCCATCTTCCCTATTGAAATTATTAGGGTGTTTCTGAATTTCAATAGCTTCCCGAAGCATCCTGGGTACATACCGCTTCTCTGTAGCCAATACCTGTGCTTTATCGAAGCGAAGGAAATGGTTAGACTTGTCCAGCGTGTGTTCACAAACTGCAGACTTCTGATACCGCCTGTGCTTCACATCAGCCATGTGCTCTCTTAGACGAGTGGCAACACTTCGTTGGGTTTGCCCTATGTAACAGGCGCCACACTCACAATCGATTTTGTAAATGACTGCTTCCTCCAGGGGTATCTTACACTTGACTGGTCTTAACAATTGTTGGATCTTTCTGTGTGGCTTATAGTAAGTCTTAATCGAAGCTCGTTTCAAGATTCCTCCAATTTTGTCTGTGACTCCCTTGATGTATGGAAGGATAGCCGGGACTCGATCAACTGTAGGTGGTTTGGGGCGGCTCCTGTGAACGTGGCGCGGCACTTGGAGGTTGTTGCGACGTAGGACTTGTTTGACGTGCCTGACCTCCTCCGCCAGGTGGGCCCCGTCACAGATGCCATATTATGCTCTCCGCAACAAAGTTTTACCAACAGTAGCTAACTGTGAAGGATGGTGGTGCGACCGACCGTTGAGATACCTATCCGTATGCGTGGATTTCCTAAATACAGTGTGTCCCAGTGACCCGTCAGCACTTCGAAGGAAATAAATGATTGATTGATTGATTGATTGATTGAAGGACTAGGGTGTCTAAGAAAGCTAATGTTTTCTCATTTTCTAATTCCATCGTGAATTTAATTTGGGGATTAATCGAGTTAAGATGGTCTAAAAATAAGTGAACCCGATTTTTGGCAGTATAGCAAATGTGTCATCTACGTACCGTTTGTAGATCTTCGGTGCTACCGGTGCACCCTGCAGGGCCCTCTCCTCGAAGTCCTCCATAAATATATCGGCTACCACAGGAGAGACAGGTGACCCCATAGCAACACCGTCGATCTGCATGTAGAACTGGTTGTCCCACAGTAAGTAACCATTGGTGAGGCAAAGTTCTAGTAAATCCGCATACTCCGAAGGAATATTATTCTCGATTAACTTCTTTTTGACAATATCTATGCACCCTCTTATAGGTAAGCTAGTAAAGAGGCTCTGCACATCGAAACTAACCATTATCTCATCATCATCCACCTTAAGGTCTTTCAGGTGACTGATGAAATGGTATGAATCCCTTACAAATGAACCCGTCGTGCCGCGGAGTGGTGATAAAACCTTCGTAAGATGTTTGGCCAGTAAGTATGTTGGTGAATCTATCTGGCTTACAATAGGTCGTAATGGAACATTTGGTTTGTGTATTTTAGGCAACCCATAGATCTTAGGGGCTTTTGGGCACATAGGTGTTAGTGCCGACACGTCTAAACCTAGTTTTTCCGAGTGTTGTTTAAGTAAATCTTTTGTCTTTTTCGTTATTTTTGAGGTTGGATTTTTGCTAACTTTTTCGTATGTTGTATGATCCGACAAAAGCCCACTCATTTTGTTGTTGTAATCCGACGTATCCATCACAACCGTTGAATTTCCCTTATCCGCCCGCAGGATGGTGAGATCCTGGTCCCTACGTATGGTATTTAACGCTATTTGTTGTTGTTTGGTTAGATTCGATTTCGGCATTTTCGCGTTCCGCAGGACACATGATATATCCTGTCGAATTGCCTCCAAATCCTCCCTCGGTAGGTCGTTTCTTTCTAAGGTTCCTTCAATTCCGCATATTATAGTTTCGTATGGTATTTTCCTCGGTGTGATCGCGAAATTCAAGCCATTTTGTAGTACATGCATTGTAGGGCTATCCAATGTTTTGCTGGACAGATTGACAACTGACGTGACTGACGTATTTGACAGCTGCGCGTGATTGGTCGTTCGTCTCGCGTTCCGTTTTTGTTGATTTTCTAATTTTTCGTACTTTCTAATATGATTTTGTTTTGACTGTTCAAATACCTGCTTGTATCGTTTGTTGCATAATTCGATTGCTTTTTCGTAATCTGTACTCGTCAAATCTGCTTGCAGCCCACCGGACAGCACCTTTTCCTGTTCGCTAATTTTGAATAAATTGTAACGGACCGTCTGTATTAATTTTACGAGTAACTTTTTACTTGCCGTTTCTAGAATGCTGCCGCCCCCCGGTATATGCCTTCTAGGTGTTATTCTCACACATACCGGAATGATGTTATTATCACGGCACCTCTTCAGAAAATTAAGCGAAATGAGATGTCGCGCCCGCCTCGCCATGCAGCCTTCCAAACGACGTATTTTATTTGCTGTTTCCGGACCGTACCGGTCAACATAATTTCTTCTATGGTTTTCGCGATTTTGCATAATAAGTGTTTTATTATGCAAAATCGCGAAAACCATAGAAGAAATTATAGTCTAGATATATCAAAAAACTGTTTGACTGCAACATCTCGTTGGTAAGTACGAATGCTGTCTTAACTACATAATAGAATAAAAATCCTCGAAATTTCAGCCTTGCTAAAATGACGTAGATCTGGCGTAGCTGTTTTTATTGCTCAAGGCATATTTTACTAGAAATATTTTAAAGGAAAAATTCATCTTCAAAAATTCACTTGCGGTGAGATTTAACTCGCGTCCCTGGATCAGTACCCCAGTGCCTTAACCGCTCGGCCACGCAAATTCCCATCTCGAGCAGCGAATTTAAGAATATGAATGTTTCCCGCTGTCAAATATTTTTCGACTAAGCCTCGATTGAGTTCCATCTACAGGATCATTTTCCAGTAATTTACCTGCGCCAATGATTAACTTTACAGTTAACACGTCGGCCAAAAGATGTCGCTCTTTTTCCTATTAAATATTTCGTAATTTGTTTTTATTGCTAAGGCATATTTTACTACTAGTTATAAAGGAAAAAATCATCTTCAAAAATTCACTTGCGGCGAGATTCGAACTCGCGTCCCTGGATCAGTACCCCAGTGCCTTAACCGCTCGACCCTCGGGTAAATGCAAATGGTTATCATAACTTATATACAAGGTGTAACGGGTAAGTTGTTCGCCTAGACGTCTAGGCAAACAACTTTTGTTCTACGACTTTTGGAAATTTGGAGTACCTACTTTTCGAAAAATGTAGGTGTAAAGTTTACTTGAAAATCAGCTGTTTCTGAGAGTTCGAGGTCATTGACCTTATGTTGTTCTTTTATTTAGTTTGATGGTTTACAATCAAAACTTCAATTATCTTTATTTTCAAAAGCAGCTGTTTTTTTCAGTGAAACATAAATCTCAAAATTTTCAAAAAAAAAAACTTCGAATTTTCTAGTCGTAGAACAAAAGTTGTTCTCCTAGATGTCTAGAACAACCCCCTTTCGGATTAAAAGGACTTACCCGTTACGAATTGTATAACTAGATGGGTCTCTATTAGAGACTAGAAGGAAAAAGACCGCCTGATAGTGAAGCATAAGAAAGCTTGTTCGAGTTTCCGTAAATAATTTTTAAATTCATTTACCTTACTTGTTTTAAATCATCTTATGCAAGCCAATAATATAAAAAAAAAAAATTTTTTGTTTGTAATGAATAGGCTCCAAAATTACTAAACTGATTTAAATAAATACTTCACTAATAGAAAGCTATATTATCGAGGAGTAACATGTTACAATTCATTGATTGATTGATTAATACTTTATTGCAACACACCACAATTAAATATTTACAATAATAAAAAAGGAAAAACATAAAATTAGGTGGTACAATAATAATAATAATTATTATTATTATTTATTGCTTCATAAGGTAATGGTTTACAAAATGACATTTTGTTTACATTATGAACCCGGTTGGGCACTGCAATTTAAGCTTAAAACTAATAATTTAAGTTAGTAGTTACCTACTTAAAGTCTACTAGTATCTAACTACTACAGTTATTTCCATAAAAACTATTACCTGTAAATATAATTTAATTACAAATATAGGTACTTCAAATTTATTGTACTTATTTGGAGGGAATATTTACTTATGTCTATTATATGTATTGTCTTCAAAAAATTCTTTAAGACTGTAGTAGGCCTTTTCTGATAGATATTTATGTAAACATTTTTTAAATATATTTATTTTAGTCTCATCTTTAATATGTTGTGGAATTGTGTTATATATTTTTATGCACATAACATATGGACCAGTGGAATGTAAAGCTAAGTTTGAATTAGGTAAAGCGAGTTTATCTTTAGGCGGCCTTATCGCTCAAAGCGATCTCTACGCTGTTAAGCTACTTTTAAACCCAATATTCCCACGGGATCGGGACTTTCGTGGCTGAAACTTTGGGCCGCAGCTAGTAATATTATAAAAAAGTAGCCTTTCAAACAAACAACAAAATTTCAGATTTATAACATTAAGTTTGGATTTCACACCTAATAATTTGGATCATTCGTCAAAAGTCAATCACTCAAAATGACAAGTAAATGTAAGTTCTCGCAAAATGTCAGAAACGCATATTGTCAAACAAGTATTTTCAATGTTAAATCTTATTTCGAACCGAATTCGAATTTCTATAATGCTAATTTAGCGTTCAAATGTCTAAGGATTTTCAAAGGCTTGGTAGAAGCATTGTTTGCGGTCACTCAACTAATATCTGAGATTATTGTAAACAGTTGTTAAAATGTAGACCTAATATAGGATTCAGATTTTGAACACTGTTCTTGGCTTAGATTAGCATAATTGTGAAGTGACCGGTTTAGATCTATAAGGTTTTCAATCACTATCAATTTTGCAAATCTAGGCTAGCTGTTATCCGCGACTTCGTCTGCGTAGAAATAGTGCATAGACGACTTTTTTGTTCATTACTCGGGTTCTAGTAATTGAATTTCGAAGTAAAGTATACCACGACGTTTCTCGAAATTGGAACTATCCAATATAGAAAACCAGATTTCAATCTGATTAGTAGATTTTAATTGTATAAAGAACAAACAGAGAAACAGACAGACAGACATGCATTTTAAAAATTATATAATTTTGTTCTACTACTTTTCCTAAGTCCCCTTTTTTTCCTCCCTTCCTTTTTTTAATTAATTTACTTCCAAGTACTTTTTGTCCTCCCTTCCTTTATTATAAGTATATAGATAGATAGAAGATAGCAGGGCTATGCCTTACTGACTGATGGTTCAACTCACAGTCTAAAGCGCTGATAGTAGAGTTCTGAATTTTGGTATTTGTGTGCTTGGTGTAATGATCGGCATCCCAAAAGAAAGAATTTCTAAAAATTCGCATGGAATTGGGAACTCTGCAGGTGAGACCACGGGATACACAGATAAAAGGTACAACTAGTACCTTATAAACTTATTATTAAAATGGGAATAAGGTCGTACTGGTTATTCCACTTTTATTTCTGTCTATCAACTTTGAAAGTTCTTGTTAGGGAAAAAGACATAGTTGTTTTTACTTCTCCAACCTTATTCCCCATTTATTAATAAGGCTATTAAAGTTCATTATTTTTTTACGTAGGTATACGTGACGTAACGTTTTCATACTTTTTTTTTTCTAAAATAAAGAAATTCAAAAAACAGGAATATATTGGTTTAGAGGAGCGCGCACCCATCTGCCCTCTTAAACGCAAAATAGAAAACAATTTAAAAAGGTGATCATGCAAAACAAAAGGTCCTTTTTAATTTCATGCTTACGAAGCACAATTCTTATCCACGTACCTACTATAATGGCTGAAGTTTGTATGTATGTATGTTAATACTAGCTGCACTTCGCGGTTTCACTCGCGCAAGTCCCCTCTACCGAGGGCAAAGTTGGGATAAAAAGCAGTTTTAATCGTCATTCATAGGCCTTATTTTAGCCCCCGACTGAATAATTCTGACCATTATTATTGTTGGAACTTCGTTTAGATCGCGTTTATGGATAATTTTGGGTTTCAATTAACTTGACGTTTCGGCAACGTATGAAACCAGTGGTTGCGAGCAGGCAGACTCCACGACCATAGCCGGTGTATCCCGTTTGTCGAAATGTTGAAGTAATTTAAATCTACAGTGATCTACAAGCAATTTTTTTAAAAGGAAAAGTCTGTGTGAAAAGTTCAACACGTGAACACGCGAGGCTAAACTAGCTATCGTTAAAATCTTGAAGGATTCAATAAGCTTTTTTATAAGGTTTTGTACCAGATCGAGGTCACGTTCGACCTTCACGAGATTAAATCTGGCTTTAATTTTTTCTAAGATATCCTTGATCAAACTTCAAGTTTCAACAAGCTTCAATTTTCTTTCAAGGTTTTATAATATTGAAAGTGTTCTAACGAAACACCTACACAACCTGACTTTCTCATTAAATTTTAAATCCTACTAATATTGAAAAGCTGAAAGTTTGAGAGTATGTAAATATGTGTGTTTATTACTCAATCACGCAAAAACTACTGAACCGATTGCGATGAACTTTGGAATATATATACTTTTTATACCGATATAAGTAATTTATAAAGCGCAGTAGATGTCCGGACATTCTAAGATATTATATATCAACGCACAGCATAAAACGCCGCTCCTAAAGACACGAAATTTGGAGAGTTTGTTCTTTGACCGAGGGAGCGAGCAAGCAAAGCGTCTCGGCTTCAAGTCTAGCCAAATTTGGTTTCATCTGTCAGTGCGTTGGTTTTCCTCTACAGGTCGTATTTCTCAACCGATTTTGATAAAACTTGATTTACAAATTTTACGACTCCACGACAAAAAAAATATATTATATGCTAAATATTATGGTTCTTTTTTTATCGTGGGGTACTTTTGATTGGTAGGGTATTACTCCTGCAAAGGGTTATCTCCGTACTATGAGGATTTTTTTTATTCCCAAGTTAGTAACTTCCGCTAACGGTTGAATACAGAAAAGGTACTCAACTTTTAAGTTCCACCTAAACAATTGAGAGGATCAGTAAAATCTTAGTAGGTACGCGAGTCCCGTTTTTACCATACGGAACCCTAATTAAAATGAAATATCTAACACAAAGCTACCAAAAACAACAAACGAAGAAGGCTTAAACTTTGCATAAAAGATGTTTATGTATTTAGAAACCAAATAAAAGGTCATACCAAATAAACCACAACCCAATTCGACTTCTAAAATAAACCAGTCAAAGTAAAACTGTCATTTCACATAATAACTTAAACTTCAAAATTTTGAGTTCGACCAACTCAATTCTTCCAATCGACGATGGCGCTAGCATCTTCGCCGAGCTTTGGAGATAAATTTAGTTCAATAGAAATCCGTCTTCGGAGAAAACTTGGCCGTAATATACCAACTTTGACATTTAATTTTACTTGCGGCTGATTCAAACGTGCTCATTTAGAGACTCGAAGACTGTAGCTACATTACGACCGGTTAGCCGCATTTGGTCATAATCGCGTTAAGTCATATTCGAATTTGGTCACACTTAGTTCGAAAAGCTAAGTTACAGTTTTTTTTGGCCTATACATATAAATAATGGCTGTCATCCAGAATGAAGATCTCAAAGCTCTATAACTTCTGCAGAGGAGCAAATAGTCTAGGTTCAATAATTTTCGAAATAGAAGTATTTTAAGTATTTTAAATTATTATTACTGAAACCTAGATTTTCGATCTAAATATGACCAAATGAGAATATGACCAAATAGGAAACCCATTACGAAGGTTTCTTAAGCGCTTTCAAGCATGTTTTGTTGAGTCATTAAATTGATGTAAGTCCCAAGTTTTAACTTAGTCAGGCAGATAAATTTATAAGTGTTTAAAGATATGGAGTTTCTCATGAGGAGTAGGTATGTATTAAATAGAAGGTAGACTGCTCTTTGAAATTTAGTAGATTATCTACCTACGTCTTTCACCCACGTATTTGCCGGTTTTGTGAGAATATCGGGATAAAAAGTTTACCAAGCTTCATCACAATTGGTTGAGAAATTTTTGCTTGACGAAGTAACGATGTAACGATAATGTACTCGTTTACTTACACGCAAACTTTCACATTTATAATGCCTATTAGTAAGATTACTATATTCGTATTTTAGGTTACTGTGTTATTTAATACGTTTTGCTATAGCTATTTTGTTAAGGATTTTAATAAGACATTACAACAATAATAACTGTACCTGAATGATAATATTTTGAGGAAACCGAAATATTCTAGGGCTTAGGAAAGCATGGGATATTCGAGAGAGTATAGTAGGTTCCCGTGGCGTCTTACTGCCTAACCCCTCTAAGAGGAGGCCCTTGCCCAGCAATGGGGCAAATAAGTCGTTTGTCTTTATACCACACTAGTTAATTAGCACGTTGTCGATCAAGCTCTGTTGTGTTAAAATCAGACACGCTTACTCTTTACTTTAAATATTATAGTACTTATTTTGTTTGAATCTTTACTATTTCTCTCCAAACTGCAATGTCAAGAAATACACAGAAGCGCTCCTCTTCGTATCTCATAAAATACTTCCGAAGTTGATCCACCCTATTGAGTAAAAGCTTTATTGGAATTATTTCGGTTTGTTTATTCTCCGCCTTGGTATTTTGTGAAGTTTGAATAAAGTTTCCGATTTTAATGCAGTGGAATAGTAGTTAATTTAATTTTGTTCGTTGTTTGCTCGATTCCTTTTAAATTTTGTTAACAATTCTCTTTGCATTAAAAAAATTAAAAACCATCTATGCAATCTCACATTATGTTCATGTCAAAGAAATTATATTGCTAGAACTAGAAGGGCCACGAGGAACTAAAAATCGGCCCGCTTCAATGCAGAGTTCTGTCCCTTTCTAAAGATGTATTTAGAAAGGGACAGCATGCTAATTTATGCAGAGGCATGCACAATGTAGCGGAACACTTTTTAGTTCCAAGTAAGCATTCTAGAATCATTTATTATTCTTCATTTTATTCTCGTTCACTCGAAAACGAATCGTGATTTTTACGAATCTTTTTTTTCACGATTCGTTATTTTATTTTTTACGGAAGCTTTGCTTTTTTAAATACCCATGTTCACACGCTTCAGCGTTCGTGAAAAATGCCGGATACGGACATTGATCTTAACCTGACGATACGGATAGGTTTTTTAAACATCACGATTCGTTATTTTGTCGTTTTTTTTCAGAATTTGAATCGTTAAAAAACAAGATTCCGTATTTCATGTGAACGTCCATCCTGCGTGACTTATCGTGTTTTTTAACGAGAGACATCTCGTGTGAATGTGCTCTTTGGTTCATAAGCATAACGTCTGATTAGTGTTATGAACATCGCTCTCATTTACTGATCATAACTGAATAAGCTTCCTAGACTAGGAGTATGATATAAATTCCAGGCAACTTTTTCCACCTAACGATGTCCAAGAACTTACAGCTCTATGCGGACGCAGCACTGTTTTCGTTCACAAGACCATAATGAGTGAAAAAGAGAGCGAAATTCTCTTTGCGTCGTCCACGTTTTTCTTCGATCTGCAGCAAGTAAAAAACTGTATTGCCCTTACCAACAACATTGAGTTGAAACGCCAATGACATCTTGGGCTCCGTATTGACCTGACACTCGTAGATACCAGCGTCCCTTTCTTGAGGAAACTTGATCTGTAGCGTCCAGTTTTCAGACTTCTCCGGCCTTATTACCTGTTGGTGGAAACAAGAATTATTAACCTCTAGAATTCCACTTTCAAAAACAAACTCCCGACGACTCTACAAACAAAACAAACAAAATGGCGATTTCACAGGTTTTCAGGAAATCACAAAATTAGGATCTCGTCTGTATTTTTCCAAAAAAATGTTATATGAATAACTAAATTGATATTTCTTAACGTTTCCCTGATCAGCCATTTTAAGACTCCCTATTTCTAGATAAGCGTTTACATTTTTGACTCATCATCACATTCCAGCCGGTGAGATGTGGTCAAATGCTCATCTATTTAAAAAAAACAGTACCTAGGTTTCGAGGTTCTCCAACAGTTCGCTAACCGCTAACTTAAGATTAGCTTAACAAGCTTAGCCTGATAGTTTATTCAGTTTTTAGCACATGCGCTTCTGGATTTACCATATTATATGCACGCAACAGAAAACTGCGTCTGCTATGCGAGCTAAGCGAAACTAATTTAGTTTGGCAGGTGGTGGATGTTCTGCTTTTAGAGATAACAAGGTATCTATGTGTTGGTCCAGAATTCCAGCTATATTTCCAATCCATCTACTCAATGCACCGACGATTGACGACCGCCAGCTGGGTGGAGGTAGCCCGCGATCGCTATTTGTGGCGTCGTATGTGAGGCAGTGGATGGATAAGGGCTGATGATATCCCAAGTTAGGCTTCTGGCTGAGGGCGTTCTACATAAAATGCTACGTCCAAAACAATCCGCTCCGCTCCTCATTAAGGTGCGGGTGGTGAGCGGCCTTATCGCTCCAGTACCTGTCCTGTAACCAGGTACTGTCCTTGGACACGAGGCTACTCTCCTTAATGAGAATCAGTCTAGCATTGGGGACTGGATCAGTCTTAAACTCGATCCCTGACGTCGCCCTTAGCGGTGTTCGCTCGGGTACAGCTGCCCCAGCAGCTATAATAAGTAGGTCGAGTAGATATGGTTTGTCCAGAACAATAGCAATAGTATTCAATTACCTGAAACCTCTGATCCGAAGTATAAGTCAATATTCCGGCAGTTAGAATATGTAGATCTCTTTTCCTTATCCATGATACCTGAGAAAAAGGAAAACGTATTTTTAGAGGTTCAGTGAAGTATAAGGATTCATATATTTTCGACGCCCTCTGTGTCTGGTCGTGCGAATTCCCGGCTGAAATGGAGAAGGTTGCGGGTTCAATTCCCGTTGAAACAAGTATTTATGTAGTAATATAATCTGTTGTCTAGGTACCCTTTAACAAGCTTAGTTGCATATTTTTACACGACTGCCAAGGAAGATTTATGTTTTCATCTTATTTTAAATGATTTTTACAGCGCAAGCGACTTTAATCCATGTTTATAAGCTGTGGCCTGCCACACGATTTCTTTCACCGTAAGAGCGACACTAGATTGCTGATTAAATGCTTAAATGCTGATAATCTTCCTATTGTTCGGTACTAAAATCTCCCTCAACTTGAACCAGCACATAACTGGATGTACGTAACTTAAATGCAATTTATTCTAGAAATGTCGATAGCAGAACAAGTTGAGAGACCACTAGTGTGATTTTAGTGTTTCGGTATAGAGTACAACTTATATCTTTTAAGTACCATTGAAAGAAGAATTTATTGTAAATCGTTTACTTTCAGTGACTATTGTAAATATATTTTTGAGTTGCGACTTGCGAAAATTACTGTATTTTATTTGGTCAGGTTAGGTCGAGTATTGTTTACAATATTCGTAATTCCTGCGAACTTAAATATGAAATTCACTAGGTTATTATTTTAATAATAATTGTTTGTATACTTAAAGAAATGCTTTCCAAAAATTTCGCACCCGACAGGACTTGAACCTGTCGGGTGCGAAATTTTAAAAAAAAAAAAAAAAAAAATAATTGTTTGACTATTTTATCTGGTTTTTAATTATTTATACAGCGCAAGCAGCTTTATGATCTATGCCATTTATGACACTGTAGTGCCCGGGACATTGTTAGGTGGAGTAGGCTTGGGTTTTTATTGTATGATTCATCTAATTCATGTATTTTTAATAATTTTCAAGCATAATTTATTTTATGGTTTTCGCGATTTTGCATAATACAACGCTTTATTTACCGGGTTTAATCGCGTTTTATTCATGATTTTTAAACGACCGAGCTTTCGCCAACTTTATTATTGAGCACAAATTGTCTAGTTCGCACAATAACTATATAGTCTGCGTACACTGAAACATTTTGATACAAATAATTATGAGGGGGTAGTATTTAGTAACTTCTCAATAACATCTCAGTCAACCTTGAAAAAGCCTACTCTGAAGTTGGCGAAAGCTCGGTCGCTTAAAAATCATGAATAAAACGCGATTAAACCCCGTAAATAAAGTGTTTAAAATGTCATGCATTCCATCAAAGGTAAGTCAACAAATGCTAATGATATCACCGGAGAAAAACACATCAAAAATGCCAAACAACCATTATAATAGGTTTTTGTATCTACTATACGAATTCTTATACGTACAATATACGCTTAAAATTATAATCATAACTTTAATAATTATGCATTTTCTGATGAGAAGGCGGTTTCAAGTACTACATAGATCTGTACCTAGTTCTTTATGAACCGATTCTATTGGTAGAAGTTTATAAATTAGTAATTTTCTGCATTCTGGAATACATGCCGAATTACCCCATTCCAAATGTTCTATTTCAATTTGAATGGACCAACTAAAAGCTAGTACGTTTCTAACAGAAAAAAAACATTAAACACATCCGGTAACCTACAAACAATGTATTTTTTTTAAGAAAAAATTATGTGCTCTATTATCATCGCTCTTACGATAAAGGAAAACACCGTGAGAAAACCCACGGCTTAAAATCACGCACAAAGGCCCAATTGTAGGTAGGGCTGATTGCGGAAACACACAAGTTAAAACTTTAACTTTTAATACACAAACAGTACCTACATACATCCGAATAGATAACCTCTGCCTTTTTAGACGTCAGTTAAAAAGCTAAAATACCTCCTGCATTCCACGGCTCTATTTCAATTTATCTAAAACAAGACACCGGAATGGTTCCGTGGCGAGTAGAGAATGAAACATTCGTCCCAGTTTGCATACAATGGCCTAGCTTCAGGTTTGTATTGATCATTAGCTATTTTAGCGCGATCCGCTTTAGGTATCTTGATGTTCTATTTGTTGGAAATGTGACGTCTGGGATACGTCGCCGGTTTAAGTTGTGGGGTCATAAATTGACAACTTTAAGGCCGGCTTGCATAACGGTTCCTAAACATGTTTAAGCTGTTAAACGTGTTTAAAATCTGTCAGAATTTCAAGAGCTGTATAAGTGTGGCAACATAATATTATCAATCGTCCATTTAATGTAATAGAGTCCAATGTTCGATTTCCCATAAATTATTTTTAAAATTGATTTAGTTAAATATATTTCTAAATGGTTTTATGCAAGTCGCCCAATTTATTTATTTATTTATTTTTCTAATGAATGAATAAATTCTTTATTATACACACCAAATACAAATACGTACAAAGAAAACAAACACAACTTAAAAATAGGTGGCACAATGGGCGGTCTTATCGCTTAAAGCGATGTCTTCCAGGCAACCTTTGGATGGACCAGAAGTCAAGATAGGTGAAAGGTAGGGTGTTTACACAGAAAAAAGGTAAGTGAAATATATATAACTAAAAACAATCTAGTAAAATCTTTATTCTAGGCCTGAAATAGATCAAGTCTTCATATGGATTTTTCTTCTGGTTTCGCGATTGTTGAATTAAAAACTTGCTGCTGCTGTTGCTGCTTTGAAACTGGTGGTGTTTGTTGACTTTTTAGAACAATGAGAATTAAAGAATGCTCCGAAACGTAAGAACGGCAATGTAAATAATTAAAGAAATACGATTGAAAATGTAAAATGAGTTTCATTTTAAGTCTTCAAATTCTAATACTTTATTGTAAACTAGCACCGTCCCGGTCCCCATGGCAATTTCGAAACCCCTTTATTTAAAAAAAAACAATTGTTTTTTTTCAGTGAAACATAACCTCAAACTTTCAAAAAGAATCTGACTTCAAAAAGTTGTAGAACAAAAGTGGTTCGCCTAGACGTATATAATAGTCCCTTTTCGGCTTAAATGGTCGTCCTGAAAATACCCCGTATACCTATCTATAGTCAGCCAATCGGTCAGGCTAAGTACCTAATATCTAAGTCTATATTCACAGATCGATATAATTATGACTTGCGTATAGATAATATAAGTACGCATTCGGAAATTTTCTAGGAAATGTCCACTCCATTTCCAGTACACCTTATTTTAATAATGAGGACAGATTTTTTTGTTTGACTTGATAAGGCCAATCGATTTTAATGAAAGTTAACATGAGGATAAAATATATTAATTCCTTGGTAGTAACTTCAGTTATATTTATCCTGTTTTTACCACGTCATCCAGACCTCCCCGGATGATCAATTGAAGCAATATATCACTGGATAAAATACATCCCCTAGCAATCAAAAGTCAAACAATCTCCAAAACTCCCAGAGTAAACCCCATCTAATACATTCAGCAAATTAAAATCATCTCACGGTAAATTAATTCCAAGTACATACTTAGATAGAGCCTTAACTGTCGAAATCAACAAAAGATGGAAATGCCAGAATGAGTTAAGGCCATTTCCCAGAATGACTGAATAAAGTTAAATTAAAAAGGGAAAGTGATGGGGATGAAGTAAAATTGCAATAATTTTTAACGTGCCGAGGTCTTTTTGGCAGAGATTTTTTGGCTCTTGAATTGAGTTTGAACGGGTCGGAAACAATGGGGGCTCGACGTTTGTGACAAATATACGTGTACTCTTATTTTGTGGGTCAGGGTAATTTTCTTTTTTTAATTTCTTTGGGAAAAATGTGATTTTATGGCAGTGGTTGCGATTATTTTCGTTGGCTGAAGTTTTTTCATTGTGCATGTTTATTTTTAATTTTGTAGCTGTTTTAGTTTTTTTTACAGATGGAACGGAACGAAGGGGTGCTCGTTTGGTGGTAGATACTCCGACTTTCGTTCCACAACTGGGCTTTAACGGTCAGCATAAATACTTGTCCCCGTCAACAATCGAATCTGGAACCTTCTGCGTCACAGTTGGGAGGTTAACGGGGAATTCACACGACGCGTCACAGATTTTTATACTTTATTTATACTGCTGCGTCTATGCTAAAAAAAGTATTAGCCGTTCAAACAGACGATCGAACCCGCACCACAGCTTTTCAAATTATGTATTTTGTGGTAGTAGTGCAATGGTGGTACGGCGGTGCGGTTCATTCATTCAACATTGACATGGTTTGGTCGTCTGGTACGGCTATAAAAGGTTACTAACAGCTTTATCCCCAAGTTGTTCGACCCTACAGTGCAGGAACGCGGTCTGGCCAACCACAGTGGTCACGTTGCGAGGCACGTTGTATTCGAAGTAGGGGAACGAACCGACGCTGTCTTCACCGTAGTGTGCAGTCCCTGTGGGCAAAAATACAAGGTTAGGGGTGGATTATTGTTTATTAATTATATATATTATATATACCTACTAGATGCGCTCAGCGGTTTCACCCGCATAAGTCACGATCTTGTGGGAATATCGAGAAAGAAAGGTAGCTTATGAGTTAATTTAGATTCCCATATGCCTTTAAGTTTCATTTTAATCGGTTCAGGAATTTAAACACAAATTTAACATTGAAAATTTTAGATGGATATCGATATTATAATTTTTCCTATATTTTTTATTAAGTAATAAACAAATTGTTGTCCAGGATAGCTTAATTACCATGATGCATCTTGTATAAGCGTCAGAGTTAGGGCAACGCCTGGAGCGGCCCTTTGTTGGGTCACCGATTTGTATGAGGCAAAAACTTATTTCGAGCTCCTCCGTGAGTGAAAAAGTTGTAAAATGAATACTTTCTGACCGTACCTACCGCGTCATTTGGAGCCGGGGCTTATGAACGATTCAGTAAGTACAATTTTTATACTATCTTAGTGGCCTGTATAATTTTAAGCCTGTCTTTGTAGTAAGTACTGGCCTGGCATAGCGGAATGTCTTGAATTTTCGACCATGTGAACATATGCGTGACTTAATGCTCTTATGAGTGACCATCAACCTTTTTTATTCTTATTTTGCCATTTTCATTCATATTTATTGATATTTACATCAAAATATGGTTTCTGTATGTTTTGTAATTACTGATACTTACATTCTTGTCATCCAAACAATAGAAATTCATCAATTCGTCGTCTTAATAATGCAGCCTACACTGAATATAATTCGGTAGATATAAGTAAGAGTACATTTCCTTCGTGAACGTAGAAAATCTTATTGTTTCAACTAATTGTCTCATTTCATTTTACATTCCATTTGAATAAGAAGCGGATGAATATTCCAGACGAGAAATAAAACATTTGCGTAGCGTTGAATCGAGGATAATGGACATTTCTCAATTAAAAACTGTACCTTTTTGTTATTTCTACCTGATTAATGAATCTGGTATGTTTTCTTTCCATTTAAGGTTTGTGATAATTATATAATGAATAAATTTTGAAACATGTTTAGCAGCGCCCCGCGGATTCACCCGTGTTCCAAGCCCTCCTAAATTACTCTCTATATCCTTACGATTTAGACTAAATTTCTATATGTACTGATCTACAAGAAGTACGTTTTTGAAAACCTTAAACATTTAGTAATTAAAGTCTTAATTATTAAATGTCGGAAATAAAACTCAAATGTTATGTACAGTCACTAACTCTATTTTTAATTATCACATTTTTGTGGAAGTTTAACCCAAAACGAAACGATTTGCCCGTGAAGGCAAGAACAAATAAATACAAAAACTTTCAGATTTATAATATCAGTTTGGATAAATTTGAATACGTGCTTTACTCACTCCGGACGCGGTATAGAAGGTATATGGATCTGCCTCCAGATTAAATATCCAGTGGACGTTGACAACAGTGGAAAATAACAGGCACTATGCAGTACATTTCTGCTTTGAGGTAAGTACCGGTAATAACCACGTTACTTCAAAGCACTCTCCACACAGCGATGTTAACGCGGCGGTACGTTGTTTAGAAATATGGTAATATCGCCGCGATTCTAACGCTCGTGGAGACGGTCCCTCCAGCAGTTTAGGCTCTGCGTTAATGTACGTAAGTCAGTCAGTCTCGTGGAGACGGTCCTAGATCATAATATTTGGAGAGCGTGCTTTGTCATGTGTTGGAATCCACTAAGAAATGATTCGTCGAAATTCTCAAGAGATCGGGATTTACACGATAGAAACTTTGGGACTCTGCTAGCAACATTCATAGGTACGATGAGTACTTATTTTCTAACTATCCTATAGATACTACTCATCTATTCACTGCAGTATCAACTCTGAGACCGTTTATCGATTATGTCACAGATGTTCTGAGGGTACCTCATACCCACTACCGCTACCGTCTAATACCTACATGTTGTGTAACGATCGGTTTAATATGCAGAGATAATATCAGGACGATAATTTTCGAGTTGAGAGGTTTTAGCTTCTAACACTTAGCAACCCAGCGTACCATATTATATGGCACAGTTGTACTGTCGGAAACAAAGACGATAACGCAAATTGACTGGTCATACCGCGATTTTTCTATAAAACGCGAATCACTGTTGCGAGATGAGGTAATAATCAAACTTTGTGATTGGCAATTGTCGATAGTCATATAGATAGACACCTATATAGATATCTTTGTGATTAGCCGATGCGTTACCTATCTTAACTAGACTCTTTGTGATTGGCCGTTCTTGTACGAGAGTGCTACTATAAAGTCGTACCTACTATTTTCGTTAGGGGGGAATACTTATATACAGTCAAAGTCAAAAATGCTTTAATGAAATACAATATTTACCGGGTAGGGGGAATACTTATGTACAGTCAAAGTCGAAGTCAAAGTCAAAAATTCTTTAATAAAACACAATATTTACCGGGTTTTACTCGCGTTTTATTTAATAACGGCATTATTATTTTCTTCTATAGTTTTCGCGATTTCAGTCAACCTTGAAAAAGCCAACTGTAAAGTTGGCGAAAGCTCGGTTCGTTTAAAACCATGAATAAAACGCGATTCAACCCGATAAATAAAGTGTTTTAACGGCATTATTATTACTAAATACCGAGCTTTCGCTATCTTTCTAGTTAGCCTTTTTCAACCATGAAAAAGGGTTGAAAAATGCTTTATTCAGTAATATCGTGTAAACAATACGTGTATATGATCCTATTGAATCGTCTTATAGCTATGATATTAGTGTGTCCTCGGAACACAGCCTCCGATGAGAAGAAGCCACAAACAAGAAACTCATGAGTTTTTTTATGATCATTTGTATTAAATTACAATCGTCATAATACAGATGTATATTATAATTTGACTGTCAACTGGTTTCATCGTCTTTGCTTCCAACACTTAGCAACCCAGTGTACCTTATATGGCACAGTTGTACTGTCGCAACATTGAGTGAGGTATTGTTTGAAGTCAAGTTAGGTATTCGGTTTAGAGCAAAGACAATAAAGCCAATTGTCTGCTCATACCTCTAATTTATCAACAAACTCACCGTTACAAATAGAGGGTGAGGTGATAATCAAACTTTGTGATTGACAATAATTGCGTTACCTATTTATACTTAAACTCTTTGTGATTGGCCGGATGTGTTACCTGTCTAGTCTTAAACTCTTTGTGATTGGCCGATGTGTTACCTATTTAGTCCTAGACTCTTCGTGATTGGCCGATGTGTTACCTATCTAGTCCTAGATTATTTGTGATTGGCCGTTCTTCCCAAGAGTGATAACAAAAAGCTGTATTTATGTACCTATTATTTTCCTGAGGGGGGAACGCTTATGAACAGCCAACTAATTTTATCGTCTTTGCTTCTAACACTTAGCCGATAGTACAACTGTGCCACACAGTTGTACTGTACACACGGTACAGTTGTACTATCGGGACATATTGATATTGTGAGAGGTGTTGTTTTGAAGTCAAATTAGGTATTCTGTTTAGAGGTACTCAAAACCAATAAAGACGACAATAGGCAGCAATATTTATCTGTATCCATAATATGATTATGCGTTACATTGGAAATTGCAATGATTGCAGTACTTAAACAAAATGCATGACAATGTGGGCCATAACCCATTTTATACCTAATAGGTTCCCAATTTTCTCTAATTCTCCCTATATAAGAAGTTGAAAAAATGAGTAATTGTAAATTTTCGAACAAAATAATCAGGTATCCCATAAACTTACTCGTACCTTATTATACCATTTAGCAGCATATACCTACTACATGAAGAGTTTTTTGATAAAAAGTGGTCCAAGGTGCTCCATCAATTTGTATCTATTCTAATGCATTCACAAATTGCCATTGAAAATACAACAGATTTATTAAGATTAAATTGATATTGCCATGTATTGTAACATGTTCACATGTCCGATAACGAACTGTTAACAACATTTAATAGGATTATAGCCATTTAATCACATTAAACCTTTGTACTTGACTGTACCTACTTAAAGTCTAAACTAACACGCAAGCGCTGGCAACACTGAACAAATAACACGGCAACAAAATTTCATGGAAAAACTATTTCACTTAATAACCTGACTCCCAAACACCCAAACTAAACTACTGTTAATTATACCTCAACTTACCTTTGAATAAAGAACACGAATTTTGCGGTCGACTGTGCTAGCATTAGCGAGTTAATTTGAGCTTTATTTCCACTAGACAAAGTCCAAATTGTATTGGGGATACGTTTTAAAAACACGCTAGCGAAATCGTAAAAACGGGGTAAATGAGATGTGAACCGCGCGATTTAAGTCAGGCAATTTGTTTTAATGACAGGCTCGGTGTAAAAGGGTTGACTTGACTATCCTGTTGGCTGTATCAGCTAGTAACTAGTGATGCTACGGGTAGTACTTTTACGAGCACGAATATTTAATTATAGTTTTCGGTGAAATACGAATAACTGAACTAAAAAAAGTATTTAAATGTTTGTTTCAATCACCATAAAATGGTGCTATGTGAGTCCCGGCCCTGCAGGAATATCAGGAAAAAGAAGCTTATGAGTTAATTAGATATTTACCTATCTACATACCGAGTTTTATAGAAAACGGCTCAATACTTTTAGATGAAAGAGAAACAAACATGGTTTACTGTATATTTTTTTTATTATACACGTTTTATACTTGTTTCAGTAGAAAGTAGAATTTGCTTTTTAGAGTTTGGTAACTCAAAGGTAAAATATAACCCCTAAAAGATAACTTTGCTGTCTGCCCTTCTGTCTGTGCAGATTTAAATATTCGTGATTATATTTGCCGAATACTCGAGAAAACCCTTTGCCAATTTGGAAGACTCGAAAAAAACCTTTCGGCAAAATCCGAATATTCGTAGCATCACTACTAATAACTACTTGACTGGTATAATTGAAGTGTAAAGTGTAAAGTTTCCCCTTTTATTTCTGCAACAATACTGGGCGGGTACGATAAAAGGGAATGATTATGGTAACGGAGGATTACACGTGACACGTGTCCCGAATGATTTTTCGGGTTGTTTTCGTTGCTTTTATTAATTTTAGTGTTGTGTGCTCGATATTCACGGTGAGATAACATTTGAAAGAGATTTTTTTTTATTTACACGGTTATCTGTTTTTATTTGTGGAATCGATAACAAACATAAGTCGAGACTACGAAACGTAGATGTAATATAAATTTGAAATTTTCTACAACGCGATTAAGGCCGGCTTGCATAACGGTTCCTAAACATGTTGAAGCTGTTAAACGTGTTTAAAATCTGTCAGAATGTCAAGAACTGTCAACATATTATTATCAATCGTCCATTTAATGAAAAAGAGTCCAATGTTCGATTTCCCATAAATTATTTTAAAATTTATTTAGTTAAATATGTTTTTAAATGGTTTCAAGCAAATCGCTCTTAGACCCGTAGTTCTTTGTGATAATTATTATGATGAGTAAAAAATCAGGTGAGCTGACAGGGCAAAATTAAAATCTTTGTTTTTATTTTCTGCTGCGTAGTATCTATGCCCGCTTAATTCCTAAATACGGAGAGGTTTTTAAAACTCGTTTTTTAATTGAATGACTATGCGGCATAACCTTGTTTATTTCATGTTTTAGAACCAGGGGCCCAACCGCGCATCTTCCGTCGTAATCAGCATCGAAATCCCGCACTGCGCAAAGGAATAACCTGCGCGGTTCAAACCATAGCGGTCATTTGCTTGCATTTAAAGGCGACGCCGTCGAGTTTAACTGTCATTGAAACCGACAGCTCAAGAGACCTCGCTTTCAATAACAGTTCAAAACATAATTTTTTTTTTAGATCTTTTATCACTTACATACATAAATAAACATATTATCTACATAATATCTCACATAGTAAAAGAAATACTCCTCCATTTACCAACACTAAGGTAAGCTAAGAAAACTTAGTGTCAAAGAGCGTCTGGCGTTAAACGCATCCTAGAGTCTAGATTTTCTTTTTAAGCCTTTAAGAGGCTTAAGGCTAAAGCCTTAGGTCAAGTGGGGAATGCATGAGGTTTCTTCATGTAAGCTGGTTACATTAATAACGTGGAATGTAGCCGCCATTTTGTTAAAAGGTGCGAGGTTTTAGAATTCTTATGGACTACATATCTTTAACGCTTCTTTCATAGGCGTCTATTGGTAGAAATTGTAAAATAACACACTGGGATTTTAGAACTATTTTTTATCCTATATAAAAAAATGAATCCTTATTTCCCTTGGTCACGTGAACGGCTGGACCGATTTTGCTAATTCTTTTTTTTTGCTATGGTCAGGAGAATTTTAATGATCTTTTCACAGAATTTTCTTAAATTTTAGATAAAAACTTACGAAGGTGAAACCGCGGGGTGGAGCTAGTTTATTATTTAAAAAAAAAACTAAAATCCTGCGGCAATATTGGGTTAAAAAGAAGCTTAGTTATGTATTCCTTTATATCCCCCACTGTCTACTTTTTAAGTTTCATCGCAATCGGTCCAGTAGCTTTTTCGTCAAAGTGTAAAAAACACATATGCATGTTTTCGGGTTTATATAAGTAGTAGGATAAAATCGGAAAGAAACTAGGCCGGACATGTCCTTTTGGATTGGAAAATTTACGGCAGAGCTGGGCCGGATCTCTGGCCAAATGAACCATCACGCAAGAAAGACCCAATTTGAGAAGGTCTATTTGAGGAGAACGAGCCCGTAAACAATCACAGTTATAGGGAAGAAGCTAATAAGATTTTTTAATTTATTTATCATAATAATAATTACAACAATTATTACAACTAATATTCCTATTTACACATTTTTCCGGGTCTTAATCACGTGATTTTAACCTTTTTTAATTTTCCTTACCTCGACGTTTCGATCAAGTTACAATGATCGAGGGGACTACAATGATGTTGGTCCCTTCGAGAACAAGATAAGTAATAAAAATACCGAAACTTAAATCTAGAGTGACACAATAGGCGGCCTTATCGCTGAGAGCGGTTTCTTCCAGCCAACCTTGGGATGGAGATGATCACACGAATTATTAAGGGGGTTAGGTGCGTTTACTAAAACCATGGATATTATTTACATAATTTTATAACAGATATTAAATATTCTTAATTAAATACAATAAAGGAATAATATAATTAAATCTTAATCAATTTAAATATTAATATATGATTTTAATTAAATATCACTTAATTCATACATATACACACACACGCATGAATCGAATACCTTATCATTTATCTAAGGATCGTCAACTTTTTGTATTACAAAAAAATATAATACAATATTGCCTATCAAAACTCCCTAAAAACAAGTTTCACTTTAAAAATCCTTGAAAAACACCAGCCATGTCCTTCCAAAACAAGCGGTTCCCAACTTTTACAAAGTAGAATATTAAAACGGTAAAAACAATTGTTTAGAAGTAGCACTTAGCACCGCTTACACCGCGAGGCACTCCATTGTTTTTATTATAAAAGTTGGGTCGTTTTTCGAAATGTGTGCACTACACTACGGTGTAATATACGGTTGTAGCGAGTAATAATGGGCAGGACGAAGTTTTATGTAGGGAACTAGTTTCACCTGCATAAGTCCCGATCCTGATAAAAAGTAGTCTACGTGTTATCCCGATTTCCTACCTCTATACCGAGTTTAATCCTCTAGAAATATGTTACAGAAATAATTGACAGAACGAGCGAAGCGAGTGAGGTCCAGTGTAGACGGGCCTGGCGCTTGTATCTTTGTATATTTGTAACTTTGTATCTTTGTATGTTTGTTCGACGATAACTTGAGTATCGTAGCTCCGATCTTCATGAATTTTGGTATGCGCGTAGTTTAGGTCAATAGAATTTGTGAGTTCGAAGATGAGCCGGATCGGTGGGAGGGTTGGGGAGATAGGGGGTCGTGAGGTCTCAGTTCGGGGCGAACTCCTAGTTTATCTTCCTTGAACTCGTGTCTCTGGGTCTGTACCCCGGTGCCTTATCCAGCTAGGCCAATGAGTGCCACTAGCCACTGTGGCCCCGGCCCCGGCTGGCAGTAGCCGAGCCAGTCGGGTCGGGGGGGGAACTACGGGTCCCCCCCTGTGACTAGGCTACCACGGGGTTGGACTTGCCCGGCGTCCCAGAACGGCTGCATCTATCGGTGGCTTAGTAGGGGACGCCGTCCAACATTGAGGTCGGACTCGTGGGGGTTGTGGTTGCAGTCGCAGAGGGTGGCAATGTTAGCGTCTCCCCGGTATGCTTGTCACCGGGGGCTGCCCTCATACGCGACGAGCGCTTTGCACGTCGTGGACGAGTGCGCGAGGCCATGGGGTGGCCTTTAGCTGTGTCCTTCGGACCTTCGAAAGTCGGACCGTTGGGACCGCATCCCCGGCTGCGCTATGCCTTAATGCGTAGGACACTAGGCTAGATGTGTCCGGTCCTTACCAGGATGTAGGTCACTTTTGGTAGGCACACGGATGTGTGCTGGGAAGTGAGCGTGCCTCAACAGCTCCGGTACCACACTGGAGATGTGGGAGGTGGCTTCTCTGCCGGCCCCAGCGAGGTTGTCGTTAGCTCCTCTTTGAGGCGCGGGTGGTGAGCGGCCTTATTGCTCCGGTACCTGTCTGGACAACCAGGTAGTGTCCTAGGGCACGAGGCTACTCTCCTTTATGAGAACCAGTCTAGCATTGGGGACTAGATCCGTCTTAAGCTCGATCCCTGACGTCGCCCTTAGGGGTGTGCGCTCGGGTATAGCGGCCCCTGCTGGTATACCGAAAGGTGGGAACGGTGGGGACGCTATAACATATATAAATAGTGTTCGAGAACGGGTTGTAGCCACTGTGGCCCCTCGTTTAGCCCGGCATGGTTATTTTTCTTTTTTATGTCATTTATTACGTGGGTTTTAAGAATTTTAAATGTATTGATATTATTGACCGAACGAGCGAAGCCAGTGAGGTCCAGTGTAGACGGGCCTGGCGCTTGTATCTTTGTATGTTTGTTCGACGATAACTTGAGTATCGTAGCTCCGATCTTCATGAATTTTGGTATGCGCGTAGTTTAGGTCAATAGAATTTGTGAGTTCGAAGATGAGCGGGATCGGTAGGGGGGTTGGGGAGATAGGGGGTGCAAAAAGAGAAAAAAATCAAGTTCTAAAAATTTATCAATAGATGGCGCTCGACATCCTTCTTAGATCGCGGTATCGTTGCGTTTGCTTGCGATATATACTCCAAGATCTGACATTTTGTAGGGAATGTAAACTTTCATTATTGTTCTATGTAAACAATCTCTGTAAATGGATTCTCGTGAGGTCTCAGTTCGGGTCGAACTACTAGTTTATATATTTCTCGTGTGTTCAAACACTATTCACTATATGGCTTCTTACGACGTATGCATATAGCCGGAACCATTTATTTATTTATTTATCTCTGTTTAATTGACATTTATTTTGATTTATTTTTGAAATTTGATTATTTTTATTAGTAAATATATATTTATTTTGACATTATATATTTATTTCGACATTCAATCAATGAGTCTATTACATATATCTCTGCATTCAATAATTTAATTTCAATTGGTAATCTTGGTGTGAATGTCAATGTAAAGTTTTATATTAATAACCTATTTATTTTATTTTATTTAGAAAATTGTATAAAGGGGGGGCAATTGTATGGGTTTTTATGCCTGGAATAAATGATTTGATTTGATTTGATATGATTTGGAACTAGTTTTGACAACTGTCATTTAATATGTTCATGGTCGGTAGCTATGATGACAGTTTTCAATCTAATGGGCGTCATCATGAAAGTTACCACGTTTGCTACGAATCCTTTATAGTTTCCAATTGGGCTTGTGGAAAGTTGAAATTAGCTTTAGGTTGCATTGTCATCTGATTTACAAAGATTCAACCCGCTAGCTAGTCGGAAAGTGCTTTAAATTGATGTTGCAAGATTCCGCCCGGACCGAGGAACAAACAAATAAGGAAAGTGAGAGTATTTAAACGTGGGGAAAAGTAGCCTATTGTGTATTAAAAAAAATGGTGGCCACAGATTTTTGCTTAGGCCGGCACCTTTAGGCTTAGCACACGTCGGCTGGTTTCAAGTATTGTGCTAATGTTTTTTTCTACATTTTTTGTATGTTTGCTTCTGTACCAACTGATTTTGTTGCTGTCAGCTTGTCCTAATAAATAAAATTATATTATATATTACACGCCACAGTATAGGTATGTAATCCACGTCAGTTACAGTAGGTAAACTTTCCAACGACCCGTCTAAAGACTTGACTGCTGACAAAGTTTACTGTACTTTGATACTATAACGGAACCTCGTACGTCTAAGTGAATAATGGTGCGGAAACTTTGACCTGTCTCTATTGAAAGCTGTGTCTTCTTTCGTTACTGCGATGTTTGTTAAAAGTAGGTAGACTACAATTTTACGAGGAAAAATCCTACGTGTGCTTTTCGCTTATTGGGAAAGTGTGCTAACTATTTTCCACTACCTATGCTATTATGCCACACGGAAACCCAGGTACACGGTGAAATAATGATTATGCATTGATCATTTCGATTTTTACTTGTAAAATGTGTTTGGTAAAGGGCCTTGAGCATAAAAAAATATGAAATTGTAATAAGAAAAACAATTTTAAAATAAAGAACGTTATGTTATACCAGTCTAAAGATCTTAAAACAGTGGGTATTGATAAAATGCTAAAAAAATGCAGCCAATGGTTTTAAAAGTTGACGTTTATGACAAGCCCATGCTTTTGGATTAGTCAACATCTAAATTATCAGCAAACGGCTGTGAATAACTTGAAGATTCTGAAATCTGCTGAAAAACAAATTGCTCACTATATTTTTTATGTTTGTTATTGCTTAAGGCAATAAAAACATGAGAAATATTAAATCATATATAAACTTTAATTTATTTAAAGTAATACATTTAAACTATGGCCATTTGGCTATTAAAGGGGGGTTACGCATAACTCCAAAAAACTTAACCTTTTTTAAACTCAATATTTCGAAAACGGAACCCTGAAGCAAAATAGTTTTTGAAATCCCAAAATGATTTTATAAGAGCTATCCAATGGCGAAACTATAAGAATTTCTGTTGACTACAAAACCCTAAAAGGTAATCGCAAGTAAACGTGCCTGTTTTCTGAAATTTGGAAAATGTCAAATTTCCTACATTTCCTACAAGTTATGTGACCGGTCTAGGGAAACAAAATAGTATAAAAGCTAGGCGATAAGAAGCATCGAGGCGCAAACTACTAAGTAAGCTGTGGCAAAATCGAGCAGCAGTGTAAGTTATTAACCAAAAACAGGATCGCTATAAGAAACAAAGGGCATTTTAGTTTCGCACAGATGTTATTAATGTGTTTCATTAGACGGAGGTACTCGTACGTATTACGTAGAGAATTAAGGCAAAACAACGTGTTTGCTAAAAGGGAGATTGCAAAATATTTCATGTTAGTTTCTAAGTAATAAAGACGAGCGCGTACAGAAGCTTTATTAACCTTTTACACCTTGTAGTATAGGGGTAGTGTGGTGAATATAGTTGTCTGTTTGCGCCTCACAAAAATTAGTTTTTTTTTTGATCTTACGGTAAACAATTAAAATGTAAGGGGCAAGCATGAAATATTTTTTGTGTAAGTGAATCACTTGAAACTAAAGACGGTCGAATCGAAATATATACAAAAAACTATTGAAAAAAAGACGATTGAAAATAAAACAAAGAAACATGAAAATCGTAATTGTCCTCTGTTTTTTTCTCAACCGCTTTTTTAGTTGTCTTGCATTTTTTTTTAACTGAAACACCCAGAAAATAAAATAAGTGTATGGAGATTTTACCAGTATTTGTTTCATGGCTAAATTGAACCCACAACCTTCCGGGTGGTTATTCAAAATACTCCAGAAGTCGCAGATATTCACCGAGTCGGATCCTCCGCTATTTGGCACCGAGTATCGAAAGTTGGCCATATGCCTCGTGAAATGGCAATTCTGTATAATTTACGAGAAACATTCTACGTGTATGTATGTAGGTACTATTTAGATGAAGTGTGATTTGTTGATTCTCTGAGCCCTGTTTCATAAAGTTGACAATCCGCCTTAGGTATATGTCTAAAAGTGACATAATTGTCACTCAAGGCTGTTTCATAAAAGCGATAGCTTTATGAAACAGGGGCCAGGTGTATTATTAGCCGATAATTAATTAAACGTTTGACTATTGTCTCAGAAGATATTAAGTTAAGTAACGATGAGGTCTAAGTTGTAACACGCTCGCCTTGGAGATAGATAACACGACCGAGAGGCCGTCATCGTAATATAAAAAACTACTTTATTATTATTTACTCATGACTAAATTATTATTATTACTTTAAATGTTATTTACACATGACTAAATTATGTAACGTTTGTCTCTGTCTGTCAACTTTGAAACTTCATGTGACGGTAAAAGACAAACGATGCATAGTAATGCATCGCATTAATTAGCGTTTATAAGTAAGGGGTTAAATGTATAACGATCAACTAAACGTTGATTAAACCATTTGGGTTTCTTATTATGAAAATTTTTAAAACTTTTTGATGAATATCACTATGAAACTATACCATTTTAGGTTTATACATTCAAAGACAACGGTTGATTACATTTTATGTACCTATACATAAAATCAAAATTTATTTATTTATTTAATAAACAAATTCATGACCATTTCGAAACGTCGAAACATAAAATATGATTTTAGTGTGGTTTCAGAACTTGCCTTAATGACAAGAAACCACCAGAAACTCATAGAGCTTGGGGAAGGTAGAATTTTACAGTGCCATTTAACAAAAAAAGTCTTGGAATTAGAAAGTGTCCCTCGACACCCATTTTATTAGAAAATTAAAAATGACGAGAAACCAGTTGAATTTCTATTCACTGATTGTGGCTGATTTATAGTCATTATATAATGAATTAGAACATAATAATCATCAAGTCATGACTAATGTGACAGGCATTAATCAGATGACCAACTCATACCTGAAGTAATCTAATTAATGTAATGTAGATAGTAAGTACTGGATGATATGATTTAGATCGTTATCTCTGTTAACTAATTAGGATATGACTGTATATTATGTGTGTGTATTATTTGATTACAATTTATGTATGAACGAGCCGACTCCTCGACATCCGAGCGATGTTCCCAGGTGCATCCCTCTCGGAAGGCTGGGGCGTGTATTGCCACACTGTATATTACAGAATAGACACTCATAGTAAAATAACTGGCGAACCGTGTAAAAGCTACGCGGTTTCTACTCGGTTTTTTCTTACAGAATTCTTGCTTATTAAAGTCCTATAAAAAGTTCTGATCCGATTGCGATTGCAATATTTTTTATCTGCAAAATACTGCAATCGGACCTCAGACGATAGAGTTATCCTGTAACCCATACACACACACACACATCTGAATTGATAACTTTCTATTTTTAGAAAGTCAGTTAAAGGACTAAGTATAGTTATACGAAAACTGATAGAACTGTATTTAAACATGTTTTTTATTTATTTTTTGACTTTTGAATCAATTATTTATTTGGCATATTTTAAAAATAATAAGCTAGAAAGTAAAACTGTATAATAATAATAAATAAATAATTAAAAAAAACCTGTGACGAACACACAGCGCCATCTAGCCCCATGGTAAGCTGCTAAGCTTATGTTACGATGACTAGACAACGAATATACCACTTACTTACATAAATGATGACTGAATATTAAAATAAGAATGATGTACGAGTATAAGAGGCACTTGACAGCAATATTGCATGCCAGTTTTTGTGAAGTAAGGAAATCCCATTTCTGTGTAATAATAAGGGTACATTAAAACATAAACTTTAATGTACCCTTATTCGCAATAAATGAATTATGATTATTATGATGAACTGTTTTCAGTCATTTTTGACAGTTATTTGATATTATTACTAGTCTTTCAGTTATTCTTGAATGTTCATAAAAATAACCTTTAGGTACGAAAAATATTTCCGTGCATAATTTCAAAACGCTCCTTAATGAGAATTTAATGTAAAAGGAATCTTGAGCACTATCGTAAATATGGAAAAATATCTGTTGCGGAAAATCTTTACAATAATTTTGTATGAAATTGCTTTGGTCGCGAATTGTTGCGACTGGTCGTGCGACCTAAGCGAAGTTTAAAACTCATTGCCTTTATTTTTTTAAAAACGTATCTTGCCTTAATAAAATTATAGCCCATATGAACCTACCACTGGATAAAAGATTTCCTTCCTTCAAATGAAACAAGGGAAAAAGTTATTCACCACGTTTGTCCAAATGCGGGCTGTCGGATTCTCAGTAATGTCTAAGTAGTTTTTAACACCGATTTTCTATTGTTTCTCCATCGATCGTCTTTTGTTTTTATCTTTGATCCTTCTTTCGTTGTAGAACAGTAGGATTATCTACATTTTTTGACAGACCATCGTCGGGAATCAGTCTATTTACGAATTAAACTTGTATTTTTGGCACATCTACGGCTCTACAAAGTTACTTTAGCAGCTTTAGTTTGCACGCTCGGTTGTTAACTATATAGAGTCCTTCGTGCGCTCTGGATTCAATATGACGCCCTCTACTTAAGACAGGCATTTAGTACCTCGGTGCATAAACTACTATTTTATACAAATTTAGGTTCACAATAAAAGCCACCTTCAAATTCTCGTAACACAATTTGCATCAAACCACAAATTTTACTTAAGTATTTACCTAAATAGCTATCCAAACCATTCTAATTGAGTTAGTAAAGCAGTCCACTTGAAAGTCTCTAGGGGTCCAGTTGTAGTGTCTTAGTTTGAGAGTGCAGTCCAGTACTCTTAGTGGAGTTGGGATTTAGACTTTAGACAATAGATTTAACTAAGTCGCTTGGCTTATTTAATGATGTTAAGGACTCTTGTTTTTGACGCGTTAGTGGAAAGTGATTCTAAAAATGTTGGTGAAATTTAGTTTCAATGGTGTAGATTGTTTGCAAATTAACAATTTAGTTCCGCGAGTATAATGAAAATAAATAAAACAGTGCCAAACACGGAAGTAGCGCGTTATCAACAAATTGCTCCCATGGGAAAGGGGGAGAAACATAGTAACAGAAATAAGCAGCTCAAGATACCTAACTATGATCCCTTACCTTGACTCTCATTAAAAAATCCAAAACCTTTCTTCTCCATTCGACCAAGTTTATGATACGAATTGAGAATATTAAACAAGAAGGTAAGACAGATGACAAAAAATCTTTCACTAATAGAAAGCTACATTATCCAGGACTAACATCAACTACTTTTGATCCCGATATTCCCATGGGATCGAGACTTACAAGGAAAACTCACAGCTGTTAACTATGATCTCTTACCTTGACTCTCATTAAAGAATCCAAGAACCATAATCACTATGACGACTACACCGATCTTCAACCTATAACTGAGCGAGCACATGGTGCGGGTGTTCGCCTCCCTCCAACACGGCATGTCTCAACCCTTTCTTCTCCATTCGATCAGGTTTGTGATCTTAATGGTGCTTCGATGCATTATCTGTAACAACAAGATTTATCTATTTAATAATGATCATGGCAAAGAATTTAGACAGGTTTCTCAGAATGTGATGCTCCACAGTAACTTTTTTTTATCGAGGAAAAATGCGACTTTATGCTCTGTCACACCGCACCGGGGGGAGCGGCGGGGATGTGTGGGGCTCCCTACTGGCCTGGGATGGTAGGCGGCCAGAGGTAAAACTCCTCGGTGTCTATCTATTCACCATATTCCAGGGGAATGTAGGCACTGTTGACACATACAACTACAATCCCCTGGGATGATCGGTCTTAATAACCCCGTCTTCAGAAACCTTAAAAAGGAATACCCTCACGAGAGGCGACGTAAGACAAGAAGAGATTAGAAGGTTAATTAATGATCGCTTGACAGTGAAGCATTAAAAACTCTGACGGACTAGCTTGATCACTTCCCAAGTCAATTTGTTAAGGAAATTACTCACACAGCTGTAAACAAGTCGGTACAAAGTTTGAACGTTGTTGTTAGAATACCACTATCTATGTAATCTAAGGGTTATAGGTTTTTCTACATTTTTATAATAAAATTTGTAAATCTAATTAAAAAATAAGTGAGATTTAGATTCATTATGGATTAGTTTATATGGGCGAAGTAGGAATGATCCATGATTTAACTAGGAGCACACATAATGCCTAATTTACTTTACGGAACTAGTTATAGGGAACAATTTTGTTAAATAGTACCTACCTATTGCTGTGTCTACGCACTTTTTGAATGACTTTTAATTACATGCCACAGTTTCATAATTAAAACCCGGCATCATAGCCCTGCTGGATTTAACTTCATACATGTCAAAGTCGTGAACGATTAAGGTGATTTTAAGGCAAAATTGTAACAGTATCACTCAAAGCGTTTTATGAAACTCGACGTTTCGTTGAATCAATAAAGGTTTTTACTTTAACGTTCATCATAAAGTTTATATGACGTCATGCATGAAAGAACGGAAGTTACAAAGTTACGAGACTATGCAGACCACAAATTATGGTTTAGTAAACAAGTGTTTGATGTTGCGATCTCAAAACGGATCTTTAATTTCGAAATTCGAACAACTGTTGTTTTTGCTTCGATCGTATTTTGTTTTTTTTTTTGTAGATAGATAAATAATTGTTGCTAGATAATTGGAAGGCATTGTGTATTATGTACAAGTACTAGAGATGAAGTATCAAACAAACTTTTTTCCCTTAAATAAAGTTACTTTACGTTGTTTGTTAACTGTTAGTATGTAGTTTGTTATGCTGCATTAAAATATTTTTTTTGAAACTCTTAAAAGTTCCTCTTACACAAAATCAATATAAAAAGCTATCAACATAGTAACGTCAATTGCAAGCATGACATGAATGACATATGACATATCACTGGCAGCGCTTTTTCTCTGACTAATTGATGCTTTTGACGTTTTAGTACATCATTATTATGACATTATAGAGTAATGTGCCAGGAGGGCAATTCTCGCGCCGTGAGATTATGTCGAAATAGACATAGGTCGAAAAAACATGGCGGATGTCGAACGCAAACAGATTTTGCTATTCTCAGAATCTCACTGTAGAGATATGTCGAGACGCAGCGTTCGACATGCAACGAGTGGTCTATAGCAGTAGAGATTGGATATGTCGACCGCAAGCATGCGTCAATGAACGTTAATTGTCAATGTTATGGCGGAATTTCAGAGTTTATATGGAGTTTATGTCTGTAAAAAGTTTGTAAATTTGTGATTTTAACTGAATCTTTCTGCAAAGAACTTGATTTTTAATAAAATCACTACGTTTTAGTCATTCAATTTAAGAAATTGAACCATGTCGGGAGACGATTTCGTTAACATGTTTTTAAATGATAACAATATCAGTCCACAAGGAAGTAGCTTATGCGAGTTCTTCCGTCTAACGTCGTCGAGTAGTGCCGGTGGCTTCAAGAGGGGACCCATTTGAAATGAGGGACGAACTTTTCATAAAAAAAATTCGCCTCTCAAAAGAGCTTACGATCTATTTGATTAGAATATTAGAGCCTCATGTGCAGCCCAAAACGCAATATAAACTGCGTACAAAAGTAAGTAATGGAAAGCGACGATGTGGTCTAAGGTGTAGCTCGCTTACCTAGAAGATACCTAACTGTTCACTTGTGACTTGAAGACCCCCCAAAAAAGTGAAAAAAGTTTAAAGAGATTACTTTTTTATTTACCTATTATTATATCCTAAGGAAATAAAAAAATTGACTCTGACTTTGAACTGATTCCATTACATTCCTTGACATTACAGGCTACATCAATAGTTAGCATTTTTTAGGTTTTATTTTAGTACATATTAAAAGGAAATATTTTGTTTTACAAACATTTTATTTAATAAGCCCAATCCTGTTAGGATTATCGGTATTAAAAGTATTCTATGCTATATGATGCTACCTACTCTCCATCTCTTAATCTATCACAATGTAAATTTTCATCTAAATCGGTCAAACCGTTTGAACGTGAAGAGGAAACAAGCAAACGAATTTTCAGATTTATGGTACCTATTAATAATTTGTGGATAGGGATTTTTTCTTCATAATAGAATAGCAAATCAGTCTGAAATTAATCTTAGCATAAAAGTAAATCAGTCTGAAACTATAAATAAAACTAAAATTATGGTAAGTAAGTATACAAAAATATTATGGTAAGTAATATCACAATTAGGTAGATAATTGTTTAACAATTTTTCTTAGCATAAAAGTTAATCAGTCTGGACTCCTTGCTGTCTGCATGTCCGATGAGACTATTGGGATTAGTAACCCTCAACACTGCTTCCTCATCTTTCGTCAAGGCTAGCGGTGGAGGGCCTTCCCCTGTACCATTTCTTATTATAGCACAGTTTTTTTTCTTTGCTTTCAACCGCTTATCTTGCCAACACTGCAATAAAAACATGATCTATGTCAAATCATTACCAGATACAAGAGGTAGGATTGATATACAATAAAATCTGAGAGACTAATACCAATCCTACTAATATTATAAATGTAAAAGTGTGTGTGTTTGGATTTTTGTTACTCAATCACGCAAACACTACAGAACCGATTGCGATGAAACTTGGAATATAGGTAGCTGGATACCGGAAATAACACATAGTCTACTTTCATCCTGAAAACCCGAAACGGAAACGGAACTTACGCGGGTAAAACCGCGGGGCGCAGCTAGAAACATGTTTCGATCAGTATTATGGTTTTTCTGTAAGAATATTGCGCACTTAGCCTTAAGATGTGTAGAATATTGTTTGAGACTTTCTATCTCCTAAATCTTAGAACCTAAAACCATCCCAGGCTATCAGAAAATCAGCTACTTATCTTCTGAGAAGCTGAAGGCCGGTGGTCTTTCCTGTTTCCATTATTACAGTGTAAGTAGGTACTTACTTTTGCCACTCCGTCCACTCTTTCTTGGTGCCAAGGATAGCATTCAATTCCTGTTGTATAAGCTTCCATCTCAACTATGCAATTTTTTCGGTAAGAGGTGCAGAAAGTTTGCCTGAGCGTAACTCCTCATCCGCCTCCAGCAACGCTACAACGCCGCGCTTTTTGTGCTCTGCTAGGGTACGCTTTTTTTGTTTCGCGCTTGATGCAATTATATTTTTATTTTCTAAATTATTTAGTAATTGTAGAGAAGCACCAACACAATTGAGAAAGATAATGTGAAGAAATTCAAAACTTTTTCTTCTGTAATGTCAACAACATTAATGACACTGACAACTAATAACGTAAAATATGCGTTTCGTTTCTCGCTCTATTTCATTATCTTTCATCGACTTAGCTTCTGCACGTAGTCAAGAAAAATGGAACGTATTCATCGTAGAGATTACAAAGTCATCCGAATCTCATGTCGAAAATCGTTGAGAATAGGTTTTTTGACTGCAGTAGAGATTTTAGTGACATTTTTATTAGACATTTGTGATTCGAGATAGTGTCGAGCTCGAGATAAATCTCACTGCGCGAGAATTGGTGTCCAGATAGGACACTTCGATTAATCTAACTAACTGCGCCCTGCGGTTTCACCTGCGTAAGCCTGTTTTATCGGACATGGGTTATCGGGATAAAAAGTAGTCTAACTATTATTCTCGGTATCCAGCTACCTATAGTCCAAGTTTCATTGCAATCGGTTCAGTAGTTTTTTCGTGAAAGAGTAACAAAGTCACAACATTCTTATAAACAAACTTTTGGGTTTATAATATTAGTAAGATTACCTAAACTTCTAAATAGAACTTTAAGAAAATATATTCGGTGTATGTATTTGCGTGTGGTGTGTTTATTACTTACGCTAAAATTACCGTGCTCTACCGATTGGGGAAATTTTCATTTCTCATTAGAATAACAATTTGTGTAGAAAGTTTTCTATCTGCAGAAACCCTTACGTAACGACTGAAACAGGTATTTTTGATTACTTACTTTATTTATTTTTTCCAAGTCGTAACAGTAACTTGAATTGTATAAAAAACTTCACTTGTAAAAAGAGGTTACGACTTGTTATACTTATTTATTTGTTTGTTAGTTACGAGACGTTGTTTGTTGAACAATACTTAAAACTATTTTACTAGCAATGGCAAAAACAACTGGACAAAACATGGGCAAAATAATAGAGTTCTTACTATCTATTTTGATAATATTAATACATATTTTATAGTAATTTTATCAGAATAATGCGTGTCAACGTTTCAAGAGGTACGGGTCTGTTACTAAATGACTAAAAACTTTATCACGAAAACATTATCACGATTAAACTTTTTCACGAAAAACTTTTTTATGAATCGACTTTATCACGTTTTTTTTTACGACGAAAACAATTAATACCTTACTTATAAAATATTGTTTTTACAGGACTAAGTTATGTGACGTTGGTCTCTGTCTGGAAGTTTTAAAATTAAATGTGACAGTAAAAAAACAAACGATGCATAGTAATTGTGCAGCGCATTAATTAGCGTTTATAAGTTCTAAAAAAAGCTAAATTAATTAGCGTTTGTAAGTGTAGGACGTCCTCAGGCACGTTGGAGCGACGATTTGCGCAAGACGGCTGGCACAAACTGGATGCGAGATGCCGAAAATAGATCTAGGTGGCGTGCAATTGGAGAGGCCTATGTCCAGCAGTGGACTGCAACGGGCTGAAGATGATGATGATGAGATGATAAGTTCTTACTTATCACGAAACGGGTTAAATAGTTTTTTTTAAATTTTTCTATTTCATACAACTGCTTCCAATAACTGCTGAGAGACTGCTATTAACTCCATAAAATGCATGACAGTAGTTTCGTAATTTAAATTAAGCTTAAGAGCGATAAGAGTTTTCTTAAAGAAAGGGAAAGGTTAAATAGTTTTTTTTAAATTTTTCTATTTCATACAACTGCTTCCAATAACTGCTGAGAGACTGCTATTAACTCCATAAAATGCATGACAGTAGTTTCGTAATTTAAATTAAGCTTAAGAGCGATAAGAGTTTTCTTAAAGAAAGGGACATCATCATCATCAGCCTTTTGCAGTTCACTGCTGGACATAGGCCTCTCCAATTGCACGCCACCTAGATCTATTTTCGCATCCAGTTTGCGTTTCGCGCCTCGGCAAACGTAGTGTAGGACGATTTGCGCAAGACGACTGGCACAAAGGGACATTGTGGACTCAAAATCACGACCTGCAAAATGAAAGTCGGGTAGTGGGTGTTATCAACACATTTCTCTTTTTTAACTTTTATGGCGACAACGGTGGTGCATGGTCTATTTGTAGATACTTCGACTTTCATTTCTATTTATTATTATCGTGATATCGAATTCTCGATGTCTACTTCTTTAGGGGAAAGAAAATGTTCTTACGGTGAAGGAAATCCGCGTCGTTTAGACCGTCGTTTTTTCTGTATCGATCTATACTCATACTATAAAGAGGCAACGTTGAAAACATGTATGTATATTGGGGGTAATCTCCGAAACTACTAAACCGATTTTTAAAATTATTTTACTAAAAGAAAGATATATTTTCGAGGAGTAATATAGGCTTACGAGCCCGATATTCCTACAGGATTGGGACTTACACGGGTGAAACAAATATTCGTCAATAAAATCATTGCAATCGGATTAGTTTAAGGGGTAGAAAAGAGGTTTATCTTTTTGTATGGAGACTCATGTGTCAAATAAATAAATCCTGTTACCAACCAACATCGCCATATAGCCCCATGATAAGCTGCTAAGCTTGTGTTACGGTGACAAGACAACGGATATACACTTATATTTATTTTTCTTTTGTAAATACATACATATTATACATAGAAATACACCCAGACCAGATACAAATATTTATTTTTAAGCATAAATATTTGCACCCAGCAGGAATCGAACCCGCAACCTCCTGCATTGCAGTCAAGCGTACGCCCGACGCGCCACAGAGGTCGTCAAATAAACTATAATAAATGGTAACTCAATTTCAACTCGATAATGCAATGAACCAATTTTGCAACGTCCAAGCTTGTAACCAATTTGGTTGGTAAACCACGGATGTCATGTTAAATGTTGAAAAGCTGGTTTAATTTAATTAGATTTTTGGAAGCTTGATAGGTTTTTATTTATTTTGGGCTTAATGGCAGTTGGTAAGTTTTTAGGCAGGTATAATTGGAATTTTCATCTGATTTACAGATAATTTATACAGCGCAATCAACTTTTAAACTCCCAGCCTTGTCATTTATGCAGCGCAAGCAACTTTTAATCCATGCTGTTTATGACGCTGTAGTGCCTGGGACATTATTAGGTGGAGTAGGCTTGCCGAGCATCTATAAATCTCCCAGACTAGTCGGCTGTGTCCAGAGGAAAGCACAGGTCAATATGTAGGTATTAATTAATATTATACCTGCAAGCATATCTAATTGATATCTCAGGTTTATGGCTATTACGCAGTACGTTGCGGTTTTGAGGTAATCATTGGTTACCGCGTCACGTCAAAGCAGCATGTCGCCTACCTATCCGGTGATTGAGACAGGGAACGTCGAAATAAAAGATTAAGACCGATATAGGTAGTGACACATAAATTTATTTAAGACTAAGCCTAATTAATCTTACAGTAGCAAGTAATTGAGTTACTTATTTAGAAAAGTCTAGATTTAGACTATAAGATTTTTATAATTCAGAACAGGTTATCTGTAGTAAGTTATATTTAGTTAATTATTATAAAAGTCTAGGTTTAGAGATATAAGTTTTCATTATTCTAGTTTATAAGTTAATTAGGTATTTGAGAAGTATAGATTTAATTTAGTTAGTAATAGTAAGTTATGTAAATAATTTAGAATTTGGAAAACAACATCATTTTAGACTGAAGGTCGGATTATAAAATTAAGACATGAAACTGTTCCCTAATCAAGGTTGGGTCATGTTTTTAAGAAAGGTTCGAGCTATAGGTTGATGCAGTAATGTCTCTCTGGATTTCAGGGGTACAACCGATGATTTAAAATTGACTCATCTGGTGGCAGTGATGCAACTCCTGTTGAAGCGATGATGGTTTAAGTGACTTGTAAATCTAAGATGGTTCACAGCCAGGAAGGTGGTCTGTGCCAATCTTCCACGGCCCACTCTGTCCGTGATTCTGGTCCGGCAGCCATTTCAATTAAGTGGTCCGAGTCCTCCTGGGTCGGTTGCTCTTGAGCGTTCCAAAACCGGAACGTAGAACCCTGGAATTACACCAGTCGAAGAGACAAATCAGTAAAGGCACTGTCAGGCCAGTCTGTGTGAACATCAGCCACCGAGAGATGAGTTTACAATATAAATAAGTTCCTTGGCTGACGTTTACACAGACTTGTCGCAGGGCGGCCAACATTTTAGGATTAGTATCTTAGATATAAGATAGGTACAATAGTAGGGTTATATTTAGTTCTTAAATTTAGTTGATTTTAATTTGTTAGGTTATCTTTAGGTTAAGTTCTCAAAAAGTAAAAGAAATAATTCAGACACAGTTTGTTCTAATTACTTAGGTATATACTGAAATCCTATTCAGAGGTTCAAACATTTAACACCAGAATCAGTTCCAATAGGAACTGCCACATGGTAACTTCAGCATGTGTTTTTACAATTAAGTACACAAAATCAATTCAAAATGCGAGGCGATCGTACTTATAGGTTGTTCACTTAGTTTAGTTATTGATTTTACTAGGAAACATGGTTTCTAAAACCAATCTGGTATACTGATCCAAGCTTGAGCACGTGGGAATCGAAAGCACAGCTTTTCCGAGTGTTTTCCGAAACGTGAGCTGAGGAAATATCACTTGTGAAAACAATAATATCAGATTATATTCTACAACTCACCTATTACGGGGTAAATTAACTTTTATAATATATATTTCTTTTGAATTGTTAATTTTGAATTCGCAATGGGTCTAGAGGTGATCGACGCGCAGAGGAAAAAGGGCTTTTTTGTGTTGTCATACTATATTTTCAAAAGTCTTCCTCCAGCACCAAAATATGTGACATTTTGGGATAAGGTGGAAATGAATTGTGGTTAATCCATTTCAAACACCTTTCCGTCGCTGTTTAAAAAAATGTCTCACATTATTCTGAATGAGTACTAAAAGGATACGTTAATCTAACTGCAAACTCTTACTTTATAATATAATTTTAAATAGAAGATTGGTGCCTTGAAGATTTCATCAAATGTAATTATTTTCTTAATATGGCAACACCGGACGACGTACGTCACACGGCTACCTAAGTATATGTATACCTACATAGATATATAGATCACCGTATTTCAGTTATATTCTACTGCCGTACTAGCAACGCCATCTACCGTTCATTGATGCGTATCTAACCTAAATTGTCACTACATACCGATACGATCCTGTCCAAAAGGTTCACCTTTTTGTGGGAGACGGACCGATACAACGACAGAGATGTCGCTGATGCAAATCTTCTCTGCCTATAAATAATTCTATTAATAAGTTCTACTGATTTTATTTCTTATTTTAACGTTTACTAGAATAATGTAGTTAAGTAGTTATAATATATGTAATTAGAATAATGTCTATTATTCTAAAGTGTCAAACAACGTGACAAGCAATGTACCGCAAAGTGCCTATCAAACTCAGTTATTAACTAGATAGATAAAGAGGGTACTAAACGATACAACTCCAATGCGCTATTCAAAATCTAAGGGCTCAAAAATTTCCATACTAATTTTGAATTTAGAATCTGCTCAAATTTTAAACAGAACTTTAAATTTTAATCGGTGCACCAATTAACACCTACTTAATATCACCTAAGGCCCACCGCACTCAGAGCACGGCGCGGTGCAAAAATACTAAAAATATAACAATTTAAATCAAACCTTAGGTTCTACGTCATTCGGTTGAATTTTGCGTGCTTAGGTGAGGGGCGCGCCGAGCCGTGCGTCGACAAGGTCTCATGAACGATTGCAGCTGTAGGTGTACACTATTTTCAACCGAATGTCATAGTAACTAAGGTTTAAGGCGGCGATAGATGATAAGCAACGGTCCTTGTCCTATTGCATATAAATGAGCGAGATGGAATTGCGTGAAAAATCTACAATTTCTCGTAAAATCAATAATTAACGAAGATTAAAATAATATTTTGAAAAAATGCGATGAAGGGGTTCTAGGTATTGTATTTTCTAATATTATGATGCCTATAAGAAAATATAGCGGTTAAGGATTTAGAAGAAAAATTGATTTATTTTGTAAAACAGGGGTAACTTTGCCTGTATAATAGTGGTATTTAAAGTTATTTTTTATTGTTTTTGAAATGAAGGGGACACTTCTTGTATCATGTACAATAACATAATACATTGTTTAAAGATCTATTTGATACCGGTTATGAATGAAACCATTCCATCGGAAGGGATTTCACATGAGTCGCGTCCTTAAGTTAAATTGTCTTATTTTCAGTATCATCATCATGTGAAAACATAATGTGAAAAGTGAAACTTTTAAAACTTGCACAATTCTTGTCATTATTACATTATTACTTATCTGTGTAGTATGCTTAGAACCACGGCCAGTGTAAGCCGTGCCGACACATGAAGGTTATGTAAATCTTCAATTCACAGTTCAACTTTTTTATTTTTATTTGATTTCTGATTTCACGGATACAACTTTAATAATGTAAATGACCTAAAATTCTTGATTGACCATTTCAACAGAAATATGTTACAATACATCTGTGAAAATTTCAATCTATCACGGTTCACGATATACAACCTGGTGACGAACAAATGGACAGTGGAGTATTAGTAAAACTTTAAACTTAAAGTAAACCGTTTTTTACTCTAAGGGTTACTATATTTAAAAAAATATAAACCATTGCCCGACTGCAATGCAGAAAGCTGTGGGTTCTATTCCCGCCGGGAAAAATATTTCTGCTGACCATAAATGTTTGTTTCTGGTTCTGGATGTTTTCTATGTACTATATGTAGTTTTCACAAAGAAAAAGTGTAATTATGTAGTATATCCGTTTTTTATTACCCGTAGAACATGCTAGATAGCGTTGTGTGTAATGTCTTGCAATATTTTGGCAAAACGAACCCACAACTTTCTATGTCACACCGGAAAACTTCGATTTAATTCACTTTGGTAATTTCAAAGATTTGAACTTGACATCGCAAAGCATTAATAATTTCCTTAATTTGAGAGTTTTCTTTCTTCCCTAAGAATAAAATTATAAAAAAAACCTTTACAATTCAGTCAGAGACGCTGATGCCTAAAGTTGGTAAAACTTTGTTCGAAAAGAAAAAAAAATTAAGGAAAATCTTTTAATCTTCAACTGTTATGAAAGGGTTTTGTATTTGTTTAAAATTGCTTCAAAATTCATAATAACATAAAAATACTAGCTGCGCCCGCAGTTTTACCCACGTAAGTCCCGTTCCAGTAGAAATATTGGCATAAAATGTAGCATATCTGTTATGCCAGGTCTCCAGCTACCTATAATGAAAGTTTCAACGCAATCTGTTCCACGGTTTTCACCGATCCTTACGTGATTGAGTAACAAACGTACATACAATTAAATACATATTCACAAACTTTCAGCTTTAGCACACAGCGTAATCTAGCCCCAAACTAAACACTAGGCTTGTACTAGGGGTACTAGTCATCGGAAGTACTTAATGTTTTGTACAAGTACAATATGTAGTATATCCGTTGTCTAGGTACTCATAGTACAAGCCTTATGCTTAGTTTGGGGCGCTGTGTGTAATATGTAGCAATATTTATTAATTTATTTCTACCACCCATTTATGAGTTCCGTACTGAAAAGGAAAAAACGGGACCTTTTTACTAAAACTCCACTGTCCATCCACTGTCTATCTGCCACTAAGCTGTATCTCCGTAAACCGTGATAGCTAGATAGTTGATTTTTTTTTAAATACTGTTACTTATATCTGTTGGCCTTCTAACAACAATTAATATGTACTTACTAAAAAAAAATTAAAAAGAAATAAAAAACTGCGACTGCGGTTGTAACTAAAAAGTAAATAAATACTTACAAAAATATAACCCTTTCTGTTGGCAGTCGTGTAAAAAACAAGATAAACAACACTAGCCTTGGGATGAATCAGTCATAGTTAAGCTGATCTAATTTGGCTATTCCTCTGATCTCGTAGCTTAGGAATATATAAAGGTAAAGAAACCTTAAAAATCGTTCGACGCATCTTAAAGCCTATGAAATGGTTCATGGAGTCGGGTGCCGCCTTACCCTTTGTCCCCACGCGATTACGACGAATCTATCGGCGACGTATCGTTTATCTAAATCGGCTCAGCCGTTTAGGCCCTACGACGGCACAAAATTAGGTCACACACATACATACATACACTCTCGGCAAAAACATAACCCCATCCTTGGCAGTCGTGTAAATAGGTACAGAATAAATTAATTACTTAAGGGGGCTCCATAAACTCCATAACCTCCCATACTTCTAACGTGATTTTTTACGATTTTTATACCAGAACTTCTATTTACGCATTTTTCGCGAATTCGCCCTCGAACAAGTGTAATTTTAATACTTTTATATACCATTAAAATTCACGAGTGTCTAATATATTTATGTCGTGTAATAAATACAAGGCAATGGACCCTCGAAACCTATTTGGAATATGTCCAAATATGAATAAATATGGTTCGAAACATACAACGGCGAGTAACTGGGCAGTGACCGTTTGTGTTCTCGTAAAATGAAGCAAAAACTAGCCAAAGGTAAGTCGGACTCGCACACGACAGTTCCCGTAGTATTATAACAACGGGTTCGGAACCCTAAAAAAACACTTCACCGCAAACTCCATGAATGCAATTGACGCCAGTTTATTACTAGATGGCGCCAGTCGTTAAAATAAATCACACTAACATTACGTATAACTTTTAAAAATTACGTTTGTTGTATATAAGCCTATTTTCAAAAAAAGTATAGTACCTATTTATTATTATAGTCGCTACATAAATACATCTGTGAATTTTGTAACGTCTAGCTATCACGGTTTATGAGATGGTGACAGATAAACCGACAGCCGGACTCAGTTATAGGGTCCTGATTGGGTATGGAACAGATGGAATTATAAAATCAACCATACCTACTTACCTAGATCCTATTTTACGGTCGGGTACTGGTCAACATACTCTCCAAATTGCAGGTCTCTACTATCGGCGGTTTAAGCTATACGTTGTTTTTATAAGTCAGTCAGTACAAAACATTTTTATAGACAGAAAATTGTTCCCAAAATAACGTTTTATGAAGTAGACAGTCAAAAACATCCTATTTCTTTACAACCAGAGGATGCAAGGAAACACTATTTTTATTTTATTTTCCTCACTTTCCCTCAAAAGGTTAGGAACAGGGTATTTCTCCTTGATTAAATTCTTTCTTCCTCGTTGTAATAGAGATGTGATGTTCTGGATTGATTTGGTTTAATGATACGTATCCGTTTCGTAGCGAAACTTCCACTGTAAACTGTCTCTTAAAGGAATATTATTATCTTTAGTGTATCTTCATGTAGGTATCAGTTACAAGACACAATGACTCGTAGTATCCGATAAAAAAATTGTGTCAATTTATTTATTAGTTCTTAGTATTAATTTGTCAACATCTTAGTAAGAATCGCCGATATAAGGTATAAGGAGGCTATACGATCAAAACATAATTTTAGATGTGAGATGTATTAATGATATTCGAAACATAATTCCGTAACTAATTTGGTTGGTGCTAATTAATAATTAAACATTAATATTGTTTGATTTAGGTATATTATAATATAATTTACAAGATCTGTCAAATTATATTTTAATTTTAAGTGCTGGGCGTTCATAGATCTGTTTTTAAAGATAAGATAAATCCTTTAAAAACGTTTCTAAAATACATATAATATCTAGTGTATCTTATAATCAAATATATATTTACTTTTTACTAGGTATTAGTTAAGATATAAATCTTCTCCTAATGAAATACATCTTTACTCTCTACAGGACTACAATCTCTATTGTTTTCGCAAGTAACCTTGTACAACTTTTTTATATTTTTTGCTAGAGAGTGTTATTGACGTTTTATTTAATTATTGCCGTTACTTGTTACTTCGTGGTTTACTGAATTAAATGGATTTTTTTAGACAATATTTTTCAAAGAAAACTGGTTTTTCTGTGTAGGCAAAGAAGTTGTTATAGGCAGAAAAATCTTTTATGTTTTTGAAGTGGATAGATTGAAAATATAGATTTTCGGTTAATTAGTACTTAATACTTAGGTACTGCTAAAGTCGTGATTAAAATTGTCGGACTGAGACGACATAAGCATATTATACAAATACCTACATACAATGGTTGAATTGAGAACTTCCTCGTTTTATTGAAGTCGGTTAATAGTGAATGAGTGATTATGTAAGTAATATGGAAGATTTCCGTAATATTCGTCAAAGCAGGATTAAACTGGGGTAGGTATACGTGCTCTGATTATGTCGGGTAGGAGAGCGTCGCGTCGCCGCGGCTTTTTACCATCCAATTGGCCTAAGTTATAGCGCAAAACGTACTCATCCGAGTACTGATACGTAGACCAGTACAGTAAATGAAACGTTTTTATCATAATTCGATTAATACCTACCTTTTATTGTGTCTAACCAACCCCCCCTTTAAAAAGTTATGATTATACCTACCGACATTATGGTTTGCAGTATCTTCGATCTTATTATTGATGCAAGTACTTCCTGTGTGGTTCTTATATTTATAATATTGGGATGATGGATATGTCTACAGTTATGGTGTGGTCTTGTTTTGTTTTTGCATTGATATAGATCTTATTTGTATTTATTTTTAACGTTTCGCAAATCATAGTATTAGCGTTCTACAAACCTTAGTGGTTTATTGTACTATATTAAATAAAATCTTGTTATTTAAGTTCTTTTATATGATAACAAAGGCAAAAAAAAAATAAGGAAGTCAATGATCGACCATTCAAAAAAACAAAAATTTTGGTCATTATTTTAATACAAACAAATTTAAAAATAATTGTAATATCACAAAAACAAAAATCATTTATAATTTGACAGCCTCTGTGGCCAGACAACTGCGATGCAGGTTGCGGGTTCAAATCCTGCTGTGAGCAAATATTTATGTTTAACTAGCTGCGCCCCGCGGTTTCACCCGCGCAAGTCGCGATCCCGCGTTGTTCGAACACCTACCTACCGCAATGCAATAATCCACACTTAAACGGTCGTCCGTTTAAGTGTGGATTTTTGCACTGCGGTAGGTAGGTGAAGTAAGTTAAAGTTTGTATTTCGTCAGTAAGTGACGATGACGAAGGATGACGATGACAATGGATGACGATGATGATGATGCCACTCTACATCACTAAACTTATCCTACCCCTGTGTCGATTTTCATTCATTGAATGGTTATCACCCGCGTAAGTCCCGATCCTGCGGGATTTTCGGGATCAAAAGTATCCTATGTTACTCTCCATCATTTAAACTATCCCTATGCAAATTTTTATCCAATAAATATGATCACGCGCGTAAGTCCCGAAAACGCGGGATTTTCGGGATCAAAAGTATCCTATGTTACTCTCTATCACTTAAACTATCACTATGCAAATTTTCATCTGATAAATAGTTATCACCTGCGTAAGTCCCGATCCCGCGGGATTTTCGGGATCAAAAGTATCCTATGATACTCTCCATCATTTAAACTATCCCTATGCAAACTTTCATCCATTAATATTTTCACCCGCGTAAGTCCCGATCCCGCGGGATTTTCGTGATAAAAAGTATCCTATGTTACTCTGTATCACTTAAACTATCCCTATGCAAATTTTCATCTAAGAAATAGTTATCACCTGCGTAAGTCCCAATCCCGCGGGATTTTCGGGATCAAAAGTATCCTATGTTACTCTCCATCATTTAAACTATCCCTATGCAAATTTTCATATAATAAATATTATCACCCGCGTAAGTCCCGATCCCGCGGGATTTTCGGGATCAAAAGTATCCTATGTTACTTTCCATCATTTAAACTATCCCTATGCAAATTTTCATCCAAATCGGTCGAGCCGTTTGACCGTGAAGAGGGAACAAACAAACAAACAAACAAACAGATTTTCGGATTTATAATATTAGTAGGATAATAAAATCGTCTGCCTGGGTGTTTTTCATGTGTCGTATGTACCAAAGTGTTTACAAAATAAAGTTTAATATAGGTATCCGTTGATTAGTACCCATAGGAACAAGCCTAGTGCTTATTTTGGGGCTATATTTTGGTAATTTGGGCTAGATTACGCTTTGTGTACCGGTAATCTAGCCGTAATCTAGCTTCAAAATAAGTACTACTATTAATTTCACTAAATTTTTTTAGGTCACGACCGACAATATCGAAAATCATCAAAACAACGTGAAACAACGAACAATTTGTCTCTCACGCTAAACTTTCTAGAGATCAAAAGATTTGTGTAAACAACCGAAATTCTATCAAATAGTTCAAGTTGGAACATCATTGTTTAATCGAACAATAACTTAAAACTTTAACACGATCTATTGTAAGCTTTCAGGCCTTTCCTAATAATTTCACTTGAGTTTATAAGACCGTTCGCTCATAACTAGTTAACTTACGTCATAGACATTGAGTTATGTACTAGTACTAATAGTGATATCTCAATCTTAAACCTTTTACGCGAAATAGATGTAAAAACCAGCCATCTTCATAACTAAAAATATTGTTACGTCTATCACCAAAAAAAAGCTAAAATGTAAATTTGACCATTAAGCTATTTAGCTGTAATACTGAAAAACTAAATTCCCTACTTTTTCAGCTAAAAACTGTTTCTAATTTGACTCTAAAATTTAGATTTGATAAAAGTTATGATTTTCCTAAATTATTTTGAAGATAACATGCCTTGTATCTAACACACAACCTTGTATTTACCACAGATTATAATACAAATCGCTTTGGTGTTATTATGATGTAGGCAAGCCTATTACAGGCTTTAGTCTAGTAATTAATTTTCTCAGATGTAAGTGGAAAACCACTTACTCTTTATAAGAACACTTCAAGCAAAGGTTTTCAACAGCTTTCGGGTTGATTGAATAAATTTACTTACAAAGTTTGTGTTGATATAAGGCTTAAAATGACCTTTTACCACTCTCAAAATATACATAGTCTTCAAATATTTTATATCATAGCTACAGGGTTGCTGGAAATAATTTAGCTTGTGTTACATCTAACCAATCTTACTAATATTATAAACGCGAAAGTTTATATGTTCGTGAGTAGGTATGTATATGAATTTGTTACTCTTTCACACAAAAACTACTAAATCGATTACGATAAAACTTGGAATATAGCTAGCTGGATACCGATAATATCACATAGGCTACTTTTTATTTCAATATTCTTGCGAAAACGGGACTTATGCAGGTGAAACCGCAGGGCGCAGTAGTATAATACATATTATAGATAACACCTTTTGCTCTACAAGTAATGTTTGTTTAAATAAATATTGCACGACTATACACATAGCGAAATCTAGCCTCAAACTAAAACCTAGGCGTATATTATGTATACTAGACAACAACTTGAGATGTCGTCGAATTTATGTTTTGGTAAACTATAGTATCCCGCGGGAATATCAAGGTAAGAAAATCAATTCATCCGTTTATGAGCACAGAAACTATCGGGGGTAAAAGTAGCCTTTATTATTTCAGAACTCCTGTTGTTCTCATTTCGCTACAGCACATTGTACCACGTGTAAGTTTAACAAACATCCTCACAAACTTTCATATTAATGGAAGTGTATTAATATACCTACACAGAAATATTATTCTCCTATAGTTTTCCAAAAACAATTATTATTAAAATACTTTCGTTCTCAGGAATTCATTACGTGTAAACTTTATTAATATGAAACAATATGAATATTAATGAAAAGTAAATTTCCACAGGTGGAAAATTGGAACGAGGTGATGTAAATTACACGGTTTATATTGTTTTATGATAATAAAATGGGCTAGAAATATTTTGGTGATAAATTTTAAACTCGAATAATCAGAATCAAATTTTATTATCGCGTCAGAACCGGTACCTATGCAAATAAAATAAAAATACGTGTATTTTTTATTTAAGTAGATTAGAGAAAACTCTAAATTGAAACGATGTTTATTCTAATAATATTGAATTCTAGGTGGGTATCGCCGTGGTTTTCCATCGTTTAAGGCAGCGATAGATGATAATTATCGGTCCTTGTCCGATTGCATATAAATGAGCGAGATGGAATTGCGTGAAAAAATCTACAATTTCTCGTAAAATCACTAACGAAGATTAAAATAATATTTTTATAAAATGCGTTGAAGAGGTTCTAGGTATTGTATTTTCTAATATTATGATGCCTATAAGAAAATATAGCGGTTAAGGATTTAGAAGATAAATTGATTTATTTTGTAAAACAGGGGTAACTTTGCCGGTATAATAGTGGTATTTCAAGTTATTTTTTATTGTTTTTAAAATAAAGGGGACACTTCCTGTATCATGTACAATAACATAATACATTGTTTAAAGATCTATTTGATACCGGTTATGAAGAAAACTATTCAATCAGAAGGGATTTCACATGAGTCACGTCCTTAAAGAATACAATCCTCAATTTTCAGTCCTCTACTATACCAGCGGCTGAGACTGAGCGTTGATTCATTAGTCAGTCATGACGAAAAATATATTACAGACTAGCCGTTACCCTCAACTTCGTCTACGTAAAAATAGTGCATAGCTGACTTTTTCGTTCATTAGATTTCTACTAATTGGATTTCGATGTAAAGTATACCACGAGGTTCCTCGAAAATTGAACTATCCAATATCGAAAACCAGATTTCAATGGGATTAGTAGTTTTTAATTGTATAAGAAACAAACACACAGACATGAATTATAAAAATCATATCATTTTGTTCTACTACTTTTCTAAGTCCCCTACACATTTTTTTAAATAATTTACTACCAAGTACAAGTAGTACAAGTTCTCTCTTTCTTTATATAGATGAAGATATATATTTCCAGTTGGATGTAATTAAACCAAGTTAATCTTCTTGTTGTATTTAAGTACCTGTATAATTATATTTTAATTTAATTTTAGTTTTAGATTTAATGTACTTATTATTTGTTATTTATTTTAGTTACATAGGTATTGTTATTTAAGTATTATGAATAAAAGTTATGATAATGTTAGTTGTTGTACTCATTATGATTACGTATAGTTGAAATGAGTAGGTATGTATGGATGCCAATAAAAATCCTACGGATAATAATAATTGGCAAGAATCGACCCACAGAACTTCATCGCAAGACCAATTTTTTTTAAATTTAGAACAAAAGTAATCTTAATAAAACAAGTGCAACAGTGTTTCATTAAAATAATATGCAAACCAAAAATCAGTATGATTTGTCTGGCGTGCAAAGGGCAAGTGCAAGTCCATGGACTGACCTGAATTTTCATGTCAATTCATCATGCCTTTATTAACGTAAGTCAACAGAACATTATTTTATACAACTTCATAGCTACTACCCGTAAATCCTGGACCCACGGAATAGAAGAAATAGACTAGACGGCCTGGAGCTGGTATGTATATTGTTAAAGAACTATCTACATTACCCTGTTTCATTGTAATCGATTCATCAGTATTTGTTTATCGTATTTTTACTTTACTCACTTTTTTTTTACAACTAGCAGCGCCCCACGATTTCACCAGCATAAGTCACGACCCCGTAGGACTATCGGGAAAAAAGAAGCTTATGTGTTAATCGAACTCTTCAGGTCACAGTATTATATAACAAGTTTCGGTATCTATTAGTATGAGTTTTCGTATGTAGATTAACAAACATATTCTTCTTCTCTTCGTGTCAATGACATAAAAATGTTAGTAAATTAAATTTTAGTAGACCACTATTCAGCCACATTCCACAGCGACCCCAGTGGCTTCCATTATATCTTTTCTTGTGCAGGTGGTCAGGTATGAAGGGTAGGAAAGTAAGGAGTGCGACATGTTCTAACTTAACGCCCCACAGTTACATTCCGGCCTCGAGGAGTATCCCCACTGTACCAGGTTCGATGTGCAACGCACTACCCCAGACCTAAGTCTGTTAAGACGGCTATAGATGATAATTATCCGTCCTTGTCCGATTGCATATAAATGAGCGAGATGGAATTGCATGAAAATATCTACGATTTCTCGTAAAATCAATCATTAACGAAGATTAAAATAATATATTTATAAAATGCGATAAAGAGGTTCTAGGTATTGTATTATCTGATATTATGATGCCTATAAGAAAATATAGCGGTTAAAGATTTAGAAGAAAAAATGATTTATTTTGTAAAACAGGGGTAACTTTGCCTGTATAATAGTGGTATTTAAAGTTTTTTTTTTTTGGAAATTTGTTTTTATTGCTCAAGGCATATTTACTAGAATTATTTTTTTGTTTTTGAAATGAAAGGGACACTTTGTACTATGTACAATAACATAATGCATTGTTTAAAGATCTATTTGATACCGGTTATGAAGAAAATATTCAATCGGAAAGGATTTCACTTCAGTCGCGTCCTTAATGGTTCGAAAGATAGGCCACTGTGAACCAGAAGGCAGGTGTACAGCAAGAGGGACAAACATATTAACAAAATAACTGCCTCTTTTAATATTAGTTGGAAGTAAAATAGGATAAATATTTTCTTTGTTTTCCTAATACGACTACCAGTGGCATTTATACGTCCTATGTTATTTTTCAGCTTTATTCTCCCAATGAATAATGTAAAAGGAAGGAATCTTTATAAATATTGACTTGAACCGTCAGTCTTTAGGCTCCTACCCAGTGTCCATCATGGAAAAGAAAAAATATACGCCCCGTATCTTTGTTCGGATAATATCATGAATAAATTCTGTTAAAGATTGTGAGCACATACATGTGTGATCTACGTCAAAGTTGTGTTTGAGATTTTTTATTACACCTTGTTTATTACTTACTACTACTGACTTTTTAGGGTTTTGTACCCAATAGAAAGAAATAGGACCCTTTTACTAAGACATCTTGTCCGTCTTTCTTTCTATCTGTCACCAGGCTGTATCTCTCGAACCGTGATAGCTAGACAGTTGAACGGATTTTAACGGATGATGTATTTTTGTTGCAGCTATAACAACAAATAAGGACATAGCGGATAGACATTGCATTTTAAATGAGAAAACGCAAATAGGTGTTTAGTTTTTAATAATATTTTAACCATACTTACCTATATTTCGCTTTATGTTTACTCAATAAAATAAAACAGTAGTAAAACACTTTATTTATCGAGTTTTATTCATGGTTTTAAATGAAGCAAGCTTTCGCCAACTTTACAGTTGGCTTTTTCAAGGTTGACTCCCTCAACTGTAAAGTTAGCGAAAGCTCGGTTTGCTTAAAACCACGAATAAACCGCGATTCAACCCGATAAATAAAGTGTTTTATTATGCAAACTCGCAAAAACCATTGCAGAAATTAAAACAGTAGTGTTTTGTAGCAGAGGCGCAGCACCCATTATAATGCAACCACAGCGACTTCTGCTTCGTGCAGTATCAAATTAGTTAGTGTGAGATTAACTCACATTATTTGATCTAGGCGTCCTCGAGTGATGTAAATTCAACAACTACGAGCTCGCTGTCCATTATGTATACGAGCGCTTCAGTCTCCGATAATACACCGTGAGGTATTCGAAAAGGGAAACAACAAGTTTCGTTTTGTTTGTATTTTCATGTGCTTTCGAAATTCGATGCTCTGTATTCATACGTAGGTAGGTATATAAGAAGTTTTTTTTTATTTAGATTATTTTTTTTGTATGTCTAAACGAGTTATAACTTGGTGGGAGACTTTGGCTTCGTGTTGCTAAGAATTGATTCCACTGATTAAGAATATCATTGGCTTAGTTGTACTAGGCGATCGTAAATGGTCGTGCGGGTTAAGCGACGCCCGGCGCGGTTTTTACTTGGATGAATACAAATGTACCTACCACAATTTTTAGTGGCAAAAATTATTTTCAAATCTCCACGCTTTGGAAGACACGTTCAGCAGGTCGCGGCTGAAAACTTAAACACTAGACTATACAAAAAGAACTTTGGCTTTGGTTTGCCTCGAATTTATTCCACTGATGTCTTTCAACCTTCATCAGGTGTATTTTAGGCGAGCGTGCTACATTTTATACCATCGTAAGATGTGGCATACTTACCAAGAAGCAAGCAAGTTAACTAAACATTTAAAAATTGTCACATATGATTTATTTCTGTTGCCAACAGAACTATCACAGAATTTATGTTGTTGCGTTGTACAAACATTAACTGCGCTCCGCGGTTTCACCCATCTAAGTCCTGTTTCCAAGGGAATATTGGGATAAAAAGAAACCTATGTATTACACCAGGTCTCCAGCTACTTAAATTTTAAGTTTCATTGCAATCGGTTTAGTAGTTTTTGAGTGATTGAGTTACAAACTCACAGCCATAATATACTGCAAACTCTCGCGGTTTTAATATTAGTAAGAAGTAAGGTAAGATAAATATACTAAGTATAGAATAAAATCGAAATTCAAGTGGGGTTTCAATCCAAAATACGTAATTTTGAACGACATTGATACGGAACTAACTCACACTTGGCCTGTTTTTTACCTTTTGAGATACAAAACCCTAAATAAATACTTATCTCGAAATGAATACTTATTTCTACCAAGTCGGATAAGAAAAAGTTAAATAAATTAGCTAGGTAGTAACGACGGCGTGAGATCTCTACTATCTTCGAACCCGGATTAAGGGAACAAATTAGTCCCATAGGGGATCTTAGCGTGCACTGATAGGCTATAGACTCTTGGGATAGAGCCTTAAGAAACCCATCGTTGTAAGGAAATTGACGGGCTTGAGATCTTCGGGTTTTTTTATCTTTAAATGTAGTAAGTAGGTACCTACTGTTTTAAGGATGTTACTCCGTCACGTGAATACGAATCGTGCAATATATTTATTTTATTTAACTACTGAAGTGATTGCCATGCGATTGGAAGTAAATTAAAAGTTAAGTTATCTAATGGGACTTAGGAAAAGTAGTAAAACTATATTATGTAATTTTTCAAACTCATGTCTGTCTATCTGTTTCTCTGTTTGTTCCTTATACAATTAAACACTCCTGATATCATTGAAATCTAGTTTTCAATAATGGATAGTTCTCGTGGTATACTTTACATCGAAATCCAATTAGTTGAATCCGAGTTATGAACGAAAAAGTCGGCTATGCACTATTTTCACGCAGACGAAGTCGCGGGTAACAGCTGTTTCTAAATAAATAGTCAATTTAACTCCCACCTATTCAAAAACACGATCCAACAACGTAAACAAACTAACCACTCTCGTAAGTTAGAATATTCTAAAGTCTCCCACGGGATGCGTTTTAAAATTTCGGTGCACAGCATGTTCGAAGTTGATCTAACTTTAATCACTTTAACATAGGACTTTCGGTTTAAACTGCTTTGGTTAGCACTCGTGGGTGCATCGCGGCGTTGTTTTAGATAATCTAATTCTAAGTTAGTTTAGTACGTGGTGCTTAGTTTGATAGTTACGCTGTGCGCTGATAAAATTGTAATTAAAACGATGCCTTTATTTTTGTATCAATGGCCTTTTAACCACGGTATCGGAATTGCAACAAAAGACGATCGAAATGTTCAAATTAGAAACGAAAGACGATTTTTGTGTTTATCGTTTTCCGATAGAAAAAAAATGTTTGGCTATACGCGCATTTAAAAGTCTCATGCAGACTTGCGGAGGCACCGTACCTATCCAGTCCGCGTTGCGAAATCTATTCTTATTACGAGCTGCGCCCCTCGGTTTTACCCGCGTAGGTCCCGTTCCTGCGGATATATCGGGATAAAAAGTAGCCATGTGTTATTCCCGGTATCCAGCTACCTATTTTCCAAATTTCATCTCAATCGGTTCAGTCGGTTTTGCGTGATTGAGTAACAAACACATATACATACATACTCACATACTTTCAGCTTTATAATATTAGTAGGATTACAGAATAGCTACGTATTAATAACAACTACTAAAAAGCTTTACTTAAAGAAAAAGAACCACCACGATTGGTCCACACACTTAGGATAAATCATATATAATAAGTTACATCCAGTAACATAGGTACACACAAAAAAACATACATTCGAATAACCTTCTTCTTTTGAGGAAGTCGGCTAAAAAAAACTTCCCCGGGCATTTTCAAAACACAACTTTCTTAAGCTCAAAGCCCAATCATTCAGTTCGCTTGACAAAATCAGAGTTTTGGAATCGTTTTTTAAACGTAAGACCGAGTCATCCATCACTCCTTCCTTCACAATTTTTCATTGTCGGATTAAAAATAAACATCGCTCGTTTGAGAATGTTTTGCGCCTTTAAGCGGTTAGTGCTTGTTATTTTTAACCGACTTCAAAAAAGAAGACTTATTTTGGTCGTGGATGTTTAATTTTTTTATGGATGTTCGTTGATTACATTTTCGAAGACGGCTCGGCGGATAGTGATGAGAAATGGTAGGACAAAAGTGTAGTTCCATGAAAATTAGATGAGGATCTGACAAGGATCTCAAGCTGATGATAGCTGATCAATGAAGTACCTAGAACCTCCTTCTCATCCCAAAACTCCTCAATTGCTTCAACAAAAACGTCTTCAATTATAAGCCTTGCTGACTAAATTCGCAGTTTAGCTAAGCTGAACTTTTTTGAATTGCTATAATTATTATTATACAAAGAAGTCCGAAGATCATAGCTAACATGGACTTTTAAAAGTGACGCTATTCTTATAATTTCTTATTTTCCCAGGATTTAATAGCGTAATTTTTCTTTTTAACCGACTTCAAAAAAAGGAGGAGGTTCTTTAATTTCTTACCTCAACGTTTCAACCATGTTACAACGGTTTTGGTCGCAAGGGGACTGGTGTTGAACAATGCCCATTGGGGCATTGTTCTCTATGTGTACCGACTATTGTTAAAACTTACGGGTTCGTGAACTACCCACATTTTTGATGGTAGTTTTGGATATTATGGAGTAGGTACCCACATAAGGTCCAGTGGGGCAATCTTAACTTCGGGAAATTTCGACTATTCTTAATAACTAGTGAATAAATTATTGAAACAGTGCCATCTATGTAGAAATTTATGAAATTACTTTTGCGCTATCCGGTCATAGATGGCACTTTTTTAATATAATGTAAAATACAGAAGTTATAAAGAATAGTCGAAATTTCCCGAAGTCGAGATTGCCCCGCTAGACCTTAACATAGTTTAAGGTACTTAACCTATCCATAATCTAGACATAAAAAATTCAACGTTCTGAATGATTGATTGATTGCCTGACTGACTAAATGACTTGTTATGAGGTTATTGATTTTTCGTACTTGGACCGTGTATTAGATTTTCGGGTCAAGATCGGGTAATTTTAAATGTATTTATTAAATTTAAAATAATTTTGTTGAACTAACGCGATCTAGACCCGACAATCTAATATTTAACAATAATGAACGGAAATCGTGTAAGTTTAAAAAATGTATTGGACCGTGTAGTTTTAATATTATGGATTTGCCTTTCGTCGTAAAGAAATCATGTTTTCAGTTGTGATTTTGTCGCTTTCCATGACAAGAACTTCCAAAGTTGACAGACAGAAACAAAAAGCGGAATAACTCCTCCGACCTGAATCCTCTTTTATTAATAAGGCTTAGGGTTTTTTTTAATTCCCGCGGGATCAAGACTTACGCGGGTAAATCCGTGGGTTTCTGCTAGTTAAGCAATAAAATCTTGAATCCATGGAGGGCTATTACGTTCCGACCGAACTTCATTTGACGTTACTTGTATAAATGTAAATAGTTCGCGATGGATTAAAATAGTTCCCGATGTTCGCGCCATAATGCGCAATCGAGGTGAACTACACGGTGAATACGCCGGTCAAGCTCATCTCGCCATAATAACTATCGTACGAGCTTCACTCGCCAGCGAACTGGCATTCCTTTTCCCTTCCCATCAAAACCTCGAGATGGTCGGACGCGCGTACTCACTATTTCGTGTAATTACAACGTAAGTACAACTATTGTAAAGTAATTACCTAATAAACTCCTGTAAAACACAGTTGTTTGTCTACATCATTTCTAGACACTATGGCCCCGAATGAATTTGCCGGATCCGAACTTGTCTCGTATTAGGACAAATCAAAACTTCGGGCGGCTTTCGGTCGGAACCGAACATTCGGAAGTTACGTTTCGTAATAGCCCTGCTGTTCCCACAGGATCGAGACTAACACAGACCGACATACATTTTTAATTAATCACAGAACTAACTAAGTAGCTACCTTAAAAGCCTTCCTTTCAGCGTTAACATGAAAACCACATTATTCTACCTTAAAATTTTAAGCTAAGCTTAAACTTAACTCTTAAATTAAACTAAGTAACTACCCCTTTAGTCGTACTGTTGACTTAAAACTTGTGTAATTCATACTTATAATAAAGGAAAAGCGAACAAAAAGTCTGTTCTTGGAAGTAAATTAAAAAAAAAGTTGTCTAGTGGACTAAGGGAAAGATTAGAACAAAATTATATAAATTATATTTTAAGTGCTTAAGCCCGCACTGGGCGTTCATAGAACTATTTTTAAACCACAACCCAACTGTTTTTTTTTTTTTGATCTATTTTTTTTAATTCTATTTTTTTTCTTGTTTTTGTGAATATATCTTCTCATTAAAAATAGTTCTAAAATTATATAATTTTTAAAATTAATATCTGTCTGTCTGTTTGTTCCTTATACAATGAAAAACTACTAAAACGATTGAAATCTGGTTTCTCATATTAAAAAGTTATATTTTAAGGGAACGTCGTGGCATACCTTTACATCGAAATCCAATTAGTAGAACCCGAGTATTGAACGAAAAAGTCGGCTATGCACTATTTCTACGCAAACGAAGTCGTGGCTAGTAAAAAATAAATAAATATTGCACGACATTACACATAGCGCTATTTAGCCCCCAAATTAAGCACTAGGCTTGTACTATGGGTACCAGACAACGGATAGACTACATATTTAACTTTTTTGAAACAAACATTTATGGTCAGCAGAAATATTTGTTTCCGGCGGGAATCGAACCCGCAACCTGCTATGTTGCAGTCAAAGGTTCGCCCGCCGCGCCACAGAGGCCGTCAATAATTGCGTGCGATATACGTAGTACATTTATTTAGGTTATTTAGTAATACCTATCATGTAAGGTTACTGTCATGGATTAAATAAAATAAATATTGCATGATGTTAAATACATCGCAATCTAGTCAAAAACTAACCACAAGGCTTGTACTATGAATACTAGAAAACAGATTTACTATAATTATAATGTTTTTGTAAAATCATACATTTATCACAACATAGAAAACACTCAGAACAGAAATAAATATTTATTTTTTAATCATAAATACTTGCACCCGGTGGGCCTTCGCTCGACGTAATAACTTTTTTTTTTAGTTCAGTTTGCGGGTGATAGAGCGACTAGGTAAAAAAAGTTTGCTAAACAAAAACTTTGACTTAAGACAATTTTTGGTACCTATTTATAAAGCAATCTTCGCAACTATCCAAAGTTTTTGCTTAGTAAAGTCGAAGTTTTTCAAATTTAGAATAATGACCTAAACTTTGCTTCTCTGTAATGACTATGAAGTTCTTTTCATTTTATTCGTATATTAATTGCGCCACGCGGTTTCACCCGCGGAAGTGAAAAACCGTTATCACGGGTGCGGGCGGCCGAGCGTTTCTCGAGCGGTTGCACTATTTCGTTCATTACTCGGGTTTTACTAATTGGATTTCGATGCAATTATACCGCGACGTTCCTCGAAAATAGAACTATAGGAAATTGAAAACCAGATTTCAATCTGTTTTTAATTGTATAAGGAACAGACTGAAACTGAAAAACATTCAGACAGACAGATAGACATGAAATTTAAAAATTATATAATATTGTTCCACTACTTTTCCTAAGTCCTCTAAACAACTATTTATTTGCTTCCAAGTACAGACTTTTTGTCCTCTCTTCCTTTATTATAAGTATGGATTACACAAGTTTGAAATCAACAGTACGACTAAAGGGGTAGTTACTTAGTTTAATTAAAGAGATAAGTTAAAGCTAAAAAATGAATTTGCTAAGATCAGTCTGAGCAAAGACAAAGTACGCACTATAGTTTAAGTCTAAGAGGCCATGGAAATCTACCCCGATTAGCGAAAATACCATGTCGGTTTCCTCACGATGTTTTCTTCATCGTATTGAGCGCTATTAATAGCGCTTATATATTTTTTTTCTAAAAGAAAAATGAGTAATTACTGAGTTCCGGGATGTTATTAAGTATATTCCAAAGATACTTATCAGATCCTCGCTAAATTCGAAACTCACATCTTTATTTAAAAAAAATAATCATTCTTTTCATTCTCAATCGGTCGAGCCATCTCCAAGTAATAGATGATCATACCTAAAAAAATTAATTCAAGACGAATTGACAACTTCCACCTTTTTTTGAAGTCGGTTTAAAATAAAAGAACCATCCCAATCGGTCGAGCCATCTTCGAGCAATAGATGAACATAACTAAAAAAAAATTTCGCAACGAATTGACAACTTCCACCCTTTTTTGAAGTCGGTTTAAAATACATTAGTGCTTAGTGGATCGAGATTCGAACCCACAATCCTCGAAATTAATATAAGTCTTCACCGGAACCACAAGACCAACACCGCTACGTCACCCGTACTACTTACTTTGTGTTTCCAACTTGTTCTTACGTAACATAATATGGTTGTTAATGCAGTTAGTCCCAAGGCGGTTGTTAAACAATTAACTTCAGAGTAAGGTATATTATATGAATATATTATAGGAACTTATCCTACTTTATCTTACTTCTCACTATTATATTATAAACGCAAAAATTCGTAAGTTTGTATGCAGTGACTTTGATACTCCTTCACGCAAAACCTACCAAACCGATTGCCATGAAATTTGGAATATAGGTAGCTGAATACCGGAAAAAACACATGGGCTACTATTACTAGCTGCGCCCCGCAGTTTCACCCGCGTAAGTCCCGTTCCCGCGGGATTATCGGGATAAAAGTACCCTTTGTATTATTCCAGGTCTCCAGCTAACTGCATACTAAATCTCATCGCAATTGGTAAAGTAGTTTTTACGTATCAAACACAAATACATACTTGCAAACTTTCGCGTTTATAATTTTAGTAAGATAACTAGCTGCGCCCCGTGGTTTCACCTGCGTAAGTCTCGTTTCCGCAAGAATATCGGGATAAAAAGAAGCCTATATATTATTTCAGATTCTTAGCTCCCTATATTCCAAGTTTAATTGCAATCGGTTCAGTAGTTTTTGTTTGATTGAGTAACAAAGACATACATATAGACAAACAAAATTTCACGTTAATAATAACTATTAGTCTTCTTCTTTTCGTGTAGTGGTGTGACACACCTAGTGTTAGAGTTTTCAGGTCGCCCTAAGGCCTCTAACTTGACCTAACCACTGCTATCATAGATAACAACTGCTTAACGCGCCTTCCGAAGCACGGAGGAGCTCGAGAATATGATTTTAGGTATGTCACAAAAAATTTCGGTCACCCATCCAAGTAAGGACCGCGCCAAGCGTTGTTACCAATATTAGTAAGAAGTAGAATGTCGCATTTCTTCTATCTCTGTCTTTCCTAGTTGTATTTCTCCGACATAACCTACGACCGCCAAACTGATTGTAACTGAGCTCAGGAACTACACTAACATTTTACCGTATCATTTTTCATTGGACAATGTACGAGAAACTGTCATAGATGTGTCTGATAGCATTTAGTGTGTCTCTTAAAAATTTTAGTAGATCACAGACCTTTGATCTGCCGATAGTTTGGTATTCGTATCTATAAGGTGTATGATACATAAAAGTGACTCATAATGAAAAAAAAATGCTAATTTGCTTCAAACTTAAAAGCTTTATCAACAGCTATTTCTTTTTTGAGCTATCTTTTTTGAGGTCGATTAGATAATAATAATGAAAAAAAAACAAACGCGACGAATAGAGAAACCTTTTCCTTTTTTTGAAGTCGGATAAAAAATGTGGAGATATTTACATGTACTTATTTAAAATAGTTATTAAATAGAATCACGAGATCCCAGTTAATTGATGTACTGAATTTAAAATGACTATTTTATTTTAAATATTTATTTACAAAAACTTACGTCTATACTATACTAAATACCTAAGAATAAGGTTGCCTGGAAGAGATCGCTTTTAATTTAGCGATAAAGCCGCCCATTGTACCTTACTTATTAATTAGCTGTATTTTTTTTCTTTATGTAATGAATGTGTTTTGTAAACCGTACTTCAATAGGCGACCGTTTAAGTGTGGATTTTTGCATTGCGGTAGGTAGGTGTAAGAACAACGCGGAATCGCGACTTGCGCGGGTGAAATCGCAGCAAACCTTTAACCAGCAAAAAGTATTTAGTTTGATGACTCCGAGACGATTTATATTATAGTAGTAGTACTGTATTTTATAGGTACATACGCTATGCAGTTTGCGGCACAATAAAATTATTCACCGCATTTTTATGGCGGAGTTTTGTTATGGTCTGAAAGGTTACTGTTTCCAGACTAATGTTATTAATTCGAAAATAAATTATGTATGTCTGTATGTTGCGATAAAATCAGTCACTGGAAATCGCCGACAACCGATATTTATTTATTTATTTATTATTTAGGAAATCCAACAGCTATTACAGAAGTATAAATTAACGTGTATCACCAGCAAGCCAATTATAAGATCTCACGAACAAAAAACAATGTAGATATACAGTGTAGGTATGAGCTTAAATACTAATAATATCCAACCAATTCTTACAAAGAGTAGGTAAACAGAATAAATAAAAACAATCCTAAACGTTAACGGATAATAATTAGCCAATCGTCATTCACCACCATAAAAGTGCTTATACACGCGCCGCCGCACCGTGTCAACACTAGTACAAAGAAATCTATGTCAGTATCTTTAATCAAATTGTTGAGATTATATATATTCTGGATATTGCGGGTGAGTCTGAGAGAGTAAAGCTATGCTCTGAGCGACATAACCGTTTGTTCGGTAAAGCTCTTTATTTAATAGATTAAAAAAAAAAGCTATTCTCTGTGATTAAGCCGACAGCGCGACGCAAACAAAAGTTATGTGTTTATTACGTTATAGCTGCGACCTGCGGTTTTACAGAAGTGAAAACGCGTTATCACGGGCGCGGGCGGCCGAGCGGATCTCGAGCGGTTACACTTTTTCGTTCATTACTCGGTTTCTACGAATTGGATTTCGATGCAAAGTATGCCACGACCTTGCTCGAAAATAGAAGTATCCAATATTGAAAACCAGATTTCAATCGGATAAGTAGTTTTTAATTGTATTAGGAACCGACATATAAACAGAGAAATAGACAGACAGGCATGAATTTTAAATATTATATAATTTTGTTCTACTTATCCTAAGTCCCCTAAACTACTTTTTTTAAAAATAAAACACTTTATTTACCGGGTTTAATCGTATTTTATTCATGATTTTTAAATGATTGCCCGGTTCGTTTAAAAATCGTGAATAAAACACGATTAAACCCGGTAAATAAAATGTTTTCTTATCACTCATACTTAATAATATGTAAAAAAAAACTTAATTATAATCAGTTCGGTATTTAAAATTACAAGGACCTAACAAATCATTCAATTTGTACTATAAAAATGATAAAAAGACCACATTAAAAAGCAATTTGTGTTTCACTTTACAAAATTAGAATAGCTGGAAAAGGTCCTTTTATTAAGACGGATCTTTAATCAGGGGGTCGTTAGCAGACTTAAAATTTTACGTCGGTACAAACACCTACGAAAACGAATTTTTAGCTATTTAACAAACACAATATTTACCGGGTTTTTACTCACGTTTTTTTATTTAATAACGGCATTATTTCTAAACACCCGGGCTTTTACCATCTTTACAGTACCTAATACATAATATTTATTTAAAATGTCAAAATTTGAAAAAGCTAACTGTAAAGTTAGCGAAACGTAGGTAAATTGTAACAATGCCGTTAATAAAGAAAACGCGAGTAAAACCCTTTCAATATTGTGTTTCATTTTATTTAAAACGGTTTTACCCGCGTAAGTCTCAATTCTGTGGGCGTAGCGGGGCAAAAATTGGTAAAAGATGCATATGTGTTAATCCAAATCTCTCACTATCTGCATACCAAGTTTCATCGCAATCGGTTAAGCAATTTATGTGTGATTGAAACACATATTTTTACTTTAGATTCATATAAATGCAAATAACATTTACAAAATACAATTAAACAACGCAATTATTGTACGTTAAATATTGATCAAATGTTTAATATTATTATTATAAATAAAATTACCGAGATTAGAACTGGAAAAAAGAGTTCAATTTCAATCCAAAACTTCTAAAACAAAAGAAAAAAATATTTGTTGTTTTTTCTTTGTTGGCATCGCTCGATCGGCCGACAGAAAATTTTTGCTTTGCCGCATCTCTTATATTAAGACACGGACCTAAATCAGCGGTTACCTTTTAGTACTTTTAAGTGAAATATCTCACGGCGTTTAATTAACTCCTTTGAAATACGAAAGTCAGGGATTTTTCATTTTAGCCTCAGGATTACTCATTTTGAAAGACAATGGCGAATGTCGGTATGCCATTTTGAATTTTAAAATACAAATTAAAAGATTTCTGTCGTAATGTTTTTATAAACTTTCGTTTGGTTTTTATTTCTTATCGGTTGTGAACCGATTATGGCCATTTGAAAAGTAGCCAGTGTCAAGTATCTATACTTATGATAAGGGAAGAGAGGACAAAAAGTTTGTACTTGGAAGTAAATTAAAAAAAGTTATCTAGAGGGCTTAGAAAAATAGTAGAACAAACTAGTATAATTTTTGAAATTCATGTATCTCTGTCTGTTTTTCTGTTTATCTGTCTGTTCCTTATTGTACAAGGAACAGAGGTTTTAGTTAAAAAACTCATTAACACAGGCGCGGGTGGCCGAGCGGTTCTCGAGCGGTTGCACTTTTTCGTTCATTACTCGGATTCCACTTACAAGATTTCGATGCAAAGTATGCCACGACGTTTCTCGAAAATAGAACTATTCAATATTGAAAACCAGATTTCAATCGGATCAGTAGTTTTTAATTGTATATGAAACAGTCAGAGAAACAGGCAAACAGACAGACATGTATTTTAAAAGTTATATATAATTTTGTTCTACAACTTTTTTTAAGTCACCTTAACTTTTTTTTAATTTACTTCTAAGTACAGGTTTTTTATCTTCTCTACTTTTATTATAAGTATAGAAGGAGATATAGAATAAATAGAAGAAGATAAATATAGAAGTTGACATAATATTGGCTTAACGCCCTTCAAATTATACTCTTGCACGGATTAGACGAGATATGTTTTTTACCATTACATTGTACATAAATGTAAGTAAAGAAGCTTAAGAAATTGGCATTAGAAATACGTTTTTTACATAACAAAAGAATTACATTTACATTCAATTTACCCGAGTCCCATTTCCAAATTTACCTACGGGTCGACGTAGATGGAAGACTAATAAGTCGAACGATTGCTCGACCATAGTTCATAATTGGAAGCAAATCTTCTCCTCTTGTATATATATTATAACATGTATATGTTTGCAAACAAAGTATAATATGTAGTATATCCGTTGTCTGTCTACCCATAGATAAAATCTTTAATATTTTAGTGCTTAATTTGGATTGCGCTGTGTATAATGACGTGCAATATTTTCGTGTAGTGGTGTGCCTCACCTGGTTTTAGAGTTTTCAGGTCGCTCTTTAAGGCCTTTACTTAAAATGGGCATTTAATTTAATCCAATTCAATTCAATTCAATTCATTTATTCACAACTGTTTGCACTAGGTAAATTACAGTAGGTGTTATAAAAATAAATATGATGTTCTCTAGGCCCACCATAATAGGTATATACAGTCAACTTATAAGGTAAAAATATAAATCAGGAGAATTATTCATAATAATGTCAATATTAGTTAGTTTGTTAGGTATTTGTAATGTCATTCATTTACTTCATAATATTTCAAATAAATTAAAGATATAAATCAAATAACTATCATTAAAATTAGATAATAATATTAAGTATCCCCAACAGATTTGTCATTAAGAAAGTGATCAATCTTATAATAAACTTTATTCCCTAGAAATTTCTGGAGGCTATATTTAAAGCTTTGCAGACTACTGTAGTTTCTGATGGATCGTGGTATTGTATTATAGATGGTTGGTGCCATACAGAACACATTTCTTTGCATTAGTTATAATTAAAACTTTTCGTTTGTTTTACTAATTTTTTTAGTCTCTCGTCTGCGTCCACCCAACAAAGGTGCTTACAACGAATGAAATCACAAAAAATAGCCTCACAAAATCCTTACACGACTCTCGACTTATAAATTACCATATCTTTACCATAATCAGAGGACATAAGTGGCTACTTATGTCCCACGCATAATTTATTTTCTTTCGGATGTCCTCATGTCGTTAAGCTTGTTGCAATAACTTGTAAGTACTTTTTAGACAGGTCGTGATTTTTTCACAAGTTGCTTCATATCACTTACTAAACAATTGAGCAGTTAGAAATATTTTAAAGGAAAAGGCATCTTCAAAAATTCACTCGCGACGAGGTTTGAACTCGCGTTTCCCCAGACTGGGCTACTGACCGATAAAATTCGATCTAATTACAACAAATTACGAAATAATTGAGCAGTTATTTTTAAATAGGACTTACGGAATAATTTTGCTCAGTTTAGTGTAATACAGAATAGTTAAATAAAAATAGATCGAATTTTAAAACCTTAAAATAATTAAACATACTCAATTATTATTATTGTTCCTTAAAGAACAATAACATTTAACATCAATGTTGTAAGAAAAGTGGTTTTCGTAGCAAACGCAATATGCCGTAGCAAATGTAGCATGCGCCGTATATACTCGTAGCATAGCGAGCTGTATTGAACATACATTTCGTATTAGGTTTTTGAAGCTAAAATGTGCACAATGATTGTAACATACAATGTTCATAGAGCGCTGCGGTGTTGGTCAAGTGGTAATTGTCATTTCGAGGGTCGTGTTTTCAAATTCCGACTTCCAGCCAATATTTTTTTCTTTAAGAAATATTAATATACTGAAAGTGCTCGCTCACCGGAAACATTCATTTGTAATGTAACTAAATAATAATAACAAAGTAAATTAAAGATGTAGGTGTAACTATAGATTCGACTTTAAGCATTACATTACAAACACTACCTGACAGACGAGCATTCACGTGTAATGTTTTATTAGCAGCAAAGCGCGTTGATATTTCAAGTTGTATCAAGATATTTCACATTGTATTATAACAATGTGTGCGTTGTATGAAATGCACGAATCTGTTACGTTACATTACACGCGAATTCTCGTGGTGAGGGAACACCTTCAGATCACAAATTTCTACAAAGTCAACATTTAAATGTGTGTTTATGTTTGTGTTTGTGTTGTGTAACATTTATGTTTAAATGTGTGTTTTCTTAAATGTGTTGTTTTTGTAATATTTTTGCGATTGATCAAATAAAGTATTATCTATCTATTTACCACGGCACATAAAACCAAGTGGTGAAGATAGTTCTTATATAAACTTTTTAATTTCACACGATTGGTTAAAATATTTACATTTTACCGGGTCTTAATTGCGTACGACATTTGCATACCAAGTTTAGTGCTGGTGAAATATGTTGGAATATTATTTATGTGACATCTCTGTAACCATATTTCGAGCAAATAAATGACATTCATTCATTCATTCATTCATACATTTTTTATGTTCTTGCCTCGACGTTTCGATCATGTTACAATGATCTTGGTCTTGAGGGGACTGGAGCTGCGGCGGGTGTCGTCCTCTATTTATAAGAGTAAACAACGACGGTTTTAAATATAGGACGACACCCGCCGCAGCTCCAGTCCCCTCGAGACCAAGATCATCGTAACATGATCGAAACGTCGAGGTAAGAAAATATAAAATAGTACGCGATTAAGACCCGGTAAAATGTAAATATAGTTCTATATGCCGAAAGGCATTGTCAAAGCCATACTCCGTTAATACATCACGAAGGCACCTCCGTCCTCCATCAGAGCTCACATTGAATTGACAGTACTATTAATGTCAACTCAACTTTGTTCGTGATATCATTATTTTATTATTTTTCACTTTTTTCGCGCGAAAACTCGAAGTTTGACGATGTGAAAAATGATATTATTAAGTTCAGTTAATGTAAACGTTATTTTGATTTTACACACATGAATTTGCACGAATATCCTTGATGGTAGCCCCCAGATTATCTATCCAGTGGATGTCTGATGACAGTGGAAATTGACAGGCACTATGCAGTACATTGCTGCTTTGACGTAACGTGGTTATTACCGGTGCTCACGTCAAAGCAGCAATGTACTGCATAGTGCCTGTCAATTTCCACTGTTGTTATACGTTAACAGATAGATAATATGGGTACAGATCGAGGTTAATGATGATTGATTTTGATCTCCGACGATCAACCGAAGCCTCGGTGTTGACGTTGGTTGCAATCAATGCCTTTGTTTATAGGAACCGCCGAAATTCAAAACGAAGTAGCGCGAAGAACCGATGGTCGTTAACGTTACACAATTTTCATTTTTTCAATTTTTTCAGTCATGCTATTGCGGAAAACAGAAAAATCACAGTAAACAATAACTTAGTTTACTTGGCGATGGATAGCCGCCTTCGAAGCGTGTCTGGTCTGCACGGTCTGCAAATCACAGAAATTAATCAAGGTTTTAAATTATTGGATTTAATTTTAAGACAACCGAACAAATGTTAGGGCTTTTGTTAACATTCAATTTTGTTCGCTAATGTGATCGACTTTAAAACAAACAAAAGACTGTTAGTTCGTACAACGAATTTGTATTCGAATTAATTCATAATATTATTCATTTTACCAGTCGCAGCATTACTGTGGCTGCCGTCTGTTTCTTTTGTGAAAATTATTGGATTCCAGGAAAATGTCAGAAAAAAATTAAGGAAGAGAGGACAAAAAATCGGTACTTGGAAGTTAATTTAAAAAAAAGATGTCTAGGGGACATAGGAAAAGAAGTTGGTAAAACAAAATTATACATTTTTTTTTAATTCAAGTCTTTCGTTGTTCCTTCATTCATTCATACAATTGAAAACTTTCATTCATACAATTAAAAACTACTACTACTAAAATTTGGTTTTCAATATTGGATAGTTCTGTTTTCGAGGAACCTCGTGGTATACTTTACATCGAAATCCAATTAAGTTGAACCCGAGTAATGAACGAAAATTCGGCTATGCACTATTTTTACCAAGATGAAGTCGCAGGTGGCAGCTAGTTACTATAATATTCCATGAAACTACTTATCTGATTCAGAAAATTCATTTTGTCCCAAATAATGCAAATCATCACTATTTAAAAATAAAATAAAATAAAATCAATGCTTTTATTACATAATAATTTACGTAGTACCTACTACGTAAATTATTATGTAATAAGTACCTACATTGGATGTAAATGCCTTACATAAACATGTAAGAAAAACAACAATCTATTTTTAAATTTATTTCCTGCTTATACGAACACGTGTCGTTTAAAAAAATAAACAAGGAAAATTCCGGTCTTAATATAATAATATTAATCTTATTTTTTTGTTCTTTGAAGTTATTTCCGTAGTAAGTAGGTAATATAGGACACACGCACTAAGGGAACTATCATAAAAACCACCTTTTTTAATTTCAATATTTATTCATCATCATCATCATCAGCCTGTTGCAGTCCACTGCTGGACATAGGCCTCTCCAATTGCATCTGATCTATTTTCGGCTTCTCGCATCCAGTTTAATATTATTTGGTTGTTTGTATAATATTTATTGTTTGTTTTTATTACGCCAATAGAAAAACCATTATGTGTAAAAATATCTATTGCTTAGCTTATTTATATTAATCTTATTTCATGAGAAATTTATTTATTTTTTTACTTTTTTTTTTCTTGGTTCCTGAGATACTACCTACTGACATAAAGACGGAGAGTGGAGTTTTAGTTAAAAGGTTTATTTTTTACCCTTTGACCCATATTACCCAAATTATAACTCAAAGTATTGCAAACTTTTACTTATTAATTACAAACACAAAACTTTGTTATTCGTTACGTCAATAAAATATAGAAGGATAATCCGATATTCACTCAAAATATTCGTTGACTCATGTTTGACATACACAGACTCTTGTCTGACTTTGGGCAAAGTCACAGAGTAAACACAAGTATCTAGATAATTTTGTAATTAAATACTGTAATTGATAAACAGACTGAAGATTTCCATGCGATATTCTTGTCAATGTGGTAATTTTAAATTAAAGTGAAGGATTGATATGCTAAAAACTCACACTAGTTTACTACTAGCTGAGAGCTCTAGTAGCCAGAGCTCGAGTTGCGACCGTAGGGTCTGCGTAGAGTTAAGGTCATTAAGGGGTATATACGAGCTAAACTAATAATCCCGGTCAGATTCCTCGAAAATTGTTGATTATTTTCTGACGCAATGTTTAGCTTATTTTCGGTAAAAGCGTTTGACAATGACATTGTTTCCTATAGTTTGATGTAGAAGCCTTAGCACAATTAAGACAAAAAAGACATTTTTTGACTGAAATTTGCTTTTTTAACACCAAAAAAAAACAACATACAATATCATTAATTTACGATGAAATAGGTTGGTGTTTTCGGTATTAATTAAGTAGTAACCTGCCCATCATAGTGTTAATATACTTTTATCTAATTAGCAATTTAATTCATATTAGAATTACTATTTTGGTGCTTACGAAATCGTAACTTCAGCTAGCTTTTGGGCTTGAGCTTTTCAGGTTATCAATTCTTCACCGTAATTAACATGTCACGCACAGCCTTAGGTAGCTAATTATAGGAACGCATACATCGGCCGATCAAAATGTATGCTATCTGTTTCCCTTCGATTACTCGTTAGATAGGAAAGACTTATTTATTGTGCGACGCTGGATTTTCTTACAATGGGGTATTTTCTTACTAATGGCAACCATTATTTTTTGCTGACTCAAATTTCTTTTCTTTTAAGTTTTAGCTTAATGATTGTTATCTGTTTTGAGTTAAGACAAATGTCAGATCATTTTGTTTGATAAGAGTTTTTAAACGAGCAAATCGGGACTGGTTAGCTATATTACTGTGGATGTTATTCGGAAGGATAATTTGAGCTTTAATAATATTAAAAATAAGGTTCTATTTTACCCCCTGAAAGCCTATTGAAATGGTTCACCCTGTATTTATAATAAAGAACCATCCCGCGGTTTTCATCCTGTAAGTCTCGATCTCTTGGGGAAATTGGGGTCAAAACTACACTATGTTACTCCTCGATAGTGTAGCTTTCTACATGTCTTTTATTTTCGAAATCGGTCTTGTATTTTCGGTGCTTATCGGTTGAAACAAACAAATCTTTTCCCTATAGAATATTAGTATAGGTAGAACTATCTTCACTTTAAGGCCATCAACCATCCACCCCGAACAAAACTAAGTTAGCTTAGCTTAGCTTAGCCCACTATCGAGCCCGTTTTATTTACATGTTAGTCCACCGTGAACCATACTAACCACGTTACAGAGTAACAAAAAAAAAAAACATAAGTCTTGGCAGTCGGGTAAAGAGACCAATAATTATATAAAACACTTACCCAGGTATTTTGTTTAATTCTTTTCAACACGTATATTTAATTTAAAAAGCCAGTCACACATCCCCAACAAAAATTCATTAAATTATAATAAAAAAAACCTTAATCCCATAATATTATCCGGATTTCAAACACTCCGTAAAAAAACCTCGTATTCATGCGGTAAAAGTATTTTAAACACAAAGTATTTTTTATTATTTTGAACGTTTGTAGGTACGTGAAGTAAATATTATTATCATTCATTATACAGTTTTAAATAAACTGTTGAATGTGTTTTAACCGACTTATATTATAAGCGAAATTGATATACCTAAAAAGCCATTGTAGCACTGACATTATAGTAGCCTTAATTCATGTGCTGCTAATTCAAAATTCATGTGCTGCTAATTCAAAATTCATGTGCTGTTAATTCATAATTCATTGGCTTGTTTCCACTGTTTTCCTTCTGACGTCATGTACCTAGATCTGTTAGAGATGAGATGATAATGCGTTTGTGACATTTTACGAAAACTTACATTTCTTCACATTATGCGTGTTTATCTTTATGCGTGTTAGACAAAATGCGTTATAATGACATTTTACGAAAAATTTCATTTTTTGACATTTTGCGTGTTTGATTGTTTGCGTGTGATCCATGATTACTACCTACTACCTATACATAAGTCAAATCAGTAAGGTTCTTTAATAAAATACAGTATTTTCCGGATTCATTAGGATTTTATTTATTATCAGCATTGTTACAAAATTCCAAGCTTTCGATATCTTTACATTTAGCTTTTTCAAGGTTGACTGATATGTAATTCGTTAATTTTAATTTAAAAAAAATACTGGACATTGACTTTTAACGTTCACGGCCCGTTTTATTGAGAATCATCCCTAAGCCGACCGCTAACTAAACTAAATTAGTTTAGATTGTTTCACCACTTTTTCAAAGAAGTAATTGTAGCTGGCATAGTATTCAAGTTTAACAGCAATCAAGCAACTCTCAAACTCAAAAAGTCCTTTACTAATTACAAATTTAGAAGCTACTCAATTATTAATACCTCTCCAATTTTGAGCAGCGTATCTGTATTTGGCTGTATGCTAAGCTAAGCTAACTTAGTTCAGTACTCAGTGGACGTTTCGTTTGAAAATAACTCCGTTTACCAAATGAATATTGACAAGTTAGAAAGCGTTTCGGAATTCAGAATTTCAGGTACAATTTCACGAAAATCCCTATGGAACTTTCATGAAATTGTTTGTTGGGTATTTACCTACTAAAAGTTTTGCAGACTGAATCGATTTGATTTCCTACCGTACGGTCACTGAGTTTTGGGATTGTTAAACAATTGAACGTTTTTTTTAGAAATGAAACAATTTAAAACGTAAAATAAATTTTACCACGAAGAATTTAGAAACATTTTTCGTTTTACCGACTTAGACGGTTATCTATTCGAATTACATATTAATGTATGCTTTTTTGAGTTCCGTATCCAAAGGGTAAAAACGGAACCCCATTACTGATCCTTCAGCGTCCGTCCGTCCGTCTAACTGTCACCATGTGTTTTATAATTTTCAGCATTGTTGCAATGCTCTACATTCGCTTCGGAGCCTTTACAGACTCCTTTTTTTAAAACAATAACATCAATTTTACTATTCGAAAACAGAAAGAAAAATCTAACAAAATATCAGTTTCACGCGCATCCGGTCACTTACTCACATAACAAAAAACTGGCTTTAACAATATTCAGAAACAGCCACAATATTCACGATAACGAGCTATTTTTACTACGAATTTCTAACAACCTCACTTTAATATGAAATATAATATTAATTGGACCCAATTTAGTTGGCATGGCGTGACTGAGTCTGTGCAAAAAGCGGACGTGGCGTGTGTTGGGTGTTGGTTGGTGTTGATAAAGTGTAACATTAAGGGTCATGCACGCACACATCCCGGTTCCTATAATTTTCAAAATGCGATTGAATTAAATAGGTTCAAAAATGATGAATTCCTAAAATCGTATTTTTTCCTAAAATAGTCAACGCGGAGTCACGTATGACATACTACCTACCCATACTATTCAAAAAAATTACTTGCATATAAATGTGATTTTAATTAAAAAATACTTTTTTTGTGAAGTTGACTATAACTTTCGCGATAAACTATAACTTTACTTTCGTAATGAAAACACAGCTTTAATTTTGACGACCTCTGTAGCGCGTCGGGGGAATGCTTGACTGCAATGCGGAAGGTTGCGGGTTAGATTCCCGCTGGGTGCAAATATTTATGCTTAAAAATAAATATTTGTATTTGGTCTGGGTGTATTCCTATGTAAAATATGTATGTATTTACAAAAAAAGTATAATATGTAGTATATCCGTTGTCTAGTACTCATAGTATTAGCCTAGTGCTTAGTTTGGGGCTAGATTGCGCTGTGTGCAATATAATGCAATATTTACTATTATTTATTGATTTATTTTATTAATTCAGTCTTTCGCGGTTACAACATTAGTAGGAAAGGATTATAGTTACGCTACCTTCGCGAAACCGCAATCAGTCACACGCAAATATCAAACCAAAGATCTACTTATTTACCTAATTTTTACACCTAGAAAACATTTTCTTTTCTATCATTAGACTTACAACCCTACCTAGTATAGAACAAACAGAGGTACGTAAACCTCTAATAAATCTTGAATTATTCATGACCTGAAGTCTATTTCTAGGAACGTTGGTAACTAGGCAGCTTGATGTTAAAGAGGGTATGAATCCTAATTTGACAGGGAAGAAACAAAAATATTCAGAGATTTTTTCGGTAGGATTTGTAAAGTAAAAATAGGTAAAAAAAACAAACACTAATAAGTACAAATCTAATTCGCTTGGATTCCGTACCTGCCCATCTGCACTTAATCTGCAGATTAAGATGCACATAATCTTATAGTATAAAAATGAATCCCTATTTCGCGTGGTACGGCATCACGCATGAACGGCTAGACCGATTTTGATTAAAAAAAATGCGTTGGCACAGCTATAAAGATTAAAACAGTAAAAACTTACCCTATTTGTACATACATAAAGCTCGGAAAGTTGGGGGATGGGACTACTATTTGCGGTGGCTACCTCGATGGGACACAATGTGGTTACAAACTTCTGTTTCTGCCTTTACTTACTTTTATAAAGACTTTAAATTACTGGCGGTTAATAGATAGGAAAAACAAATGCTATGCACGAGTTTGCTACACTTGTTTTTGAAAGGCAACAAATTCTATAGGTGCACTTTGTATTATCCAGTACATACCTGTTTTAAGAGGCTTTGACCAAAGCTTGTTACTACCTTAGCTTTGATTTAGTTCGTGTGGAGTGATCAAACTCTTTAAATACTTATAGGAATTCTGTATTTTAAGTAAGAAAACTTCCTGACTTCATTTCTTAAAACAGTAATAATAAAACGATTTACTTATACTATTTCGGTCTCGACATGATGACCAGTGGCTCGATTCTGTAAAAACATAGCATGCGGAATGCCGGCGAACTGCAGGCGACGTGCAGAAGATGTGCGTTAATTCGTATTCTGTAAATGTTATTTTACTTCATTACTACTTAATTAGTTAAGTAGCCTTTAAAATTAAGGGCTACTTAATTATTTAAAGAGCTCCCCTTGTTAATCAGTTATTCAGTATTAAAAGAAATTATAGAATAGCTATGTTTTTACTTCTGCAATGCTCATGCATACCGCCTGCTTGTCGCATGCTATGGTTTTACAGAATCGACCCACAGGTTCAGATTCAAGATTAAATTCTGTACTTATTTGCGCCACTTTTACATGACAGCAAAATTAATAATACTAATAATAGTAGTTTATGCACCGAGGTACTAAAGCCCTGTCTTATATAGCGGGCGTCATATTGAATCCAAAGCGTACGAAGGACTCTAGAGAGTTAACTCCCGAGCGTAGCGAGGGTGTTATAAACTTTACTCCTGAGCGAAGCGAAGGAGTTATGTACCTAGAGTCCTGAGTGAAGCGTGGGATTCAAGCGCCCAAGATAAAGACAGGCTTTTGTATCGAGGTGAATACTCTACTTTACACATCTACTGCGAGACAATAAAAGGGCTACAAAAATAAGATAAAATAAAATGTGTAAAATGGCGTACTATAATACGCCGTCATATCTTAATGAAATAATCCATGGACATAATTTATTGATTGCTCCTGTTCGAATTATAGATAATATCTATATTATGACGATTGTAATTTAACACATCATGATCTAAAAAAAAACCCCATGAGTTTCTTTTGGCTTCTTCTCACCGGAGGGCGCGTTCCGAAGCCACACTAAAATCAATACACCTAAGACGTAGCCAAATGATCATGTGCATTTAATGTTGTACAAGAATCTAAAGGAAATAAACTATTTAGACTTTGACTTTGAAGCATTTAACTAACAACAAAACAATTGATTAATGCAATGTGTATGAAATATATTTACAGCTCTATATTAATTAAATTTAACAATGTTACATCATAATGACAAAACCAAACATCGGCCTTAGCCGATGAACAAAAAAATTTGGGGCTTTATACTAATCAAAACTTTTTGCCTTATCCTTCCGTCAATGAAGTATAAAGAAAGAAGAAAAATAGCCCAGTTTTTATTTTTTTAATGCTACCAGAACCTTAGTTCAACATTTAAATTACTTTATGCCCTAGGTGCATAATGAGCACTTTATGCACCTAGGGAATAAAGACTCGCTTTACGTTGACCTTTTTGGTCAAATAAAGTTACTTTGTAGAGCAGTAGGTGTGTAAAGCCTATTTATTCCATTGTCTTAAATAACAGTTCAAATGTTGTTAGTTTTGTTAGTATTTGTTCTATAATCTAAGTTGTTAGTAATGTTAGTTATTTATATCTATTTCTTCTAGAAAATGGACCCCAGTTTGGGTAAAGGCATCCTCCAACTCCTTCCATACGTCTCTATCTTTTCCTCGCTCCAGCAAAATTGATAAATTAGTGAAATTAGCTAATGAGGATAAATCTTTTTTCTTCATTATGAAATTGACGAATTAGGTTACTATCTACCCACGAAAAAAAGCAATTAAGGGAATGTAGGTATCTTATCGTATCTTACCTATTTCGTTATCCTCTTTAGACTGAGAAGTTTAATCTTTTTGTGCCGTGCCATACTTAAACTGTAGTAAAATAAGTAAAATGTGGTTTAGATTAAGTAGATGAATAGTGTGGGAGAGCTATCGTTTACAAAAATAGACCATCTTTTTTGTCAGTTTTCGCTATACTGTTATGAAAGTGAGATATTTTTTTTTTCTCTTGTTATAGCGATTACAGAAGTACATAATCTGTAAAAATTTCAACTATCTTATAGCTAGGAGTTTTGGCGGTAACTCGTTGAGGAGATGTGGTACAAAATTTTCATTTTTGTGCAACCTAGTTCAAATGCGTGCAAATTGTTTAATTTCGGGGGCATATTAATCAATTTAGTTTCGTGAAGGTGTACAAGTGGAATGAAAGTGAAATTCAGTGCTAGTGTTGTCTCTAAAGCTCCGTGAAAAATCTTTGTAAATAAATGACCGCCATGTTTACAAATGATTTCCTAGACTTGACTTTAACTTAACGACTTGACTGTTATTATGCAGATAACTTGCATAATATATTAATAATATTAGGGGTTAAAGTATGAAATTGCCGATTTGTACTGAAAATCTTAATTGTTTATTTTTTAAATTTTTAACAAATTTATTTAATCAAAATAGTTGCCATTATTATCTATACATTGCTGCCATCTAATGGGAAGGTTATTAATGCCTTTGAGATAGAACTCCGACGATCTAGACTGCACAAACTGTGTGAAAGCATTTTGTACTGCCTCCTGGGAAGAAAACTTCTTGTCACGTAGATAATTGTCCAAATCACGAAAAAAATGGTAGTCCGTTGGAGCAAGGTCTGGTGAATACGGAGGATGACGAATGGTTTCTAAGTGCAGTTCCTGAAGGGTCAAAATGGTTTCCCGTGCTGTGTGAGGTCTCGCGTTGTCGTGGAGCAATAATGGTAAAGATCGATTCATGAGTTGGGTCTGTTTTACTGCTAGTTTTGTCAACATGGTTCGGAGTTCGGCACAATAGACATCTGCCGTAATTGCTTGACCAGATCGAAGAAAACTATAGTGAATAACACCATGCTGAGACCACCAAACAGTTACCATTACCTTTTTATTGGTAAGTTTTGCTTTAGGACACTGTTGTGGCATTTGACCTGGGGTCAGCCATTGCATTTTTCTTTTCCGGTTATCATAAAGAATCCACTTTTCATCACATGTTACAATTCGATCCAATATTCCTTCATTTCTGTACCGGTTCAACAAGGCAACACAAGTTTCAACACGCGTTTCTTTCTGCAGATCAGTCAAATCATGAGGCACCCATTTTTCGTATTTTTTTATTTTATTGATTTGACGCAAGTGAGTCAATAAAGTGGGTAAGGTAACGTTAAACCATGCCGCTAATTCCTGGGTAGTTTGACTAGGATCGGCTTCCACTATCTCTCTTAATTTATCGTTATTCACCTGTGTGGGCGGTCTTCCTCGTGGCTCGTTCTTTAAGTCGAAATTTCCATCACGAAAGCGTTTAAACCAAAATCGCACGGTGCGTTCATTAGTAGACCCCTCTCCAAACGCAGCATTGATATTGCGGGCTGTTTCTGCCGCGTTAGTTTCGCGTCGAAACTCGTATTCAAAAATCACTCTAATTTTCGCAGTATCCATCTTTCTTGTCTAAATTGAATAACAAAAACAATTGAAAGTCGATATTCAAATGTTTCACATTTTTAAAAAAAAAACATCACAGAAACCATTTGAAAAAAGTTTCATTCGAAAACCTCAAACCATGAAGATTCTATGTCAATTCAAAGAACCTATTGCAATAAAACGGCAATTTCATACTTTAACCCCTATTATTTGACACTGGCTAATTTTCTAATGGCCATAATCGGTTTACAACCGATAAGAAATAAAAACTATCTTATAGCTATCACGGTTCATGAGATATAGTCTGGTGACATACGGACGGACAGACGGCGGGCGGTGTTACACAACGAGTAATATACTTGGTTGTAACATGCTTGGGTGTATTTCTATGTATAATAAGTATGTATTTACAAAAGAAAAGTAAATATAAATAGGTAGTGTATCCGTTGTCTAGTCACCGTAACACATGCTTAGCAGCTTACCATGGGGCTAGATGGCGCTGTGTGTTGGTCACAGAATTTTTTATTTAATTATGCTTGCCGTAAATTCGCAAGCTGCGAACTTTACTTGCTGTTACACCAGTCAATAATAACCTCATTATTATGTTTATAACATCACTAACTATGGTGTCTTTCTATGTATAATTATGAATGAATGAATGAATAAATAAATTCTTTATTGTACACACCATATAAATTACAAGATAAATAGATAGAAACAAATACAGCTTAAATTTAGGAAGCACAATGGGCGGCCCTATCGCTGAAAGCGAATGATGATGAATTATGTATGTATTTAGAAAAAAAAGTAATATTTCCGTCGTCTAGGACCCATAGCACAAGCTTAGTGCTTAGTTTGGGGCTTGATTGCGCTGTGTGCAATGTCGTGGTATATTTATTTATTGAACTAGGAGCAATGCAACATGAACCGCGTTATTATCATCCCTCTATTCCCTGCCTATTCGAACCATTCGTTTCGCACGTATCGAATGACAGGCAGACAGGCTTTGACTTTAAAATATGCAGTGCACGATGCGTTGTCGATTTCCAATGACCAACGACACAGCGGACATTCACGAATTTACTGGCAATGTTATTGTGGTACGACTCCGGCTAGATTTCGATACTGTACGTCCAATTTGAATGTATTTGAATAACAGGCATCTCTAATCTAGTTTCATTTCATATACTAGCTCAGGTTCTAACTACGTAAGTCCGGATCCCATGGGGATATCGGGATAAAAAGTATCCTATTTGTTATTCCAGGTCTCCATCTACATACCAAGTTTCATGGTAATTGGTTTATCGGTTTTTACGTGATTGAGTAACAAACATACATAGACATATGTAGGTATGCTCATGTATGCTCACATACTTTTAGCTTTTAAATATTAAAATGATAGCTGAGCTCGCGGTTTCACCCGTGTAAGTTCGCAAAAATATCGAGATAAATAGTCTATCTGCAATTCAAGGCCTCCAGCTATCTGTTAGTACATCAAATCATCGTAATCGGTTAAATATTTGTAGGATTCTTTTAGTATGTGCAATGCAGAAGGTAGCGAGTTCGATTCCCGCCGGGCACTAGTATTTATGCTTAAAAAAACAAATATTGGTTTCCAGTTTGGGTGTTTTCTATGCAGATATCATTATGTATATTTTTACAAAAAAAGTATACGAGTAGGTAATCATGTATGATAAATCCGTTGTCTAGTAGGTACCCATCGTACTAGCATAGTACTTAGTTTGGGGCTCGGTTTCGCTGTGGGAAATGTCGTGCAATATTTATTTTATTATACACAAGCTGTTACCCGCGACTTCGTCTGCGTAGAAATAGTGCATAGCCGATTTTTATGATCATTACTATCGGGTTCTACTAATTGGATTTCAATGTAAAGAGGTTCGAAAATAGAACTATCCAATATTGAAAACCAGATTTCAAACGGATTAGTAAGTTTTAATTGTAAAAGGAACACAAAGACAGACAGACATGAATTTTAAAAATGTTATAATTATATTTTACTACTTTTTCTAAGTCCCCTACACAACTTTTTTTAAATTACTTCCAAGTAGGTACAGACTTTTTGTCATCTCTTCCTTTATTTTAAGTATAGAAGATATAGGTATAGATCGATAGATAGATTATAAGTATAGATATAGATAGAAGATTAGATGGGGAATATTATTCTTCCCGATTAGGTATAACCATTCTATGGATTTTTAAGTATATTATCTTCCTTCTTTTTTAAACATAAATTTATATTTATCTATCTAAAAATACTTACAGAAGAAATAAATACTACAAAGATAAATAAACAATAAAAATAATCTAAGGTAAATGACCATTGAGTCCAAAAGTGCCCATCACACTGGCGGCATTACCTCGTTAAATCGCCAAGTTATATTTTTATATTTAAATTTTAAAGTTAATTTAAGTTATCTTTAAGTTATCATCATTTTTTTTAAGTTATATTCTATTAATCAACGCATAATATACATACAGTACAGACTGATACACCGACTGACCTATTTATAACTATCCCACAGCATAAACCGCTGCTATAGGTAATTCTTATCACCGATAGTTGACAACTGACAACGGTTGAAATTGACAGAAACTTTGCTATACATTGCTGCTTTGAGGTAATCACCGGAAATAACCAAGTTAAGAACGTCAAGTCAGCAATATCATCAATAAATCAGCAACTGCTACGTATACCTGTTGATTTCAACTGTTGTCAGTTTTCAATTGGATAGATAAAATGTGTACGTGTCCGCTTACTGACGTACAACTTGAATTAAAGAAATATCTTTCTTTCTAAATACCTAAAATTAATATTATTATGACCGGCAATCAATCTGAAATCAAAAAATATTCCATATGTTTTCACCTCAGAACAACTTTGTAATTCTCTGGTTCACAAACAAAGTCAGATAAATTTTATACCGTCATAAAAACTTCCGCTTCGAAGAGATAAAATATGTACAATTAGAGGATACACCCAAACAACTACCTACAATTATCCTAAGGTTTTAATGTACGATTCATACAGAATAGCACTGTTGCTGGCGCATTTTAACAATTGCTGAAGGAAATTGACTTATCCGTGGAGTATAGAAGCCCCACATTAAATTTATTTGAACTAATGTTTGGCCTTGCACCATGGCACCATGGCCTGCCTTATGGCTAAATGTCACAAAAAGCAACCAATGTACACACAAGGCTTAAGAAATTAAGCCTTGTGTGTACAAAATATTATGGTTATTTAATCACGGTATAATAATTGTAAGTACCTAGTAAACAATAATATTGGCCAATGTGTTCGGGGACGGACGGTAGGTCAGAAGTTGTTCATCCAGACGTCTAGAAAAACCCCTTTTCGGCTAAAATAACTGTCATCGAAACATGTTATTTTTATATTACACGACTGTGTTATTTGATGTTTTCTCTTATCTACTTTGTAACTCATTTATCTCTCAGTAGTGGCCTGAAAAAACAAACAAGATTCTTTGTAGATGACTGTTCGGCCTTTTATTTCTGCAATTTAGATGTTTTCGTGATGAAATTGGATTGCTTTCTTTGTTAATCATGTGATGTCCGGTCGAAGATTATTTTTTACTCGCGTCCATTAATTTAGCTAGCCAGTTTTTGAATCAAATGAGCATAGCAGCCATAGTTTGCTGTGGGCGCAGCAGGTGTATGAAAATTTGATTATGCTACACTAAACAACACTAAACTAATATTCTTATATATCTAAAGATTTTTCTTACTTAATTTGAACTGTTTTTTGCTAATTATTCAATGCTTTGACTTCCAAAAATAGGTGATAATCGTATACCTTAAAATAATCGAATAAAAATGATTTTTCATTGTCGTAAGTCTCAACAACCAACTTTCGGCCCAGATTATCCTCGCTAAGACACAAAGTACACATTTTATTATACATATTATTATAAATGTATCACCCACGTGAAGCAGGCAGTAATTGACAATAGGAGATATCTACAAAGTAACTCACAGACGTACGTAACTCCTTGTTTACAATACAACGTTATCTTCTGTCTAAACATTAATCCCTCACGAATGACACCGTCCCTTTCATAAGACTACGACACGTCAGAATGGTTTTAGATAGAGATTTAACTGAGCGAGAAATGTGATATAAGGAACTTGGATACAAGTTTTTAGACGCGAACTTAAACCACAAATCTCCTAATTTAAAAAATAAATATTTATTAGGTTCTCCATAATTTTAAGCTTAGATACTAATGAGGATTAGGATATATTTACTTTGTATTTAGCAACATAAAGTTTGAAGTATACAAATCCAAACTGCGGAGACTGAAGCCCGCAAAATGTATATAGATTCCCGTTATATTAAATAGTAAAAATTTTAAACGATTAATGGTAAACACAAAATTACGTCTAATTGTCAATTATTATGCGTTAAGTCCATCTCGTTTCTATGCAACATGACAAGGACCTATAATTATCATCATTGATATTTCGATTTCCTAGATGAGTCATCTTTTTGGTTTAATCGCGTTTTTAGAACAATAACAATTTATATCTCAGTCTGTCTAAAAAGACATAAAAATAGAGCATTTAAAAATGCTTAATATGACCTATTAAAGCAACGCTAAAAAACCGAAAAAATGAGTTACAATTCATATTAATAGCAACGTGAAAACTTGAAAAAAAATTAGTTAGATAGTGGCCAAAAATACGCTCACCTATCTTTTATAAAAAAAAATTCAAAAAAAAATTAAAGTAACAATAAAAATAAATAATTCACAATATAATATCCAAAGAACTTTACAATTTTCGAGACATTAAACGCTAAGATACATGTCATAAACTATTGTTTAACTAGGTACTTTATTCTTACATTACAACATTTCTATAGAAAGAACTTTATAATGTCACCATTACTCGTTTTACGAGTTCATTTTACAACCATTCTATATCACCCTTACTCTATCCATATCGTATGACTTGGAGGTATAACATAACTCGAAATACACACAAGTTTAACGTTTGAATTTGAAGTTAGCGAATTATAACTGTTACGCGTTTCCTTGTTGTAATAAACTGGGTAGTTCAAATGTTGTTTGATTGTTTTTAACCGACTTTAAAACAAGGATAATATCCTTCATATTATGAATTCTGATATATTTACATTTTACCGGGTCTTAATACGCGTAATTTTTATTTTCTTACCTCTACGTTTCGATCATGTTACAATGATCTTGGTCTCGAGACCGAGGTATGCGATTAAGACCCGGTAAAATGTAAATTGTTAACAAATCGTGTGAATTTAAAAAGTTTATGAATTGTGATGTTTGGATTTTGTTTAGATACCGGATTTCTTCTATGAAATTGCATTCAACTAGTTCTATAATTTAAATCCGGCTTAACAAAAACATCCACGAACATCCTTGATGGATACACAGCCTAGAATTTAAAAAAAATCTACGCATCGCACACTACCCGCAACTATCATAGGCATTAAAAATAATTTAGATATTAAGCACACAATATTTTTTTACTGATTTGTTAAATACAACACAACATCGACATGTTATTTCAATCTTTGCTGTAGATATACGTAAGAGTATGTGCAGTGTCAGTGTCAATATTGTCGTGTATTTGCGCCTTATGGGTCTCGTTACAGTCTACAGTTATATATCATCATTGATATATATCATCATCTAGCTGAGCACCCGCGTAAGTCCCGTTATCGCGATGAAAAGTAAAAAAAAAGCTTATGTGTTATTCCAGCTACCAATATTACAACTTTCATAGCAATCGGTTGAGTAGTCTTTCCATGATTGAGTAACAAACTCACAGACATAGCAAATATACATGCAAACTTTCGCGTTCATAATATGAGTAATATTTTGTAAACCTATTGGTATAATAATGATACAAAAATATGTAGAACTATTCCAATTACCAACCTACTCCCAAACTGACTGAGATAAGAGTCTGAAGTTGGCAGAACTTTATTAGAATCTCTTTAGAACAAGAGAAAAAGAAATAAGGGGTAACGCATATTATGGAATAAGTCGGCCGATAATCAAAAGATTTTTTTATTTTGTGTTATGATGTGGCACGGTTTTTAGATCTAAAATAAAATCGTAACTTAGCGGTGTCTGTTTTTAAAAGATATTTTGAAAAAAATATTTTTAGGGGTATGTACTAACGTAACAGAACCCATTTCCGTGTTTAGCATTATGTCTGTTTGCCTGTGCGTGTAAAACGGCTAGACCGATTTCAATGAAATTTGGTATGCAGATAGCTTAAGACTTCGATTAACATATAGGCTACTTTTTATCCGGATAATAATAAAAATTGCGTAATTTTTTAACCATCGTCATCTATCGTCATCCATCGTTATTCATCGTCATCGGTCGTCATCCATCGTCATCATCACTTATTGACATACAAATTTTGCCTTACTTCAACTACCTACCGCAATGCAAAAATTAAACGGTAGGTAGGTGTAAGAACAACGCGGGATCGCGACTTGCGCGGGTGAAACCGCGTGGCGCAGCTAGTAATAAATAAATATTGCACGACAATACACACAAACTAAGCACTAGGCTTGTACTATGGGTAATAGACAACAGATAAACTACATATTATATTTTTTTTTGTAAATCCATTCATATTAGACATTGAAAGACACTTTAATTATTAAAAAAAATCGCTTGTGTAGTGTCTGTGTGTGGAGTGAGAGTATGTGCATTGTTACCTTTTAAGTATATTAAATATGGGACGATTTTAAGTCTTCAATCTGACTACAACCTAATAAGTAAAAAAAAAAACAAAAGTGTATTTGCCAAACAAAAATATAATAAGCAATCCCGAGGCCCTGTTCTTAAAACAGAAATAAGCTATTTAAAAACATTGTACGGGCAGAGTGAAAAGAGAGTACGAAATCATAGAGCAAAATTTTTTACGGAATAGCTAAGTTGCGCGACTTACCTACTTAGGGCACGATCTAGTGAAAAATTCGGGATTAAAATGCAGTACTCTAGTCAAAACAATAGGTACTTATCTATTATTATTTCAAACTTCATCTTCCTCTTCTATTCGCATAGTGGTGTGGCTCACCTACACACAGACTTTTCGAGTCGACTTTTCTATGGCCTGTAACTTATTTGAAGCTTAAGATTTAAGCATTATTTTTTTCTTTTTTCTTATGTTCGCGCGATTTAGCATTTTAATAAACACAATTTTCACCGGGTTTGACTCTCGTTTGATTTATTAATAGGTTTGTTCTTTGTTTATTTAAGCTGACTGTAATTTTGACGAAACCGTATGGCATTGAAACAATGCCGTTAATAAATTAAACGCGAGTTAAACCCGGTAAATATTTATTTATTTATTTATCTATTTGGAAATCCAACAGCTATTATAAAACAGTAGTGATAGTGTAACAATACAAAGCCAATTATAGGATCTCACGACTAACAATAGAATTATACTAAAAATAAGGAGTGAGCTATCAACCATCAACTTAACCACCTACAAAATCACAATACATTTCACAAAGAATAAATATTGTATAATAAAACAGTTTTTTTTTAATATTAATGCTAATAATATAATTTTGGGCTTTGAAATAAAACGTGTCATGTCAGTTATATAAATTAGTAGTATAACTCGTTTTTCGTAAAGAGATTAAAACCTAAACTTTCACATACTTTTTTATCTGCAATAAACCCACCGTGATTTTAGCCTCAAAATCACTTAATTACCACTTCCCTAACTGCAAACAACTGTGTCAATTTCGGCTGCATTTCAAAAAACCTTTTCATTTCTTAGTTTACTTATAAGTGGTGTTCTTTATTAAGACTTTTGTTAAATGAATTCAAAATTATATTACGTTCCAAACTTTGGTTCTAAAGGGTAGCCTAAAACTTAGTAAAAAGTAAGAAAAGTACATAGGAAAACGTCAAAAAAACAACTGAACTTTAAGTAGGAAAAATAAGTTGAATACCTTACTTAAATTATTATAAACGCGAAAGTTTGTATGTAAGTATGTATGTATGTGTGGTTGTTACTCTTTCACACAAAAACTACTAAACCGATTGCGATGAAACTTAGAATATAGGTAGCTGGGGACCTGGTTTAACACATAGGCTACTTTTTATCTCGATATTCCCGCGGGAACGGGACTTACGCGGGTGAAACCGCGGGGCGCAGCTAGTCAGACATAACTTGGGGTCTATTCCAAGCGCTAATTTTGGTATCGAGCGCTTCGAGTCTTTACAATTCTAACAATTCTTTGAATTTAAAGTCAGAAACTTACATAAGAAGATTCATGTTGATCGATTGAGAAATACGACCTGCAGAAGCTGAATCAGAAGCAAAATACTGACAGACGAATGAAAATATTGTCAGACTTGACGCAGAGACGCTTTACTCGCTCGGTTAATAACATTACTTTTGTTATACTAGCTTTGCCACCACGATTTCACTCGCGAAAGTTATAATCCCCAGGTTAAAGTTGCCTATCTTACTTTTCGATAGTTTAACTTTCTACTGGTGAAAGTATTTTAAAAATCGGTTAAGTAGTTTAGGAGCTTATTCATTACCAAAAAACAAATAAATATTTCCCCTTTAAAATACTCGTAAATGAAAATCCCCAACATTAACAAGATTTTTTTTCGCAACGGTAACAAAAACAACAATCGAAATTAAAAACAGAATTTTATCCTTATTTTTACAGGTCTTACCTTGTGTTTTCGTTTATAACTGACTTTTCTAAAATAGACCCCAAAAAGAAGGTCCTATTATAATAAACTCATTGTGTTGAATTAGCCCTGTTTTTCTCGTTTAGTTAAAGTATTCTGAAAAGGTATACAGTCAGCAGCAAAAGTGACTTTCAATTTTCTAAGTTACCTAACCAAATTATCTCTGTGTTATATCATTTCTTTTTCATCCAAAGGTTGCCTGGAAGATATCGCTTTTAGTGATGAGGTCGCCCATGCTTTTTAATAGTTTTAAGTATATTCTTGATAAAAAATTGTTTATATTAGTTTATATTTTACCCAAATGAATGTATTGTAAATTTTAATTACTTGTTTATTTTGTATTGATTTAATTTAATTTTGTAAAAATTTGGTACAGTAAAGAGTTAATCTATCTATCTATCTATGTTGCAGTCGGTGAGAGAATGGGCACACATCTATCATAACGCACTAAGGTTAGAGTTTCGATCTTCTTTAGTAGTGGATGTTAAGCAACGCCTGGTGAGTTAATAATCACACAACAAATTTTTGCGTTAAAATATTAGTAGATTGAATAGTAACTTCTTTTCTAAGAAGGGGTTCTATTCTTTTCTTTTTTTAAACCCCTTTCCTTGGGGTGGAAACTCGCGGGGTCTAGTTTGCGAGTTCAAAACTTGGCGCGACTGAATTTTTGAAGATGTATTTTTCCTTTAAAATATATCTTGTATCTTCGTTGCTTCTTAGCAATGTCCATTTTATTTGTAGAACCACTTTTGTCTCTAACTATACTAGTCACTTAGTTATGAATTCACCTAAGTTGATAACACTTGAAAGGGTCAAGAGATTTAGGCGGAAATTTGGAAAATTTTCACATTCTGTTGCTTATTTTGAATATTTGATTTGATGTTTTAGGAGGGTACAAAATTCTGTTACAATAATACAGAGTTTTCCTTTTGTAAGACGAAATTGAATTCAAAGTTCTTTGCAGGATTTTTGGACCGAGGTACGTACCGAGTACGTCTTTTTCGACGTAATTACCTTTGGTCGTATTATTAGGGTACAGGAGATTTTAAATTTGATAAAAAAATAAGATTAAAAATATATTTTTTAAAAGATGGATCATTAAAAACTTTCCCGTGACAGGATTCGAACCTGGAGCCTTATTTTTGAGTCGCTCGTTGCAACTCTGGTGATTTTAATAAATCGATATCTGCTAATTTTCGTTTGATGTCGGACTCCTGCGGCGAGTAGTTGATACCACACGTTACGGTCGTGTGATTCACATAGAAATATTACAGAAATCAAACGAAAATCGGTAGAATTAAAGTATTTAAATCGCTTGAAATGGCAAATTTGATTTAAAAATAGACCCCTGTGCCTCTCAATGTCGGAGCGAGCGCGCTATCTCCTGTGCCATATTATTAGTCGGATAAAAATATATGTGGTAGTTCAAAATATCTAACGAGGAAATATTTCGTTAAAAACACGATAATTTAAGCCACTTCGCTCGATAAAAAAACTCAAAAAACGGTTTTTTTTCCGTATTTTTAGAAAATACTAAAAAAAGCAACTGACAATGTACCGGGCACTACAGCGCCATAAAATAGCATGGATTAAAAGGTGCTTGCGCTGTTTATATCATCTTGAATTAGATGAAAAGGCCAATTATTATTCAGAGACTATTGGACTTCTATTTACAACAATACATACGCGACATATAAAAGGAAAATTCGTAGGTTGCGCCCTTAAGCAATAAAACAAAAAATATTAGGAGTATGCTTAAAATGTATCTCAGTTACAAATATTATTATCTTACTACTCTTTGTAATGACAACAATAATGTTGTAACACAATTACAACAACTTTGTAAAATGTAAAATGTAAAATGCACAAACGCATGGAAACTGAAGAAAAACAGTCTGCCATGCGTAAGTACAACAAAACTTAATATTTATAAGAAAAAACTACAGAAGTTAAAGAAATCGGGAAAATAGGTACGTTAGTGTAGAGAAGCACATACCCGTCATATTTGTATGTGACTTTGTTACTCTTTTACGCAAATACTACTGAACAAATTGCGATAAAACTGGAATATAGGTAGCTGGAGACCTGAAATAACACATAGGCTACTTTTTCCGATATTCCCTCGGGAACACGACTAAAGCGAGTGAAACCACGGGGCGCAGCTAGTAATACTATATATCTGAAGCATTGCCCTATCTTTCAAAATGATGTTTTTCGTTTTAAACACAAACAAATTAATTTCAAAAGTGGACAGAAGGCAGTGTGTCTGTGTACCACTAAATATAAAAGAAAACACGCCTTCGTTTCGCTTGCCAAGTGGGCCAAGCCGCCAGCCAAGTTTCTATTTGATAAGCCATTGTTTTTATCAATCTTGGTATACAGGAACTATTGGTTTTCATTGTCCATTGTCAAAGTCTGGATTGATTAGTTTTTATTAGGTACTGGTGTTTTAATTTCTTCTATGGTTTTCGCGATTTTGCATAATAAAACACTTTATTTATCGGGTTTAATCGCGTTTTATATATGGTTTTAAACGAAACGAGCATCGTCAACTTTACAGTTGGCTTTTTCAAGGTTGACCGTTTCAAGGTTCGTTTGAAACCATGAATAAAACGCGATTAAACTCGATAAATAAAGTGTTTTACTGGTGTTTTATTTTTTAAACTTTTTATATTCACACGAAATGTCAACATTGTTACACTTCACCGGGTCTTAATCGCGTATGAAGTATTTTTTATTATCTAACCTGGATGTTTCGATCATGCTACTATGAACTTGGTTGCGAGATATTACATGCATAATATTCCCTCGCGACCAAGATCATATATATTTTTATGTTAAAAACCGTATGGCCCTAAGGAAACTGTATAGTTAACCTGCCACTGCTCGGAGAAAACAACAGGAGAGCTAATACGAAAAAATTTCGGCCAAAACCGGACCCGACCAAACGTCAGTAGATAGTTATTGTTCATTCTGGACCCATAATTACTATACGTTCAAGACCAAAAAACAAAGAATATACCTCTTGAGAATTATAGGTCCAGAATGAACAATACCTAAATACTGACGTTTGGTCGGGTCCGAAGTTTTTTCGTATAAGCTTTCCTGTTATTTTCTCTGAGCAATGGCAGGTAAACTATACAGTTTCCTAGGGACCATACGGTTTTTAACATAAAAATTAAAAAAACTACTACTACTAAACTACTATTCTACTGACGTTTGGTCGGGTCTGAAGTTTTGACTGTTTTTTTTTCCGAATAGCTCTCCAGGGTTCGCTATAGTCTCCCCTCAGATTCCTTAGTCGCCTTTTACGACACCCACGGAAAGACATGGTGTAGTCCTATTCTATTCTATTACACGGCTGAAGAATCGGAAAATTTTAAGGGATGGAATAGTGGTGTTCCTTTATATCTTCTTTGTATAAAGAAGTACATCTCGATTAACCCTTTTAAAGTCAACTTACGAACGTAGAAATTGTTGAATATGTTACCTGAAAAAAAAAGAAACAAAATTATTATTATGAAATCAAAGAAATTGTAGTACTTGTCATTTTTACCGACTCCAAAAAAGGAAGAGGTTCTCAATTCATCGCGTATATATTTTTTTATGTTTGTTCACCGATTACTCGAAGATGACTTTACCAATAAAATTGAGATACTTAGGTCTTTTTAGGGTTTCGTAGTCAACAGGAAACCCTTATAGTTTTTACAACATGCTGTGTCCTAGTATTTCACTAGCATTACTCTGTGAGGATTTCGAAATACCCTTTCGTAACGAGCATAATACGAGTAGAAGACAATTAGAATAAATTACAAACAAACGTTATGTAGTAAGCGCATTTAGTCGACTTCGCTGACAACAGTTGGTTTTGCGTTGTCTTAGAATTAGGATTACTAGGTATTATATAGTCTATATAATATATAGTATTCACCAAATCTACTATAATTGTTAAAAAGAAAAATTTACGCTGGTAAAATGGGCCTTCTTCCGTTATTAATACAGTTTACAACATCTTTATTGTCTTAGCTTTAGGATAACTATAAAACCACTTTTTGCTGCTTGAGAGATGACTACATGTTCTAGTTCTCAAAGTATGATGATGATGAGTATATGTAGAACATGTTCTTTATAATTATGATGTAGGCAATGATGCCTTCTTAATAAACATACTAATTAGATTTTAAACGCGAAAGTTTGTATGCATATATGTGATTTTATTACTCTTTCACGCAAAAACGAATGAAACTTGAAATAAGGTAGTTGAAAACCTGGAAAAACACATAGGCTACTTTATATCCCGATTGTCCTGCAGGAACGGAACTTACGCGAGTGAAACCGCCGGGCGCAGCTAGTAAAATTATAAAAAACACATTTTCTACAATACAGCTCTCTACTATTTAGTGGTATAGGCTGAGCGTTGAATAATTACTCAGTCAGACAGAGCAAAGCATTTCACATACAATATTTACCAAGTTTTTACTAACTTTACAGTTAGCTTTTTCAAAGTTGACATAGTTTTCAAGATCAACCTTGAAAAAGCTAGCTGTAAAGTTGTAAAAGCTCGGTCTATAGTGATAATGCCATTATAAAATAAAACGCGGCTAAACCCGGTAAATATTGTGTTTTATTTTATAGTATATTTTATATTTTACCGGGTTTTAATCGCATTTAATTGTTTGTTTTCTTACCTCGACGTTTCGATCATGTGACAATGGTAAAAAAAAATGTATATATATTAATAAATTGAGTAAATTTATAAAGCATTTTATAGCAATAAATTTATTTGCATAACCAATTCTTATGACAAACGTTGATTATCAGATGCATAAACTAAACTAAATTAAACAACCCCCTTGTCAGCCTTTAGCCATTTTGTTAAAAAAAAACTTAATGAAATACAATAATAATAAATAAATATAATAAAATTTGTATCTAAACAAAAATCAATAATAGTAAATAAATAAAATAAAAATAACGTATCTTAACAAAAATGTAAATAAATTAAATTAAAACTAAAGGCCTTGTTAAGTCACAAATCATTTTATGTTGTTAAATGCCATAGACATTGGGTTCCCTTAAGTCCTGATATAAATTACATCAATTAATATTGTGGTTACGATAAATAGCCTTAACAGTCTGTGTGTTTTAACTAGACGTCACGCGTTCGACAGTAGACAGACAGATTAAACGCTATATTATGCTCCCCAAAAATAGGGTGGAGTACTTAATGTCAACCAGTAAAATATCACCCATTTAATATTTCAAAGAATCAAAATGTCGTTGGTGTCCAATTTAAACAGTTGGAAATTTCAACAACCCAAATCATCAATGAATCGTATAACAAAAAGGTCTATTTGTTAACAAATTAAATATATAAAATGCTGAAAGAGTAAAAAATAATAATATACGCATGATTTTTTTTAAACGTTCATTTACTTAAATATTATAATTGTTGATCGTTGAACAAATAAACAAAATTGCTTGTGCCGTTTAAATCACCTTAAGTTTATTTATTTATTTATCAGAAAAACTACATCCATTATAACAGGGTTCCCTACTGCAAAAGTGTGGCTAATTGTTGACATTACAAGACTAATTTATTATTACTACTAAAACAAGTAATCCACACGATAACTTTTTCCCGCAAGTGAACACATCAATCTAACATTCAGTGCACGCATTGCACGTGTGATTTGTGATGAAAAGGCTAATTAATATCATTTTTACAGTTTTTATTAAGCGCGAGGCATCTAGTTAAGAGACTGTGTGCCCACGTCACTCGATGTAAACAAACAATAAATTAGTTTTTGTTCGACCGATTTCTATCTATGTTGGACAGATTTTCAAATTGGTTAGTAAGAAATTAATTGGTTTATATTTATCAGCGACTTTGTTATCTATCGTGTCGTCTAAAATTAATAATATTTTATACATTTAGTTTCATTTTACAATTAGTAAATAAACTTTAGGTATACATTTAAACCGATAGATAAATAGTAGTTTATGCACCGAGGTACTAAAGTCCTGTCTTATATAGCGGGCGGCATATTGAATCCAAAGCGTACGAAGGACGCGTACGTACGACTCTTTATTCCCTAGGTGCATAAAGTGCATATTATGCACCTAGGGCATAAAGTAATTTAAATTTAGAACTAAGGTTCTGGTAGCATACGGCCATTTCGAACTGGTTACCTAGACATAACACATAAAAAAAATAAAAACTGGGCAAATTTTTTCTATTTTCATGGACGGAAGGGTAAAGCAAAAAGTTTTGGTTAGTATAAAGCCCCAACTTTTTTTTTTCATCAGCTAAGGCCGATGTGTGGTTTCGTCATTTTGATGTAACATTGTTAAATTTAATTAATATAAAGCTGTCAATATATTTCATATACGTTGCATTATTCTATTTTTTTGTTGTTAGTTAAATACTTATTTTTGTAGCCCTTTTATTGTCTCGCAGTAGATGTGTAAAGTAGAGTATTCACCTCGGTACTAAAGTCTGTCTTTATCTTGGGCGCTTGAATCCCACGCTTCACTCAGGACTCTAGGTACATAACTCCTTCGCTTCGCTCAGGAGTTAAGTTTTTAACACCCTCGCTGCGCTCGGGAGTTAACCCTCTAGAGTCCTTCGTACGCTTTGGATTCAATATTACGCCCGCTATATAAGACAGGACTTTAGTACCTCGGTGCATAAACTACTATTATTCATTCATTTGTGGATGTTTTATAGACAAGTAACTGGTCCACAATATCCCTTGAACGCGATAAATGGAAGGGAGGTAGAGAGGCCTTTGCGATGTACAGTACAGGCTTATATATCTATACTCTATACCAATACTATAAAGAAGAAATATTTATGTTTGTTTGTTAGTTTGTAATGAATAGGCTCCAAAACTACTGGACTGATTAAAAAAATTCTTTCACAAATAAAAAGCTACATTATCGATAAGTAACATAGGCTACTTTTTACCCCGATGTTTAAACGGTAATGGGACTTACGCGGGTTAAACCTCCGGATGCAGCTAGTAATAAATAAAATTATATACTAATACTAGCTGCGCCACGCGGTTTTACCCGCGTAAGTCCCGTTCCCGCGGCTCCTTTTTATCCCGAATATCGGGATAAAAAGGAGCCCATGTGTTATTCCTGGTATCCAGCTACCTATATTCCATTTCAACGCAATCGGTTCAGCGGTTTTTACGTGATTGAGTAACACACACACATACACACATACTCAAAAACTTTCAGCTTTAGGTATAATATTAGTAGGATGCGAAAGTAACTCAGTATCTACACGAAGTAAGTGAAATGAAGTGAAATAATTTCTAAATGACATAAAGCTTCTGCGACAGTAACCATTTGCGAAGATGACCAGTCGCGAAGCTGACGAGTTGAGCAAGTGTGATGACTTTGCGTTTATGACGACTTGCTTCTAACCCTTTTCGTCATCGACATGACAGTGATTCAATTATCGTGTGTTACAATAATATCGAGAATTCAATTATCGTGTGTTACAATAATTTACCATATAAACACCACTATACCATCTAAATGCAAAATAATGTATCTATAAGACTACCAAAAGTAGCTTGAAAAATACCCTTTCATTTGCAAAGGCAATCGCAGGAGCAAAACGACGTCAACCGCTTCCGACAAAAGAAAACAAGTTTTCATAAAAGTTAGGGCTCGTAACATGACAAACACCACAGTAGGTGAATCGGCGGTGGCTGGAGGAATGCCAAATGATATCTACTATGAACGCCTATAGGCTGTGCCTGTATGTATGGTTATATGAAGGCTTATACAGACTTGAGTGTTATTCGTCGGGTTGCACATCATTATTAACTACTAACTGCGCCCCGCGTTTTCATCAGCGTATCCGATCGGGATCAAAAATAATCTTTGTCTAATTACCGTCCTACTTCAAGGCATCATATGTATCTTTATACCAAAGTTCATCATATTCAATTCAGCGGATTAGACGTGAATACGTGAAAGGCAAACTAGCTGATAGTTTTTATTTATAATATTAATTGGGATGTAAGGATTTTGATTGCCTTTTGTTTCCGTTTCGATTGAGTTTCTTTAACCATAGAACTTTTTTGTTTTTTATTTCAGTCTTAAGTCGTCGAGTCGTCAAGAACGCCCAATTAGCCAATTTCGCGTATTGTCTAAAAGTAATGGGATATCGGCTTTTTTTTTAAACCCATTACCTATTGATTCGTTAGCGAAGTAGATCTATTGAGATTTAGGTATAGAGCATATTAGCTCAAGAGCTAGCCCGGCCAATTTGAGATATTGTTTACTATAAGCGAGGAAAAATAATTTATTTTTAATTTTAATTTACATTTTAATTTTAAAATGCGTGGCTCAATATTTTGTCTTGCTCTCGTGAGTGGCAATCAACGTTAGTGAAAATGTTACAAAAGTTAAGTCTACGCAAATTATGTTCGTTTATGAGAACGTGCCTTGCGACAGAGACAGTTGAGTTCGCTCGCTCGGTCAATTTAGAAAAAAATAGTACTCTTCCTCTTTTACAGTACACTATTATATAAATTTCCTGCCTTTATTCCTAGAAGCGACTGGCTTCTGGCATTGTTAGCAGTTATTGCGTCTGAATATAAAGTTCTAGGTTGTTTTTGAGACACAAAGTATGTGAATATCTAGTTATTTTTTCATTTGTCGCGCAGAAGAAAGGTGTAAATATCACACGAACAAAGGGAGAGAAAAAATAAATTTTTATCGCAGTTTTCGTGCAAGGATAGATAATGTTTTGGGGATACCGACATGGACAAGAACTGGGCGAATTAAAATAGCTTATAAGAGATGAGGCTTTGCCGAATAATCGTATTAGTTTAAATTACAACTTTTTTGAAACTTAAACAGTCATAGACTAGATTCTAGTCTAGAGTAATATCGAACATTTGATGTTTTTAACCCCACACAGACGACTGAATAAGTGTAGAATTTTGCACAGCGATAGCTACATACGTTTCGAATAATGCGAACGAAGGAGAAAGCATAAAAAGTTTTGAAATAACGGACACTATAAAATTTGCCAAAGTTTAAAATGGGCATGCTACGAGTAAATTATGTGATTAACAAGCAAATGTCACAATTTCATAAATGGGGGCACTGTAGTTGATCAAAAAACCATAAAACCATTTTTTTTTTTTTAATCTATTTAATAAAGAGCTTTACCGAACAAACGGTAATGTCGCTCTGTTAGGACATCACTTCACCTTATCTTCTATTCAACCCTACGAAAACAAGTTTATAAAGCGCTATAGCTTCCTCTGAAAGAGGACACGCCAGAGCGCCTGTTACCCCTCCAACCAAATACATATTGTAATTAAAATTATGTAACATATGGAAACAGTGAATTGTTCGTGCTTTACAGATGACGGCAAATAACTTGAAAAAAAAGGCGACCTGCGCAGTAGTGAAAGTATCGAACGCGTGGTTGATAGATCATCGTTTATCTCCTTCGCACGTACTAGTATTTGACCCATGCGTCTCGTTCTGCCACACATTTCGATTAAGGATGCTCGCCAATAGGCTGCGCAAACTTACCCCTTCCACGTTAGTTATTTTCCAAGTTGTTTTCCGGCTACTGTACTCGAAGTTCTGCTCTATATCATATTTCAGGCTACTTAAAACAAGTTGTTTTAAAAAAATTACAAAAGTTAATTTTGTTGAAACACTTTATTTATCCGGTTTTATCGCGTTTTTATTCATTATTTGAACCGAGCTTTCGCCAACGTAAAGTTGGCGAAAGCTCGGTTTCGCCAACGTAAAGTTGGCGAAAGCTCGGTTCAAATAATGAATAAAAACGCAATAAAACCGGATAAATAAAGTGTTTTATTATGCAAAATCGCGAAAACCATAGAAGAAATTAATTTTGTTGTCTAAGGTTTTTGCGATTTTGCAAAATAAAACACAATATTGTCCTTGAAAAAACGCAACCTTGAAAAATCTAACTGTCGCATTAGCGAAAGCTCGGTCTTTAGTAATAATGCCTTTAATAAAAAAAAGGCGAGTAAAACCCAGTATTTTTTTTATCCTACTAATATAAATGTGAAAGTGTGTGTGTCTGGATGTGTGTTACTCAATCACGCAAAAACGGCTGAACCGATTGCGATGAAACTTAGAATATGGGTAACTGAATACCAGGATTCACATATAGCCTACTTTTTATCTCGATAACCCCGCGGGAACGGGACTTATACGGGTGAAACCGTGGGGCGCAGCTAGTTATTACATAAGTTTATTAGAGGAGCATGGTTTCATTGTTACAGATTCGGGAGAATTTCATACCATACCTAATTACTATATCTGTCTTTTTCACTCCTACTCAGTGTTACATTTATTTATAAAAGAGCAACAGAGAACAGAACATCCTTCGTGCTCCGCGACCGCATTTTATCTACGTATGCTACAAGTATGGCGGTTGATTCAAATGAAAGACATGGAAATGAAATAATATCATGAATGCTTCATTTGATACGAATCACGAATTCAACCGTGTTCATTGTTATTACGTTAGGTATCTACGCTTGACTTCTTTCAAATCTTTATACGATTTTGTGTATAAAAAAGCTGCTTATAGGTATCGAAATCGTTTCATCCATGTGAGCTACGATGTCACAGGCAAACTTATAACATCCCTAGTTTATTGTCGGGGGTTAAAAACTTAATAAACGCTGTAAAATGTGTTAAATAAAAAGTAAAGTGTCCAAATTGTAGTAAAGTTGTTACGGCAGAAGACAAACGCTACTCAAAATTTAAGTTTTACTTAAACAATCAAACAGCTCTCAAACTCATAAATTAAAATACTATTTTTAATGTAAAATCTCCTGAATCTTACTAATATTATAAATGTGAAAATTATAAACGCGGTTTCACCCATGTAAGTCCCGTTCCCGCGGGATTTTTGGGGTAAAAAGTAGCCTATGTGTTATTTCAGGTTTCCAGCTACCAACATTCCAAGTTTCATCGCAATCCTCATCAGATCCTCATCAAATTTTTATGGGACCATCTCGGAGCTTTCACCTTTCCATTAAAAAAAGAATCATCTCAATCGGTCAAGCCATCTTCGAGTAATCGATAAACAACTGGATTGATTAATGCGTTTTGAGGAGCATTTCCGTTCATCACTCCGAAGACCCTCATCAGATCCACATCAAATTTTTATGGGACCATCTTGGAGCTCCTACCTATCTATTAAAAAAAGAATCATCTTAATCCGTCAATCCGTCTTCGAGTAATCGGTAAACATACAAAAAAAAATATATTATACATACAGACGAATTGATAACCTCCTCCTTTTTTTTGAAGTCGGTTAAAAAATAAATGTCATTAACAGCAGCGGTATTAAATAATAACCTACTTTACAAAACATATCGTTAAAAAAAACAAAGCAAATTGCGAGCTAAACCATACTCCAAGAAATACGACACTTTCTATATCACAAAGTTTATATATGCATCATCAAGATTTTTTTACCTCACCTTCGATTAATCTGGTTTTCCAGCCCATTACAATTCCAATAGCCAAACGAGTTACATCGAACTGAAAAGAACTCTGAACCAAGAACTCTGATTAAAACTTTTGAAAAACACCGGCAAAGAAATTCAATCAATCTTTTATCTTATCTTTTACTGCGGTCTAAGCCGGGATGAAAATAAAATATGCTCTGGGATACTTTAATTAACTAAATCAGGTTGGAGGTTTTTTAGTCTATCTTTGAAGCTGGAAATTGTATTTATAGTGTGAGGTTATTTTCTCATTATACTGCTTGAATGGGTTTGCATTGAATATCGGTGCAGTGTATCCTACTAATATTTTAAAGCTGAAAGTTTTTAAGGGTGTGTGTATGTTCCTTAATCACGCAAAAACTATTAAACCTATAGCGATGAAACGTGGAATATAGGTAGCTGGTGACCTGGAATAACACATAGGCAATTTTTTATCCCAATATTGGAATGGTCTTACGCGGGAAAAACCGCGGGGTGCAGCTAGTAGTTTTATAGTTTTTAGTACGTACCGACTTAATGTAGTTAATCCGCGCTACCATGTTCGTTTCTGGTTGCTTTATCGTTCTTTTGTCGTTCAAAAAGATTATTATTATTTTTTCAAACGTTTTTTAATTTTTGAGATTTTTTAAAGTAGTCGGGGTTTTTTTTTTAAATTTATTTAACAGCGAGAAAAGGACGATAAAACAACGAGAAACGATTATGGTAAGGCCCAATAATACTCCTTATCACCTAGATATTTATGTGTGGAAAACCATAGGGCTACATCTTAGAAAAACATAGGGCTACACCTAAGCGTCAAGTATCACGAATCTCCAAATATATTTACAAAAAGTACCTGACTTCCAAGCATAGAGTGACTTAGAAACCGTTAATGCATAAAACTTCACGTGTTTTACATAATTATCTCCTCAAAATCCTTATGTAAGACGAATGTACGTTTTTTCGCCTCAAATATTCAAAAGATTCATGCCTAAAGCGTTTTTTGTCTTTTATTTTGTCATTGTCCCTGAGTGACGCAGATCGCAGTTTTCTCATCGGCTGATTGTTTGCTGATAATATGAGGAAACATATAGTTAAGTACATTAAAATCATTACACCTACTACACTAAAATCATTACACCTAAGACGCAGCCCAATGATCATGTGCATTTATTGTTGTTCAAGAATCCAAAGGAAATTAACTCTTTTGTTTTTGATTAAAAAGTGAAAAACAAGGTGCAAAAATTGCGTTGTAATCCGTCGTAATAGGGTCGTAATCGACTACCCAAAGAAATAACCTGCGCAGTGAAAACGACAGCGTAGATTTGCATGTATTTGAAGCTGGCACCGTCGAGTTGAGCTGTCAATGAATGTGAGGTCTTTCTTTATTTCTTTCTTTTTCTTAGTTATGGCTTCTGTCAGCAATATAGGACAATTTAGCCAGTTTCTCGTACTAATAGTGAACTACCACTATTATACTGTAATCGTTTGAAATATTTTTCTCCAACCCCAAGGAACATTTGTTTGTAACGTGCTAATTTCGTGTTTGGCACTGGTATTTTTATTTTCACTTAACTCGTTGAACTTGGCGTAACTAAATTGATAACATGCCGCGGTAATTAAGCAATTTAAACGCAATTAAACCAAATTTTGCAAAAATAAAAATTCAAGACGACGCGGACGTTCCACTAACGCGTCAAAAACAAAAGTCCAATGTGAGGTCTTATGAGCTGCCAGTTTCAATAACAGTTGAACTTGAAAGCTGCGCCGCGCCGTCGTCACCTTCAAATGTATGCAAATTAACGCTATGGTTTAAACTGCGCAGGTTATTATTTGGTGCAGTGGGATTTCGATGCCAATTACGATGCATGATGCGCGGTCGGCCCACGCTCCGCTCTTAGCTGTGATACCGAACATTCAAAGATAAAAGACAAAATATATTTATTGCAAAAAGAATTTTTGTTACACAGATCTTAAATTTAATTAATGTTTCACATTCTTTGCCAACATATTGGCATGCAAATTTAAAATTACATAATATGAGTCATCGTATTATACAATAAAATGTGGGTAGTTCAGTTACTGACACGTTTTTTGGACAATAGGTACCAGTGACATCGGGTATAAATAGAGGAGAACGCCCGCCGCAGCTCCAGTCCCCCGCGTCCAAGATCATTGTAAATATAATCGATCGAAACGTCGTGGTAAGAGAATTTAAAAGTAACAATACGCGAATAAGACCCGGTTAAAATATTATTATGAGTACAAGTCGTTTAAAAAGTTTAAGAGTTACATTAAGTTACATATATGGTGGGTAGTAGAACAAAGATGTTAGTAAATTTCCAAACAGTTTAATTAATAAAACTCTGTCGTCAGGGAAAAGATAAAAGATTCTCTATTAGGCGGCCTTTCTCTTTCCAGTCTCTCTAACAGAGACTTATTTCTTTCTTTCTTTCGGTATTTATTTTTATTTTAACTCAAATAATATTATATATAGTATCTGTATTATTATTGTTATTTAAATAAATAAATACGAATGAAATAAAAAAAGATAGGTAAGTAAGTCACCTATCATAAAAAAACTATATTAAAATTGTTTCATCTGTTCGTTAGCCTTGCTGTACAGACACCTCAAACATATAACACCCCACTTTTTTCCGTCGGGGGGTTAAAAGCTGTATAGATAGATAGATAGATAATTTGTTTCGTAGCTATTTATTGCAAACAAAGAATATTTCCATGTTTAGTATAAAATTATCGTAACTAGTCCACCGACTTTTTATCGGTTTTCTGCAAGAAAAAAACCTCTCCTTTCTGCAAAGGTTTCTAACAGCTAGCTCGTAATTTACATAACATGACAGATAGACAGACCTTCTGTCGTCGTTTGCGAGAAAAACTAGATTTAGGGAAAGATTTTCTACAATTTTCCTATATGCGAGATGTAGAGCGACGAACATTTTAGGTACTTAGATGGACTTAAGAGTATATTTCGAACATAATGTTGTTCACCATTTTTCTTAATCACGTAATTTTCAAGTAATTTTTTTATAAACGATCAATAGGCGTCTGACCACTACATCACCTGATGGTAAGCGATAATAAAGGTACTAGGCGATAATAAACTAAAATATAGCACGCTCATCTAGAAAATAGGAAGTCGGCAGTGGCACAAAATACAATCCGACTTCCTTACTGGCTGCATTGGTCTACGTATTGGAACACGTCTTGAAGTCCGCTGGGAGCTAAGTCTTAGGCCAGTCGATGGTTACACGCAGCGGTACGAAATTCTGATCAAATCGTCTTGCTGTTGAAGCAGGAACGAGATAAGCAAGTGAAGCAAGAAAATTAAGCTGATTTAAAGCAAGTTAAAAATGAATCCTCAATGTTTGGAATACTACCTACAGATCGATGGGGTGGCCATAGGAAGTCCGCAGTCTGATTACGATTCTCGCGCAATTTACGCCTGTTGCAAACCTGTCGCGGTTTGGAACAGGCGTAAATTGCGCGATTGTCGCTGTCAAACGTCACTTTCGTATTAGCTAACGATTAGCTAACAGCAACGTAGCGATTGCTGTCGCGTTGCTGTCGCTGTCGTTACTACAACATTTTAGATAATAGGCTTTCCGGTCGCTTCGATTATGGCCAATATCACGAATAATCACGATGGAGCACGACGAAACGCTGATCGATTACCAAGCACATGCTATACGAGTTTGGAAGCGGAATGTTGATAACGTGTTCTATATCATGAGAGGAAGCATACCAGAAGTCGAGCGGAATGTTGATAACGTGTTTTATATCATGAGAGGAAGCATACCAGAAGTCGAACAGTTTCTTATTCTCTTGACCTTTAACTTAAAAAAAAAACTGCTGCTCAAATTGCCTTGCTTTTGAAGCAATAACGAGATTTAAAAATAATTTACCCTGTTCACGAACCTTAGAAGGCGTAATTAATCTCAAATTTATTTTATCAACTAAAATCCTTGACCTTCAGACCAATAACTTCCCCGCCTTCCTAATCGTCGGTTCTAGCGTATAATTACGTCAAGTTATCAATATAATTTCATCGGTCCAATCATAATCAAATTAAATAAGTATATTACAAGCGTGTAGGTTGTAGCACCCTAACCATCCTTCTATTACGCTTCATTCTCCTCATACCAAGGCATTTTAGTGCAAAAGCCCGTGAACCCCAGACCTTCGTGATTTTGTTAAAGCTGAAAGTTTGTCAATACATGCTCCTCATCCTTCGTACCTGTAATGGGTCAGAACGATGGACAATTATGAAGTTTGTGTAACTGTGGCTTTGGCGGATAAACGATAATAAAGGTAAGTAATTGTTAAAAATCACGTAAATACAAAAAAAAACAAAAATTATATATTAAAAGATATTTTACCATGTTTAATTTAACACAAACAACATGGTTAATACCTCGTTATTTAATAATATTTGTAGCGATGTTTAATAGCGTATAATTACTTATCTAAAAAACACTTTATAATTTGATGATTTTTCATATTTACATGTTTGTTACTCGTACCTTATCTATAAAAGCCACTGTAACCCAAACTTCATAATCGTCCATCGTTCTTACCTGTGTTGGGTGCATACGCTGACACACTTTCAGCTTTTACAAAATAACGAAGGTCTGCGGTTCACGGGCTCGCAGACTATTTCCCCGACTTTAAAATGCTATTAGTATGTAATAGGATCGCTAAGGATTTCCAATATACGTTCTGTGTTGCATTTTGAATGAGCGACCAGGCTACTCAGTAGGATTTACACTTCGATGGGTTTTATTAGGGTCATTTTGTGAAATGTGTGGCCGAGCGTGTTAGGTTTTCGTCTAAGGGGATGATTTCTTTAGCGTGCTTTAGTATTTAATCATTTTATTTTAATAGCTACTAGATTAAAAAAGGCACCCAACAACAACAGATGGCTGATTATGTAATTCTGTTGCTAACAACTCTCTATTGAAACTAAGAAAATTGTTGATAACTGTCTTATCTTACTTAATATTATAAATGCGAAGTATGTAGGTATTTGATTTTGTTACTCTTTCACTAAAAACAAAAAACTACCGAACCGATTATGATGAAACTAGGAATATAGGTAGCTGGATACCGGGAATCACACATAGGTTATTTATCCCGATATTCCAGCGGGAACGGGACTTAAGCGGGTGAAACCGCAAGACGCAGTTAGTATTTCATAAGTAGAAGGTTGCTGGCACAAACTGGATGCGAGAAGCCGAAAATAGATCCAGGTGGCGTGCAGTTGGAGAGGCCTATGTCCAGCAGTGAACTGCAAAAGACTGATGATGATGATGAGAAGGTTGCTATTACATCGTCATACTTTGACAGTTTTAATATTTTGACAGCTCCTAATCACGTTTCAAAGCTTAACCCCCTTACTTATAAACGCAAATTAATACGCTGCATAACTAGTATCATTTGTCTTTTACAGTCACACGAAGTTTCAAAGTTGAAAGACAGACAAACGTCACATAACTTAGTCATGTATAAATAATATTTTATAAGTAAGGGAATAAATGTGTTTAGGAATGTTATGCAAGCCCGCCTTAAAATGTTACTTTAAAATTAATATTAACCTTGACGCTACCCAAGCCCATGTTACTAAATAATGGAGGACATAAAAATGTGTGCAGACCTAAAGCACTTGGTAGTTGCGTGCCTTAAAGTTCAAGATCGCATCCTCTGCAAAGAAAAAGAAAGTTTTCGCACATTCATTAATCTTTCATACTCACTTCGTGGTAGGATTCCGATTCTGAAATAGTAGAGATATTGTCGCAATAGAAATCATACTAATAAACTTTTTTAATTCACACGATTTGCTGACATCTTATTTTACTTCCTACTAATATTATAAACGCGAAAGTTTGCAACCATGTATGTATGTATGCTGTGTGTATGTGACTTTGTTTCTTTTTCACGCAAAAACTGCTAAACCGATTGCTATTGATATTGGCACGGGACCGGAACTTACGCGGGTAAAACCTCGGGGTGCAGCAGCAGCTAGTAGTTACATATTTTTTCCGGGTCAAAATCGAGTATATAGTTTTTTATTCTCTTTTATAGCGGAAGGGCTTAATCAGTGCGCACATGCGGTCATCTTACGGGGTCCACTTAAAGTTCAGAGAAAAAAAATCCCTAAGAATACCGCGATAGATTGCCTGTGTGTACAACGTCCTACAATATCGGGTATAATACACGGACATTTAAATAACAAGGACATGTAATTTATAAGTATCGTATGTAACATACATACGATACAACATAATATAGATTCTGCGTAGTTTTATGATAGACAGAAGTCGATCGACGTATCTACCGGACAAGAATCAAACCCTTATACTTCGTTAAGTACAAAAGTACTTTTAGGCCTGGGGTTTTACATCGCCATTTAGGAAATTAATAAATTATTTATACGTAAGTACTTACACTTTCCTAGGCTTACTTAGGTTTTTGATACGAGGGTAAATTTTCAAGTTAGTTTCTATGTATTGTATTTACTTAAAATAAGTACTTTGTTTTTAATCGAAATATAATATTCATGAAAGAAAAAAACATATTCCTAAAAAATACATATTCTTTAAGTATATTCATAAAAGAAAAATACATATTCATAGAAGAAAATAGAAGTAAAATCCGCGTAATCCAGTAAGACGTAGTCTCGTCCAGCAAGATGATCCTAACCTATGTTCCTTAATGACTGCACGCAGGACTACGTTTCGAAAAACACTTTGTTCACAAAGTTCGTTTACTTTTGGTTATACGAACGTATATTTTAATTGAACAAAAGTTAAACCGAAGTATGAAATTACCACTGTAAATTTTATTAATGTTATTAAGGGCCACTGAGTTCGAATCAAAATTTGAATTTTTACACTTTTACGAAGAAGTGTAACCCCAACGAACTCAAATATATTATGGAAGTAGCAATCTTTTGAAAAAATGTTCCACGACCGCTTGTCTGTCACTAAACATCGTCCGTCATTGATCGATCCAATGTTGACCTACGTAATACTGTAAGGAACATGTCAGTGTGTGCATCTGCTGCTGTGTGACCGTGGAACATGTTTTTTTTTCGAATTTAATAGAGAAGTTAGATCTTCATTCTATTTATTTCTCGCAGTGAAACCCTTAGTAGGAAATAGACGTTCGAAGGAACCAAAATACGTTTTTCGTCAAAACAACGCCTCTGCAGACTCAAAAACTTAAACCGGTGGGTGGAGACAATCAGTTGAAAACTTCCGCCAAGCGACACGACCAACCATGCGATACTAAATTCTAACCTTTAAATTTCAAAACTTGTATCGCATCTGAAACTTCGTAATCTTCGAAACAATCCTTAGAATTATCGCTCAAGTTTACGTCGAGTTTGTAATCTATAGACTACTACATAATAGGTACCTACTTGTTCCCACTTTGTTACTTGAAATAAATAAAGCGATTTAGGTAAAGACGGTGTTTTTATCACTTGACTTCTTTGGCCACTGAGAAAAATAGCATAAATCAAAACAATTAAAATTATTTCGCTTGGTCTTCTATGAATGTTTACGCAAATCGCAAAACGCTGAATCAAAAACGCAAATACAACAATGTTATGGGTGTTTTCGTCAAGCATGTGGCAGTATTAATATCATAAATTTCGTTTGTAATTGTTTTTTTCTTCTATTATGTTTTATTACTTATCTAATTTATTTAAGGTACAATAAACAGTTATTTTATCTTATTAAGGCTGAGATATTGAAGTTGAAAATAACAGATTTTTTTTACTTGACAAATATGTCTAAAAACTTGAGACTGTGGCAAGTTTTTGATTGATAGCAAAAATACCCCGAATACTTTTAAAAACCACAGATGTTTTTTAAATTATTTTTTTAATTTATATTATAATAAATTACTTTTTGATGCAATTTCTATTTTATTTATTTTCAGCTGATCGATATAACTGCGACTTAGCTATAAGAGATCATAGTAGGGCGGATTGTCATGAGGATAACGGAGACAAGAAAATAATCTCCTTTTTCCAACTTTGACAAATAAATATAGCCTTTAGGTACAATAAACGTTCTCGGCCTACTTTTCCCTTTATCCATAATTCATCACAGTTGCGCAATGTGATATATTGTGTTGCTTCCAAATCTGGAAGGATCGTTTTCCGGTACAATTTAGTTAATTAATTGACTATTAACGCAGGCCGGTAATTATGCTAACGATGGTAAATAAAATATTAATGTTTCATTTTTATTAAAAACGATAAATAAAAACGTCGTTAAGGGACCTAAACTGAAAATCTCTGTCGAATTCATCGAAATTTCTTGATTATATTCATACGAATATTTTTGAATATTTTCGTTTTATTAGATGACCTTGTTTCTTAAGTTATGGTAAAGTTTTAAACATTTATTTTGTTATGAACATTTTGGTACAAAATTTTGTCTTTTTTGCCTGGCAGATTTGCTGGATTCATTGAAATTGTAATTTGGCTGCCCGACGTCACATTCACTGACTGATAAGTTGGTGGCACTGTGTGCCACCAACTTATCAGTCAGGAGTAAGAGTATTTTCTAGTTTTTACAGCAAGGTTTGTTTTTTTCTTTTATTATGGATCTATGACTAAGAAACAGCTTCATCTAACGTGTAATTCAAACTTACGACGATTTATTTAAAAGGATTTTTAGCAAAACATATAAAATCAATTTGCAAAAAGTGCTCATAGAAAAATAAGCACACCGATCACGTATTTCAAATGAATCATCTTAAAAAACCCTCAAACCTGATCGTAGCTATTAGAAAGCAATTTATATTTATTGCTAAGTAGGTAATCTCCCGCATTATTTTTTTATTTGCTCTCTTATTAAAATATCTCTTTAGTATCGGCGAAATTTATGGTGCCTATAAACCGGTCTCTCGTCACATATAAGGCTTCTGCAGAGCACAGACATCGACCTAAAGAGGCAGATTTACAGACTAATGAAATTAAATAATTGATTTCGTTGTCTAGTACTTGTACTTACTTACTCCACTGGCGCAGGGACCCGAAGTGGGTCTTGGCCTCCGACACAAGAAAACGCCATTTTTGCCGATGGTTTTGGACCGCCTCTTGCCCCTCTTCTGCTCCTAATTCTTGCAGGTCTGCTTCCACGACGTCCCTCCGGTATCTGGTCCGACCTTAGAGTATATATTACTACAAGTACTCTAAGGGTCCGACAGACGACGGGGCGGCGGGCGGCCATCTGGGTTTCCGAGATAAGCCTTTTTGGCGGAACGATCATCTCTCATCCTTTCAATATGGCCCAAGCAGCGTAATCTATGGGCTTTGGCTTCTCTCATAATGTTGGTTTCGGCGACCAGCTCTTCGATCTCTGGGTTTTTCCGAACCCATAGTACCAGAATATGCTTATTTTGGGGCTAGATTACATTGTGTATGACGGCGTGCAAAATTTATTTTTTTGACTATGCAGCTCCTAAACTTAAAAAGCCAATACTAATTATGAATTACCTCTCTTTATACCTAGATCCACAAACAATAAATTTAATTTCATTTTATTTCATTTCATTCCAATTTTTCTTAATACACATACACAGAAGAAGAAGGAAGACAGAAGTGGAACAAAATCCGACCCATCTTTCTTTGTAGCTACGCCAGTCTTGGACTATTATTACCTAATTTATTGAAATTTAGATTATATTTTCATGTAAAATAATATGCCTACAAACGACTCGTGTAAAACTTCACCAAACCTAACGTTTATCTGTCAGCGGACGGTGTGAGACTTCTTGTTGAATTTTTTGGTGTCGCCGCATGCTAGAAAATGTTTATTTTTCTCATAATTCCTTTTTCGAAATGTTTTAGCACTCATCTGCATGTGTAGATTATTAAATCGTAAATTAGGAACATAATATAAAATACTAAACACGGCGCCACTTCGTATCGCCATAAAAGAAACTTAACACAGTAGCCGTACAACTGGCCTACACAAAACCTAAAGTTTCCTCTTGACTGACTCTGTTTAGTGACGTAAACTGCATGGAAATCGGTTTATCGGCTACAAACCGGTAGACAGACGTGGCAAAAGATTTTATTTTAAAATATGTAAACTTGTATCATTGGTCGAAATTTTAACAGTAGGTAGATGCATTAGAAGAAAGATAGTTGTAAACAGCAACTGGCAGCTTTTGACGTTTCAATCATCATTCATTGTTCATGAATTGTTCTGGGGCCCGTATGTATATTCATTTTAAGAAAAAATTACATTGTAACTATTTACATTTATTTCGCGTAAAAGGAAAATGGAGAACCTATCTAAATTTGAGGCATCACCTTTAGTACTAGTAAAATAATATCTGTGCCTTGCATGCACAAAAGATACATCCCGATACTGATATCGAAGCATCGACTAACACAAAATCTGCCGAAAAATCTTTGGTCCACAGAGGACTAGCAATTTAATCTGCCGTTCTTTGAAGAGCCCACGATTCGTAATAAAAACAGATTAATGTCTGTGAAAAGTAAATAAGTAAACTGAAACGGCATCATGGAAACCAACGATTGGTATCTTAAGCTGTAACCATTAGCTTTGACGATGACTTGACGGTTTTTTCATCCTGTATATTATTTACTAAACTGTTTGGATTAGATAAGTTGATTTGAAACGAACGAAATACGATTATAAAGAAAAAAAGTATGTCGTTTTTTGTCACGATTCGTTTTTTTTTGACTGGACTAATGCTTTTAAAATACCCATGTTTCACGAATCGTCAAAAATGACGCGGGAAACGGAGACGTCTTTACATCACGATTCGTTATTTTGTCGTGTTTTATCAGGATTCGAATGGTGAAAAAACACGGTTTCGTATTCAATGTCCATCCGTCCTGAATAAAGTATTGTGTTTTTTCACGAATCGTCAAAGACGCATTCCGTTTGAATGCTCTGAAGCGTTTGAATATTATCTGACTATATTACTAACAAGTGATAAGAAAAACCGACTTCAAAAAGAAACAAAAAATAATTTAAATAACAACCAAAAAAAAGAATTCATAAAAATTACCAAAATAACCTCTACATAGGTACAGAGCCACCGACTAATTAATCTGTTTTATCATCTGAAGTCGGGCAGCCAAACTAAGTACAATATGGAACCAACCAGTAAAACTGCCCGACTTCAGATGATAAAACAGATTAATTAGTCGGTGGCTCTGTACCTATGTAGAGGTTATTTTGGTAATTTATATCAATTCTTTTTTTTGGTTGTTATTTAAATTATTTTTTGTTTCTTTTTGAAGTCGGTTTTTTAATTGTTAAATTATTTTTTTATTTTACCCTTTTTAGTATACTTACCTACCTAAAAATCAACAATATTGTTACCGTAATTTTCATTATTGAAGAGTTTGCTGATGAGAAGGTGGTTTCAGGTGCCCCATTAATCTGTACTTAGTTCTTTAGGGGTCTATTCTTTTTAGTAGAAGTCCAAAAATGAGTAATTTATTGAATTCTGGGATACTATCCTGTCCATCATTCCGAAGATAATCATCAGATCCTTACCAAACTTTCATGGGACCACCTCGTAGCTTTCACCTTTCCATTAAAAAAAGAACCATCTCAATCGGTCAAGCCATCTTTGAGTAATCGATAAACAACTGGATTGATTAATGCGTTTTGAGGAGCATTTCCGTTCATCACTCCGAAGACCCTCATCAGATCCACATCAAATTTTTATGGGACCATCTTGGAGCTCCTACCTATCCATTAAAAAAAGAATCATCTTAATCCGTCAATCCGTCTTCGAGTAATCGGTAAACAAACAAAAAAAAAAAATTATACACACAGACGAATTGATAACCTCCTCCTTTTTTTTGTAGTCGGTTAAAAAAAGACAGCACCCACCACTAATAAACGTATATGTAGGTATATAGTTTATCAGTTGAGGGTGCTGTCTATATAATATGTTATAATAGATTTATATTAATATATGTGTGGCATATATATTATATACATTATAACAAGTAATTATATGTTATAGCGTTCCCACTGACGGCTATCCGCAGGCTTACCATGCGGGGACAAGAAAAATTACAGTGGAAAGAGCTTCGACCTTCGGACCACCTGGTGGTTCAAAGTCAGTGCTAAATATTAACACATTAGAAACATGAGTCGACAGGCGATGAATATCAGGCAATCTAGGGATAGGTGATTTTGTTTGCGTATAGGCGTTTGGACTTCTTATTACGTTAAATGTTTTGGTTTTTTAACTCTTCCTAAACGGAGGAGTTTATGTTCGCAGGATATCTCCACTGTCTGAGGTCCGATCGCAATGATCCTTCTTCTCTTTGAAGGTATTGACTTCTAATTGGTCCCATAAAAGTGGTTTAAATAAGTCGAAATAAAAGCGGTGTCTTTTATTCACCTGGGTGGAATCACATGAGTGAAATGATTCTGAGGTGATATGAAGTCACTTATATTATTATGTACACTTCTATTCTTGCAATTAGAATAGAAGTGAAATTGGTGAAGATCTGATGAGAACCTTGGAATGTTGAATAGAACAGCATCCCAAAAAGCAGTAAATTACTAAATTTTGGACTTCAATTTGCAATGTGTACCTAATCCGGTCTCTAAAAACGTTCTGAAGTTTGTTTTCTGCGCAGTATTCTTCTCGCATTGTTAAAGATAGCGAACGAATTTCATAGACTATTTTGTTTGTTTTATCAAGCGAATTGAGGTGTGCTGTATTTGTTGGTCATATTGAATTCACCTTTTACCCGATAAGTCAGGATAAGATCTATTGAGGAAAAACTGGGCTCACATTTATCACTAATAAGCAGAAAATTCCGTTCGGTATAAATTAGGACACGGGGATTGAATTAGTGGAATTAGTAGATAGTATAGGAATGAAGAAATGAATAAATGAAATAAATATTAATCTACCATAAAATACATTTCGACATCGTTTGCCGCCATCGAAAAAATTTGAAAAAAATGGCCGATATTTTCGGGATTTCTTCCTTCGATCATGGTCGCGAGCAGACAACGCCCAAAAATTATCTAGCGTTCGAGACATACCAGTCGACCGCGCAAGCTCATGCAAGTCATCCTTGCTTCGAGATTTTGAAAAGTTCAGAATTTTGGAAATCCAACATTTTGGGAATTCAACATTTTGGGAATCAAAAATTTTATTTAACACTATAAACGAAGACATACAACAACTTGATCAAGCTGAAATCCTTTTTTTCAAAATAATCCGGATAGACTTCAAAAAGTACCCTCTTTCAATAGCAAACAAGTAAAGCGGCTTTAAACATTGAGTCCCCGTTTTTGCACTGCCAGCTTAGTATTCTATTAAATTGTAACTTTGGGATTATGTGGCTTTGTCCCGACCAATTGGACTGGACAAACTTTGGTACGGATGGTTTGTACGTTTTTATTTTAAATACTTACATGTTATTTACTTTAGACTTGGACCATTGAGATATTATATATACTAGTACTGGTGGTGTAATTAAGAGGAGGGGTGGAGGTAGCTCGATGGACATATAACCGTTGGGGAGTAAAAAACCTCGAGTGGCGACCACGATGCAATGGGAAACGGAGCGTTGGAAGACCACTTAGGGATGATTTATATTAAACCGTCACGAGCGCCGGCCGGGTTCGAGCTTCGTTGTCCATTGCTCGGCCGCCACTCGGTAACAACAGGGCGATCAACTGCTCACCGAGCAATGGACAACAAAGCTCGGACCATCATCCCTTACTCGGTGGACTGACGACATTGTAGCTATCGCGGGACATTGAAATTGAAATAATTTGTTCTCAGACAAAGTCCATAGTGTTAGTAACATTATCTTAAGAACTAGGGTTAGAATATTAATAACTATTAGGTACAGTCATTAATTAAATCGTTGGTAAGGGCTGAGATAGTAATGTATGTAATAGTACTTGAAGTGCTGTCTAGAATACATTGTATGTTACTTTGATTTCTTGTTAATGAGGGAATGTAGGATTACTTCATTGAGATATTCTGTACCTACTAGTACTAAAGCAGCTCGGACCCGGCCCGCGCTCGGCTAATATAAATCATCCTTTAATCGTTATTCATCGAAACTTCGTAGAACCCGCAGCGATACCTACACATTTTATTTTTACGATAGAACCTAACAATATTGTCAGCACTGCAGTCGTTTTTTATTTTTATTTCGCGTAAAATAAATGGAATATGTTCGAGACATCGGCTTATTAAATAAATCATCCTTTAATAACGATTAAAGGATGATTTATATTAGCCGAGCGCGGGCCGGGTCCGAGCTTCGTTGTCCATTGCTCGGCGAGCAGTCGATCGGTCTGTTGCAACCGAGTGGCGGCCGAGCAATCGATAACGAAGCTCGGACTCGGTCGGCGCTCGTGACGGTCTAATATAAATAAATTATCCCTAAACAGTCAAAACCATCGTTTGAATTTGAGATAGCGTTACTTCAGTGGCTTGTTTCAACTGTCTGCTTTTAAATACCACATTTATTCTGTACAGTTCAGGTTGCAGTCGCTGTTTTCCTAGCAACTTTTGTCGATACACCACGGAGGACATAAAACTGTTTCATTATAAAATAAAGAGGTCATGGTTCCTTTTTTACTGTTTACTTACTTTTAAAACAATGGCTGGTATCACCAGTATAGGTAAAAAAAACACTAATTTCAGTTCATTCACACCAAAACACAATACAATCAACAATACAATGTCCCAGTTAAAAACCTAACAGTATTACAAATGTTTATACTCTTACAATTTGTAGATATAAATATTCAGCAACAAACCGAAGACAAACAAAGATCCTTATCGCTTCGAGATAAGGCTTAAAATGCTACCGACATTATCTGTCTTTTGAACTGAACTGCTGAACCACAAAACAAAAGTGATACAAATAAGCGTAGGCACAGCACCACTTTATCTATTTAGGCGGACAAAATCAGAACTAAAGATCGAGATAGAAATTCGAGGTTTTGTGGTACAGTAGCGTCGCCGCTGACTGCACTGGTAACTTGGTCGGAGTGTATCTGTATTTTATCCACAAAATTTACGATTGCAGAGAACGAGATTGCTAAGAATATTGTGTTTATAGATTTATTTATGGAAATGTATACGTTATAGATTGGATATATTGGAGATTTCGAGCTACAATACAAGTTACTTATTAGGTTCTTTTTATGAGCATGTTCTGTGCTTTGACGATTTTCTTTTCACATAAAAAAAATCTGAAAATGAAAATGTCTGGGCGTCAAGAATGAGGCTTGGTTGGTAAAATGCAATATATATTATAGACATCTGTTTTGATCAACAAGATTATTTAGTTCCGGTACAATTGACGACCGAATGTATGCAATCATATGCGTTAAATCCTCTAATTATCCTTATAAATTCTCCACTACTAATACTTACTCTACACAGATTATTCAAAAGGCCAACGTCACACTCAGTCTGCTAAATAAAAAATCAGATCTACCGGATTTAACGCAATCGCTGATGTATAAATTTGCTGTACTATATATTTTTTCTACAGTTTTCTCGATGCTGATATAACAAAGAGGGCTAACTCGTAGGCAGGTACTATGTAAAAGACATAGGAGTGACTAATTTTTATACTATCGACTGTACATACTTAGATTTTTCGTCACATTTTTGTTGATAGACAAAACATTACTTATTTCGTAATTTGTTTTTATTGCTCAAGGCATATTTACTAGAAATACTTTATAGGAAAAAATCATCTTCATAAATTCACTCGCGGCGAGATTTGAACTCGCGTCCCTGGATCAATACTCCAGTGCCTCAACCACTCGGCTACACGAGTTCCCATCTCGAGCAGCGAATTCAACGCAACGCACTTCATAATTTATGACCATCGAACATTTCTACAAGGTGTAAGAAGGATACACATTTAAACCGAAAGGAGGTTGATTCTAGACATTTAGTTGTTCTACAACTTTTGGAAATTAGAAGTAGTTTTCGAAAAATTTAAGTTTAAAGTTTACTGGACAATCAGCCGTTTCTTAGAGTTAGAGGTCATTGACCTTAAGTTGTCCTTTCATTTAATTTGGTCTACGACATTAAAAACTTTGATTGCATTTATTTTCAAAAATAGGTACTTAACTGTTTTTTCAGTAAAACGTAACCTTAAAATTTTCAAAAATTGTTCGAATTTCCAATAGTCGTAGAAAAAAGTTTTTCATATACTTACACTTCTTAAGCTAACACGATTTCTCTTAATTTTTTTTAAGTTTTAAATTTTAAATATTACACTTAAAATTTTCGAAAAGTACTTCGAATTTTGAAAAGTCGTATAACAAAAGTTGTTCGCCTAGAAGTCCAAAACAACCCCCTTTTTCGGCTTTAAAGGGCTTACCCAGTTACATCTTGTATATAAGTAGAAATCTTTTTTTCACCAATAGGAAGCTACATTATCGAGGAGTAACATAGGCATACATACTTTTGATCCCGATATTCCTACGGGATCTGCACTTACGCGGGTGAAACCGCGGGACGCAGATAGTCGCAAATAAAACAAAACGTGACACTGGCGTGAACGAGCGACGGCAGCATCAAGTGAACGGCCCAATTAATCAAAATCATCGTTTAAAAAACAAAAAATATAAATAATTGTGAACATACAGATTTATATGAAGAAATGAATCCAATGAAACGTGTCAGAATGAAACATAATATTGAAAAGTGCATCTGATATGAACTGGAGAACTGTCAACATGAATTCGGAACTTCTGCTCCTGGTAATAGAGCAGCATTTCCAATAATCGTTGGAAATTACGCTTTCACTGGTAAAGTTTTATTGGCATTAATTGAACAAAAATATTTTATTAAAGTTGTTTTAATTGCTTTTCACATTTTCATCAAAAATTAGCAAACCGTTGAACCGATTTTTAAATTTTGGATATAGACTTACGCGGATGAAACGGCGGGGCGCAGCTAGTAATATACTAAGTACCAAACGTATAGGTAGATAGAAACAAACTTAAAATTACTATTTTAACAACTTTTCTTAAACGCGTATTATTATTTTTAAATCCTCTTACTCCGACGTTTCGATCATGTTACAATGATCTTGGTCGCGAGGGGACTGAGAGAGTAAATCAAATCTTATGAGTTCAAATCGTGTGAGTTTAAAATGTGTACTTTTCTTAAAGTTAGATGTAAAATTCCAAAGTTATTGGTAAGTATATTCGGTCCCGAGTCTTAGTCAGCGTCTTTGTCTAAAAACTAAAATCAGAAAAATAAGCCAGTAATAAGAACAGACAAAATAACTTACCAGAAGTAACGTCTTCCGAACTTTATATATGAAAGTTATGATTGGGTACGAACTCTGCCTAGTATTGAATTGACTTCTCAACGCACAATCGTTTTGAAGACAAAAAGTCTCACACATCTCCAAAGTCACTGTATATGACCAAAAAGGTCATTAAAGCAGGTAAATAGTATCTAGGGCATAAATGCCCGTTTATTCATTTTTTTATATAAAATGTTACTAAAACGGGCCGCCACATCCCAACGTCAGAAATCCCAACAAGTTTTGACGATCGTTGATGAAAGGAAGGAGCTGATTAGGGAAATAAAAATAAATACCCAAGACGTAGGAGCATTTATAGTATCTGCACTAGTGAATCCGTCGAGCGAAGAAGCTCAAACATTGAATGACTTCTATTATCGGGCAATGCAATTGCGCTCGAGTCTGGAATACCTCTAGAGTAATTTATATTATAAGTGTATGATTAGATTAAGAACAATGGAACTGATAAATGTACTATAAAAATACAAGTTTAGACGATGACGATCGTGTTGGTGTACGCAGTCTCTTTGCAAGTGTTTGATTCATCAATCGTCCGAGTTCGACCATCGTCGTCGCCCGATTAAAATTCGACTGATGACGGATTAGGTGTACCCGAACCGAAAGACTTATATAAATTACTCCTACTTTAAATTAAACTCATTTTTTCCGATGTTGATCCCAATTCATTTATTATAGTAGGCAATAAATAATGCTTTACGTTACGAGAACTTTCCAAACCTCTTCTATTTTTAAGCGTCGAATTTCGATTTAATTTTAAATAGCTGATCAACGAACTCAGATATATATAGAAGTAGCAATCCTATGAAAAAAATATTCCACGCAAACAGTGGTTGTGGGGCCTAGAACGATGATTCGAACGGTGCCAGTATGTCACCAAAGATCGCCCACCCAAAGCACGCCCCATCGATTGGTGGGCGATCTTTGGTGACATACTGGCACCGTTCGAATCATCGTTCTAGGCCCCACAACCACTGTTTGCGTGGAATATTTTTTTCATAGGATTGCTACTTCTATATATATCTGAGTTCGTTGATCAGCTATTTAAAATACATAGCTTGTAATAATTATGAATCCCACAATATGTTATTTTATACAATATATACTGGTATTAATATATTGTCCAGAAACCAAATAGTTCCCGGAAAGTTGTAAAATATTACTGACACGTCTAACTCCTCTGGGCACAGTCGATTCTTAATCCATATCTAAATTCACAACGCACAGTGCCGTCAATACATTTGCGACAAATTAGTATAGACGCTTAAAAATAGAAGAGGTTTGGAAAGTTCTCGTAACGTAAAGCATTATTTATTGCCTACTATAATAAATGAATTGGGATCAACATCGGAAAAAATGAGTTTAATTTAAAGTAGGAGTAATTTATATAAGTCTTTCGGTTCGGGTACACCTAATCCGTCATCAGTCGAATTTTAATCGGGCGACGACGATGGTCGAACTCGGACGATTGATGAATCAAACACTTGCAAAGAGACTGCGTACACCAACACGATCGTCATCGTCTAAACTTGTATTTTTATAGTACATTTATCAGTTCCATTGTTCTTAATCTAATCATACACTTATAATATAAATTACTCTAGAGGTATTCCAGACTCGAGCGCAATTGCATTGCCCGATAATAGAAGTCATTCAATGTTTGAGCTTCTTCGCTCGACGGATTCACTAGTGCAGATACTATAAATGCTCCTACGTCTTGGGTATTTATTTTTATTTCCCTAATCAGCTCCTTCCTTTCATCAACGATCGTCAAAACTTGTTGGGATTTCTGACGTTGGGATGTGGCGGCCCGTTTTAGTAACATTTTATATAAAAAAATGAATAAACGGGCATTTATGCCCTAGATACTATTTACCTGCTTTAATGACCTTTTTGGTCATATACAGTGACTTTGGAGATGTGTGAGACTTTTTGTCTTCAAAACGATTGTGCGTTGAGAAGTCAATTCAATACTAGGCAGAGTTCGTACCTAATCATAACTTTCATATATAAAGTTCGGAAGACGTTACTTCTGGTAAGTTATTTTGTCTGTTCTTATTACTGGCTTATTTTTCTGATTTTAGTTTTTAGACAAAGACGCTGACTAAGACTCGGGACCGAATATACTTACCAATAACTTTGGAATTTTACATCTAACTTTAAGAAAAGTACACATTTTAAACTCACACGATTTGAACTCATAAGATTTGATTTACTCTCTCAGTCCCCTCGCGACCAAGATCATTGTAACATGATCGAAACGTCGGAGTAAGAGGATTTAAAAATAATAATACGCGTTTAAGAAAAGTTGTTAAAATAGTAATTTTAAGTTTGTTTCTATCTACCTATACGTTTGGTACTTAGTATATTACTAGCTGCGCCCCGCCGTTTCATCCGCGTAAGTCTATATCCAAAATTTAAAAATCGGTTCAACGGTTTGCTAATTTTTGATGAAAATGTGAAAAGCAATTAAAACAACTTTAATAAAATATTTTTGTTCAATTAATGCCAATAAAACTTTACCAGTGAAAGCGTAATTTCCAACGATTATTGGAAATGCTGCTCTATTACCAGGAGCAGAAGTTCCGAATTCATGTTGACAGTTCTCCAGTTCATATCAGATGCACTTTTCAATATTATGTTTCATTCTGACACGTTTCATTGGATTCATTTCTTCATATAAATCTGTATGTTCACAATTATTTATATTTTTTGTTTTTTAAACGATGATTTTGATTAATTGGGCCGTTCACTTGATGCTGCCGTCGCTCGTTCACGCCAGTGTCACGTTTTGTTTTATTTGCGACTATCTGCGTCCCGCGGTTTCACCCGCGTAAGTGCAGATCCCGTAGGAATATCGGGATCAAAAGTATGTATGCCTATGTTACTCCTCGATAATGTAGCTTCCTATTGGTGAAAAAAAGATTTCTACTTATATACAAGATGTAACTGGGTAAGCCCTTTAAAGCCGAAAAAGGGGGTTGTTTTGGACTTCTAGGCGAACAACTTTTGTTATACGACTTTTCAAAATTCGAAGTACTTTTCGAAAATTTTAAGTGTAATATTTAAAATTTAAAACTTAAAAAAAATTAAGAGAAATCGTGTTAGCTTAAGAAGTGTAAGTATATGAAAAACTTTTTTCTACGACTATTGGAAATTCGAACAATTTTTGAAAATTTTAAGGTTACGTTTTACTGAAAAAACAGTTAAGTACCTATTTTTGAAAATAAATGCAATCAAAGTTTTTAATGTCGTAGACCAAATTAAATGAAAGGACAACTTAAGGTCAATGACCTCTAACTCTAAGAAACGGCTGATTGTCCAGTAAACTTTAAACTTAAATTTTTCGAAAACTACTTCTAATTTCCAAAAGTTGTAGAACAACTAAATGTCTAGAATCAACCTCCTTTCGGTTTAAATGTGTATCCTTCTTACACCTTGTAGAAATGTTCGATGGTCATAAATTATGAAGTGCGTTGCGTTGAATTCGCTGCTCGAGATGGGAACTCGTGTAGCCGAGTGGTTGAGGCACTGGAGTATTGATCCAGGGACGCGAGTTCAAATCTCGCCGCGAGTGAATTTATGAAGATGATTTTTTCCTATAAAGTATTTCTAGTAAATATGCCTTGAGCAATAAAAACAAATTACGAAATAAGTAATGTTTTGTCTATCAACAAAAATGTGACGAAAAATCTAAGTATGTACAGTCGATAGTATAAAAATTAGTCACTCCTATGTCTTTTACATAGTACCTGCCTACGAGTTAGCCCTCTTTGTTATATCAGCATCGAGAAAACTGTAGAAAAAATATATAGTACAGCAAATTTATACATCAGCGATTGCGTTAAATCCGGTAGATCTGATTTTTTATTTAGCAGACTGAGTGTGACAGTCAGAAATCCCAACAAGTTTTGACGATCGTTGATGAAAGGAAGGAGCTGATTAGGGAAATAAAAATAAATACCCAAGACGTAGGAGCATTTATAGTATCTGCACTAGTGAATCCGTCGAGCGAAGAAGCTCAAACATTGAATGACTTCTATTATCGGGCAATGCAATTGCGCTCGAGTCTGGAATACCTCTAGAGTAATTTATATTATAAGTGTATGATTAGATTAAGAACAATGGAACTGATAAATGTACTATAAAAATACAAGTTTAGACGATGACGATCGTGTTGGTGTACGCAGTCTCTTTGCAAGTGTTTGATTCATCAATCGTCCGAGTTCAACAAACTTTTTGGGAACGAAGAGTTGTTGAAGCTCGAGAGCAAAAAATCATCCTCTCGAGCTCCTTTGTGCTTCGGAAGGCACGTTAAGCGGTTGGTCCCACTTGTGTTATCTCTAATTGCAGTAGTTAGGTCAAATTAGAGGCCTTAGGGTGCCTTGACAACTCTAACACTAGGTGAGCAACACCATTACACGAAAACAGGGATAAAAAGAATAAGATCTTTAACAAAAGTAAGAGCTTACACAATTTCAAGACCATTAAACCCCTAAAACAAAGTATTAACAACCGCAAATCCTTAAAAACACTGATAATATATCTTTCGGAATCACAAGGTCAGCAAGCAGCATTACAACCACGCAGAAAACACATAACTTCTCAAATCTCTGTAGAATACAACGGCTTTTTTCTCTCACGTTAGAAATCCGAGGTATTATTGAAGAAGGATAGGTGGGAATCCAAGATTAATAACTTTGGACCGAACGTGGGTTTGTATTGAATGATATTATTGTGGTAGTGTGGTTTTAGATAGTAGTTAGAAATAAACTTGAAATGACTACAAATGATGAATGAAATGAATGTTTTCTCCGTCTACAATCTTTTCTTCTACTTTCTTAATAGTAGACTGGAGTGGAGTATCTAGAAAGTGGTCCTGTAGATGGATTTTCAATCGAGCTTTAGTCGAAAAATAGTAGACAGGGGAAACATTCATGTTCTTAAATTCGCCGCTCGAGGTGGATTTTTAAATAGAAAAAAAAAACATTCGTTCTTTCAATCATTCGCTCGTTCCATTCAATAACACATTCACTCTAAACCCTAGAACAAATAAATCACAAACTAAATCCAGCAAAAAGGTCAAAGGAAATCAAATAGAAAATAAGAACGTCGAAAATATTGCTACAAATAATACTGGCAAGTAAATACAGAGTTTTCTGCTTTATTTTGAAACCTAACTTTTGGTTTCGACTTTCTACTCACGATCAATTGGACTTTCTGATTATAACAGCTGAATGTAAAGACTAATAACAGCACTGTTTATTCATCTAAAATAAGAGTGGCATTGGTTTTGATGAAGAAATCTTACTTTCTATTTTTATTTCTTATCGGTTGTGAACCGATTATGGCCATTAGGTAATTAGCCAGTGTCAAGTATTATTAATATATTATGCAAGTTATTTGCATCGAAACAGTCAAGTCGTCATAGTTAAAGTCAAGTCTAGGAAATCATTTGTAAACACGGCGGCCATTTATTTACAAATATTTTTCACGGAGCTTTGTAAACAACACAAGCCCATGTTTTGCACTGATTTTCACTTTCATTCCAAAAGAACACCTTCACGAAACTAAATTGATTAATATGCCCCCGAAATTAAACAATTTGCACGCATTTGAACTAGGTTTCACAAAAATCAAAATTTAGCACCACATCTCCTCAACGAGTTCCCGCCAAAACTCCAACATCTTACTTTAACTTTGACGTATCTGCTATAAATAATATATAGATAGGACGTCACATTCATGTCGCTCTCCTGGAACCACTTTTTATAAGGTATATAAGTATTTATAAGGTAATGAAATAAATATTTATTATTTTTGTATTTGTATTTTTGTACTTTTTTATCGCAAACTCCTAACCTGAAAATCTCCTGCTTTTTGGAGGTGCTTTTTTTCTCTATATATATTGTAAATGATTTTTTGGTACAATAAAGTTTTATCCCATCTTAAGGTTAAATAAATATGTGGATCTTTCCAACAAAACGCTCGCGTAGTCTATTGTTTACAGAACACGTCTGGGCAAGTAGAGACGCTTGAGCATCGTTAGGTTTTGTAATTTTCTGAGGTTCTATGAAGTTTCTGACGTAATAGTAACGTCTAGAAGAAAATATTAACAACTAGCTGCGCCCTGCGGTTTTACCCGCTTAAGTCCCGTTCCCGCGGAAATATCGGGAAATAATGTGGCCTAAGTGTTATTCCCGGTATCCAACTACTGATATCTATTCCAAGTTTCATCGCAATCGGTTCAGTAGTTTTTGCGTGATTAGTAACAAACATCCAAACACAGACACTTTCACATTTGTAATATTAGTAGGATTACTGAACCGGTAACCGTAAAGAAATACGTACCCTGATCGAATATCGAGACAGTCTAAATCTTTGAGCAAAGCGGCCGAGCAACATCCTATTACGCAACCCTTCACAATATCACTCAGGGACAACCATAAACTTATGATAATACATCATTACGGAGAACGTGACGGAAACATGTCGTACAAGATTATTAGGTCGGAAAAACTAGGGCTTGTTCAATTGTCTGTGTTAAGAAAAACATTTTGTAACCATGAAAAAAAAAACAATCTTTGGTCTTAAATATAATGAACTTCGTGTTAAGTTTTGATAAGTCGTTTTTTAAATTACTTAAATTTAGTCTTAAAAAGACACAGTCAACAGTTAGTTATTAAAGACACTATTATAATTGATAACAGTCGTTATGTCCAGTTAAAGGCCTTAAGGGCGGCCAAAAAACTTTAACACTAGGTGAGCCACACCACCACACGAAACTACACTACACTTTGTCTTGCTCCGCGTAACGCAGCTAGCTAAGTTTACAATATTATAGTATCTACCTACATCACGCCAAGCGTTCGGTGTGACCCGGCGACAAATAAAAAAGCAAACGAATTCTCAATTTCAGTATCGGAGAAAAGTCGATACAACTTGGGCTACGTTGAAATTCGTAAACTATATTATCGAAAGGTAGTGTTGAAAGCTGAAACTCGACAAAAGTATTTTACTTATTTTATTCTTATAGACCGGGATGCAACCGTTAAAAACCTTACGTCATCGAGAATCAAAATTATGCTCTCATTATCGTAGTAGACACGTAGACAAAAAACGTTATTAGACAAAGATAGATGCTGCCTAGTCACATATTCACCGTGTTACTTGCGTTTCGTTGTGGCGTAATGGTTTACCTGCCCGGTAATCGAGGGACACTGGATAGAACCATGTCACAGGATGATAATTTGATAATGCCTGTCTACTTGTAAAAATGTTTCTAAGAACATTAAGTTAAAATGACACTATGTAGGAATCTAATACTGTAACTGAATTTAATATTGGAGCGTTTAAATAAACTTATCTGCCGACATCGTACTGCAAAGTGACGGGACTTGTTAGTAGTCTACTCTCACTATAAAAAAATGTATTATGTTTATTCTAATTGACGATTATTTTTAAGAACCATGTTTGTATGCCCACGTGGTAGGACTAGAGATTCTTTAATTTTGTATCCATATCTTTATACCTAGATCCACGCTAGATCCTCGCTTTAAAGCGATAAGGCCGCCCATTGTGCCACCTAGTTTTAAGTTTTTTATGTTTATTTTTTCTTTTGTTGTATTATGTTTATTTTTGGTGTGTTGCAATAAAGAATTAATTAATCAATCAATCAATCCACAAACAATAAATTCATTTCATTTCAAGTCACATTTAAATCTATATTATCAACGTATTTACAAATATGTGTCTCTTATAATTCTCATTAAATTATTTTTATAGGTACGTTGGTTATGCACTAAGCACAATCTAGTATGTTTAACACGGCTTCGTATCATTATACATTACCTAATTTCCTTTATATAACAGGTTACGCCCATACACATATGTACAATTTTAACTCTTTGTCTGTTTTTAATCACAATGTTACCCTGATGTCAATGTCAACCCAACTCTAAGAATTGTTTTATTCTAAGTTTTCGCTAATCCGATGACGTAGGGTTATCAAGGGTTGCATCCTGGTCTATTATAGTAATTGGGATACGAAAAGTAATTTAAAATTGAAAGAATTTGTAAGGGGTGATTGGGAGTTGTCTTTTTTATCGCGACTTCGTTACTGTTAGGGTCTAATTCTATTATTGTATCACTAGTGTTTTCGAGACTTTGTTCGCATAGAAATACGATTTCAGTGTAGGAGATGACGACTCGTAGCAGACGTACCCGGAAGGAGGTAGTCTGACACAGACGCCCCTAACTGTCATCACCTACCCGCAATCTCGAGTCTCGTGAACAAGCTGGTTGTACAGCTGGCAAAATATCGAGATCCATAATTAAGAAATAAACAAAAAAACACTCTAAATATCCCATATTGTAGGGTTCGTATTGTAAACAACCATTGCAGTAACGCTGCCGCTGAGTAAATGATGATTTTGGCATTTTAATATTAATAATAATCTTTATCTTAATCTTGGCCAAAATTCTTATCGAATAACGAAAACGCCTATCGACAGATTTTTTTGTATGAAATTGATATAAGCTCGCGAAAAATCAAGCGTGCTCTTATGTCAATTTTATACAAAAAAATCTGTCGAATGGCGTTTTCGTTATTCGATAAGAATTTTGGTTAGGGCCGCTGGGTATCTAATCTATAGACTAATAATAGTATTTTGCAATATGTTTGTACATAGGTGTGTGTACAAATGCTCAATAATCAAAATCGGTTTAGCAGTTTAGTATCTACGAGGCCACAAAGGTAGATAAACTTAAAACAGCCTACAATTATGTCCTGAAACCCATAACACTTCAACAATCGGGTAAAAACTATTAACCCCTAATTTACTGTTAGTACAACCAACCCTATATTGAAATTAGGGTGGGTGTACATGTGTATTAAACGTAAAGGAGGATTACATTGTTAGGCTCCACGTATCGTGATATCATAGACTGTTTGTTATCTTGCGTATTCAGCCTAATTCTATTAATAACGCTTAAACAATAGGTTTAAATTACCTATTACATAATCGCTTGGTGCTTGAATTAGAATAAGTTTTCTATCTTACTACCAAAATATGTAATATAAATATTATTTATAATAAAATATGTAGTATATCCGTTATCCAGTATTCATAGTACAAGCCTAGTGCTTAGTTTGGGGCTATATTGCGCTGTGTGTAATGTCGTGCATTTTTATGTGACAGTAAAAGACAGACGATGCATAGTTATGCAACGCATTAATTAGCGTTTATTAGTAAGGGGGCTAGTCTCTTACAAGAAAACTATCTTAAGACGGCGATAGATGATAATTATAGGTCCTTGTCCGATTGCATATAAATGAGCGAGATGGAATTGCATGCAAAAATCTACAATTTCTTGTAAAATCAATCATTAACGAAGATTAAAATAACATTTGTATAATATGCAATGAAGAGGTTCTAGGTATTGTATTTTCTAATATTATGATGTCTATAAGAACATATAGCGGGTTAAGGATTTAGAGGAAAAATTGATTTATTTTGTAAAACAGGGGTAACTTTGCCTGTTTAGTAATGGTATTTAAAGTAATTTTTTATTGTTTTTGAAATGAAGGGGACACTTCTTGTATCATGTACAATAACATAATACATTGTTTATAGATCTATTTGATACCGGTTATGAATAAAATTATTCAATCGGAAGGGATTTCCCATCAGTCGCGTCCTTAAATTTGGTTCAAATCAAAAAACTTGTATTACTATTATATACCTACTACATAATTGATTGGTTGATACATGAAATAAGAAGGATTTGTCCATACTATAGTCAAGATAGTGACTAGGTGACCCGGCATACTTTGTATCGCTGTTGAAACAAAAGAAGGACAGACAATAATTATTTTTATAACCCTAAGGTTTTCGCGATGTTGCGTAATAAAAATAAAACACAACATTTACCGGGTTTTACTCGCGTTTTATTACACAATAACTTTTTAGAATGTTAAAATAGACAAATTACATCTCAGTCAACTTTGAAAAAGCTAACTGTAAAGTTAGCGAAAGCTCGGTCGTTAATAATAAAGCCGTTATTAAATAAAACGCGAGTAAAACCTAGTACATATTGTGTTTTATCGGGATATATCATATGAATTTTGGTTTCGTAGAACAAGAATTTAGTAACCTATAACTCTTTTACAGAAACATAGATAAAAAAGGTGAACAAAAAACTCATATATTTGATTGAAAGTGACAGCTCTTTGTTTACTTTATCCTTAAATAATTATTATTGACAGTTCTATGTTTACTTACCTATTTGATCTATGTTTCTGAAAAAGGTGTTATACCTCATTTTTTTGGCTTTCCTGAAATTCTTTGTAATTAATTGAAATACGTCATTTGTATGTAATACTGACACAAAAATTAAAATGATTTGGAGATAGATGGCGCGATGTTACAATGTTGTAGAATTTTAATCAACATTTTAAGGAAAACTAAAAAAGAAAATCTCTAAAGGACTTTCTCCTCAAATCGGAATTATCTGCTGTAAGATTACTAAATATCTTCCTTATTTTCTTTGTAGGGAACACAACAATATAATAATGTAGCTTTTGTCATTTTATCTTTCTATTGTTTTCCAAGGACTTTGTTACTCATTCATGCAAAAACTACTGAACCGATAATTATGAAACTTCGAATACAGATAACACGAGATCTGGATTAACACATAAGCTGAATTTTTATTCCTATATTCCTGTAAAATCAGGATACACGTGGGCAAATCCACCGAGCGTATGTACAGTTAATAAAATAAAAGCTTTAATTTCATTGAATAAGAATAAGCTTAGATATTTTAGTTATTTGAAATAAATATAAGTAGGTATAATATAAGTACCTTAGGTATACCAATAAAAACATAAAAATATTTAAATAATCCTATCAAACCAAATTTCTTGTTAAATAAGATGTTACAATTGCTATAATACATCAATCATATTTTACGTCTCAATTCCTTTCCGATTATCAAAGAGTTTCACTGAAATTGTTTTTATTGAGCTAACTTGAGCTGAGTTTAGCGAGCCTAGTGGAGTCATTATTTATTTAACTTAGATTCTACAGTCAATACAATTATTTATTTATTAGAATGACAATACAGTATGCTATATTAAGATAAAAATTAGAGATCTATATTAAGTTGTTTCAGCCATTTGATAGCATCGTCGTCCAGGTTGATCAGGTCCAAAGGTAATTCTCCGTCATAACGCGTTTCCGGGCAATCGATGGTAATATGTTGGATATTCTGCACCTCGGCTCCACATGTACATGCGGGGGAATCTATCCAGCCGCAGCGGTGATTATACTGGGCACAGCGTCCATGACCCGTAGTCAATACAATACAATATAACTTATAATTAATACACTAAACTTAGACCAAATTGAATCTTCATTTTTGTAGTTTGCTCAAGTAAATTTAAAATCGATGCTGCTGGATTTAATTGGGTAGATTTACAAGCAGGTACATCTAGCTCACAACTAAGAAAAATTAGAAAAAAGGAAAAAAAAGTATATTAAACAATTATATTTTGCCCAAGCATCGCGTGAATGTGTTAATGTGTCAGTTCTCCTGAAGTTGTTTTAAGATTTACTTGAGCTACGTACCCGCCTGTGACCGTAGCGGAGTCCCAAATGTGTCTGTTTAACAATATCGTTTTCGTATTTAGATATTTATGCACTTCTTTTTCTTCTTAGGCCTCTAACTTGACCTAACGACTGCTATCAGAGATAACAATCGGGACCAACTACTCAACAGCCTTCCGAAGCACGGAGGAGCTCGAGAGTGTTTTTTTTGCCACACAAATGAGTGGTCAACCATCCGATTTGCACTAGAGTGATGTCTTTATCATATTATGATAAATTACTTCTAGTACACCCTTTTGTACTAGTGCATAAAGATGCACAAGGAGCTCTTTGGCCTGGCTGCTGCACCTGGAGATCTTGAAAGGTGGATGTGCGATGGTTGATCATCACCTCAGCCATTATTCATCGACTGCTGAACATAGGCCTCCCTCATACAAAGCCACTATAGTGATCGCCAGCTACCTCAATCCAACCACTCCCGCGACCGCTACAATGACGTTGGTCCATCAAGTATGAAGGCGGTTTTCCAACTCTTCGTTTCGCACTGCATCATAATTCATTGTCCATTAACGCCATTTAATATTTAAACCTGATGCAGCACTGAATATTTTGTTTCGTCTATCGTGAAATTAAATGACAATAGCTGCGGGCGTTAAGATAAATGAATAACGCTTAAAACGTTAAACGTATCATAGATTTTGTTTGAAGTAGCGTTACTCCAGGTGGCTTGGTTCAACTGTCTTGCTTCTGTTGCCATTTTATCATATCAGATTAATGTTTTCGTAACAACTATTGTGGATATGCCACACAGGACATCACACTGTGGCATACATTAATCTTATTGGAAAATAATAAAGTTGGCGTATTTTCTGGCCTGTTAATTTGTCCCACTATATAGCAAGAACTTTTTCTGAGAAACATTTCGCAGAAAAACACCAAAGGATCTCCAGATTGGCGAATGTCCAATGCTTTCGGACCGTGGTGAGACCATGAAAACATCGTGGTTTCTTCACGTTATGTTTTCCTTCCTCATAGTTGGGATTGTGACTTCATGCAACGTCGTGTATAAGACGTATCTTCATTTGCTGCGGTCTTCAGCTTGCCGCAGTGCGATATTTTATGATGTATACTGGCATCTCCAGCTGTTCTGACTCCTAGTCGGACCAACGTTTTAGTCTTTTGCCTCTAAGGCAGGATGAGCCTTTCTATTACGAGTATATATTATCGGCATTTCGACGCGTGAAATAAAATACGTCTAAATATTGGCGCGGACCCTAAATTCTGTAAATTATTTTAGATACCTTTAATACCATACGTTTTAATTATCCATTGTTTTACTAACTAACACAAAAGGTAGCGTGATCCTCTCAAATTTTCAATCCCCATTCAGAGATAAACCGATAACCGTGTTTCTGTTACACTTACGAGCAATTTATTATGCTCAATAAATTTAAAGATTCTCTAGAAAGTTTGAAAGTGGAAAAAATATATGGCCTTATAATTATTTATCGGCCCGGATTGCTACGAAACTCAGTAGGCGAATTGGAGTGTTGAATAACCACCTACTTAGTGGATCGACGATATTGTAGCTATTGCGATGAGTGGTTTAATTCTATTAGTATATTTATATTAAACTATAGTGAATTATAAAAAATATGAGAATGAGTTCATTTTAAATAAATATGAAAAGCGACGTATATTATTTTTCTTTTCTAAAGTTATTTCTTAGATTCTATTAATAGATCCTTTAATCTTAATGTTAATTAGTAATTTCAGTAATTTTACCCTGGTTTGCCGGTCGTTCCTAAGCTCCTAAGTCGTATTTTACGACATTACAATAACCATTAAAAAAAGAAGGTGATTTTATTGCTCCGTATTGTAATTATTTAATACATTAAAATATCTCGTAGGTATAGGAAATTTCCAGCGACAAGGAACACTGTGTAAAGAATTTCAATGGATTGAGAGTGACGGGAAACCATTTTATTGCATTAAATTCGTTGAGAGGCTTCAAGCCGAAGAAGCTTTTAGGTTATTTTCGTAAAATCTTACTCACTGATCGGGGCAACAATGATGACAGCGTAGGTTTAAACTTTCCCTGTGGAATTTAAACCTAGATCTCCTCATCAGTGTTCCAGCCAAAAATACAGTTTTTCATTTAAGGGCGACTTAAATTAAGGATTTTCTTCAGCATCACGTAATTGTTCAATGCAAGGCATTATGCCTCTCCAACAATTTTCCACATTTTCCTATCAGCAGTCTTCTTGAACCTATCTGCACCGGCATGAGCATTTACGTCGTCGGACCATCTGGTAGGTGCTCTATCCACTGTGAACGCGTGAAAATTTTGGAGTCCGTAGGAGTTTATCCGCTGATACACACAGGCCGTTGGCACTTGCCAAACGGAAAACAATTGCCGAGCATGTGCGACCTTAAATAATCTAATAGGACCCCTCCGTGAGCATGAAGATCTAAATAATTTTCAAAAGATGGACCTTCCCAAAACGTGTGGTGAAAGACGTGGCGAGAATTGGAATACTAACCTGTAACACACAATTTAGCTACACAATTATTTAGTAAACTTTAAATTTTAAGGGGCGTTTTAGTACCTAATCAGCCGTTGTTTTATCGAAAATGTCAGTTTATATTGAAATTATTTACCGGAACTCGTTCTCGACTAGGTGATTGAATTTAAAAGAACCCACGCTTTGTCTTGTTTCGGTGACGTAATTCCTGACGTCTTCTCACTGTTTATCGGTGTAGGAGTATTCCCATAAATTTGGTGTCAATGGGAGTTTTTGGCAACCCTGTACCGTAAAATTCATCCCCCTAAAAACATTTTCACGTAAAATGTAGATAAAACGAAAACGAGACCTATGATGTTCATTGCCAAAAAGTTAATAAAGATTACATTAATGAAGCACCTATGAAGTAAGTAAATCATTTAACATCTTAGTCGAAATGATGTGAATGGAAGTTTCGCCACCTTGCAAGGACCTACCTTACTGGTAAACAATAGTTCTGGCGATAAAAAAGGCTAAGCCAAAATTTTCCAGATTTTTCTAAAAGTGAGACTATAACAAAAGACATGAAATAAAAAGTTTACACTTATCTATGGAAGATTTTCTGTGTACTTATTTAAGTTTGTTGTCTCGTCGTCGTCGGCTTTATTTGTTATACTTACTTTATTGTTAGTCTACTGCTGTGCATGTCTAACTAAATTTTTGCTTTTCCTTCCAAAGTGTTTTGATATTAATTCTCCTTTAGTCAAGTGTGTCTCTGATGGCTGGAAGTCATGCCATTTGCCCGTGACGGAACACCAAAATCACCTTTACCCAGATAAAACCAAACTTAATCTTACACGAAAGTTCAAAGACATCGAACTTGTTTGTGTTGCCCCTTAATTAACTTGCGGAAGTTGAGAAAGATAGTGCAGGCCTTAGGTTAGGGGTTCTTTGTTGGGTCCTAAGGGGTCCCTGCTGACCCTCATAATGTAGTAGCAACACTTATAACCTTATCTGCTTATATGAAACAGAATGGAGAATGCTTTTCCAATTTTTGGTACTGTGGGCGGGTGGGTTTGATAATCCATTGCCAAATCTGCATTACTGTGTTGCAGAGTTCTGAGGATCAACTAACGGACTCCTAAAATTAACGGGTGTACGTTCGTTGTTTTTAAGCTGAATTTACATTACGAAACTAGTAGCAAGTTTATAGTCATTTTTACAAACAAATACGTAGACAGAGGCACTATAATTTATCTATTGGTAAAACTGCTTCCAGTAACTGCTGCAAGACTGCTTTTGTGAAATCAACTTCATAATGCAAGACACTCATTTTATAGTAATATAAATTAGGCTTTAGGTATCCAAGGTCAGCAGCATAAAATAAAATGAAAATAAAAAGTAACCCATTTGTTAAAAGTTCAGAGATCTCAAAATGGAGAACTTCCGCAAAAAAAATGTGCATTAAATTATAGTAGACAAAATTTGGGAGGCTGCGTAAAAAATGGCGTGATGATCTGATTGCATTCAATGGCCAAACACCGCCCAAATCCTACAAGCTTAAAAACAAATTAGGGACTCACTATAACCACTAACTAATTCACTATTAGGAACTTATCACTTTTGCCCTGCAGTGAGATGTTATTAGAGCTTATAAGTACAATACTAGCGTCATAATATTAAAAGTAGTCATCGCCGGAGACATCTACTGTTGAACATAGACATCCCTCATCGATTTCTAGCGGCGGCGGCTATAAGCAACCTACATCCATCGCTGGCCCGCAGTCTTAATCAGCCCCAGATCATCTATCCAGTCCATGACTGACAACAGTGGAAAATAACGGGCACTATGCAGTACATTGCTGTTTTGACGTAACGTGCTTATTACCACAAAGCAGCAATGTACTGCATAGTGCCTATTATTTTCCACTGTTGTCAGGCGTCTACTAGATAGATAATCGGGGGGCAGAGCATCCGTCCGTCGGTGGACGTCCTACGCTTCGTTTCGCAGTCCGCGGTCTCCACTCGAGAACATTTCGGCCCCATTGGCCATCCGTTCTCCGCGCTACATATATGACTTGCCCAACTAAAAGTAGTATATTATATATAACTCGTAGATCTATAAGTTTGTGCGTATGTTTTTCTCGAAGTTCGCATCTATCTCTTTACCATGTCATAAATAGATAGCACTTCATACCACAGACTACATATTTCTCTTGGCCAATAGCCAACCGTGTTTAGTTTAAGACAAACGTTAACTTGATTTTAGGGTACCGTAAGTCAAAGTAGAAAAACGCGACCCTAACAAGATCACGCAATTATCTTTCTTGCTGCGTAAATAAAAATCTCTTTGAAATTTAATTATTTCTTAAGGTATTTGAGCTTGATCCATTAACACTAGTCAGGACAATGGATTTTGCAATATTCTGTGGCGACAAAAAAGTAGTAATCCATTTTTCCACTTCAAAGGCATAACTTGCATGACACTCCCATACAATAGAGATCTATTTCCAACGTTAAAAAGGTTACGATTCCTTTGTTAGCGAAAGTGCCTAGTTTTTCAAAAGGTTGTGGCATTTAGGTACTCTTTCAAATCGTTGTTCGTGAAATATATTCTTCGCAATAACGTAACGAATGGACCTTTTTAGTAACTAAGTAGGTACTTGCTACGTCTTATATCTTCTGCTGGATTTCACCCTGTATTTAGGCGTAAACACGAATACGTACTAAGGTCGGACCAGCTGGGCCATCGAATCATTATTGATTTTGACAAACTATGTGTTAACTAACCAACCTAACTAAATAAATTAATATCTATTAGGTATCTACTCTATTTAAAAATAAAAACGAAAAATTGATTTGTTTGTTAGTTTATGTATGATAATTACCTATAAGGTTCCTATCCTAAACTAACATGGGCTCAGTTGACCTAAATTTGTATCACTTTAAATTTGATACTGGTCAACTGCGCCCAGAGCGGAACTGAAATAACACTGTCGGAAACGAAAACAAAAGACGATTGAATTTAAATCGTTTCGTTTAATAATAATAATTAATTAATTAACCTATTTCTTCACTCTCTTAACCTCACTCAACCTCAAATCGCACTTGTCCGGTTTTTTCTTTTAATAAGTACCTTCGTTTTACTTCAAACCTTTTTAAACTACACGTTTTACTTCATAACCCTTGACGAAAGAGCGGTTTTACACCAAGCAAACTAGCACGTAGGTACTTAAAGACTGGTCGTTACGACTTTTTAACTGTCCCGTGTTCGTCCTGGACTAGAATAAGCCATCCCCTTCTCACAGCTTATGGTGTCGTAATAGACGAAAAGTGATAGTTAGGTACTGTTTCATGCATCATAATCATAAGCACAACACAGTGCTAAACAACGTCATCTCGAAAACGAAAACGTAAGACAATCAATATTTAATCGATCCGTTCACCCTAATTTATCACCTGGAATCTTATTCTACTTCCTACCAATATTATAAAGCTGGAGGTTTATACGTATATATTGTATGTACTAGCTGCGCCCCGCGGTTTCACCCGTGTAAGTCCCGTTCCTGCGAGAACATCGGGACAAAAAGTAGCCTATGTGTTATTCCCGGTATCCAGCTACCTATATTCCAATCCGTTTCTTCGCAATCAGTTCAGTAGTTTTTGCGTGAAAGAGTAATAAACACACATACACACATTCACATGCTCACAAACTTTCAGCTTTATAATATTAGTAGGATGTGACTTTGTTACTCTTTCACGCTTAAACTACTAAGCCGATTGCGATTAAACTTGGAAATAGATAGCTGGAGAGCTGGAATACTTTTAATCCCAATTCGGGAACGGGTATGACGCGGGTGAAACCGCGGAGCGCAGCTTCTTATATTATAAAGCTAAAAGTATATACGTATGTTTGTATCTCAATCACGCAAAAACTAATAAACCGATTGCGATGAAACTTGGAATACATGTAGCTGGAGTCCTGTAATAACACTAAAACAACCGTTTTTATACCGATATTCCCGCGGGAACGAGACTTACTCGAGTCCTTACCTTAGAAAAAATGTGTACGGAACTCTCAGTGGGCGTCTAATTCACACGACTTGGCCGGTAGTTTTTCTTAAAGTACGTGTGTACTTATTCAAGGCAGCGTCTCCATTAGCATAGTAAATGGTAGCCCAGCTTTCACGAAGCGTACTAACACGTAGGTATTTAAAACCCTGGTCATTAACGACTTTTTAATTACCATCCGGGGCAACCTTTTATTTCAAACCTTTCCCTTTGAGATTTAGTTTCGTTTTAAAATATTTCGCGCACTCTCGCTGAAAATTGGAGCGTAATTTTCACACCGTAATTAAGTTCTGTGGTGGGTTAATAGAAAATTGTAGTTTTTGACATTATGTTTTGCTAGCTGCGCCCTGCGGTTTCACTCGCGTTGGTCCGGATCCCACGGGAATATCTGATAAAAAGTAGCCTATGTGTTATTCTAGGTCTCCAGCTACCTATATACCATCGCAATGAAATTGACATAAGTTTGCGAAAAGTCACGCGAACTTATATGTCAATTTCATACAAAAAAAATCTGTCGATTGGCGATTTCGTTATTCGATAAGAATGTTGTCTACGACTGCAGTACTTTTTGCGAGAAAGAGTAACAAAGTCACATACATACATACAAACTTTCGTTATAATATTAGTAAGAGGTAATATCTATTACTAGCTGTGCCCCGCGGTTTTACCCGCGTATGTCCCGTTTCCACGGGATTATCGGGATAAAAGTAGCCTATGTGTTATTCCAGGTTTTCGGCTATCTATATTCTAATTTTCATCGCAGTCGGTTCAGTATTTTATGCGTGATTGAATAACAAAGTCACAGATATATATGTACTTGCAAACTTTCGCATTTATAATATGTGGGGTTAAAGTATGAAATTGCCGATTTGTACTGAAAATCTTAATTGTTTATTTTTTAAATTTTTAACAAATTTATTTAATCAAAATATTTGCCATTATTATCTATACATTGCTGCCATCTAATGGGAAGGTTATTAATGCCTTTGCGATAGAACTCCGACGATCTAGACTGCACAAACTGTGTGAAAGCATTTTGTACTGCCTCCTGGGAAGAAAACTTCTTGTCACGTAGATAATTGTCCAAATCACGAAAAAAATGGTAGTCCGTTGGAGCAAAGTCTGGTGAATACGGAGGATGACGAATGGTTTCTAAGTGCAGTTCCTGAAGGGTCAAAATGGTTTCTCGTGCTGTGTGAGGTCTCGCGTTGTCGTGGAGCAATAATGGTGAAGATCGATTCATGAGTCGGGGCTGTTTTACTGCTAGTTTTGTCAACATGGTTCGGAGTTCGGCACAATAGACATCTGCCGTAATTGCTTGACCAGATCGAAGAAAACTATAGTGAATAACACCATGCTGAGACCACCAAACAGTTACCATTACCTTTTTATTGGTAAGTTTTGCTTTAGGACACTGTTGTGGCATTTGACCTGGGGTCAGCCATTGCATTTTTCTTTTCCGGTTATCATAAAGAATCCACTTTTTATCACATGTTACAATTCGATCCAATATTCCTTCATTTCTGTACCGGTTCAACAAGGCAACACAAGTTTCAACACGCGTTTCTTTCTGCAGATCAGTCAAATCATGAGGCACCCATTTTTCGTATTTTTTTATTTTATTGATTTGACGCAAGTAAGTCAATAAAGTGGGTAAGGTAACGTTAAACCATGCCGCTAATTCCTGGGTAGTTTGACTAGGATCAGCTTCCACTATCTCTCTTAATTCATCGTTATTCACCTGTGTGGGCGGTCTTCCTCGTGGCTCGTTCTTTAAGTCGAAATTTCCATCACGAAAGCGTTTAAACCAAAATCGCACGGTGCGTTCATTAGTAGACCCCTCTCCAAACGCAGCATTGATATTGCGGGCTGTTTCTGCCGCGTTAGTTCCGCGTCGGAACTCGTATTCAAAAATCACTCGAATTTTCGGAGTATCCATCTTTCTTGTCTAAATTGAATAACAAAAACAATTGAAAGTCGATATTCAAATGTTTCACATTTTTTAAAAAAAGAACATCACAGAAACCATTTGAAAAAAGTTTCACTCGAAAACCTCAAACCATGAAGATTCTACGTCACTTCAAAGAACCTATTGCAATAAAACGGCAATTTCATACTTTAACCCCTATTATTAGTAAGTTAAAGTAAGATAAAGTTCTCGTTACTTCTTTATTAGCTCGACTATAGTGGGAAGGGCATTTTGGAAGTCTATGTAGGAATGTAGGCGAAGTATTTAATTTTTATCGACCTATATTAAGCTGGTCCTACGGTAAATGAAGATTAGACATTTATTTCGAATGTCATAAGATATTTTATTATCCTTTATTCATAACAAAGTTGATTATAAAAGACAACATATTTACCATTTTAAACTCACACGATTTGAACTTATAATTATTTTTCCCGGACCCAAGATCATTGTAACATGATCGAAACTTCGAGGTAAGAGAATTAAAAAATAATAATACGCGAATAAGATCCGGGAAAAATAATTATGAACATATTTACCAGTAAGTAATCAAAGTGCTTCAGTTCATACCATAATTTCGTTCAAATCAAATCAATCGGAGACGCGACAAGTTCAATACCTACCTACAATTCTAAACATCAAAGGTATTCATTACGTTTCTTCAAATAAAGTAACTTGGTATGTTTTGATTGGCAATATTACTAACTTCCTAGCTTCTGCTCACGGCTCCGCTCCGTACAGGAGACGGGATCAGAATAGAAGTAGGATCGAATTGGGATATGTTAAGAATTATTCCGCCCCCTATGTGTACCGATTAATATAATAAATAAATAATATAATATAATAATAAATAAATTCTGTGAACAACACACAACGCCAGCTAGCCACGGTAAGCTATTAAGCTTACAGTGACTAAACAACGAATATAATATTGTACATAAGTTTATTTTTCTTTTGTAAATACATTTATTATTTATTTAACAAACACTTTCAGACTCACAGCATTTAAACACCAAAACGTCTGAAAGCCATTATACCATAATTACAAATAATTATTATTATTGCTAAAGAAAAAAATTACATACATTTATTATTATACATTCACAATAAAAAGTTTATACAAAATTGGACATCCCTCTCCTCTCCTTAGGGAGGAAATTTCAGAAAACCCTTTCTTAGTGGACCATCACACCAAAAGGAATTCACGCTCCGAATTTCATGTGTCTCAGGCTAAAATCTATAGTGCGTACTTTGACTTTGCAAAGACTGAGCTTAGCAAAAACTAAGCATAAACTCTGAATGGAATATTAAGCTGAAATACATTTTGTAATACTTAGACGAATAAAATAAAACAAACTTCACAGTCACAACAGAGAAGCAAAGTTTAGGTCATTATTTTTGACAGGTTTACTTTCTAAATTTAAAAAAAACTTCGACTTTACTAAGCAAAATCTTTAGATAGTTGAGAAGATCGCTTTATAAATAAAAAAAAATGTCTTAAGTCAAAGTTTTTGCTTAGCAAAGTCAAAGTACGGAGCCTTAGACCAGCTGGTTAGGGCTTTACGTTAATGTGTACTTAGTTGAGTTTTGGAAATGTATGATGTAGGTATAAAATATAAAGAGAAAAAAACGTATTTAACTGTTTGTAAGGAATAGGCTCTAAAGCTACTAATACGATTAAAACATTCCTTCACCTATAGAAAACTACATTACCGAGGAGTAACATGGGCTACTTTTGATCCCGATATTCCTACGGGTGGGGACTTACGCGGGTGAAACCGCGGGACGCAGGTAGTAGAAGATATAGCCCTTGAAATGTCATTAGGTATTTCGTTTAATACTTTGGTAACGAGTTTTCAATATTGAGTTTCTTCGAAGATTGAAATTGTAAAAAGGTCACGAAGTCTTATACATTTTGATGATCATTGTGATTAATATTAACGAGACGAGCTTACCTATTTACCTAGATATTATTTTTTTGGAATTGGTATTATGTGAAGTTCGATATTTCGATTTTATAACAACACCAGCTGCGCCACGCGGTTTTACCCGCGTCAGTCCCGTTCCCGCGGGAATATCGGGATAAAAAGTAGCCTTTGTGTTATTCCCGGTATCCAGCTACCTATATTCTAAGTTTCGTTGCAATCGGTTCAGTAGTTTTTGCGTGAAAGAGTAACAAACTCACATACATACATACTTACTTACATGCATACAAATTTTCGCGTTTATAATATTAGTAAGATTACTAACTACACACAGCAGTTGCAGGCAACATCGGATTACTTAAGAAAAATTTACGGCCTCTTTTCCGCGCAAGACGAAAAAATGTGGTGGAATATTTTTGTCCTTTGAGAAATATTTCTCGTGCTCGTATGCACTGCTGGAGGAAATTCAAACTGACAATGAAGCGTATAATTATTCTGTTTTTATGTCTTAAAGTACGGACCCTGAAACGTTAGTTAAAAATAAAGTTTTTACTGTGTTTCCGCATTACCCCTGCCCTACAACTGGGCCCATTTCGTCACTCTAATCTGTGGGTTTCCCTACGATGTTTTATTTCACTTGCGCACTTGATTTTTTCAAGACATTGGGGCGGAATTCGAAACCACGACCTTCTGAATTAAAGTCTAGGCATTTACCACTGTAGACCAACAACGCTTTGACATTTAACCACAAACCTGCATTCAACTAACCAGGACAGCTCATCATGAGCATCATCAGCCTGTTGCAATCCACTGCTGAACATAGGCCTGCCTCTCCAATTGCACGCCACCTGGTATAGCTACCACGAACAAACGAACGACAGAAAATCTGTCATCCATCGAACATCAAATTTTTACTTCGTATATATAGTCGGAAAAGCGCGATTCCAATATCCATGAATTTCATTGGAAAAACGGGATAAAGTCATCTTAATAAATAAACGAAATTCATGTTTCGCGTTCACGTTAGCTTTGTGTAATATTTTCAGGAATACAGTTTATTGATACTTTGAGAGAATTTCTGGAATTCTGGCAGTTCTCTTTTTCATGTAAAAAATTGTAATAAATAGTAAAAAATGACTCCCATTTATATATTGATAAATAAACTTTTGAATTTAAGAGTTACTTCAACATTTATTTTATTTAAGTAACCCTCAAATTGATATCCGTATTAAGCAGTTACATTTTAATACACGTAATGATTTAATAATAATGTAATTTAGTACCTACTTATACCTATCTAATAAAAAAACGATAAAATTGGTATTTGTTGTTAGTAATAAAAAGATTAATATAAAACTGCTAAGCTGATTGTGATAAAACTTTTTAAAACCGATATTATATTTATTGCTCCTACATAAATATATATTTTCAATATTTACGCCAGATTGTAAAAGTGATGTAGGTAGAAACTTAATCATTTTAAACCTAATTTACATTACGAAACTAGTGTTAAGGATTTTAGAGTCAATTTTACAAAAGCAGTCTCGCAGCAGAAATACTGGAAGCAATTTTATTAAATAGATATATAGAACCGGTATGTCTCCGCAATATTTTTGTAAAAATTACTGTAAATTGCATGTCACTAGTTTCGTAATGCAAATTCCGCTTTAATTGAAAAATGTATCAAGTTCAACATACATACAAAAACATCTGTGTGGCGTTAGGCCAATACCCGACTGCGACACAGAAGGTTGCGATCTAAAAGTTTTCTTTATGTAGGTAGGTACTCGTATACTGTATATGTCATCTAGTACCAATAATATAAGCCTAGTTGCTTAGTTTGGAGCTATTTATCTTCTTCTCATATATAAAAATAAATCCTTTCGCGTGGTCACGTAATCACGCATGAACGGCTGGACCGATTTCGCTAATTATTTTTTTGTTGAGTTTGCTTATATCACAAGAAGTTTCATATTAAAGAAAAAATGCTAAACCGATTTTAATGAGAATCGGGACTAACGCGGGTGATACCGCAGGGCGCAACCAGTTAACTCATATTTATTTCTTTATTTCACCGCTTTCAAAATTACTATTTCATACACACCATAGTCGTAAATTATTTAGAGCCATATATTAAAAAAACTTTATGCCAACCTAAACATTAATAAAAAATTAAAAAAGAGTAACTTAGGATATGACCATCTCTTCAGTTCGTTCACTTGCAACCTTACCTTGAAATCCAAAAACGATCATGCAAGAATCTCCAAAAAAATCCGCACTTAACCAGTTTTCTTAAAAAAAAAAACACTTTCACATCACTTCCAACTTGCCAATTAAAGTTCACTTAACTTTTTTTTTACAAGCCGTTTTTCGTCTAACAAGTACACTCGCGACAATTCCAATTTACGACAGACACATTACGTTTCTTTACGCGATTTATCGTCTGGGCCATAAACAGTGACAGACCTTGTGAACGCGACAGTACCTTACGGACTACTAACGCACAATCGCCAGGGTTGACGTGTCTATGTGTGCGTCAGTCTACATCCAAACACGCGGTTGCAATAGTGTGCGTCACACCTACACTGTAACCGAAGCGTCAGTGTTCGAATTTTCGGTGAGATCTTTCAATGTGTGCGTGAGCGATCACCTAAATGTTTGTCAGTGTGAGTGCCCGGCAGAACCGGGTAGATTTTCGCGCATGCTCAATAAATTGTACAAAAATATCTCTTGAACTGAATGACGAGAGATTATAAGACCATTTCGTATGATTATGTTATTTGTTAGGTTTACTTATACCCGTGGGAATTTAATAAAAAATCTGTTTAAAACGGCGATAGATGACAAATTTTAGGTCCTTGTTGGGTTGCATAGAAAGAAGCGAGATGAAAAATTTCGTTTATTTCGGAAGCGCAAGAAAAGGCGAACATTACCCGTAAATTGAACATTCTTGCATTAAAACACTAAAACGAGTCCCTTAGTATATAGATTTATTCTTATATTACTAACAAACTCTCATAATGCCGTATTATATAGGCACGACGTAAAAGGCGATGAAGTGATTTCTAGGGGAGACTATAGCAGTTAGTAATATGTGATTTGTGATAGCAGCTAACCTCGAATTCTCTCCACTCGGTGGCGGGTAAACTACTTGGTTCTTAGAACGGTTAGTGTCAGACAGGTGGCCGACCGTAAAACTAAAAATATTGCCATTTCTATTTCCAGGGAAGCCGATCCAATGCAAAAGGGATATTATTGCAACAATACTAGATAATAAACCGTAAAATTTATCACTGTTAAATGGTTCTAACTTAGATTTTCGCCTTTTTGCTAATGAAATACAATGTTTACCGGGTTAAACTTGCGTTTTTTTTATTAATGGCATTGTTACAATAATGCCTACGTTACGCCAACTTTGTTGGCGTAACTAGACTCAGATGTAATTCGTCTATTTTAATATTCTAAAAAGTTACTGTAAACTACCGCCTCATTATTATTGATATCAAAACGTTCCTGTATACGTAGACTTTAGAATTATTGTAATAGCTTAGAATTTAAAATATTTCTAGTTAAGTCAAAAAAAAACGAGTAAAACCCGGTAAATATTGTTTCATTATTGTAAAATGGGTTTTATTTCAAAGTGGTTTTAGTCGAAAATTAGTCTTATCTTTGTTACAAACAAAGAGAATTTATATTAACGTAGTGATTATTCACTACGTTTTAGTTACAAAGTTAAACATTAACGTAGAAAAATATATTTTCACTACAAACAGTATACTTTTCAATAATAATACTGTGTACTTATTCTGTACTAGCATGGCATCGGCGAGGCGGCGGTTGCGCAACATGTTTTTTAATGTTGCTTTGGATTAAATTTAATTGTAATTAGTAGTTGAATTTGTTAATTTGATGTAATCTTTGAGTTTTTACATAATAAGTATAATTTACTTTTGTTAGTATTTGTTAAGCTCACACAAAACCTATTTTACCTATTCATTTTTTTTTTAGTCGTGAAATCCTTTAATTGGCTTTCAGTTGTTAATTTGTGTTGTCTATTCTTTAAGTTATAGGTAGCTGGATATAGGTAGTTGGATTTCCTAATAGTAAATAAAAAATAAATGGTTGAAAATAAAAGCCAATAGTTATTCAGAGCTCTGTTGGTCTAGTGGTAGATAATCCGACTATCATTCACTATCATCGCGAACTAATGCCGTTTTCTTTAAGAAAAATATAAACTCGCTATGTACATCTCTCGTACGGTTAAGGAAATCATCGCGAGGAAACCCGCGTCGTAAAATCTTGTAATTTTATGGCAACGTAAGAAAAACATATTGCCCATTAATCGTTTAAGAAAAAAATATTAACATTGTTCTTACGGTGAAAGATATCATCGCGGGGAAACCAGCATCTAAAAATCATGGCCATTTATATATATAAATACGTATAAAAAAGCTATACTTATATTAACCACCGTTTATTCATTACCTACATACAGACAGGCCTACCAAAATTTCTTACGTAAAACATTTTCGGTAAACTCAAACATTTTTTTAGCTTTGAACATTCAGCAAATGTTTGTGTTGGCTTGCGTAACAGAAAGTGGATTTGATGAAAATAATATAACGCAAGCGGATTCTAATTTAAACAAGCCTACGAGGTCTCTCTTTTAATAATCTTAAGAGAATCCTGGATGGAATATGTTACTTTGATACGTGAGTTTAGGTGATTTAGAATATTTGATTCGACCAAAATAAATCGTCTTAAATAGCCGTAGTAGGCCAGAACTGATGTTTCTAGGGTGAATTACTACAAAAGTTATTTAAAATAAAAGTTTTTGAAACCATATTTAATAAAGTCGAGGATATTTACTAACACGTGAATATCGTGAAAACACGATTCCTAAAAAATTTCTCGATAGAAAAAAATTCTAAACTTCCCTTCAAATAGTACAAATAAGTGATATTACTCAGTCAATATTGTACTAAAACTAATAAAACTTTGTATAAGAACTGCATGAACTTAGCTCAATACAGGCAGTAAATGTTTTGATTTTCAAGATTAACGTTTAGTATCTTGAAACTAGCAATTGTTTGATTTTACGCAATAAAATTTTGCATAGTCGCATCTTAAGTCCTTCACTTACACATCTAAAATTTGCTAGTTTTATCCCTGTCACGCTATTAGGGTTGTATAGGCCCTTAAGGCGAGGCGTTTTCAGAACTTTAGGTATTTAAAGCTACCTCAATCCCCGCACTATAGCGTGTGGCGTCTTTATTTACGATAGGTACTGACTACGAGCGCATGGCCGCGGTGTGCATCGCCGCGTGGCGGGTGGCCGGCGCTGGCGCTGAGCCACAGGGTAAAGGAAATATCGCAGTAAGGCTACTAATCAACTAACAGTAAAGAATATCTCGCAGTATGACTGCTAATACATACTAGGAGTTCGCCCCGAATTGAGACCTCACGACCCCCTATCTCCCCACCCCCTACCGATCCGGCTCATCTTCGAACTCATAAATTCTATTGACCTAAACTACGCGCATACCAAAATTCATGAAGATTGGAGCTACGATACTCAAGTTATCGTCGAACAAACATACAAATATACAAAGATACAAGCGCCAGGCCCGTCTGTCTACACTGGACCTCACTCGCTTCGCTCGTTGGGTCAAATATTAGGTCGGCTAAAAAGTCTTTTCGCATTTTGTATGTATGAACTTATACACACGTGTCACATAACAGAGGAGTGTCTTTCTTCTGATACCATGTGCACTATTAAATTCAAGTACAATGGCTACTTTAAAGTCTACGATTTGGCATACATACAGCGTTTAAAACTTAAGCTACAGTTTATGCAAAAAGTAAGGCAATCGCTCTGAACAGCACTCAACTTGAGCTCGAGTAAGCCATTGTTTTACTCAACGATTGCATGAACTTTGGTAACGTTTAAGATGCACTTAGTGTTCACAAATTACAGTTTTTTTATAGATTTTTAAATTTCAGTGTGGGTCATTTCGAATTTGTGGAAAGTGGTTTTAGGGTTCTGTTTAATTTTCAACTTATATTTTTTACACGCGATAGAGGAGCGTTTGATCATCTCATCTGATGATAAGTGATGATAATGCTGTACAAACAGGTAATATATTGTCACTTTGGAACAAACTTTTGTTTTGCTGCTTTTGGAAATTTAAAATAGTTTTCGAAATTTTAAGTTTAAAGTTTACTTGAAAATCAGCTGTTTCTGAAAGTTGACATTAAATTGTCCTTTTATTTAGTACTAGCTGTGCCCCCCCCCCCCCTAGTCCCATACCGCGGGAATATCGTATCGGAATAAAAAGTAGCCTATGGTTTAATCTAAAATTTTAGTTCAATCGTTTTTGCGTGAATGAAAGCCAAGCATCCAAAAATCTAAACTTTCGCATTTATAATACTAGTGTGATGGACTACAAGAAAGCAAATATAATTGCCCTTACTTTTAAAAACAGTTTTATTTTTCAATGGAAACAACTTCAAAAATTTCGAAAAACTTCAAGTTAAAAAAGTTGAGAACAAAAAAAGGTACGGCTGAAACAATTCAACAAGTTGTTCTACACGTCCAGGCGTGTAGAACAACTTGTTTAATTGTTTCTTAAAAATGAAACTTTTTACTACAAGCAGTTGTTCTATTAACTCTCATAATCTGTATATGTACGTACAATCAGCTAACACATGTGGTTATCTACTGATCCTGTTATAAATTGCAAATTGTCATTCTGTACTATTAAACTTGAATATTAGGTTGACTATGTGACTTGCACCATAAAACATACTTAAAAAAGCAATTTAACAAATCTACGGTATCACTTTTGATTCTGACAGTACCTACAATGCTTAACAAAAATTATAAGTGTAAATTACTAAAAAAGTTACCTACTCGCATTCAATAATAAAGCTATATCATGAATAATTTATGTCTTAATTAAGTTTTAGGAGTCAGTATTTTGATAGATACGATAGTAGATAATAAGTTTTAACGACTTGTGGGTGTGACTGTGCTAATGATAGTTATAAATAATTATTTATTCTCACATTAATTTCAAGACTCACAGTATAAAGGTACGTCCGCACAGACCGTAGACTCGCTTAGCGCCTAGAGCCTAGCGAGTCACTTAGCCGAAACGAACGTTCTAGAATATTTGCGACCGGTCGCATTGAGAACATTCAAACATTCGCGAACATTCTAGGACGTTCGTTTTTATTAGGGTCTTGCTAGGTGACTCGCTAGGCTCTAAACACTATGCAAGCCGCCTATCTGTGCGGACGTAGCCTTTGCAGTGTTTACAGTTTTATTAAAACAAAAGTCTAATTTCTTCTATGGTGTTCGCGATTTAGCATAATATTGGGGTTAAAGTATGAAATTGCCGATTTGTACTGAAAATCTTAATTGTTTATTTTTTAAATTTTTAACAAATTTATTTAATCAAAATAGTTGCCATTATTATCTATACATTGCTGCCATCTAATGGGAAGGTTATTAATGCCTTTGCGATAGAACTCCGACGATCTAGACTGCACAAACTGTGTGAAAGCATTTTGTACTGCCTCCTGGGAAGAAAACTTCTTGTCACGTAGATAATTGTCCAAATCACGAAAAAAATGGTAGTCCGTTGGAGCAAGGTCTGGTGAATACGGAGGATGATAAATGGTTTCTAAGTGCAGTTCCTGAAGGGTCAAAATGGTTTCTCGTGCTGTGTGAGGTCTCGCGTTGTCGTGGAGCAATAATGGTGAAGATCGATTCATGAGTCGGGGCTGTTTTACTGCTAGTTTTGTCAACATGGTTCGGAGTTCGGCACAATAGACATCTGCCGTAATTGCTTGACCAGATCGAAGAAAACTATAGTGAATAACACCATGCTGAGACCACCAAACAGTTACCATTACCTTTTTATTGGTAAGTTTTGCTTTAGGACACTGTTGTGGCATTTGACCTGGGGTCAGCCATTGCATTTTTCTTTTCCGGTTATCATAAAGAATCCACTTTTCATCACATGTTACAATTCGATCCAATATTCCTTCATTTCTGTACCGGTTCAACAAGGCAACACAAGTTTCAACACGCGTTTCTTTCTGCAGATCAGTCAAATCACGAGGCACCCATTTTTCGTATTTTTTTATTTTATTGATTTGACGCAAGTGACTCAATAAAGTGGGTAAGGTAACGTTAAACCATGCCGCTAATTCCTGCGTAGTTTGACTAGGATCGGCTTCCACTATCTCTCTTAATTCATCGTTATTCACCTGTGTGGGCGATCTTCCTCGTGGCTCGTTCTTTAAGTCGAAATTTCCATCACGAAAGCGTTTAAACCAAAATCGCACGGTGCGTTCATTAGTAGACCCCTCTCCAAACGCAGCATTGATATTGCGGGCTGTTTCTGCCGCGTTAGTTCCGCGTCGGAACTCGTATTCAAAAATCACTCGAATTTTCGCAGTATCCATCTTTCATGTCTAAATTGAATAACAAAAACAATTGAAAGTCGATATTCAAATGTTTCACATTTTTTAAAAAAAGAACATCACAGAAACCATTTGAAAAAAGTTTCATTCGAAAACCTCAAACCATGAAGATTCTATGTCAATTCAAAGAACCTATTGCAATAAAACGGCAATTTCATACTTTAACCCCTATTAAAACACTTTATTTACCGTAACGCGATTAAACCCGGTAAATAAAGTGTTTTAACAAAAGTCTAGCCAAATTTCTCGCAAATAGACTAGTGGTAGACTTTCCCCTTATATGACGTCACCACATTAAATCGACAGACAGAATACACCGAATCACAGTACAGGTTTATTCGTAAATAATCAACACATTTATATTCGAAGTGCGGCGCGCGGCGCGCCCTGGGGTACTAAGATATTGAAGTCGGTTTACTGGATGTGGCAACTGTGGTAATTAAACTAGCTTTTGTTTTGAGGCTTCAATTGCATTATTCTATAGTAAACAGGATAAGGATAAAATTAATTTAAATTCAATTAATTCCATTCTTCTTCTTCTTCTTTTCGTGTAGTGGTGTGGCTCATCTGGTGTTAGAGTTTTTCAGATCGCCCTAAGGCCTCTAACTTGACCTAACGACTGTTATCAGAGATAACAACCGGGACCAATTGGTTATCGTGCCTTCAGAAGCCCGGAGGAGCTTGAGGAAAATATTTTTTTGCCACACAAATTTAAGGTCACCCATCCAAGTAATGACCGCGCCAAGCGTTGCTTAACCTGCACAACCATTCAAGATCGGCTGATACAGCTAGGCCAATGAGCTCCTTAATGAATTCCATTCTAAGAATTAGGAAAGAATAAGGATTATCACGCCCTCTATGTGTATCAATAATTTTCATATTGATTGATTAGGACGATTTAATATTTTAAACATAAATTATAGTGTCAAATACCGTAATAATATTGCAAAAATATCCAGATTACAGTAACAGTAACTGTATATTTATTTTGTCCAAGGTTTTTGCGATTTTCCATAAAAAAAACATTATATATATACCAGGTTTTACTCGCGTTTTCTTGATCAAAGTCATTATTTTTAGACGACCGAGCTTTCGCCAACTTTATAGTTGGTTTTTCCAAGTTTGACTGTCAGTCACAGTAAAACGCGAGTAAAGCCCAGTATATACTGTATGTATACCTATTTAATCAATGATAACTTACCTAATGTGCTGACCCAATATAAAGTTGTTAATATTTTGAATGAATATAAGCAACTGTTAATCTGATCTGAGTACAAATATTATATTAAAAAAATAATTGCGTGATCTAATCAAATATTCTTACTCGACATCTTTACTAAAATTACTTTATAAAAGCATTTGTTCTAATTTTAAAGATACGTCGAACAAAACACTCGAACACCTGCAACTAACAGCTGGAAAAACTAGATGGCACCACCTGCAACTTCTACATCGCGCTATCGTTACGTATTGACTAACGTATAAATACTTTGGCCGATAACTTCATCTTTACCAAAGTTCCTAAGTAATCGATACTAGTCATTTTAGTAATCGTGATCTTTCGAACACTAGACACAGCTTTTTATATTATTAAATTTTTGAAAGCATTGGCCGCTTTATTGAGTAGGCGATGCTAATTATTCTATAAGTACCTACTAGTACCTAGTAAGATAAACGATATAAACAAATGTATTTCCATATTAAAATGTACAAAATAACATAAAATATAAGGTTTTGTAATTAAAATCTAAGAAACACATATTTCTGAATAAGGTAAATCTTATATCATAGACAAGAATCGCACCCAAAAAAACAGTTCCAGGTGTTCGAGGCTAGTTTTATCCTTATATTTTACTAGCTGCACCCAACGGTTTTACTCGCATAAGTCCCGTTCCCGCGGGAATATCGAAATAAAAACCCTATGTTTTATTCCAAGTCCCCAGCTACCTATATTCCAAGTATCCATGGCAATCGGTTCAGTAGCCACATACATACAATCTTGCGCGTTTATAATATTAGTAAGACTGGAACCAGACGTCTTTTTATCAAAAATATGGTAAACCCGTTATTTCATACTATTTGTAATATTACCATGTTTTTTATTATAATTTTAATAATGTTACAACATGTAGGTTTTGGTCATGATGTAGAATATAATTATTTGTTTTGATATCCTATTTATAAAAAAAAATTGAAAGAAAATAATGAAGTAGGTATAAATATAAAAATTACAACATTATTTTATTGTTTAATACAATAATTATTTGTTACACTTTTTACTATTAATACATATTGTTTAAACGTTTTAAATGTCTTTTCATCTAATATTTAGCGTAAAATACATCTAAACAATCAATTGAGAACTCCCGCAACCTACAGCTGGAAAGCTAGATGGCGACACCTGCAACTTCTAAATCGCACTATCGTTACGTTTGACTATGTGAGTAGCTGTGCTTTGAGTCTATAAATATATTTCCATACGTTAATAAAATGTGACGTAGTCATTAATTATAGTTACATTACATATTTTTATTTATTAAAATTAAAATATGAATATTAATATATTATAATATAATAACAACCGCATTTATTTATTTTTTGTAGGCATCGTCTGCTAAATATAATCTATGCAAGGATATAACCATACATCTTATATGTATGTACGTTCTAATATTATGTACCTACACCCATAACCAACAGTTGGGAAAACTAAATTGCACCATCTGTAACTTCTAGTTAAGTTTTGATCTATTTGAGAAGTTTTTAATAAATTTTATTTCGTAAAACCTTTATTACAAAATATGTTTAACTAGCTGCGCCCCGCGGTTTCACCCGCTAAGTCCCGTTCCCGCGGGAATATCGGGATAAAAAGTAGCCTATGTGTTAATCCAGGTCCCCAGCTACCTATATTCTAAGTGTCATCGCAATCGGTTTAGTAGTGTTTGCGTGAAAGAGTAACAACCTCACTTTTGCACAACAAACTTTCGCTTTTATAATATTAGTAAAATAGTTATACTTTAACCCCTTTACTTATACTCCGGAGCGCCTTCCGGAATCAGTTATCTAGACAGAATGAATTAATAAATTCTTTACAATATACATACACTTCAAATATAGACAAATACGTGCAAAGAAAACAAATACAACTTAAAATAGGTGGCACAATGGGCGGCCTTATCGCTTAAAGCAACCTCTTTCAGGCAACCTTTGGTTGGGCAAGAAGTTAAGATAGGTGAAAGGTAGGGTAAAGGTAAGTGAAATGTTTAGATCTCTTTTAAGATTCTCTGGTGACGCTACCTGATTATCCAGACAGGGAGGTACCGGAGCTACAAAGCCGCTCACCATTTGCACCTCAAAAAGGAGGTGACGATGACTGACCATCATCATCATCATCATCTCTGACGACCTCTGTGGCGCGTCGGGCAAACGCTTGACTACAATGTAGAAGGTTGCGGGTTCGATTCCCGGTGGGTGCAAATATTTATGTTTAAAAATAAATATTTGTATCTGGTCTGGGTGTATTTTTATGTATAATCGTATGTATTTACAAAAGAAAAATAAATATAAGTAGTATATCCATTGTCTAGTCACCGTAACACAAGCTTAGCAGCTTACCATGGAGCTAGATGGCGCTGTGTGTTGGTCACAGAATTTATTTATATTTATTTATTTATTTATCATCCGAGCGATGTTCCCGGTTGCATCCCTCTCGGGAGCCCGGGGTCCGCTTTCCTGCTATTGCGTCTCCACTTCGCACGATCTTCGGCATCCCGTGTAGTGAGACCATCGGCACGCATATCACCCTTTACGACGTCAAGCCAGGACTTCTTGAGTCTACCCAGACTGTCGCGACCAGGCAGAGGCGCCATGGCTAAACATTTGTTCCCCACGTAACTGGCCGCTTTTCGCTTGACGATCGAACAGTAAGATCGAAGTAAAACAGTCCCGGAATCCTAGACAGGACTTTATTCACTGTTCGGCTCATCCAGTAATTAATAAAGTGAATGTTACATGCGATAGTCCCGCCTAACCAATAAGTTCCGGGAGTAGCGTGCGAACTGACAGTTACAAACATAATTATTATGAAAACCCAACATTTACTACGTCTAATAACAAGCTGGATGTTTTGACAAAATTCAATATTCCACCGTAACAACACCATAGCGGCACGAATAACAAATTAGTGTCACTAACTTCAGTTGGTGTTAGTGATATTTCTATTAGATAGGTAGGTAGATTAGATAGTATAACTTTATTTGCACTACTGACTAGGTATGTTTATTCAAAATATACATTGCAAAAGTTAAGATTTTTACAAAAATCTTCCATTTACTTTTGTTACTAACTATTTTATTAAAATGCTGTTATTTTGAGTAACGAATTATTATTCATGTGAGTAATCTTTAAAAGGCGCCTTGTTCGCCTAACAAAGTGTAATTCATTGTAATATGTTATTATAACTACTTACTTGTAATTTAGTATTTATATATTGCTTGTTATTTTATGAAAAATTAAGAATTTTTAAATTCAATTTGATTCAAAGAATAAAAAATGTGTTGAATTGATATTTTAGATAATTTAATACGAAAATAGTTTTTCTTGTTTTTTTCTTCTGCAGCCTAGTCAAGAACACATCATGAAAACATAATATCTATCTCAATGAGGTCTGTACAAATATTATTAAATAACAAGAGGTACTAGTCTTGTTATTTAATTATATTTGTATTCGGAATAACCACGTATCTACGTTTTAAATTGTCAAATTTAAAATGATAAAGTACTAGCTGCGCCCCGCGGCTTCATCCGCGTAAGCCCCGTTCCTGCGGGATTACCGGGATAAAAAGTAGCCTATATGTCATATGTGTACATACAGACAGACATGCAAATTACGCCATATAATAATAGTAAGAAGTTGGATTTATCGTGTCAGTTTGTTATACCGTGTCAGCGTGGCCGACTAGATGCACGTCGTGACCAACTCGATTATATTGTAGCCAATCAGCGTAGCCAATAGAAAAGTATTTCAAGTTCTGTTTGTACCCCTTAGATAAGGAACTCGAAATAAATGATTCAAAATCGGGCAACGAAATAGTATCCAGTCTAGCCCCACATTGATTGGACGGGTGACCTAATCCGATCTGATTGACTCGACTCCGAAATATCTATGGTAATATAAAGATAATAATACGTTGGTCCGTATAGCTTTTCGGTTAAACTTATTTGAGTTTTGGCAAAAAATAGTTCGTATAGGTTCAGGAGAGCTATTACGAAAAAACTTCGGGCGAAACTTCGGATCCGACCAAACGTCAGTAGGTCATTATTGTTCTGGGCTCATAATTCTCAATATTGTTTGTTTTTTTGGTCTTGAACGTATAGTCATTATTGATTACAGATTGAACAATAACTACTGATGACGTTTGGTCGGGTCCGAAGTTTCGTAAAAGTAAAGTTAAGGACACAATTGGTCGTTTTGTTGTTCAATTTTAAATTTTGCTGGATTTACTTTGTGAACCTAATGTCATGTAATTTACAGTCATTTTTTAAAAAAGTCAAAGAAAAATATTGCGACCATAATCTCAAAGAAAAATATTGCGTGGGAGTTCCGCACTTAAATATTTATTTCATTCGGTTTTAACCGTTTTTCTTTCATAGGAACCTTCTTCTGATCTTTACAAACACAATAAAAAAATAATTAGCGAAATCGGTCTAGCCGTTCCGTGATGCCGTGACCACGCGAAATACGGATTCATTTTTATATTTAAGTATCTTCTTAAATATAAAAATGTCACCTCTTAACCCAAGTCTCCCTTAAGACCATTTCTAAGTACAGCAGTAAACACCACGCCTATCCTCCAGGCGTCATATCGGCTTTAACCGGTCATTTATTTGGTCTTTCCATCGGCGCCGCTTGCGTTTCCTTGTTTACTAATTAAATATTACAGACTTGTTATTGTTTGCAAGGAACTTGCAAAGTTGCTATTTGAAATGACATTTAAAGTTGCTGGTGAAATTGTAATGAAGTTGGCGACAAGAGGCGACATCGCGTCGACGACGATATTATTAAGGAACACTTACAAGGTGCCGATTACATAACCATCCACGACCAGGGATATACCGCGTAACTCCCGCGTAACTTTGGAAATACGATGAGCAGAATTAGCAGAAATTGGCGACGTTAAAGCCATAGACAATTTCTGCTCGCTCCTTGCACTGTAGCTTTTTTCAACCTCGTTATCGACAGCATCGTATTCCGAAAACGACGTCGAGTTGAATTCGACGGGAGTTACGCGGTAGGGCAGGCAATTCTGTAAGCCAATTTCTACTAGCTACTAGCTCATTTGTTAGAATCGATTCATATTAGGGCATTAGGCACTAGGATATTCATAGTATAAATACCATATTATGACCGTGTAGCCTCGCCATTGAATAATAATTTCGGGTTTTACCAGGACCCTGAGCTCTTGAGAGGGATGTAACCGAGACCATTGGAGATAAATGAAGAGCACATGACCACCTAACGAAAAAGATTTTGCATCTCTTCTGTTGTCACGTTGTTTGACACTCGAGAATAATAGACATTATTCTAACTACATATATTATAACTACTTAACAACATTATTCTAGTAAACATTAAAATAAGAAATAAAATCGGTATTAGATTTATTTATACGCAGAGAATAATTGCATTTAGCGACATCTCTGTCGTGTATCGGTCCGTCTCCCACAAAAAGGTGAACCTTTTGGACAGGATCGTATCGTTATTGTAGTGATAATTTAGGTTAGATACGCCTTAATGAACGGTAGATGGCGTTGCTTGTACGGCAGTAGAATAAATTGAAATACTGTGACTATATGTACGTATACTTAGATAGCCGTGTGACGTACGTCGTCCAGTGTTACCATACTAAGAAAATAATTACATTTGATATAATTTTCTGGCCACAAATCTTCTATTTAGAATTATATTATAAAATAATAGTTTGCAGTTAGACTAACGTATCCTTTTAGTACTCATTCAAAATAATGTGAGACATTTTTTAAACAGCGACGGAAAGGTGTTTGAAATGGATTAACCACAATTCATTTCCACCTTGTCCCAAAATGTCACATATTTTGGTGCTGGAAGGAGGCTTTCGAAAATATAGTATGACAACACTAAAATAGCCCTTTTTTTCCTCTGCGCGTCGATCACTCTAGACCCATTGAGAAATATAAATTATTAAATCCAAAAATAATTCAATAAATATAACTAAAGCTAAAGTTCCCGTAATAGGTGAGTTGTAGAATATAATCTGATATTATTGTTTTCACAAGTGATATTTCCTCAGCTCGGAAAGTTTAGTTTTCATGAGTAGATAGCCGGGTGGAAAGTTGTTCATTTCATCCCTAGGGTAGAAAGTATTATTGTTTTTAATTTTTACGTTTTGTTTTGTTGTGAAAGAGTAACAAAGTCATATACACATACAATCTTTCACGTTTATAATATAAGTAAGAACTTATGGTTCTATGGACTTTGGACGTTTTACGGTTCTTTAACACATTTCATGACTCGATAAGACTTCACTGTTCTGTACTGGATCATAACCTATTATATGTACCATGTTCGAATATGATACGCAAACTGTTTCAACTTCGAATGCGGTATCAAATGTGAATGACTAATCGAGTAACGATACGTAGGTAGGTACCTACTAAAATTGAGGAAAAATAATTATTTTTAAGTGTTAGCTCTTCATATTATTATTCTCTGTCAACAATAATAAAAAATATAAGTGAAAGAATTACTTCGATACGTTAATTCGTTTCCGATTTATAGAAGGATGCGATCGGAATGACGGTTGGAATGAATTACTCGGTTGTGACGTCATCACACAGAACTCGCTTAGTCCGCTCGTTCATTTTAAACGACGTCACGTGTAAAAATGATACAAACGATTTTTGAACCAAAACGCAAAAACGGGCAAAAAGCATCACTCTGTCTCTTTTCTTTTCAAAGCCAAAATGGGGTAGGGTAGGTAATGTTTATGACATTCTATGTACATACATAGAATGTATGTATATTAGAACGTTACTCCTAAAATACTGAACCGATTTTAATGGATGAGGATAGATTTTTAATTTGTTGGGTTCCCAATTTGCCATATATATCTATTTAATAAGCAAATTAATATTGATGATTAATTAATAATTTATGTTTAATCGCAGTTGTTGTGCAACCGTCTAAAGTTATTTGAAGTTCGATCGAAATAGCAAGTAATGTAAACCCGGAAGTTATACAAAACCACAAACACAAAATTTCATTTCGAAAACTTTGTGATTTCCTTGAGGAGAGAACAAAATAACCGCCCGTTTGTCAGATGACAGAAGAAAATGCTACGTTACCAATGAGTCCTAAAATGTTACACGCGATAGCAACAATAACTTTTTTCAGGACCATTTTAGTCGTCCTTTTTCTGTCTGGATCGGAGTATCGCCATTGTTTGCCTCATAGTCAAATTATCCTATCCTATTCCTACTTCTTACTAATATTATAAACGCGAAAGTTTGTGTGTATGTATGTATGTGAGTTTGTTACTCTTTCACGCAAAACTACTGAACCGATAGCGATTAAACTTGGAATATAGGTAGCTGGATACCGGGAATAACACAAAGGCTTGTTTTTACGCGGGCGAAACCGCAGGGCGCAGCTAGTATAAAATAATTATCAAAATTGTACCAGTTACCTACTATAATGATTGTAAGTTTTCTAATAAGTAGGTGGTTTCAGGTGCTTCTTCAATCGGTACTGAGCTGTTTATGGGCAGATTTTATTGGTAGAACTCCATAAAATAGTAATTTATTGCATTTTGCGGTATAGTTGTAGTCGATATTTAGAACACAACTTTGACTGTTAATTTTAGTGACTAAAGTGGCAGTTAAAAAGTAATATTCACATTTCATTTTAATTTATTAAAATTAAATACGTCAAAACATTCCACAAACGTTTCAAATTTCCTACTGAAACACAAATTTCTTGAATATAATTCTCAGTGACGCTTTTTGGATATTCTAAGTAAATGTGGCTAACATTCATCTATCAAAAGTTGCACATTACGTCGCTTAGTTTGAACGATGGAGGAGGCATTTGTTTTCGGTGAATAAGAATGGCGAGCATCAAACATCGAACCATCGCGAGGAAACCGCGCCAGAATAGTTTCTGACGCGGTTTCCTCGCGATGTTTTCCTTCACCGTAAGAGCGATGTTGATAGCGCACATATATTTTTAACAAAATGCATTGGTGCGCTTTTACGTGCTAATTGATTAGCTTATTTTTAATAATTTAATTATTTATTTTTAGTGTTCCGTACATAAGGGGTAAAAAGCAGGACCCGTTTTTTACCCCTTTATTACTGAGATTCTGATGTGTCACTCCTGATAATATCTTCTATTAGATATTCTTCGATTCTTGTCGCAATCATTTTTAAAAATTCAAACATTTCCTACCAAATTAAATTGGCATTTATTTCTCCCTAAGAAATACTTTTAAAATAACGAAAAGCCATTGCAACAACACACTCCCAATATGAATTCATATTACAATTAAAAAAGCAAAAAAATAAACAACTTACAGAAAAATGTAGGTAGGTACATCAGAAAGAAAAAAAATGCCAATTCATTTCCCCGCTTACTAAAAAGTCACCATCTACAAACGGGCAGTAATTGGTTTAAAAATCATTCAATTGAACATCGAGTGGCTTACAGTGACTGTGCAAATTGGCTGTCTGCCCTGCGACTGCAAGATTCCAGTAGACATACTGTTGATAACGATTTTCATTGGTGATTTAAGTATGGGTGAATTTATTTCTTGTTTTTTTTTATACACAATAGGCTGGCATTTGACCTCATCTCACTGATGGGAAGCGAGGATGAGGTCGACGATGAAGCATGCTTACCTATTCACACTAGACTTAGAGAGAGAGAGATAGATAGCTTTTCTCTTTTTTAGGAGCTTCGTACCCAAAGAGTAACAATGGAACTCTTTTACTAAGACTCTATTGTCTCTCTTATTGTCTGTCTCTGTTTATCACCAGGTTGTATTTCATCTTATCTAATCGTAAAAAAAAATCTGTAGGTACTCAATTTTCTAAAACTTAGGTTTAATGATATCTAAAAATCCTAATATTATATAAACTAAACTTATTTCGTTTTAAATTTGAAACCGCTCAATAAATCCAGAATAAGTCCGTCCAAGTACTTGACCCAGCAGTCAATTGGCATTTATTGTTCAGAGTTTAACATCGTTAATATTTTTAGACGATTTTTTTAGAGTTCCGTACGAAAAGATTAAAGACGGGACTATTTTACTAAGACTCCGCTGGTTACCTGTATGTCTTTCTGCCATCAGGCTGTATCAATATCAGAATCTCATAAACCGTGATAACTACATAGTTGTAAAAAAAATACAGATGATGTTTTTTTTCTGTTGCCATTATAACCCATTTGTACAACTTATACTTTTAAGCTTTCTGTGTATTTGCCTTACTTTAAATGTAAACTGATTGTGTTGTTGTTGGTTGTGCAAATAAAGTATTAATATATCTATCTATAACAACAAACAACAAACGCGATTTAATGTTTTTAAAGTTAAACGTATCGTTAGCATGATTTATTTTTACCACTGGCGCCATCTAGTGTCAATATGCGATTACGAATTTCGCTTGGTTGAATGTTTATTTTAGGGCCCAATTGTGATAATGATAATAAGGGACCCTTAGTGCGCGACCCCGACTCGCACTTAGCCGGTTTTATTTTTCCCCGTCGCAGAAATGACAATCAATAAATCGGTTTAGTTAAGAGGCACTTTGTTATTGGTTACAGATCAGAGGAATTAGTGTCGTTACAGGAAAATGCTTGAGAAGTGTTTCTTTGTGGTTATGGGTATCTTAAGTAGATACCGGTAGGCTCTTTATGTTCTGTTTATCCTTAAGTAGGTTGATTGTAGAAAATAATGACAAAGCTATTTGATTTCTCAAATTAGAAAGGTGATTAGTAGAAATTGGAATCTGTTATTTGTATTTTTCTCCGTAGTTGGACAACATCTTTTCTTTTCTATCCTGGTTTTGTAATTCTTTTGGAGTTAAGTGAGAGTTCACATAACTCTTCATGCTAAATTTTTCGAAATTGGATCCCTAAAAAGAAAATTGGTTTATCCGACACGGTGGAAATAAACAAGAAAAAAAACATCCCCCATTTTACATGTACTCTAAAAAACGTATGCGCCAATGCTGGCGGAATATTTGTTTGTGCCATTTGCGGTCGAGACTGCGGGCAGCTGGGCTACAGAGTCGATCGATTTTGTCAAGTCGATCGGCCGCCGTCTTAGGGATAGGGGTCTTGACTACCGCTCGGGGTCGTACTTGGTGCAAAGGTTGGCCATTGCCATACAGAGAGGCAATGCTGCTAGCATTCTCGGATCCTTTGCGCCAGGTGCGATCAAGGGTGAATTATTATAAATTTATTTTAATATGTTTGACGTTTTCTATTGTTTTATTGTATTTTATATTGACATGCACTTATGTAATAATTATTAAGTAAAAATAAACTTTCCAAGCAAACGAAGGATTCTGTGTGTTTAAAAAACGTATGTATATATAATATTTATTGTACTGTTTCCTTGCAGTGCAAGCTTACAGCTTCATACTCATGCAAAATTACAGCTTCTTAGTACCTACCGTCTCTGAGCTAAGCCGCAAACGGACGGACGGTCGGACATGACGATGATTATCTGTCTTTCGAGCTATAGGTATATATAGCTATATATATACCCATTGCCACTTCTGTCTACTAATTTTGAATGCTTTGTCGGTGACTTTGGCTCTCCTAAGGATTTCCGTACCGGAATGCCGTATCCAAATATTACCTATTCCTCGTATCGATTAATGAAAGTACCAAAATTTCGGGCAAACTGTAATCCGTTTAACACCTAACTTGGGTCAAATTTATGCCAAAGTTTAGAGACCCCTAGGAACGAATTTCCAACTGATTATACCTATTTATTAAATGTGATAAGCAGTTTTATGTATAGAAATAAAATATTTAAATCGAAAGGGGTAAAAAGAATACATCACATATATGTCATCAAAAAACATTCGCTAAACAAATTGAATCGTGATAATATAGATACCTAATGAAATTTTAGAATGGTAGAATCACGATTCTACAGTTATATTGAAGTAGAAATAAATCGGCAACCGTCTAACCAAATTGATCACAATAATATGCGTACATATTATGTATACGTACAATGTATATACATATTGACGACTAGCTGCGCCCCGCGGTTTCACCTGCTAAGTCCCGTTCCCGCGGGAATATCGGGATAAAAAAGCCTATGTGTTAATCCAGGTCCCCAGCTACCTATATTCCAAGTTTCATCGCAATCGGTTCAGTAGGTTTTGCGTGAAAGAGTAACAACCTCACATACATACAAACTTTCGCGTTTATAATATTAGTAAGATATACTAAAATTACTTATCAACGGGGTGTTTACCATGTTTAATAATTTATTCGTGGAGCTATGATGTACTCTCTACTATTTAACTTCAGATGTTTTACCTTTATCAGTTTCTGTCAACTGCGTTATAGGGTACAGGAAAGTTACAGATTTAAGGTATAAGTTAAACTGTCTCTGAGTTTCGAATTGTTGAACTCGTCAACGCGAAGTTATCATAAAATCATACCTACTTGTTCAGAATCAATGAAGGTCGGCCTCTGAATTGAATGAACAACCATACGATTTAAGGGGCAAATTGTAATGGAAATGACTGTATCGTTTGTAAAACACTTTATGTGTAACAGTTTGATCCGATTTCTCTATTGGTTTGAGATTAATAAATTTTGTGAACAACACATTGCGTCATCTAGCCTCATGGTAAGTTACTAAGCTTGTGTGATATAATATTTATATTTTTCATTTGTAAATACACACACATTTTACATAGAAAGACTGGTCTGAACCTGGTCTTGTCTGGACTGGTCTGAAATTAACTGATATTAAAATATTATATGTGTATCTGGATACAAATTGTTTGCCTTATGTATTGCAGTCGAACATTTGCACGTCGCCCTACAGAGGCCGACAACCGTGGTTTGAGATTATTTACTCGGTTGCTTCCATATTTATAGCATTTGTAAGAATATACTAGCCCACAGGGTTATCGGGATCAAAAGTATCCTATTATCTCCATCCCTTAAACTAACCCTATGCAAATTTTCACCTAAATCGGTCCAACCGGTTTGACCGTGAAGAGGGAACAAAGAAACAAACGAACTTTCAAATTAATAATATTAGTAAGGACTAGCTGTTACCCGCGACTTCGTCTGTGGAGAAATAGTGCGTAGCTGACTTTTGGTTCATTACTCGGGTTTTACTAATTGGATTTCGATGTGGCTTTTCGAAAATAGAACTATACAATGTTGCAAACCAGATTTCAATCGGATTAGAAGTTTTTACATTATTGTAATTTTAATTTAATTTAATTTTATAATATGTGAAATTATACTTTTTTTCCATTAATAAAATACTCGTATATTAAGGTAGTAGATAAGGATCTGCAAAATTAAAACTGAACACATTAGTAGGTACCGGCCCAGGCAGCCATGTTTGCGTCTTCCCGCATCCCTACCAACTTCCGCTCGCCATCTTTCCCAAAGAAAGTTTCGTAAAGCACATTGTTTTGAAAGTTCCACGCAAGTGGCACTTAGCCAACTTTCGTCTCAGGTTTTTGCTTTCGATAATCTTAACGAAACTTCCGCTGTTTTGGTAAGCAAAATTGGGAATTTAAGGCAAGTGGTTATTACCTACGTTGTGAGATAAATTAAAACTTAGTGTCTTGTTTTAGTTGAGTATAATTAACATTGTAAAATTTTCTATTTTTACCCGTCTACGGTAAAAAGAGGGGGCTATGTTTTTGACCGCTATGCATACGTGTATGTTTGTCTTTGCCCTCATAACTACTTGATATAATTCAACAAATAAAGTACCCTTAGAAGCCAAGGCTGGCCAAACATAGGCAGGGGGCCACGAAGTTGCCCGCCACCATATTTGAATTGCTCACCGACCAACATCGTTGAACAGTAGATATCTCTAGTCTTTTGAACATTTCCAGGTTTTAAAACTCACAAGTAGAATTCATAAATATGAAAAAAAATAGCTGATAATTTATATCTTATCCTACTTTAATGTTATAAAGCTGAAAGTTTGTGAATATGTGTGTTTGTTACTCAATCACGTAAAAACCGCTAAACCGATTACCATGAAACTTGGAATATAGGTAGCTGGAAATCTGGAATAACATATGCTACTTTTTATCCCGATAATCTCGCGGGATCGGGTTCGGGACTTACGCTGGTGAAACCGCGGGGCGCAGCTAGTTATTATATGTTTTTGAAAATTAAATCTTAAAAAATACTTTTACCTAATACGAATTACCTACGAAAAAGTATTTTCAAGGTAACTGATAGAAAAGTTAGTTTATTTTAGGAAAATAATTTTTTAATGATTCTTCAATTAGCAGATTCGATTTTTTTACATTTGCGTTACAAATAAGATACTTACATTTTTAAGTTTTATTGTACTTTTGGCATTGAATTTAAAGCCAAGTTAACTCCAAAAGGGTACAAGAAAAATCTATTCAAATACCTACTTAAACCCTGTATCAAAATCATTGATCAAAAAATATGTAAACATACTGCCAATTATCATATGAAAAAGTAAACAGAGCTGTCACTTTCAAATAACTGTACGAGTTTTTGGTTTACATTTTTTACAATAATTTTGCCCACCAAGAAAATGAATTTGCCAGGCTTGGTCTAGTAGACGGTCCGCTGGTTATAAAATCGCTTAGTAATCTACCATTGCATTGCAAGGTGGCACTGAACGACACGAAACATGACATGACACTTTGAGATTTCCTACAGAATTTACCTCACTGTATATTTCTTGGTTTTTTTTGAGTGCATTTTTTATGTATTTCTTTTTTTTGTTCCGATCGATCATAGATATCTTTGTTAACGGAAAAATACATCTTCAAAAACAAAACGCAAGAAAATACAAACTAGTTATTGAACATAGATGCAATGCAGCAAATATGTCTAAGTTATAGTTGAGAAATTCACATGCAAAATTTCGAGATGTGAGTCACCGACGCCCGCTGGTGTTTTATTTCATTAAATCGTTACTTCCGGATTGAGTAAAGATGTGTGGTTCGAATTCCGACCAGCGTCAGCCATGCGTTGTGTTTTGTAGATGTATTTTTTCGTTATTAATAATTCTATTGTATAATTAAATAGAGAGCTATCGTAAAGTTAGACGCCTAAATCAATTTTAATGAATTTTGCGATAGAGATAGAAGGTAAAAAAAGCTATGTAGCCTATGTCCTTTTTTTATACATACCTTCTTTTTACCATTTATAAATTGACTTTTTTATCTTCTATATCTATTGCAATATTCTTTGAGACTTAGCTAATCTTACTTCTTATCTTATCTTACTAATATTATGAACGCGAAAGTTTGCATACATGTATGTATTGATGTATGTATGTTTGTGAGGTTGTTACTCTTTCACGCAAAAACTACCAAACCGATTGCGATTAAACTTGGAATATAGGTAGCTGGGGACCTGGATTAACACATAGGCTACTTTTTATCCCGTTATTCCCGCGGGAACGGGACTTACGCGGGTGAAACCGCGGGGCGCAGCTATATTCTATAAAATATATAATTCGCCTTTGTTCAAAAATCATTTCTTATTACAACGGTCCCTTGTTACAAAAAGTACAGTTTCAAAATTAAACAATGTTATTACGGCATTACGAATTTTGGCTTCTGAATTTTTGAAATTACGAGTGGAAAACTTTTAATGGCTTTATTTAAATCTCCGTTCGATTATTGTCCGGTCTCTGATCATTACTGGGAAAGTTGAAATGTCCATTACGACACACAGAGAGGTATTGTTTAAAAATATTATGAATAAATTTACATTCGGGAAAAGCTTTCATTTTCCTTTATTTTTAAATTCCTACCTACCTAACCTACCTAATGCTCTGTAAATTTAGTGATTCAGTGAGTGATTTGACACATAAAATACGTAGAAACGTAATTCAATAAAATACACAATTCTTTGTTTAAATCGTTTGTTTCTGTATTTTAATGAATTTTATGTTTTTCCTGACAGCATTCCATTTGGAATTGATCGATTGTGAAGAATTTTAATAAGTATGCCAAGTCAGTTGAACGTTAGTTACCGTAGAAGCTTATTGTATAAGTATACACTAGTTTTTGTTGTAGTCAAAAATACTTATTAGTTTTGATTTTACAGGCAATTAAACTGACGATAAATATTGAGTCTCGCTAACAGTCACGTGACGTAATTTACAATGCTTTCCTAATCAAAACGTAAGACAACATGTAAATACTGTGACTTCCACTCAAAGAGCGCGAGCGGACTGGACGAGTGTGAAATGATGTCACACCCGTGAACAGTCTGCAACGCATGTTTACTTCTTTTAATCGGCAACGAATTAACGTATCGAAGCTATTCTCTCACGATTTACTTTGACGATTTTGAATTTTTTAATTTCGACAATATGGCGTCTGGTGGTGACATAAGTTACTTTGGATTACTGTCATGTCTTTAGTCACACTCGCCAGATTAAGACGAATCGATTGACGTAAGAATCATCAAAATCGGTCCACGCGTTTGGCCTCTAGAACGCCACATAGAAACATCCATACATACATACATATACCGATAAACACATTACCCTCCTTTGCGTCGCGCAGTCGGGTAAAAAGGGCTAACATTCAAAATTGGTTATTTTTCCTCATTGTTCCTCAAATACTTCAAATACTCAACTTTCAAGTTTCGTTTCAAGAAAGTTTTATACAACACTTCGACCCCCATTTTACACCCTAAGGGGTGAATTTCGAAAAATCCGTTCTTATCCACCACCTACGTCCTAAAAGGAACCCGTAAGCGAAATTACAGACTTCTACTACTTGTAGTTTCTGAGATTTCGTGATACATATGTATCCTACTAATCATACTTCCTACTAATATTATAAATGCATTTGAAACTCGCACACTTTGTTGTTTCAAGGTGGGTACTGACCGGTGTTACAGCGCGTTGTGTAACATTCGTGAGCACAACAGTTTGTGAGCTACGCTGCGAGTGCCTTGTTTCCCATACGAAATACATTTTAGACGCCGCGCCGTAACGTATCTCGGTCAGTACTTACCTTTAGGATGATTTTGATTAATAAAACACTTTATTTATCCGGTTGAACCGCGTTTTTATTCATGGTTTACATGTCAACCTTGAAAAAACCAACTGTAAAGTTGGCGGAAGCTCGGTTTGTTTCAAACCATGAATAAAAACGCGATTCAACTGGTTATATAAAGTGGTTTACAAACACTAAAGTGTTTAAAGTATGATGCAAAATCGCGAAAACCATAGAAGAAATTATGATTATTAAGCTTTTGATCATTATCTACACATATGGTCACTCAACATTTGAGTTCATTTGAGCCGTTTGAGTCTTTTGGATTAGTGGAACCGATTCTACTATCCTACTTATATTATAGATGTGAAAGTTTGTATGTATATTGTAAGTAAGTAAACGAGTACGTTTTTTTCCCTTAAACAAAAACTAGTACATCGATTGCTACAAAACTTGGTATGCAAACAGATGGCTTAACACATAGACTAGAGAGGTCGTAAAATAGTAAAAGCATTTGGCGTGTTGTCGAACCGTGTGTATTATCCCCAAAAGGGATTAATGTAAAACGTCTGGGGGACGTAAAATCCATTCTATTTAACACCTCGATTAACTGAATCGAATTATCGACTAACTTCGACCGTTACTCAAAATGTTTCATATTTCGATGGCGTATTGTATAGTGAATAAATAAACCTGTAGGCAGATAAAATTCAAACTAAATACCTATGACTACTTTGACTAACGAATAGGTATTGCGTGGTATTACTTTCCAATGAGACGATGCAGGAAAAACTGCGCATCTTCCGTCGAAATCAGCATCGAAATCTCACTGCGCAAAGGAATAACCAGGCACCCTACCGCGTAAATCCCGTCGAGTTCATCTCGACGTCGTTTTTGAAATACGACGATGTCGATAACGGGGTTGAAAAGAGCTACCGTACAGGGAGCGAGCAGAAATCGTCGACGATACACAATTCCTGCTCTCTCCTAGCGCTGTTCATACCATATTGTTAATTTGCTTGCATTTGAAGGCGAAGCCGCGACGTTGAGTTCAACTGTCATTGAAATCGGCAGCTCAAAACACCTCGCTTTCAATAACAGTTAAACTCGACGGCGCCGGCTTCAAATGCATGCAAATCAACGCTGTCATTTCACCGCACAAGTTATTAATTTGGGCATTGGGATTTCGATGACGATTACGACGGAAGTTGCGTGGTTGCCCTGCATATCTAGGGAAAATGAAAATCCAAATTGATATCCTAGTCATTTTTTAAATTTTAGATGCCAAAGGCAAAATGATGATTACCAAAAATAATAATTATTTTGCCTATTACTAATCAGTCTGTATCTCATAATATAATATCCGTTATATAGACAATTGATTTTTTACGGGTGATATTTTTATTCATGCTGCCACTATAGAATTTATAAATAATTATTTTAGTTTATGTCTCAAACAAATATTGTAATTGTCTTAAAAGTAAAATTATTTTCGTCCAAGTACAGACTGGTTGCATAGCTGGTTGTCTTCTAGTTATATACAAGATGTAACGGGACTGTTGTTTTGAACTTCTAGGCGAACAACTTTTGTTCTACCACTTTTGAAAATTCGAAGTACTTTTCGAAAATTTTAAGTGTAAAGTTTACTTGAAAATCAGCTGATTCTTAGAGTTCGAGGTCATTGCCCTTATTTTGTCCTTTCATTCAGTTTGGTCTACTGCAATCAAAACTTCAATAAGATTTATTTTCAAAAGCAGCTGTTTTTTCAGTGAAACCACAAACCTCAAAATTTTCAAAAAAAAAGTGCGAATTTGTAAAAGTCGTAGAACAAAAGTTGTTACCCTAGATGTCTAGAACAACCCCCTTTCGGCTTAAAAGGGCATACCCGTTACACTTTGCATAATTATACAAGTTATAGACTTTTCCTTTATTAAAATTAGGTAAGATATTCTTTTCTTTTAGGTATTAGAAGTATTTTTAATGTAGTACAATCGAAAATGTAGTAAGTAAATTTTATTTGGACTAAACAAGCGCCCATTTCACCCTTATTTTATCGTAATATCGAATTTTGTTTCTATTTCAAACAACAGGGCTGAATATTTAATTTACTTTAGTTATTACTTTGTTTTGTGAACGGTTTCGTCGGAGGGCCAAAAGAAATATTTAATTTCGCTTCTACTTTTAATTACAGTTTTGTTAACTTCAAGTTAAAATGTTTTCATTATATTTGTGTATAATTGCTGAAATCGGACTTGGAATTCGCTGATTTTAAATTTAATGGGCCTTTCACATTGTGATTTATTTATTTATTCCATTACTGGATTTACATTACGAAAAGATAATCCAACTTTCCCTACTCTAAGGTAAAGACTAAAAACTCACATACATACTAGTTTACTATGGTAAGCTAGCTCGAATTGCCAATATTATAAACGAGAAAGTTTGCGTGTATGTGACTTTGTTACTCTTTCACGCAAAAACTGCTGAACCGATTGCGATAAAGCTTATAGGTATGAAGTACGATGAAAAAATATAAGTAGCTAAAAACCTGGAATAACACAGACTACTTTTTATCCTGATAATCGCATACGCAAGTAAAACCGCGGAGCGCTGCTAATTAATTATATTGCTAATTATGTAAACTGTATTACCAATTTGAATTTCGAGTATAATCCCGTCTCGAATAGGTATATAGAAATCGCACTTCATGGCTCAAAATACTCCGCACGTGGATCTACTTAAGTTTCAGAACAAGAAACTGATAGCGGGATTTACATTACAAAACTAGGGGCATGCAATTTATGGTCATCTTCACAAAAAAAAGTGCTAAAAAACCAGCGTTTTAAAAGTACAGTCCAATAAATCCTACTAGGTACGTATCATTGTACATTGTCAAAACAAACCTTTTATCTTTACCTTCAACATAAACCAAACCTTCTTTTAACCTTCAACATTTTGTCTAACGTTTTGTCGTATTTGCCTCTAATAAATTATGAACACACCCTTTCTTTGTCCTCAACGTAGTCCAAATGGAATATTGCAAAGATATTATTAATAGAGTAGGGTGACTTGGATTATCTTTTGTTCATTTGTTGGTATACGTATTCTAATACACTTACTAATTAGTTAAAGTGTTTATATAAGCTGTTATGTTTTTCCAGTGAATAATATTGAATCCTGTAGTACTGGCTGGGCCCCGCGGTTTCATCCGCGTCGGTCCCGATTCCGCGGGAATATCGGGATAAAAAGTAGCCTATGTTTTATTCCAGGTGTATGTAGCGGGTGAGCTACCTATATTCCAAGTTTCATCGCAATCGGTTTAGTAGTTTTTGCGTGAAAGAGTAACAAAGTCACATACAAATCTACATACAACATTTCGCGTTTATAATTTTAGTAAGAAGTAAGATGTATGTGTGTTTGTTACTCAATCAAGCTAGAGCTACTGAACCGATGGCGATGAAACTTGGAATAAAGATAGTTGGAGACCTAAAATAATAGCTAGGCTACTTTTTATTTCGAAATTTTCTCAGGAACGGAACTTACGGGGGGTGAAACCGCGGGTGCAGCTATAGCATAAAAGTCATAATATATAGTCCCACATATTTTTTTAGCCCCAATGGTGCGTTTTTGCGATCCGGACTAGATCGTCTGGTATGGCTATAAAACAGTACGCAAATATAACCTGGAAAATCAATACTTATAATAAAATGGTCCGACGATATTAAGGCACATGCCGGGGCAACCTGGTCCAGAAAGATCTGTAATAGGAAGATGTGGAGATATGGGAGAGGCATATGCCCTGCAGTGAGCCAATATATGCTGTTGAAGAAGAGAAGAGAATAAAATCGAAACTTAATCGGTGTCTGTTCTTGAAAGATAATTTTGAAAAAAACTATTTTTAGTGGTATGTACTAACGTAACAGACCCCATTTCCGTGTTCAACTTTTTGTCTGTTTGTCCGTTTGTCCGTTTGGATGTTTGTCTGTTTGTCTGTGCGACCGTTTAAGTGTGGATTTTTGCATTGCGGTAGGTAGGTGTAAGAACAACGCGGAATCGCGACTTGCGCGGGTGAAACCGCAGGGCGCAGCATAAATACCTAAATATATACTAACAGAATTCTCCTGACACCTGACCCAAGAATATCTGAGCGTACTAAGAATCGAGAGAAAGAATTAAAAATAGAAAATCTTTCCGTCTAATCTGGAATTCCATCGGATAGTGTTGAAACTGCAAATTCTTTGATGTTCATGAAACGTTCCTATTCGAGTTGAACTCAAGTGAAACGAACAGTTGAAGTCGTACTATCAAGATTGGTTTGACAGAATTTTCATTTTATTTCTAGGAAATTTAGGTTGTTACATAGCGGACCAACTTTGGCGCAAAATAAAACAGGTTTATTTAGAAATATTCAAAGGTGAAATTTCCAAGATATGCCATTGGCCAAGAGGCTTATTTTTGAATCGCTTGTTGCACTTTAGGCGATTTAAATAATTCGATATTTGCTGACTTTCGTTCGATGTTACTCGTTGCGGTCGTGCATTTCACATATAAAAGTTACAGAAGTCGATTTTTTTAGTCTATATGTTTAAATCGCTTGAAGTGGCGCAAGTGATTCAATAATCGCCCCAGGTTACTTATAAGTGTTAAAGGCAACAGGATACATCGGAATACCATAAAATGCATCATATAAATAGTTTAGACTGCACTTTTACAGTCGCACGTAGTGTTTGGACTAGAAACCCCCACTTTTCCATGTTTCCTGATCTAAGATCTCGGTCTAAGATGAAGCACGGTGAGGTATAGACCCCCAGATGCGAGATCGAACCTCGCCGCGAGGTTACTTATACTTCACACTGACAATGTTAAGTCTGCGTAAATATATCTATATAATGTATAGCATATTATTATTTAAACCACTTTAAAGCTAGAAATTTAGGTTTATTCTATGTATAATATGTATGTATTTACAAAAAAAAAGTATATTACCCATAATACATGCCTAGTGCTTATAGTTTGGGGCTAGATTGCGCTGTGTGTAATGTCGTGCAATATTTATTTATTATTATTTATTTATATATCCCCTCGAGACCAAGATCATTGTAACATTATCGAAACGTCGAAATATGAAAAAAATTAAAAAAGTTAAAGTTTCACGCGATTAAGACCCGGGAAAATGTGTAAATATGAGTTCCAATCGTGTTAGTTTAAATGGGTTTAATTATGGTTTACTTCAAAATTACTATTTTCTAACAGAAATGAAATGTAACGAAATGTTTCCACAAAGTTTTCTGAACTTTGAAACGTCGCTAACTATAACTAATTTCAGTAACAGTAATGAAAATCACAACTATCGTGCGATTAGGTTGCCCTTCCGACCAACCGGACAGTTTCCGGACGGCTCGCGACGGTTCCGGTTAGCCGGACGGATCCGGCAACGCTTCCGGTTGCCCGATAGCAATCGAATTTCAAATTTCGTGATACCCGTTTCGTGCAATCTACTCTGTGTTGCACTGTGTTGCAATTTCGACGTGCTTTGCATTTTTTAAATCAAGATTAAATTACCTACTGTTTTGAACGGATTTTCAATTTTCTAGCTGTTTTCCCGCTTTTGTAGGTATTTTTGTGTTTGAAAGTTTAATGTATTTTTTTTTAAATGTTTATTAAAGATTACTTTTTTTCGAAATAATATATTCAATGTACAGACACGACTTCGTTACCTACTGTTTTATTATAATATTATGTATAGATTATTTTCTGCATTTGTATAATGTATACAATGAAAAAATTTTTTTTTTACTAATTTACCAACATAGTTTTATCTTAATATACCTACCTATTATATTTTTACCGAAAATTTTCGTAAAAACATAACCTAACTCTACAAATCGTATCAAAATCAGCTCAGCCGTTTCTGAGAAAAAATAGTGGCAGAAAAACACACACCCGTCTTCGTTGCCGCCTCCGGGATAAAATCTTCAGATATCTGCACACCAAGTTTTATCGGAATCGGTTCAGTAGTTTTTGTGTGATTTTTTTAAACTTTCGCATTTATAATATTAGAAGGAAGTGAAACTGTGTTTACACGAACGAAGTAAATATCTTTAATAGGTACTTACTTAGTTAATTCAATCACGATTTGAATCACCCCGAAAGGCTCTGAATTCAAAACTTTTGACGGACAATCACATTTAGCAATATCCCTTAATTTATAGCCAATTTACACCGGCACCATTAAATCCTGGCTTAATAGACCGTGTTTCGTTTCTAAATCAAATATCAAAAGCTTTACGAAGATATTTAATATTTTAATTGCAAAGAAATAACGATTTCCGGCCGAACATAAAATCGCAACTTCAAATTTCAGAGGTACCTAAGTAAATTATCCTATACTACTTATAATAAAGGAAGATAGGACAAAAAGTCTGTACTTGGAAGTAAATTTTAAAAAAGTTGTCTAGAGATTTAGGAAAAGTTTAAAGTTCATGTCTATCTGTCTGTTTCTCTATTTGAACTAGTGTCCAATCCAAACTTAATAAAAGGACAACTTAAGGTCAATGACCTCTAAATCTAAAAAACAGCTAATTTTCGAGTAAATTTTGAACTTAAAATTTTCGAAAACCACTTTGTTTTTTCAAAAGTTGTTGAATAAAAGTTGTTCGCATTGATCTAGAACAACCCTCTGTCGGCTTAAATGGGAGGTCGGAGCATCCTGTATATATAGACTTTTTTATTTCAATACCTACACACGCAAACACTTAGATCCAGAAACTAAATTTACAAGAGTAAATTCTTTTCCCGGCAGAAAACGAGCCTGCAACTTTCTCCATTGCAGGCAGGTGTTCACTCTTCGCGCCATAAAGGTCGACCCTCTATTTCTCTGCATTTTAAACATCTTTGGCTTTATGCTTTGAAATTGGTAGCAATAAAAGACGGTAAATGGATCACGGTTGCCTTAAAGCGATTTGAAACTTTATTAAAAAGCGAATGCATGCACGCTGAGGTTGTACTTTGCAGTTTCGGTTTTTTGGAGATCCATTTTTCGAAACCTAAATTTTATTTCATTACTAGCTGTGCCCTGCGATTACACCCGCGTAACCGTATCGCAAATCGGTTCACCCGTTACGCGTAACGCGTTACGCCGTGACCAAGGGAAATAGGAATTCATTTTTATATATAAGACTAGCTCCGGTCCATTACGCATTAGTCCCGATCTCGTGGTAATATGTGCGACTTTTCAAAAGTCGTAGAACATAAGTTGTTCGCCTAGACGTTTAGAATAGCCCCCTTTTGGCTTACATGGTCATCGTAAAACCACGCTGTATAATAGTGGCAGACAAAAGCAACATATCGCCAGAATCGTGGCAGAGACGGGTCGCTGCGCTCGCTCGGTCTACTTTGGAGCTGTCACTTTTAAATAAATAAATGGGATACATGATTGGTGTCAACCTTGAAAGAGCCAACTGTAAAGTTGGCAAAAGCTCGTTTCGTTTAAAACCATGATCCCGATAAATAAAGTGGTTTATTATGCAAAATCGCAGAATAGAAGAAATTAAATGATTGGGATCAACCAACCTTCTGCAACTCGCCTTTCTCCGAGAGGAGAAATCAAAAGAATAATCAAATAGGTACCTAACGCAAAAGTTTCCAGAACTCCGAAACCTCAAAATTGTTCACAAAATTACCTAAGCTTTAGGCTCAAACAATAAATTTTAACTGAACAACATCAGTAACAGTATCTCAAGAAAGAATCCTTTAAAAATGCCATGTTAAAACCAAAATTTATCGCTTGTTTGAACTGAGATAACGACTGTTGTTAAGAAAAATAAGTTAATACTTACGGTAGAGTCTATACTGAGAAAGGAGTCTGTAAAGGCTCTGAAACGTAAACGATATTGCAACAATGATGAATATAATTAAAACAACGCGATTTAAACCGGAAAATGGGTTGGTTATGTTTCAAGATATTTTACTTTTTCTTCTTTTCGTGTACTAGTGTGACTCACCTAGTGTTAGATTTGTGAGATCTCCGTAAGGCCTCTAACTTGACCTGACGACTGCTATCAGAAATACCTAATTTCAGGTTAATAGATTCGAAATTTTGAAAAACCAACAGGCATTGATGTGTCTATCAGAGATAGCTGTAAATTATTAGTACTAGGTATTTCTGGTAAATTTTTATATGAAGGTTAATGGATTCTAAATACCCATCTTAGTAATATTATAAAGTTGAAACTTTGCGAGTATTTGTGTTTGTTACTCAATCACATAAAAACCGCTGAACCGATTACCATGACACTTGGAATATAAATAGCTGAAAATCTGGAGTTACATATAGGCCACTTTTCCTATAATCCCGCGGGGTCGGGACTTACGCGGGTGAAACCCGCGGGGCGCAGCTAGTTACTAATAAATAATAGGTATCTATGATAAAAACAATGGTGCCCGTTGGCTTTTAAAATTTTGAATCTATTAACCTTCTTATAAAAATTTATATTTAAAATTAAAGTTTTGATTGACAGATTGACTAAACCATACCAGTGGTTTACTCTGCGTATGCGCTGATGCATACGCAGAGTAAACCAGAGTAAACCACTGGACTTATAGAGAAATGAAGTCTGCAGGGTGTGTTCATTGAGATATGTAGGGATCCTTTAAGAAAGGGTTTATCAATATCGCCACGGCATCGGGAGTTATCTTACTAATATTATAAACGCGAAAGTTTGTATGTAAGTAAATATGTATGTATGTATGTGAGGTTGTTACTCTTTCACGCAAAAACTACTGAACCGATTGCGATGAAACTTGGAATATAGGTAGCTATGGACCTGGATTAACACATAGGCTACTTTTTATCCCGATATTCCCGCGGAAACGGGACTTACGCGGGTGAAACCACGGGGCGCAGCTAGTTTATAATAATTTATACTAGAATGGGCCAAAACCTCAGTCTCAGACGAAAAACCAACCACGGAAAATGTTTAATCATTAGTTCACCGAATCACGTGGTTTCCTCTGCGGAAGAATTTTCATTGGTAGATTTCACTTTGAAAAATATTTCAAAAACCATTTACTTAATAGTCCTGTTGTATTTGTTTATTAACCCCCGACGGAAAAACAAAGGGGGTTATTATATTAGTTTGAGAAGTCTATGAGTCTGTATCTGTTTGTGGAACAGTTCCTACCTTCCAAAAGGATAAAGCGCTTTTGATAGTTTTTTACTTAGACACTTGAGATAGTGTTTACTTATAATGATTGCCTTAAACCAAGACTTTAAGTGCGTACGTGCTTAAGAGCCCATTCGTAGGTACTTGCTGTAAACTCAAACTTTTGACCTTGTAAACGTCTTCAACGGTTCAAGTTAGGAATAACTTTAATAGTTCTAAATGTTCTGATGGAATCGAAGTTGTTAATGCTTGATTCTGATTGGTTGAATTGATTGTTCTATCAATAGATGATAGAAGTTTTGAAAATGTAAACTAAAGGCTGATATAGGTGTCAGTTGCAAATTTCAGTCTCGTTTTGAGTGTATTATTTGCAATTGCAATGATGTTGAAATAAAATTTTGTTTAATTAAATACTGGAATCAGAGCTAGGTCGACTATCAGTTCAAATGCGAAATCTCGTCTTAGATCTGAGTGCAAAATTATATCTAGTTTTGAAACAAGCTTTACAATTCTACTATTCTGTAAGTGTCCGTTAAAATAGTATAGTAGGTAATATTGTTCGGAACCCAGTTGCAAACATTTTTACGTCTGGTTAAGTTGGTTATCTGTGAAACCAATCCGTTTATAGAATCAAAAATTGATTTAGAGTTTGTTCACTATAAAATTCAGATTGATGCATTTCATGAATAATCCATATTTTATTTTAGTAAATTTCTAAAAAAATGAAAGACTTTTTTGTTCAATTCTAACAGCTAGCAACGTAGTTGAAAACTAGGCATGGCATAAAAATAAGTAAATGTTGAAATTATTATTTAGTGATTTTCAGTTTAGCTCGTAGGTATATACCCCTTAAGTTCAAGCATTGATAAACTATAAACTCATACCAAGCACTGAACTGTGGGTAGCTAATTTGAGTTCTGTCGTCAAACTATTACCTTCAAACAGTGTCGTATTATCATATTATTATATACCCAGTAGATAAATAGGTAAGTAGAAAGTAAGGTACTTGGTACCTATTCAGTTGGTCTTTCAATTATAATTATAAACCAATTAATGTGAGTTTTCATTTGATTTGTACCTTACTTTGTGTTATTTTCTTTGAAAACCATTTTAATAACTCCTCTGTTTATTTCTCATACGAATTTAATCAAGCGTAATAAGGTTGATGACATTCTCGAAGAACAGTGAAGGAGGAGGCTGTGTGATAGAAATTATCGATAGTTTCGATAGTAAACAGCTTTTATTTTAAAGTTCATGAAAATGTATATGTATGAGTATGTGTTGTTCTGACGGATATTATGTTATTAGGTTATTTACTTAAATTATTCTGTTAGTTTCATCTGTATTCCCTGATTTCTGTAGAAAATTTGAATCTGTACCTACACAGCATTATGTAGAATTTACTTAATAATATTATATTACATCATTATTTTTCTTTTTTATTTTGACATACCTAATATTAATTGAAATGGAATATTATGACTTGTGATTGCTTTTTTTCCCTCTCTCTCTTGTGACAATTTTGATGTTTGCATGCCACATGTTGGCAAGATATGTAGAAACATCAAAATTGATAGTTAAAGTTAAGTTAGTGATAAAATATAGTTCTCTATATTTTTAGATTTAAGATCTGCTGTACCATACTTTATGCAATAAAATATCTTTATCAATCGATCAATCAGTCAGGACCATGAATATTAAATAAAAGATGTTAAAAGATGAATTATTTTATCTATTTAATTGACGGCCTCGGTGGCGCGTCGGGCTGACGCCCGACTGCAATGCAGAAGGCTGCGGGTTCGATTCCCGTCAGGTGCAAATATTTATGCTTGAAAATGAATATTTGTATCTGGTCTGGGTGTCTTTCTATGTATAATATGTATGTATTTACTAAAAAAAGAGTATAATACCTATGTAGTTGTCTAGTACCCATAGTACAAGCCTAGTGCTTAGTTTGGGGCTAGATTGCGCTGTGTGCAATGTCGTGCAATATTTATTGATTAATTAATAATGAATAACTTAATTACAACGAATAGAGACAATTTTTTGTTAATTCATTTAGGGTACATACAAATAAGTCAATATCTTATAGTCTCGAGGGGTCTTGTCCCCTCGAGACCAAGATCATTGTAGCATGATCGAAACGTCGAGGTAAGGAATAGTTAAATTTCACGCGATTAAGACCCGGGAAAAGTGTAAATATGAGTTCCAATCGTGTAAGTTTAAAAAGTTTTTTTTTTAGTTCTTTAGCTATGAGGTTAAGAGTGCGCAATTATACTCGCTAGTAGCGGAGTGCCCCGCATACCTACGCTAAAGCCAGGAGAGAAATAATGAACTCAGATACCCTATCTGAAGGGGACCTGAGTGACATTACAATAGGGCAGTTGTTAAAATTCTGCAAAGTAACAGGCAGATTTAGTGGGTCGCCATCATCGTGAGTTACCAGTTACTCAAAACCTATGGGACCATTTCACCCAGTTCCTCAAGACCCTTACTTGGGGAACTGGGTGAAATGGTCCCAACATGAGGACAGATCACCCGTCTGGTGCTTAAGCTGGAGTCCCCTACTAGAAATAATAATAATAATTATACCCGCTGCGCTACATGTTTTCACTCGTGTAAGTTTAAATTTTAGGATAAAATGCAGATTAAAAGTTAAAGTTTTTAACTTTTTACTAGGCGGCGTTTTATGATTGATACCCCGACTTTCATTCTAAAGGTCGTAGTTTCGAATCACGACCGTGCACCAATATTTTTTTCTCTAAGAAAAAATTACGTGCGCTATTAACATCGCTCTTACGGTAAAGGAAAACACCGTGAGCAAACCCACGCCTCAAAATCAAACATAAAAGCCCAATAGTAAGGCTAATTGCGGAAATACACAGTTAAAACTTTAACTTTAACTTAACTAGGTTGACTTAAATTTCGGTTCTGATGAATTTAGTCCAACCAAAAAAGTAAAATATTACCTAATACAGCTTTATGAGGTGCCAAGCCAAATGTCAAATGTTAAAGTGTGAAATGTTCAATCATCGAGTAAATTGGACATACCCGCACATTTTCAATAAACCAGGTTTAATAAACTTTACGAATAATGTTGTTGTTTGACATTTTCATGAGTCATAAAGCGTGAAACTGCATGGAACGTGAAAATGTCGAATTACTTAAAAAATGTTATTTACGCTTCACATAGTTTCACGAATTGAAACATTCAACGCATTTCGACCTAATCGGCAATTATATCTATACTACTAGCATCCTACAGTTTCATCCGCTTAAGAGCACACCATATCCAATTTTGCTTCGACAAACTTGCGAATAATTCGGAATCTAAGGTACCCATACAGAAAATTTGAAATTAGAATCTATACTATTACTATTACTATTACTATTTACTATTTACTATTACTATTACTATTACTATTACTATTACTATTACTATTACTATTACTATTACTATTTACTATTTACTATTACTTATTACTATTAATATATTATTATATTATATTATATATTATATTATATTATATATTATATATTATATATTTATATATTATATATTATATTATATTATTATTATTATTATTATTATTATTATTATTATATTATTATTATATTATTATTATTATTATTATTATTATTATTATTATTATTATTATTATTATTATAATATTATAAAGCTGAAGAGTTTGTTTGATTGTTTGTTTGATTGTTTGTTTGTTTGTTTGTTTGAACGCGCTAATCTCAGGAACTGCTGGTCCGATTTGAAAAATTCTTTTTGTGTTTGATAGTCCATTTATCGAGGAAGGTTATAGGCTATATTACATCACGCTACGACTGATAGGAGCGGAGCATCCATGAAATATGTTGCAAAAACGGGAAAAAAAACCCCTTTTCCGAGATTCTGTCGCGTGCGCTGAGTAAACGGTCAGAGTTACATAAAAATCATGTATGAGAGAATTCTTCCTCTAAAAAGGATCTAATAAATAGTCCGCGACAGCATATGTCTAACTCTTAAGGTTGACTCAATATAACATCTTTTAGAGTAATGAAATTTATTGTAGAACAATGTATTGTTTCCGAAGGTAATTTTGTGAATATGATATTAATCCTTATCCAAATAAATATGTTATTCATTAAAAGTATTTAATTTTAAACATAATTGTCCTTAACATCACTTGATTTCAATGAATATCTCACGAGATATTACAGTTTTAAAATAACTCCACAATAAATAATTAATAAGTACCAAGCGTGCATATACTATACATATACACGTAGCGGGCGACGATGATGAGGGTGGCCAGCCAGCTCTGTGAGGCATCATGCCGCGCGGCTCAATCGGTCGGCTCCATGCGAGACGGTAGTGTCACCAAACTGCAGTGCTTTTTAATAATTATTTTGCAATATCTCATTGTACTTTTGATTCTTAATATTTTGTTTTATGTTGGTAATTAATATTTTAAAGAGGTTACGTTGGTAATATGTCATCTCAGAAACTTCTAGACCTATTTCAAAAATTCTTTCACTAATAGAAAACTACATTATCCAGATGTGACATAGGCTACTTTTGATCCCGATATTCCCTCGGGATCGGGACTTACGCAAGTGAAACCGCGGGACGGCAGCTCTGAAAAATAAAGTCGTGTTTTTCTATTTCTAACTCAACAACCCGTAAACCGATATGAATGAAATTTGGTACAGGGTAGAAATAATATATAGGGTACTTTGAATGATCGTACGGGTTGAGCAACACTTGGTACAACATACGTGATGGGTGAAAAAGAGCAAGTGACCCGATATTCATAAACTTGGTACAGGGTTGGTTTGGAGGTAGAAATATTATATAGTACTTTGAATGATCGTTAAGCAACACCTGGTATGACATACGTGAGGGATCATTAACGTTACGGGATAGGAAGTTACGCGGGTGAAACCGCGGGGCGCAGCTAGTATACTATATTATGCTATTATCTAATCTAAGGTATACCCACCTATAGAGAAAATTTGAAATTAGAATATATATTATGCTACTAGCTGCGCCCCGCGGTTTCACCCGCTAAGTCCCGTTCCCGCGGGAATTTCGGGATAAGAAGTAGCCTATGTGTTAATCCAGGTCCCCAGCTACCTATATTCCAAGTTTCATCGCAATCGGTTCAGCAGTTTTTGCGTGAAAGAGTAACAATATCACTCACATACATACATACATACAAACTTTCGCGTTTATAATATTAGTAAAAAGTAAGATTATCTGTTCGGCTTTAAAATCCGAGTTTTAAAAAAAAATACGAGTCTCTTGTTCCAACTGTCGGCGAGTCAACAGTGTCCGGTGAACGGCGTCGTTACTAATTATTGTCGCCCACACAGTTCGGTCGGAGTCTACGTTCCTGATGATGGCTTTTTGAAGCCGAAACGCGTCGATGCACGGTTAAGACGAAGCTCCAATAAAAAATATGTCATGAACGGCCCGCCCACTTACCCCTACATCCACGAGTCACACGCACACGTATGCACTTTCGAACATCGCAACTTTTTTGATCTAGCGTCCAAGCGCGCGAAATCAAAACTGTTATATATTTTTTCATAGGTTGTAAACCGATTATGGTCGTTTGGAAAGTAGCCAGTGTCAAGTATTTTATAATACGACCTCATTGGTGCATCGGGCGACCGCCTGGCTCACGGAACACTATTACTCCTAGCGGGCCTGGCTGCAATACGGAAGGCTGCGGATTCGATTCCCGTCGGGTGCAAATATTTATGCTTAAAAATAAATATTTGTATCTGATCTGGGTGTCTTTCTATGTATGATATGTATGTATTTACAAAAAAAAAGAAAAAAAAGAAGAGGTATAATATGTATTATATTCGTGGTCTAATACCCCTAGTACAAGCCCAGTGCTTAGTTTGGAGCTAGATTGCGCTGTCTGTATATGTCGTGCAATAATATTTATTTAATAATTTGCAAGTTGTTTGTTTTGTATCTTCAAAACTTGTATCGTCCGATTATTCCTAGTTGTCCCTTCTAGCCCTGTTCCCCGGAGGGACAACTAGGAATTTTTCCCCAGTTGTCCCCGGGGCGACAATTCGTGGCGACTGTCCCTTTGAAAGCTGGCTAAAGGGGACAAATGGGAATTATGTTTCTCAGTTGTCACGGCGGGCGGGGGGGACAGATGGGAATCTGTTCTCCCATTTCTGCCCCGCATGTTGGTGTTATAATAGAACTAGCTGCGCCCAGCGGTTTCATCCGTGTTCGTAATAAGTACCCTAATGTACCATTATTATTTTAATGAACTTTATAAACGCATACGACTTGCATTTATAGCAATATTTTGGATTAGGGGTGAAGTCGTCCCCTTCGAAACTGGGACCAGGGACGGTAGTTTAGACATTTGGACGAGTCGACTACATACATATTAATATACTCTAGAGGTGAAGTAGTCCCACTAAGAAGATACTAAAAAGACTTTGTAAATTTTTGGGAAAAAAAATTAATAGAAGATATTAGTGGAAAACAAAAGACGATCGAAGTAAAAACAAAAAACGATCTAACCTAACTCCGAAACTATTGACACTAGAGACCACTAGTTTCTCAGCCTAAGTTATACAAGATGTAACGGGCAAGCCCTTTTAAGCCGAAAGGCGGTTGTTCTAGACGTCTAGGCGAACAACTTTTGTTCTACGACTTTTGAAAATACGAACTTTTTTTTTGAAAATTTTGAGGTTATGTTTCACTGAAAAATGCTTTTAAAAATAAAGGTAATTGAAGGTTTGATTGTAGTAGACCAAACTAAATGAAAGGACAACATAAGGTCAATGACCTCAAACTGTAAGAAACAGCTGATCTTCAAGTAAACTTTACACCTAAATTTTTCGAAAAGTACTTCGAATTTCCAAAAGTCGTAGAACAAAAGTTGTTCGCCTAGACGTCTAAAACAATCCCCTTTCGGATTAAAAGGGCTTACCTGTTACACATTGTATAGCTCCTCGAGATCATCAGTTTGGTTGACAGCTGTCAAACTTGAACCGTCAATATCTCGGAAACTATTGATACTAGACCACTAGTTTCTTAGCATAAGTGATAGAGCTTCTCGAGATCTTCATTACAAACTTCACCCCTAACCGACGAACCCCTTACGACTTGCATTCATAGTAATATTTTGTACTATGAATGCAAGTGGTATGAGTTTATAAAGTTCATTAAAATAATAATGGTACATTAGGGTTCTTATTACGAACACGGATGAAACCGCGGGGCGCATCTAGTTTTATTATAACACACACATGCGGGGTAGAAATGGGAGAACAGATTCCCATCTGTCCCCCCCCCCCCACCGTGACAACTGAGAAACATAATTCCATTTGTCCCCTTTAGCCAGCTTTCAAAGGGGACAGTCGCCACGAATTGTCACCCCGGGGACAGGGCTAGAGGGGACAGCTGGGAATAATCAGCCGCATCCACACCGGACGATCCCCGCGCTAAAGAATATTTTATCTTATTCGCGCTCAAGCAGCGGAGAGGGAGAAAATAGGATAAAAGATTCTGGAGCATGTGTATCGTACAGTGTGGACCAGGCTAATGGCATGTTTGCAAAATTTCATAACTTGTCGATACTGGACTTGACGAATTACCTATTTGACTTATTACAAACTTGACCATTGTCGTGCCATTCTCACTTTTCTTGTTAGTTTGTCTGTCCGGAGTCCGGGCGGAATCTTGCAAATTCAATTTGATACACTTTCCAATTAGCTAGCGTGCTGAAACTGTGTTTCAGTTTGAATCGCGTTTGTTTTCTTGGCTTTATAATACAAGCCCGACGTTTCGGAGCCCTTCCGGCCTCCCTCATCTGGGGCCACAAACGCGATTCATACCGTCATACTAGAATGTCTACCTCGGGAGCGAATACTATTTTTCGAATGAAAAATATTCATCGCCCACTATGAGAATAGTTAGTAGATTGTATTACAATGAAGCAAAATAATATTTTTACGGTGAGGGTGGTTTTTTGAATCCAGAGCGAAGTGAGGGATTCTAGAGTAGTGTGATACACTCTACTTTTTATTACCCTCTATGAGAAAATAGAAGGCGCCTCATATTTATAATTTGAGAGCTACTTTATTATTTAAGTAGCCCTCAAGTCTTAAGTGGCCTCAAATTTTAATCAATTTTAAATCCAATTCAAATTTGAGGCCATTCAAAATTTAAAAGCTACTTAATTATTTAAGTTTTCCTCAAATTTTAAGTGGCCTCAAATTTTAATCAATTTTTAATCCAATTCAAATTTGAGGCCATTCAAAATTTAAAAGCTACTTAATTATTTAAGTTTCCCTCAAATTTTAATCGATTTTAAATCTACTTTAAATTTAAGGCCTTTCAAAATTTGAGAGCTACTTAATTATTTAAATACCCCTTAAAATTTGTCAAATAGTTGCAATAATTAAAAAATATTTTTAAATTTCCACCCTAGGGACGAAATGAGCTACTTTCAACCCGGATATCTACCCATGAAAATTAAACTTTCCGAACGGGAGAGATGAAAAATTGGTTTTGTTGCAACTTCATCAAAAATTTGTGATACAAAAATATCAGCGCAACGAACAGAAAAACTATGGAGTTATTCTTATTTTTTTTATTTTACAGTTTTCACAAATATGTTTTTAATATTATTACTATTTACTCTTGCATTAAAAGTTTCATTTGTAAACAAAACTGACTCCTTTTTATTTACAAATAATTAGGTATTTACATTTCATGAAATTCCAAATTCCTACGTTGAACTGGTGGTGTAACAATTATTGAATGGTTTTCAATAGGCGGAAGTAGTCGTTTTCTCGATGGAATTTCAGATTAAGAGGTTTGACAAACACTCTTTTTGACGGTTATGTAATCTGGATCGAGATTTGTTCTTTTTCTGGGATGGCGTGGATCTATCAACTCAGGCAGTAAGCATTCCATGTAAAAACTTGTTAACTTCGGTTCCATCTCTTTTTTCCAAAATTGATCGTCTTTTTCCGGTATTTCTATTTTCATTTTATTATCACCTTACCATGCGGCCAAAAGACAATTATTTTTGTTTGCAATGTGCATTTGGCCCAGAGCCTGAATGTACCAGTCTGATTTTTATTATTAAATACCTGTAATACAAGCAAATGTTAATGTTCCAAATTTAAATTACTATATTCCCTAGGGCTTAAATAAAGCTAATTCAAGCTTTCGCTTGAATCCCACGCTTCACTCAGGACTCTAGGTACATAACTCCTTCGCTTCGCTCAAGATACGTACGCTTTGGATTCAACATGACGCCCGCTATACAAGATGTAACGGGCATGCCCTTTTAAGGCGAAAGGAGGTTGTTCTAGACATCTAGGCGAACAACTTTTGTTCTACGACTTTTGTAAATTCGAACTTTTTTTTTGAAAATTTTGAGGATATGGTTCACTGAAAAAATAGCTGCTTTTAAAAATAAACGTAATTGTAGTTTCGATTGTTGCCGACTAAACTAAATGAAAGGACAAGATAAGGTCAATGACCTCGAACTCTGAGAAACAGCTGATTTTCAAGTAAACATTAAACTTAATTTTTTCGAAAACTACTTCGAATTTCTAAAAGTTCTAGAACAAAAGTTGTTCGTCTAGACGTCTAGAACAACCCCCTTTCGGCTTAAAAGGGCTTGCCCGTTACATCTTGTATAAGACAGGGCTTTAGTACCTCGGTGCATATACTACTATTATGCCCTACTTAGGTGTATAATGGCACTTTATGTACCTAGGGAATAAAGGCTCGCTTTACGTTGATTATCCTATATCTATCTATACTTATAATAAAGAAAGAGAGAACAAAAAGTCTGTGCTTGGAAGTAATTTAAAAAAAAAGTGGTCTAGTGGACTTAGGAAAAATAATAGAACAAAATTATATAATTTTTAAAATTCATGTCTGTCTGTTTGTTTCTTTGTTTCTTATACAATTAAAAACTACTGATCCGATTGAAATCTGGTTTTCAATATTGGATAGTTCAATTTTCGAGGAAGGTCGTGGTATACTTTGCATCGACATCCAATTAGTAGAATCCGAGTATGAACGAAAAAGTGCAACCGCTTGGCCGCCCGCGCCCGTGATAACGCGTTCACTTCCGCGGGTGAAACCGCGGGGCGCAGCTAGTGGTCAAATAAAATTACTTTGTAGAGCAGTAGGTGTGTAAAATTACTTTGTTGAGCCGTAGATGTGTAAACTTACTATTTTTGTCGTGGGGGTTTTTTGATTGGTGGGGTGATTCTCCCACTAAAAGCGGTAACAGCTATCTCCGCACTATGAGATCCGATTTTAATGAAACTTGAAAGGTATACAAGTTCTATGAGTAAATAGATTTTATTTGTTGTGGGGGATTTTAATTTTTGGGGTAATTCCCCCACAAAAGGATGTACTAGATATCTAAACATTATGTGATCCGATTTTTCTGCTCTATTATGATGATATAAAAAGCCCTTTCAATAATTAGTTCCCACGAGGTCCACTGTTCGTTGAATCACTTGTAATAATATTATTATCAGATGCCTAGATCACAAAGAACACACCTTCCAAATTTCATCTCTCTACTACCAGCGGTTCAGTCAGTGAGTAAGTCAGTCAGGACAAAGAGTTTTATAGATATAGATAGATTACAGAAGTATAGATGATAGATATATATTAGTAGGTATGTAAGTACTAGCTGCGCCCTTCGGTTCCACACGTGTAAGTCCCGAACCCGCGGGAATATCAATTTCAAAAGTAACCTTTGCCAAAGTACCATCTGTCTTTGAATCGAAATTTATCAAAATCGGTTTAGCGGCTTGGGCGAGAAAATGAACCACAGCCTGATAGAGTAACTTTCTCATTTGTAATGGTCGATTATTAGCTTGCATTACCTTGATGAAGTGTAGATACTTATTATATTAATTCCGCAAAATCCTTGTAGGTAAGTACCTATTTCAATTTTCATTTTGACAATGGAAAAGGTAAATAGATTTATTTTTTCGCCTCTCTTACGATATTTAGATTTCTTTTTGATGTTTTAGCAAGCTTTCGTTTGGAAAAAGCTTTTTTTATTGCAAATTGCTAGTAAATACAGTTACTCTGATTGCAACACTAAGTACAAATAGTATCGTTGGCGATTCAACGGGGTAATGCCACCAGTGTGATGGGCATTTTTGGACTCAATGGTCATTCACCTTAGATTATTTATATAGTTTATTATCTTTGTAGTATTTATTTCTTGTGTAATTATTTAGTCTTTCTTTTTTTAGTACAACAACAATCAAATATCAAAGATAAATAATCACTACGTTTTATTTACCAACAATGCTAGACAGTTTTATGACAGTAGGTATGATTTGACATGACTGTCATAACATAACAATTATTTTCATATTGGCCGGAAAAAATGTAAAAAGTTCGAATCTATACGAAATATAATTTAAAATAGATTACGTAATTATTTGGGAGCGAAAACTGACATAGGTCCACCTTCGACGGCGCCAGACGGCGGACTGAGGTTGGCGCAACGTCTACTTAGATGCGTTGTAATACAGTTGATTTTAGATTGAAGGTTTTCATGCTTTTAACACGAAACTAAAAAGGCGTAAGTCTCAAATCATTTTTCGATAATTTTACGGAAATTAAGCAATATTAAAAATCATCACATAAGCAATTAAAAGTATTGATTATTTCCTTTGTATTAAATAAAAAATTGTTTCGATATATAGTATAATAGAGGAGAAAAGAGTAAAATATAGAAAATACAGCACAATTTTCAAAGTAAAAAAGTATCGAACAAAACTTAATGAATCGTGATTCTGTTATTTGCAGACCTTAGAAGAAGGTTCAATAAAACATGTATTTGAATTTCACATTAGCCAAACTTGAGGCTGATGCAGAATATGCTTCGCAACAAACAATATTCTTCTTCTGCTTAGACTTAATGAATGGTGTCACTAACACTAACATATTGGGCCCTACCATAAGTCGTCACGAAGTCGTCGCGTTGTCGTTCAGCAAAAAAAAAAAATCACATCAAATAATAAAATAAAAAAAACAAACTTAATAAAAAAAAACATATATTTTTTAAATCTTAAGGTAAAGGTAGGTTTTTTTTAAATTGTCTGTGGTTTATAAAAGTAGTCGGGGTATTTTTTATTTAAAATTTACTTTATTTTTTTTAAACGACAAAAGGCAAACATAGCAACGACAAACGATCAGAATAGCGTGAAATATCTAACTTTCTGCCGCTGCAAGGAGCGGTGGGAGGGTGGTGCTCTTTGCACGCTGCATACAGCACATACGTAGTGATACTAGTCAAGTGTCAGGACTATAAACTAAATATTAATTTCTAACATAATTGTTATGGAGTTTTAAAAAGTATCGCCTAATTCAATCACTAATTTAAAAAAATACGATGAAAAATAATTATCAAAAACACGTGTTTTCATCAACATCACGTTTACGATTTTTTTTATATGGGTAGGTAAGTTACATACCAGTTATGCTTGGTATTGCAAGTTTATCGATATTATTAGAAATTTGAATATAGAGCGCTCTTAATTTATTAAAAACAACCCCTTACTCTATGCCGTATAACTTCAAAACTACTTCATCATAGTCCATTTCAGATATGTGAAGAATTTCAAGCAACATTTTACTTATTTATTTTAGGTTGTTTTAGCTCTGTTTCCAGTGAATTTGAGTGTAGTTGAGAAATCTGAGTTAAAATACTAAGCTTTGCTTTAAATGCGCCCCCACTTTTGAGTGGCCTCTCGTATGGCCCCGCAGGGTTATTTTACTCTACTTGGGACATTCAAAAACTTTTGATTGATTAGTACCGTGTAAATATTGGAATTAGATATACATTAATAATTACCCAGATCTTCACTTATCTGTGTGAAGTTTCATTGCAATCGGTTCAGTTGTTTTTGAGTGAATAGAGTAAATAGTAAACTACTCGTGTCGGTTTAATTAAATGTTTGGTCTAACGAACTTGAATTCATATCCAGTCTGTCACTAAAATATCGTCCGCCATTGGTCGATTCAAAGGTCGATTATACGTAATACATCTACAGCTGTGTGACCGTGGAACATGTTTTTTTTTCGAATTTAATAGAGAAGTTAGATCTCTATTCTATTTATTCCTCTTCGGTTTGGTCTTTATATTCTAGAACTCTTTGATTGGATAATTTTGTAATACTAAACCTCAACAACAGCACATTCTAAATTCAAATTTTACCCACCAAATTACTGAGTTCCGTTCTCAGTAACACAACACTACGGACCGGACCGGGCCGGCCCGTTTCCGGCCCGTCCACAATTATGTGCCGGTCTATGACGGAGCCGTCAATCGATTAAAGGGCATGTGGAGGAAGTAATCAGAGTCTGACGTGACCCTTTCGGATGTCTGGACCTACTGTGAAAGTAAAGGGTTATTTTAATTAAATTAGTTATTATTATGTTTTCGCAATTTTATATTGTAATAAAACACAATGTTTTCCGGGTTAACTCGCACTTTTTTTATTAACAGCATTGTTACAATGCTGTAACAATGCTGTTAAACCGACTTTACAATCGGATAAGCAACAAAAATCTCGCGAATACTAAAAATGTGAAAGTTTGGATGTTTGTTTGTTAGTTTGGGTCGCTGCCATTAATTTATAAATCCCATCAGTACATATTTTTAACAAAGTGGCGGCTACATTCCATATTATTAATGTAATAAGCTTACAAAAAAACCTACATTATTGATATGTGATGATGAGTTTTTCTGCGTGGTTTAAATAACAATCATCAAGGGTCATACACGAGTACTATAAAAAAATATTGTGATTGACAAAAACTTCGATTATGTCTTTCGTCAAAAAATATCCGTCCGGCTCTCGAAAAAAAAAACTCGTAATTTTATGTATCTTGTATCACTCGTATCTTTTTCGAATCTAATCTTTTCCTGTATTGGACATTTTTCTCCATAAAAATTAGTGTTTCATCTTTTGATAAAACGCAAATTTTTCGCTTTTAGCTAGTAAAACGATAATAAACGATAGTCGACAAACCCTTTCGCAGTACCCTCCACCGCTGTGATGATCGAGCATTTCATTGTGCTGACACGCAGGATTAAAAGGTTCACTCTGAGTTATTGAACGAGTGAACGGAATGAACTGGTGAAAGAATGAATGATATTACGTCGCTGTAAGAGAGAATTGTACGGATATTTTTTTCTATGTGAAAAAGATACTGGTGGAATTGAGGAGTTTCACGCTTTTTTTTTTGTTTAGTAAGTACCTACTATACAAGGTGTAACGGGTAAGCCCTTTTAAGCCGAAAGGCGGTTGTTCTAGACGTCTAGGCGAATAACTTTTGTTCTACGACTATTAAAAATACGAACATATTTTTGAAAAATTTGAGGTTATGTTTAACTGAAAAAACAGCTCTGCTTTTAAAAATAAAGATAATTTAAGTTTGGATTGTAGTAGACCAACTAAATAAAAGGACAACATGAGGCAATGACCTCGAAGTCTAAGAAACAGCTGATCTTCAAGTAAACTTTACACTAAAAATTTTCGAAATGTACTTCGAATTTCCAAAAGTCGTTGAACAAAAGTTGTTTGCCTAGACGTCTAGAACAACCCCCTTTCGGCTTAAAAGGGCATACCCGTTAAATCTTGTATAGATTGTTAGGCTGGATAGATTTTAGTTTGGATTATGATTTTTTTAATGCTGTAGATTTTCATTACGGAACTAGTGTCCCGAAAGTCATAGTCATCTTTGCAAAAAAAATGCGTAGCATCCGCGATTTTTTGATAAAATTAGTGTCGAGCAACTAATTATTGGGTATGACTATAACTTTCGCGACACTACTTCCGTAGTGAAACACAGCTTTACTATTAAAAATTCCATGGAAAAATATGATTCCGATAATTCACTAATAGCGAAGCTCGAATTCGCGCCTGGGTCAGTATACAGAGTGTTAAAAACTACTCCACGCGAGTTCCCACCCCGAGTGATAATCTCTTATTTAAATAAAATCTCGAGTCTAAATAATTATAGTGTTAGATACTCCTCCGAAACGGATTGACCGATTATTATGAAAATTGTATATGCATATTCAGTAGTAGTAGTAGGTAAACTTAACATTTTTTTTTATTGGACCGATTTGGATGAAAATTTGCATAGGGATAGTGAGTGATGGAAAACAACCTAGAATACCTTTGATCCCGACAATCCGCGGGGCTCAGCTAGTATTATGTATATTTCACTGTCTACCATTTTCGACTTAGACTTAGGCTTTAGACTTGGAAATATTTCTGGTGGTCGAATTTAGTTCATCATGTGTTTTCTTAAATAAATATTCCAGGAATGATTGGAGGATGTATTCTTTATGGTTCACTAAGAAAGGGTCTTAAATATTCCCAAACGATCGGGCTTTACGCAAGTAAAACCATAACTCAAAATCCCTCTTTTGTTCATCAGAATTTCGTCTACTTATATCAACATTTCAAAGACTTTGAGAGCACGTGTAACATTCTTCTGAATTAATACCAAAATTAACAAAACCAAATTCAAATCTCGATAAACTTGATGAATACATTACATGACAAACATAAACAGCGAACTCATACTGCAAACATTTTGTCTGCCGATAGCTCAGATTTATCTTCTTTACTTATAATAAAGAAAGAGAGGACGAAAAGTATGTACTTACTTGGAAGTAAGCTAAAAAAAGTTGTCTAGGGGACTTAGGTAAAATTTCCTAGTAGCTCAAAATTATATAACTTTGAAAATTCGTTACTGTCTGTCTGTTTGTTCCTTATACAATTAAAAACTACTAATTCGACTGAAATATGTTGTATTAATATTGGATAGTTCTATTTTCGAGGAACCTCGTGGTATACTTTGTTTACATCAAAATCCAATTAGAAGAACCCGGGTAATGAACGAAATAGTCGGCTATGCACTATTTCTACGCAGACAAAGTCGCGGGTAACTGGTAGTTTTTTTTTAATAAAATACTTTCAAAAATTCTGCACACGACAGTACTTCTGTCTTTCTATAATACGGCAAAGAGGCATTACAACACCAATACCAAATTGTAAGGGAGTCCAATTCAATTGTAAAATAAAATCTTAGTTAAAATTTAGTTTGTACCGGTGCAATTTTCATTAAGATAAATGTATGGATGGTACATACCTATCATATCTTTACGTTGAAAGTAGATATCGCGTGGCAACCCGCGTTTTAAAATCACATACAATATCCAAATTCAGAGGCTATGTTTTGTAAGATGGATTGTTTGTGAAATGAACAAGAGGGAGCGAGACGATGAAGTTACTTCTATCTTTATCCTCGTATCGCTATTAAGTTTTACTGACCTCAAGGCAGACTCAAATTAAAAATTAAGTATTTAAATTGAGTTTCTAGTTAAGTTTTTATTTTAATTAATTGTAATCTTAGTTATTAATCTGTTATATTAGGTACGTATCCAATGAACTTTAATTATTCAATATCCGTAAAAAATATATTTATAACTTGCTGCAGCCCGCGGTTTCACCCGCATAAATCCCGTTCTCGCGGGAATATGTGGATAAAAAGTAGCCTGTGTTATTCCTGGTATCCAACTACCCATATTACAAGTTTCATCGCAATCGTTTCAGTAGTTTTTGCGTGGAAGAAAAATAAAGTCACGTACATGCAAACTTTCGCGTTTATAATATTAAGTAAGAACTATGGTGGGGCCTAGTTTCAGTATAAAAAATGTTACAATTTCAGTTTGTGACTCGCTGAGAGCTCGTCCATTTCTGTGTCTCCGGATATGGAATTAAACAACAATAAACAAGTTTCTTTTAACTTGTCAGTGAGACATCAACCGAGCGAAAGTTTTAAATCTGATGAGCTTATCATGAAATTAATATTTATAAGGTTTTATTATTATAATTAACATAATAAGTATATTCTACTCGTATACTTTATTGGTAAAGGCTTGGTATCATAAAATAATTTCTTCTATGGTTTTCGCGATTTTGCATAATAAAACACTTTGTTTATCCGGTTGAATTGCGTTTTTATTCATTGTTTTAAACGAACCGAGCTTTCGCCAACTTGACAGTTGGATTTTTCAAGGTTGACTGCGATGTAATTTGTCTAATTTTAATATACTAAAAAGTTACGGTAAACTACCGCCTCATAATTAAGTCTAAGCAGAAGAAAAATATTGTTTGTTGCGAAGCATATTCTGCATCAGCCACAAGTTTGGCGAATGTGAAATTCAAATAAATGTTTTATTGAACCTTCTTCTAAGGTTTGTAAATAACAGAATCACGATTCATTAAGTTTTGTTCGATACTTTTTTACTTTGAAAATTGTGCTGTATTTTCTATATTTTACTCTTTTCTCCTCTATTATACTATATATCGAAACAATTTTTTATTTAATACAAAGGAAATAATCAATACTTTTAATTGCTTATGTGATGATTTTTAATATTGCTTAATTTCCGTAAAATTATCGAAAAATGATTTGAGACTTACGCCTTTTTAGTTTCGTGTTAAAAGCATGAAAACCTTCAATCTAAAATCAACTGTATTACAACGCATCTAAGTAGACGTTGCGCCAACCTCAGTCCGCCGTCTGGCGCCGTCGAAGGTGGACCTATGTCACTTTTCGCTCCCAAATAATTACGTAATCTATTTTAAATTATATTTCGTATAGATTCGAACTTTTTACATTTTTTCCGGCCAATATGAAAATAATTGTTATGTTATGACAGTCATGTCAAATCATACCTACTGTCATAAAACTGTCTAGCATTGTTTATTTATCTTTGATATTTGATTGTTGTTGTACTAAAAAAATAAAGACTAAATAATTACACAAGAAATAAATACTACAAAGATAATAAACAATACAAATAATCTAAGGTGAATGACCATTGAGTCCAAAAATGCCCATCACACTGGTGGCATTACCCCGTTGAATCGCCAACGATACTATTTGTACTTAGTGTTGCAATCAGAGTAACTGTATTTACTAGCAATTTGCAATAAAAAAGCTTTTTCCAAACGAAAGCTTGCTAAAACATCAAAAAGAAATCTAAATATCGTAAGAGAGGCGAAAAAATAAATCTATTTACCTATTCCATTGTCAAAATGAAAATTGAGATAGGTACTTACCTACAAGGATTTTGCGGAATTAATATAATAAGTATCTACAGTTCATCAAGGTAATGCAAGCTAATAATCGACCATTACAAATGAGAAAGTAACTCTATCAGGCCGCTAAACCGATTTTGATAAATTTCGATTCAAAGATAGATGGTACTTTGGCAAAGTTTACTTTTGAAATTGATATTCCCGCGGGTTCGGGACTTACACGTGTGGAACCGAAGGGCGCAGCTAGTACTTACATAACTACTAATCTATATCTATACTTCTGTAATCTATGTATATCTATAAAAATCTTTGTCCTGACTGAATTACTCACTGACTGAACCGCTGGTAGAGAGAGATGAAATTTGGAAGGTGTGTTCTTTGTGATCTAGGCATCTGATAATAATATTATTACAAGTGATTCAACGAACAGTGGACCTCGTGGGAACTAATTATTGAAAGGGCTCTTTATATCATCATAATAGAGCAGAAAAATCGGATCACATAATGTTTAGATATCTAGTACATCCTTTTGTGGGGGAACTACCCCAAAAATTAAAATCCCCCACAACAAATAAAATCTATTTACTCATAGAACTTGTATACCTTTCATTAAAATCGGATCTCATAGTGCGGAGATAGCTGTTACCGCTTTTAGTGGGAGAATCACCCCACCAATCAAAAAACCCCCACGACAAAAATAGTAAGTTTACACATCTACGGCTCAACAAAGTAATTTTACACACCTACTGCTCTACAAAGTAATTTTATTTGACCACTAGCTGCGCCCCGCGGTTTCACCCGCGGAAGTGAACGCGTTATCACGGGCGCGGGGCGGCCAAGCGGTTGCACTTTTTTGTTCATACTCGGATTCTACTAATTGGACGTCGATGCAAAGTATACCACGACCTTCCTCGAAAATTGAACTATCCAATATTGGAAACCAGATTTCAATCGGATCAGTAGTTTTTAATTGTGTAAGAAACAAACAGACAGACATGAATTTTAAAAATTATATAATTTTGTTCTATTATTTTTCCTAAGTCCACTAGACCACTTTTTTTTTAAATTACTTCCAAGTACAGACTTTTTGTTCTCTCTTTCTTTATTATAAGTATAGATAGATATAGGATAAGAAAAGGTGAACGTAAAGCGAGCCTTTATTCCCTAGGTACATAAAGTGCCATTATACACCTAAGTAGGGCATAATAGTAGTATATGCACCGAGGTACTAAAGCCCTGTCTTATATAGCGGGCGTCATGTTGAATCCAAAGCGTACGTATCTTGAGCGAAGCGAAGGAGTTATGTACCTAGAATCTTGAGTGAAGCGTGGGATTCAAGCGCCCAAGATAAAAACAGGCTTAATTAATTAATAATTGCGCTTGAATCCCACGCTTCACTCAGGGCTCTAGGTACATAACTCCTTCGCTTCGCTCAGAAGTAAGTTTTTAAAACCCTCGCTGCGCTTGGGAGTTAACTCTAGAGTCTTTCGTATGCTTTGGATTCAATATGACGCCCGGTATATAAGACAGGGCTTTAGTACCTCGGTGCATAAACTAATATTATTTGACCAAAGAGGTCAACGTAAAACGAGTAATGACTCGCTAAATATCTAATGAGATATCTGGGAAGTAAAATGCGTGTTTAAGCCCTAGGGAATAAAGTAATTTAAATTTGGAACATTAACATTTGCTTGTATTACAGGTATTTAATAATAAAAATCAGACTGGTACATTCAGGCCCAGGGCCAAATGCACATTGCAAACAAAAATAATTGTCTTTTGGCCGCATGGTAAGGTGATAATAAATTGAAAAAAGAAATACCGGAAAAAGACGATCAATTTTGGAAAAAAGAGATGGAACCGAAGTTAACAAGTTTTTACATGGAATGCTTACTGCCTGAGTTGATAGATCCACGCCATCCCAGAAAAAGAACAATTCTCGATCCAGATTACATAACCGTCAAAAAGAGTGTTTGTCAAACCTCTTAATCTGAAATTCCATCGAGAAAACGACTACTTCCGCCTATTGAAAACCATTCAATAATTGTTACACCACCAGTTCAACGTAGGAAATTGGAATTTCATGAAATGTAAATACTTAATTATTTGTAAATAAAAAGGAGTCAGTTTTGTTTACAAATGAAACTTTTAATGCAAGAGTAAATAGTAATAATATTAAAAACCTATTTGTGAAAACTGTAAAATGAAAAAAATAAGAATAAATCCATAGTTTTTTCTGTTCGTTGCGCTGATATTTTTGTATCACAACATTTGATGAAGTTGCAACAAAACCAATTTTTCATCTCTCCCGTTCGGAAAGTTTAATTTTCATGGGTAGATATCCGGGTTGAAAGTAGCTCATTTCATCCCTAGGGTGGAAATTTAAAAATATTTTTTAATTATTGCAACTATTTGACAAATTTTAAGGGGTATTTAAATAATTAAGTAGCTCTCAAATTTTGAAAGGCCTCAAATTTAAAGTAGATTTAAAATTGATTAAAATTGGAGGCCACTTAAAATTAAGTAGCTTTTAAATTTTGAATGGCCTCAAATTTGAATTGGATTAAAAATTGATTAAAATTTGAGGCCACTTAAAATTTGAGGAAAACTTAAATAATTAAGTAGCTTTTAAATTTTGAATGGCCTCAAATTTGAATTGGATTTAAAATTGATTAAAATTTGAGGCCACTTAAGACTTGAGGGCTACTTAAATAATAAAGTAGCTCTCAAATTACAAATATGAGGCGCCTTCTATTTTCTCATAGAGGGTAATAAAAAGTAGAGTGTATCACACTACTCTAGAATCCCTCACTTCGCTCTGGATTCAAAAAACCACCCTCACCGTAAAAATATTATTTTGCTTCATTGTAATACAATCTACTAACTATTCTCATAGTGGGCGATGAATATTTTTCATTCGAAAAATAGTATTCGCTCCCGAGGTAGACATTCTAGTATGACGGTATGAATCGCGTTTGTTGCCTCAGATGAGGGAGGCCGGAAGGGCTCCGAAACGTCGGGCTTGTATTATAAAGCCAACAAAACAAACGCGATTCAAACAGAAACACAGTTTCAGCACGCTAGCTAATTGGAAAGTGTATCAAATTGAATTTGCAAGATTCCGCCCGGACTCCGGACAGACAAACTAACAAGAAAAGTGAGAATGGCACGACAATGGTCAAGTCTGTAATAAGTCAAATAGGTAATTCGTCAAGTCCACTATCGACAAGTTATGAAATTTTCCAAACATGCCATTAGCATGGTCCACACTGTACGATCCACATGCTCCAGAATCTTTTATCCTATTTTCTCCCTCTCCGCTGCTTGAGCGCGAATAAGATAAAATATTCTTTAGCGCGGGGATCGTCCGGTGTGGATGCGGCCGATTATTCCCAGCTGTCCCCTCTAGCCTTGTCCCCGGGGTGACAATTCGTGGCGACTGTCCCCTTTGAAAGCTGGCTAAAGGGGACAAATGGAATTATGTTTCTCAGTTGTCACGGTGGGGGGGGGGGACAGATGGGAATCTGTTCTCCCATTTCTACCCCGCATGTGTGTGTTATAATAAAACTCGCTGCGCCCCGCGGTTTCACCCGTGTTCGTAATAAGTAGGTACCCTAATGTACCGTTATTATTTTAATGAACTTTATAAACGCATACCACTTGCATTCATAGTACAAAATATTACTATGAATGCAAGTCGTAAGGGGTTCGTCGGTTAGGGGTGAAGTTTGTAATGAAGATCTCGAGAAGCTCTATCACTTATGCTAAGAAACTAGTGGTCTAGTGTCAATAGTTTCCGAGATATTGACGGTTCAAATTTGACAGCTGTCAACCAAACTGATGATCTCGAGGAGCTATATAACTTAGGCTGAGAAACTAGTGGTCTAGTGTCAATAGTTTCGGAGTTAGGTTAGATCGTTTTTTGTTTTTACTTCGATCGTCTTTTGTTTTCCACTAATCTCTTCTATTAACTTTTTTTTCCCAAAAATGTACAAAGTCTTTTTAGTATCTTCTTAGTGGGACTACTTCACCTCTAGAGTATATAAATATGTATGTAGTCGACTCGTCCCAATGTCTAAACTATCGTCCCTGGTCCCAGTTTCGAAGGGGACGACTTCACCTCTAATCCAAAATATTGCTATAAATGCAAGTCGTATGCGTTTATAAAGTTCATTAAAATAATAATGGTACATTAGGGTACTTATTACGAACACGGATGAAACCGCTGGGCGCAGCTAGTTCTATTATAACACCAACATGCGGGGTAGAAATGGGAGAACTGATTCCCATCTGTCCCCCCCCCCCCGCCCGCCGTGACAACTGAGAAACATAATTCCCATTTGTCCCCTTTAGCCAGCTTTCAAAGGGACAGTCGCCACGAATTGTCGCCCCGGGGACAACTGGGGAAAAATTCCTAGTTGTCCCTCCGGGGAACAGGGCTAGAGGGGACAACTAGGAATAATCGGACGATACAAGTTTTGAAGATACAAAACAAAAAACTTGCAAATTATTAAATAAATATTATTGCACGACATATACAGACAGCGCAATCTAGCTCCAAACTAAGCACTGGTCTTGTACTAGGGGTATTAGACCACGAATATACTACATATTATACCTCATTTTTTTTGTAAATACATACATATTATACATAGAAAGACACCCAGATCAGATACAAATATTTATTTTTAAGCATAAATATTTGCACCCGACGGGAATCGAATCCGCAGCCTTCCGTATTGCAGCCAGGCCCGCTAAGAGTAATAGTGTTCCGTGAGCCAGGCGGTCGCCCGACGCACCAATGAGGTCGTATTATAAAATACTTGACACTGGCTACTTTCCAAACGACCATAATCGGTTTACAACCTATGAAAAAATATATAACAGTTATTATTTCGCGCGCTTGGGCGCTAGATCAAAAAAGTTGCGATGTTCGAAAGTGCATACGTGTGCGTGTGACTCGTGGATGTAGGGGTAAGTGGGCGGGCCGTTCATGACATATTTTTTATTGGAGCTTCCTCTTAATAAATAAAAACGCGATTCACCCGGATAAATAAAGTGTTTTATTAACATAAAATAATTTTTACAGTTATAGCGAGTGATTTGATTGAGAAGATAGCTGTTAGCGATAAGGTCGCGTATTCATTAAATTTAGGTTTAATTTTAGATAAAAAAATATTTTTAGTTTGTTTTTGTATTTTCTGTTTCTAATATAACACTTTATTTATCCGGTTTAATCGCGTTTTTATTCATTGTTTTAAACGAACCGAGCTTTCGCCAACTTTACACTTGGCTTTTTCAAGGTTGACTGAGATGTAATTTGTCTATTTTAACATTCTAAAAAGTTACAGTAAACCGGATAAATAAAGTGTTTTATTATGCAAAATCGCGAAAACCATAAAAGAAATTTTCTGTTTCTTATTTTTATCAATATTTTTCGCAATACTTTTAAGTAAGGTACTTCACTAGCAACTATAAATAAATATTCCTGAGATCCAAATCTCTCTACTACTTACTGTCTACTATTCTTAGACTTAGGCTTAAGACTAAGACTAAGACTTAGACTTGTAAATGACTTAGGCTTAAGACTAAGACTTAGACTTGTAAATGTTTCTAGTGGATCGAATTTTGATAGATTTGTTTTTTTTTTAAATAAATATTCCAGAAATGTTAATTTGGAAGATGTATTCTTTATGGTCCACTAAGAAAGGGTCTTAAAAAATCCCGAGCAATCGGGACTTACGCAGGTAAAACCACGGGACGATACTAGTAACTCATAATGCCCTTTTTGTTTATCAGAATTTTGTCTTCTTATATCAATATTTCAAAGAATTTTAGAGCACGTGTAACATTCTTTTGAATTAAAACCGAAATAATTTCTGTTTTTACACGACTGCCAAAGGAAGTGTTATGTTTTTGCCGTGAGTGTATGTATGTATGTATGTATGTATGTATGTATGTGACCTATTTTTGTGCCGTCGTAGGGCCTAAACGGCTGGGCCGATTTAGATAAACGATACGTCGTTAGATTCGTCATGACCGTGAGAGTGACATAGGGTACATTAAAATAATAAATAAATAAAAATAAAGATTTAAAACGCTATAAAGCAAGATTTGTCTTGACCATAAAAACCGAGCAAAGACAACGGAACGTTCCTTAAAAACTTTTCGATTTGACTTTGACGCCGAGTTTCAACTTTTGAAGGAATTTAAATGTTTGATTTGTCAGTTTGTCAGAGATAACATAAATAACAATTACTATGTTTACAATAAGTAATTAACTAAAAATTTGAATATGGATAATGGATAGCAAGGCTAATCCGCTAGGACAAGAAACCGCCAGCCTTTGTATCACCAGTCGCGACGAAGTTTTCGGATTTGGTAATTATATTTTAAGATGAATACCTGCCTACTTCATAGCCATCTCAGCAAAACTCAAAAAGAATAGCTATTATAATATTGAAGGCTTTTAGATAGCCTATCTTTAACCGATTTCGAGTCCTCGCTACTGGAGTATACACATCCAGAGTTAATGAGTTTCTCTGGTGTAATTGTATCTAATCTCTAATAACTAAAAAGCATTAAATAAAAAAATATTTAAAAAAATAAAAAACCCGACTGCCGTTAAAACTGAAAAGTAAAAAACAAGAAGATACCTAAAGGTAAAGAAACCTTAAAAATCGTTCGACGCATCTAGGAGCCTTAAACAATTGTGGATGCAGTCGGGTGGGACTCCTTTTAAAGGTAAAGTATAATGACACCAAATTGTGTTGAAGTCCCACCCGACTGCATCCACAATTGTTTAAGGCTCCTAGATGCGTCGAACGATTTTTAAGGTTTCTTTACCTTTAGGTATCTTCTTGTTTTTTACTTTTCAGTTTTAACGGCAGTCGGGTTTTTTATTTTTTTAAATATTTTTTTTTGTGTTTTCCGTTTCGACTGCCAAAGAAAGTGTTATGTTTTTGCCGTGAGTGTATGTATGTATGTATGTTACCTATTTTTTATATTAATATTATTATGTTTATTTATTAATTTATTTATTATTTAGGAAATCCAACAGCTATTACAGAAGTATAAATTAACGTGTATCACCAGGAAGCCAATTATAGGATCTCACGAACAAAAAACAATGTAGATATACAGTGTAGGTATGAGCTTAAATACTAATAATATCCAACCAATTCTTACAAAGAGTAGGTAAACAGAATAAATAAAAACAATCCTAAACGTTAACAGATAAAAAATTTGCCAATCGTCATTCACCACCATAAAAGTGCTTAGACACGCGCCGCCGCACCGTGTCAATACTAGTACAAAACAAATCTATGTCAGCATCTTTAATCAAATTGTTGAGATTATTGCTAGCTCGCCACAGGAAAGTATTCTGTTTAGCAAAACTTTTAAATAAGGTACTTCACTAGCAACTGTTTTTATAATGAATTTGCGCAAGTTACAATATACCTATACAAGGTGTAACGAGGGTACCCTTTTCAGCCGAAAGGGGGTTGTTCTAGACGTCTAAGCAAACAACTTTTGATTTAAAACTTTTGGAAAATCTAAGTAGTTTTCGAAAATTATAAGTTTAAACTTTACTTACTTGAAACTCAGCTGTTGCTTAGAGTTAGAGGTCATTGACCTTAAGTTGTCCTTGCATTTGGTTTAGTCTACTACAATTAAAACTTTAATTGCCTTTATTTTCAAAAGCATAACTAACATAGATAAAACTCCAAAATTAAAAAAAAACGGATTTCCAAAGGTCGTAGAACAACCGTCTTTCGGCTTAAAATGGTAAATAATTGTATATCTTAAGAATTCCACTACAATCCCATGTGGGCTCTTTTATTAAATGTCTAATTCAGAGATAGATTAGATCAAGTCAGAAAACCGAATGGAAAATTCACTTCCAGCGAATTAATTCAACTGACAAAACCTCACAAAAGCTACGGAAATGAAATGAAAAAAAAACCGAATGCAATGATCAAGAATAGACCATTTCATTCCGACATTTGTAATCTCACAATAGCAGCCTCAGTGAAAACCGTAAAAAGTAAAAAAAAAATCGGGGAAAAAATGACCAATTTCTAGTGTTGGAGAGGCGACAATTTTTTTCGCCAAAACTTTATTCTATTTTCGGCTTTATCCATTTCATAGAGAACTCTAGCGTTGTCTAGAAGCGTTTGATCTAGGTTTATGCAATAGAAAATGCTTTCCTCCAATTAAACTCTGTTACCGTGATCCCGATTTCCGGGAATATTTTTTAATATGCCTACTGTCGGGATGGCAGTAAATAAAAATTGTTTTTCTTAACTGGCCTATCGGATTTCCAGTTATTTAAACGTTTTTCGGTTCACGTGGAAATTTCCAAAAACCCTTTCTTAATGGATATTTAGAAATTAGAATGAACACAGCCTCCAAATATTATGTCGCTAGGATCAACGGTTTAGGCTAAGGGTTAATTTACAAGTCACTCAGTCAGTCAGGAAATTTAATTTTATATGTATAGGTAGATGTGGCCATTAAATTCTGTAATTTTAAAAGCCATTGCCTGTAGGCAATGGCTGTCTTGTAAGTCAACAACGCGTAAGGCTACGGCCGCATAAATGCACTCAGGCGGCTTGTTTAACGCCTAGCGCCTAGTGGCTACATTATGACTAGATACGGCGCTAGGCGCCAAGCGCTCAGTGCGGTCGGTCGCGAAAGCTTTGTAATATTCTAAGTTTATTTGCAATCGGTTAAGTAATAAAATCACATACATACAAACTTACATACATACGTACATAAAAACTTTCTCGTTTATAATATTAGTAAGATAAGATGTGCAATGTGTGATTATGCTTTTCAAAAAGGAAGTCAAAGTTTATTTAAATTTAACCGAAATATTAAGCCGAAAATGCAGTGAAATCTCTACCAATTTCTTTGAACCATCAATGTTACTAGAGCCCTATTCTAGTGTCTCACTGATGCTATTCTACCTTATCGTAAGAATGGCTACCTCAATTATATCGCTTTGTTATTATCTAGTCGAAGAAATATATGTAGACTGGAGACTTTTATCGGGCGATGTTCAGGTTCTAGTTTGAGAATGTGAAGAGACGATCTGCTATAGCTGCGCCCGCTGCCCAGTGCTGTGTGTCATTCATTTAAATCGTGAACGATAAAATTGTGTGGGGCTTAAATGTTATGTCCGTGCTTCAGAAGGCACTTGAATCAATATGTAAGCAGTTGGCAGTTAGCAGGCCTTAGGGCCCCTTAAAAACTCTAACACGATATTGACGACCTCTGTGGCGCGTCGGGCGAACGCTTGGCTGCAATGCAGAAGGTTGCGGGTTCGATTCCCGCTGGGTGCAAATATATATGCTTAAAAATAAATATTTGTATCTGGTCTGGGCGTATTTCTATGTATAATATGTATATATTTACAAAAGAAAAAGAAAAATAAGTAGTATATCCGTTGTCTAGTCACCGTAACACAAGCTTAGCAGCTTACCACGGGGCTAGATGGCGCTGTGTGTTCGTCACATGATTTATTTATTTATTATTATTATTTATATAGTAGCCACACTACCGTACAGACAGAAGAAATGTTTTGTAATTAGTGTAATTTTACTTTAGATATTTAGATAGGTATTTGTGTTACTTAGAATTTTTGTAATTGGTTTTTTGGGCATGTGTGCCTGCAATAAATATAATATTTAAAATATTATTTTATACAGCGTGTTCCGACGATGACCATTTAAGCCATTAGGGGATGTTCTAGACGTCTAGTTAAACAACTTTCGATCTATGACTTTAAAAAAATTTAACATTTATCGAAATTTTTGAGTTAATATTTCACTGGAAAAATAGCTGTTTTTGAAAGTAAAGGTATTAATTACCTTAACATTTTTATTGTAGTTGTCCAAACTGAATGAAAGAACAAAATAAGATTGATGCCCTCTAACTTTAACTAAATTTTTCGAAAACTACTTCGAATTTTCAAAAGTTGTTCGCCTAGACGTCTAGAACAACACACTTTCGGCTTAAATGGTCATTGTCGTAACACGCTGTTTATTATATCATAATATATTAATATTGAGTTTAAACCTAAAAGTTGTTTTAATATTATTAAGTCTTTAAACAGTTCTTTCAGACACCATTACCCGACACAAATGTGTCTAGTCTACCGAGTCTTGTCTAAGAAAATGTGAGACAAGACATTTTTAGCATAACTGTCGGTTAGTTGCTTTTGTCTTGAAAGATAAAAGGTTTAAAGATAAGAGGTTTTGTTTAGTCGTTAGTTGGAGAGTTGACTTTTAATTTATTTCTGTAATTTTCGAATGCGGGAGGAAAAAGGAAGGTTTCTTATTCTGCCTATATCAACTACTGATCAATTAGAAGTACAATACTAAAGTTTGGAACTAAGTAAATTAACAACTATGTTCAATACCCCATAACGCAAATACCAAGAAACTTATTGCGTTGAAATTCGGTATTCAGATAGCTGGATATTTGTATTAACACAAGGTTACTTTTTAGTAGTAGGTAACTATTTACACAAACGTAGTGTAGGACGTCCTCAGGCACGTCGGAATGACGATTCGCGCAAAACGGCTGGCACAAACTGGATGCGAGAAGCCGAAAATAGATCTAGGTGGCGTGCAATTGGAGAGGCCTATGTCCAGCAGTGAACTGTAACAGGCTGATGATGAACTTTTTACGCCCTGTGTCTAAGACGATAAACGCGACGATTGTGGTACGGATACGTGCGGTAGTTTTTACGTGATTGAGTAACAAACAAACATACACAACTTTCAGCTTTATAATATTAGTCGGATAATAGTCGTTAGGTCAAGTTAGAGTCCTTTGGACCTCAAAACTCTAACACTAGGAGAGCCAGGTATACGAATAGAAGAATAAGGAAAAACGTGATATTTATTATAAACACTTCCCACATTTCAGATTCAAAAGTACTTAGGGTACTTATCATATTTGTTTACCAAACCACTCGAGTGTACAAACATATGGTAAACAAACACCCACATAGTTTTCATATACATAATTTAAGTACTTATGTGTACCTACGATATCTACTTAAAATAAAAGAAGAGAAGACCAACACTGTACATTAATATAAATAATAATTATGAAAATAAATTTATTTATACCGAAGGGCAGGTAGCTTTCTAGCTCAGAGGGTCAGCTAGGCCATACAGAGAGGGAATGTTGCCAACCTCGTGCGACGAGGCATCGTCCCCAACATAGAAAGCCTTAGGAAATCCCTCGACGGTAGCCTTAGAAAAAATGTTTCGCAGTTTTATACGTTATATTTAGGTAGTTTTCATTTTATTAAATACTGTTTATATGTTACTTTTTTTTATTTTGCTTTAGATATAGTTTAGTTTTTTATCGGTTTGATTTGATTAAAGTATAGTTTTAATATTTTTGTTCAAATACATTAAAATTGTACAAATTTGTCAAATAAAACGAAATATAAAAATTAAATTATAAGTAATTAACAGCTGAATACTGAAACGCTACTTAAAAATTGGGGGTGCTTATATATTTGAACAGTTTATTTAATTAAAATTAGTAAATTTTTGAGTTGTTGAGCTTTTTAATTCTTTAAGCAGAACTCAAATTTTTAGTAGCGTTTGTATTCAGCCGTAAGGTTCTTATTCTTTCCCATTTTTTTATAATAATTGTGTAGCTCACATAGTGTTATAGTCGACAGGTCCAATCTAGACCTCTAACTTGACCTAACGACTGCTATCAGAGATAACAACCGGGACCAACAGTTTCACGTGTCAAGTCAAGCACTTTGAAAAAAAAAAATGTCTTACATAGATGTGATATTCTTATCACAAACAACCGGATGTCCGCTGGCATTACTAACTCACGATCCTCGGAATGAAATTTGCGACCACTGGACCACCGTTTACTCTTTTCTAAAATTTTAAAGACGCTAAAACTAAAACCGTAAGACATAGCAAGTGAGGAATAAATCCCTATTCAACTAATTTCATTTAGGTAGGTACTCCATGTGGTTTTGTTACGAACGTAAGAAGATTTAAATGTACTGATGGAATAATGGTAGTACTCGTATTATTTAAACAGGTAAGTATTTCAAACCTTTTTGATACATAAATATTGCGTCGTCAGATTCAAGTTTTTGCGAATCTATTTCACAATATTTTGTAACGTTTGTGATTGTTACGGGATTCTTCGAATAGAATATACTTATTTATCTTAATAACAAAAGTGACAGAAATTTCCATCGTTCCTGATCCAGAGGATTGCCATCGCCATTCAACGTGGAAATGCTGCTACAAAGCGTTATGGACACTATTATTAAGTACCTATTAGATTTTTGGGTCTAGATCACGTTAGTACACAAAACTATTGGTAACTAAACGTTACCCCGACGGACGTTTCGGCAAACGAATTACACCGGCCGTGGTCCTGGGAAGACTCGGATATACTACTTATATTATTTTAATTTTGTAAATACATACATATTTTACATAGGAATACGCCCAGATCAGATACATATTTATATTAAAGCTTAAATATTTGCACCCAGCGGGAATCAAACCCGCAACCTTCCGCACTGCAGTCAAGCGTTCGCCCAACGCACCACAAAGGTCGTTGTGTTTGAGAACCAAACTTAGTCCGAAACAACAATCTAGAAAACAGGAAGCATCTAAATTCCGCCCTACCATGATGTCTTATAATAAGTCGTCGAGGAGTCGCCGCGTTGCCGTTCAGCTAAAAATAAAGATTTTTTATATTATATGAGATAAATGAGCTGATGACACGAAAGAAGAAGATGAAGACGTGTAAAATGTAAATAAAGCGTTCACTTATCTATGTTCTAGTGAACATTCGATATATCCGACCTTAAAACCCCCTGAAAACCCGAATCTTACCAAATCTTAGTAACTAAAGAGAAATTTCCTCTACAATATTCGAGAATATCCGGCAATTTCAAATCCGTATTCTGTTCGTTCGAAATTTGAAGTTTGTTTGAAGCTGTACACACTGAACAGTAACTATACAACTGTTGTACGGTTACCGGTTGCTTGTAGATATTGTTCGAATTTCAGAAAACGGTATTTTCGTTTTGATTAATTTTGATAATGGAACCTTCGGTGTAGTCTTTGGGTAAACTTAGGGTAGCCTTTCAGGAATTTAGGCTAGCTGCACCTGGTATTGTTTTCAGCTGTTTTAGTCTATTTTGTTACTAGCATAGTATAGATATAGTACAGTAATTACCAGAAAGCTTACTTCGTCAAAAAATCGGCTCGCTTGATGTTAGAGAGACCCCAGTCTGTCCTTTTTACCCGACTGCGCGACGCAAAGGAGGGTAATGTGTTTGTCGGTCTATGTATGTATGTATGTATGGATGTTTCTATGTGGCGTTCTAGAGGCCAAACGCGTGGACCGATTTTGATGATTCTTACGTCAATCGATTCGTCTTAATCTGGCGAGTGTGACTAAAGACATGACAGTAATCCAAATCAACTTTTGTCACAACCAGATGCCATATTGTCAAAATTAAAAAATCCAAAATCGACAAAATATATCAAGATGTATCAAGAGGTATCGTTGAATAGGTATTTAAAAATCAATGTCAGGTTTCTTTTACCATTTTTGATTTTAAATAACAGTTTAGGAAATAGAACGGCTTAAAGTTAATTACCAATTAGGTATTCTTGGTTTTTATTACTAACGAAGAAGTTTTTATTTTTGTTACGTAGTTACGCTTAGAACTACCAAACTATAAGCCGTGATGGTACAGGTGACAGATATTTATTGAAATAAACTAAAAAAAATACATAAATTGTACCTGTTGGGTGAATAAAAGCCTAATAACATTTAGGTACTTAGGCGCTAAAAACGTTACCTTACTTAACTTACTTAGGTGCTAAAAACGTTAAAAGAATAATAATAAATTTAAACAATAAATACCTAAACCTAACTGAAATAGAATATATAAATAAATAAAGTAGGAACATAAGTACCTTCCTACTTAATTATAATATTAGTTATAAGTACTGAATAATCCACATGATATTAACTCCCTTAATGAAATGAATAGATTACGAGACTTACCGTCAATAAATGAAAATAACTAAAAAGCGGCAAATAAAAAAATTAATTAAAAAAAACAATTTTTTTTTCACTTTAGTATTCGTCGGTTAGTTAGATAAGAACAGACTGGGACCAACTGGGTTCAACAGGACCGTTTTGATGTATCAAAGCAAAAACTACCTTAACCTTAGAGAACATGATTGAATTGATATTTCAAAAGTTGTCAAGTGCATAGTCTTTTAGGAGCGAAGACGACGATGGAACATGTCTCTGGTTACGAGTCGGATTGTTTTTAATAGAATTATTTATAGACTTATTCTTTTGGTCAAATTGTTTGTGGTCGGCACTGTAAGGACTATGGCAATATTATTTAGGCCCAATTTTACTTAAAAACTCAACGTTGACTCAATGGCTAAGGGATCTAAGGATTAGATCTAGGTCCCTAGATCCCTTAGCCGACTTATTTGACAATTACGCCTGTTCTATGTCAGGACTACATACCACTTTCTTAATTAACCAAGAAATAGACGGCCCTTTACAAAAGTCGTAGAACAAAAGATTTTCGCCTAGACGTCTAGAACAACCCCTTTTTGGCTTAAAAGGGCTTACTCGTTACAAAGGTGTACAAGGGTAAAGAGGACGACACCCGCCGCAGCTCTAGCCCAAGATCATCGTAACATAATCGTAACGTGGAAGTAAGAAAATTATTAAAAATAGACGATTAAGACCCGGCAAAATGTAACTTTTTGTTATTTGTAGAAGCTGTCATGTGTGCCATTGATTTGATAACGGAGTATCTGAAGTTAAAGAATAGGTAACATTGTTTTCTTATTCACACTAGTTTCACCTAGTTCAGGTATATGTATTATTTACTTATAGTCTTCTCAGTAATGTTAAAGTCCTATAGTCTATATGTAAAAAAAGTTTATTGAATAAATATTTAATTTATTTTATTTTTATTTATTTATTTTTGATCTTATTTTATTTTATTTTTTATTTTTTGTTTAAATTAAATTTTTTTTTTTGTTTATATCTTTTGTATATTTGTTATATTTTTTGCCGTGTGTCTTTGTGTTAATAAAATGTTTTTTATTCTATTCTATTCTATCTCTAAATGTTTATACCAAAATTGACAACAATTAGTAGCGTAGGTAGGTAGGTTCACCTGTTTACTTTCAGGTGTTACAATAGGGTTGTCATGCAATTTCGTCTCGACACATGTTACATGTTTTGTTAGAATAAAATGCAATGTCAGACGTATTGCACACCCCTTGTTGCGGCGTTATGGTGGGTCGTAAATCTTAAAGGGTCACCTTAGAGAAGGTTTGTGTTGCGAGGTGAGGTCGTATCGATAAATTATATCGATAAATAATTCATTAACTGGATGTAAAATACATCTTAGACATCCAAGATCACGGGGTTATGGAGCCGTTTGGACCTTTGTGAAGCGTGTGTGGAGCCGTAGAGGCCCGCTTCAATAACAATTTTACTCCCACACTTTGAAATGGACACCATGCGATTATTTCTCTCTGCAGTATAAAATGCAGCCAAAGATATCCGCCGGACCTTATAAAACTATTGAGAAATCTACGAAAACCCAACATGGGATATACAATTATATATCTAATAAGTATTAAGATGAAAGATTGTGTGTTGTAAATAAGTAAAATGTGTGTTTTTACTTCACGCAAAAACTACTGAACGGATTGCAATGAATGTTGGTTTGGAGATAGCTGTAAATCTGGATAAAAATATATGATACTTATTATCCCGACTTACGTGAGTATAATCCCGATTATACTTACGTAAGTCCCGGAATCAGGACTTACGTGAGTGAAACCGCGAGGCGCTGCTTATCTAAAAAAAATTGTTACATAATGAAAAATTATATAGTTAGGTACTCAATACTCAATACGTCTTTGTGCTTCTTTTCGGATTTTCTTTCTTCTTTTTTTTTGTTGTTGTGTTGTCCACTTTATTTATTTTTTTAATGTCGTTTTTGTTGAGAATATAATATGTTTTATATTATATTCCTTTCTTTCTATTTTATTTGTATGAAACACTAGCTGAGTCTTGTAGTTTCACCCGCGTAAGTCCCGATTCTGTGGGAATATCGGGCGGGATCAAAAGTAGCCTATCTCTTCTTTCCTATAACTTTTCACACTTGTAATGTTTCTATAACTTCATAAGCCATTATTAAGTTACTAACCTACTTATCTAAACACCCAGAAATCAAAATGCGAACTAATATACCGTTTCATTCCCAAAATATCTACAGGTCTCAAATAAAATACCTATTAAAAAGTTAGTCGAGGCCTACCTACGCTGAAAGTTCTTATGATTCTGTAAATAAATAAACCTATGTAAGCACTTTATTTTCATTTTCTGACCAACGAATATATCCTTTTCTAAAAAATATTATAAGAAATATTAAAGAAAACTAAACTTTCAATATCATCAATCATAACTTTATTCGTAAGTTTCATCACTCAAAACTTTCCAAGTCAGTTACAAGCGAAACTATTTCGGTTCGAATTATTTAGTTTCATTTAAATTCTTTTGATACGTATTTGATGAAAGTAGCAGAATTATTACACGCTCTTTCACAAACAGCAGGTACACGTTTTTCATCGTCTACGGACAAGGTGGATGTCCGCCCTTTACATTACCGAAAATCACGTAAAACCTATAATATCATTACTCTGAATTCACATTTTATCAGAATCGGCTAAGTAATTATACTACAAATAATTCGACTAACGAGCGAATACAATGCGACTAGAATTAGTAAACGTAATTCTAGTGAGTATTCAAATAAATTTTACTAACAAATTGTATTAAGTAGTTACTTCATTCACCCATTAAACCCAAAAACAGAAACATTGACGACTTTACAGATTTATAGAAAAAAAAACCGATAAAAACATGTTATTGTACGATTTTTTTTATCGACAGTCGACACAAAATCCAGTTAAATGTCCCATCACTACAGAGCAAGGCTAGTTCCGTCATATGAAATAACAGCCGTCATACCGTCGTCGTCCTTACGTACATAATATACACATGTAAGTACATACGTAAATGTTTACAGTCTATACAGTAAATACCTACACGTGGCCATGTAGCATCCATATACTAAGTGTAACGGGTAAGCCCTTTTAAGCCGAAAGGGGGTTGTTCTAGACATCTAGGGAAACAACTTTTGTTCTACGAATTTTGAAAATTAAAACTTTTTTTTTGATAATTTTGAGGTTGTTTCACTGAAAAAACAGCCGCTTTTGAAAATAAAGGTAATTGAAGTTATGGTTGTAATAGACCAAACTAAATGAAAGAACAAAATAAGGTCAATGACCTCGAACTCTGAGAAACAGCTGATTTTCAAGTACTTAAACTTTACACTTAAAATTTTCGTAAAGTACTTCGAATTTTCAAAAGTCGTAGAACAAAAGTTGTTCGCCTAGAAGTCCAAAACAACCCCCTTTCGGCTTAAAAGCGCTTACCCGTTACATCTTGTATAGATATACCTACATAGATAACGCAAACGCATGTACTTCACGTGTCCGCCTCGACCAATCATCGAGGTTGGCCACCGCTACTGACCTACTGTCGTCCGCGCGGCGTCTGTTGTTGCGACCGGAAGAAAAATTACTCGTTGCGTGATAATTAGCTCGGCTAGCACTAATCAAAAACGCAAGCTTATGCAGACCATCAAGCAAAGGAAAGTTGCATATCTTGGACACCTGTTGAGGAACCCGAGATATGAATTACTGCAACTAATTATAATGGGAAAAGTTGCGGGGAAAAGAAAGGTTGGTCGTAGGAAGAAGTCGTGGCTACGAAACATCAGAGATTGGACACTTGGACAGGAATAGCGAGTGCGGCCGAACTATTCAGCCTCGCGAGAGATCGGAATAAATACGCTGAACTGACTGCCAACCTTCATTAGTTGGAGAGGCACCCTGAGAAAAATAAGAAGCATTAACCGATTTAGATTTTCCATCACTGAATATCGGCTGTGACGTCACAGTACGTGGTAACAAGTTGGTACGTTTGGTTTCAATAGGAATCTTAAGACTTGCGTTAGTTGAATAGACGATAAGGCGTAGTGATGTCCTAACAGAGCGACATTACCGTTTGTTCGGTAAAAAAAAGACAAGAAAAGCGTTATCTATGGATATCAGTGCCCGGCATAGAATAGCCTTCCCCATCTCTTCCCGCGACGTGGATGTCTTGAAAGCGATTATGGCATTCTAGGGGAAACTAGCAAACATTGTAGGCTTCCTACGCGGTGGCGGATAAATTGCTTGGTTCCGTAGAAGAGTTGATGTAATGCAGGCCGCTGGCCCTAATCTACGTACTGCGCAGTCCTCAAATAATTCGGGGTTTAGCGGACCTCGGACTCCCGAGAGGTATGCAACCGGGAAAATCTCTCAGATGAGAAACAAATTGTATGTATAGTTTACACCTATTGTTAGCAATACCTATTTACTGATTGTATAATGTAACTGAAAAGTAATTAAAAAAACACTTATTTTTAATTACGTTTCGTTTAATAACATTATTATTAGGGAAGTATCGTAATGTTTGAAGTCAGGTTGGGTAAGTGAAACACCCTTGAAACGCGAGAAACTTATTGTTTTAGGGTAGGTACATGTAATATATTAACACTGCTTTAATAAATGCTATAATTGGAAATGGGAAGGAGCCTACAATATTTGAAAACCACGAATTAAATTTATCTTACCTACATCTTTATTCCTTAATTTGTTTTTTAATTGCTCAAGGCATATCTACTAGAAATATTTTTAAAGGAAAATGATCTATCTTTCTTATATGTCCTGTGGTCACGGCATCAAGTGTAAACGACTGGGTCGATTCCGCTCATCCTTTTTATATTGTTATTGCTAGGTATTGTCTAGAAAAGTTTCTTATGAAAGAAAAAATGCTGAACCTATTTTAATATTTTAGTAAGGAGATAGAGACCTAAAGATAATTATCTACAAAGTTAGGTTACTTTTGATATCATTATTCCCGCGGTATCAGGACTTACGCGCGTGAAATCTCGGAGCGAAGCTTGTATGCAACAAAAATAAGTGTTCTCTCTTTTACACCATAATTTAAACTTCTCTGATTTACAAATAAATAAAAAGAAATCAAAGAAAAAGAATATCACCGCCTCGGGACGTCAATTCAACTTTTTAAATTAAAACAAACGAAAGAAATCCGCGCAAATGTGTAATGGGAAAAACACTTGGATAAAGTTTTTTATATAAATGAGAATTGAGGATTTGTCGAGATGTTTCTGTCATTTGTGGCTTGTGACGTGACTGGAAAGCGTATTTCCCTTTACATGTTCAATAGGAGGCAATGGTACCTCGAACCGCGCATGAGTTTAAACACTTGGATAATGTTTTTATATACAAATATGAATTGAGAATTTGCCAAGATGTTTCTGTCGTCTGTGGCTTGTGACGTGACCGGGAACGTATTTCTGTTTATGTGTTCAATAGGAGGTAATACTACCTCGAGTCGTGCCCAGGTTTGTTACCCAATCTCTTTCTCAAACTAATTAATTTAATACATGAGTTTTACAAGACATCCGAAACGCTACAATGTCATTCTCAATTAATGATATTCAATTTTATTACAAACTAGCTGCACCCCGCGGTTTCACCCGCGTAAGTCCCGTTCCCGCGGGAGTAACGGGATAAAAAGTAGCCTATGTGTTAATTCAGGTCCCCAGCTACCTATATTCCAAGATTCATCGCAATCGGTTCAGTAGTTTTTGCGTGAAAGAGTAACAACCTCACATACATACATACAAACTTTTGCGTTTATAATATTAGTAAGATTAGCTGTGCCCGCGACTTCGTTTTCGTGGTGTGGTGTGTGCGCGTTGTTGTATGCACGTACCTAATATTGTTGCGGAGCATATTTCTTGCGATATTCGTGATCTACCTTGGTTTCCAATGAACGCAAAAAAGCAGAATATTTCCTATTGTTAGTTATACTAACTCCACGCTCAGTAAAACGCTGGGACGTAAAAGTATATATTGAAATACTTATCTCCGTTTTATAATAATAAATATATGGTGAAAACCATAAAACTTACTTTTATTTTGTTACTTTAAAATCATACATTTCATTTAAAATCGTTTAGTGAAAAAAATATTTACGTCACGGCCAATACTGACGCGGCACTTGAAATTTGAGGGTGAGCTAGTTAAAAAAAACAGCTTCCAAATTCAATATCGAATTAGGAATATTTGAGTTTAACAGACGCTAAATGTTTAAGTAGCACTCAAATTTTCAGAAGCGTTTCAGTACTCGGCCGTCAATAAAATCTAAAGGAAAGTACTACTTACCTACCTTCGTAGGGAATCGATTAAATGAAGAGATTGGGTTTGCTCATCGTGACACTGTGGTTTTCATTTCAGGGTATTTTTGTAGGATGGCTATGACTTCGCATAGAGCTGGATATAGCGCCAAATTGAAAACCGGATTAGGTCTTAATTCGTCGCAATATTTTCGCCAGTTCTTCGGTGATTTTAAAAGTCAATTAAAATAATTATCTAAACATGTTTTAATTTATTTCATCTAAGAGCAAACAACAATTTATATACAAACAAAATACATCAACAAACACTTTAAACTAAAAAAAGAAGAAGCCATCGTCGATGCCTTCACAAGGCATTGTTCCCAAGATGCTGGCAGCATTCCCTCTCTGAATAGTGAGACTAACTGGCTAATTATCTAAATAAAAAAATAAAAAAAAGTTTATTGTAAACACATACACAAAACAAACAATTTAAAACAAACAAAAAAAACTAATTAAAAAGTGACCCCACAAAACACCAAAACTCTTAAATTATCTACTTTATTTTAGAACTACACATCGTAAATTTACTCCTATTTCCAAATGCGGAATTTAACAGATAGCCACCCAGTCACTTCACACTGTACAGTACAAACACCAAACCATTAATACGAAATAATATCCGACATTATCCTGCAACCGTAGTCACCGTATTGACACGGATGTGTGGGCAGCCTTTATTATTTCCCGATAGTAGTAGGAGAGTAGTAATAAATCATCTACGTTATAAATGTGTAAACTATATAGGTGAAACTAGTTGAGTCCCGCGGGCTTACCGCTACAGGTTTGCAGACAGAAACCAAGTATGAAACATAACGTGCGGATTTCTTGAGTATTTTATTGACCGTTAATCTCGTTTCTTCTTTAACTGTTCAGTTGTCTGCCAACGTTTCTACTCAAACACTTCTCATGCTGAGAATGTGCTCTTTCAAAATTCCTGAGACCGTTAAAAAAAACCTATGTACAATAATATTATTATTTTAAAAAATCGTCCTTTGTGTCCCAAAGATGTTTTGAATATAATATAAAATGGGTTGAAAATGTTGAACCACCCTACTCTTATATTTAGTAGTAGGATTAACAATTATTAGATATTCAATCGATAGTAATCATAAATGAATAATTAGTTAAAGGGCGTATTATTTTATAACACATCACTGCTTACACACTTAAACGTTTCAGAATCAATTAAATTCTGTTCACAATCCGTTATCAGAAAATACCTACCTTTTAATTAGTTGCGAACTCTCACCTACAAACTTTCCCATTTATATTATTAGTAACGATACACCGACACAATAAGTAACTTTTGTATGCCTATTATAGAAGGAAACTGCCTATTACGGCCCACTCCGCCTATTTATTGACAACATTGACAACTATTACAACTACCTGCGGCTTTGTTACTGAGAAATGGTAATGAATTAAACTTATTGGAACGTTAATTAAATTAAATACATTATTTACCGGGTTTTACTCGCGTTTTATTCAAGCTTTCGCCAAATTTACAGTTGGCTTTTTCAAGGTTGGCTGAGATGTAATTCGTCTATTTTTTTTAACATTCTAAAAAGTTTTTCTTAATAAAACTTGTTGGCGAAAACTTGTTCGTTGATATTAATGACGTTACTGAAAAATCAGTATTCAATCAGTAATTTTCAGTAACGTCATTAATATAAAAAATATTGTGAAATATTGTGTTTTATTATGCAAAATCGCGAAAACCATAGACAAAATTACATTAATTAAAGTTATACAAAGGGAGTATTTTGGGAGTATAGTACAATATTAATTGAAGATTTTTGCTGAAAAACATTCCAAAATATTATTAAATAACGAGGTAAGTACTTTCACGTTTTTACGGAGCTGGGTATTTCGCCAGTAATTGCAACTGGCTTGATTACGAGATAATTACATTTCCAATGCCCCGTTGACATAAAACATGTTAAATAAATACCCGTTATTTAATAATATATTTTAATGAAAAATACTATATTAGTTTGAAAACGTATACCTAGATGTATGTTCAACAGAAAAAAAATTGTCAGAGAAACAGTCGAAATCTATATTTATATAAAAATGAATCCATTTCCCTTGGTCACGGCATCACGCGTATTAAACCGATTTTGTTAAAAAAAAATCGTCGTTTTCTTATCGTCGAGAGAAGGTTCTTATGAAAGAAAAATACGGGACTTCCGCGAGTAAAACTGCGAGGCGCAGTTTCACTTTAAGTAGGTACTTAGATAAATTATCTTCTTTCTAAAATTATAAACGTGAAAGTTTGTATGTATATATCTATGTTTGTCTGTATGTGACTTTGTTACTCTTCCACGCACAAATTACATAACGAATTGCGATTAAACTTGGAATATAGGTAGCTGGATACCTGAAATAACATATAGTACGCTACTTTTTATCCCAAAATCCCGCAAGAACGGAAATTACGCGGGTGAAACGGCGGGGCGCAGCTAGTCTTACTAATATTATAAACGCGAACGCGTACTGTTACTATTCACGCAGAAATCGCTGAACCAATTGCGATAAAACTGGAATATAGGTAGCTGGATACCGGGAATAACAGATAGGATACTTTTTATCCCGATATTCCCGCGAGATCGGGACCTAAGCGGGTGAAACCGAGGAGCGCAGCTAGTAGGTCAGTAGTAGTAATATACAGGTCATTGTAGGTATTTATTGATCCAAAAAGAAAAGCTCTCACAGTAATGACTTCCCCTTTGCCGTCAATCAAAACTAAGGAAGAAAAGTCGAACAAAAATAGGATTTTTTGGTAATAAAAATCTGTTCTAATCAGTCCTGGGCCCAAATATAGAAACAGTAGAATTTGAATATCTATATTGAAATCTTATTAAAAGGAGCACATTAAAACACAAAATTAATAAAATTTAAACTAAAATAATCCATCTCCAAGCGCTCCCGCTGCAAAACTGCCCAAAATGCTAGCAGCATTCCCGCGCTGAACAGCAATGGACAATCTTATCTTACCTTATCTTATCTTTATTGAATCGAATCTATAATTCTATTAATATCGCTCTTACGATGAAGGAAAACATTGTGAGAAAACCCCCGGCTTAAAATCACGCACAAAGGCCCAATAGTAGTAGCCCTACTGCAGAAATACACATTTAAAACTTTAACTTTATCTATATTGAATCGAAATATTATCTTAATCAAAACTCACAATAAAAATAATAATTATAATTTATTTCATACGGGAACGGGACTTACGCAGTTTCACCCCCATAAGTCCCGTTCCCGCGTGTTTATCGGGATAAAAAGTATCTTATGTATTATTCCAGGTCGCCAGCTACGTATATTCGAAGTTTCATCGCAATCGGTTCAGTAGTTTTTGCGTGAAAGAGTAACAAAGTCACATACATACAAACCGTTTGTAATATTAGTGAGAAGTAAGATATCGATTCGACTTAAAGTCTACTGCTTCCACGATTGCCCGTTGTGGGTTTGGAAACTGTCGAACCTTGTTATCTCTTTCTACGACAACGAGTAATCGCAAATCAGCTTTCATTTTAGATCAAAAGGAAAAAAGCAATGTTTGTCATCATTTATAACAATAAATCCATACCTACTTACCTACTTTAAAATAATAAACGATTTAGCTTAGCTTGGTATTTATATCAAATACAAACAGATTGATCATTTATTTATTTATCTTACGTTATTTAGGTAATGAGTTTATCCTAGTCCGTATGAACGTATTACCTTAATAGCAAAACTATTTTACAGAAACACTTCAGACTGAGAGCTCCTTAGCCTAAGCATCATCATCATCATCATCATCAGCCTGTTGCAGTCCACTGCTGGACATAGGCCTCTCCAATTGCACGCCACCTAGATCTATTTTCGGCTTCTCGCATCCAGTTTGTGCCAGCCGTCTTGCGCAAATCGTCGCTCCAAGGTGCCTGAGGACGTCCCGATACAAATACCAGACCAGACCAAATATCAGACCAGATACAAATATGTATTTTTAAGCTTAAATAATATAGGACTGAAAATATCATCAAAATGAAACTAAAATCTTGCACAAGTATGACTGCAATTTCTCCATAAAATACAACATTAGCGCCTCGCTCTCGGCATTCCGATTTCAACGGAGATTCTCGTATCCATTAGTCACGGCTTCGTTGTACTTACGATACTTACTCGTATTGCAACAGAAAAATGTCAATTACAGTCATTGAACTATTATCTACCAGTACCATGGAGTTTTCTCCGCGCGGTGGCGGGTAAACTGCTTGGTCGTTCGTTTGGTGTTCGGTAGGCGGCCGCCGTAAACATTGACATATCCAGATTCGGTAGTCTTTCTTAGTCACGGGAAAATATGGAGTAGCTCTATTCTATGCCGTGGACCAATTTTTCCTGACAAACGCATACTCAAGTTTTATAAGTATTTCAAAACTCAAGTTGAAATACTTATAAAATATCAAAGAAAAAAAACGCTAAATAATAATGAAATATAACGTTTACACTCGTCGTTTACATACATTGAATTAAAGTGAAATTGCCAACACACTACTCCTGAAAAGGTAAATAAAATACCTAACAAAAATCTTTTAAATTAGCCTAATTTAGTCCAACAAAACCCGTCTAACAATTTGTCCTCGAAATTACCCGACAAATAGTTTCGAAATGGCAACCTTGTTAAGTTTAACTACATTATAAAGCAACTGTTAAAACTGTACTGGCAACACTTTTGGCAATCAACACTTGCACTAAAACTGGAGGTTTAATTGAAACTGAGTAGGTATTTCGTGTTTTGTAACTTTAACTATAAATTGAATTGAGAATGCGTCTTTCGTATTTCGTATTATATTTCATCATCATCTGAGCGATGTTCCTCTCGGGAGACTGGGGTCCGCTTTCCTACTTTTACTTCTCCACTTGGCACGATCTTTAGCATCCCGTGTGGTGAGGTCTTCTGCATGCATATCAGCCCTTATGAAGTCATCACAGCATTTCTTGGGTCATCCCAATCTGCCGCGGGCGGGCGGAGGCGCTTTAGCTAGACATTTGTTTGTCCCCCCCCCCCCCCTAATTGTATTCTCTCTGTGAGCTAGTGTGCTAAGCTCTATATTTAAAAAAAAGTGCCGATACTTGGAATCAGATCCTTGAACTAAGTATCGAAAGAGAAAATTCTTCTTCTTCTTGTTCCACCCCTATCGGAGGTTGGATAATATCAAGGCAACTTTTACTCTTGACACCGCAGCTCTGAACAACGTGGTGGTGCTGCAACCGAACCAGTCCCTAAGGTTTTTCAGCCTTAAGTGTCGCCTCCGGCCGACACTTTGCACTTAGAAAATTCATACCTACGTTAAACTATCACACCTGAAATGTACTACAAACAAAATTTTAGGTTACTTCCAAGTTCCTCTAATTTAACTAGTAAAGTACTTTAATTTTTAACTTGGCAACAGAAGTAGATATCATTTATGAAAGTTTCACCTATCACGGTGATAGAGAGAAAGTAAAATCTTAGTAAATGGGCTCCGTACGTAAAGGGTAAAAATAAAGGCACAACCGAATTGAGAACCTCCTCCTTTTTTGGAAATCGGTTACAAAAAGACAACGTCTACCGAAACCTAATAAATTTGTGCCCAATGAAAGTAGGTAATGTTCGTAACTTTGAGAAGGAAGCGTATTTCGACCAATTCCCTTCATCTACAGCAGCACCTTGTCAATATTAACGAACAAAAGAAAACCGTTAATTCCCATCTCTATAGGAAATTCAAGCCACGTACGAAAAAAGGTCCCAGACGAAACCCCGCAAAATCGATTCGAATTGCCAACACTAATAGTCTAAGAGCCCGTGGACCCCAGACCTTCGTTATTTTGTAAAAGCTGAAAGTTTGTCAGCGCATGCTCCCAACACAGGTATAAGAAGGATGTACTATTATGAACTTTGGGTTACAGTGGCTTTGACAGATAAACGGCATTAAATGTTATCTACATTAAGAGTGTCTGATAAGGGGTTATCACGAGGGGTGTCTGGCATAAAATGACGTGTTTTTGAATGATAATCTGGTCATACGTAAAACTAACACTATTATTTGATGATTTTTTACACACCTTTATTACCGTTTATCCGCTAAAGCTTTGACGGCCTCCGTGGCATGGCAGGCGACGCTCGGACTGCAACGCAAAAGGTTGTGGGTTCCATTCTCGCCGGGAACAAATATTTCTGCTGGCCATAAAACTTTGTTTCTGGTTCTGGGTGTATTATATGTATTAAAAAAAAACGTATTACATGTAGTACATCCGTTGACTAGTACCCATAATACAAGCCTAGTGCTTAGTTTGGCGCTAGATTACAATGTGTGTATTGTCGAACAATATATTTATTTATTTAAAGCTACTGTTACCTAAATTTCGTAGTGGTCTATCATTCTTATCTGTGTTAGGAGTATGCGCTGACAAACTACGAGCTTGATTTTATTTTTAATATATTTCCTACACGTGGAAGACTGATTATTAAAAACATACTTTACAAAACATTTGCACCCAATTGGAGGAAATGTCAAGAATGCAGGTTCATGTTCTGTCGGGTTCAAATAAAGCACTTTGTTGTTGAGAAAACGTATTTTTGAAAGCATTTCTTCAAAATCATAACTTTTTAGTTTTACAAAATAACGAAGGTTTGGGGTTTACGAACTCTTGCTCTATAAGGAATTCGTATAAACGCATACCGATTATTATTATGCATCGATATAAATCGAATAAAACTCGAGATATCGTGGAGGCAAGAGGGACGTGCGAAGATTTGCGACGATTTCTCGATTGAAGAGTTTGTATGTGTTCAAAGAATTTAATAGGAATAAAATGCTTTTGAAGGCAGAGATCTATAAATTACGTTGAGAGGACAAGCGCTTAGTTAATATTTAATAACCTCGTTTTGAACTCCTTTGACCTTTTAACAGAGACTTTTATTATGTAACTGGTAGAGGAATAGGCTTTTAAAAAGCGAAAATGATCAAACAAGTAAATACTTAACTTTTTTCACCTAATTGCACCAGTTTCCCGAGTTGATGTAGAATCATAAATTGTTTTCTTACAAAAACTCTTTCTACAAACAAAATAACAAAAAATTTTATTCCACGATTCGAGATTTTACTAGCACGTTTACACCTAATTTTTTTTTTCAGTATTTATTTACACATAGGAAAGTTATGATTTCAAACAAATGCAATTTTACAAGTAATGCTTTCTGTACATCACAATAATAGCCAGTGCTAGTCAATAGATGGAAATTGGATCGAATCCCACTTTGAGCTAAGCAAGTTTCAAAAACATTAATTAACCTTATTGACTTATCTTTACACGGTTTACCTATATATTCTTTATAAGGTTCAACACACTGCTATCTTATTGCTTATCCTTACGAATCAATATATATAAGTCTTTGATTGTAGGTAAAGCGAGGTCAGAATGAGTCGTTTGATTGTTGACTCGAAAAGCTCTGTCTTCCTTTATGCCAAGTCAATGAATTCTCAATAAATATTTGCGGGGATCTTATTTCTTGCGATTTTTAGTGACGTTGTTTTTTTTTCAGTTGTAGGTACTTATAAAAAATGTTCAATGAAGATTTCTCATTTTATGGTTCAATTTAATAATTACCTATTTTATTTTGAAGTTAAGTACTACAAACGCTGAAGCCTTATTGAAATAATATGTTGTTATTGCTAGAGATTTCAAGTCTAAGGCCTCTTCTTCCCCTTATGGTGGTAGTGTAGCTCACCAAGTTTGTTAGAGTTTTCAGGACGCCTTGAAGGCCGCTGACTAGACCTAAACGACTGCTATAAAAGATAACATCCTCAAAATGCCTTTCAAGTCACGGAGGAGCTCCAGAAAATGATTTTATGCCACACACGTCATTGGTCACCCATCCTACTAAAAACCGCGCGAAACATTGCTCAACTCGGCACGATTATATACAAAATCAACATACGCAGCTTGACCAAAACTCCTCTTGCATCAAATCCCTAAATCAAAACTAAAAGCATAAGTTAAATATCTCAGCAGTCAACCTATATAGTTACATTATTCATACGTCCTTCAACCTTTAAATATACATCGGTCATCCATACGACTGAAGACCGTGCCAAGCGTTGCTTAACCCTCACGATTATACAAAACCGTTCGCTGCTAGGTTAAAGCTCATCTCGCATTAATATCCCTAAATCAAAACTAAAAGCATAAGTTAAATATCTAAGTCAACCTAAATAGTTATATTTATCCATACGTCCTTTAACCTTTGGATACAATACAAAGGATAGAGCCCTTTATTTCACTCCGGTCTCTGCTGGAGTATCCCAACAATTTGCTCGTTGTAAATTTAACGATCTTGACTTTGTTCGTTACAACAGTGTTAGGAACTTTGGATTGTAACACGTTGCTATAGATCAGTTAGTTTGGAATAAAACTAGATTTCGAAAGTGAAAGTACGTCCTATTTTTTTTTCTTATCGGTTATGAACCGATTATGTCTGTTTTGAAAGTAGCCATTGTCAAGTGTTATTAATATTCGCAACGTATTAGCAAGTTATTTGCATCATAAAAAGCGTCAAGTCGTGGTTGTTAAAATGTATGATTGTACATGCGAGATTTGAAGACAACGCGAATGTCCATGTTTGGTACCAGTTTTACATGTGTATCTTTTATTAAACTTGTACACCGTCATGAAACTAAATTCATTTATCTGAAATTAAACAAATTACAAGCATTTGAGGTTTCGCGAAAATGGAAATTTAGCAACGTATTCCCGCCAAAAACATTCAACGTATTTCCGCCAAAAACTTGAAGTACCTAACCTACTATCAGTATTTTAAAGACCGATTTGATAGAAGCATATTATTCTTGTATTTTTTACGTTTTGAAAATTAAGTGTTTAATGCACACAAACTTTAGTCACATGTTACGGAAAACCACGTAGGATTTTTTTTATTTGGATATTCTTGCGGGAACGGGATTTCCACGTGTCAAATCGCGAAGCACAGCTAGTACTTAAATAAACATTCGAAATTAATACTGAATTTCCGAAAAAATATAAAGTAAGTGTGGGTTAATATTTTCGGAAATAATGTTCAGTTAAGGTATTCAGAGAGATTCGGTCCGAATCCGATGTCGGAAATGATATCTTCATCTTGCTCAGCGCGATTCAATAAGACAGTAACAGACATGTCAAGTCGATCTTCGGTTTTGGCCTCCCCGAATAACCCCACAGAAGTTTGGGATGTGTCAAATTAACGTTGTTGTTATTTCAATGTAAATGAACTTCCTCCGTTTCAAAAGTCGGTGAAAACTGTGGCTAAAAGTTTCAGTCTATTCTAGTTTGTGTTTTTGTTTCCTGTTAGTTTTCTGGTAGGCATAATAGGTAGCTTCAACCCTTTCAAGGAATTTTGACCTCAAACAAAATTTTGTTTTGTATAACCATGTCGACGTTTATTATGATGTTTAAAGTTATAGGTAACTTAGAAGTCAAATGGGCGTCCTACTGTGGTATCATCTAATTAGCATCCACCGCTACTAGTTGCTATTTACTGTCAAAAAACATATTTCGTATTCTACATTGCTGTTTGAAGTAATCACCGGGAACAACCATGTTAGGTCAAAGCAGTAATGTACTGCAAGTTAGCAACTACTAGCGGTGGATGCTAATTAGATGATATCACAGCTGAACGTAGACAGTTGTTTACTTCGACACAATACTTACTTTGACAACAAATCGACATACATTATTTGGCATATATTATTAGTACTTATATTATTATGCAAGGATCATGTCATAAAACACACATAACATTACATTTTAACACAAGTACTTACCGCAAAATTTTATTTCTTCATTCGAGGTCCGCTATTCCGAAAGCATACTCCGAAAAGCACCGTCCGCGCCGGATCAGGTGCAGAATGCAGACTGATCTTGTCCCCAAAGCTAGTGTTCGGTTCCCCATTAGCTAGAATTACCGTTTTTATAAAAATTTATTAACTTGCGAATAATTCTAATAGTAATAGTAAAGTAAGTAAAATTTAAAATATATACTTAGGATATTTTGGAATTGTGAATTGCAAAAAAAAATTGTGATTGCCAAAAATGTGTTCGAGAGGATTCTAAACTGCAAAAACTGGTTATTCGTTTCTTTAAAAAAAAATATTTTGAGTGTGAGTTCACTTAAGGTTAAATGCCTATACTATTAATTCTCCGAAATAGCATTATTATTACACAGTTAAAACTAAAACTTTACCGGCGAATTACTTTGTGCCGCGTACAAAATAAACTTCGAATGTTATTAGAGCAACCAGGGTCTAGTATTGTTAATTACAGTTTCGTAACAAGTTTATTGTTATTTGACCCGCAGTTAAAGTTACAGAGGTAATGTATTAGGGTTTGAGTCGATATAAACATTCGTAGTACTTGTTGGTGAAGCAGTTTGTATGTAAAGTTGGGAGACTCGGTGCAAAGTCGCGATTATATTGGACATGTTTTATGCGCAACTTGTACGGAAATGTGAAGTCAAATCTTATTGTCATGTTAATGCTGTTAATGTTAATGCATGTTAATGTTAATGTTTAGCCTGAGATACAGGATTCATGCATATGTGTTAGATTTTAATCGAAATTTAGACTTTAAGCAATTTGTACACAAAAGTTTGAAAATAAATTATTTATTTATTTTATTTAATGAAATAAGAATGCTTAGATTAGGAATTGTGCTCGCAAGATCTATACCTATATGAAGACCCTACTCATTAGACCCACGCCATTGTAGCGGTCACGCTATTTGTGGTGTGGTGAGCTAAATGGCGATTATTTTACTAGCTTACTGGCCTGTCAAATTATCAGCTATTTAGAACTGGCTTAATGGTCTAGCTTCTGCGTCGCAGCCAGCAAAAAGCGCCACAGAGGCTGATACTTCAGTTTTAATGCCTCAAATAAAATGAATTTATATTTTTCGTTGGTGATATAATTGAATGTGGTTATCGGAAGCATTTTCAATAATTTAATTTTAGGTTAATTTCAAAATATAATCGTGATATAATCGAGTTGGTCACGCCGTGTATCTGCGGCTATGCCTACACGTGAAAAAAAAATAGGAAGCAATCATGGCATTATGGTGAGTGGCAGAATAGAAAAGTGGGTTTATTAAACCTAATCAAAAGATATATACCTATAAAATACGTTTATTACTTTCAGACTATAATCTGAAGTTTTGGTTCCTAGTATTTGTTAATTTTCCTATATAATGAAGTGTCAAATGGTTGCATTAATTAAAATATGAAATCCTCTTTCCACCCTAGAGATGAAATGAGCTACTCTACCGGTGAAAATTAAACTTTCTGACCAGAAGAGTTTAAAATGTATTTAGATTATTGCAATAAAAAAAATATTTACGTGGTACTTTATCTATGACAACTTTGACAACCCAATGCTAATTAAAAAAAAACATGCGGTAATGAAATATAACTTAACGATTTGCGTTTCGAACACACACATGTTTAATGAGCTGCTTCATATATAATCATATCTAAAACCGATGAAATTAGACCAAGTGTGTAAATTAATTTGGCCATTTTATTTAGACAGAAAACATTACTTAATACAAAATTTCTACAGTAAAATATTACAGGTTTTAATCAATCCATCGGTTTATCTGCGATGAAAATCTACATGTTCACGCGACTGGCTTTGACATGCATTCCATTCAATATGTTGACGGAATCCCTTGTATCGCTATTCATAGTTCTTTTATTGAAATCGAGTTTTCGAATAAAGGTTGAACTGTAAGCTTATATTGCTTGGTTCAACGAAAGTAGAAATAATGCAGAGTAACCAAGCTCGCGTTTTTCAGCAAACACAAGCATCGTGTTATATAATATACCTACTTTAATATACATAGAAATATTTTTAGCAAGTAAATATATTTCCAAATAAATCCCCATGACAGGATTCGAACCTGCGTCCTTTCGCTAACCAGGCGAATGCTCTAACCACTGAGCTACACAGGAATCACGTGACATGGTATAATTTTTCGGCCATATCTTTCCTCGCTAATTGTTTTACCAACTAATGCTTGGTTTCAGCGCCATCTACCGGTCAAGCTTTGCAGCTTTTTATTGACTGGCTCAGGTGGTTTACTTTACAGTAAACATACCCAACATGAGATGCGCTTTCTCTCCAATTTAATATTTCTTTTTGTTTTTATTGCTCAAGGCATTTTAAACATAGAAATATTTTTAGCAAGGAAATATATTTCCAAAAAATCCCCATGACAGGTTTTTTTTTTGAAATATATTTCCTTGCTAAAAATATTTCTATGTTTAAAATGCCTTGAGCAATAAAAACAAAAAGAAAAATTACTTTAATATACTTTATATTCATTTAAATCTTATTTTAGCTCCTAAACATCTGCAATGGTTATTTACACTGTTTCTAGTTGTGGATACATATTATTGGCTTTACTATTTCTATTCTATTGTTAGTATGTATTGATAGCTGTTGGTTTCCCTAAAATGCAAAAAAAATAAAAATAAAAAACTAAAAACCGGTTGAAAAAAGAACACAAAATAACCTCTACATACAGTTACCGACTTATCTGTATTGTTATCTAAAGTCGGGCAGCCAAACTGGCTTCACTTACCTACTGCAATAACTATGGCAATAATTCACGGTCAGCCGCCTGCCTGAAAACCCTCCTAGGGACTAAACTGTTTATCTGCCAATGCGAGGGGAGAACGCAAGGCTTGCTAGTCTATCCTAGATCCCCTAGTCCCTTTTTACGACACCCACGGGAGAAACAGTACCCTGTTTCTCCCGTCATAGAATAGGGTTGGTTACCACCAACCCTATTCTATGACGGTACTACACGGCACGTGCGTTAAGGTAATGGGTAAATATGCAAGCGAAGACAAGATACAAAGTCAATGCCTATTCGTAGTTAAAATATTTATGAGTTAGAAAAAACTATTATTTTTTTCCCGCAATACTATATTCCAAATGGAAACTGAAACCTGTCTACATTTCATTGTGATAGCCGCGGTATAAATATTGAATTTAGTGGTCAATATTTATACAGCAGTTTATCTAGTGAAACGCACTGCATACTAAAAAGTAAAGTGAGATGTTTTGAAGGATACGAGGGAAGACTTCTACCAGGTTAACATTGTTTAGGTTCTGTGCTTTGAAAGTCATGTTAAAAAGTTTTTATTTTTATGAATCCTGTGACGAACACACAGCGCAATCTAGCCCCATGGTAAGCTGCTAAGCTTGTAATACGGTGACTAGACAACGGATATGCTGCTTATATTTATTTTTCTTTTGTAAATACATATATATTATACATAGAAATACACCCAGACCAGATACAAATATTAATTTTTTAAGCATAAATATTTGCACCCAGCGGGAATCGAACCCGCAACCTTCTGTATTGCAGCCAAGCGTTCGCCCGACGCGCCACAGAGGTCGTCAAAGACCTTAATACAAGATGTAACATGTAAGCCCTTTTAATCCGAAAGGGGGTTGTTCTAGACGTTTAGGCGAACAACTTTTGTTCTACGACTTTTGAAAATTCGAAGTACTTTTCGAAAATTTTAGGTGTAAAGTTTACTTGAAAATCAGCTGTTTCTTAGAGTTCGAGGTTATTGACCTTATGTTGTTCTTTCATTTAGTTTGGTCTACTACAATCAAACCTTCAATTACCTTTATTTTCAAAAACAGCTGTTTTTCCAGTGAAACATAATCTCAAAATTTAAAAAAAAAAAGTTCGAATTTTCAAAAGTCGTAGAACAAAAGGTGTTCGCCTAGACGTCTAGAACAACCCCCTTTCGGATTAAAAGGGCTTACCTGTTACATCTTGTATATTAGACCTTAAGAGAACGATTCGAAGAATTTGTAGCTTTGGCCAGTCAATATAACTTAGTAATTCGTAATTACACAACACACGGAAACCATGATTATTTTGGTATTTAATTTATTGCCTTCATTTTGGTAGTTTTGTGTACACGATTGTACCTTTTAGACCTTTTAGTTTTTTAGTTACCTTTTAGAACCCAATCAAAATAATTAAAACTACTCTTTAAAAACCGATCTTTTTATTTTACAACGAATCGTGACATTTCAAAAAACGTTTTATTAGTAATCTGCACTTCAAATTACAGATTTTCAAAAATCTTGTAAACAAAACTAGTATTATTTTTTAGTTTTTCATTACTTCGGCTTAGCTCAAAATCTTGTCGGCTTCATCGGAAATTCTTGATTATTGCCTGACGCAACATTTTCTATATTTAATATCTTATCGTTTCATTGTGGCATCATGTGTAGTTTCAGGACAAAATAATGCTTATATAACGTCTAGAAGCCGGAAAATATTAAATGTAGATTTTTAAAATCTGTCAATAAAAAACACAATCTACCGACCTATTCTAATCTAAAAATTTTAGACAGTAAAAATATCCTTTATGATTAAAATATTGAAACGCTTTAACACCCTTCGAAAGTTTTGTTTTGAAACCACCAAATTGTAGAAAACAATGTCACGAACGCTTTGAATACATAAATATATTCAAAAATATTGCAGCAAGAAATATAATTTTTCTGGATTAACCAGGTTAGAAATTAACGTTTTTTTAATAGATGAGCGTTTAACCAGTTTAGCACCTAAGTAATAACATGTTCTGGGCACTACAGCGCCCCACGAAGCATGGATGAAAAAATCTTACATTAGTTGCTTGACACCACTTTACAAATAGGAGAAGACCTTTGGTTTCATTAAATACATACGTAGTACATACAGTTTCAAATAGAAACTATTTGTCGTAACAATTACATCACCACATTGTCCTACTAAAACCTTTTACCCCTAATAAAAGTAGATCAATTGACTAGAAATTTAATTAAGCGTACTTGTAGAACGAGACCGGAAACCTTTGTTTCAGACTTGTATTTCCGGTAAACAATGGCCAAGTACTTTGAAAAAATAAGGCCTTATTGGCTTCTATAAATGGATTAATGCAAGTTAGAACAAAGTACCAATGTTTGTTCTGTATTTGTGTGCAAAAATGACAGAATTAGATGGACCCGTTTTAACAAAATGACGGATCTACTGTCGGGTTATTATTACTAAAACTGAGGATGTAGAACGCGTTTATAGATACCTACTTTTAAATATAAATTACTCTAAACGAGTAAACCATACCTTCTGAAGGAAAGTCTTATTTTCAAATTTAAAAATATTATCCACAACTCGATAGGCCCCAAGTTAAAACCCCCTAAATCGTGTAAGTTTAAAAGTGTACATGGTCGAATTAGCCAGACCATGTTTTGATTATATTTTTCTCTGGCTAATGTCCTTAGATTTGCCAGACTTGAAGCAGAATTTTGTTATAATACGACTTTAGAAACAATCGATGTAGATATGTTTGGAAGAGTTGAATTAATCTCTTTGACAATGGAAAAGCGGTTTTTTTGGCGCTTTATCCTGTCATAAAATAGTGTTACCCCATTTTTTGCCGTAGGTATCGTTAAAGGCGACTAAGGGATCTATGGGAGACTAGCTAACCTCCAGTTCTCCCGGTGGATAAACTTCATGGTCCTTAGAAGTGTTGGTGTCAGCGGCAGGAGGCTGGAATTAAAGATATTGCCAAATCCATTTCCAGTAGATATGGTCATTGATCAGGCGACTTACTGTGCCGACTCAAAATAATTTGGGGTTTCAGCGAACCCCAGGCTCCTGGGAGGAATGCAACAGAAAATATCGTTCAGATGAGAAGTGGAAACGCGCTCTAATCATTGCCCCAAACACACAACCCTTTGTAACTAGTCATTCGTAATCAGTAACTAAACAATATCAGCCAGAAATCTGCTTATGACGTATGCAAACAAACCGTTTACGGATTTAGGTCGTGCGTGATGTAGGTTTGTTTGATTCTAATGCACCTACGTAGACGAGAGAATTGTAGTCTGTAGATTATTCCACCGGCCGATCAACTCAATAGTAGAGCTTAAAATTTTAAGTGAAAACTTTTACTGTGTGTTTCCGCAATTTGCCCTACGACTGGACCTTTAAGCGTGACTATAAGCTGTGGATTTAATCACGATATTTTTCTTCATCATTAGAGCGATGTTAAAAACACACAAATAAATACATTTTGCTTAAAGAAAAAGTGATGTGCGGTGGTGTGCGATCAGCGTTGATTCGAAACAACCACCTTCGAAATGAAAGTCGGGAGTATCTACCACTACCTCTATACCAACCGCTTTTCAATAGTAGAACTTACTGATGGAGCTTGTAAACAAACTCCTTAGTGTCATAGCTTTTGTTTTATAAAGAGCAACCATAGAGCAACATCTGTGTGTTAGATATACTTTAGTATCTTCTTACTAGTCTGTGTATAAGATGACAAGCCTTTTACATGTGTAACTTTGTATTTCTATTTTTTCACATTATTATATCCTTAAATAACTAATCTAATTTCTTTTCGCCCTATACCATTGCCTACATTTACTTTTTTTATGATTTTTTTTAAAGAGTTTCCTACACTTACATGGTTACTTCTTTAAATAAATGTTTTCCAAAAATTTACACCCAACAGGACTAGAACGTGCACCTCAAGCGTACCGTGGTAATGCCGAAATGGGTAAGGCATTAGCACGGTTTGCTAGAGATGCAGGTTCATGTCTCGTTGGGTGCAAACTTTTGGAAAGCATTTCTTTTAAAAAATAACCATCTAAGTATAGGAAACTCTTTAAAAAAAAATCATAAAAAAATTTCAATAATATAGTAAGACTTCACTTACATTGAAGTCGAGGAGTTCTGTCATGAGAAGTTGCTCAACTAAACCCTGGTCGAATAAGATAATAGGCAAATAGTTGTGCCAATTCCGTGGAAATATCGGGATTATCGGCCTTTATTTTATTGCAGATCACCACCGTTAGTGTTCTTTAAAATATCGGCTGATAATAATTGGCAGTCTGCTTTTGAGCTAATACATTAGACTCCCAGATGACGAAGCATTGGTTTTTGATTGAAGAGTTTTGGAGAGATCAATTATTACTGAGCGATTTCTTTAGGGATAAGACCTAGTCAATATACCTAAACATTAATAGACCGAGCTGCGACCAGCGGTTTCACCTATCTTGCGGAAATATCAGAATAAAAAGCTTATGTTACTCTTCCATAATGTAGCTATTTGTCGATTTAGATTCGTATCCCATTCATTACAAACAAACAAATAAAAATACTTTCCTTTCCTCTTTATTTTATAAATTTCCTCTTTATAATATTAGTACAGATTAGTTGCGCCGATTACCCATAGGATGCGTAGGTCTCGATCTAGCGGGAAAATCCCTCTACGTCGAGCACTTTTACGTCGATACCCGCTACGTCGACTTTTATTGAATTGTTTTGGTACTCTCACGGCTCAAGTGTCGATGGCTGGTTGAACCATCAAGGCGGTTAGAACAGAACAGTCGGTACAGTCAGAACATAAATCATTCCATACGATTTCACGTGTGTAGAATGTTTGATAGTAGGTTGTGATAATTTCGTCCTCTTTTCTCTCAATGATATTTTTTTTCGCTTGGTTAGGTCAAAATGAGTGTGATCATGATCACAACCACGCAACTTTATATTAATTCATGGTCACACAAACACACCTTTATGTTAAAATGGGCGTGGCCATAGAATTCCACGCCCCCCATAGGTAAACCCGCGAGTAATCTTATCTCAAATAAGATTACTCGCGGGACATCTACGGGGCAAGAAGTAGGTGGTGGCGGAGGTACTCTCAGGCGGTGCAAAGATGAAAAGCGCGGGCGCGCGGCAGGGAGCACAAGTGACATTTTTGCAGTCAGCTAATTGGTTACGGACGCTCGGAACGATATCCACACGGCATTCATTTTCCTGAGATATATCCGAAGATGAACGCTTTTAGATAAGTCATTATATTTTTTCTTTAAAATAATGCATTATAAACAAGGGATAAATTATTTTTCACTTATCAATGCGAAGTAATGTATGGTTACTTTACTTTGAAAAAAAAAAATGTTACAAAAACATTTAGATACCAAACGAAATGATAAAGTTCATTATCTATTTTGCATTTGAATAATATATCTCGGGATCTATCTCGGAACGACGTGAATGTGTGTATCGATACCCGACCCCACCTACTTTTTGCCATACAGGCATCACGCTAGTGATCTGATTTGCCTATAGTATGTGGTTCACCTACATAACTATCATCAGCTACATAGCTGCATATCAGGTACATAGCTATCATCGGAGCATGAATTTAGTTAATAAAAAGTGTACTATTTTTCATGATTATTTTTTGATTTATGTTCTGTTGTTGTGCCTTTTAATAAATAAAATAAATAAATAAGTAATGTGTATGTAAAACTACTTGAATTTATGCTTTCTATTACTGTTACACAGACTGTGGCTTACAAGAGTCAAGAATTAAAACCAAGAAATTAAAACTCGGTTTTATTGAAATATTGTTTTATTTTTAGGGAAAGCAGTTATAAAATAGTCAGATTGTGACGTTTTTTCACAGGGCCCTGGCCCCGACAGTCTTTGCGTTTGTAGTACCTATGATGTATGTATTGTATAATGCAGAGTATACAAAAAAGAATGTTACTTACTTGTTTCACAGTTATCAAGGTGTTTCCAAAACACTACAGAACTTAAATTAATTATATATTTCGTAATTTTGTTTTTATTGCTCAAGGCATATTTACTAGAAATATTTTAAAGGAAAAATTCATCTTCAAACATTCACTTGCGGTGAGATTTGAACTCGCGTCCCTGGATCCAGGGACGTGAGTTCCGAGCGTTTATAGAACTATTTCACTACAGATTTTGCTGAGCACTTCCCAACTAACAAATCAACCTCAAATGTAGCTATATATCGAGAACAGAGCAGTCGCATATCCGTGGTAGACACGTTACTGCAATGCGAAAATGGCCCCACTTTTAGCACTTTTAAGTAATACAATGTATCTACAGTAGCTCCACTTAGGACTAATCGGATACATGTTGGTGATAGATCTGTGTTATTTTTATCTTGTTGGTGTTATATCAGTGGCATTAAATCAGTTGTAACACAATAAAGAAGCAATAGGGTGACAGCGACACCGATGTGTCAAGTAATTTGATGATATATTGGTGATTGTGATTCTATAATAACTATACATTGTTGGCTAGTATTTTGGCAGAAAAATATCAATAATAACTTTGGTTAAGGTTTTTATATAAAGTTAGAAGTTACATTTGAATGTCCATTTTGTTTTAAAATTTGTGCGTGTAATTAAAAAATCATAAATAGTGTAAAATCACATGCGCTTGGAATTCTGTTGATAAATTTATGGTACAATATTAGTGTTTTTTCAGTGGGCCTCTCTAATTTATACTTTTTAATAAAATAAAGATGATTTAAATTATGAATTGATTTTGTAAGCAGCATTATACAATTCATTAGTGTTATCATTGCTACTAAACAAACGATTTACAACATCTTGCAGCCATTACAATATTTAGGGTTATCTTAAAGCAAGAAGATAACTAAGTCCGTCCTAATAAAACTTATAAATTCCTCAGTCTTCTTAATCTGCACTCAATCAGGAAAAAATGGTACCCGAGAAAATGGCAAAAGCGATTAAAAACACAAAACTTAATATAAAGTAGTTGTCTGATTAATATTTTGTTAATTTGGCGACAAAAACTATGCAATAACGCAGAAAGGTCCAGTAAATTAATTTCTGTGAATATATATATGTCTATACTTAAAGAAATGCTTTCCAAAAATTTTCGCACCCGACAGGACTTGAACCTGCATCTCTGGGAATCCGTTCCAGCGCCTTTCCAATTTGGCCACGGATGCATGTTCAATCGAGTCGAAATTAAGGATTGCATTTCTTATTGTTTTTACGTTTTTGGAGGCACGTAGCGCCATCTACTGACAATATTTGCAGACTGCCAGCTTGAACTATTCTATTTTCATAGAATTAAATTCAACGTTGAGATGTTGCTTCCGATTAACCGTTTTTGTTATATTTTTAAAAGTGTTTCCTACACTTGGATAACTATACTTAAAGAAATGCTTTCCAAAAATTTTCGCACCCGACAGGACTTGAACCTGCATCTCTGGGAATCCGTTCCAGCGCCTTTCCAATTTGGCCACGGATGCATGTTCAATCGAGTCGAAATTAAGGATTGCATTTCTTATTGTTTTTACGTTTTTGGAGGCACGTAGCGCCATCTACTGACAATATTTGCAGACTGCCAGCTTGAACTATTCTATTTTCATAGAATTAAATTCAACGTTGAGATGTTGCTTCCGATTAACCGTTTTTGTTATATTTTTAAAAGTGTTTCCTACACTTGGATAACTATACTTAAAGAAATGCTTTCCAAAAATTTTCGCACCCGACAGGACTTGAACCTGCATCTCTGGGAATCCGTTCCAGCGCCTTTCCAATTTGGCCACGGATGCATGTTCAATCGAGTCGAAATTAAGGATTGCATTTCTTATTGTTTTTACGTTTTTGGAGGCACGTAGCGCCATCTACTGACAATATTGTCTCTTCAAAACAATAATTCTTATTGTTTTGCATCCGTGGCCAAATTGGAAAGGCGCTGGAACGGATTCCCAGAGATGCAGGTTCAAGTCCTGTCGGGTGCGAAAATTTTTGGAAAGCATTTCTTTAAGTATAGTTATCCAAGTGTAGGAAACACTTTTAAAAATATAACAAAAACGGTTAATCGGAAGCAACATCTCAACGTTGAATTTAATTCTATGAAAATAGAATAGTTCAAGCTGGCAGTCTGCAAATATTGTCAGTAGATGGCGCTACGTGCCTCCAAAAACGTAAAAACAATAAGAAATGCAATCCTTAATTTCGACTCGATTGAACATGCATCCGTGGCCAAATTGGAAAGGCGCTGGAACGGATTCCCAGAGATGCAGGTTCAAGTCCTGTCGGGTGCGAAAATTTTTGGAAAGCATTTCTTTAAGTATAGTTATCCAAGTGTAGGAAACACTTTTAAAAATATAACAAAAACGGTTAATCGGAAGCAACATCTCAACGTTGAATTTAATTCTATGAAAATAGAATAGTTCAAGCTGGCAGTCTGCAAATATTGTCAGTAGATGGCGCTACGTGCCTCCAAAAACGTAAAAACAATAAGAAATGCAATCCTTAATTTCGACTCGATTGAACATGCATCCGTGGCCAAATTGGAAAGGCGCTGGAACGGATTCCCAGAGATGCAGGTTCAAGTCCTGTCGGGTGCGAAAATTTTTGGAAAGCATTTCTTTAAGTATAGTTATCCAAGTGTAGGAAACACTTTTAAAAATATAACAAAAACGGTTAATCGGAAGCAACATCTCAACGTTGAATTTAATTCTATGAAAATAGAATAGTTCAAGCTGGCAGTCTGCAAATATTGTCAGTAGATGGCGCTACGTGCCTCCAAAAACGTAAAAACAATAAGAAATGCAATCCTTAATTTCGACTCGATTGAACATGCATCCGTGGCCAAATTGGAAAGGCGCTGGAACGGATTCCCAGAGATGCAGGTTCAAGTCCTGTCGGGTGCGAAAATTTTTGGAAAGCATTTCTTTAAGTATAGTTATCCAAGTGTAGGAAACACTTTTAAAAATATAACAAAAACGATATATATGTCTATTTAGGTTTAAATTAGAAATAAAAACGTTTTTATGTCAATAAAGATATATGAGCGCACACAGATCTTCTTTGTAACTTATTAACGTTATTAAAGATCCCTTATCAAATATTTAGCACTAGTGTTAATAGATGCTTATATAAATCATATCTGAGATATAAGAGCTTCAATGACATCCATTATATCACGTGTTAGCTACAGTGGTGATCAATATATAATTAGCTCGATTTTAGTGATCTTAAAGCCATATTAGTTTACTTTTGCGTTTTAATGGCATCATAGAACCCATTGTGCAACATAATTGTTCTTTATTCAAGTTAAAAGTTTCAATTTACTGCTGTGTTATTTAAGTTGTATAAAGTAGCTGACAAAACGTTTATGTCGTTAAGTATAAAGGCAATTGAGCTGTTTAACCTTATACAGCTTTTAAGCGTTTTAAAACACAGATATACAAAAAGCAGTTATAGAGTTACGTATATACAAGTTATATATCATTACTTAGTAATAAAAAATTGCCTGTTAACTCAATTTTGCTAGTTGGGTTATAGAAAGGTAACGTAATGCACTCTTTCAAGGTTAAAGGACACTGAAAAGTTTATAAATAAGTACACCATTGTTAGGGTTGTGACTTGTAACATCATTAGCGAGCGTACACTATTTTTAACCGCAAATCATAAAAATTAAGGTTTAGTTCAAATTGTCTTATTTTCAGTATCTTGTGCGCTGCGCCTAACGGTACATGTACAAAATAAACAGGTTTACGTGCAAAATAGTAGTGACATCTAAAACTTGCCTGATATAGGACTTTAAGAATGGACAACTGTTACTAAGGAAAATAATTATTAAATAAGAATTATACAAAATATTAAAAACATATTTTTGATACTATTACAAATTATAAATACTCACTGTCTTTATCAACCAGCCATTTCAACGCGAGCCGTTAAAATAGATGAGAACGAAAATATGATGACTTTCTCTGGTGATTCATGGCCTTGTACCTAAGAACTAATACAGCAATTAAATACTATCAAACATGACACAAGAGATAGTCGTATGAAACAGGATAATTACAACTCAGTCCTCACAGCCAGGCAAAAAACATGTTTACTAAACAATAACTGATAAAACAATATTTAAATGATACTGACTTTTACTTTAATATTCTGACTGTACTTATCAACCAGCCATCGAGGCATGAGCCGCGATAGTACCAAAGATTTTCCAAAAACATCGAAGTAGCGGGTATCGACGTAAAAGTGCTCGACGTAAAGGGAACATACCAAAACCACAACTACAAGTGGCATTAAAAAAAAACTGTAAATAGCGTTTAACACTGAAATATAAATGTTCGCTTAATTAATTAAGTAAATACCTACAAGTGAAATAATTATTCTTGTTCTCTTTTTTGCGTGTAGTGGTATGACTCACCTAGTGTTAGAGTTTTCAGTTTACCTTAATGCCTCTAACTTGACCTAACGACTGCTATCTAATATAACAAATAGATGACAAATAATTTCCTCTACAAATTATCGGTCATCCATTCCACCGCGCCAAGCGTTGCTTAACCCACACGATCATTCAAGGTCAGCAGGTGCTGCTAGGCCAACGAGCTCCTCCTTGATATTTAATTGGATTTACTAATGTTAATTTACAATTACACAAAGATTTATGTATGAATTACATTATACACACGCATATTCAGTAATTGGAAAATACGTTTTATAAATTTCCTGAAACTACAGACAGTTTTTATAATCCTTCAACATTTTTTTGTTAATACTTCCTTTGAAATCTATTTTAAAGTGAGGCCACGCAACAGAAAGCAAATATAAAATAAAACCTGTAATGTAAAGGCGGCTATAACCGAACAGTTTTACCTTCAGTTCGAACTGACAGAACATAAATACATATCGTGTATGGATGAAACTGCCTGAGATTTTTAACTTGTAGAATTACATAATATGCAGTTATTTTAGCCGTCGTGAAGAGGTTTGGTGGATTTACCAGATAATCATTAGAAATAAATAAATAAACATTACAAAAAAAAAACACAATATAACAAATATTTACAATTTAAAATAAAATTCTAATTTATAACTTAAGGCTGCACTGGGCATTCAGAAAAATATTTTAAAAGGTTAGCCGAGTGAGTAGTTCTTCATCAACAATCCACTATAACTGCTATATATCACTTATTAACCTACCGGCTGCGCAACGCAAAGGAGGTTAATGTGTTTAATTTCTATTCACATTAAATAAATAACAACTGTTGTTCCTTATAAGGACACTCCCTATATACCTGGATAAATCCAGGTACCTATGTACCTATGAAAGACATGCAGCACAATGGCCGTTATTAAGATATCGCCCTAACCACGACACGTGTAGATAAATCAAATACAAAACTTAATACATAATTATGGTCGTTTTATTCAAATATGGTGCTCATTATAACATTAGTGCTCAAAAAAACACTAAAGTAGATACATAACATCAAACTTACTCATGACCGTGCCAATCTTCTTTAATCATATCCGCGGCTTTTTCACCAATCATAGTTGCTGGTGCATTTGTGTTAGCTCTCACGATAACTGGCTGTATGGAATTATCAGCCACTCTCAAATGTTTAATGCCATACACTCTCAATCGTGGATCGACGACAGCTGTTTTGTCCCATTCTGGACCCATTTTACAAGTTCCAACAGGATGGTATAAAGTAGAAGTGTATTTTACCAGTAAACATCTGAAATAGTCATCACTGCCCCAGTGGTAGCGTTTGCAAGCCTCGAGAGGTTTTCTAACAAATTTAGCGCCGCTATGCTTGAAGGCTTCAGTGTTTTCAAGACTTATTACGTATTTAATACCTTCGAGAATTGGGTTCATGTCTTTTTCTTCAGTAAAGAAACCTGAATAAATCATTGGCATTCCAAAAATAGGGTTTGTTGAGTTCAGTTTAACTATTCCTCTACTTTTTGGTGTTAAAAGTAAAGGTCTAGCGGAAAGACTATCGTAAAATGACAACGGGAACACTTTAGTAGCAAAATAAGTTGGAGTATCAGCGTAAAGATCCCTTACCTTACGACCTTCAAAATGAAATTGTATATCGGGAGCGTTCTCAGTAGCATATTTAGTTTTTATAAACGCAGTTGCACTAAGAGTACCAGCTGCTGAAAGTGGTCCTTTTTTCTTCTCACCCTGTTTATGGTAATCCTCTATTTCTCTCAATAAGTCTTTACCTTCAAGCCATGTTGATGTTTTATTAAGGCCAATAGTAAGGCCATCGGTTGAGACTTGGTCTTGCAAATTGTATCCTACATGTAAATCAGATAGGACAGGTATGTGGAAACTTTCAAGATGTTTTTTGGGTCCAACACCAGATAACATGAGTGTTCTTGGAGAGTTTAGAGTTCCAGTGCTTACTACAACTTCTTTTTTGGCAATCGCATGTTTAACGTGTCCATCTTTAATATATTCTACTCCGTACGCTATCTTAGTTTTAGGATCAATCAGAACTTTAGTAACAAATGCAAGAGTTTTAATAATGAGATTTTTTCTCTTGTATCTAACTGGTCTTATAAAAGCTGCGTTGTTAGAATAGCGCTGACCATGTAGAGACATTGCTTGAGCTAAATTCGTTCCTATTTGATTGGCTCCATTGAAATCAGTAAGTGGTAGACCCCGTTGGTGGAATCCCTTTACAAGCATAACAGTGTTGGCATCTGCATAAGGATATCGTTCTACGTTTAGAGGTCCTCCTGTTGCATGATGATATGTGTCATGAGCTTCTACGTCTCGATTATTTTCGGATTTTTTGAAGTATGGTAGTACCTAGACAAAAAGAGCATAATGAGTTAAATTTAATTATAATTTGTCAAGTTTGATTTAGAATGTGTTAACAATCATTAGATGCTTTATGAATATTTAAAGTTTCCTGGGTTTGTGGGTTCAGCCTAGAAATTTGGCATTTTCATTGAACATTACATATTTATCTTCTTTTTTATATTATATATAAAAATAAATCCTTATTTTGCGTAGTTACGGCATCATACGTGAACGGCTGGACTAATTTCGATAATTATTTTTATGTAGTGTTTGGTATTAGGAGAAGGTTCTTACGAAAGACCTGTAGCTTTCTTGTTGTCTGTACCAAATAAGTTTTTTCAGTAATTGTATGTTGTAAGACTTACTTCTTTATAGCTCCATCCATGGTTTCCAAGTTCAGCCCAACCATCGTAGTCTCTCCTGTTACCTCTCATGTAGACCATGTAGTTGATTGAACTTGATCCTCCCATCTGTCTGCCTCTGTATTTCAATAGAATTTTGTAATCAAAACCTAACGGATTTAGTTTTTAAATGCTTGCAGTATATAATGCTTGAATTCCTTGGTAATTGAAATCAATGTATTAAATGTCTAATTAATAGGCTTAAAAGTTTTAAATTTACCTATACCAAACACAACCTTGTTGCCTCAGAGCTCTGCATGCTCGCTTTTCAGGTTGCGACCGGTACACCCAATCTATATTCGACTGTTGTAAAGCAGTCGCTAATCCAGGTACTGCTGATAGTTCTACTTCTTCTGGTCCTGCTTCCAGCAGTAAAACCTTCAAAAAAATAGGTATAACTGTAAGGTATTGTCACGAATTAACGATCTCAGAACGGTTTTGCTTTCGGCGATATATGACATTAAACATTTATTATGCTTTACTGTTTTAAATTACAAATTAGTGTCATCATTATTATTTGACTAATTTAGTAATATACCACTTTACAGCATTGAATTTCTGTGTGCTGAAGTAATTACATTAGTTATTGATCGACATTGTTGATTTTTTATAGTTTTATATGAATGCATTAACTAATTAGATACTTGTTGTGATGTCAAGACGTCATTGCCTGAACAATAACTCTATGATAATGTTTTGATTGAGATTGATAGATAGCTATCTCCAGATGAACAGATTACAAAGCAAAGTAATATTATTACAATGACAATACTAACCTTCCAGTGCCTATTCTCAGATAAACGACTCGCGACAACGCTTCCCGTAGATCCTGCCCCAACAATTATAAAATCATATTCATTATCCTCGTGGGTAACTTCTTTTTTTTCCTTCAAATGCCGTTTGTGATGATAATGTACTGTGGGTGTTACGTACTTTTCATCAAAAAGTGCTTCGTAACCTTGGGGACGGTGAGAATAATGTTTACGTTTTGAATAGTCAAATTCCCAAAAAGGAGGAATTGGAGTTGGGGCATGGTTTGGGGTATGACCTGGACCATGGTCTGGGGTATGACCTGGACCATGGTCTGGGACATGACTTGGGGTATGGGAATGGGTATGGGTATGTTCAACCTTTTTCACATGTTCAGGGCTTTTGGAATGTTTCTTCAATGGCCCATGAGGAAGTTCATGAACATGATGATGTTCATCATAATCTGAGAGTTTCCCTATGGGTATTTTGATAGGTCCCAAAGTATAGCTTCCTGGTTCATGATGCTTGTGCTCTGGTTCATGGTATACTGTTGGTTCATGATGCTTGTGCTCCGGTTCATGGTGCTCTTGGTGCGGCGTTGGTTCATGATGTTCATGAAATTTATGCTCCGGTCCGTATATATACGGTTGAAGTTTCTTGCTGTAATATTCCAAATCTTCAGCTTGTCGAGCCACACCACGGTAGTCCGTAAAATGGTCTTTATGGACACTGTCTAAAGAACTCCCAAAAAGTTGGGCTAATAAAGACAGGTATAAGTACCCTATATGGGAACATTGCGTTAGATGCGCATGAGTTTCCGCACAAATCGGAGCAATATTAGGCGGCGCCCAAATTTGAACGCGAGTCATTTTAAAAAAACGCGTGATCGACCCACGCGTTAAAACTAAAATGAAAACATTTGTTAGTGCTATTAATACATCGAGCAATAATGTTTAGTTTCTAAATACTTAATGCAAAAACGTAATTCACTGAAGAATTATATTCCAAGAGGAAATACCTTATTAATTATTATGCTAAAGTTAGTTTCACCGGGAAAGAAAACTTGAAAATAATGATAATAGGTTAAAACAAGTCAAGAGCGTTTGTGAAATGTACTAAGTAAGGTCAGGTACGGATACTTAATAGTTATAGTTTCACAGTTGGAAGTCTTTCAAAACAGTTTATTATTCTGTGTGTATTAAGAAAGCTGTGACAGTAATTGTTATTTAGACCAAAATTAATAAGCAAAGCACTTATTGCAAAATGTTGTCCCAACAAAGTTGATCTCTACCATCTATCTAGCAGCAGGAAAGTTCGGACTAAACAAACTTTTAACCGATAGAGCGGGAAATGGTTATGATTTCCGAATTCATTCCGAATTCGTCACATGACCTCCAGTGCTTTTTTACACGACTGCCCAAGGAAGTGATGTAAAAATACTAGGTTACAACAAATTTTGAAACTTTAAATAAGCAAGCACGCCGTGTACCCGAAATATAATCTGCCTTACGAAAATGTCTTATAAGGGATGACTTACATTAGACCGTAACGAGCGCCGGACGGTTCCGAGCTCCGTTGTCTATTGCCGTTCAACTAAAAAACATAAAATTAAAAACTGGGCAAGTGCGTGCCTTGTCCGGCCACGCGCAGTGTAGGGTTTTGTAGTTTATGAAAACTCTTTAAAACTAACACATATCTTACCAAGTAGGTAGGTACCTAAGTAATATTTAACAACGGAATTTATTCGGAAATTTTGCTTTTAAATTCTTTCAATTACAAGTACTCGTAAATTTGAAAAGACAGCTTAGCTGTGATAATTTTTCTTTAAACTTTATTATATTTACTACAGTTGTGAATACTTATAACGTATCCAAGTACAAACGTTTGGCTGTTAGAGGGAGGTATACATAACTCTAAAAACTAAACTTTAAAACACTTTAAAGCTCAATATTCTGAAAACCGAACCCTAAAATGAAAAACTGTTTTCGAAAACTCGCAATGATTTTAAAAGAGCTATCCAACGATATCCCACACTATGGGGTAAGCAAGAAACCCTAAAAAGAAGGGGACCCTAAAAAAGGGTTATATTTTTTTTTTATTACCGTTGCACTTTTTTGGCGTGAACATTATGCATAGTTATGCAAAATTTCAGCTTCTTAGTACAAACCGTCTCTGAGCAAAGTCTTCTTGTTAACTACGAAACCCTAAAAACACATCAAATAATTAAAAAAAAAACAACTAAAAAGAAAAGTTTTTTTTTAATATCTGTGGTTTTTAAAAGTAGTCAGTGTATTTTTTATTTATATTATTTTGTTGAACGAGAAAAGGACGACAAAGCGACGACAAACGATCATGGTAGCGCGGAATATCTATTATTATAAAAATAGCCAATATTACCCACTTTTGTTTAGGAAAGGCGTCTAGACACAGCAGTTGACAGGGCGAAACTATAATAATTCCTTATCTCGGGAACCAAAAAAAATATTTTTACAGTTTAATTTATTTTATATAAGTTTATCTCAAAATTTTGCAATAAACGAGTCTAATCAATTATTTGGCACTTAAATTACCTTTATTATAAAATTGTATTTGTCTTTTTTAGTATACATATAGTTAGTTACCATAATGAGTAAGTGTAGTTGGTTAACATGACTGATACAAGTGCAATAAAAGCAATTTCTATTTAATTAATTGAATTGTATTATGCTACTGCCCCCAAATTATCTATCTAGTGGACGTCTGACAACAGTGGAAAATAACCAGGCACTATGCAGTACATTTTTGCTTTGAGGTAATTACCGGTAATAACCACGTTACTTCAAAGCAGCAATGTACTGCATAGTACCTGTTATTTTCCACTGTTGTCTGACATCATCATCATCTGGCATCATCATCATCTTCTAAGGAAGGTCGGCGGTCAATTGGTGAAAGTATTCATGATCTTTAGCTGCTGCTTTTAATTGTTGGTAGTTGAGGCCAGTCCAGTCTTTAAAGTCGTCGAACCACGACGACGCCGTGTTGCCTGACGTCCAATGGATATTATTATAAATTCTGGGGGCTGATCTAATTTCTAATTCTTTTTTTGGTATCCAAAGGGACGGACACGAACTTCATCGCGCTGCGTTCAAGGCTTAGTTAGTCTAGTTTTTATTTTATGAGTGTTTTATAATTATTTAGTGTATGGAACCCATACCCACTTATTATTGTGGTACGGAACCCTTGGAGCGCGAGTCCGTCTCACACTTGGTCCGTTTTCTATCTTACTAATATTATAAATCCGAAAGTTTGTTTGTTTATTTTTTTCGTTTTTTCGAAAGTACTTCGAATTTCCAAAAGTCGTTATACAAAAGTTATTCGCTAGGACGTCTCGAACAACCCTCTTTCGGTTTAACTGGGTATAGCCGTTACACCTTGTATACATGCATACATACATATATACAAACTTTCGCGTTTAGAACATTAATGAGATGTATGTATATAAAAAAAGTATAATAATATATAGTATATCAGTTGTCTGTTGTACAAGCCTAGTGCTTAGTTTGGGGCTAGATAGCGCTGTGTGTAATGTCGTGCAATATTCACTTATTTTTTATATTTAATTACGATATTGTCTTGTCTTGTCCTGTCTTGTCTAGATTATGTTTCCTGTATTGAATATCTCGTTATCGTTATATAGTAACGTCTATAATATCTACTCATCAAGACGATTTTAATTAGCTCAAACACAACTTGAAATACAAGGTTAAAATATTAGTTCCTATGGTCAACTTTAGGCTTCATCACCAAACCATGAATATGAGCAATTTTAGTGTCTAATATTCAAAACGATTATATTAAACCCATATTCAGCAAGTTATCTTATTTAAATCATGAGATCCTGTTAATTTCTTCCATTTCCATCGTCAGATTAGTTACATGATAGCATATTTTTGTCACAAAAGTTAAGCTTCTTTATTTGATACCCTACTCGGGCACATTTAAAAACATTCGGTTTTTGACTTTCACGACATAAAGTAAGAATAGCTGATCCAATTTCAATCAAACATAGCAAGCATATTGTAAATTGTCACAAAAGTTATGCTTTATCATCTGATACCCTACTCGGCTATATTTGGAAACATTCTGTTTTGCACCCCAACTTTTACCCCCCCATAACTTTAAATGGCTCACCCGATTTTCTTTGAACATAACTTAGAAAACGCTCGATTAGATTACCTTTCAAACATAAAATCTACATCAAGATCGCTTCATTCGGTCAGAAGCTACGATGCCAAAGACAGACAGACAAACAGACACGTCACACTTATAACACCCCTTTTTTCCGACGGGGGTAACAATGTACAAAAGTGATTTTATAATAAGCACGATAGGTGAACACATAAACGTAGTAGATACTGGTTGTGATTATGAATATGCGGCTTGTTTACATAGGATTAGGACAGCCCACGACTTCTTCAAAAAAAAGTACTAATAGAAAATATTGCTGAATGTCGCAAAGTGACAGATTGCAGTAGAGAAAGGACTTTAACTACTTTTTCTGTGATGTGATGTAAAGATACCGTGATATTTGATAATTTGTATGCGTGTGAAACTGAGTGATACAGCCAGGATAATAATATAAAGAATAATAATAAATTTGAACAGTAATATTAAAAAAAGCAGGTCAATTGCTTGTGTTACACTTGCAGTCATCAGTCTTGTTTTATCAACTACTTAAATTATCTTTAAAGGTGAACGCAGATTAATCCGAGCCGAAGGTGCCAAAGGAATTGATTTTTTGTCGTCCGCGGGAAACAGTACCTTTTAATTGTTAGAGATAAAGTACATTTACCCATGGATTAACTATTTATATTTCTGGTCGAATCAACCGATCGCACTCTGATAGTTGCGTACGAGAACAACATAGAACTTGGTTATTCAACAACTGCAGCTGAGTAAGATTCTACCGATGAGGTAGATTCTTCCGATGCGAATGCGCGTTCACCTTAAGTAGCTAACTAGATAAAAAAGAAACTAAAGAAAACATTTTATTACCCTAATAAAGGTACATAATTTAAATGGTAAATTAATTGATTGTGCACATTGCACACCTCCGAAATAATTTAAAACTTTATTTTATTTAGAGAAACTAAACTGTAAATATATTTTTTTTTGGGTTCTTTAGGTAAGGAGTTTTTAAAGGTAAGATTCGAAATTCGAGGAAATTCGAAGTACTTTCGAAAATTTTAAGAGTAAAGTTTACTTGAAAATCAGCTGTTTATCAGAGTTTGAGGTCTTTGACCTTATGTTGTCCTATTATTTAGTTTGGTTTACTACAATCATAACTTTAATTACCTATACTTTCAAAAGCAGCTATTTTTTTTTTCAGAGAAGTTTTTTCAAAAATAGTTCTAATTTTAAAAAGTCGTAGAACAAAAGTTGTTCGCTTAGACGTTTGGAACAACCTAAAATACTGTTTCGGTATTTTACCCCTTTCGGCTTAAAATGGCATACCCGTTATACATTGTATAAGTGACCTTGTTACTGTTTCACGTTACTCTTACTTTCATTTAAGTAGGTAGATGTCTTTGCATAGGTGTGTTTATTTAGGCAAGTGATACAACGTAGACCTCATCGTTGCTTTCTATCAGTAACATGAGGTCAAATTAATGGTTTCCTGATTTGCTAGAAATCTTTTAGACTTAATTAATAAGGTTGTTTTATTCACAAATAGTGCTCAACATAACACAAAAGTAGGTAGGTACATAACATAGACATCAATCATAACTATGCCAATCTTCTTTTATCATATCTGCAGCTTTTTCACCAATCATAGTTGCTGGTGCATTTGTATTACCTCGCACGCTGACTGGCATTATAGAACAATCAACAACTCTCAAATGTGTAATACCATAAACTTTCAATCGTGGATCAACGACAGCTGTTTTGTCCCATTCTGGACCCATTTTACAAGTTCCAACAGGATGCCCAAAAGATGAAGTGTATTTTACAAGTAAACATTTGAAATAGTCATCACTGCCCCAGTGGTGGCGTTTACAAGCCTCGAGAGTTTTTCTGACAAATTTAGCGTCGTTATGCTTAAAGGCGTCAGTATTTTCAAGACTTATTACATATTTAATACCGTCAAGAATTGGATTCATATCTTTTTCCTCGGTAAAGTACCCTGAATAAATAACTGGCATTCCGAAAATAGGGTTGGTAGAGTTTAACTTAACTATTCCTCTACTTTTAGGTGTTAAAAGTACAGGTCTAGCAGATAGACTGTCGTAAAATGACAATGGGAACACTTTAGTAGCCAAATAAGTTGTAGGATCAGTGTAGAAATCCTTAACTTTACGACCTTCGAAATGGAATTGTATATCAGGAGCGTTCTCAGTACTATATTTAGTTTTTATAAACGCAGTTGCACTAAAAGCACCAGTTGCTGAAAGTGGTCCGCTTTTCTTCTCGCCCTGTTTATGGTAATCGTCTATTTCTTCCAATAAATCTTTACCTTCAAGCCATGTTGATGTTTTATTTAGACCAATAGTAAGGCCGTTGAATGTGACATGATCTTGTAAATTATATCCTACATGTAAATCAGATAAGACAGGTATGTGAAAACTTTCAAGATGTTTTTTAGGTCCAACACCAGATAACATAAGCAGTTTTGGAGAGTTAAAAGTTCCAGTGCTTACAACAACTTCTTTTTTGGCAATCGCATATTTCTCGTGTCCGTCTTTGATATATTCTACTCCGTACGCTATTTTAGTTTTAGGATCAATCAGAACTTTAGTAACAAATACTTGATTTTTAATGATGAGATTATTTCTTTTGTATCTAACTGGTCTAATAAAAGCTGCGTTGTTGGAATAGCGCTGACCATTTAGAGACGTCGTTTGAGCTAAACTCGTTCCTATTTGATTAGCTCCATTGAAATCAGTAATTGGTAGACCCCGTTGGTGGAATCCCTTTACAAGCATAACAGTGTTTGCATCTGCGTAAGGATATCGTTCAACGTTCAGAGGTCCTCCTGTTGCATGATGATATGTGTCGTGAGCTTCTACATCTCGATTATTTTCAGATTTTTTGAAGTATGGTAGTACCTAGAAAAAATAATACAGGTTCGATTTGATCATGTTTTGGAAATTGGTAACAAATGCATTATGGATAAGTAACATTTTGTAAGTTTGCTTTTTGAGCCTCATAGTTTGGTACCATCATTGAACTAAACATCTATATCACCAATATTTTTACTATGACTTTCTTGTCGTTTGTGCCAAACTAGCAAAAAATCAGGAATTGCTTGTTTTAATTATGATACTTACTTCTTTATAGCTCCACCCATGATTTCCAAGTTCAGCCCAACCATCATAATCTCTCCTGTTACCTCTCATGTAGACCATGTAGTTGATTGAACTTGATCCTCCCATCTGTCTGCCTCTATATTTAAATGAAATGTTGTAAACAAAATCAAATACAAACGAACTTAGTTTTTTATAGATATATTTTATGCTTATATAATAGTCTTAAAAAATACGTTACCTAGACCAAACACAGCTATGTTGCCTCAGAGCTCTGCAAGCTTGCTTCTCAGGTTGCGAAGCGAACACCCAATCTATGTTCGACTGCTGTAGAGCAGTCGCCAGTCCAGGTACTGATGATAGTTCTACTTCTTCTGGTCCTGCTTCCAGTAATAACACCTTCAGAAAAATAGGTATGGAATATTAAACATTGTTATGACTATGATAATGGCTTAGAATGATTTCGGTTTAGGCGATGTATGGCTTTAAATATGAATCTTTGTATGTGTTAATGTTATTATTATTACAATTAGTGATATAAGTCCAGTATCTGGAGCCCTAGACCATTGGAAGGTGTGTGTGGAATCAAATCCAACACGTTTACAATAATTTACTCGCAAACTGTGACGTGGACATTAATTATCTCTGCCTGCACTATAAAACTCGACAGATCTGCGGATTAAAACCAACTTCGGCTATGGTGATGTGATTGTATTGGATCGACTGCTGGGGGCACTATAGTAATTATGGCGCGGGGCGCCTGCCATAACAATGTCCAACTAAAACGTAAAAATGAAAGATGGAGACGCGTTACCTCACAAACTCGGCAACCCTTATCACATGAGATACCAAAATTTCAAATATTAGAAACCAACTTTGAAGAGTAAGTACAAAATGACCTCACCGAACATACAGTGTTATCGGTTATGTTATCTGAAGTCGGCAACCAACCTTGACCCACCCAGTAAAGATGAACGACTTCAGATAACATAACTGATAAGTCGGTGGAACTGCATGTCATTTTTTTTAATTTATGTACTAAACCTTTACCTCCGGCTCAGATGAACAAATCAACTGATTTGAACATAGAGTAATAATACAATGATAATACTAACCCTCCACTGCTTATTCTCGGATAAACGACTGGCTACAACACTTCCCGAAGATCCTGCCCCAACAATTATAAAATCATATTCATTTTCCTCATAGCTGGCTTCTTTTTTTTCTTTCAAATGCCGTTTGTGATGATGATGTATAATTGTTGGTTTTACGTACGGCCTACCATAAAGTCCTTCATAACCTCCGGGACGATGAGAATGTTGTTGACGTTTTGAATAATCAAATTCCCAAGAGTGAGGATTTGGAGTTCGGGCATGATCTCGAGCGTGGGTCTGTTCAACCATTTTCATATTTTTATGGTCAGGGATTTTGGAATGTTTCTTCAATGGCCCATGAGGAAGTTCATAAGCATCTTCATGTTCATGATGGTATGAGAGTTTTCCTATGGGTATCTTGATTGGTCCCTGAGTATGGCTTCCTGTTTCATGATGCTTGTGCTCTGGTTTGTGGTGTACTGTTGGTTCATGATGATTGTGGTACGGTTCATGGTGCTCATGGTATGGCGTCGGTTCATGATGTTCATAAGTTTTATGCTCCGGTTCATGGTGCTTATGGTATGGTGCTGATTCATGATATTTATACTCAGGTTTATAGCTATATGGTTGAATATTCTTGCTGTAATGTTCCCAATCTTCAGCTTGGTGAGTCACACCACGGTATTCCGCAAAATGGTCTTTATGGACACTATCTAAAGAACTTCCAAAAAGTTGGGCTAATAGAGACAGGTACAGGTACCCTATATGGGAACATTGTGTTAGATGCGCATGAGTTTCCGCACAAATCGGAGCAATATTAGGCGGAGCCCAAATTTGAACGCGAGTCATTTTAAATTACGCGTGGTCCAACCACGCGTTAAAACTACAATGAAAACATCTGTTCGTGATATTAATACCTACAATAAGCACTAATTATTTTATGCAAAAACCTAATTTACTAATAAATCATTATCATCCAAGAGGAAACCCTACTTAATTCGAATTTCAAATTTATTTTTGTAATACTAGCTGTGTCCCAAGGATTCACCCGCATACATACAATCGAACGTTACGATTTAATTTAAATGTTGTGCCACAACCATTAAATAATAGTAGTTTTTCGAATAGAGGACCTCGCGGAATTCCCGTGTTCGAGTTTACTTGGTAGTTGGTTCATGTGCCTCGAATGGCCTCGAACTTGCAAATGCACACTCGTAAAGCAAGCATTATAATCAGGTAGAATTCTACTTTTGTATTCAAGTTTAGCATATTTAGAAATATTTAGGATTGCTATTTAGAACAAAAAATACTTGTATTAAGACACAGGAGATCAAGGTTTCTAATTTACAACTGGACGATTTGTCCAAATAAAGACTAGTAATTATCTTTAATTACTATTAAGTAATTAAAGATAATTACTAGTCTTAATACAAGTATTTTTATGAGCAGGGAATCTAGGGTCCGCATAAAGTTATGACAACGAGGTTAAATACATTATGTCTACTAGAAATATTTTTAAAGGAAGAATTCATCTGCCTTGATATGCCTTCATATGCCTTGAGCAATAAAAACAAATTTACGAAATATACATTATGTTTGTTAAAATATTTAGCTTAAATTAATGTTAAGTGCTATGATTGTAAACCTTTTTTTGAGAAATAAATTATTAATTATTATTAATTAGAACAGCGTTTTTTTAAACTTATTTCCTACCAAACGAGGTTACCTATTTAGGTGTATTCTTTGTATGTATGCTATCGGATTTCTCAGTCCAATCGTGATGATTATTTTTCAATTAGAAAAATACCCTACTAGTAGGTCCCATTTAAAGTTGGTGAAGATCTGATGAGGACCTTATGAATGATGAGCAGAATAGCATTCCAGAATCCAGAATGCAGTAGATTACTTGTATCTTAGACAACAATTTACTCCAGTAGTATTGTGAGGATCTAAAGAGGAGATATGTACCTACATACAAAAGCAAAACGCTTCGCTCGCTTGGTAAATAAATGTTGAAAGAAATCGCCGTCTAGCCTCATCAACTAGGTCTGTTGTATAGGTACTAGACAACAGATATACGGTTTTTTTTTGTAAATACACACATGATACATTTAGACATCCCAGAACCTGTTTACCTACTGACGGTCTCTGTGGCGCAGCGGGCAAAGCTCGGATTGCAACGCAGAAATTTGCGGGTTTATGTTAAAAATAAATGATGATAAATGTTTTTTTTCTTTTGGTTCTGCGTGTTTTCTATGTATATATGTATTTACAAAAAAAACCATTTTATGTGTAGTATATCCGTTGTCTAGTAGATACCTATAGTACAAGCCTAGTGCTTAGTTTGGGGTTAAATAGCGTTCTGTGAAATGTCGTGTAATATTTATTTATTTACCTACAGATTTACCAGTGCAGTTTAATTAGCCTTTTTCTAAACGTGTGGAGGCTTTAACAGTACTAACAAATAGGTTTATTATAGGAAAACATGATACATCGTCTACTTTATCGTCGCTTCCCATTATGTGAAATGAGCTCAAATATAAATGTCGAGGTCTTATGCAAAAATAAATTATAGTTAATTAATAAGGTCATTTTATTCACATGTAGTGTTCATCACCACATTAGTGCACACATAGAGAATAATCCTTATTCATAACTATGCCAATCTTCTCTTATCATATCTGCAGCTTTTTCCCCAATCATAGTTACTGGTGCATTTGTATTACCTCGCACGATAACTGGCATTATAGAACAGTCAACCACTCTCAAGTGTTTAATACCATACACTTTCAATCGTGGATCAACGACAGCTGTTTTGTCCCATTCTGGACCCATTTTACAAGATCCAACAGGATGATTTAAAGATGATGTGTATTTTACAAGTAAACACTTGAAATAGTCATCACTGCCCCAGTGGTAGCGTTTGCAAGCCTCAACAGGTTTTCTGACAAATTTAGCGCCGTTATGCTTGAAAGCGTCAATGTTTTCAAGACTTATTACAAATTTCATGCCTTCAAGGATTGGATTCATATCTTGTTCCTCGGTAAAGTATCCGGAGTAAATAATTGGCATTCCGAAAATAGGGTTTGTTGAGTTTAGTTTAACTATTCCACTACTTTTTGGTATTAAAAGTATAGGTTTAGCGAAAAGACTATCGTAAAATGATAATGGGAAAACTTTAGTAGCCAAATAAGTAGAAGGATCAGCATAGAAATCTTTAACTTTAAGATTGTCGAAATGAAATTGTATATCGGGAGCATTCTCAGTAGCATATTTAGTTTTTATAAACGCAGTTGCACTAAGAGTACCAGCTGCTGCAAGTGGTCCCCTTTTCTTCTCACCTTGCTTATGATAATCGTCTATTTCTTCCAATAAGTCTTTAAATTCAAGCCATGTTGACGTTTTATTTAGGCTAATGGTAAGGCCGTTGGTTTAGACGTGATCTTGCAAATTGTATTCGACATGTAAGTCAGATAGAACAGGTATTTGAAAGCTTTCAAGATGTTTTTTAGGTCCAACACCAGATAACTTTAACTCTCCAAAACTGGAACTTTTAACTCTCCAAAACTGCTCATGCAGTTTTGGAGAGTTAAAAGTTCCAGTGCTTATTACAACTTCTTTTTTTGGCTATCGCATGTTTGACGTGTCCGTCTTTAATATATTCTACTCCGTACGCTATCTTTGTTTTAGGATCAATCAAAACTTTAGTAACAAATGCTTGATTTTTAATGATGAGATTGCTTCTCTTGTATCTGACTGGTCTAATAAAAGCTGCGTTGTTGGAATAGCGCTGACCATTTAGAGACGTCGATTGAGCTAAACTTGTTCCTATTTCATTGGCTCCATTGAAGTCAGTCAGTGGTAGACCCCGTTGACGGAATCCCTTTACAAGCATAACAGTGTTTGCATCTGCGTAAGGATATCGTTCTACGTTCAGAAGTCCTCCTGTTGCATGATGATATGTGTCGTGAGCTTCTAGATCTCGATTATTTTCAGATTTTTTGAAGTATGGTAGTACCTAGACAAAAAGGAAATACTGAGCTTGATTAAATTATGTTTTGTCGAGTTTGAGTTAATATGTATAAACAAACATTATAATGTTTGCATTGTGGGTTTGGCTTCATAACTTAGCATGAATAATATCATTTAAATTACCAATCATTTTTATTGTGGCTTTGTTGTTGTCTGACAATTCAGACAACAACAAAGCCACAATGAAAATGCCTTCTAGCCATATTGCCTGAACCAATGTACAGGCAACAAGAAGGCTACATAAACGCTATGTTATATAAAGCCAAATTTATTTTCAGTAATTAAGTATTGTGTTTTAAGACTTACTTCTTTGTAGCTCCACCCATGGTTCCCAAGTTCAGCCCAACCATCATAATCTCTCCTGTTACCTCTTATGTAGACCATGTAGTTGATTGAACTTGTTCCTCCCATCTGTCTGCCTCTGTATTTAAATTGCATTTTGTTAACAAAATAAAAAAACAACAAATGAACTTAATTTTGAAACGCTTGCAATCAATTGTTTGAAGTCTGTGGTAATTTTAATAAATGTATTATATACCTAATAGAATTAAAAGTTTTTACGTCACCTAGACCAAATACAGCTATATTCCCTCAGAGCTCTGCAAGCTCGCTTCTCAGGTTGTGAAGCGAACACCCAATCTATGTTCGACTGTTGTAGAGCAGTCGCCAGTCCTGGTACTGATGATAGTTCTACTTCTTCTGGTCCTGCTTCCAGCAATAACACTTTCAGAAAAGAAGGTATGAGTTATTAAAGATTGTCATATACGAATCAGAACGGTTTCGTTTTGGACGATGTATGACTTTGAACTTAAATCTTTGTAACGTTTTTAGGTAATTAAAATTATCATCAAAAATCTAACAAGGCGGGCGTGAAACAAAAGTCGCCACGTTAACAAAAGCTCAAACGGATCAGATAGAACTATTAAAAAAATCAATGGATTAAACTTAATCCATCTTGATGTGATAGTATTGGATCGGCTACTGCGGACAGTATGGTAATTTTGGCTCATGTATCTAATAAACACAAAAAAATGCACAATAGCACAACCTAACAAACTGGGCAATCTGAATCAGCTGCTAAATATAACAGCGAGGGAACAACCATGACTTGACAGGATGAAAGATGAAAGAAAGAAAGAAGATGGAGAATTTAACGTCATCATTGGTATGCCAGAGGGCAGGCCAACTCATTACTGACGTGAGGTACCTATTATCCGATGTCAGAAGGATAAAATGTAATTATAGTGATAACTAGAAAGGTAGGTAGTTATAGTCATTGGTTAAGCAATAATTCAGTGGCAATGTTGTTGGGTGTCAGTTTTCAGATGTAATGATTATAACGTAAAAAAATAAAGGCAATGCTTACCTTCCAGTGCTTATTCTCAGACAAACGACTAGCGACAACACTGCCCGAAGATCCTGCGCCAATAATTATAAAATCATTTTCATTGTCTTCACGGTTGGCTTCTTTATTTTCTTTCAAATGCCGTTTGGGATGATAGCTTTTTGTTGGTTTTACATCCTGTACACTATAAAGTCCTTCGTAACCTTCGGGATGGTGAGAATGATGTTGACGTTTGGAATAGTCAAACACCCAAGAGTGAGGAGTTGAGGCATGATCCTTAGCATGGATATATTCACCCTTTTTGACATGTTCAGGGCTTTTGGAATGTTTCTTCAATGGCCCATGAGGAAGTTTATGGGTATCGTCATGTTCATGATGATTTAAGAATTTTCCTATCGGTATTTTGATCGGTCCCAAAGTATAGCTTCCTGTATGATAATTGTGGTGCGGTGTGGGTTCACGATGCTCATGATATTTATGCTCCGGTCCATATCCATATGGTTGAAATTTCTTGCTGTCATGATTCTTGTGCTCCGGTTCATGGTGCGGCGTTGGTTCTTCGTGTTCATGATATTTATACTCCGATCCATATTTATACGGTTGAAGTTTGTTGCTGTAATGTTCCAAATCTTTAGCTTCTTGAGTCACACCACGGTATTCCGTAAAATGTTCTTTATGGACACTGTCTAAAGAACTTCCAAAAAGTTGTGCTAATAGAGACAGGTACAAGTACCCTATGTGGGAACATTGCGTTAAATGCGCAGTAGTTTCCGCACAAATCGGAGCAATATTAGGCGGAGCCAAAATTTGAGTGCGAGTCATTTTAAAAACCGCGTGATCGACCCACGCGTTAAAACTAAAATGACATTATTTGTTAGTGATATTAATACCTATATTAAGCACTAAGTTTTTATACACTACGACACTAATTATTAATTATATACAAAAACGTAATCTATATCTTTACTATCTATACTAATGTTATATAGAAGTAACGTTGGTAACATGTCTGTATGTATTTTGGAGTATTTTATGTATATTCGAAACCACTGGAATTTTTATCAACAAAAAGAAAATTATTTTATCAATAGTACACCACATTATTGAGGAGTAAACATAGGTTGTTTTTGAGCTCGATATTTCCATGAAATCGAGACTTACGCGGTTGAAACCGCGGGATGCATCTAGTTTATTAATAAATCATTATAATCTAAAAAGAAACACCTTATTTAATTAAAAAAAATATAAATTTTTATAATATACTAGCAGTGTTCCACGGTTTCACCCGCATGCATACAAACGATCGAACGTCACGTCATATTTGAAAGACTAATTTCATTATGGTGTTACATAATGGGGGTTGTGGCAAAATTTATGGAAGAGCTGGGTTGGTTCTTCCACTAACAAAATTAACCATCACGCAAAAAGGTCCCAATTTAAGGCAGTTTACGGAAAACGAGCCCGTAAACAATTTTATTACAATGGTGTCACATTACTTAGCATTATAATATTATCGTATGCGTCGTTTATTTCCGTCGATTTCAATAATCACCTGACCGACATCAATACTATGATGCCAACAGCAAATAATCGATTTAACGGACAAAATTGTATTCAGTGTTTTACGGTTAAAAACTGACAAACAGACGGAATTTAATTTATCAAGTTTTAATAAGAATGGTCTAAAAATGTTTTTGAAATTCTGCTTCCGACATATTCCAAGTTCCAATATTTAAAGAAAGAGATCCTGTAAGCATTCGATTTCAAAACTTAGTGTGTCCCATTGCTGGAAAAGGTACCACAGCGATGGTAGAACCAGTAGCTTTGTACAGGTCGTCCACCGTGCAGGTGTTAGGGCACAGTGGGCAATGAAGAACCTAGATGTTCCATGCACTAAGTTAAGGCCACAATTACATTTCTTCTTCGAGGCGAAGGTTATCTATTAGATCCGATGTATGTAATTTTTGAGTACAACTCACATTAAAGGAAGTTGGTAGTTAAAAGTAATTGATCAATATTTAAGTACTAAAATAATTAATCAAATTACATACCTAATTAAAATGCTATATTATGTAAAAATACTTAATTACAATTATTGTTTTGAATAAAACTTGAAATATTAATTTAATAAATTGAGTTTTTTAACAATGCTCATTTATTGTGAATATCACACTAAGATTATTAAACGGTCATTAGTTATTTTAAATTTGTTTGTAACCAATAAGAAGCGCCGAAACTACTGGTCCGATTTCGAAAAAATTTTCACCAATAGAAAGCTACATTATCCGGGAATATTCCAGGAGTAACCAACAGCCGCCATAATCCCCTCAGTTCCCTATATTATAGCCCAAGTAAGTATCCGATCCGGTGGTTGCCCTTGGCTGCATTCTAGTGCAGACATGAATTATCTCCGGCTTGTCCATTTCATAATTTGCGAGTAAAATTGTTATTGAAAAAGGCCTGTTTGGCTTCTGCTGCACGAACATCTTCCAAAGGTTCGGTGCTTCATAACCCCGTGATACTAGACGTATAACAGACATACTGTAGCATGCTTGAATAAACCTTTAACATATTCACTCGAGACTTTAAAGACTCCAAGGTTCATCTTACTTTGCGTATAATATAATTATATAATACAAAGTACAAATATTATGATCTGTGTACAGTATCAGAGAAGAGAATTTAAAGTCAAAACAAATATTGTAACAACAGAAATAACAAAGTTTATGTAACGTGCAACATTTCGAATTGTTATAGGTGTTCGATTTATATTCTTCGAGTACAATGCAATAACTTGAATATCACTCTGTAGTTCCTTTATGCTTTTGTGTTCAAATCGTACCGTATGTACAATGTCATTCAAAGTTGAGATCCACCGGAGAGATAAAATTTAATTATACTCAACTTCATTCTCTAGACTAGCAATAGAAACAATTATATATAGTACTTGTATGTATGCGCTTAGCGATAGGCCTTTAGCACTAAACTCTTTAGAGTAACATTTTCATTTTAAAAAATTGTGGGTAGGCACACAACATCGCACCGCCGCCATCATCGATGCTTCATTAGCTCTTTAGTGCTTGGCCTCTTAGCACGCGGCACAAAAAATATAAACTTAATTCGGATATTTAAATTTCCTAACCGTCATGTCGAAACGAAAGTCTTCGGATTTAGACGACATTTTTAATAAGTTAAAGAAAATGTGTGAGGTGAAAAGAAGACGCGTGAGAATTTTATCCAGTTCATCGTCGTCGTCGACTAATGATGATGCAGGACAGTTGCATACACAAGGTAAGGTGTGGCTAATAACCATGCCAATTGTTTATCTTTTAAAATTTTATAGTGTCGCAGACAGTTTTAAGTACAGTTTCGCATTTCTCAATCGTTAAAAATACTTTTGTTGAAGTGATGTCGGTACTTTAAATTAACGATAAATTTTACCGTCACCATTAGTAACGATATTTTTTGCATAATCCGTTGCGGGTAGCTTAAAAGGCTATCTCTCACAAGTCACAATTAATATCATTTATGCAATCTCTTTATTTGTTGCGGTATTGCGGACAGTTTTTGGGACTGTCTCTTACCATCTTTTGTTAGTGTTGCGGGTAGCTTTTGGGGCTATCTCTCACAAACAATATTTTTATATGCAATCTCTTTTGTATTTCCTGCATACGGTATTGCGGGCAGCTTTTGGGGCTGTCTCTTGCCATTTTGTTAGTGTTGCGGGTAGCTTGTGGGGCTATCTCTCACAAACAATATTTTAGTATGCAATCTTTTCTATTTTCTGCATACGGTATTGCGGGCAGCTTCTGGGGCTGTCTCTTGCCATTTTGTTAGTGTTGTGGGTAGCTTTCAGGGCTATGTCTCACAAACAATATTCAGTATGCAATTCCTTTAATTCTTGCACGCGGTGAGCGGGATTATGGGCTTTCTCTTACCATGTTTTCTTAGTGTTGCGGGTAGTTTTTGGGGCTACTCCTTCGCTATTTTAAATTATGCTCTTAAGAGCGCATTTTCTAAAAAATATGCAACATGGCGAGCTATAATATACCTAAATAAAATAAATATTTAATATTTATTTTTAGACTGCGACTTAACACGAGAACCTGAGATTTCTGATCCGACTGTCTCGACCGATGTAAACCAATCGAACGCGACCATGGATGTTGCACCCCCAGAAGACATCGTGATTGCAGATCTGGAAGAAAATTTGGAATTAGACCAAGACTTATTAGAAATACTTGGTGCTGATCCTTCCGATACTGAGAAATTTGGTAATAATATTCAAAAAGATGTTGCCATCAGATTTGAACATTTAGTTACTAACGGATTATCAAAAGATGACCGAAAAAATTTAATGGACAAATATTTAATTCCGAGAAATTGCAAACTTATTAGTCCACCAGTCTTAAATCCTGAAATAAAGGCTGCATTATCAGAAACAACATTGAAACGCGACAAAGTTATAGCATCAAAGCAGGCCCTAATGTCCACTGCTATTTCGGGTATCGGCGAAGCCATAACCCATATTCTTGCGTCAAAAGTAAAGCAACCCGAGCTTTTACGTATCCTTATGGACACTGGACGCGCTCGTTGTGATTGTCAACATAATGATACTACTTCACGTCGAAACTTTGTAGTTTTTTCAGTTAAGAAAGATTTAAAAGAGTCACTTCTGAACGCTAAGGTCGATAATTTCCTCTTTGGACAGAATTTGTCAGACACTCTTAAGAGTGCTAAAGCTATAAACAAATCTGGTGCGGAACTTAAAGTACCGACGACGGTACCTAAACCGAACACAAACAAACAAATTGCATCTGGTAGTGGATCAAAAAACTGGAAAGGTTCGTACCCACCACGCAAACAACCAGCAAAACCGTACACCACGGCAATATCGGCAACTACGATGAAGAATCAGCGCGTCACCTCATCCAAGCAGTTGCAGAATCGGCGGCCACCTCGCACGACGACGTCTACTTCACACAGCCGCCGTTGAATTCCAGTTCTTCGAGTTTGCCGGTAAATTATGCTGGTAGACTTGCTCGATTTTATTACCAATGGTCCCTTATAACGTCAGATCCCACTATTTTGTCTTATATAGAGGGATATAAAATTAATTTTTCACGAGCTGTTGTTCAATATGACACACCTCATAAAAGCGTTATATCGAAAAAAGATAAGGTCATTATAAATGAATTAATCAATGACTTAATTCTTATTGGTGTAATTTCTAGGTGCACACCATGTGAAGGGCAATTTTTGTCAAATATTTTTCTAGTTCCGAAACCAAATGGCAAAAATCGTCTTATATTAAATTTAAAAAACTTGAATAAGTTTATCGATACTGAGCATTTCAAGCTCAAGGACTTTAGAACAGCTATTAATTTAATTTCAAAAGACTGTTTTATGGCGAAAATTGATCTCAAAGATGCATATTTTTCTGTTAAAGTTCATCAAGATTTCAAAAAGTATTTACGATTTCAATTTAATGACAATAATTTATACGAGTTTAATGTTTTACCATTTGGTCTTTCTACGGCGCCATAATATATTTTTACAAAAGTCATGAAACCTGTTGCGAAACTTCTTCGCACTGCAGGATATTAATCAACCGTGTATCTTGACGATTGGTTTCTAATAGGCAATTCCAAAAATGAATGCCTAGAGAATATAGAAAAAACCAAAACTTTACTTTTATCACTAGGTTTTATTATAAACGAAGAGAAAAGTTTATTCATGCCAAGTAATAGCTGTTTGTTCCTTGGCTATAATATTGACTCTAAAAAATTTCAAGTCAGTCTACCCTTGCAAAAGGTTAAAGTTATTTGCAAAGAAATTAAAAAAAATGATTAGCTTAACAAAATGCAAAATTAGGATATTTGCTAGATTTATTGGCTTACTGGTTTCCGCATGCCCTGCCATAGAATATGGCTGGTTATATACTAAATCTTTTGAGCGCGTCAAATATTTTAAACTAATGGAAAATAATAATAATTACAATGCTTATATGGATATTCCTAAATCCTTATTACCTGATCTCAATTGGTGGAAAATTTCAATCAAAAAATCTGTTAACAAGATCAAAAAAGATCATTATGACTTGGAAATTTTTACAGATGCCTCAACTACGGGATGGGGTGCTGTTTGTGATAACCAAAGAGCTAGTGGACAATGGTCTCAAACTGAATGTTCTAATCATATTAATTACTTGGAAATTTTAGCTGCATTCTTTGGCTTAAAGTGCTTTGCGAAGGAATTATTTAATTGTCATATCTTACTTAGAATTGATAACACAACCGCTATCTCTTACGTGAACCGCATGGGAGGTATACAGTACCCTCATCTCACAAATGTTACAAAACAGCTCTGGCAATTTTGTGAAAGTAGAAACTTATATGTTTACGCGTCTTACATTAAGTCGACTGACAATGTAGAAGCAGATGCTGAATCTAGACGAATTCACCCAGATGTAGAGTGGCAGTTGTCCATTAATGCCTTTGACCTAATTGTCACAAACTTTGGTGATCCTGAAATAGACCTTTTTGCGAGTAGGTTAAATAAAAAATGTAAAATTTTTGTATCTTGGCATCAGGACCCAGACGCTCATTCGATTAATGCATTTACTATAGATTGGAACAATTTTTACTTTTATGCTTTCCCACCGTTTTCCATGATTTTAAAAACATTTCGAAAAATAATTTCTGATAAGGCTAGAGGTATACTAGTCGTACCTGTATGGCCAACACAGCCGTGGTATCCTCTTTTTAAGAGTTTAGTAGTTTCTAATTTGTTGGTCTTTAAACCAAGTGAAAATGCAATTCTTTGTCCTTATTTCAGCACCAGGAAAATACACAAGCAGATTACCCTGGCTGCTGCAATTTTATCCGGACAGCGTTCTTAAAGAGAAACATTCCACTATTAGCATTGGATGTCATGATTGCTTCTTTGTCGAAAAATTCACAAAAACAATACGATGTTTATATGAAAAAATGGTTTAATTATTGTAATCGAAACAATGTTGATCACTTTCATGCTTCAACTCCTGAAGTTATTAGTTTTCTTACTGTTTTGTTCAATGAGGGCGCTAAATATGGAAGCCTCAACACTTGTCGTTCCGCTCTTTCATTGTTGATAGGAGACCATGTAGGAACCGATCAAAATATAAAGCGATTTTTCAAAGGCATATTCCGGACTCGCCCTCCGTTTCCTAAATATGTAACAACGTGGGACACTTCCGTAGTTTTAAAATTTTTAGAAACACTTTATCCACATGTTGATCTATCACTCGAAATGATCACCAAGAAATTGGCGACATTACTAGCGTTGGTCACAGCACATCGAGTGCAAACTCTATCCAAGATTGTAGTAGATAATATAGTTTTTTTACCAACCAAAGTATCCATTCATATTACTGAATTAATAAAAACTTCGCGAGCAGGTTGTCCACAGCCAATTTTGATTTTACCCTTTTTTACTGAAAAACCGGCAATATGTCCCGGAAAAGCCTTACAAGATTATTTAAATCAAACAAAATCTTTGAGAGGTAACGAAAAACAGCTATTCATAGGTTTGAATAAACCGCATCGTAGTGTCTCTAGCCAGACTTTAAGTCGTTGGATTCGTGACACGCTGGGACGTGCTGGTGTTCCGGTAGCGGCATTTAGCGCACACAGTACGCGACATGCCACTACTTCATCGGCTCATCGTCTAGGTGTGAGCCTGGATCTTATTAGAAAAACAGCGGGCTGGAGTCCAACTTCAAATACCTTTTTCAAATTCTATAGGTAATAGACCACTCAGTAATTGTGATGATGAATCGTTTGGTCGGTCGATTATTGATAATGTTTTAGACCTTAGTGCAGACAGTTAATTGTTATTTATTTCCACTAGAAGTGTTTTTTCTATTTGTTAAGGGCATTGAGAATAAGCCTGTTTATTTTATTTTGAATATATAATTTTTTGATATCAAAAATAATTATTCTTTAACCTTAATATGATAATATGATGATTATTTCACGATAGTCTCTAAATATCTACAAGTACTATATATAATTGTTTCTATTGCTAGTCTAGAGAATGAAGTTGAGTATAATTAGTGATTAAACGAACTTACCTGAAGTGAAGTTCTATCATAATTATGCTCAACTTCATACGAATAGACTAGCAACCCTCCCTGGTTTGGTATTATAAAACCCTACCCTTAATTATCGTGAAATAATAATAAAAGCTCTGAACTAAATGAAGCATCGATGATGGCGGCGGTGCGATGTTGTGTGCCTACCCACAATTTTTTAAAATGAAAATGTTACTCTAAAGAGTTTAGTGCTAAAGGCCTATCGCTAAGCGCATACATACAAGTACTATATATAATTGTTTCTATTGCTAGTCTATTCGTATGAAGTTGAGCATAATTATGATAGAACTTCACTTCAGGTAAGTTCGTTTAATCACTAAATATAATGTGATAATTTTTTGTTGAATTGAATTATAACTTACTTCTTACTTTATATATTATATATATTATATATTATATATATTATATTTATATATAATATTATAAATCCGAAAGTCTGTTTGTTTGTTTGTTTATTTGTTTGTTTGTTTGTTTGTTCCCTCTTCACGGTCAAACGGCTTGACCGATTTGGATGAAAATTTGCATAGGGATAGTTTAAATGATGGAGAGGAACATAGGATACTTTTGATCCCGAAAATCCCGCGGGATCGGGACTTACGCGGGTGATAACTATTTATTTTATCAAAATTTGCAAAGGGATAGTTTAAATGATGGAGAGTAACATAGGATACTTTTAATCCCGAAAATCCCGCGGGATCGGGACTCACGCGGGTGATAACTATTTATTGGATGAAAATTTGCATAGAGATATTTTAAATGATGGAGAGTAACACAGGTTACTTTTGATCCCGAAAATCCCGCAGGTTACTGACGTACATCTTAACCTTACTTCACCTACCTACTGCAGTGCAAAAATCAGGCGCCTGGCTTCAACAGTATTTCAATGGGCGACCGTTTAAGTGTGGATTTTTGCACTGCGGTAGGTAGGTGTTCGAATAACGCGGGATCGCGACTTACGCGGGTGAAGCCGCGGGGCGCAGCTAGTTTTGTTATAAACAAACAAAGAGGTAATGCCGCCAGTGTTATGGGCACTTTTGGACTCAATGGTCATTCACTTTAGTTTATTTATATTGTTAATTATCTTTGTAGTTTTTATTTCTTGTGTAAGTATTTAGTTAAAATTTAATAAACCTGTAACAAAGATACAAATCATTCCTATTTATTATATACTTACTGAGTATAGATATAAATTAGTGTAGATATCTTTGAGCTAAAACCTTGATTTCTAACAAACTAGTCACAATACGACTCAAGGTATGTACCAGGTGCATATGTTAAAGATTTATTTTTCAATAACATTTCATTAATTATTGGTTATTCTGCATCTAATAACTAACACTTCGCAAGGTTTAGTAATATCAAGCAGAATAACCAACAAATACTGAATTTCTGACTGTACTAAAGGTAGGTCTGCAAATATGTGACCGACCGTACTTTTGTTCATCCAAGCAATTAATTACACCAACAATTCAATAAATACAGCAGATTTCTCCAACGGAAACCATAAAAAAGTCAAAGGAACAGCCGCAACGGATACCAGTTTATTAGGATGTTCGTGAACTTAGCAGAGCATTGTCCAGCAGATCAAAAAATAATGTGAGTTCTATTCGCATGCAGCCGAGTTCTATAGTTCCTGATACTTTTTAAAAATAGTTCCGGCGTTAAAGCCTTAGAAAAGTCAATTGTAAAAATGCTCTGCTAACTTCGCGGTTTATTTCAGCAGAGCATAATATTATTTGATTTCTATATAAATACGGCATAGTTCCACAGTTCCTGATACTTTTTAGAAATAGTTCTGGTCTTTTAAATGAATTAAACTCACATTCAAGTCTCAGCAGAGCATAACATGATGTCATCCAAGTAAACGAAAAAATCTAAAGTCGTCATTTCGAATTCAAAGTATGGGAGAGGCTAGAACTCATTCTTTTTTAGTAGATCTAGCTCAGTTCTACCCCTTACAATTCGATTTGAGTCCAGAACTCACATAAAAGTGTCAGCAGAGCATACCTGAAAATCCAAGTAACGAAAAATTCCTATGTTGTTATTTCAAATTCAAACTATGGGAGAGGCTAGAACTCATTGTTTTTGTGTAGATCTAGATCAGCACTACCCGTTACAACTTGATTTAAGTCCAGAACTTCCATAAAAGTGTCAGCAGAGCATACCTGAAAATCCAAGTAACGAAAAATTCTAGTGTTTTAATTTCAAATTCAAAGTACGGGAGAGGCCAGAACTCATTCAATCTTAGTAGTTCTAGATCAGAACTACCCGTTACAACTTGATTTAAGTCCAGAACTCCCATAAAGTGTCAGCAGAGCATACCTGAAAATCCAACTAACGAAAAATTCTAATGTTGTCAATTTCAATACAAAGTATGGGAGAACCTAGAACTCATTGATTTTGTGTAGATCTAGATCAGCACTACCCATTACAACTTGATTTGAGTCCAGAACTCTCATAAAAGTGTCAGCAGAGCATACCTGAAATTCCAAGTCTCCGCAGAGCATAACATCATGTCATCCAAGTAAACGATAAATTCTAATGTTGCCATTTTAAGTTCAAAGTATGGGAGAGGGTAGAACTCGTGCAATCTTAGTAGTTCTAGATCAGTACTACCCGTTAAAACTTGATTTAAGTCCAGAACTCCCATAAAAGTGTCAGCAGAGCATACCTGAAAATCCAACTACCGAAAAATTCTAATGTTGTCAATTTCAATACAAAGTATGGGAGAACCTAGAACTCATTGATTTTGTGTAGATCTAGATTAGCACTACCCATTACAACTTGATTTGAGTCCAGAACTCTCATAAAAGTGTCAGCAGAGCATACCTGAAAATCCAAGTAACGAAAAATTCTAGTGTTTTAATTTCAAATTCAAAATACGGGAGAGGCCAGAACTCATTCAATCTTAGTAGTTCTAGATCAGAACTACCCGTTACAACTTGATTTAAGTCTAGAACTCCCATAAAAGTGTCAGCAGAGCATACCTGAAAATCCAACTACCGAAAAATTCTAATGTTGTCAATTTCAATACAAAGTATGGGAGAACCTAGAACTTATTGATTTTGTGTAGATCTAGATCAGCACTACCCAATACAACTTGATTTGAGTCCAGAACTCCCATAAAAGTGTCAGCAGAGCATACCTGAAAATCCAACTACCGAAAAATTCTAATGTTGTCAATTTCAATACAAAGTATGGGAGAACCTAGAACTCATTCATTTTGTGTAGATCTAGATCAGCACTACCCATTACAACTTGATTTGAGTCCAGAACTCTCATAAAAGTGTCAGCAGAGCATACCTGAAATTCCAAGTCTCCGCAGAGCATAACATGATGTCATCCAAGTAAACGAAAAATTCTAATGTTGCCATTTTAAGTTCGACGTATGGAAGAGGCTAGAACTCATGCAATCTTAGTAGTTCTACATCAGTACTACCCGTTAAAACTTGATTTAAGTCCAGAACTCCCATAAAAGTGTCAGCAGAGCATACCTGAAAATCCAACTACCGAAAAATTCTAATGTTATCAATTTCAATACAAAGTATGGGAGAACCTAGAACTCATTGATTTTGTGTAGATCTAGATTAGCACTATCCATTACAACTTGATTTGAGTCCAGAACTCTCATAAAAGTGTCAGCAGAGCATACCTGAAAATCCAAGTCTCCGCAGAGTATAACATGATGTCATCCAAGTAAACGAAAAATTCTAATATTGCCATTTTAAGTTCAAAGTATCGGAGAGGCTAGAACTCATGCAATCTTAGTAGTTCTAGATCAGTACTACCCGTTAAAACTTGATTTAAGTCCAGAACTTCCATAAAAGTGTCAGCAGAGCATACCTAAAAATCCAACTACCGAAAAATTCTAATGTTGTCAATTTCAATACAAAGTATGGGAGAACCTAGAACTCATTGATTTTGTGTAGATCTAGATCAACACTATCCATTACAACTTGATTTGAGTCCAGAACTCCCATAAAAGTGTCAGCAGAGCATACCTGAAAATCCAACTACCGAAAAATTCTAATGTTGTCAATTTCAAATCCAAAGTACGGGAGAGGCCAGAACTCATTTAATCTTAGTAGTTCTAGATCAGTACTACCCGTTACAACTTGATTTAAGTCCAGAACTCCCATAAAAGTGTCAGCAGAGCATACCTGAAAATCCAACTACCGAAAAATTCGTGTGTTATAATTTCAAATTCAAAGTACGGGAGAGGCCAGAACTCATGCAATCTTAGTAGTTCTAGATCAGTACTACCCGTTACAACTTGATTTAAGTCCAGAACTCCCATAAAAGTGTCAGCAGAGCATACCTGAAAATCCAACTACCGAAAAATTCTAATGTTGTCAATTTCAATACAAAGTATGGGAGAACCTAGAACTCATTCATTTTGTGTAGATCTAGATCAACACTATCCATTACAACTTGATTTGAGTCCAGAACTCTCATAAAAGTGTCAGCAGAGCATACCTGAAAATCCAACTACCGAAAAATTCTAATGTTGTCAATTTCAAATCCAAAGTACGGGAGAGGCCAGAACTCATTCAATCTTAGTAGTTCTAGATCAGTACTACCCGTTACAACTTGATTTAAGTCCAGAACTCCCATAAAAGTGTCAGCAGAGCATACCTGAAAATCCAAATACCGAAAAATTCTAATGTTGTCATTGTAAATTCAAAGTATGGGAGAGGCTAGAACTCATTTAATCTTAGTAGTTCTAGATCAGTACTACCCTTTACAACTTGATTTAAGTCCAGAACTCCCATAAAAGTGTCAGCAGAGCATACCTGAAAATCCAAATACCGAAAAATTCTAGTGTTTTAATTTCAAATTCAAAGTACGAAAGAGGCCAGAACTCATTCAATCTTAGTAGTTCTAGATCAGTTCTACCCGTTACAACTTGATTTAAGTCCAGAACTCCCATAAAAGTGTCAGCAGAGCATACCTGAAAATCCAAATACCGAAAAATTCTAATGTTGTAAATTCAAAGTATGGGAGAGGCTAGAACTCATTGTTTTTGTGAAAACCTAGATTAGCACTATCCATTACAACTTGATTTGAGTCCAGAACTCTCATAAAAGTGTCAGCAGAGCATACCTGAAAATCCAAGTCTCCGCAGAGTATAACATGATGTCATCCAAGTAAACGAAAAATTCTAATATTGCCATTTTAAGTTCAAAGTATCGGAGAGGCTAGAACTCATGCAATCTTAGTAGTTCTAGATCAGTACTACCCGTTAAAATTTGATTTAAGTCCAGAACTCCCATAAAAGTGTCAGCAGAGCATACCTAAAAATCCAACTACCGAAAAATTCTAATGTTGTCAATTTCAACACAAAGTATAGGAGAACCTAGAACTCATTGATTTTTTGTAGATCTAGATCAGCACTACCCAATACAACTTGATTTGAGTCTAGAACTCTCATAAAAGTGTCAGCAGAGCATACCTGAAAATCCAAGTAACAAAAAATTCTAATGTTGTCAATTTCAATACAAAGTATGGAAGAACCTAGAACTCATTGATTTTGTGTAGATCTAGATCAGCACTACCCAATACAACTTGATTTGAGTCCAGAACTCTAATAAAAGTGTCAGCAGAGCATACCTGAAAATCCAAGTCTCCGCAGAGCATAACATGATGTCATCCAAGTAAACGAAACATTCTAATGTTGCCATTTTAAGTTCAAAGTATGGGAGAGGCTAGAACTCATTGTTTTTGTGAAAACCTAGATCAGCACTACCCATTACATTTTGATTTGAGTCCAGAACTCTCATAAAAGTGTCAGCAGAGCATACCTGAAAATCCAAGTCTCCGCAAAGCATAACATGATGTCATCCAAGTAAACGAAAAATTCTAATGTTGCCATTTTAAGTTCGAAGTATGGAAGAGGCTAGAACTCATGCAATCTTTGTAGTTCTGCATCAGTACTACCCGTTAAAACTTGATTTAAGTCCAGAACTCCCATAAAAGTGTCAGCAGAGCATACCTGAAAATCCAACTACCGAAAAATTCTAATGTTGTCAATTTCAATACAAAGTATGGGAGAACCTAGAACTCATTGATTTTGTGTAGATCTAGATCAACACTACCCATTACAACTTGATTTGAGTCCAGAACTCCCATAAAAGTGTCAGCAGAGCATACCTGAAAATCCAACTACCGAAAAATTCAAATGTTGTCAATTTCAAATCCAAAGTACGGGAGAGGCCAGAACTCATTCAATCTTAGTAGTTCTAGATCAGTACTACCCGTTACAACTTGATTTAAGTCCAGAACTCCCATAAAAGTGTCAGCAGAGCATACCTGAAAATCCAACCACCGAAAAATTCTAATGTTGTCAATTTCAATACAAAGTATGGGAGAACCTAGAACTCATTCATTTTGTGTAGATCTAGATCAGCACTACCCAATACAACTTGATTTGAGTCCAGAACTCCCATAAAAGTGTCAGCAGAGCATACCTGAAAATCCAACTACCGAAAAATTCTAATGTTGTCAATTTCAATACAAAGTATGGGAGAACCTAGAACTCATTCATTTTGTGTAGATCTAGATCAGCACTACCCAATACAACTTGATTTGAGTCCAGAACTCTCATAAAAGTGTCAGCAGAGCATACCTGAAAATCCAAATACCGAAAAATTCTAATGTTGTCATTGTAAATTCAAAGTATGGGAGAGGCTAGAACTCATTGTTTTTGTGAAAACCTAGATCAGCACTACCCATTACATTTTGATTTGAATCCAGAACTCTCATAAAAGTGTCAGCAGAGCATACCTGAAAATCCAAGTCTCCGCAGAGTATAACATGATGTCATCCAAGTAAACGAAAAATTCTAATATTGCCATTTTAAGTTCAAAGTATCGGAGAGGCTAGAACTCATGCAATCTTAGTAGTTCTAGATCAGTACTACCCGTTAAAACTTGATTTAAGTCCAGAACTCCCATAAAAGTGTCAGCAGAGCATACCTAAAAATCCAACTACCGAAAAATTCTAATGTTGTCAATTTCAACACAAAGTATAGGAGAACCTAGAACTCATTGATTTTTTGTAGATCTAGATCAGCACTACCCAATACAACTTGATTTGAGTCTAGAACTCTCATAAAAGTGTCAGCAGAGCATACCTGAAAATCCAAGTAACAAAAAATTCTAATGTTGTCAATTTCAATACAAAGTATGGAAGAACCTAGAACTCATTGATTTTGTGTAGATCTAGATCAGCACTACCCAATACAACTTGATTTGAGTCCAGAACTCTCATAAAAGTGTCAGCAGAGCATACCTGAAAATCCAAGTCTCCGCAGAGCATAACATGATGTCATCCAAGTAAACGAAAAATTCTAATGTTGCCATTTTAAGTTCAAAGTATGGGAGAGGCTAGAACTCATTGGTTTTGTGAAAACCTAGATCAGCACTACCCATTACATTTTGATTTGAGTCCAGAACTCTCATAAAAGTGTCAGCAGAGCATACCTGAAAATCCAAGTCTCCGCAGAGCATAACATGATGTCATCCAAGTAAACGAAAAATTCTAATGTTGCCATTTTAAGCTCGAAGTATGGAAGAGGCTAGAACTCATGCAATCTTAGTAGTTCTGCATCAGTACTACCCGTTAAAACTTGATTTAAGTCCAGAACTCCCATAAAAGTGTCAGCAGAGCATACCTGAAAATCCAACTACCGAAAAATTCTAATGTTGTCAATTTCAATACAAAGTATGGGAGAACCTAGAACTCATTGATTTTGTGTAGATCTAGATCAACACTACCCATTACAACTTGATTTGAGTCCAGAACTCCCATAAAAGTGTCAGCAGAGCATACCTGAAAATCCAACTACCGAAAAATTCAAATGTTGTCAATTTCAATACAAAGTATGGGAGAACCTAGAACTCATTGATTTTGTGTAGATCTAGATCAGCACTACCCAATACAACTTGATTTGAGTCCAGAACTCCCATAAAAGTGTCAGCAGAGCATACCTGAAAATCCAAATACCGTTAAATTCGTGTGTTATAATTTCAAATTCAAAGTACGGGAGAGGCCAGAACTCATGCAATCTTAGTAGTTCTAGATCAGTACTACCCGTTAAAACTTGATTTAAGTCCAGAACTCCCATAAAAGTGTCAGCAGAGCATACCTAAAAATCCAACTACCGAAAAATTCTAATGTTGTCAATTTCAATACAAAGTATGGGAGAACCTAGAACTCATTCATTTTGTGTAGATCTAGATCAACACTATCCATTACAACTTGATTTGAGTCCAGAACTCTCATAAAAGTGTCAGCAGAGCATACCTGAAAATCCAACTACCGAAAAATTCTAATATTGTCAATTTCAAATCCAAAGTACGGGAGAGGCCAGAACTCATTTAATCTTAGTAGTTCTAGATCAGTACTACCCGTTACAACTTGATTTAAGTCCAGAACTCCCATAAAAGTGTCAGCAGAGCATACCTGAAAATCCAAATACCGAAAAATTCTAATGTTGTCATTGTAAATTCAAAGTATGGGAGAGGCTAGAACTCATTTAATCTTAGTAGTTCTAGATCAGTACTACCCGTTACAACTTGATTTAAGTCCAGAACTCCCATAAAAGTGTCAGCAGAGCATACCTGAAAATCCAAGTAACAAAAAATTCTAATGTTGTCAATTTCAATGCAAAGTATGGAAGAACCTAGAACTCATTGATTTTGTGTAGATCTAGATCAGCACTACCCAATACAACTTGATTTGAGTCCAGAACTCTCATAAAAGTGTCAGCAGAGCATACCTGAAAATCCAAGTCTCCGCAGAGCATAACATGATGTCATCCAAGTAAACGAAAAATTCTAATGTTGCCATTTTAAGTTCGAAGTATGAAAGAGGCTAGAACTCATGCAATCTTAGTAGTTCTACATCAGTACTACCCGTTAAAACTTGATTTAAGTCCAGAACTCCCATAGAAGTGTCAGCAGAGCATACCTAAAAATCCAACTACCGAAAAATTCTAATGTTGTCAATTTCAACACAAAGTATAGGAGAACCTAGAACTCATTGATTTTTTGTAGATCTAGATCAGCACTACCCAATACAACTTGATTTGAGTCCAGAACTCTCATAAAAGTGTCAGCAGAGCATACCTGAAAATCCAAGTAACAAAAAATTCTAATGTTGTCAATTTCAATACAAAGTATGGAAGAACCTAGAACTCATTGATTTTGTGTAGATCTAGATCAGCACTACCCAATACAACTTGATTTGAGTCCAGAACTCTCATAAAAGTGTCAGCAGAGCATACCTGAAAATCCAAGTCTCCGCAGAGCATAACATGATGTCATCCAAGTAAACGAAAAATTCTAATGTTGCCATTTTAAGTTCGAAGTATGGAAGAGGCTAGAACTCATGCAATCTTAGTAGTTCTGCATCAGTACTACCCGTTAAAACTTGATTTAAGTCCAGAACTCCCATAAAAGTGTCAGCAGAGCATACCTGAAAATCCAACTACCGAAAAATTCTAATGTTGTCAATTTCAATACAAAGTATGGGAGAACCTAGAACTCATTGATTTTGTGTAGATCTAGATCAACACTACCCATTACAACTTGATTTGAGTCCAGAACTCCCATAAAAGTGTCAGCAGAGCATACCTGAAAATCCAACTACCGAAAAATTCAAATGTTGTCAATTTCAAATCCAAAGTACGGGAGAGGCCAGAACTCATTCAATCTTAGTAGTTCTAGATCAGTACTACCCGTTACAACTTGATTTAAGTCCAGAACTCCCATAAAAGTGTCAGCAGAGCATACCTGAAAATCCAACCACCGAAAAATTCTAATGTTGTCAATTTCAATACAAAGTATGGGAGAACCTAGAACTCATTCATTTTGTGTAGATCTAGATCAGCACTACCCAATACAACTTGATTTGAGTCCAGAACTCCCATAAAAGTGTCAGCAGAGCATACCTGAAAATCCAACTACCGAAAAATTCTAATGTTGTCAATTTCAATACAAAGTATGGGAGAACCTAGAACTCATTCATTTTGTGTAGATCTAGATCAGCACTACCCAATACAACTTGATTTGAGTCCAGAACTCTCATAAAAGTGTCAGCAGAGCATACCTGAAAATCCAAATACCGAAAAATTCTAATGTTGTCATTGTAAATTCAAAGTATGGGAGAGGCTAGAACTCATTGTTTTTGTGAAAACCTAGATCAGCACTACCCATTACATTTTGATTTGAATCCAGAACTCTCATAAAAGTGTCAGCAGAGCATACCTGAAAATCCAAGTCTCCGCAGAGTATAACATGATGTCATCCAAGTAAACGAAAAATTCTAATATTGCCATTTTAAGTTCAAAGTATCGGAGAGGCTAGAACTCATGCAATCTTAGTAGTTCTAGATCAGTACTACCCGTTAAAACTTGATTTAAGTCCAGAACTCCCATAAAAGTGTCAGCAGAGCATACCTAAAAATCCAACTACCGAAAAATTCTAATGTTGTCAATTTCAACACAAAGTATAGGAGAACCTAGAACTCATTGATTTTTTGTAGATCTAGATCAGCACTACCCAATACAACTTGATTTGAGTCTAGAACTCTCATAAAAGTGTCAGCAGAGCATACCTGAAAATCCAAGTAACAAAAAATTCTAATGTTGTCAATTTCAATACAAAGTATGGAAGAACCTAGAACTCATTGATTTTGTGTAGATCTAGATCAGCACTACCCAATACAACTTGATTTGAGTCCAGAACTCTCATAAAAGTGTCAGCAGAGCATACCTGAAAATCCAAGTCTCCGCAGAGCATAACATGATGTCATCCAAGTAAACGAAAAATTCTAATGTTGCCATTTTAAGTTCAAAGTATGGGAGAGGCTAGAACTCATTGGTTTTGTGAAAACCTAGATCAGCACTACCCATTACATTTTGATTTGAGTCCAGAACTCTCATAAAAGTGTCAGCAGAGCATACCTGAAAATCCAAGTCTCCGCAGAGCATAACATGATGTCATCCAAGTAAACGAAAAATTCTAATGTTGCCATTTTAAGCTCGAAGTATGGAAGAGGCTAGAACTCATGCAATCTTAGTAGTTCTGCATCAGTACTACCCGTTAAAACTTGATTTAAGTCCAGAACTCCCATAAAAGTGTCAGCAGAGCATACCTGAAAATCCAACTACCGAAAAATTCTAATGTTGTCAATTTCAATACAAAGTATGGGAGAACCTAGAACTCATTCATTTTGTGTAGATCTAGATCAACACTATCCATTACAACTTGATTTGAGTCCAGAACTCTCATAAAAGTGTCAGCAGAGCATACCTGAAAATCCAACTACCGAAAAATTCTAATATTGTCAATTTCAAATCCAAAGTACGGGAGAGGCCAGAACTCATTTAATCTTAGTAGTTCTAGATCAGTACTACCCGTTACAACTTGATTTAAGTCCAGAACTCCCATAAAAGTGTCAGCAGAGCATACCTGAAAATCCAAATACCGAAAAATTCTAATGTTGTCATTGTAAATTCAAAGTATGGGAGAGGCTAGAACTCATTTAATCTTAGTGGTTCTAGATCAGTACTACCCGTTACAACTTGATTTAAGTCCAGAACTCCCATAAAAGTGTCAGCAGAGCATACCTGAAAATCCAAATACCGAAGAATTCTAGTGTTTTAATTTCAAATTCAAAGTACGGAAGAGGCCAGAACTCATTCAATCTTAGTAGTTCTAGATCAATACTACCCGTTACAACTTGATGTAAGTCCAGAACTCCCATAAAAGTGTCAGCAGAGCATACCTGAAAATCCAAATACCGAAAAATTCTAATGTTGTCATTGTAAATTCAAAGTATGGGAGAGGCTAGAACTCATTGTTTTTGTGAAAACCTAGATCAGCACTACCCATTACATTTTGATTTGAGTCCAGAACTCCCATAAAAGTGTCAGCAGAGCATACCTAAAAATCCAAGTCTCCGCAGAGTATAACATGATGTCATCCAAGTAAACGAAAAATTCTAATATTGCCATTTTAAGTTCAAAGTATCGGAGAGGCTAGAACTCATGCAATCTTAGTAGTTCTAGATCAGTACTACCCGTTAAAACTTGATTTAAGTCCAGAACTCCCATAAAAGTGTCAGCAGAGCATACCTAAAAATCCAACTACCGAAAAATTCTAATGTTGTCAATTTCAACACAAAGTATAGGAGAACCTAGAACTCATTGATTTTTTGTAGATCTAGATCAGCACTACCCAATACAACTTGATTTGAGTCTAGAACTCTCATAAAAGTGTCAGCAGAGCATACCTGAAAATCCAAGTAACAAAAAATTCTAATGTTGTCAATTTCAATACAAAGTATGGAAGAACCTAGAACTCATTGATTTTTTGTAGATCTAGATCAGCACTACCCAATACAACTTGATTTGAGTCTAGAACTCTCATAAAAGTGTCAGCAGAGCATACCTAAAAATCCAACTACCGAAAAATTCTAATGTTGTCAATTTCAACACAAAGTATAGGAGAACCTAGAACTCATTGATTTTTTGTAGATCTAGATCAGCACTACCCAATACAACTTGATTTGAGTCTAGAACTCTCATAAAAGTGTCAGCAGAGCATACCTGAAAATCCAAGTAACAAAAAATTCTAATGTTGTCAATTTCAATACAAAGTATGGAAGAACCTAGAACTCATTCATTTTGTGTAGACCTCAAATCAAGTTGTAATGGGTAGTGTTGATCTAGATCTACACAAAATCAATGAGTTCTAGGTTCTACCATACTTTGTATTGAAATTGTCAACGTTAGAATTTTTCGGTAGTTGGATTTTCAGGTATGCTCTGCTGACACTTTTATGGGAGTTCTGGACTCAAATCAAGTTGTATTGGGTAGTGCTGATCTAGAACTACTAAGATTGAATGAGTTCTGGCCTCTCCCGTACTTTGGATTTGAAATTGACAACATTTGAATTTTTCGGTAGTTGGATTTTCAGGTATGCTCTGCTGACACTTTTATGGGAGTTCTGGACTCAAATCAAGTTGTAATGGGTAGTGTTGATCTAGATCTACACAAAATCAATGAGTTCTAGGTTCTCCCATACTTTGTATTGAAATTGACAACATTAGAATTTTTCGGTAGTTGGATTTTCAGGTATGCTCTGCTGACACTTTTATGGGAGTTCTGGACTTAAATCAAGTTTTAACGGGTAGTACTGATGCAGAACTACTAAGATTGCATGAGTTCTAGCCTCTTCCATACTTCGAACTTAAAATGGCAACATTAGAATTTTTCGTTTACTTGGATGACATCATGTTATGCTCTGCGGAGACTTGGATTTTCAGGTATGCTCTGCTGACACTTTTATGAGAGTTCTGGACTCAAATCAAGTTGTATTGGGTAGTGCTGATCTAGATCTACACAAAATCAATGAGTTCTAGGTTCTTCCATACTTTGTATTGAAATTGACAACATTAGAATTTTTTGTTACTTGGATTTTCAGGTATGCTCTGCTGACACTTTTATGAGAGTTCTGGACTCAAATCAAGTTGTATTGGGTAGTGCTGATCTAGATCTACAAAAAATCAATGAGTTCTAGGTTCTCCTATACTTTGTGTTGAAATTGACAACATTAGAATTTTTCGGTAGTTGGATTTTTAGGTATGCTCTGCTGACACTTCTATGGGAGTTCTGGACTTAAATCAAGTTTTAACGGGTAGTACTGATGTAGAACTACTAAGATTGCATGAGTTCTAGCCTCTCCCATACTTTGAATTTACAATGACAACATTAGAATTTTTCGGTATTTGGATTTTCAGGTATGCTCTGCTGACACTTTTATGGGAGTTCTGGACTTAAATCAAGTTGTAACGGGTAGTACTGATCTAGAACTACTAAGATTAAATGAGTTCTGGCCTCTCCCGTACTTTGGATTTGAAATTGACAATATTAGAATTTTTCGGTAGTTGGATTTTCAGGTATGCTCTGCTGACACTTTTATGAGAGTTCTGGACTCAAATCAAGTTGTAATGGATAGTGTTGATCTAGATCTACACAAAATGAATGAGTTCTAGGTTCTCCCATACTTTGTATTGAAATTGACAACATTAGAATTTTTCGGTAGTTGGATTTTTAGGTATGCTCTGCTGACACTTTTATGGGAGTTCTGGACTTAAATCAAGTTTTAACGGGTAGTACTGATCTAGAACTACTAAGATTGCATGAGTTCTGGCCTCTCCCGTACTTTGAATTTGAAATTATAACACACGAATTTAACGGTATTTGGATTTTCAGGTATGCTCTGCTGACACTTTTATGGGAGTTCTGGACTCAAATCAAGTTGTATTGGGTAGTGCTGATCTAGATCTACACAAAATCAATGAGTTCTAGGTTCTCCCATACTTTGTATTGAAATTGACAACATTTGAATTTTTCGGTAGTTGGATTTTCAGGTATGCTCTGCTGACACTTTTATGGGAGTTCTGGACTCAAATCAAGTTGTAATGGGTAGTGTTGATCTAGATCTACACAAAATCAATGAGTTCTAGGTTCTCCCATACTTTGTATTGAAATTGACAACATTAGAATTTTTCGGTAGTTGGATTTTCAGGTATGCTCTGCTGACACTTTTATGGGAGTTCTGGACTTAAATCAAGTTTTAACGGGTAGTACTGATGCAGAACTACTAAGATTGCATGAGTTCTAGCCTCTTCCATACTTCGAGCTTAAAATGGCAACATTAGAATTTTTCGTTTACTTGGATGACATCATGTTATGCTCTGCGGAGACTTGGATTTTCAGGTATGCTCTGCTGACACTTTTATGAGAGTTCTGGACTCAAATCAAAATGTAATGGGTAGTGCTGATCTAGGTTTTCACAAAACCAATGAGTTCTAGCCTCTCCCATACTTTGAACTTAAAATGGCAACATTAGAATTTTTCGTTTACTTGGATGACATCATGTTATGCTCTGCGGAGACTTGGATTTTCAGGTATGCTCTGCTGACACTTTTATGAGAGTTCTGGACTCAAATCAAGTTGTATTGGGTAGTGCTGATCTAGATCTACACAAAATCAATGAGTTCTAGGTTCTTCCATACTTTGTATTGAAATTGACAACATTAGAATTTTTTGTTACTTGGATTTTCAGGTATGCTCTGCTGACACTTTTATGAGAGTTCTAGACTCAAATCAAGTTGTATTGGGTAGTGCTGATCTAGATCTACAAAAAATCAATGAGTTCTAGGTTCTCCTATACTTTGTGTTGAAATTGACAACATTAGAATTTTTCGGTAGTTGGATTTTTAGGTATGCTCTGCTGACACTTTTATGGGAGTTCTGGACTTAAATCAAGTTTTAACGGGTAGTACTGATCTAGAACTACTAAGATTGCATGAGTTCTAGCCTCTCCGATACTTTGAACTTAAAATGGCAATATTAGAATTTTTCGTTTACTTGGATGACATCATGTTATACTCTGCGGAGACTTGGATTTTCAGGTATGCTCTGCTGACACTTTTATGAGAGTTCTGGATTCAAATCAAAATGTAATGGGTAGTGCTGATCTAGGTTTTCACAAAAACAATGAGTTCTAGCCTCTCCCATACTTTGAATTTACAATGACAACATTAGAATTTTTCGGTATTTGGATTTTCAGGTATGCTCTGCTGACACTTTTATGAGAGTTCTGGACTCAAATCAAGTTGTATTGGGTAGTGCTGATCTAGATCTACACAAAATGAATGAGTTCTAGGTTCTCCCATACTTTGTATTGAAATTGACAACATTAGAATTTTTCGGTAGTTGGATTTTCAGGTATGCTCTGCTGACACTTTTATGGGAGTTCTGGACTCAAATCAAGTTGTATTGGGTAGTGCTGATCTAGATCTACACAAAATGAATGAGTTCTAGGTTCTCCCATACTTTGTATTGAAATTGACAACATTAGAATTTTTCGGTGGTTGGATTTTCAGGTATGCTCTGCTGACACTTTTATGGGAGTTCTGGACTTAAATCAAGTTGTAACGGGTAGTACTGATCTAGAACTACTAAGATTGAATGAGTTCTGGCCTCTCCCGTACTTTGGATTTGAAATTGACAACATTTGAATTTTTCGGTAGTTGGATTTTCAGGTATGCTCTGCTGACACTTTTATGGGAGTTCTGGACTCAAATCAAGTTGTAATGGGTAGTGTTGATCTAGATCTACACAAAATCAATGAGTTCTAGGTTCTCCCATACTTTGTATTGAAATTGACAACATTAGAATTTTTCGGTAGTTGGATTTTCAGGTATGCTCTGCTGACACTTTTATGGGAGTTCTGGACTTAAATCAAGTTTTAACGGGTAGTACTGATGCAGAACTACAAAGATTGCATGAGTTCTAGCCTCTTCCATACTTCGAACTTAAAATGGCAACATTAGAATTTTTCGTTTACTTGGATGACATCATGTTATGCTTTGCGGAGACTTGGATTTTCAGGTATGCTCTGCTGACACTTTTATGAGAGTTCTGGACTCAAATCAAAATGTAATGGGTAGTGCTGATCTAGGTTTTCACAAAAACAATGAGTTCTAGCCTCTCCCATACTTTGAACTTAAAATGGCAACATTAGAATGTTTCGTTTACTTGGATGACATCATGTTATGCTCTGCGGAGACTTGGATTTTCAGGTATGCTCTGCTGACACTTTTATGAGAGTTCTGGACTCAAATCAAGTTGTATTGGGTAGTGCTGATCTAGATCTACACAAAATCAATGAGTTCTAGGTTCTTCCATACTTTGTATTGAAATTGACAACATTAGAATTTTTTGTTACTTGGATTTTCAGGTATGCTCTGCTGACACTTTTATGAGAGTTCTAGACTCAAATCAAGTTGTATTGGGTAGTGCTGATCTAGATCTACAAAAAATCAATGAGTTCTAGGTTCTCCTATACTTTGTGTTGAAATTGACAACATTAGAATTTTTCGGTAGTTGGATTTTTAGGTATGCTCTGCTGACACTTTTATGGGAGTTCTGGACTTAAATCAAATTTTAACGGGTAGTACTGATCTAGAACTACTAAGATTGCATGAGTTCTAGCCTCTCCGATACTTTGAACTTAAAATGGCAATATTAGAATTTTTCGTTTACTTGGATGACATCATGTTATACTCTGCGGAGACTTGGATTTTCAGGTATGCTCTGCTGACACTTTTATGAGAGTTCTGGACTCAAATCAAGTTGTAATGGATAGTGCTAATCTAGGTTTTCACAAAAACAATGAGTTCTAGCCTCTCCCATACTTTGAATTTACAACATTAGAATTTTTCGGTATTTGGATTTTCAGGTATGCTCTGCTGACACTTTTATGGGAGTTCTGGACTTAAATCAAGTTGTAACGGGTAGAACTGATCTAGAACTACTAAGATTGAATGAGTTCTGGCCTCTTTCGTACTTTGAATTTGAAATTAAAACACTAGAATTTTTCGGTATTTGGATTTTCAGGTATGCTCTGCTGACACTTTTATGGGAGTTCTGGACTTAAATCAAGTTGTAAAGGGTAGTACTGATCTAGAACTACTAAGATTAAATGAGTTCTAGCCTCTCCCATACTTTGAATTTACAATGACAACATTAGAATTTTTCGGTATTTGGATTTTCAGGTATGCTCTGCTGACACTTTTATGGGAGTTCTGGACTTAAATCAAGTTGTAACGGGTAGTACTGATCTAGAACTACTAAGATTGAATGAGTTCTGGCCTCTCCCGTACTTTGGATTTGAAATTGACAACATTAGAATTTTTCGGTAGTTGGATTTTCAGGTATGCTCTGCTGACACTTTTATGAGAGTTCTGGACTCAAATCAAGTTGTAATGGATAGTGTTGATCTAGATCTACACAAAATGAATGAGTTCTAGGTTCTCCCATACTTTGTATTGAAATTGACAACATTAGAATTTTTCGGTAGTTGGATTTTCAGGTATGCTCTGCTGACACTTTTATGGGAGTTCTGGACTTAAATCAAGTTGTAACGGGTAGTACTGATCTAGAACTACTAAGATTGCATGAGTTCTGGCCTCTCCCGTACTTTGAATTTGAAATTATAACACACGAATTTTTCGGTAGTTGGATTTTCAGGTATGCTCTGCTGACACTTTTATGGGAGTTCTGGACTTAAATCAAGTTGTAACGGGTAGTACTGATCTAGAACTACTAAGATTAAATGAGTTCTGGCCTCTCCCGTACTTTGGATTTGAAATTGACAACATTAGAATTTTTCGGTAGTTGGATTTTCAGGTATGCTCTGCTGACACTTTTATGGGAGTTCTGGACTCAAATCAAGTTGTAATGGATAGTGTTGATCTAGATCTACACAAAATCAATGAGTTCTAGGTTCTCCCATACTTTGTATTGAAATTGACAACATTAGAATTTTTCGGTAGTTGGATTTTTAGGTATGCTCTGCTGACACTTTTATGGAAGTTCTGGACTTAAATCAAGTTTTAACGGGTAGTACTGATCTAGAACTACTAAGATTGCATGAGTTCTAGCCTCTCCGATACTTTGAACTTAAAATGGCAATATTAGAATTTTTCGTTTACTTGGATGACATCATGTTATACTCTGCGGAGACTTGGATTTTCAGGTATGCTCTGCTGACACTTTTATGAGAGTTCTGGACTCAAATCAAGTTGTAATGGATAGTGCTAATCTAGATCTACACAAAATCAATGAGTTCTAGGTTCTCCCATACTTTGTATTGAAATTGATAACATTAGAATTTTTCGGTAGTTGGATTTTCAGGTATGCTCTGCTGACACTTTTATGGGAGTTCTGGACTTAAATCAAGTTTTAACGGGTAGTACTGATGTAGAACTACTAAGATTGCATGAGTTCTAGCCTCTTCCATACGTCGAACTTAAAATGGCAACATTAGAATTTTTCGTTTACTTGGATGACATCATGTTATGCTCTGCGGAGACTTGGAATTTCAGGTATGCTCTGCTGACACTTTTATGAGAGTTCTGGACTCAAATCAAGTTGTAATGGGTAGTGCTGATCTAGATCTACACAAAATGAATGAGTTCTAGGTTCTCCCATACTTTGTATTGAAATTGACAACATTAGAATTTTTCGGTAGTTGGATTTTCAGGTATGCTCTGCTGACACTTTTATGGGAGTTCTGGACTCAAATCAAGTTGTATTGGGTAGTGCTGATCTAGATCTACACAAAATCAATAAGTTCTAGGTTCTCCCATACTTTGTATTGAAATTGACAACATTAGAATTTTTCGGTAGTTGGATTTTCAGGTATGCTCTGCTGACACTTTTATGGGAGTTCTAGACTTAAATCAAGTTGTAACGGGTAGTTCTGATCTAGAACTACTAAGATTGAATGAGTTCTGGCCTCTCCCGTATTTTGAATTTGAAATTAAAACACTAGAATTTTTCGTTACTTGGATTTTCAGGTATGCTCTGCTGACACTTTTATGAGAGTTCTGGACTCAAATCAAGTTGTAATGGGTAGTGCTAATCTAGATCTACACAAAATCAATGAGTTCTAGGTTCTCCCATACTTTGTATTGAAATTGACAACATTAGAATTTTTCGGTAGTTGGATTTTCAGGTATGCTCTGCTGACACTTTTATGGGAGTTCTGGACTTAAATCAAGTTTTAACGGGTAGTACTGATCTAGAACTACTAAGATTGCACGAGTTCTACCCTCTCCCATACTTTGAACTTAAAATGGCAACATTAGAATTTATCGTTTACTTGGATGACATGATGTTATGCTCTGCGGAGACTTGGAATTTCAGGTATGCTCTGCTGACACTTTTATGAGAGTTCTGGACTCAAATCAAGTTGTAATGGGTAGTGCTGATCTAGATCTACACAAAATCAATGAGTTCTAGGTTCTCCCATACTTTGTATTGAAATTGACAACATTAGAATTTTTCGTTAGTTGGATTTTCAGGTATGCTCTGCTGACACTTTATGGGAGTTCTGGACTTAAATCAAGTTGTAACGGGTAGTTCTGATCTAGAACTACTAAGATTGAATGAGTTCTGGCCTCTCCCGTACTTTGAATTTGAAATTAAAACACTAGAATTTTTCGTTACTTGGATTTTCAGGTATGCTCTGCTGACACTTTTATGGAAGTTCTGGACTTAAATCAAGTTGTAACGGGTAGTGCTGATCTAGATCTACACAAAAACAATGAGTTCTAGCCTCTCCCATAGTTTGAATTTGAAATAACAACATAGGAATTTTTCGTTACTTGGATTTTCAGGTATGCTCTGCTGACACTTTTATGTGAGTTCTGGACTCAAATCGAATTGTAAGGGGTAGAACTGAGCTAGATCTACTAAAAAAGAATGAGTTCTAGCCTCTCCCATACTTTGAATTCGAAATGACGACTTTAGATTTTTTCGTTTACTTGGATGACATCATGTTATGCTCTGCTGAGACTTGAATGTGAGTTTAATTCATTTAAAAGACCAGAACTATTTCTAAAAAGTATCAGGAACTGTGGAACTATGCCGTATTTATATAGAAATCAAATAATATTATGCTCTGCTGAAATAAACCGCGAAGTTAGCAGAGCATTTTTTCAATTGACTTTTCTAAGGCTTTAACGCCGGAACTATTTTTAAAAAGTATCAGGAACTATAGAACTCGGCTGCATGCGAATAGAACTCACATTATTTTTTGATCTGCTGGACAATGCTCTGCTAAGTTCACGAACATTTTATTAGGTTATTATTTTGGTTTATGAAAATAATATTACAAATGGTTCTCAAGGACGAAATTAGTTAGTTAGTATCTTTGCTCTGCCGAGAATAAAGTTTTAATTTCATTCATTTAAATGTGTGAATAAGTGAGTAAACAACTATGTTTATATCCTGTCACGCAAAAACTATTGATTCGATTGCAATAATACTTTGTATGTAGATAGCTAGACATGGATTAACACATAGGCTACTTTATGTCCCGATATTTCCGCGGGATTGAGATTTTTGTTGCTAGTTGATAAAAAGGACAATAATAATTGCACACCCATCTAGTTTAAAATGGAAAACTAGTCTTGTAATACCGGTATGTATCTAGATAAATAACCTACACTAGAACACCTAAAACCGGTAACAAATTCGCATTCCAAATTCCAGTTCACGGTTGCCTGGTTGAATCCTTTTAAGAAATACATAAAGTCCGCTTTTTGTTTAACATCTATTTTATTTTGAATTTATATTTGGTACAACATAAAAACACTATAAATTTTGTAATGTTTTTTTATATAATTTTATAAAGTATGTATCTATCACAAGGTTAACAAATAGAAAATGTATCGAGGAAAGTATATTAGTCCAAAAGGGGGTTTAGTAGTTTTTTAAACTTTGTATGCGCACTATTAATTAGGTACCTACCTACATGATCACAGCAAAAAAACATGAGCAGTTACTTGTCGTCTTTTTCGAATTGGAGTTCGCGTTTTGAAGAAACACATCCTAAATTGTAATTATAATACGTTTTAAAACGTTCAAGTGAATAATCTTATTGACTAAAAAGTAATAGTTTTAATTTTCAAAATAAAAATCGATTAAAATTAAATAAAAACTTTGAGAACATCCTAGGCCAATAAAACAGTTAGTGATGAGTTTCAAAAGGTCATAGACATGGAATATTTACAAAATCCATCATATTATAAACAACAATATCACCCAAAAAACTCCGCAATAAAATTTTACAAACCACTCTATTATCCCAAAACTTTCCCGTGCCAGTTATTATACATTAAAAATTTAAAACAAAATACCAACGCGAATTCACACTCCAGAGAACAATATGTATCTCCCATAATGTGACATGTAATTTAAGGTTCTTTTTGGTCGGAAAATGTAGAAATAATGGACAATGTGGAACCATTTTTACGTGTTATTCGCAGTTTCGGAATGGGTTTTTGAATTTTGAGATAGAAATAGTATACCTACTAGTTACCTTCGTAAGCAACGGTTATGGGATAAGATGGGTGCAGTGAGAGTGTTGAAGCAGCTTCTGGAAACCGCTCGGGGAGGGACGGGAGGTCAAGGCAAAGCTGAAGAGCGTGTCTAGGTCAGAGTCAGGTGCGTGGCTGCATGCTTTGCGGTCTCCTAATTTGGAAAGGTTGTCCATTGCGATTCAGCGCCGGAACTCTGCTAGCATTTTGCAGCTTTGCATCGAGAACGCTTCGGGATGGGTTAGCTTAGATTTAGTTTTAGATTTTTGTTTAATTATGTGTATTTTTATTTTATTCTGTTTTTAACTTTGTATTTTGTTTTGTATTTTATAATTTTATTAACCTGTATTATAACTTATTATTAAAAAAAGAATGTTTAGTGAGGTGTTTTTTTTTGGTTTATAAAAGAAACCAAATTCAATGATGTTAGTAAAGATAACGAATTATCTTAATGACGGTCAAAAGAAAGATAATACTTCCAATAGCCAACCCATTGAACACAAATGGGCTGGTCAAAATTATGTGACACTAAGAATGAGTGTTCTACGGTTAATGAAAACGAGTCGTTTGAACATTTGCTTTTTAGGGTTCTGTACGAAGAGGGTAAAACAGAACTTTTTACTAAGAATCTATTATCCGTCTGTCTGATGGTGCTCTTGGTAGTGGCCTTACGGACAGCTAATCCCCCCTGGAAAGCCTGCAGCAGATGGCTATTAAGTGGGGACGCTACAACATATATAGAACGGGTAAGCCCTTTTAAGCTGAAAGGGGGTTGTTCTAGACGTCTAGGCGAACGATTATATTCTACAACTTTTGAAAATTCGAAGTAGTTTTCGAAAATTTTAAGTTTAAAGTTTACTTGAAAATCAGCTGTTTCTCAGAGTTCGAGGTCATTGACCTTATCTTGTCCTTTCATTTAGTTTGATGTACTACAAACAAAACTTCAATTACTTTTACTTCAATTACATCTTGTATAGTTAGTTCAGTTATGAAATGGGGCTGCCCGTGTGTGTCAACAGACTGTGTCTCTAGAACCGTTGGCGTCTGTATTTGCGAGAGCACACGTTCGAGAGTATATAGCCGCCATAATAATAGATAGAAGGTTGAAATTTTCACAAATGATGTATTTCTACAGAACAGAAAAAGATTAAAATAAATCTCCTATACAACAAAAAGTGTTTTTTTTTGTGTTAATTGACCGATTTTAATAAAATACTTACAGGCAAGGTAATTCATTTTTTATATTAATTTGTACCGAAAGTTTTGTATCATTGTAACTTTGTATGTTCGTTCGACGATACTTTAGTACCTCAGGCTTTGATCTTTATTTATGATTTTTAGTAGTTTGGTTCGGTAAAATTTATATGAACGAACATCAACGAGATTGGTTTAAAGATTATCCTTTTCAAAATAACTAATCATAAAGTCTAGGTTCTAGGCTTGCTACAATGTGAACTAGTTACGATGTTGACTTTTGAGCAATGATTTTTTGAACACCTCTTCTAGAAAAAGTTACCTAAACGTCAAAATAAAATAAATTGTGACAGGGAAGCGCCGGCGATTTTCAAATGTGTACAAAAAGATGCGAAAAGGTAGTTGTATTTTTATATTGTGATTTCAGATTTTCAAATGTTTTACCATACTAGATATATATAGATTTCCTTATGTTTTACTACAGTTTAGGTACCATGTATGCCGAATTTAATGAAAGTTTATCAGAGCAAAATTGGATAGTTATAGATCTTAATTTTGCCTTTGCTGACCCACCTGGTCTGGTTTTGGATGCCGGATTACAAAGATATGCTTCTCCTTACAAGCCCATCCTTGTATAATTTGTAATATTCTTTATTTCCTTATATCTTCCAAACCACTCGACAATGTCGTTAGATTCGTCTCATCACTATTTTTAAGTAATATTTTAAATAGCAATAATATTTTTAAATGCTCGCAGTTTCACAAGGTCTTGAAGTTCCTGAGGGATCAAGACAAGACAAGTCTTGGTCACGAACTAAAAGTAGCTTTTGTGTTCACGTCTCCAGCTATCAACATATCAAGTTTCATCGTAATTTTTAAGTCATCTACTTTTCTTCTTTACGTGTCGTTTCCTAAATACAGTCTAGCCCAGTAGTTTACAAGGCTTCGGACAAAATTTTATGGTATTGTCCGAAGCCTTGTAAAGGTTTTGCAAAGTATAAAAAGCTTTTTACAAGTAATACAAGATGTTTTTAGAGTAAAATTTTCATACCATACGTACTCACAAGCTATACTACATCTATATACTTATAATAAAAGAAGCGAGGACAAAAAGTCTTTTTCTCTGTTTATCAGTCTGTTCCTTAAACAATTAAAAACTTCTTATCCGATTGAAATCTGGTTTTTAATTTTAGATAGTTCTATTTTCGAGGAACGTCCTGGTATACTTTGAATCGAAATCCAATTAGAAGAACCCGGGTAATGAACGAAAAAGTGCAACCACTCGAGAACCGCTCGGCCGCAGCGCCCGTGATAACGCGTTTTTACTTCTGCGGGAGAAACCGCTGGGCGCAGCTAGTTTATAATATTTGTTATAGAATTACTACACACGAAGTCTCAGGTCTCGAAACTATCCAGTATGGTACAATTCAACTGGACAAACACACGCGAACTTCTTAGAAACTTGCCCGTTTAGAAACAGCAAAACAACAGCTCTAAATCGCCCAACTTCCTTCTAGAGATCTTTTAAAATCACTTTAACTTCCGAGATTTATATTTTTCTACTAGATTATATCTCTCACTTCCACCTGCTTGTGTCCCTCTTACGGTATTTCAAAAAAACCCTAACTATTCGAAGTAAATTTATGAACAAATTGCTTTCGAATATTTTGAATTCAATTTTTTTACATTAATATCAGCTGTTTCTTGGAGTAAGATATCATTGACCTAAAGATGACTATGATGTTTATTTGGTTTGTATGACCACCTATATACTACTTATTACAAACAGCGTTTTTTTTCATTGATACTTAACCTCAAAAATATCGGAAATGAATGTTGTATTTAATCTATCTTCTCCTATCTTGCTCTATTACTTACTTAGAAGTAAATTAAAAAAAAGTCCTCTAGAGGACTTACAATAAGTAGTAGAATAGGTCTGTTTCTCTCTTTATATGTCTGTTCCTTATACAATTAAAAACTGCTGATCCGATTGAAATCTGGTTTTCAAATATTGGATAGTTCTATTTTCGAGGAACGTCGTGGTATACTTTGTATCGAAACCCAATTTGTAGAACCCGAGTAATAAACGAAAAAGTGCAACCGCTCGAGAACCGTTTTTCACTTTTGCGGGTGAAACCGCGGGGCGCAACTAGTTTATAATAACTCCCTTTCGGGTTTAATCACTATCATCGAAACACATTGTTATAGTTCCGTCAGTCAAGAATTTTAGTTTTATATGTAAGTAATAATACTTGAAACTCGAATCGTTCAACAATAAAAACTACATTGTGGCACCCTCAACTGTTATGCAGCAGTTATTGAAATAGTACTTCAAAGCACATTCCGCCAACAGAGACAATGCAAAGTGGTTTCGCGACACTTCTCTCAGATTGAGTACTATTTGTTGTCGAAAGTTTTGTTGGTTGGTTCGACTTTAAACTTAAAAAATATTGGTTACCTGGAAGAGATTGCCCTCTTTAAGGCTGCCCATTGTGCCACCTTAGACAAAATAATAAAAATGTTAGACAATGCAGTCTCAACTCTATTAGACTTCTTATTATTTTTTTCTAAATTTAATAAAATCCTACTAATATTATAAATCCGAAAGTCTGTTTGTTTGTTTGTTTGTTTATTTGTTTGTTTGTTTGTTTGTTTGTTTGTTTGTTTGTTCCCTCTTCACGGTCAAACGGCTCGACCGATTTGGATGAAAATTTGCATAGGGATAGTTTAAATGATGGAGAGTAACATAGGATACTTTTGATCCCGAAAATCCCGCGGGATCGGGACTTACGCGGGTGATAACTATTTATTAGATGAAAATTTGCATAGGGATAGTTTAAATGATGGAGAGTAACATAGGATACTTTTGATCCCGAAAATCCCGCGGGATTGGGACTTACGCGGGTGATAACTATTTATTAGATGAAAATTTGCATAGAGATGAAGAGTAACATAGGATACTTTTGATCCCGAAAATCCCGCAGGATCGGGACTTACGCGGGTGATAACTATTCAATGAACGAAAATCGACACAGGGGTAGGATAAGTGATGTAGAGTTACATCATCATCATCGTCATCCATCGTCATCGTCATCCTTCGTCATCGTCATCGTCACTTACTGATGAAATACAAACTTTAACTTACTTCACCTACCTACCGCAGTCTCATTGAAGTACTGTTGAAGCCAGGCGCTACCGCGCCTGGCATCATCAGTACTTCCCTGGTCGTCCGTTTAAGTGTGGATTTTTGCATTGCGGTAGGTAGGTGTTCGAACAACGCGGGATCGAGACTTGCGCGGGTGAAACCGCGGGGCGCAGCTAGTAATACATATTTTATAAAATGTTAAAATAAGAGCAAACTAGTCAAGACTTTTTTTTTCAAGTTATATTTTGCATCTCCAGCAATTTTTCCGAAGGTTAGAGAACTAGAAAATGTGTCTGTATGAAAAAAAACGCTTAGAAACCCCAGTTAGAAAAATAAACGTTCGTTTTCCCAAATCTCGAATCTCTCACACAATTTTGAAAGCGCTATTCTAGAACCATTAGTTGTAGTGTCTGTAGATATTTCCCGCTGGACTTAACGTAGTTTTCGTTAAAATGACTCGTGCTAGCCACTTTTGCATACAATTGTATCGGTCTGTGTTAGAGCAAAATGTTGATGAATATTTTAAAAGAAAACTGGTACGAAAATGTGCATGAATACCCTGTCTATGACTGAAATAAAATCAGTCGATATTTATAATAGAACTGGACTAGTTTCTATAGAGACTAGAAGTAGAAAAGTCGCCTGATAGTGATGTATGTCAAACTCGTCTTGTATCTAGCTAGTAAACAGCTACTTGTAGTGCGGCTCGCCTTAACTGTCTACAATCTACATACATATATACACACACGCACACACCCTTACACATAGGTATATGTGTATACGCCCATCACGTTCACACAGTGTTAGTTACTGCAGTGTAGTTACTCGATAGACTGACTAGTACGCTAAGTCACACTGCATAAACGAGCTACGAAACCATTTTATAGTTTCATTCGGAATAAAACGTTCTGTCCACTTGCGACCACGTTTGCTTGGGTCCTGATTGGTTTTCAGCAACAAAAAAATATAAAGGCCATCAACTCGACAGCCAATCAACCCGTCAAAATCCTGGCATATTCCGAAAGAAGGAGAAGCGACCAACCTACGAAATTAACTTCAAACCTCGAAACAAACATGCTACAAACTGTACGGAACAAAAAATACGAGGAAAAACCACATGTCGGGTCGTTTCCCGTAACATTTTGTGGTAGTAATGGTTTTAGAATCTGTAGACCGACGACATCGATTAAGGGGCAACTGCAGTTCGATTGTATTTAGTTGCATGTCTAAATGTGTAGGTATACGATACACTTATTTATTAATTTCAATTACAATACACAAACAAAAACATAACGACTCATCGCAATTGGATCACTATTTTCTCTTTTTTTTCTAATTTAGATTTTTCTTTTAAATAAACTTCATTATAACATAGAATTCAGGCACGTTTTATTATTTTACAAAACGTTTTTCTTTGTCACCTAGAGTTAAAAAGTAACTTTGGCAAGCAAAAGTGAAGTTTATTTTCTAAACTCGCGAGGCAATTAATTTAATTTTAGGAATTCCTCTTTTTATTTTTTATGGACTTCTACTAGAATTTGAAACCATAACCCTAACAAATCTATCAAGAATAAACAGAACAATTTATTTACATATTAATTTTGTTTCGAGCCTACGACACATAATTAGCCAAAACAAAATCTGCATGTCTGAACTGCAGCAGACCGATGCAGCGATGCAGTTGGTCTACGATCCTCCACAAGCGTATTGGAGCAGGGTGGCCATACTTGCTTTATGGTACATACGTTCCTGAAACGGTTATGACTTCAACGTACGTTAGGTCGAATTGAAACAGGTGTGGTTCGAAATTTGAATCTTTTTCTTGGTAGTTATGAGTGGTGTTTTTAAACCATCAGAAAACCCATTCGAATGCGAAATGTTAATGAATATTTACGCGATCTCGGTCACGCACGTATAACATGAGAGAGAACAAGCATGTGGAATTCGAACTTTCTATATGAATTCATATTTCAGATCACGAAAGAAAATTGAATCGTACGATCATACATGGCTATTTGCGTTAATAAATTATCAAAAATACCATTTCATTAAGATTTCAATGTCATTGCAGTCAATCTTTAATTTCTTATTTGACTTTTTTCCAGGAAACTTTGTTTGGGAAATTTCGTAATCCACACAATTTCGAGTTAATAAAGTTTTGATTGCAGTCCAGTTGCAAGTTATAGTTTCATTTTTAGTGTTTGTTTTTATTCATTTTTACCTTTTTTTTGTAATTGTCATGAAGTTGAAATGAAATTTTGGTTATTCCTATTAAGGGAATAAAACAGTAAAGTCAGGTTCTAGAACTGCTCCAGCTACGAGAAATCGTTCATATGAGACCCCTTAATATTGAACTATATGTTTTGAAAGCAGCTGCATTGTATTCCGAGATTTTCGAAATTGAAATATCATAATTAAGTACATTAGTTTTGATTCTACTTATAATAACATTATCATAGATGGTATAAAAATCGTTCTAACATAACAGTTGTACAGGTCGTAATTTGTGACTTTTGAACTCATTGTACCGGGTTAATAACAGTAGTGTATGTATAGCTATTATTGGAGACTTTAGAAATTCGATATTCGAATATATCATAATAAATCATAATATTCGAATTTCGAAAATATAATGTTCATTATGCTAGTGTACCACCAAAAAAATCTTATTTAAATCTGGGCCATCACGAACGGAGCCGCCGCGGCTCGGGGCCATAAAGGAGAAACCCCAAAAACACGACTGAAATAATATCTCAAAAAAAGCAATCATTTCGGAAGAGTACTCCAAACAAAATGAAGCCTTTCATCTTTAATTAGATTTCAGAAATCAGTACAAAATTATTCATTTAAATTAAAACCCAATTTCCATACTTATTACAAAATTGTCTCGTCTGATAAAATACTGTTTTGTAATTAATCTCTTAGGGACATGTGGTACCAAGTATTACATATCGCTAAGATTATATTTGTTTACAACTATAATGATCATGGAAGGTTATGGGCTAAGAAATTCTTATAATTTTTAAAATTTTAATACATTTTGTAGTCTAATTATTTTTAGAATGGTGAATGGTAAGTTATTTCAGAAAATTTGACATTGTATTCATATATTATTATTGAAACTATACTATTGAAAGTGACTACACAGTCAGTAATTAGTAGATAGTTCTGCAAACAGAAGATCTCGCGAACATTTTATAATTAATGATTTGATATGAAATAAATGATTATTTATCCAGAGTATTTTTATTTGTGTTTGTGATTTAAAAATTATAGGAATTTCTTAGCCCATAACCTTCCATGATCATTATAGTTGTAAACAAATATAATCTTAGCGACGGAACCCTCGGCGCCCAAGTTTAACAAATGAATTATTTTTATTTATTTAAATACTATTCAAAAGCGTTATGGCATTTCTGCGAATTCACATGCCTTTTAATTTACACTAAGTGAACCAACATGAACCAAAATCCCAATAAAACCGTGAAACTAAATAAATCGTATTAAGTATTTATTTAATAAAAAAAAATAAACAAAGAACCTCAACGGGTATCAAATTGTATTTACGTAGCATATTCATCATCAATCTACATAAATGCTTCCGGTTTCAATGAAACCTGTTTCAGATTACAATTTATGTAGGTACTTCCTTTTTAAAACGGATCTTATTTAATTGTTATTTATAGTTGTATAATAGAGATAATTTAATTAAACTTTTAGGTTAGGTATACGGTAAACATAAAGAAAAGTTATTTTTTTATATAACCAGCTGCAGTTCGTCCATTTCACCCGCGTTGATCTTGATCACGCAGAAATATCGGTATCAAATATTATAAGTAGCCTATTTTAAGGCCCCTTCATAATATTCCAACGAAATAAAGCCAATTTCAGTAAATACTATATGCATGAGTAATACGTTTCCGCGCTCAGTAGCCAACCAGCTGTTACTCGTGTCATACGTCTCAATGTGGTCTGTATGCTCCCATATAGTATAAAAACCAAATAGTAGAATATCATATTTAATTTATTCAGTACACAGGTGAATTATATTACAACTTACAAGGCAAGCATGCACTGGGCGTTCATAGAACTGTTTTTAAAAGAAAGGTATATCTACAAAAATACAGCGCACGGCCTAACATACCTAAGTTACAACTTATATCTTATATATTTAGCATCTACTGTTCTACTACAGTAGATGCTAAAGATATAGAAGCAATATTTCGGCATATGAAAGAAAAATAAATATAAGTATTATATTCGTTGTCTAGTCACCGTAACACAAGCTTAGCAGCTTACCATCGGGCTAGATCTAGATGTGCTGGTCACAGAATTTATTTATTTATTATTATATGAGTCACCAGCATCGGTGGACTAATTGGTATGTCGCTACCCCCGGGATTGGGTTAGGATCCGTTGTTGGTTCGAATCCCGCTCGACGTTCGTCGGCCGTGCGCTGTGTTTTCATGGATACATTATATCTTTCCTTTAAAAGCAGTTACAACTATGTAGTTAAGAATGTACTTAAACAAACTTCTAAGTACCTACCGTTTGTAAACTGGTTTACCCAAAACTCAGCTGTTACCAAGTAATTATGAAGCAAAAAATGTCACAAGAGCAAGTTACCCCGTGTTGAAGCTGGTAATTAGTGTAGCGTAACATTTGGTAGTTACCGCAAAAATAACTAACTTGTTCTTGATGTTTATGTTGTGTTCCTTTGGACTTTAACTAAAAAAATAAAAAAGTGTTTATTCTCCAAATATTTTTAAGGAAAGCATCAAGGCGATAGAGAATTATTAAAAACTTTAAAAGGTAAGTTATTAAAAACTTTAAAAGGTAAGTTATTACTTACCTTTTAAAGTTAAATCTCTACTTAGTTGTATGCTTTTTTTCTATGGTTCAATCTAGTGCAATTTGCTTCAATGCCAAATGCATTTAATAATGTATGAGGCGTTACGGTGTAGTAAAACTGATTGCTCAAAACTTTAACAAGTTCAAGCTTTGGCTTAAATCTCATCAATTACTTATCTCCGTACCCTGAGGTCAATTTTGAGGAAGAGACCTGGGCCCTGATTCTCTAAAAACAAAGCATGCGACAAGCAGGCGGGATGCATGAGCATTGCAGAAGTCGATTTGTTGCCGGAGTAAAAATAGTAACTATTCTATTACTTCTTTTAATACTGATTGGCTGAGGAGCAAGGGGAACTGTTTATATAAATTAAGTAGCCCTTAATTTTGAAGGCTACTTAACTAATAAAATAGTAATTAAGTAAAATAACAAATACAGAATACGAATTAACGTACATCTCCTGCACGTCGCCTGCATTCCGCCGGCATTCCGCATGCTATGTCCTTCCCGAATCGAGCCCCTGTAAAGATCTATCCGAAACGATAAACACTGATACAAAGATGAAAATAATAAACGCAACGCGGTTAAAACCGGAAAAGGAATTAAATTTCAATCTAGCATCGCGAAAAGAGAAGACAAAAGTAATTACCTACCTAAATAATTTTATGGTCCTGTAGTGCCTGAAACTTCATTATGTGGAGCATGCTTGCCCATCTATATCACCTTCTCATGAGAAGGTGGGCAATGGGCATGGCGGACGAATGGTTCCTTTTACGGTGATTCTTAGAACGTCGAAGTTTTACTACGGTGAGCATTGTTTCATCGATGAAGCTTTAACGTCGCGTTCTTTTAACGTCGTCATCGTTTTTACAGTGACTTCCTTCCAAGCAGAACATATCGAAGCCGCATTCCGTAGCAATCGATTGCCGCAATTTTCTTGAAGTACAGTCAGAAAAACAGATCGCTTTTTTTGGTTTACACGCTAAATAATATCCCGGAAACTATTGATACTAAAGCACTACTTTCTTAGCATAAGTAATAGAGCTCCTGGAGATCTTCACTTTGGATGACAGCTGCTGTCAGACTTAATGTGTCAATTTCTCGAAAACTATTGATACTAGACCACTACTTTTTTTGCATAATTGGTAGAGCTCTTCGAGATCTTCGTTTTGGATGACAGCTGTCAAACTGAAAACGTCAATAAAGACCATTAGTTTCTTAGCAAAAGTGATAGAGCTCTTCGAGATCTTCATTTTGAATGACAGCTCTCAAACTTAAATACCCTTTATCTCTGTAAGTATTGACACTAGACCACTAGTTTCTTAGCAAAAGTGATAGAGCTCTTCGAGATCTTCATTTTGGATGACAGCTGTCAAACTTAAATACCCTTTATCTCTGTAAGTATTGAAACTAGACCACTAGTTTCTTAGCAAAAGTGATAGAGCTCTTCGAGATCTTCATTTTGGATGACAGCTGTCAAACTTAAAACGTCAATATCTCGGAAACTATAGACCCTAGACCATTAGTTTCTTAGCAAAAGTGATAGAGCTCTCCGGGATCTTCATTTTGGATGACAGCTGTCAAACTTAAATACCCTTTATCTCTGTAAGTATTGACACTAGACCACTACTACCTTAGCAAAAGTGATGAGCTCTTCGAGATCTTCATTTTGGATGACAGCTGTCAAACTTAAAACGTCAATATCTCGGAAACTATAGACCCTAGACCTTTAGTTTCTTAGCAAAAGTGATAGAGCTCTTCGAGATCTTCATTTTGGATGACAGCTGTCAAACTTAAAACGTCAATAGCTCGGAAACTATAGACCCTAGACCATTAGTTTCTTAGCAAAAGTGATAGAGCTCTTCGAGATCTTCATTTTGGATGACAGCTGTCAAACTTAAAACGTCAATATCTCGGAAACTATAGACCCTAGACCATTAGTTTCTTAGCAAAAGTGATAGAGCTCTCCGAGATCTTCATTTTGGATGACAGCTGTCAAACTTAAATACCCTTTATCTCTGTAAGTATTGAAACTAGACCACTAGTTTCTTAGCAAAAGTGATAGAGCTCTTCGAGATCTTCATTTTGGATGACAGCTGTCAAACTTAAAACGTCTATATCTCGGAAACTATAGACCCTAAACCACTAGTTTCTTAGCAAAAGTGATAGAGTCATTTTAATCATTTAAAAATGAGTAAAAAGATTTAAATATTATAAAATGAACAAAGTTTAACGAAATTTAAAATTTGTAATTTAACGAAAGTAAGAACAAAAAAAAATTATAATATCATTTTTTTTCTCTTTTTGCCCAGGTGGTGAAGTAAATATTTATTAGTGTGTTTATTAGTAAGAGTAAAATAAAAGATAGCGTATTCCGAGACAGACGTGTTTTGCTTGCTCCTCACCTGCCCCCCACATCTCAGTCCCATAATGTAACTGAAAGACTTTTAGGGTATCTGTAGTCAGACTATGTACTTTAGTTTTTATTTTTAATAAAAATTGAATAGATGAACTCAATATTTTTTATTGGTTTGGTTGATATTACAAATAAAAAAACTTGTATGTAAAGACTACATCTTCTCAGCTAAGTAAGATAAGTTTTAAAAGTTTGGTAAAATATAAAATACTACCTTCGCCTGCGTAGTTTAGCGACTAGAAAAGTATACTATTTTACTGTCCCATCTTTCCATCCTAAAGAGTATAAGTATTTAAAAATATTATTTTGACGATTCTAAATAAAAACATGATCACTTAAAAAAACCCATGAGTTCTTGTGGCTTCTTCTCATCGGAGGGTGCGTTCCGAAGTCTCACTAAAGTAAAAGAAAAACGAGGGGCCACTCAAAAAAAAGTTAGTTTTTGTTACCAATTTTAGACGTGTATTAGTTTTTTTTTTATTGGTGAACCCTGCTGCATTACTTTTCATTCCACCTTTGCAATTATTAAAGTTTGTTCTTACTTTTGTTAAATTACAAATTTTAAATTTCGTTAAACTTTGTTCATTTTATAATAATTAAATCTTTTTACTCATTTTTAAATGATTAAAATCACTCTATCACTTTTGCTAAGAAACTAGTGGTCTAGAGTCTATAGTTTCCGAGATATTGACGTTTTAAGTTTGACAGCTGTCATCCAAAATGAAGATCTCGAAGAGCTCTATCACTTTTGCTAAGAAACTAGTGGTCTAGTTTCAATACTTACAGAGATAAAGGGTATTTAAGTTCGACAGCTATCATCCAAAATGAAGATCTCTGAGAGCTCTATCACTTTTGCTAAGAAACTAATGGTCTAGGGTCTAAAGTTTTCGAGATATTGACGTTTTAAGTTTGACAGCTGTCATCCAAAATGAAGATCTCGAAGAGCTCTATCACTTTTGCTAAGGTAGTAGTGGTCTAGTGTCAATACTTACAGAGATAAAGGGTATTTAAGTTTGACAGCTGTCATCCAAAATGAAGATCCCGGAGAGCTCTATCACTTTTGCTAAGAAACTAATGGTCTAGGGTCTATAGTTTCCGAGATATTGACGTTTTAAGTTTGACAGCTGTCATCCAAAATGAAGATCTCGAAGAGCTCTATCACTTTTGCTAAGAAACTAGTGGTCTAGTTTCAATACTTACAGAGATAAAGGGTATTTAAGTTTGACAGCTGTCATCCAAAATGAAGATCTCGAAGAGCTCTATCACTTTTGCTAAGAAACTAGTGGTCTAGTTTCAATACTTACAGAGATAAAGGGTATTTAAGTTTGACAGCTGTCATCCAAAATGAAGATCTCGAAGAGCTCTATCACTTTTGCTAAGAAACTAGTGGTCTAGTGTCAATACTTACAGAGATAAAGGGTATTTAAGTTTGAGAGCTGTCATTCAAAATGAAGATCTCGAAGAGCTCTATCACTTTTGCTAAGAAACTAATGGTCTTTATTGACGTTTTCAGTTTGACAGCTGTCATCCAAAACGAAGATCTCGAAGAGCTCTACCAATTATGCAAAAAAAGTAGTGGTCTAGTATCAATAGTTTTCGAGAAATTGACACATTAAGTCTGACAGCAGCTGTCATCCAAAGTGAAGATCTCCAGGAGCTCTATTACTTATGCTAAGAAAGTAGTGCTTTAGTATCAATAGTTTCCGGGATATTATTTAGCGTGTAAACCAAAAAAAGCGATCTGTTTTTCTGACTGTACTTCAAGAAAATTGCGGCAATCGATTGCTACGGAATGCGGCTTCGATATGTTCTGCTTGGAAGGAAGTCACTGTAAAAACGATGACGACGTTAAAAGAACGCGACGTTAAAGCTTCATCGATGAAACAATGCTCACCGTAGTAAAACTTCGACGTTCTAAGAATCACCGTAAAAGGAACCATTCTGGCGGACTAGGCATCAGCCATGCACAAAGGAAATAATACGTCAGGAAGTAAGTAAGGTTTCCTCATGATGGTCTCCATCACCGTAAGAGTGATGTTAATAGCACACATAACTTTTTCGCAAGGAAAAAGACAAATTCAATGAACGTCGAGGTATCTTCTACTAGACCAACACCGCTCCCCAAGCAAGAAATAAAAGTTGCTTGCGCTGTGTAAATTATCTAAAACTAGATGAAATGGCTGGCTAATCCTATCTTATTAATAGTATAAAGTTGAAAGCTTGTGAGTAGGTATGTGTGTATGTTACTCAATCACGCAAAAACTACTGAACCGATTACGATGAAATTTGGAATATAGGTAGCTAAAGACCTGGAATAATACATAGGCAAATTTTTATCCCGATGTTCCCGCGGATCTTCTATAAATTTATTATAACCAACATTTAATCCGCGCTACCATGATCGTTTGTCATTGCTATGTTGTCCTTTTATTGTTCAAAAAAATAAAGTAAATATTTAAAAAAAAACCCCAACTACTCCTAAAAACAACAGACAATTTAAAAAAAATCCTTTTTTTAGTTTTCTTTAATTATTTGATGTGTTTTTAATTTTATTTATTTTTAGCTTAGTGACAACGGGACGACTTCGCGACGACTTATTATAAGACATCATGGTAAGGTCCAATGATATTATTATTTCTTTCGATTCAAATCGTTTTTGACGTACCTACAATTTGTTTCACATTCACCGCCGCAGGGCCAAAATACAACAATTTCTTAGAACAATTTTATTTTGTCGATCTATGTTTAACTTCATTATCGTTGTTTCAATAAAATTACGAATATGACGTATGAAATTGCTTCTGTGAAATAATTTTAGGCGTTTTTTATTTGCTTTTTCTTAGCGTTAACTTGATTTCCTAAAATACTTTGTTAAGACCCATCTACTACTTCGTATAATCATGCAATATATTTTTTACATCCACTACTACTAGATGGCGTTAGTAGTATGAAGTCCTGAATCGCACATACAATATTTTTCGTTCCGCCAAACATAGGTAACCCGTAAGATCCGGCTGTTACGGCCTAATTATAGTATACAAATTACGCCAGCGTTTATTATCATTCTACAAATATTACTAACGTGCATATTACTGACCCCATTTTGATGCAATTAAGACGTATACACATGTGCGCATACATGTGCTTCTGGTTCCGATGTGAATATCAAAATGGTGAACTACATAGTTATTAGTTTGATGGTATAAAATAGTATTGGAATGGACAGACCGTTTAATTTTATTTTTTATAATTTTGCTTTATGTATTGGCGCTACAAGACCTTGCTTTGTGCCAAATTTTGTGGTCCCAGGTTAACGAGAAGTACCATTTACATTTTCGACCCAAAAAAAATTAAGTACTTCCGGTTGAGTTCGATTTGTAAATTAAGATACATATTGGTACATACATACAAGTTTTCGCGAAAGTACAATTTTACCTATATATTTTTATCTTGATTTTTGAACACCTACTATGGACTATATAGACCTCAATATGAATTCAATTCGCAACCTCGTTCCCGAGATGATGGGTCTTCTATTTCCTATCGGTTGTGAACCGATTATGTCCATTAGGAAATTAGCCAGTGTTAAGTATTATTAATATATTATGCAAGTTATTTGCATCGAAACAGTCAAGTCGTGATAGTTAAAGTCAAGTCTAGGATCATTAATTGTAAACACGGCGGCCATTTATTTACAAAGATTTTTCACGGAGCTTTGGAGACAAACACTAAGTCCATGTTTTGCACTGATTTTCACTTTAATTCCACTTGTACATCCTCACGAAACTAAATTGATTAATATGCCCCCGAAGTTAAACAATTTGCACGCATTTGAACTAGGTATCACAAAAATGAAAATTTAGCACCACACCTCCTCAACGAGTTCCCGCCAAAACTGATGGGTCCTGACAGACGCGCACGGACAGTCAGACAGACGTACAAAGTTATCTTACAAGGGTTCTTATTTTTACCTTCTGCGGTTTTTCGGTTTTAGAGTGAGGTGTTATAACATGTATTCACTAAGGAAGTTAGCGAAACAATCCCACACAAGAACCCTTGATTACTTACTGGGAAGCCTCGGCCTCTGTATAAGATTGTTAAACATTTTGAATAAAGCACTTTTTATTTAATTTTAGAACCCCCAAAAAACCTATAGCCCTCATTCTAACCACGTAATTGCTAATACAAAATCACGTGCAACCAAAATCAGAATAGAGTAAAAAAGCTAAACGTTTAAACAAAGCAATCCGACGACCACATATGTCCCGATGGTAATGCAAGCTCGTTTATCATTTTTACGATAGCCCACGCGCTGTGGTGCTTAGCTAAAGGGGCCTTTACATAGGTATGATCACTTTTTGAATCAGTCACTCATACAAGGTATAACGGGTACCTATGCCCTTTTAAGCCGAAAGGGGGTACTAGACGTCTACAACTTTCAATCTAACACTTTTCAAAAAATCTACCTTTTTTCGAAATTTTTGAGATAATATTTTACTAAAAATATAGCTGTTTCTGAAAATAAAGGTAATTAAAGTTTTGATTGTAGATGTCCAAACTGAAAGAAAAAACAAAATAAGTTCAATGAACTCTATCTAACTCTAAGATACAGCGTAGGGGCTGATCTTCAAGTAAACTTTAAACTTAAAATTTTCGAAAACTACTTCGATTTTCAAAAGAAAATTATATTTTGCCACACAAATTTTAGGTCACCCATCCAAGTAATGACCGCGCCAAGCGTTGCTTAACCTGCACAACCATTCAAGATCGGCTGGTACAGCTAGGCCAATGAGCTCCTCTGCTAAATAGTAACCTGCTAAATAGTAACTATGTTACAGGTTACAATTTATAAGTATTTCAATTGTGAATACCCTTTTACGAGCTCGCTATGTTCATTATGTATCTGTAATGTTTTGTACGTGAACTCGACTGTAATGTGTTTAAGGTCGTCGTTTTCATATTTTTGAAGCGTAGCTGCTGTAGGTATTACTAAAGAGTTATGTTGCTAATAGCTCTCTACTTTCTTTTTAGTTTATTAGCTTTCTAGGCACTTTTAGCTTCACATTTTCATCAACTTTAAAAATAAACTTTGAAGCAAAGATCCTTCTTTCTAGATTAGATTCAAAAAGTTTTATTTAATTGGATGTATGAGATCACTTTAAATAAGTACGTCGAGCGTTCTTACAACGATGACTCTAGTGTGGTTTCGTAACGCGCCCTCCGTTGAGAAGAAGCCACAAGAAACTCATGGTGTGTTTTTAGTGAACACGTTTTTATTTACAATCGCCGAAATATAAGCTAATAATATAATATAAGATACGATATAAGATCCTAATTTTCTAAAATTCCAAAGGATCCAAAGATCCTAAAATTATTGATTGTATTAGGTGTTACTTTTCGGAACTCCATATCAACTACATTTAAAATTAATATTTAGTTTTTAGTCCCGATACCTGACTAGCATCACTACGTATCATGCGGTCTGCCGCGTGCAAAGAACACCTCCCGCCTTCTGCTCCTTGCATGCGGCAGAAAATTAAATATAATGTTAAATTAAATTATATTTTTAATATAGTTGATCCTAAGGATTCTTTAAGAGGTACATAATAAAAAAACGACTAGAAGATGATAATACACATGGTAATTACCTAATATAAATAACCTAAGGTGAATGACCATTGAGTCCAAAAGTGCCCATCACACCGGCGGCATTAGTAGTATTTATTTCTTGTGTAAGTATTTAGTTTACCTACTTGTCTGAATAACAGTCTTACTAATATTACCTAATTAAAAACGTTGATCGCTTAAGAATATAATATATTACGAAAACGTTTGTTTGTTCGTTTTTTTTTAAGTTTAGATCCGTCGGCGGCGGCGGCGGCGGAGCGGCGCGGTTGGGAAGGCGGCAGTGTGTTTGGACAAGCAGTTCTTAAGGATTTTCAAATATTATAACTTGTTTAATAAAACACTTTATTTATCCGGTTTTATCGCTTTTTTTATTCATTAAGTTATTTCATTTTTTTGAGCTAGTTAGGGATAAAAATAATTATAATTTAAATTGAAAACTATTACAATAACTCTATAGTCTGCGTACACTGGAACGTTTTTATTGCAAATAATTACCTATGAGGCGGTAGTTTACTGTAACTTTTGAGAATTTTAAAAATAGACAAATTATATCTCAGTCAACCTTGAAAAAGCCAACTGTAAAGTTGGCGAAATCTCGGTTCAAAGAATGAATAAAAACGCGATAAAACCGGATAAATAAAGTGTTTTATTATGCCAAATCGCGAAAACCATAGAAGAAATTATTATAACTTGTTTCTTTTACCGTTTCCTACACGTAAACTAATACCTTATCTTTATCATAACGTGCTAGATTCCACCCGAACAAGCATGAAGCATACATTGCACTGCAAGTTTTATTTCATTGGTAAAAATAGAGTAGTTTCAAACAAAAATTGACACTATTCCTACGGTTCCTGTGGATACGGGATAAACAATAGCCTATCTTCTTCTCTAAGGTCCCATCTACCTCTATACTAAAATTCACCAAGATTGGTTTAGCGGTTTAGACGTGATAGCACAACACACAGACAGCGTTACTTTTCTTCTATGGTTTTCGCGATTTTGCATAATAAAACACTTTATTTATCCGGTTGAATCGCGTTTTTATTCATTGTTCTAAACGAACCGAGCTTTCGCCAACTTTCCAGTTGGCTTTTTCAAGGTTGACTGACAGTCAATGACAATGAATAAAAACGCGATTCAACCCGATAAATGAAGTGTTTTATTAGAGTTACTTTTGTTACTCTGTCTATCTGTTGTTATGTTAGTAAGAAGTAAGAATATTTACATATTTATAACCATTTGTTTTGGGCAGTGCAGGTCATTCGTTTTTTTTTTTATTTTCGTACATCAGGGAAGACCTTTAGACTGCCAGGTCATGTGTACACAAATGTGGCAACGTTCTGCGTTATTAATTTGTTATTATTGTATATTTTATTTTACTACAGTACTATAATGTAACATGTCACATTGAACACTGAGGCAGGAAGCACCTTAGTAATTCTTCGAAGTGTAAACAATACTAGACTACATACAGTCAGGACCTAACAATACTTTGAGAATGACACAGAAAGTTTAAAGACAAAGAGAAACACAATATCTCGAGACTCATAACTAAGCGGATACAAAATGAGCGATAAATATGTTATTTTTTTTACATTAATAAATACCTATGCTTTTTGAATCGTACTTATTATTCTTTCCTTATCTGAAATAGTTTAAGGTCGACATAATAGGCAACTGTTCATTGACCGCTACCTACTGCAAAAAAATTATAGTAGTTTATGCACCGAGGTACTAAAGCCCTGTCTTATGTATAGCGGTCGTCATATTGAATCCGTAGCGTACGACGAAGGACTCTAGAGTTAACACCCGAGCGCAGCGAGGGCGTAGTTCTGAGTGAATCGTGGGATTCAATAGCCCAAGATATTTATAATTACCGAGGTAAATACTCTACTTTACACATCTACTCCAAGACAAGGGTCAAAAATAAGCATTTAACAACAATACAATAGATTAATGTTACGTGTATAAAATATTTTACAGCTGTTTATTAATTAAATTTATCAATGTTCCACCAAAATGACCAAAACAAACATGGGCCTTATACCTGATGAAAAAAAGGAAAAAAAAAGTTGGGGCTTTATACCAATTAAAACTTTTTGCCCTATCCATCTGTTTTCTTTCTTTATGTGATATGTCTATGTAGCCAGTTCGAAAACTACTGAACCGATTGCGATGAAACTTGGAACATAGGTAGCTGGAAACCTGGAATAATATATAGGCTATTTGATGTTCCGATAATTTTGCGGGAGCGGGACTAACGCAGGTGAAACCGCAGGGCACAGCTAGTCTAATATAAAGTAACGCTTGGATCATTGTATATTTAGGTAAAGTAGATTTGCTCAGCCTTTTTATTTTAAACCATCATTTTAGCGTATTCAACCTAAGGAAAGAACTTAACTTAATATTTATTTTCATTATAATTCTCGTACCTACTTACATATTTTATTAATATTTTAATCGGTTCGTATTCGAAAATTGTAATTTTTAAACCCTCTTACCTCTACGTGTCGACTATGTTACAATAGTTGTGGTCGCTAGAATTATTTTACAGTAGTAATTTTGTGAACAAACCTCTCGAACAACATACGACATGTAGTAGAGAAAAACAAACTTAGGTACTGACAGTTTAAATTTTGCACGAAATTACACACAGCGCTATCTAGCCCACAAGCTGAGCACTAGGCTTGTACTATGTGTACTTGACAACGGATATACTAGAAATATTTTTAGAAAGGAAATATATTTCCAAAAAATCCCCATGACAGGATTCGAACCTGCCTGCATGTATTTTCTTTCTAAAAATATTTCTATGTTTAAAATGCCTTGAGCAATAAAAACAAAAAAGAAATAACGGATATACTACTTTACTGTATATTATTTTACATAATATACTTTTTTTTGTAAAAACATACTTACATATGATACATGGAATACACCCAGGACCAGAAACAAAAATTTATGATTAGCAGAAAGGTTTGTCTCCGGCGGAAATCGAATCCGCAACATTCTGCATTGCAATCCGGGCATCGCCCGCCACGCCACAGAGGCCGTACTTACTGACAGATGAAAAAACATTTTGCCAGACTTGAAGCAGAGAAGCTTCGCTCACTCAGTCAATAACGCAACTAATAGCACTTGTTTGTGTAGCACTTAAACTCAAAACTTATTATCACCTTATCGAACTATAAAAACGTCCCTTCTAAACATCTATTTTGTTACCAATAAAACGCTAATTTCATAGCTTTCAGAAGACCCATCTGCCGTTTCTACACCCCCATTATCTGTTGCCATAAACCACTGTGAGGCAAACAATCTGTACTAAGATTCTGTCTTCACTCTTAGATCAAAACCAGTCTAGTAAGACCCTTTACACTTCGAAGTTTCAATCGACTTTGAAGAATCTGCGAAACAAGTGCACGTTCGCTAGAGATCAAGTAAAAATGGGCTGTGTTATAAATTTTACAGCTCCATAGACTTAAAACTTCATCAAACAGCTATAAATTGGCAGAGAGTCTCAATCGCTTGAACATTATGAGAACGTAGTTTTAGCAGTCAATATTATATGGGTAGGTGATTGTCATTTAATAGAAAATATCTAGTAAACAGTATTTTGTTAGTGTAAACTATTGAGTCGGCACTTTACCATATCTACTTGGCTTTATATTCTAGGCCGACTGCATTGTCTGTTTGTAAACATATTTCCCTATGGAAATATGTTTATGTTTATAGCTATCTATACATAATATATATACATTGGATTAAAAAGAATCAGTTTCAATTTTTTAAATTGTGCATTAGGAGTTGGATACTATTCGTTTAGGTATAAAATTAAGAATAAAACATTCAGTTTTACTAAAAATTAATTTAATACTAATTTATTATTTTTACAATATTTCTTTCCCTATTTACAAAACAACATTAGTCTACTATTTGTTTTTACAATATTATTGTAAAAACAATAGTAGGTACAACGTTACTCATATACAACGAATCAAAGTCAACAAAAACAATTTTTATATTTTTAATCAGAGTTTAAAAAAGGACAAAAAATAACCTCTACATGCAGTGCCACCGACTTATCTGTTTTGTTATCGGATGTTCGCGCAGCCAAACTACAATAATGAATTAAGAACTCAGCCAGTAAAACTGTCCGACTCGATTTTTAAATTTAAAAATTATTTTTTATTTTACCCTTTTTGTTGTATCTACTCTGCCTTCTGCCACTAAAATAATCAAAATTGTAACCGTAATTTTAATTATTGAGGAGTTTTCTGATGAGAAGAAAGCTTCTGAAGTTCCATCAATCTGTACCTCTACCTAGTTCTTTGGGGGTCGATTCTTTTTGGTAGATATCCAAAAATAAGTAATATACTGCATTGAGAACTTACTTTTTTTTTTATTGATTAATAAAACTAAGTAAAGAATCCACCCCAAATCAAAATCAGTGCAAAAACACCAACAAACCTGGTAGTATCAAATCACCGTACCTAATCATTCTAAAAAATTATATTTATCATCTGGTGCGCATGCTGTCTGCAATAAACGCGTAGATACGTTGTTTTTACTGTGATAAAATTATTTTGAATGTGACGGACATAATCAAAACATAATATTCCTAACACTACAACCTTTATAAGTGTTGATTAATCGTCGTGATATTGTTTATTTAATCCATTCTTCTTTAATCATATCCGAAGCTTTTTCAGCTATCATAATAGTAGGTGCATTTGTATTACCTCTAACTATTCGGGGCATAATTGATGCATCTACTACTCTTAATTTATGAATACCATAAACTTTTAATCTAGGATCTACAATTGCTTCTCTATCCCAACTAGGTCCCATCTTACATGTTCCTACAGGATGATATATCGTAGAAGTGTATTGAGTAAGTAAACAGAAAAAATATTCATCGCTACCCCAAGGATATCCCACACAAGCTGGTAGAGGCACTTTAACATATCTAGCTCCACTATATCTAAATGCATCGGTATCTTCTAAACTAACAGCATATCTCATACCTTCTAACAATACACTTATGTCTTCCTTTTCAGTGAAAAATCTTGAGTATATAAGTGGAGGACCAAAAACAGGATCTGTATTATTTAGTAAGATATACCCACGGCTTTTAGGTGTTAATAATAAAGGTCTTACTGCTAAACCGTCGTAGAAAGACAAAGGGAAAATATTTGATGCGTAATAATTAGCAGGATCAGAATAAGTTTCTTTAATATTTCTGCCATCAAAATGGAATTGCAAATCTGGAGCGTCTTCATCAGCATATGAAGTTTTAATGAAACCAATACCACTAAGTGTACCAGAAGCTGATAGAGGTCCGTTTTTTTTCTCTATCTGAGAATCATAGCTATAGACTTCATTGATCAATGTTTGTCCATCTATTGCCGTTGATGTTTTATTAGATAAAGCTATTAACAGGGAATCTGTTGAAACGTGGTCTTGCAAATTGTATCCAACACGTAAATCCGAAATTACAGGTATGCCTAAACTATCTAAATGGTGTTTAGGTCCTATTCCAGATAACATTAGTAGTTTTGGAGAATTAACACTACCACCACTAACTATAACTTCTTTTCTTGCTTCTACAGTGTGATAAATGCCATCTTTAAGAAACTGTATACCGAATGCAGACTTCGAGATAGGATCAATCATAATTTTGGTGACAAACGCATTTGTAACAATTTTCAAATTAGGTCTTTTGTTTCTTATTGATCGAATATAAGCAGTATTAGTAGAATACCTTCGACCATTTTTCGAGGTAGATTGAGCAATATCAGTTCCGAATTGGTTTTCACCATTGAAATCAGTAACAGGTAGACCTTTCTCTTTAAATGCCTCGACAATCATTACAGTATTTATGTCAATGTATGGGAATCGTTCAACATTTAGGGGACCACCAACAGAATGATAATGTTTATTTCTAGATTCGATATCTTGATTGTTTTCAGCTTTCTTGAAATATGGCAGAACCTGAAAATAAACAAAATAGTCATTAACGAAACTCGACTTATTAGCAAATCGTAGGTAAGGTAGATTTTGCATGAATCAATAAACTTTGTTTTACATCTTATATAAGTTGGTTTATCTTACGTCTTGATAACTCCATCCGTCGTTTCCAAGTTCCGCCCAGCCATCATAATCTCTTCTGTTGCCTCTTATGTAGACCATGTAGTTGATAGCACTCGATCCTCCCATTGTTTTGCCTCTGAAAATGATAAAGCATAGTGAAAGTATCAAGAAAACTGTTAGACTATTTTACAGTAGGTACTACAACAGTTAATACTCATGTGATATCTACTTTCTACTTATGTGATATCTACTTAATATACAAAAACAGGTGCTTGTGAAGGTAAAAACTAGATTAACAAAGTTACATTCTACCGGGTCTCATTCGCGTCCTCTCGCAACCCGATCATTGTTATTTGATCGAAACGTGGTTGTAAGGAATTAAAAAATAATTCAAGAAATAAAATAGCCGGTAAAATAGCCGAAATGGATCAGATACGCCCACAGAAACTACAGTGGTTACTCATATTGAAGTGTGTGAAATAGGTGTGAGCCCTAAACAATACAACATAAATAATATTTTTTATCGATATACTACGTGTATAGATAAATTGTCTATAACCAAAACTATGTTACTAACGACTAACACAGTGGAGTGTATGATGGTATTACAAACAGTTTTTGCACGTACAGTGAAGTAAAATTACTCTGTGAACTGAAACTATGAATGCAGTAATTAAAAATACAAGATTTTGTGATAGTGTTTTCATGCTAATTTTAAAATAACGGGCATTATTCGTATTGACTCACCAATAAAATTTGCACGAAATTTCGATTTCTACCTACTCGTTTAATGTATTAATTTTATGTAGAATAAAAATGTACCTTTTTCATATTATTGTTTTTCTTTTAATAAATAATATTTTATTTACAAATAAATTAATATTTTACAGTTTTGACAGAAAATAGGTATTAAATATAAACTGGCTTATTTTTACTTTCCATAGTCTACCTACTTTTTATAATTATTTATAACGTTATTTTATTGAAAACATAAAGCTTAATAAAGTAAATTAATTTTAGAGTACCGACTCAATTTTACATTTCAAAGTTCTCTTTTATTTTCATATAATGTTTCCAGTCTTCTTTTATCATGTCAGATACTTTTTCTGCAATCATAATAACAGGAGCATTTGTGTTCCCACGAACAATACTAGGCATTATTGACGCATCAGCTATTCTCAAATGTTTCACACCATAAACTTTCAATCTTGAATTAACAACCGCTTCTTTATCACCTTCGGGTCCCATCTTACAAGTACCTGCTGGATGGTATATAGTACCAGTGTAAGTTGTGAACAGACATGCAAAATAATCGTAAGTACCCCATTTGTGTTCATCACACCCCTTTACTGGATCTTTGATAAACTTGACACCATTTCTTTTAAAAGCATCAGTATTTTCCAATTTGACTGCGAATTTCAACCCTGCTACTAGTGTATCTAAATCCTTTTTAGCAGTGAAAAATTTGGGATATATTAATGGTCGCCCAAATACAGGGTCTGTTTTATTTAGTGTTATGTAACCTCTACTTTCAGGTTTAAGCAATACAGGCCTCACATTTATACTATCATAGTAAGATAAGGGAAGTACGTTCGTTTCTAAATAAGTTGTCGGATCTGAATAGAATTCTTTGTAATTTCTACCATCAAAATGGAATTGTATATCAGGGATCGTTTTATCTTTTGTGGAATATTTCGTTCTCATAAATGCAGTTGCAGATAACGTTCCTGTAGTAGATAAAGGTCCATATTTTAGATTCACGTAATGGTACTCTTTTATATTTCTCATTACATTTTCCATATTGAGAAGAGTTGAAGTATTGGACAGTTTCATTAACATAGCGGTTGTAGTAGCATGATCTTGCAGGTTTTTCCCCACCTGAAGATTTTTAATAACAGGTATTTTCAATGATTCCAAATCCATTCTTGGTCCTATACCAGATAGCATAAGTATTTTAGGGGTACCTAAAGCCCCAGCACTTATAATTACTTCTTTCTTTGCACGGACCTCGTGCCAGCCATCTTCATGTGAGAAGTACTTAATCCCATACGCCATTTTTTTGTTCGGCTCTATCAGAATCTTGGTTACTAAAGCATTTGTTATGATGACTAAATTATCTCTGTCTTTTTTGATTGGTTTTATAAATGCTGCATTCGCTGAGACTCTTACTCCATTTCTTGTAGTAGTTTGTGTAATCATTGTTCCTATTTGTCTTCTGCCATTAAGATCAACTAACGGCAGTCCTTTTTGTATAAATGCATTGACCAACATTTCTACATTTCTATCGGTATACTCAAACCGTTCTACATTTAATGGGCCATTTATACTATGAAATTCTGTTTCTTTAGCTATGATATCTTTGTTATTTTCCGATTTTCTGAAGTACGGTAGTACCTGAAAAATATTTCAAGCGATAATATTTAAATTTCAGTGCTAATTACTTGAAATTATAGACAAACTAGTAAATACTTCTCTATAACTCCATCCTTTATTCCCATTTTGGGCCCATTCGTCATAATCATCTTTATTTCCTCGCATGTAAACTAAATAATTTATAGAACTCGATCCTCCCATAACTTTCCCGCTGCAAATTACAATCATTAACTTTAATTTTGAATATCAAAAAAACCTATATTTGGCTTTTCTTATTTGAACTCGGAACATTAATTCAGAAGAAGATAAATAATTGTATCTAGAGTTGAAAAAATAATATTTTCAAAATCGATTTGTGCCATAAAATCTTCGAAATTTCTCAATAGGTATAGTCAACACGTAAAATAAAATGAGTTTTGTCTATATTTATTTAATATTTTACTAAACAACTTATACGAATTTAAATTTCGACTTCATTACAAAATAAGCCTTTCAAAATTGGAATGTTATTAAATTCTCCTTCATTACAATAACCTAAATTTTCCTTTACTCCGGCTCCGTTATGTTTACTAGTAACCCGCATCGGATTCGAGTTGTTCGACGTTTTTTTCATGCTGGTCGTCGTACAATGTCGTAGGTCCACCGAGTAGGCGGTCTTCCAACGCTTTCTTAATAGAATAGGCTTGTAATGTATTGGAGATTATGTACTTCTGATGTCACATAGAATAGGGATAAGGGATATGATATAATCCTATATATTGACACCCTTATTTATAAAATATTATTACCTCATGACTAAGTTATGTGACGTTTGTCTCTGTCTGGCAACTTTGAATTTTTATGCGACAGTAAAAGACAAACGATGCAGCGAATTGATTAGCTATTATAAAAAAGGACGTGACTGTTAAATGTGATATGCCATTCAGTCAAAACTGACTGACATTACAGTAGTGTGTGTGAGGCGGCATCGCGATGCTCGCTCACTGAAACAGTTTGTTTCTTCTTCATTTTGTCAAAGTACCGCTACAAAAGATACAGATAGGTACAGATTTTAATCATACAGTTAGAAATGTGATACAATATGAGACGTATTTCTAGATTTAACTTTGCACCATAGTCCGTACCCGTCTAGTGGTTTTAACTTCGACTTTGATGAAGAAATTGGGCCTTAGTATGAGTAACTGGATAATCAACAAACAATACAGAAATACCCTTTCAGTTTTATGAAAATACTAGCTGCGCCCCGCGGTTTCACCCGCGTAAGTCGCAGGAATATCGGGAAAAAACATAGCCTATGTGTTATTTCCGGTATCCAACTACTTATGTTCCAAGTTTATTCGGTATCCAGCTACCTATCTTCCAAGTTTTATCGCAATCGGTTCAATAGTTTCTTGCGTGAAAGAGTAACAAAGTCATAGACACACCAACTCTCGATATATAATATTATTATTAGTAAGAATTAGAAGAAGTAAGATTAGGTAGTAATTATTTTTTTTGAAAGATTATTCGTTCATTTCATGATCATAATTATCTATAGCCACTAATGTAACTTAGCTTCTTCCCGCGGTTTCACCCGCGTAAATCCCGTTCCCGCGGGAATATCGGTATAAAATGCCTATGTGTTATTTATTCCCTGTATCCAACTATATAATATAGTAGGAGTAGAATAGATAGATAGGAAATGAAACTAAGATTCCGGATTTAATCGCGTTGCTTTGTTCTATGTCCTAAATTAAATTCTTCTTCTTCAATATTTCTTTCTGTTTTTATTGTTTTTCTTTTTTTTTTCTTATTTCTGGCTTCTGTCAGCAATATAGGACAATTTAGCCAGTTACTCGTGCCAATAGTGAACTACCACTATTATAGGTACTGTAATCGTTTGAAATAATTTTCAATGCGTAAAAGCTGCAAAATGGCATTTGCAAGTGCCATGTGGCAAGTGGCATTGGCAAGTGAACCACCTGAGCCAGTCAATAAAAGTTGCAAAGCTTGACCGGTAGATGGCGCTGAAACCAAGCCTTAGTTGGTAAACAATTGGCAAGGAGAGATGTGGTCGAAAAATTATACCATGACACGTGATTCCTGTGTAGCTCAGTAGTTAGAGCAGTCGCCTGGTTAGCGAAAGGACGCAGGTTCGAATCCTGTCATAGAGATTTTTTGGAAATATATTTCCTTGCTTAAAATATTTCTAAGTTCTTTTTCTTCTTTAATATTTTCATCAAGTGTTGCAATTTCGTTCCTATGTTTAGGAGCTTTACAGCCTCTTTCCTTGGGGTAAGCAAGGACCATTGGCATTGCAACAATGCTGATTATAAAAACAACGTTATCAAAGCCAGAAAAAAAGTTTCATTTCTATTCAACTTCGCAAAAATAGGAAAAAGAAACTAAAATTAGAAATAAGAGAGTTTGTGTGAACGAGTATGTAAGTTGGGTATTCTTCACGCAAAAACTAAAAAAACCTTAGGCAAAATTAAACTAATAAATAGTTTGGTATAAAACTTGGTATGTGCAGGTGGCTGGAGATCAGCTGTGGTATGTACATTGCCGCTTTGACGTAACGTGGTCGTTACCGGTGATTACTTCAAAGCAGCAATGTAGAATACGAAATATGTTTTTTGACACTAAATAGCAACTAGTAGCGGTGGATGCTAATTAGATGATACCACAGCTGGATTAACACATAAGTCACTTAATTCAGGACTTACGCAGGTAAAACCGCGGGTCGCCACTACAGTTATTTATAATTATGGTTCATTATTAAATTAGGCCCATATTTGTTCAAACAATGAAAATTTGTGAAAAATTGAAAACAAAAGAACGGAATTGTTATTGTTTGCGTTTATATTAAATTCCTTAATATAATTTTATGAACAAAGGAAAATGTATATCGACGCTTAAAAGGTAATAGGGGATAAGCGACACTTTGGTCCAAAACGACTTTTAAATGCAGTCTTACTTGAAATTTTCCGCTCTATCGAATGCGCTTACTCCCGTGGCTCTATGTTGATCTTTTTGTCGCTTGAATCCAAGCACTTTTAAATGTCATTTTGGTATTACCGACCGTATTTTAGGCCTTTTTTACTATAAAGGTGCTTGTACCATCGTAAAAATAGCACTATTTTTGACTTGTAGTCGGTAATGTCTCTTTACTTTTTACCGATGTAGAGATTCGGGGTGCTTATGTTTCGCTACCATAAACATGTGTTTGAAAAGTTAGAACTTATACCTCTTTACCTTTGTCATCAAAAGTATTAAGCATCGGTTATACCTTACTACCATTCATAAGTTTACAATATAGTTGCCGCTTATACATAACTACCAAAATCGAATTTAGTTTGACCTGTCACTTATACCTTACTACCACTTGCAACGGTACAACACCGTCGACGTTTATCCACTATTACTAAAATATAATTTAATATTGAAGTGTCGGTTATACCCTACTACCAATTACTATTATAATACAACACTGTCGCTATTGCTATACTGCCTCGAAATGATCATTCGCTAATTGGTAATTACGCAAACATGCATGCGTGTCCACTCCTTTTCTGAAGTACCTTTTAAGAAGATACGCCTGAGTAGGTACATTATGTTATTTCTAACACTTTATTTTTGTAACTCTGTAACTACTTTTTATAATTGTCTTTAGGTCATCATCATCATCATATCACCTGTAGGACATCCACTGTTGAACATAGTCCTCCCTTATCGATTTCCAGCCAAGGCGGTTGAATGCAACCTGCATCCACCGCTGGCTCGCGGTCTTAACCAGGTCATTCGTCCATCGCGTCGGTGGACGTCCTACGCTTCGTGTTCCGGTCCGTGGTCTCCACTCGAGAACTTTTCAGCCCCATCGGCCATCCGTTCTCCGAGCTATTTTACCTACCCATTGCCACTTCAGCCAGCTAATCCGTTGGACTATGTCGGTGACCCTTGTTTCTCCACGTATCTCCTGAATTCTGATTCGATCCCGTAGAGAAATACCAAGCATAGCCCTCTCCATTGCACGTTGAACGACTTTGAGCCTGTACATAAGGCCTATCTATGGTGAAACACCACGTCTCAGATCCGTATGTCATCACTGGTAACACAAACAAATTGAAGACCTTTGTCTTCGGACACTGATTTATTTTGGACAAAAAGATGTTGGAAGTTTCCCGAACGCTGCCCATCCGAGTTAGATTCGACGATTGACCTCTTTCTCGTCTTCCTCTTTCTTGTCCAGCTAGATAGGTCCAGCAACATGGTCATTTGACATGACTTTCGTCTTGTCCATGTTCATCCTAAGGCTACCCTTTAGGAGACTCGATTAAGGCCTTCTAGCATATTGCTGAGCTCTTCCATCGTCATTATTTAAAAGCTTTTTTTGCCATGACTACGATATCGTCGGCAAACCGAAGACAAGTGATGTATTCGCCGTTAATGTTGATGCCAAGTCCTTTCCAGTCTATGAGCTTGAAGGTGTCTTCCAGAGCGACCGTAAACAGTTTCGGAGATGTGACATCTCCTTGTCTGACGCGTCTCTTTACGGGAATGGCCTTCGAAGTCTGTTCCTGTACTCGGATTGGCATGATGGCGTTTTTATACAAGCACTTCAATACTTCGATGTGTCGATAGTCAATTAGGCATCGCTGGAGAGATTCGAGCACAGCCCATGTCTCGATCGAATCAAAGGCTTCTCATAGTCCACAAACGCTAAGCAAAGTGGCAAGTTATACTCTTCGATCCTCTGTATAACTTACCGAAGCGTATGGATATCGATCCTTAAAACAACAAAGGCTGTAAAAGCCAAATAGCCACTTTTCAGGAGAGCCAAAAAACTAAAATGGGTAACTTTGTTTTCACAATATCTTCTAAAGTATTAAAGCTATAATAACAAATTAAAGTTCTATTTTATTATAATTGCCATGTGTACAATATTACAAGCCTAAAACTGCGGGGTCTACGCTAGTTTCCGAGATAGCATGGCTTTTACTACAATAATATTTGGTCTTCACTGGCCTTTACGCCCTAAATTTCGTACCAGGTTAAGGTTTGCAGGTTAAGCAGGTAACGCCAACTTGGAGTGAAAGACTTTAAGAATATTTATATTAAGGTTTTTATGAAATAAAGGACAAAGATAATTAACGAAAATTAAAATTATTGTAATAAATGTAACACATTTTTTTTAATTTACCTGTAAATTTAACAGTTAGCATGAATTAACTCATCTAAAGTATGGTAAGAACTATAATTTTTAAGAACTTAAAAAACAACTACATATTACAACTATAAAAATAGCATCAACTAAATCAACATCAAAAAAAATTGAAAGTATTCATCGAAAGTATAAATTTTTGCAAGAAAAGATGTTAAATTTTAGAAAATTAAGTTTTAATTGACCGAACGAGCGAAGCGAGTTAAAAAGATACAAGCGCCAGGCTCGTCTACACTGGACCTCACTCGCTTCGCTCGTTCGGTCAATCAATTTTGTTAAGGTGCTTTTTCTTGAAAGTAGCTACCCTAACTAGAAGTTCGCTTCGAACTGAAACCTCCCGACCCCCTACCTCCCCAACCCCCTACCGATCTGGCTCATCTTCGAACTCATAAATTCTATTGATCTAAACTAGGGGTTCATCCTGAACTGAGACCTCACGACCACCTATCTCCCCAACCCCCCTACCGATCCGGCTCATCTTCGAAATCATGAATTCTATTGACTTAAACTAAGCACACACCAAAATTCAAGAAGATCGGAGCAACGATACTCAAGTTATCGTCGAACAAACATACAAAGATACAAGCGCCAGGCCCGTCTACACTGGACCTCACTCGCTTCGCTCGTTCGGTCAACTACGCGCATACCAAAAATCATGAAGATCGGAGCTACGATACTCAAGTTATCGTCGAACAAACATACAAAGATTCAAGCGCCAGGCTCGTCTACACTGGACCTCACTCGCTTTGCTCGTTCGGTCAACTACGCGCATACCAAAATTCATGAAGATCGGAGCTACGATACTCAAGTTATCGTCGAGCAAACATACAAAGATACAAGCGCCAGGCCCGTCAACACTGGACCTCACTCGCTTCGCTCGTTCGGTCAACTACGCGCATACCAAAATTCATGAAGATCGGAGCTACGATACTCAAGTTATCGTCGAACAAAGATACAAGCGCCAGGCTCGTCTACACTGAACCTCACTCGCTTTTCGCGTTCGGTCAATCAATTTTGTTAAGGTGCTTTTTCTTGAAAGTAGCTACCCTAATTAGGAGTTCACCCAAAACTGAGACCTCACGACCCCCTATCTCCCCACCCCCCTACCAATCCGGCTCATCTTCGAATTCATAAATTCTATTGACCTGAACTACGCGCACACCAAAATTCATGAAGATCGGAGCTACAATACTCAAGTTATCGTCGAACAAACATACAAAGATACAAAATTATAAAGATACAAACATACAAAGTTACAAAGATACAAATATACAACTCACTCGCTTCGCTCGTTTGGTCAAAAATCTGTGTACTCTAAAACATTAACATAATACGGTTTAATGAAATATTGTCCTTTACGACATTATAAACGTTTTTAATTTGTAAAACCAATTCTATAAAATTGTAGTAAAAGCCTTTTTTAAAAAGTCTTGGATATTGAGACAAGTTGTCTTAGATATTACTTACTTCGATATAATCGTAAAATGTAGTATTAACCACATTACTAACAATTTGTGTCTTTTACGCCCTTAATTTGCAGGTTTCGATTTCGATATTGGTTTTAACGTCATAAATTATAAAAATATTTGAACAAAAACTAAAAAAATATTGGACGTGAACGCCATTTTTTTGCGAATTTGCCCATTTCAATTATACAGATCGATAGAGCTTCAAAAACTGAACAAAACTGCATTTAAAAGTCATTTTGACCAAAATGGCTTTTACGACATTTGTTGTTTTAAGGATCGATATGGTCTATGACACTGTAGCCTTTTCGGAACCCGGCTTGTTCGGGCGGCTGGACGTCATCAAGCCTGCGCTCGAGACGATTCGCGATGACCCTTGAAAACAACTTATAAACATGGCTCAAAAGCGAGATGGGTCTTTAGTTCTTTAATAAGGTGTTGTCACCTTTCTTAAATAACAAAACCACCACGCTTTTGTTCCATTCTTCTGGCGTTGTACCATCAAGCAAGACGGCATTGAAGAGTTTCTGAAGGACTTTAAGTACCGGTGATCCACGCGCTCCATTCAGAAGCTCTGTTTTAACCTGTTTTTATTCTAATCTCGTACAGACTAATGTCCGGGATATCCTCGGTGTAGTGTCGGGTCATTTTGACTCGCGCTTTTAAACTGCTAGCAGGTTTAGCGAACGAATCGTATAGCTATCCATAGAACCTTTCGATTTCCCTCAACACTTCGGCTTTAGTGGAGGCTACGCTGCCGTCATCTTTCTTCAGCTTCGTCATCTGGCTTTGCCCAATAGACATATCCCTTGCGAACACTTTGGAGCCCTTGTTCCACTCGATCGTATCCTTAATACGCAAGGTATTAAGGAACCGATATCGTGACGCAAGGATTTCCAAATTCGTCTATTGAACCGCCTATGTGAGTCCACATCATCGGGAGACTGCAGTCGCAGTGATCTCCGCTCAGCCATGAGGTTAAGGGTGTGATCAGAGAGTTTCTGAGGCCTATTTGTACGGCGGGTCTTAAAGTACTTAGACCCCACCGTAGGGACAGTTTCTACAAACTTGTTATTTATATCGTTCACCAATGCAACATCAGCTAGGCAGTCGAAGCGGTTGGAAAGCTCAAGTTGAAAGCTTTTGAGGTTTTGGATATGGGCACAAGTAGGACGGAGCGTGGACTTCATCAACCGAGACCGTTCAAGTCTAACGTTCATATTCAATGTGCTGATGGTTTTCACTCTGTGGATCACAGATAAATCATTGAATAATTTTCCGTTTCTTGTTGGTCATGATGAAGTCAATCTCATTTTTCTGTGGAACCATCGGGACTCATCCAAGTCCATTTTCTGTGAGGCGGCTTCTAGAAGAACGAGTTCATCATAAAGAGTCCCACCTTCTCCAGAAAATGGGCCAGCCTGTGTCCGTATGGTTGCGCTGCTCATAACCAAATTGCCCCACTGTCAACTCATCATCGCTTCTCTTACCCAGGTTTGAGTTTGAAATCCCCCATAACAACAGTGAAGTGAGTTTTAACGATATGGTAACCCTATCATCATGTCCTCATACATAGTCTCAACTTCCTCATCTGAGTGTGTCGAAGTCGGTGCATATACCTGAACAACTTTAAGGGAATATCTTTTGGATATTCGAAGTGTTAGGTATGCGACCCTGCTCGACACACTTTCGATGGTAATAATGTTGCCAACGAGGGATTTGTCGGCATTCTAAAGCCGGCACCCGCGGCATTTCTTAAGCCGGTATTCGTGTCTTTAGGTACTTTTCTTTAAAAATATTAGTAAAAACGTACTTTTGTTTTTATTAACTAACTTTAATAATTAGGTAACACCTATAACACCTGCTTCTCCATCCTTGGATTTTTCCAAGTACGGAGGAAGTGTCGGCGGCGCTATATAGGATAGTAGGTGTATCTGGGTTAGGTGTAATTGTAAGGAAGAATAATGTTGCTTGTGAGTCTAGTGTTTTTAAGACTTAACGTTTAACCCACATTACCATATGCCCTGATAATGTCGTATGTAAGATATCCTTCTTTTCCTCTTAGTAAAGAAATTTTGATGTGCGGATGTACCACATTACCTTATTAATTAAGCCACTTACAGTGTCGTTAATGTCTAACTTCCTTAAAATGTTTTTGCTAAGCACTGTAGTTTGTCCTTTATTACCCTGTGGCATAATAATGCGAATAGTCTCGTATACTTCTTTACCCATTTAAGCTACTCTACAGTCATGTGACTTATGCCCTGTTACCTTATCGTATGTGGATATCAAATGATACTAAGGCTTCTGTACTCTTTGATTTTTTCTGGGTAAATGTAACTTATGCCGTATTACCTCAAATGAAAATCAAGACCATTTGATTTAAGCGCCATCAAACCAGGTAATACAATGGTTAATCAAATAAAAGAAAATGCCAATTAATGCTTGTCTTTCTCTAGATTTCAAAACTGTTTCCATCTTACAGATATGACAATTAATTTAAAAGTTATGGGCATTTTTCTGAAATTTAAAACTTTAAACTGCTCTCCTGAACAATTTGGTTTTTGTCGCTTAGCCCCTATTACCTTTTAAGCGTCGATATGTGTACTATGGATCTATATTTTTTATAATTGATTAGGTAAGCGCTTGACCACTACCTCACCTGTCGGAAAGCGACGACGAGGTCTAAGATGTAGCACGCTTACCTAGGAGATACCTTTTTTAGTTTAGCTCGTATACAGAGTGTTCCGACGATGACCATATAAGTAGAAAGAGGATTGTTCTAGACGTTTAGACGAACAACCTTTGTTCTACAAGTTTTAGAAATTTGAACTTTTTTGTTCGTAAATTTGAGATTATAATTCACTAAAAAACCATTGATTTTGAAAATGTAGGCTATTAAACTTTTAATTGTAGTAGACCTAACTAAAAGAAAGGAACTTAAGGACCTCTAACTCTAACAAACAGCTGATTTTCGAGTGAACTTTGAACCTAAAATTTTCAAAAACTGCTACGAATTTTCAAAAGTTGTATAAAAAAAAGTCGCATAGACATCTAGAACAACCTCCTTTCAGCTTAAATGGGTATCCTTGTTACACATTGTTTACCTCTTACGTATTTTGGTTGAATGTATAAATAATACTGGTAAGCCACCTTACCTAAACCAGCTGCAAGTCTGTCCTCTATGCGCTCTGCAGGTCATTTCCTCAGGTTGGGTCCTGTACATCCAATCGATGTTGGAATTAGCGAGAACTGGCGCCAGACCTGGAACGCTGGTTATGTCTGGTTCTTCTGGACCTGCTTCTATTAACAGCACCTGGAATATTTTAAAGAAAAAAAAATGTAGGTAACTAATAGTAGTTTATGCACCGAGGTACTAAAGTCCTGTCTTATATAGCGGGCGTCATATTGAATCCAAAGCGTACGAAGGACTCTAGAGGGTTAACTCCCGAGCGCAGCGAGGGTGTTAAAAACTTAACTCCTGAACGAAGCGAAGGAGTTATGTACCTAGAGTCCTGAGTGAAGCGTGGGATTCAAGCGCCCAAGATAAAGACAGACTTTAGTACCGAGGTGAATACTTTACTTTACACATCTACTGCGAGACAATAAAAGGGCTACAAAAATTAGCATTTAACTAACAACATAAAAATAGATTAATGCAACGTATATGAAATATATTGACAGCTCTATATTAATTTAATTTAACAATGTTACATCAAAATGACGAAACCACACATCGGCCTTAGCTGATGAAAAAAAAAGTTGGGGCTTTATACTAACCAAAACTTTTTGCTTTACCCTTCCGTCCATGAAAATAGAAAAAAATAGCCCAGTTTTTATTTTTTTTATGTGTTAATGTCTAGGTGGCCAGTTCGAAATGGCCGTATGCTACCAGAACCTTAGTTCCAAATTTAAATTACTTTATGCCCTAGGTGCATAATGAGCACTTTATGCATCTAGGGAATAAAGAGTCGCTTTACGTTAACCTTTTTGGTCAAATAAAGTAACTTTGTAGAGCAGTAGGTGTGTAAATATATTTAATAAACTTTAATTTACTGTAAGATGTAAATTGGAAACTAATTTTTGTAAGATTTCTAAGCCATTTCCTTAATTGATCCAGCGGGAAAATCAGAAACCAGTAATCTATGCCTATCTCGAAAATAAGTACATCCTTAGATATCTGCATGCCAAGTTTCATAGCAATCGGTTCAGTAGTTTTTGCGTATGGGTCAAACAAACAGCGAAATCCCTGAACGCAACTTACTTCAATTGATAACTAGATGGCACCATTGGCAAAAATAAATCGCGGCATCGTTGCGTTTATATGTAAAAAAATCACGTTTGTTGTACGGGATCCATAAATATTTGCTTAATTTTGTTTTTACAGCGAAGTCAAGCGAAGATAGATGATATGGGTAACAGCACCCATATCATCTATCCAGTAGATGTCTGAGAACAGTAGAAATTGACAGGCACTATGCAGTAAATTGCTGCTTTGACGTAACGTGGTTATTACCGGTGATCACCTCAAAGCAGCAATGTACTGCATAGTGCCTGACATTTTCCACTGTTGTCAGACGTCAACAGATAGATAATATGGGTACAGGGAGCCGCTTTACACTGTGGGTTCGAAACTGTATTAAAGCCTAAAATACTAAGTATTGATCGATGAAGATGGATAGCTTGACTACCTCTGTGACGGCGAACGCTTGGCTGCAAAACAGAAGGTTGCGGGCTTAACTACCGCTGGGTGCAAATATTTATGCTTAAAAATCAATATTTGTATCTGGTCTGGATGTATTTCTATGTATAATATGTATGTATTTACAAAAGAAAAATAAATATAAGTAGTATATCCGTTAAGTCACCGTAACACAAGCTTAGCAGCTTACCATAGGGCTATATGGCGATGTGTGTTCGTCACAGAATTTATTTATTTACTAGCTGCGCCCCACGGTTTCACCCGCGCAAGTCGCGATCCCGCGTTGTTTTTACACCTACCTACCGCAGTGCAAAAATCCACACTTAAACGGACGAAGTAGATAGGTGAAGTAAGGCAAAATTCGTATGTCAGTAAGTGATGATGACGATGGATGACGATCGATGATGATCAATGACGATGGATGACGATAGATGACGATGGATGCGTATGGTTCAAAAACAACGAAATTACGCAATTTTAATTTTTTATCCGGATATCCGGACTTGATATCCGGATTAAAAGTAGCTTTTATGTTAATCGAAGTCTTAAGCTATCTGCATACCAATTTTCATTGAAATCGGTCCAGCCGTTACCGAGATTAGCGCGCACAGACGCACAGACAAACGGACAAACATCCAAACGGACAAACAGACAAAAAGTTAAACGGAAATGGGGTCTGTTACGTTAGTAAATATACCCCTAAAATATTTTTTCCAAAATATCTTTCAAAAACAGACACCGCTAAGTTACGATTTTATTATAATAAGTATATAAAGATTTGCTGGCTGCGCCCTGCGGTTTTACCCGCGTAAGTCCCGTTCCCGCGGGAATATCGGGATAAAAAGTAGCCTTTGGTCCAGGTCCCCAGCTAACTATATTTCAAGTTTCATCGCAATCGGTTCAGTAGTTTTTGCGTGAAAGAGTAACAACCTCACATACATACATACATACTTACATACAAACTTTCGCGTTTATAATATTAGTAAGATAATATTTATTAATAGCTCTACAATTTTAGAGATTCGATGTTCGACCGCAAATGAAATTGAATGGCCTTATAACCTTGACAACTACAAATACCTAAACGTGAAATGGGCGAGAGTGATCACGCGTAAAATTTAATACATTTTGTGTAACAGTGAATGAATAGCGTGCTATTTTAACATTAAATTTGTTCACGCATGCAAGCATAGAATAATTCAAATGCATTTCAAGAAAGTAACTTCCTATAGTATAAGATGTTGTGTAACTAGGTAGGTAGATATATTTGCATTTTATTTTCCTTATCTATTTTTTTAGGTTTCCGCCTTAGCAAATCGACTTTTACCAATTTTTCACTGACGTTGATTAATGCTTTGTCTTGCTCTTGTGAGCTGTCACTCACAAGAGCAAGACAAAGCATTAAGCCACGCATAGGGTCCTTTGTGAATACGGCTATTAACTCCACTGTCCGTCTGTTACTTGGGTATCTTATTAATAATGATAACTATACCCTTTTATTTTACAGAAACTTAGATCAAAAAGGTAAACAAAAAACTCATATATTTGATAGAGAGTGACAGCACTTTGTTTACTTTTTCATTAGATAATAGATTCTGTAAACGGGTAGAAGGAGGTACCTATACCCTTTTATAGAAATTATTTAAAAGTAGAATTATTTATTTAATTTTGTTAAAACTTTCAAAATGCAAGATTAACTACCGAAATCTTTTAAAAAACGATTGCAATTCTGCAACCGTTTTCAAATATAAAAAAATAACTTTTCTGACATTTTCACTGCTACTAATTTGCAGAATATTAACGCCCCAATTTGTCTGCTTGATTAGTTATTTCAAACTAGTTTTTAAAGCTAACATTTTCACAGTAAACTAATCAACTGGCTTAAAAAACTATTATCTTCTCGGCTGCAAAGTTTGATTACCTTCTAAACTATGAAAATTAAATTAATTACCGTCATCCGAGCGCCAGCGCTGTTGATAAATTATACTTTGTTTCTTTTTAGAGTTTATATTAGTTGTTTGTTTATAGGGTTCCGTCCTTGGAGGGTGAAAACGGCTGCCTGATTCTTTATCTTGCAGTCACTACAAAACACAACAAAATGACGCAATATTTGCTGTCAAAACTCAATTTCGTGTTTCGTTGACAGCAGAATATGTATATTGGGTCATTTTGTTGTGTTGCAAGAAACTGATAGATAAATAGATTAACACTTTATTTGCACACCTAACTAATAATTACAATCAGTTTACATTATAAATAGGACAAAAATACACAGACAGCTTAAGAGTAAAAAGTTATATAAATGGGGCGAACTTATCGTTAAAAGCGATTTTTTTCCACGCAACCTTTGGATGATGAAGAAGGTCAGGTTGTATGTGAGTTTTGTTGTATTCAAGGAACAATATAACTCATTTTCTAAGTTGGTTATCGTCTGCCAGGTAGAGAATAGATAGGACCTTTTACTAAGGATCGACTGTCCATCTGTAAGTTTATCTCTGTCTATCGACTGGTTGTATTCATATGCTCTGTGATAGAAAGACTGATATTTTTCTACAGATGATGTATTTGTGTTACCCTTACAACAACAAATACTGTTTATAATTAAAAACAAACTTAGAAGCCACCGTTTATTTCGTTGTTACAAGAAAAAGTGAAAATGGCGCGAGCATCGGCTCGCACGGGCGCGCGTGTTCCTTCTTCTCCTTCCGACGACAGGAACGCAATATGTCCGTCCTTGTTACGCGCGCGCTGCGGCATCGGTCGGTGTCGGGCGGCATCGGCTGCGCTCGGCATACCCGTCGCGGTTGGTGTTGCCAGTCGTTTGACACTCGTTTACGGGAACCGAGTTTCTAAAGCGAGCGTGTGTGTGTAAGCAATGCGATTATAAATTAAGATTACATGCGTTTAATTTCAATCTAACACTCCAAAAATATAAGAATTTATAAAAACAAAAATTAGTTAATTGTTAAAGTGAGAGAAATGGGTTCAATTTCGATTCGGCATCGCAAAAAAGAAAAAAACAAATGAGCGTTAGCAACGCGTTAAACCGGCAAAAATAGTTTAATTTACAATAAAACTTCAACTTTAAAAGAACGAAGACACTCCAAACGCCTGGAAATATCATCCATGCCCATTGCCCACTAAAGTGGTCCATTTATTTACAAACCCAGCGATTATTGAAAGAAAACGGATGAAATAGCCCACTTAAAATTGTACGTTGGATTTTTTCCCACCTTTATTCTTTCAGAATGGGTTCGATATATTTTCTCTTATCCCATAGGAAAGGGAAACCCTTTCTTTAGATGCCAATAAAACTATCAATCGAAAGGGACTGACAAGCTCTCACTAAAACGTCGGTAAATCTGTGAGTTTGTTTTTATTACGAATTTTGTTTCGGATTCTCGTTGTTTTATATTAGTGGTTTATTGCGGTTTCACTTGTTTAACTTTAAATTTTATTTTAGGTAAGTACCTACGTCCGTCTGTCATGACATGACTTCTTTTCTCAAAGAGATATAGAGTTGAAACTTATATGGGATATTAGGGTGTATTATTTCAATTTATAGATCTTATCTACAGAAAGACAAATTTTTATTGTCTTTTTTTTAACAAAATCGACATCCTACTAAAAGTATGAAGCTGAAAGTGTTTGGGTATATTTGTTACTCAATCACGTAAAAACTACTGAATCGATTGGGATAAAACTTAGTATGCAAATAGCTGGAGACCTAGATTAACACATAAGCTCCTTTTTATCCCGATTTTCTCACAGGATCGGGACTTATGCGGGTGAAAAATCTAGGCGCAGCAAAGAAGTAATAATATTTCGGTAAATGCATACCTAAATAAAATGTAATAATTAAATATTGCATGACACACAGCTTAATCTAGCCACAAACTAAGCTCTAGTCTTGTACTATGGGTACTAGACAACGGGTACACTAAATCTTTTACCTGTTTTTTGTATAAACATAGGTACATATTCCGCGCTACCATATTTGTTTCTCGTTGCTGTTTCGTTCTTATATATCGGTCAAAAAAATGAAGTAAATTTTAAATAAAAAATACACTGACTAACATTAAAAAAAAAAAGATTTTGTTATTTTTTTTTATTATTATTTGATGTGTTTTTTTAGCTGAACGATAATGTGGCGCGAGTTCGCGACGACTTATAAGAGATCATGGTATTATATTTACATTTTAGGTACATAATTATAGCTGCAAATAATGATCTTATTGCAGCCTCTGTTGGCTTTTTTACATTTCTGTCGCTCTCTTTTCAGATTGACAGATAGACAGCCGAATACTAAAACTACACTACAATTTAATGGCCACTTAAATAATTAAGAAACTTAAAAACATTAAAACAAATGTATGAATTTTTAAGTTTAAGAGTAGCTTAATTGTTCACTTTGCACTTAAATTTTGAGTAGTGTTTCAGTATATTCGACAGTTGAGGTGCTCTTGCACCCCGAGCATTCACTTGTAATGTACCAATGTATATTCGACTGACATAGTGCGGACTGTATGTAAAGTCGTGTGCTCACTACGAAAGTAGTGTTGCGAAAGTTATAGTTAACTTTACAAAAAAGTTGCTCGACACTAGTTTTATCATAAAATCGCTGGTGCTACGCATGTTTCTTTGCAAAGATAACTGACTGATAACTTTCTTTGCATAGATGACAATAACTTTCGCGACACTAGTTCCTAAATGTAAACACGGCTTTTTAGTCGAATCTGTAATGTTACATTACAAGCGAATTCTCGTGGTGTGGGAGCACCTTCAATGAAGTAAAAGTAAATTTAATAACAAAAACAACAATAACCTTGTCCAATATTTCTGTCCCTGATAAAATCTAACATTGAAATAACTATAAGTAATAATTATAATAATTAGCCAATTTTGTTTTCACCCGTAGATTTCTCAATAGTTCTATCTTTCGTTCTCGGTTGCTGCGATATAAGCTTGTGCTTAGTGTAGAACCGATTTCTAATCTAATTTGATATACCTATGTGTGGTAAGATTCATATTAATAAATAAAAATTTGATTTTTGATTTGATTTGATCCAGTGGTTTTACTTGGCTGCATTTTATAGCGCAGACAGGGATAATCGTCGGCTTGGTGTCCACTTCATAGTTTGCTAGTGAAAATGTTAAGTATTGAAAAGGGCCTCTACGTGTTGGCTTCGGCTCCACGGACGCCTTCCAAAGGTTCGGGGCTCCATAGCTCCGTGATCTTGGACGGATAACAGGAATCTATCTTACTAATATTATAAATTACTAATTACTAATATTATAAATCCAAAAGTCTGTTTGTTTGTTTATTTGTTTGTTTGTTTGTTCCCTCTTCACGGTCAAACGGCTTAATCGATTTGGATGAAAATTTGCATAGGGATAGTTTAAATGATGGAAAGTAACATAGGATACTTTTGATCCCGAAAATCCCGCGGGATCGGAACTTACGCAGGTGATAACTATGTATTGGATGAAAATTTGCAAAGGGATAGTTTAAATGATGGAAAGTAACATAGGATACTTTTGATCCCGAAAATCCCGCGGGCTCGGGACTTACGCGGGTAATAACTATTTATTGGATGAACATTTGCAGAGGGATAGCTTAAATGATAGAGAGTAACATAGGATACTTTAAATTCCGAAAATCCCGCGGGATCGGGACTTACGCGGGTGATAACTATTTATTGGATGAACATTTGCATAGAGATACTTTAAATGATGAAGAGTAACATAGGTTACTTTTGATCCCAAAAATCCCACAGGATACTGAAATACAATCTTTACCTTACTTCACCTACTGAGTTGAGAGTACCATTGAAGTACTGTTGAAGCCAGGCGCTGCTGCGCCTGGCATCATCAGTACTTCCCTGGTCGTCCGTTTAAGTGTGGATTTTTGCATTGCGGTAGGTAGGTGTTCGAACAACGCGGGATCGCGACTTGTACGGGTGAAACCGCAGGGCGCAGCTAGTATATATATAAAAGAAAGTCGTGTTAGTTACACCATTTATAACTCAAGAACGGCTGAACCGGTTTGGCTGAAAATTGGTGGGGAGGTAGCTTAGAACCAGGAGAAGGACATAGGATACTTTTTATCCCGATATTTCCGGAATGGGACTTACGCGGGTGAAACCGCGGGGCGCAACTAGTAATTAAATAAATTTATGGAATTAAATTTAAATTTTATTTTATTTTATGGCCTATACATTTAATTGTATGGATGGAATTTTGTAAATAATAACAAAATAAACAAATAACTAATATTTAAAATAACTATACGTTATCGACAGGTAACATGGGGTATTTTTATCCCGATATTATTCTTACGCGATCGGGAATACGGTTGAAACCGCGGGACCCAGTTAGTATATAATGAACTAAGTTTTTTAAGCCTGTACTTATTATACGTGTGGGATTGTGAAAGGATACGGAACGTAAGTTTATGAGTGGAATGGAACGTAAGGCAGAATGTTTCGGTTTGATGAATGTAATTTGATATGAAAAGCATGAAAGGTTATGCTTAAGTTGTATGATTGATGAGTCTGAATCGTGCGAGGCCGTATGAAAGACCGAGGCGTGAGCGAGATGACGATAGATGGGCAAGAGAGAAAGAGGATACTAAAGCGTGAGCGAGAGGAAAGATAGTGAAAAGGTGCAATGCGGGAGGGAGAAAGATGATGAATGGAGGAAAAAGGGACAATTAAGGAGATCAATGGCGAATGAAGACGTTTCTAAGAAGAATTTTGTAAAGAAAGACGAAAATAAACGAACACCGACGACGGTGGTGGAAAATATTGTTGTAATCATTATTTATTCCCCACAAATGTGGTGACAGAAGTGAAATTAAGAAGAAATATCAAGATTTGGCAAAGATTTAAGAAGATTAGAAATACCGGTAACCTAAGAGAAGACGGAGGCGGCGTGGTTTGGAAAAAAAAAAAAGATGGGAAAAAACGAATTGAAGAAGCAGGGAAGCCGGCAAAGCGATTTTGAAGACGGAGAGGCGAGTTTTAACGGAAAAACTGGTAACATGAATCTACAATATGCCGACGAATTAATTGAGAAGTTTAGCGGACGCGATAAAACATATACGGCGGCACGTTGGGTGCAAGAAGTTGAAGAGAACGCGACGATCTTTGGATGGAGCCCTTTACAGCAACTCATCGTGGCGCGAAGATCACTGATTGGCACGGCGGCACTCTGGTTGCGATCAGAAAAACCATGTAAGTCTTGGGAAGAGCTGAAGACGGGATTGTTAAGAGAATTTCCAGACACAATTGACCAGAAAGGAGTCCACGAGATGATGAGCGCACGACGCAAGAAACCCGGCGAGTCATGCCAAGATTATTTACTTATTATGAAGGAGCTTGGCAAACGTGGCAAACTACCAGATTACGTGGCCATTAAATATATTGTTGAGGGCATCACCGACGACGAGGCGAACAAAATTATGTTGTACGGAGTGTCAACATACCCGGAGCTGAAGGAGAAACTCAAGATCTATGAAGTATTTAAGGAAAAGACACGAAGGAACCCTAGAGTGAGTAATATTAACAGTACGACCAGTAGGTCAAATAATAATTCAGCGGGTCCTATAACTAGAACTATATCAAGCCTAAAGAGGTGTTACAATTGTGGCGAGCAAGACCATTTGGCATCAGCATGTCGACGAGGACTGAAATGTTTTAAGTGTAACGAGTACGGGCACATCGCTACAAATTGCAGAGCAGGCGCTGAGAGTGTTAGACGACGGAGTGACCACATCGAGCAGCCACAAGGAGAACAACAGATGACAGCGGCGAGCAAGCGAGTATTTACTACGAGCACAGAGCGGACAGCTACAGAAGAAACAAACATCGACAGCAAGAACATCAACGTCACATGCCAAAGTGACAGTAACACCAATGACATATCAGACTCATTGAAAACCGTAAAATTTGTTTATAATAATCTCATTTTGCAATGTAAAGCGTTAATTGATACAGGTAGCTCCATTAACATAGTAAATTATGATGTATATTTAAAGTTGAACAGTCCGAAATTCATACCAAGCGATAGTTTAATAATTCGAGGTGTGGGAGGAGGTAAATCAATCCCCCTAGGTTTGATAAAGTTAAATTTTGAAGTAGACAACCAATATTTTGATAACGTACCTTTCTATGTAGTGAAAAATGAAGCGATACCATACCAAACAATACTAGGTTCAGTGTTTTTATCCAAAGTGTGTTTGTTTGTGAAAGATGGCTGTGTGAAAATAACTCAAAAAGATGATTGGATGAATTGTATTGAGTGTTTTGCTACTAATGATGATTTTGCAGGATTTATCGGTGACAGTAAGTACAAAGAGCAAGTGATTGAGTTGACGCGGAGTTATCAGCACCAAAGTCCATTGAAGGAAGCCCCAATTCAACTGAAAATCATACTTAGAGATGAAAAGCCAATTGCACAACGTCCAAGACATCTGTCTTTATTTGAGCAAGGTAAAGTCGAAGAACAGGTGAATGAGTGGTTACAAGATGGAATTATCAGGGTGAGTTACTCAGAATTTGCTAGTCCATTGGTATTAGTTAAGAAAAAGGATGGAGGTATCCGAGTTTGTGTGGATTACCGATTACTGAACAAACAGATGCTGAAAGATGAATACCCATTACCCATTATCTCTGATCTTATTGATAAGCTGCAGGATGCTAGTGTATACAGCGTGTTAGACTTAAAGGCTGGATTTTTTCACTTGAAGGTTGAGGAAGCTTCTATTAAGTATACTGCCTTTGTTACTCATCACGGACAGTTTGAATTTTTGAGAGCCCCATTTGGATTGATGAATTCTCCCAAATATTTCATGAGATTTGTGTCTATTATCTTTAGAGAGCTTATCGCACAGGGTATTGTAGTAATATTCATCGATGATATTTTGATTCCAGCGCAAACAGCTATGCAAGCTTTGGACAGGTTAAAGCTAGTACTAGATGTCTCTGCCGAGTATGGATTGAATTTCAACTGGAATAAGGCACGGTTACTGTGTGAAGAAGTTGAGTACCTGGGCCATGTGATAAGAAAAGGCGAGGTAAGGCCGTCTAAGGAAAAAGTTTCTGCAGTTGCAAGATACCCAGAACCGAAGAATTTGAAGCAGTTGCGCAGTTTCGTAGGATTAGCGTCGTATTTTAGAAAGTATGTACAAAATTATTCATTTATAGCTAGACCTTTGACCGATCTATTGAAAAAAGATTGTAAATTTGAGTTTGGAGAAAAAGAAAGAGTAGCATTTAATCAACTGAAGCAGATTTTGATAGAAAACCCAGTATTAAAGATATACAATCCTAAATTAAGGACTGAGTTACACACGGATGCCTCTAGTATAGGAATAGCAGGCATATTGATGCAACATCATGAAGATGGCTTACATCCAGTATATTACCTAAGTAAGCGTACCACTGAAGCAGAAAGTAAGTATTCAAGTTATGAATTAGAAGCGTTAGCTATTATAGAAGCAGTAAGAAAATTCAGACACTATTTGTTCGGAATTAAGTTCAAAATAGTTACAGATTGTCAAGCATTTGAGTTAACATTAAAAAAGAAAGATTTATGCACAAGAGTTGCAAGGTGGGTGTTACTGCTCAGCGAATATGATTTTATAGTCGAGCACCGATCAGGAGAGAAGATGAGACATGCAGACGCACTCAGCCGAGCACCATACATAGCGGTAATATGCAGCTTTATAGACCAAGTAGGAATTGCACAGAAGAAAGATGACGGTTTAGCAGCAATTATGGCGATTTTGAAGGATACAAGGTTTGAAGACTATTACCTGGACAATGGACTGTTGTATAAAGGTGAGGATAAACGGTTAGTTGTACCTAAAATTATGGAAGGAGATATTTTGAGGAAGGCGCATGAGAAGGGACACTTTTCTAAGAAGAAGATGATGGATATTATTGGTAAGGATTATTTCATACCAGACCTTAACAGGAAGATTGATAATTTTGTGCAGGGATGCATACCTTGTTTGTTAGCAACACGGAAGGCGGGAAAGCAGGAAGGATGGTTGAATACTATAGAAAAAGATGATACACCTTTACATACTATTCATGTGGACCATATTGGACCTATGATGGAGACTAAAAAGTTATATAACTATATTCTAACGATGGTAGATGCATTTACTAAATATGTTTGGTTATTTCCAGTTAAGAGTACTACAAGTAAAGAGACATTGAGTAAAATTGCCACACATCAACAAGCTTTTGGAAACCCTAATCGATTTATAACTGATAGAGGTTCAGCTTTCACCAGCAACGAGTTTAAGGAGTACTGTGTGACAGAAAATATTGAGCATTGCTTAATTACGACGGGAATTCCCAGAGGAAATGGACAAGTAGAGAGGATCCATAGAATTTTGATAGCAGTTTTAACTAAGCTTTGTATTTCAGAACCTGGATGTTGGTATAAACATGTGAGTAAAGTACAGAGGGCGCTTAACAGTACCTATCAAAGAAGCATCAACACAACACCATTTCAACTGTTAGTGGGCGTGAGAATGAGAACTAAAGAAGATCTGGAAGTGCATAAGTTAATATCACAGGAAGTCAGAGGTTGTTTCAGTCAAGAGAGAGAAAACTTGAGAATCGAAGCTAAAGAGAGCATACTGAGGGTGCAGGAGGAAAATCGGAGAGAATATAACAAGAAAAGAAAGGAAAGCACTAAGTATAAGGAGGGAGACTTGGTGGCCATTCAACGTACACAGTTTGGTGGAGGTCTGAAGTTGAAACCGAAGTTCCTGGGACCCTATAAGGTGACAAAAGTCAAGCGCAACGATCGTTATGAGGTGGAGAAGCTAAATCCGTACGACGAAGGCCCTGGAAAGACGTCCAGTGCTGCAGATCACATGAAACGTTGGCCGGAGGAGCAGGTAATTAATTATCTAGATTAAGCTAAAAAGAAAAAAATGCATGTTTTGTTTTATTTTACCCCTATGAGTTACTATGAAAGATGAGGAGTGAAATGAAAGTGCTAGTTAGGGATAAGAATAGGTTTATTTTATTTAGAAGTCGCTTATTTACATTTTACACTTCAAAGATTGGTTTAGTATATTAATATTACACATAATATTCAAAGAAAAATGTTTGTTAAAAAGTTAAAATCACAGTTAGATACCTGAATTGTATAATTTCACTAAAGATTCATACCCATGTATAAAGATTGTAACTTCATGTTGTAAGACTATATGAGATGTCTTAGTTTGTTCAAAGTATTACTGTAAAAATAACTTCCAATGTTGTATTTTGTTTTGGCAGATTGTTAGTCAAGTTGTTTTGTTTACTGTTGAGAATGTAACTTTCACTGTAATAAGATTTAATTGTTTAGTTGCAAGCAGGGATTTTTGAGTTGTATAGAGTCAATGTTTGTAAAAGTAAGTAGGTACCCAATAGTACCCATGTAACAATATAGCGATACATAAATAAGTAGGTAGGTGTATGAGATGGAATGACGGGAGTGTGACGAATGACAGTGACAGTATGAAAGAGAAGGCTGAGGCCAGCCTAGTTGCAGGAAGGCCGATTGTGGGATTGTGAAAGGATACGGAACGTAAGTTTATGAGTGGAATGGAACGTAAGGCAGAATGTTTCGGTTTGATGAATGTAATTTGATATGAAAAGCATGAAAGGTTATGCTTAAGTTGTATGATTGATGAGTCTGAATCGTGCGAGGCCGTATGAAAGACCGAGGCGTGAGCGAGATGACGATAGATGGGCAAGAGAGAAAGAGGATACTAAAGCGTGAGCGAGAGGAAAGATAGTGAAAAGGTGCAATGCGGGAGGGAGAAAGATGATGAATGGAGGAAAAAGGGACAATTAAGGAGATCAATGGCGAATGAAGACGTTTCTAAGAAGAATTTTGTAAAGAAAGACGAAAATAAACGAACACCGACGACGGTGGTGGAAAATATTGTTGTAATCATTATTTATTCCCCACATACGTACCTACCTAGTTGGTTTCTATAAGTAATAAATTACTTGATTAAGACCTTTAAGACAAAGAAATATCATAAAAAGTTGTACCTATATTTCTTATTTATTGAAATCGCCCTTGATATAGACTATAGACTAATGCAAAAACTAAGCATGTTTTTACCCGACTGCCAAAGGTTTTTTTTTTATAAAACCAAATCTAGGTGCTTACAACAATCGTTTCTCACTACTTTATTGTCCTCTTAAAGCTCTAAAAAATAAAGTAAATTATATTTTAAAAAAAACAGTCTACTTACTATAAAAAACCACAAATAATAAATGTTTTTTCCATAATCATGTTTTCACGTTTACAAAATAAAGCCATGCATATATTATTATAACGCAGCCCAATAATTTTGAAATATATTGGTGTTAGATTGAAAAATGTTATCTCCTATTACTCTACTACGAACTTATAATAAAGGAAGAGAGGACAAAAGTCTGTACTTGGAAGTAAATTTATTAAAGTCGTCTAGGGGACTCAGAAAAAGTAGTAGAACAAAATTATACAATTTTTAAAATTAATGTCTGTCTGTTTCTCTGTTTGTTCCTTATACAATTAAAAACTTCTAATGCGATTGAAATCAGGTTTTTAATATTGGATAGTTCTATTTTCGAGGAACCTTGTAGTACCTATACTAAATTACAACCCGGTTAGTAGAACCCGAGTAATGAACAAAAAAGTCGGCTGTGCGTGCACTATTTCTACAAAGCCAAAGTCGCGGGTAACAGCCAGTTATAAATTAATCAATCGGTGCTAGGCATTGTCTAAGTAGTAGGTATATACTGTTGGTTAGCACTTGACTAATAGAATTTAGAAACTTTTCGTTCAATAGTAATGTGCTTCACGTAAGACAGTTTTATAGGTAAGTGCACTTGATTGGAGTGTTAGGAAATTTAGACTCATTGGTCAATTTGATATAAATGGACAAATTGATAGTTAATTTAAGGGCCTGTTGCAGTACCAAGTAGAATTCCTTACAGACGCCAGACAGCAGAATGCGAAAATATTTTTATAAATGGTAAAACCTACGATACAACTTTTTTAATAAATAAAATTCCATTTTTTCTGCATACAGACGAAAAAATACTAAAAAAAAATGACCATTTTCTGAGATTTTTGTAACTCAAGCTTATATCGAGATTTTTTATATCAAGTTGATTATATCGTGTTTTTAACCAAATATTCCCCATTAGGTTTTTTGAACTACGTCACATATTTTTATCCGATCAAATAAAATGAGTTTACGATTAATTACTTACCATTGAATCAAACAAAGGTCGATTTCGGAAATTCCAACGGGAACCTCGCCTTAAGTCTAGAATCAAGTTTCTATTTGACGGCTACCTTTCATATTAACAAACGCAAACGTACACGGGTGGTGTGTTATGAAAAAGCACACTCCCTTGTTTTCACCCATATGAGATTTTTTGATAATTTTGGGTCTAGTCTGAAGAAAAGACCTAAGGTAATAAATCGGCGAGCATTGAAATAAAAAATTGCTAAAATCAACAAATACCACGTGGTTAATTTCGAAAAATGAGTTCAACTTAAATTTATAACACTTTTAGCAGTCCTTCGTTTTGAATGTTTCGAAACTTAGCTCCCGTACTTTTATAAACAATGATTAACAGATGACATGCAGATGACCAAGTTAAGTGACGTTTGTCTCTGTCTGTCAACTTTGAAACTTCATGTCATGTAAAAGACAATTGGTACATACTTATTCAGCTGTAAACTAGCATTTATAAGTAAAGGAGTAAGAGCGAAACAAACATCCAAATGTACCAAATTTCAAACTTGTTCCTATACTTAACTAGCTGCGCCCCGCGGTTTCACCCGCGTAAGTCCCGTTCCCGTTTCAGTTCCCGCGGGATTAAAAGTATTCTATGTCCTTCTCCTGGTTCTAAGCTACCTCCCCACTAATTTTCAGACAAATCGATTCAGCCGTTCTTGAGTTATAAATGGTGTAACTAACACGACTTTCTTTTATATATTATAGAGAAGATGATTAACAGATGACCAAGTTAAGTGACGTTTGTCTCTGTCTGTCAACTTTGAAACTTCATGTCATGTAAAAGACAATCGATACATATACTTATGCAGCTGTAAACTAGCATTTATAAGTAAAGGGGTAAGAGCGAAACTAACATACAAATGTACAAAATTTCAAACATTTCCTAATACTTAAATGGTGTGGTATGATAAATATTTCTAATTGGACCAAACTCAAAACAGACCCAATATCGGAAAACTACCGTTCTCTAACAACACAGTTCGAACAGAACAGGCTCCGGGATTAATATTCCAATTACTTTGCAGGAATATTTAAAACTTTGAATTGCTACTTGAGTTGCAGTGCTACTTATTTATTATGAAACTTAGTATTTTGCACTGTATTCAGTGATTTCGCATTAGATGTAAACGACACCAATAGCTAATACATACGCCACAACATTAAAATATACAAATTATGCTTAGAAACTAATACAATGGATATTACTAGCTGTGCCCCGCGGTTTTACCCGCGTAAATCCCTTTCCCGCGGAAATATCGGGATAAAAAGTGACCTATGTGTTATACTCGGTATCTGGCTACCTATATTCTAAATTTCATCGCAATCGGTTCAGTAGTTTTTGCGTGACTGAGTAAAAAGTCTGACTTGAAAGTACTTTAAAAAAAAGTTGTCTAGGGACTTAGGATAAGTAGTAGAACGAAATTCGTGACTGTCTGTCTGTCTGTTCGTCTGTTTCTGTGTCAGTTCCTTATACATTTAAAAACTACCAATCCGATTGAAACCTGATTTTCAATATTGTATAGTTCTATTTTCGAGGAAGGTCGTGGTATACTTTACATCGAAATCCAATTAGTAGAACCCGAGTAATGAACGAAAAAATGCAACCGCTCGGCCGCCTCGTTTTTATTGACAACTCGTTTTTCAGTTCCGTGGGTGAAACCGCGGGGCGCAGCTAGTAATATTATATAGTAGAAAAAATAGGATTTATAATCATACCGTCATGGTACGTGTCGTTGTGTAGTCATGAAAATACACTCAATGGGTAAATTGTACTGCGAACGCTCGATTGTAAAAGTTTTCCGCTTTGAGACTTCCAGTTTCATTGTATCAGTTTTGGTTAAAGTTGTGAGCTTATTGTTTGCTGGATATGATACGGAAATTTTTACTTTATTTATTACAGATATATACAGATAGAATTAACTGATACAAATAATTAACCTACAAATATTATAAATGTGAAAGTGTGAGTGTTTGGATGTTTTGATGTTTGCATGTTTGTTACTCAATCATGCAAAAACTACCAAACCGATTGGTATGAAAATTAGGAATATAGGTAGCTGGATACTGTAAATAACACATAGGCTACTTTTTATCCCTATATTCTAGTGGGAACAGGACTTACGGGTGAAACCGCGGGGCGCAGCTAGTTTTTGATAAATGTTTATCCTTATAAACATTTATCAAAAATAAGGAGGTAACATTTATTTGTTTGTTTATAACGAATAGACTCGTAACTTAACTACTAGACCGATAATTTATTTTATGGTTTTCGTAATTTTGCTTAATAAAACACTTTATTTATCCGGTTGACGAACGAAGAAAACCCCTCTTCTCATGTGAGGGCGCGTTCCGAAGCCATGGTAGTTTTTTCGACCTAGCTAGAGATAAAATAATTATAATTTAAATTGAAAACTATTACAATAGCTTAAATAGTCCGCGTACACTGGAACGTTTTGTTGCAAATAATTATGAGGCGGTAGTTTACTGTAACTTTTTAGAATGTTAAAATTGGACAAATTACATCACAGTCAACCTTGAAAAAGCAAACTGTAAAGTTGGCAAAAGCTCGGTTCGTTTAGAACAATGAATAAAAACGCAATTCAACCGGATAAATAAAGTGTTTTACTAGACCGATTTTAAAAATCCCTCAACCATTAGATAGCTACACTAGCGAGAAGTAACATGTGCTACTTTTGATCTCGATATTCCCACGGAATCGGGACTAACGCGAGGTAAAATTCATTAAACCAAGTAAAATCCTACTTTAATAACTAAACTACAAGATAAACTGAACTAACTTCAAGTTAGTTCACTCCAAGTTATTTGTTTGATTAACTACACTACAAAATTCACTCGTCCAAAGGTATTAATATTCTTTCTTCGTCCGTCTAGCTAGTAACTAAGTTAGACTTAGTTTTGAAATTAATATCGGACTTGTACTTTGATGTTGCTTGTTCTAAAAAGATGTGTATTAAAAGACGTTAAATACAGCGCAATTTAGCCCCAAACTATGCATAATATAAAATTATGATATATATTGAATTTTTTATTATTAAACATAATATAAAATTCAAAGTAGCGACTGATTGACTTAAACTTGTTGACTTGTACTAACGCCCAACCTAAACCTCTGGTCCAAGATATTATTATAATATTGTAGGTAGGTATTACCTACCTGCTAATCTTTTTAATAGACATCATTTTATTATCACCCGGCTGCAAGGAAAGGGTTATGTTTGGAAAGGGTTAGGTATGTTTTACCTGGCTGCAAGGAAAGGGTTATGTTTGGAAAGGGTTATGTTTTACCTGGCTGCAAGGAAAGGGTTATGTTTGGAAAGGGTTATGTTTTTACCCGGTCCAGTGATTTAATCGGTTTAATCCAGTGATCAATATTTGTAAGCATCGTGTACGAACGCCTGTTAACGAGCCTTCGGTACTGCGTGCTTCGGTCAAACAATTTTCGGTGAAACGAACCATAGGGGAAACGAACAATCGGTGAAACAACTATTCGGTAAAGTAATCTTTCGGTCAATCGTCTTCGGCGAAAGGTGTTTCGATGGATAGTGTTTCGAAGTAGCGTAGGGAACCCGTTATATCGCGGGATGTTGTTAGTGTAGTGTGCCGCGGCCCTAATAACTTTTTGTGAGATTGGGGGTAGGTATAAAAATACCTACCCAGTCAACGGTAAACGAAGCTCGCCACTCCAGTCTTCCCGGGACCACGGCCGGTGTAATCCGTTTGCCGAAACGTCGGGGTAATTTTAAATTTATTTACTAAATTTAAAATAATTTAGTTGATATAACGCGATCTAGACCCGAAAATCTAATATTTAATAATAATGAACGGAAATCGTGTAAGTTTAAAAAATGTAAAAGTAGGCTATATTCCAAGTTTCATCCCAATCGGTTCAGTATTTTTTACGTGATTGAGTAACAAACACACAACACACATACACAAACTTTCAGCTTAATAATATTTGTAGGAATAGGATTAGTACGATAGGATAGGATTTAACATTATTTTTATTTTGTGAAAAAAGTTATTTTTCCTTCCTATACCAATTTCCCCCTAACTACATAAAAGGAATCACTAGAAATACCTATGAAACACGTGCCAATTATACCGAAAGTCTAGTTCAGAGTTACACGTCGAGAAACTAAAACGCCGGTGACTACTTGTGATAAGGTTATTGACTAGAATTATGGCTATAAATATATTTACCTAACTTACTGTGTTGTTACCTTATCGAACTTCTAACTTCTTACTAATATTATAAACGCATGTATGTATATATGTGAGTTTGTTACTCTTTCACGCAAAAACTAGTTAATCGATTGCGATGAAACTTGGAATATAGGTAGCTGGAGACCTGGAATAACACACAGGCTACTTTTTATCCCGACATTCTCGCGGGAACGGGACTTTTGCGGTTAAAACCGTAGGGCGCAGCTAGTAATATTATATACGTGAAAGTTTGTAAGTATGTATGTATGTATGTATGTATATATGTCGGTCTGTTAGTTTGTTACTCATTCACGCGAAAACTGCTGAACCTATTGCGATGAAACTTGGAATATAAATAGCTGGAGACCAGAAATAACATATAGGTCATTTTTATCTCGATAATCACTGGGAACGGAACTTACGCGAGTGAAACCGTTGGGCGCAGCTAGTATTGTAATATGGGTGAGAGTTAAGTGTCACTTGTCTGTCACCATTTTCCTCGGAAATAACTGAACCGATTTTAATATGGTATCTAGCATTGGATAGGTCTTAGGGGCTTACCACAGTCTCTTATAAGTCGTCGTTAAGTAAGCTAAGTATATCGTTTACTCATGCGCAGTAGTTTAAATTAAAATTAAAAAAAAATACCTAATTTAAAAAAATACAAACGTTTTTTATACATCTGTGGTATTTTGTGGTCTGGGTTTTTTATTTTTATTTTATTATTTTATTTTCTCGCGCTATAAGTAAAATATAATATATTTGGAGTGGAGAGTCTAGGAGTGTGGACCTTTTGTTTAGTGTTGTTTTATATATATTATTTTTATTCATTTATTTTTATTTGTTTCCAATGTTTTATTTGTTTTGTATTTATTTTTTTGTTTTGTTGTTTTAATTTTATGTGTAATTAGATTTAATTAGTTTGTATTTTAATTTAATTTGTTTGTATTTATCATTTGATGTGTATAGTAGTGCAATTCAGAACTTTTATTTGTTAATTAATACATTTTATCTAAATAAAATATTATATATTTGGTCAATAATTTCGTTATAAAAGGTGTTAACAAAATTATAGATTTACTGACATTCCGCCTACAGGCGTCCAAATATTTTAGATAGAGTTGGTAAATCGAAGTATAAACCAAGTCTAAATAAAATGTATATAAAATCAGAAATGTTTAACATTAAGTATGTAGGAACTATTTTAAATATTTAAGAGGAAAATAAAATAATGAGAAACGATTGTGGTAAGCTTCTTATTACGGGGATTATTTTGAGATAGTTATCAACGTTCTAGAGTCTAGAACGTTGTATAGCGTCCTCTCTTGGTCTTGAATCTAGACCAAGAAAGGACGCTATACAGTAGACATCAACGAACTCGAATATACAAAGTGTAACGGGTAAGCCCATTTAAGCCGAAAGGGGGTTGTTCTAGACATCTAGGGGAACATTTTTTGTTCTTCGACTTTTGAAAAATCAAACTTTTTTTTTTAAATTTTAAGTTTCTTTTTCACTGAAAAAACAGCTGCTTTTGAAAATAGAGGTAATTGAAGTTTTGATTGTAGTAGACCAAACTAAATGAAAGGACAAAATAAGGTCAATGACCTCGACCTCTGAGAAACAGCTGATTTTCAAATAAACTTTACACTTCAAATTTTCGAAAAGTACTTCGAATTTTCAAAAGTCATAGAACAAAAGTTGTTCGCCTAGAAGTCCAAAACAACCCCCTTTCGGCTAAAAAGGGCTTACCCGTTATTACATCTTGTATATGGAAGTAACAATCCTTTGAAAAAATGTTACACGCAAACGGTGGCCTAGAACGATGATTCGACTGCCAGTCTGTCACTCGATATGTTAGGTAGGTACATTGATCGTCTGCTATTAGTAGATTCAAGGTCAATCATTCGTACATGACATGTTCGACATGTTCCGTAGAGTATTAACTCTACGGAACATGTCAGTGTTCTTGTCATCTGGTGTCATCTGTCCCTGTGTGACCGTGGAACTTGTTTTATAGAGTTTAATTGGACTTTTGTTTTTGACGCGTTAGTGAAACGTCGTCTTGAATTTTTATTTTTACAAAACATAGTTTTATTGCGTTTAAATTGTTTAATTTCGGCGGCATGTTATCAATTTAGTTACGCGAAGTTCAACGAGTTAAGTGAAAATAAAAATACCAGTGCCAAACACGAAATTAGCACGTTACAAACAAATGTTCCATGGGGTTGGAGAAAAATCGTCGCCATTTTTTCTACAGCCTTCACGCATTGAAAATTATTTCAAACGATTACAGTATAATAGTGGTAGTTCACTATTAATACGAGAAATTGGCTAAATTGTCCTATATTGCTGACAGAAGCCATAACTAAGAGAAAGAAAGAAAGAAGAAAGAGTTTAATTGGGAAGGTACAACTCCATTATATTTATTCCTCGTATATAGGTGGACATGTTATTATTAAAACACAAGGTACGTAACAAGAATCCGTTAATCTACATAAAATCCGACGTCCATCGCTTATTCCCAGCAGATTCTCAATTATCACGTTAAAAGCGTTCGTTGCTGGCTTTTGTAATGCAGGTCTCGAACAATGAAACATAATTTATTGAGGTCAGTTCGACCAAAACTGGTTACTATTTGATGTCGCGATTTTAAACAAAAATATGACTTAACTAGCTGCGCCTCGCGGTTTCACCCGCGTAAGTCCCGTTCCCGCGGGAATATCGGGATAAAAAGTAGCCTATGTGTTAATCCAGGTCCCCAGCTACCTATATTTCATCGCAATCGGTTCAGTAGTTTTTGCGTGAAAGAGTAACAACCTCACATACAAACTTTCGCGTTTATAATATTAGTAAGAAAAGTAAGATTTCTTATGTTGGGGGCCTGGCAGTGGAGTTTTCATTCGGGAATTGTCAGCACGTCTTGTTGAGGCGTTTGGTGACCCCAGGGCTGGTGGTTTCTTGTCCCAACGTATCAGTTAGGCCATCCAGCGTGGGAACACCGCCATTATCTTGGGCACTGTGCTGGGGGAGGGAGGTTCGGACAATTTCCTTTTGTTTTAGTTTAAGTTGTATTTAGTGTTATATAGATTTTGTTTTATTTTTAATTTGTATTAGTTTTATGTGGTTTTTGAATAAATGGTTTTTTTATTCGTAAATAAATGCGTTTTTTTTGTTTTCGAGATGTAAGGTTGAAAGTAGGTTCCCGTGTGGCATAATGATTAATGCACTCACCCTGAAAGCGAGGGATACGGTTTCGAATCCCGTCACGGGAGGATGTTTGATGACGCATTTCTCCTTGTAAAATATTTTTAGTAGAATGCTTTGAGCAATAAACGAAATATGAAATGTTATTTTCCAAAGTTCAACGTAAATAAACTCGAACTGTTCGAATCAGAGGGTTGTGGGTTGAAGTCTTACTGGAAACATTGAATTCTGTACCAAACCACTTTCAAAGTATGACTTATTATAATTAATCACTTATAGTCTTATTAATAAAAGAGGAATAAGGTCAGAGTAGTGTAAATATGCATTATATTTTTCTGTGACAAGAACTTTCAAAGTTGACATACAGAAACAAAAAGGGGAATAACTACTCCAACCTTATACGCATTTTATTAATAAGGTTATTATCCTATTCTACTAATATTATAAAGCTGAAAGTTTGTGTGTAAGTATGTGCGTTTGGTACTCAATCACGCAAAAACTACAGAACCGATTGCGATGAAACTTGGAATATACTTTTTATCCCGAATTTCCCGCGCGAACGGGAATTACGTAAAACCGCGGGGCGCAGATAGTAATAAATAAAATCATTCTTATTTGTCTACCGTAGGCGTTGTGTAAATAGTTAACTAATCATAAACAATGGTTTACGCATCATAAAATGTAAGTCAGTAGTTAAATTATTTAAAAAAACTTCATACGTGAGTAATCATTTCATTGAGTTAATCACTCAAGTAGGAAGTCACACGCGAACATTGAGCCATTATAACTTACACATAGAGCTGACATGGAAGAAATTTTCATAACAAAAATATCTTAAAAACTGGATATTTAATTACAATGTTTTTTAAGATATTCGCAAGAAATGCCACTGTATTTTAATGTAGTTTTTGTATTAACAACAATTAAGATTGGATTTTTTATGTAATTGACCACACATGGTACTGATATTCAAGCCATTTCATCAAGTCAGACAGGTAATTAAATGCAAAATAACTAGTCATCTCCACAGGTCAGTATAGGCCAGCAAGAATTGATCGTCCGACAAAGTCCGAGTCGGACTGGTGCAAGTAAGGTTCCGTAACATTATCCCAACGAAATCACGTTCATTGTAGGACTAGCTGCGCCCCGCAGTTTTACCTACGTAAGTCCCGTTCCCGCGGGAATATTGGGCTAAAAAGTAGCCTTTGTGTTATGCTAGGTCTCCAGCCACCTAGGTGGCCAAGTTTCATCGCAATCGATTCAGTAGTTTTTGCGTAAAATAGTAACAAACTACATGCATACATACATACGTACAAACTTTTGCGTTTATAATATTAGTAAGTAGTAAGATAAGATCTCAAATATTTAAACAAACAAACACACCTCAGCAAATTTTCAATTCACTAGCCTGACAGACGGAAAGCGGAGTTTAACCAAAAGGTTGACGTTTTTATCCTTTGGATACGGAACACTAGAACTGTAGTAGTTTTCGGCTTATCCTTTAGTTTATTTTAGATTTAATCTTGACGGGTTATTATAAAAAAGCAGCGCAAAACTTGAATGCAATGCAAAAATATTATTGGCAACGTCAGCTCTTGATATTTAGCTCAATGTATGTGGTCTACACGATTTGAATGCTAATTATAAAAATAATTAAATCATTTCCTATTGTCAGTTATTATGTAAGTATGTTATGTGTCTAAGGTTTAGGTACTACTTTAGTTCCTGTGAATTAAAGTCGTAAACCTGCGGGATGCAGGCAGAGATATGTACCCATAGAATCATTTTGTTGTAACAAAATGGTAAAGAAATTTATCATAAAAATTTGACACCTGTCCTTTTCGAAATAACAAAAATACATATTGCTGTTGTCTTATTTCAAACTCGAGAAAAGGTACTCTTACTTTCATGGCCAAAAAAGATCGAAAACTACTTAAAATAAAAAATTAATTAAAAAAACAAAAAACCCGACTGCGTAAAAAACTCGATTTAAAAATACGTATAGAAAAAACAAAAAAACTAAAAACAAAAAAACAAGCCCAGTAATATGAGTAAAAAATGACACCCATTTATTTTACCAATCTAATTTTTCCAATGGGTCTCGTAATCTATTAATTTCATTAAGGGAGTTAATATCATGTTGATTATTCAGTAGATAACTAATATTAAAATTAAGTAGGAAGGTACTTAGGTATGTTCCTACTTTATTTATTTATATATTCTATTTCAGTTTAGGTATTTATTGTTTAAATTTATTATTATTCTTTAACGTTTTTATGTAAGTAAGTACCTAAGTGTTTTATGCTTTTATTCAGTAGGTAGGTAAAATGTATGTCTATATTTTTTTAGTTTATTTCAATAAATTTCTGTCTCCTGTATCATCACGGCTTATACTTAAGTAGTTCCAAGCGTAACTACGTAACAAAAATAAAAACTTGATCGTTAGTAATAAAAAGCAGAATACCTAATTGTTAATTAGCTTTAAACCGTTATATTTCCTAAACTGTTATTTAAAATGAAAAATGGTAAAAGAAACCTGATATTGATTTTTAAAACCCTATTCAACGATACCCATCTTGACATACGTTGACGATTTTGGATTTTTTAATTTTGACAATATGGCGTCTGGTTGTGACAAAAGTTAATTTGGATTAGTGTCATGTCTTTAGTCACACTCGCCAGATTAAGACGAATCGATTGACGTAAAAATCATCAAAATCGGTTCACGCGTTTGGCCTCTAGAACGCCACATAGAAACATCCATACATACATACATAAATAGACCGATAAACACATTACCCTCCTTTGCGTCGCGCAGTCGGGTAAAAAACCATTGTGTACACCTAATAAAATATTAACTTACCTTCCATTTCTTAACTTCAGACAGCCTATTAGCAATCACACATCCAGCCGACCCCGCACCAACAACAATAAAATCAAACTCTTGAATCGCTTGCCTCTTCGCTCTCTTACTCTTCTTCTTTTCTGTCTTCTCACTCACTTTCGAATCAGCCACATCTGGATCCTCGAAACCTTCAAAATCGTACCGGGAATCAAACTTATCGTACGACTTTTGAGTCAAAGGCGAATCGATTAAATAAGGCTTTTTATAAAAGAACGATGTTTCTGAAATACCACGGCTTCCTCCCGGACCATGACTGTCGGTTTTTACGTCGTGACTTATTGAGTAATCGGTTTGAAGTACAGAGCCAAAATCGCGTCCTGTAGAAGGTTTTCCAGCTATAAGACCTGGTCGTATTTCACTCGGCGTTTCGTAATTAAAAGAGCTAGTTAGAGGCGAATATGCTGTATACGGCTGATCTTGAATACCAGAAAATTTCGGTCTGTAAAAACTCGTATCGATCCCTGGAGACGACGTCCCGAAGTTCGCAAAATCGCTTTGATATGTCGTATCTTGTGATTTCCCGAATAATTGGGATAGTAATGTCAAGAACATGTATCCCAGTTGGGAACACTGGGTCAAAGGTGCGATGGCTTCGGAACAAGGGGTGGAAATATCGGGTGGGACCCATATTTGGGACATGTTTGGACCGCACTTTACACGCCTAACGCCGAGACACTACTGAGTTAGCCAATTCTTTAGGCGTGTCGTTGAAGTACTAACTTAGAATTGAAAGTAAGTGGGAAAATATTGCTTGTAGTAGTAACAATTATTGTCTGAGAGTTAGGTTAACTACTTTTAGGTTTGAAGTGCAGTTAATGTCACTGAATTTTCCAATTTTCTTTGTGGGTGGCGTCGACAGCGGTTGTCACCACTCACCGGCCTAAGTCGTAGAGCTAAGCGGACTCCTCCGAATTCCGATACGTAGACCAGTGCAGCCGTTTAGTAAAATGGTTCTACATGAGCGTGCTTCATTTGAGACCATTTCGTCACTTATCCAATCGCTCATCTTTCGTTTATAAAAAAATACTTACAAATACTACTATACTTTAAATTCACTATATAGTGAATTTAAAGTATACTTTGCCGGTGTTGCTTTTGGTTTCTATACCTAAGATAATTATGAAAATAATTAATTAGTTTGTTTTTATTTTTGTATAAGAAATAGCAACTCTGGATCGATTTCAAAAATTCTTTAGCGAATGAAAATAATTCATTAATTAAAGCGAGGCGTTGTATCCATTGCCGTTATGAACTTTGCTATTTATACCCACAAATACTATGAAAAGCATAAATGTATTTATTTATAATTTATAATGCATTTATAAATTTAAATGTGTATAATTATTTGTTTGATTGTAACAAATGGGCTCCGAAACTAAATACTGAACCAATTTCAAAATTTAATTCATAAATTAAATTATTTTTGATATTACTACACTTGGATGACTATACTAAAAGAAATGCTTTCCATAAATTTTGCACCCGACAGGACTTGAACCTGCATCTCTGGGGATCCGTCCCAACGCCTTTTCCAATTTGGCCACGGATGCATGTTCACGGCGTTGGGACGGATCCCCAGAGCTGCAGGTTCAAGTCCTGTCGGGTGCGAAGTTTTTGGAAAGCATTTCTTTAAGCATAATATTTTTTTAATTAAAGTCTTTACAACTTGTTTTCCAAATAAAATATACTTAGATTTATTACACAAGTAAACCTGATTTCTACTTGTGTAATAAAATCTATATGTTGTCAGTAGGTACAATAATAAATTCAATTAGTTTTAATAAAGTAACTTCTATAAAATCGGGTCAATTGGTTTAGGTAAGTACTTAACTTATTATTATAACTCGACGACCAATAACTAACTGTACTTAAAATAATTGACAGCCAACTAAAAAAACAATGAGATGTATTTGTTTTTGAAGAAACAATAGTGAATGAGGTTTGAACACGCGAGGAAGACAATAAAATCTTATCTTACTAATATTATAAACGCGAAAATTTGTATGTATGTGTGTATGTGAGGTTGTTACCCTTTCACGCGAAAACTACTAAACCGATTGCGATGAAACTTGGAATAAAGGTAGCTGGATAGGTACCAGGAATAACACATAGGTTACTTTTTATTACGATATTCCCGCGGGAACGGGACTTACGCGGGTGAAACTGCGGGGCGCGGTCATTAATAAATTTAAAACATCTGAAAACCCACGTTCATAAATGTCCTGAAAAGAGTAAATGAACCTGCGGGGCCAAACGAGGGGCCACTCATAACGTGGGGGCGCATCTTGACAATTTACACTCAAAACCTATGTATGTTATGCATGCCAATTAATTCAACTAATTAAAATGCGCCCCGACTTATGAGTGGCCCCTCGTTTGGCCTCGAAGGTTTATTTTAATCTTTGTTGGACATTTAAAAACCGTTGTTTTTTTTTGATAAAAAAACTTTAATAAGTTTCGAGGCCATTGTATTAATGCTAATTTCAAGTTTTGTTTTTGAAAACGACTGCAGTAGTAAACCTATACAATAAATGATTACTGAACTATACAATTCGAAAATAAAAAAATAAACGAAGAATTACCAGTGTTTATCATCCAACAATATGTTAATTTACTCGTGTTTAACTCAATACTGATTCTTAATTATTGGAATTTTATTTTTCTGTGAATAAATCACAGTATGTATTGTATGTAATTACTAGCTGCGCCCCGCGGTTTCACCCGCGCAAGTAGCGATCCCCCGTTGTTTGAACACCTACCTACGCCCATTGAAATACTGTTGAAGCCAGGCACCTGGCATCATCAGTACTTCCCTGGTCGTCCGTTGAAGTGTGGATTTTTGCACTGCAGTAGGTAGGTGAAGTAAGGTAAAGATTGTATGTCAGTATCCTGCAGGATTTTCGGGATCAAAACTAACCTATGTTACTCTCCATCATTTAAAGTATCTCTATGCAAATTTTCATCCAAATCGGTCGAGCCGTTTGACCATAAAGAGGGAACAAACAAATAAACAAACAAACAAACAGACTTTCGGATTTATAATATTAAGTAAGAAGTAAGATAAGATTAGTAAGATAAGATAAGATGTACATTTACTTACTAAATTGCTATTCCGCTGTAACAAAATTATTTTCTTTTCGGTCTTAGCCATTTGGGAATTAGCCAGTGACAAGTTTTAAAAAAAATCTGTCCAGATTTATTTCGTAGCTAGAAGCCTACGAGCTACACCCGCAGTTTCACCCGCGTAAGTCTCAATTCCGAGGAATTAAATAGGTCTCGCTATTCGCATACCAAGTTTCATTCTAATCTTTCAGTAGTTTTTACGTGAAAGAGTAGCAAACATTACACATTAAAAATTACGCACAAGCTTTCACCTTTATAAAATGACTAGCTGCGCCCCGCGGTGCCACCCGCGTAAGTCCCAATCCCAAAGGAAATATCGAAATAAAAAGTTGACTAGTGTTTATCCAGATATCCGACTATATGCATACCAAGTTTAATCGCAAACGATTCTGTAATTTTTGCGTTAAAGAGTAACACACAAACTTTCACCTTTGATAAACGTTAGTAAGATGGAGCTTGTATCTTCATGTAGCTTAGCTTTTGGTACATATAAGTACATTTTTTAATTTCAGACTATAATCTGACGTTTTGGTTTCTTGTAATTTGACACATTTTCTTGAGATATATGTGTCAAATCGTAGTCTGCAATTAAAAAACGAAGTATATTTTTGGTTTTCTAATTGTGACTTCGATTTGACACATCTTTCTAAAGAAATAGTGTCAAATGCAACGAGTTAAAACGTCAGATTATAGTCTGAAATTAAACTAGGGTACTATAACTACCCTAGTATCATCATGTTAAGCGGATTTATCGGAATTGTCTAACGAAGGGGTTCAGTTGCGTCAAAGAAGTGTGCCAGTAGCTTGAATACCGTCTCCGGTAAATGAGCGGGTAGTTGAATAACAACCTACCCTAGTATCGAAATTAACAGAATAAAGTGGACCAGTAGCTTGAATACCGTCACCAGTAAAGGTGAGCGGGGCAGTTGAATAACTAAGTAGTACTAAAGATACTAAAGTAAAATGTTAAAGTTAAGTTGATACTAAAGTTAGTTTAGTCATGTTAAGAGGATATATCGGCATTGTCTTAACGAAGTGGCTCAGTTGCGTCATAGAAGTGTGCCTGTAGCTTGAATACCGTCACCAGTAAAGGTGAGCGGGGCAGTTGAATAACTAAGTAGTACTAAAGATACTAAAGTAAAATGTTAAAGTTAAGTTGATACTAAAGTTAGTTTAGTCATGTTAAGAGGATATATCGGCATTGTCTTAACGAAGTGGCTCAGTTGCGTCATAGAAGTGTGCCTGTAGCTTGAATACCGTCACCAGTAAAGGTGAGCGGGGCAGTTGAATAACTAAGTAGTACTAAAGATACTAAAGTAAAATGTTAAAGTTAAGTTGATACTAAAGTTAGTTTAGTCATGTTAAGAGGATATATCGGCATTGTCTTAACGAAGTGGCTCAGTTGCGTCATAGAAGTGTGCCTGTAGCTTGAATACCGTCACCAGTAAAGGTGAGCGGGGCAGTTGAATAACTAAGTAGTACTAAAGATACTAAAGTAAAATGTTAAAGTTAAGTTGATACTAAAGTTAGTTTAGTCATGTTAAGAGGATATATCGGCATTGTCTTAACGAAGTGGCTCAGTTGCGTCATAGAAGTGTGCCTGTAGCTTGAATACCGTCACCAGTAAAGGTGAGCGGGGCAGTTGAATAACTAAGTAGTACTAAAGATACTAAAGTAAAATGTTAAAGTTAAGTTGATACTAAAGTTAGTTTAGTCATGTTAAGAGGATATATCGGCATTGTCTTAACGAAGTGGCTCAGTTGCGTCATAGAAGTGTGCCTGTAGCTTGAATACCGTCACCAGTAAAGGTGAGCGGGGCAGTTGAATAACTAAGTAGTACTAAAGATACTAAAGTAAAATGTTAAAGTTAAGTTGATACTAAAGTTAGTTTAGTCATGTTAAGAGGATATATCGGCATTGTCTTAACGAAGTGGCTCAGTTGCGTCATAGAAGTGTGCCTGTAGCTTGAATACCGTCACCAGTAAAGGTGAGCGGGGCAGTTGAATAACTAAGTAGTACTAAAGATACTAAAGTAAAATGTTAAAGTTAAGTTGATACTAAAGTTAGTTTAGTCATGTTAAGAGGATATATCGGCATTGTCTTAACGAAGTGGCTCAGTTGCGTCATAGAAGTGTGCCTGTAGCTTGAATACCGTCACCAGTAAAGGTGAGCGGGGCAGTTGAATAACTAAGTAGTACTAAAGATACTAAAGTAAAATGTTAAAGTTAAGTTGATACTAAAGTTAGTTTAGTCATGTTAAGAGGATATATCGGCATTGTCTTAACGAAGTGGCTCAGTTGCGTCATAGAAGTGTGCCTGTAGCTTGAATACCGTCACCAGTAAAGGTGAGCGGGGCAGTTGAATAACTAAGTAGTACTAAAGATACTAAAGTAAAATGTTAAAGTTAAGTTGATACTAAAGTTAGTTTAGTCATGTTAAGAGGATATATCGGCATTGTCTTAACGAAGCGACTCAGTTGCGTCATAGAAGTGTGCCTGTAGCTTGAATACCGTCACCAGTAAAGGTGAGCGGGGCAGTTGAATAACTAAGTAGTACTAAAGATACTAAAGTAAATAGTTAAAGTTAAGTTGATACTAAAGTTAGTTTAGTCATGTTAAGAGGATATATCGGCATTGTCTTAACGAAGTGGCTCAGTTGCGTCATAGAAGTGTGCCTGTAGCTTGAATACAGTCACCAGTAAAGGTGAGCGGGGCAGTTGAATAACTAAGTAGTACTAAAGATACTAAAGTAAAATGTTAAAGTTAAGTTGATACTAAAGTTAGTTTAGTCATGTTAAGAGGATATATCGGCATTGTCTTAACGAAGTGACTCAGTTGCGTCATAGAAGTGTGCCTGTAGCTTGAATACCGTCACCAGTAAAGGTGAGCGGGGCAGTTGAATAACTAAGTAGTACTAAAGATACTAAAGTAAAATGTTAAAGTTAAGTTGATACTAAAGTTAGTTTAGTCATGTTAAGAGGATATATCGGCATTGTCTTAACGAAGTGGCTCAGTTGCGTCATAGAAGTGTGCCTGTAGCTTGAATACAGTCACCAGTAAAGGTGAGCGGGGCAGTTGAATAACTAAGTAGTACTAAAGATACTAAAGTAAAATGTTAAAGTTAAGTTGATACTAAAGTTAGTTTAGTCATGTTAAGAGGATATATCGGCATTGTCTTAACGAAGTGACTCAGTTGCGTCATAGAAGTGTGCCTGTAGCTTGAATACCGTCACCAGTAAAAGTGAGCGGGGCAGTTGAATAACTAAGTAGTACTAAAGATACTAAAGTAAAATGTTAAAGTTAAGTTGATACTAAAGTTAGTTTAGTCATGTTAAGAGGATATATCGGCATTGTCTTAACGAAGTGACTCAGTTGCGTCATAGAAGTGTGCCTGTAGCTTGAATACCGTCACCGATAAATGAGCGAGGTAGTTGAATAACTACCCTAGTATCGTCCAGTTCAATTACAACTCAAAGCTGCAGGTGCCTACTCGTGCACGTAAATAGTAAGGTTTAAGTTATGGAATTATAGCGGGAAATTTTAGTCGTTTTTCACACGTTGACAGTGTGACAGATACATGTGTTAATGGTGTAGGCTCCACGCACTTCTTGCAAATGTCCGAAGAAACGTCTCCTTTTCTTCTTTTCGCGTAGTGATGTGATGCACTAAGGGCCACAGTTTTCAGGTCGTCCTATGGGCCTCTAACTTGACCTAACGACTGCTATCAGAGATCACAACCGGGACTAACTGCTTAAACGTGCCTTCCGAAGCACGGAGAAGCTTGAGAAAATCATTTTTGCCACACAATTTTATCGGTTCGCCATCCAAGTAATGACCGCGCCAAGCGTTACCTAACTAGCTCGCACAAGTCATAACATTTATTAAAAAACAATGTTTTTTTTAAGACTACAGAATAATATCGCTAGAGGCACAGATCACATATTACTAACGTACTAGAGGTAACGTTACTATAATAACAAACTAATGATAACCCGAATAATTATAAGACCTAAGTAATGATGGTTTAACCCTCTAATATACCTAAATATCTCATCTATGGTTTAACGTCGCGTCGTAAGAACGGACAACAAATGTTCTCAGAACAAGGTATGCTGAAGACCGCTTTTAGCCAAAGGTCATCTATTTTGTGCGTCTTACTAATATTATAAGCGTGACAGTTTATATGTATGTATGTGACTTTGTTACTCTTTTACAAAAAAACTACACAGTTGGAGACACATCACATAGGCTACTTTTTATGCCGATATCCCCGCGGGACAGGGCTTACGCGGGCGAAACCGCGGGGCACGTTAATCTGTTAAGTATAAAAGGTTCATATCTGTTTTATTTTCTATGTATATTGTTTTATTGCTTGTATTTCTTTGTAAAACAAAATTAAAGCTTTGATATCTGTCTACCATTTCCGGTACAGCTTCTACCACGTACCACACACCAAGTCCGGCTTTGCATCCATTAGTCGAGAGCACAGTATTGTTCGCTGGAATAACAAGTTTGTATGGAACACTCATTGTTCCACTGGATATGGAAAAATGACAATTAATCACTGGATGGTATATTCGTATGGGATTCCTGTTGAAAAGGTAATGGAGAATGGAATTGTAAAGCGTTGTTTTTATGAAAATTTACTGGTATGGGTTTTATTTACCTACCCATTCCCATAAGCCTTATAAATTAACGGCAGGGCAACCAAATCAACTTCCGCCATAATCAGCATCGACATCCCACTGCGACGCCGTCGAGTTCAACTGTCATTGAAACCGGCAGCTCGTGAGACCACGCTTTCAATGACAGCTTAAGTCGACAGACTTCAAATGCTTGTAAATCCACGCTGTCGCGGGAACGGGACTTAAACAGGGGAAACCGCGGGGCGCAGTTAGTTATTACATACTTACAATTTTAATACCCTATATCCATTACTTTACTTATCTCATAAAGAATCAATTAATGTTTTTGAACTTTTAAAACATCATTAAGTATGCCTTAGAAGTAGCAAGTAAAAAAACATGGTCTTAATTAAGTAGCTGAATTTATCTATCAGCCAGTCAGAGTTTTACCAGAGAGCTTAAGACGTAGTTTAGACCTAAAATTCATTTAAAAAAAAGTCCATTAAATTCGTAACCTTTAACGGCTTCCTTAATTAAAGTCTATATTCATCGTGGTTAACCTAAGAGAATGCATAAAATATGCTACGTTTTATTCATAATGGTGATTAAAACACTGTAAATGCGTTGATTCTTATGCAATGAAACTTTACGATCTTGTAATTTGAATAAATGAACCCTTTTTGTGGGGAAAACTTGTATTAAGTTCTTGAATTTAACACCCTTGTTAAAAACTTGGCTAAGGTTGGATTAGACAAAACATAAGTCGGAAATTATGTGTAGATAGTAAGGGTAGGTAATGAAGTGACGACCTCTGTGGCGCGTCTGGCGAACGCTGGGCTGCAAATGCTGCAATACAGAAGGTTGCGGGTTCGATTCCCGCTGGGTGCAAATAGGTATTTATGCTTAAAAATAAATATTTGTATCTGGTCTGGGCGTATTTCTATGTATAATATGTATGTATTTACAAAAAAATATATATAAGTAGTATATCCGTTGTCTAGTTACCGTTACACAAGCTTAGCAGCTTACCACGGGGCTAGATGGCGCTGTGTGTTCGTCACAGGATTTATTTATTTATTGTTATTATTGAAGGGTTGCGTACGATAAATTCACTGTTCATCCGTCCATCTGTATAAGTGTATACCCAAAATAGTAAAAACTGAGCTTTCTTTATGCTCTTGTCTAACTAACTATTCTGCCCATCGTTCTAAAAATCCTAGATTAAAATCCTTTTTAGAAAAAATACTAGCTGCGTCCTGAGGTTTAACCCGCGTAAGTCCGGATCCCGCAGGAATCCGTTGCATAGTTTTAAAGATCTAACTAAGCATACATATTAACAGATAGACTTTGTTTTATACTATCGTATCCTACTAATATTATAAATGTGAAAGTGTTTGTGTTTGGATGGCTACATTTTATCCCGATATTCCCACGGGAACGGGACTTACGCGGGTAAAACCGCGGGGTGCAGCTAGTGTAGTGATATATTTTTACACCATTGAGCTCTTTCCAATAAAAAAAGAATGATCATGATCGACCAAGTCGACTTTGAATAATAATAATAATAATAATAATAATATTCATTTATTTCAGGCAACAAGGCCCATAGATACATACCTTATAGACTAACATACATAATTTATAATAATCAAATGTGTTAATAATAGCATACTTAATACTAAAGTTAGTAGCACTTCCTAAATACACAATATTGTCCTAGGTCTTTGTGCAACCTTGTGGAATTTGTCCGCGGAAGCGACGGAACACCACACCGTTCGGCCAGAAGTTTTCGTCCATGACGCGAGGCAGGTAGCATGTCGGGACTCGCACCACAAACGCCTTGAAATTGACGTTCCGATGCGAGTCCAGCATATGCACCCTCAGCGTATAGCCCAACTTCCGGCGCACGTACTCGACGATGTCCTTCTCCCCGACGGTGTAGTGCAGACGGGAGATGTACACCGGAGTGTTCGGCATAGCAGCACGCACTCCCAGAGTTGAATCTGGCGAAGCTGTGCCGCTACGGTTCGTGCTTGGTCTTGAACGGTTCTTCCTCCTTTTAACCATAATAAAACCATCAGCATCCTGTGTTTGGTCCTTATGCTTCATGGTAGAAGCGACGGAGGCGCTCGCGGTGACATTGGCGAAACTTAATTTCGCCGGGGCTGTAGGCTCAGACAGCGGGGCGGGGAGCGTAGGTCGTGCGGCACGTGGAGGAGCCGCGGGGGTGCGGGGGGAGCGAGGCGCGCTGTCTGCAAGCGGCGCACGAGGCGACGGCGACTGCGACAAAACCGCTGACGCGAAGCTATTATCTAGGACAGCTCCGCGAGGCGAGTTGACGTTCGTCACCGATACTGGTGACCTTATTACCGCTCCGTTCTTGCGCAACTCATCGAGTTCTTTGCGTAGTTCGGAAACGGTATTTTGAGATGCATCCAGCTTCTCGTGCACTTCCTTGAGACTCTTCTTTAGGAGGACGATGTCCTTCAGGAGGCTCGTAGCATCGACGTGGTCGAAAGTGACGGGAGGCAGCTTGTTTAGGTCCCTCGCCACAAACGTAGGCACGTCGTCCGGGTCTGTCTCCTTGAACAGCGTAATAATGTCCTGTACGCTTTTCTTCGTCCCGTCGCGGCGGCGAGACACCATCTTGTCGCGCTTGTTGAGCACTTCGAACAGCAGCAGCTTAGCTGCCGCTATGTCGTCTTCACTGAAGTTCGTAATGCAAATCTGAACTGCAGACAACTCGTCCATTACGTCCAGCTTTTGCTGCAAGAACGCCAGCAACTCGTTCACCACAATGTTGTTACTCATTGTGGCAAGTTACGAACGACAGCTTACGCTGCGCTATCCGTCACAAATACGTAATTAATTAAAATGATTAGGTATTATGTGTCACGTCTGCATCGTTGCGCGCTGCACACGAGACTGATAATCGACGCACATCCTAAAAAAATAGACACAATCGAATTGACAACCCTTCAAATATTTTGGCTACATTGCTTACTCTAACTATATTTCAATCGGTCACGTTATAACCATAAAGTCTAAATTTACAATTAAAAAGTTACCGTATCTAATGTGTTTGAAATCGGGCGTGGTGGCCGGATATAGAAAAAACGTCGTGCGGCAATTAAAACAGTTTCAAGGTTGTGTGAAATCGAATGAAGTTGTTAAGGCGAAGCACGGCAATAGACATTTTGGTTTTCAATAAATCTGATTTAGCAAAACTTAGACACAGTATAGAGGCATCGCACGGGCGAAATGCTCTACCTAAGTAGGCTAAACTGTGCGTTTCAAAATCTCAGCAAAGTCAGCATGTTTGAATTATTACAATTAAATAACATGTCACTTGTATACCCATTTCAGTGCTGCAACTCCCTTTCTATTAGAGCTAGAATTCTTTTTAAAGTACCATTCGAGATAGCACAAAAAATCGAGTTAAATCAAGTCGACTACTCGAGTCATTTTACGTGAATTGACATTTAACCCAAACGAAACTGCAACCGAGCGACTCGACGACATCTAATGGCTGAGATCAATGGATATTTGACATTCAGTTAACATCGCCTTAACACTTTGTATTCTGGCAATAGAATTACAAAATAATTTGGTTATCTTATAATAGTGCCACTATTTATATGCCCTAGGTATCACTTTAAAAATGACCGTGATCTATAATTATGTTTTGCAGTTTTGCAATTAAGTGGTTGCTGCCTAGCAAGAGTTTGCTGAAATAAATAATGTGTCTTTGTTGAAGTATTATGGTGCGGACAAACGCTAGTTATCGGTCCTTATCTGGTTAAATATAAAAGAGAATAATAAAATGGAATAGAATAGAAAACATTTATTGGCAACAAACACACAGAAGAACACCAAAGACTCAAAATAAAAAATAAAAAAACAACAAAAATAACTTGTTTTTTTTTAAAAAACAAAAACATAAACATAGTTCAATTAAAAACGTCCAAAAAGCTGCGTGTCTGCTGCCAACGAGGATCTGCCTCGGCATACGAAGTGGTTCCAAAAGAAACCACAACACCGGTCAGCGTGACAGATAGACTGATAATGATAATGTATTGTGTGTATAACATTAGACTACTTTATACGAGAACGGGATTTACGCGGTTGAAACCTAGCTAGTTTTGTATTATAATATTACACTAATAGACCATCATTATTATGAGTTCTGTACTTTACAGGTTAGTAGGTATTTCCAGTGAAACTAACAAGTGCGCGCTTAGTAAGTATTATACGAACAATGCACAAACTGCATAGAAAATGTGTTTCCCACAGACTCCCTGGTTTTTCTCAGTAATTTCACAACATTGTATAGTTATTGTATAAGATTGTATTTAGGTCATGTGTATTGGATATGCTCAACTTTACTATTGTCTTGTTCTAGACTAGATAATAATATATGGTTTATGTTCTGTGTGAAAGCTAGTAGGTAGGTAGGTATAGAAAACTGATTTTGGTACATCATATACCTATCGGTCAATTAAGGAAACATAACAAATTTTGAATATTCCGCGCTACCATGCTCGTTTGTCGTTGCTATGTTGTCCTTTAATAAAGTAAATTTTCAATAAAAAATACCCCGACTACTTTTAAATAAAAAAACAAAAAACGCAGTCGGGTTTTTTGTTTTTTTATAAATTATTACTTTTATTTTACGCTTTTTAGTTATTTTCATTTATTGATGGTAGGTAAGTCTCGTAATCTATTCATTTCATTAGGGGGTTATAATGTACTAGCTGCGCCCCGCGGTTTCACCCGCGTAATTTCCGTTCCCGCGGGAATAAAAAGTAGCCTATGTGTTAATCCAGGTCCCCCAGCTACCTTTATTCCAAGTATCATCGCAATCGGTTCAGTAGTTTTTGCGTGAAGGAGTAACAACCTCACATACATACGTATGTGAGGTGGTTACTCTTATACATACATACTTACATACAAACTTTCGCGTTTATAATATTAGTAAGATTCTATTTCAGTTAGGGTTTAGTTATTTATTGTTTAAATTTATTATTCTTTTAACGTTTTTAGGTACCTAAGTGTTATTAGGCTTTTATTCAGTAGGTAGGTACAATTTATGTAAATATTTTTTTAGTTTATATCAATAAATTCCTTTCACCTGTACCATCACGGTTTATACCACGGCTTATACTTTGATAGTTCCAAGCGTAACTACGTAACAAAAATAAAAACTTGTTCGTTAGTAATAAAAAGCAAGAATACCTAATTGTAAATTAACTTTAAACCGTTATATTTCCTAAACGGTTCTTTAAAACGAAAAATAGTGAAAGAAACCTAATATTTATTTTTAAAAACCTATTCAACGATACCCATCTTGACATACTTTGACGATTTTGGATTTTTTAATTTTGACAATATGGCGTTTGGTGGTGACATAAGTTACTTGGGATTACTGTCATGTCTTTAGTCACACTCGCCAGATTAAGACGAATCGATTGACGTAAGAATCATCAAAATCGGTCCATGCGTTTGGCCTCTAGAACGCCACATAGAAACATCCATACATACATACATACATGCATACATAGACCGGTAAACACATTACCCTCCTTTGCGTCGCGCAGTCGGGTAAAAACCACAGTCAATTTTAAAAGTTCTTTTTATTTTTTTGAAGATAGGCTATTTTTTTTATTTATTTGATGCGTTTTTAATTTTTTTTTAGCTGAACGACAACGCAACGACTTCGCGACGACTTCATGGCATCATGGTAGGGCCCAATCTTCATATTCTTAGTCAGTACTTAGTCAATACGTTAATTCGTTTCCGATTTGTAGAAGTAAACGTGCGATGCGGACTCGTAGTCGGGTGTGACGTCATCTCACACTCGCCTAGTATTGTGGATGTCACAATACCTACTATCACATGTCGTCTTACGTTTTCATAGGGCAGTGTTGTAAATGACGTCACGTGACTGTTAGCGAGACTCAATATTTATCGTAAGTTTGAATGCCCGTAAAATCAAAATTAATAGGTATTTTTGACTACAACAAAAACTAGTGTTCTCTTATTTGTATACATACAAGCTTTACTGTAACAAACTTCCAACCGATTTGGCATACCTATTAACATTCTTCGTTACGGGCGAAATATCGAGTTCAACAAAATAAATCAAAAACATGGTAAATACCCCGGTATTTAACAATAATTCTAGTTTTCCATCTTCATGAGTATAGTATTTACACGAATCCAGTAGCAAGCTAGTACTCGGTTAAGTTACTGTACCTACTGCCATGTTGAGCGTGATTTACATTACGAAACCAATGCGTTATACTTAGAGTCGATTTTACAACGGAAGTTTCGAAGTAGTTACAGGAAGCAACTATAACAAATAGGTAGGTACCTACATTACTATCTACATAAGCTGTCTACGCAACTTAAAAGCTATTGCATAGCTTTTATTATTGTTTTATTGTTTATTATTTTAATGTTACTTGTTTGTTTGTTGAGTGAAAATATAAACATTGTTATATGAATACGAATCGCAGTAAAGAGGGGACTCCTCTAGCACAAGTTTATAACTTAACAGAGGAGATCCCACACCTTTTGTTATTATAACAAGTAAGTTTTTTGAATAAATTATTTGTATTTATATTATATATTTGAGCGCGGCGACCGAATCATGAAATTCCGTATCCAAATATTTAAGGGGGCAATACAACAAACGTGATTTTTAAGAAATAAACACAACGATACCGCGACGAATTTTTCCCATTGGCGCCATCTAGTGATCAAGTAGAGTAAGTTGTGTTTAGGAATTTCGCTTATCCAGTGTTTATTTTATGGTCCGGTATCCAATAATAATTGTGATAATGGTAACTAATTCTGATTACCTATAGTTCAATTGTGATAATGATAAAGGTACAACTTACTGTCCCCATGTAACGCAGCCTTTACTTCTCAAGCCACAGTCAAACGTCAAGTGCAGTCGGCACACTTCTTCGAAATCGATGCATTCTCGATATCATTCGATTCTGTCGACTCGAGTGCTATCCACTGGATTTACATACTTGGATAGTTTGACTGGTCGTTATGAATTGTTGGACCGTTTCATTTGGTTAGTTAAGATGGATTCTTACTTCTATGATTCTGTATCGGTTAAGTAAGAAATTGGGAGAGTATTTGTAAGCTAAGGGGGAGGTGGGGGTCTTTGCGTTGATTATTTTTTATAACATTGGGGATGGGAGGCGGTCTGAATTTCTACTAAGCCCGTAAAGAAATGCAAAAGGATGGTTGAAAAAATGGTTGAAAGTAAGAGAATCCTACTAATGTTATTAATGTGAAAGTGTGTGTGTTTGGATGTTTGCTACTGAATTACGCAAAAACTACTGAACCGATTGCGATGAAACTTGGAATATAGGTAGCTGGATACCGTTAATAACACATAAGCTAATTTTATTCCGAAATTCTCGCGGGAACGGGACTTACGCGGGTGAAACCGCGGGGCGCAGCTAGTAAATAATAATACGCGCAAGTCGTAGTATTGAAAAATTAAAGAAACGCAATTGGTCAGCTACAATAATCTGAACTAATTATGTAGGTACTTCGCTTAGTTTCGACTAATTTTAGTTAAATAAGCGAGGAAATAATTTATGAAAATAATCAATGTATCGTCCCACCAAAACAAGCGGTATATTAAATTGTATCAATAAATTTCAGGAAGGTATCAATATAAGGTACTTCTAAAAAAATATCGAGGCCCTTTATTGCTTTATGACCAGATAAATTTCGACAAAATTATTGCTAGTAGATATATAGTCAGGGATATAAGACAAGCACCCGTATTATCTATCCAGTGGATGTCGGGCAACAGTGGAAGTTGACAGGCACTATGCACTACGTGGTTATTACCGGTGATTACCTCAAAGCAGCAATGTACTGCATAATATGGGTTCAGGTCACTCAGTAAGTGGCTAGCGATCTGCTAGTGATGAAAAAATAAAATGGTCTAGGATTTTTTACTTCTGAAGAGTTATTATTATGTCGGCATAATATAAAAATACGTTTGTTAAGTGGGAGCCCCAGGAAAGGATTTATTATATTCTATTTTTATTAGCATCACACAGAAATGCATTAAACTATGAAACTTAAACTGTCTAGTTATAACCGTTCATGGGATAATGGAGTCTTAGTAAAAGGGTTCCATTTGTATAACCCTTTAGGTACGTTCAACTAGAATCTAGACGGCCATGTCGACAAGAAAAAAAAGTGGCATGCTGTCATCGCATTATAGCACGCAGCAGAATTAATAAGCAACTTAATTGTCATCGATTTCATGTTAAAAATAAAGAAAAACTTTACACCCTAGGGATGGAAACACGGCTTTCCACCCGGCTATCTAACTATTGAAATTAAACTTTCCGAACAGGAAACATAAAATAGTAGATTGTATGACAAGATAAAATAATATTTTGACATTGAGGGCGCTACTTTGAATCACGTAGCGCCTGATTCAAAGTAGCACTCTACTACTTTGTAGAATACAAACGCCTTACCTAATAAAATAATTGAGTACGGCAAGGGATTCAAAATATATCCCCGAGGGAAACATAATTTGCTCTCGAGTCATATACTCTACTTTTCAGGGAAAATAAATAAGAGACGGTGTTTTACACATACAAATAATAGAAATTCTATGAATACCTACATGTTTCAAATTCAAATCTCATTGCCGCCTCCTAAAATTTTCTTAACGGAAAAGAGCTATTTTGCTCCCACTTAAAGCGGAACAAAGCGACGCTTCTCGAATAGAAGGGATGGAAAAGGATTTTCTCTTTGCATGAAGATATAATTACGCGCCACACAGACCCCTTAATTAACGAGTTATAGTGTCGTGACCGAGCCGATTACAATCGTATTTCGATTACAAATATTTAATCGAATACAAACTACAAACTATCTGAATTCCAAGTCCGCCTAACGGTAAATATATCGAAACTTCTCCTCATTCTCGCATCGATTTATAGCACCTATTCGGTTCGAGTTTTGAAGTTAGGAACCGTGTTGGAAATGTATTTTCTGCTTACCAATACATAATAATTATTGCAATGTTATTTTTTACGTGTTAGTTCTTTGAAGACCCCCTGACTATGATTTAAAAGGTCGTGCTTTTGAATCCCAGACAAAAACGCACTAATATCTTTCAACATAAAAAAAAAAAATTGCGCCATTTCGGTAAACATAGGCAATGTGAAGATACCGACATGTAACTATAAAATGACATGGGACTACTTTAGCATTCTAATGTTGATTTTGAAAAATGACTAGGTTTAAAAATGACATCTTACATAATGTCGACAAATAAAAAAGACTAAAAATAGTTTTGTCGATGTATAAAAAAGACGACATATAAAAAAGACATCAGATTTTTGTCGAAGTTTGCCAATCCGTATTAGGCTAATGTGGCGTCTTATAGCATATTCCTTGAATGGAGGTCCCACATTGAGAAATATTAGCGTGCTAAATTAACTAATATTATTTATCAAGCTATATTGCACAGATAGGTATGTAATTTGAAATTGATTAGGTTCTAAATTCAAAATTAGTATGAAAAGTTTTTCTTTAAGTAGCCCTCAAATTGGGATTAGACCTTTTTGACCGTTTCAGTACCTTTTTGCCTTTTTACCCGACTGCAAGGAAAGGGTTATGTTTTTCGCGTCTATCTTGTATGTTTGTAATATTCTGTATTACCACGTATCTTCCAAACCACTCAATGGATTTCTTTAATTAAGGTATCATTAGATTCGTCTCATCCTTCCGATGGTTCTTAGATAGGTGACAGAAAAAACAAAAACGAACGTGGGCTGACTATATCGAGTGGGGTATCGATAAATAGCTATTTGAAAATCATACTTAGGTTTCTTTGATCATTTTTAGCTGAACTTTTTCAAGCTAGCATATCCACCGTAGCAACATTAAACCTAATCAGAATCAGGGCAAAACTAACTTTAATGACAAAGTTACAGAGTCTAAACTTGTTCATTTCAGAGTATCTACAACATAATACAAAGAAAGACCGCATGTTGTGTAGCAAATTGTTTTTAGACGACATTTTGCATTAGGGATGATGCATACATAGTTTGTTTATATCTGTTACTGGCTTCTATCTACGACTTTGTCTGCTGAGAATCTATGTCTATAAATGGCAAAATGACTGACTGATGGGTCAACACACAGCCTAAACCGCTGATAGAGAGCTAAAATACTGTACGTACTGTAAAAGTACGTACAGTAGTCAGTGGTACTGTACGTTTTATCGATTATTTTGTTAGCTCCCCAGCAGGGCAAGAGCCTCCTCTTAGAGGTGTTCGGCTATAAGATTCCACGGGTAGCGTACTCCGGATTGGCAAATGTTGTTGCCGACAGCACGTGCCGGCCGCTATACCATATTTGAATTTTATTAATCAAAGGATACTTTTGATACCTTTTTCTTGTTTTTGACTAAGTCAGTTGGCAATATAGTTTTGTAAAGTATAGCTGGTTTTCTTACATTCTTTTTTACTTTCCTGAAAGTGTTACATGTCCTGATTAATCCTAAACGACTTTTCACTCTCGCCGATTCCATTGCTAATAAATGTCACAAGTCCGCGGATCGGGTTGAGTCTATGACCCTCGGAATGATAGTCGGGGTATCTTTCACTAGACCAACACCGATCTCACGAAATTGCCGAAGTTTAACGTCGTATAACAAAAGCAAACAGCAGTCACTAAGGAAGACCGGTTGAATCTTGTTCCACTGCCGTCTTCCTTCTTCTAGATAATCGTGCTACATCTTTGATCATATCTTCACTTACCAACAGCTGAGATAGAGTTCAAACGCTCATCCATAGTTTGTAAAAAAAAACAAGGAGATAGGTAATGGTTAACGGTCATGAAACTTCTAAGCTCTAGGATCAAACCTCTAATTTTGGCGGGTTATTCCCGATTATGCCATTTTTTTCCCAGTCGCCTCATTAATTTTTATTTCTTGAAATAATTTTTAAAGGTTTTTCAGGAAGTATATCTAAAATTAGTAAATAGATACTTATTATTTTACCTAATTTCACATGTCTACATAATGTTGCATGCTAAATCTAGTTTCGAAACTAGTTTCGAAAAAAAACAGCAGTAAAAGGGATTCGCACCACACCACACAGAACACTAATAAATATGTATATTCCTATATACATTTTAACTCGAATTTTCCCACTATCTCTTCACGCTTCACGTGTCTACCTGCATGCAAAAACCGTCGAAAATGTTCCGTCATAGTTCACTGGGCCGATAACAACAACGTCACAAATACCAGCTGTTCTCAGGGTAAAATGAAACGTAATGCCTGTACCATTTGCATTAGGAAATAGAGAATTTCCATTATTTCTATAAGGGTTATAATTGACTGGAGTTAGGCGGTTTAGATTTTAGTGATCCGCTTGCTGATTATTTATGCCTGTTGGTAACAAACCTTGATTGAAACTAATTATAATTATTTCTGATATACAGTTTGACAGTTACAGTCGCTAATTTCAATTGCAACGCCAATTCGTTAGTGACTGGAAGTGTCAAATCGTAACTGTTATCTCTAAATGACGTGAAAACAAGAATTTCATTTATTAGTTTCAATGGAAGATTTGTTATTTACGGTCCGCAAGAGCGGTTATTATGATATGAGACCCCTGTGGCGCGTCGGGCTTACGCCTGACTGAAATGCAGAAGGCTGCGGGTTGGATTCCAGTCAGGTGCAACTATTTATGCTTAAAAATAAATATTTGTATCTGGTCTGGGTGTCTATCTATGTATAAAATATGCATGTACCTATTTACAAAAAAAGAGTTTAATATGTAGTATATCCGTTGTCTAGTACCCATAGTACAGGCCTATTGCTTAGTTTGGGGCTAGATTGCGCTGTGTGTATTGTTGTGCGATATATTTATATTTGATGTTTACTCACGACGGAAAAGAGCGGTGTAGGTATATGCGTTTGGGTTGAGAGTTTGAGTGTGTGTTTTACATTCGTGTGGATCTTCAGTTCAGAAAAATACATTTATTTTTATTATTATTATAATCAACTAATTTTGAAGCGCTTAAGCTAGACACTTGGCTTATTTAATTTGAAAGAAAAGTCAAAAGAGAAAAGAAAAAGCCTACATCTGCAAAAACAGGACGTACCTAGTCCTAAAGGAACCTAGTATATTTTAATACAAAACTTAAAATAAGTATTTGAGTACCTACTAATAAAACTAAGTACATAATATTTCAAAAACAAATCCTAATTTAATTTGTTTGAACCAAAGTTTACCGACATTTTGTTCAATTTAAAGTTTACTTACACTACAGCAATCCGGGTAAGCAGTCGAAAATTTAAATATTAAAGATAGTCTTAGGATTATAGGTACTTTGTTGAAATTTGAAATTGAAGCTTAAGTTAAGTAAAGTGTAAGTTTCTTGTTTAAATTAAATAAGTACTAGCTGTGCCCCTCGGTTTCACTCGTGTAAATCCTGGAGGGCTACTAAAAGGCTACCTACTTTTTATTCCAATATTTCCTCAGTAATCTGGAATTACGAAGCGTAACTTCCGAAATTTCGGACCCGACCAAAAAAAATGTAATATGTAGTATATCCGTTGTCTAGTACCCATAGTACAAACCTAGTGCTTAGTTTGGGGCTAGATTGCGCTGCATGTAATGTCGTGCAATATTTATTTATTTATTATTATTATTATAAGTAAATGCCGGGGTTGAAGGAGAACATTATTGTTCAAACAAAAACTACCAAAAAAGCAGCCACAAATATATTATACTAAAGTATTTCATACGATAACAAGTTATAACGTTAAAAAAGACATATTTTTAGCGACACGTTACGATAATGTAAAAACTTTGTACACTAAAAACATAGCTCGTAAACAAACAAGGGTAGAATGAAAACATATTTTTTCTCACACTTTTACTCCATAATGTGTTTAATACTTATAAACTAGTAAATTGGTGAAACTTTTTCGTTAAAATGATCAAAAATAGGTGTTTGAAAAATATTTTATTTCCCTAACTAGCCTCACAACCACAACTGAGCCTTTTTACGTAAGTTTAAGGTGAAGCATAGGTAAACTAAAAACTCTTAAAAACTAAAAAGTTGCGACATCTCGTAAGCTCCAAGATAGTATGTTTTGTTTGATATTAATTATTTTGCTGATAAGGTACAAATTATCAATTTGACTAACCATTACATAAAACCAATGTTCAAATAACATCCCGGTTCGTTGTAAAATGGAAAACTCTGTTTTAAAAAAGTTGTTTTTTTTGCTTAGTAAAAGTAAACTAATGGTGTAAACAAAACGACCAAAATGAAGGAAAAAGAAGGATAAAATAAAATACCAAGATATAGTTTCCTAATGTTTTTTAATTGCTGAGAAATATTTAGAACCGAATCTACAAATTATACTCAACTTCATTCTCTAGACTAGCAATAGAAACAATTATATATAGTACTTGTATGTATGCGCTTAGCGATAGGCCTTTAGCACTAAACTCTTTAGAGTAATATTTTCATTTTAAAAAATTGTGGGTAGGCACACAACATCGCACCGCCGCCATCATCGATGCTTCATTAGCTCTTTAGTGCTTGGCCTCTTAGCACGCGGCACAAAAAATATAAACTTAATTCGGATATTTAAATTTCCTAACCGTCATGTCGAAACGAAAGTCTTCGGATTTAGACGACATTTTTGATAAGTTAAAGAAAATGTGTGAGGTGAAAAGAAGACGCGTGAGAATTGTATCCAGTTCATCGTCGTCGTCGTCTAATGATGATGCAGGACAGTTGCATACACAAGGTAAGGTGTGGCTAATAACCATGCCAATTGTTTATCTTTTATTCGTATTCGTGTAAATTTTTATAGTGTCGCAGACAGTTTTAAGTACAGTTTCGCATTTCTCAATCGTTAAAAATACTTTTGTTGAAGTGATGTCGGTACTTTCAATTAACGACAAATTTTACCGTCACCATTAGTAACGATATTTTTTGCATAATCCGTTGCGGGTAGCTTAAAAGGCTATCTCTCACAAGTCACAATTAATATCATTTATGCAATCTCTTTATTTGTTGCGGTATTGCGGACAGTTTTTGGGACTGTCTCTTACCATCTTTTGTTAGTGTTGCGGGTAGCTTTTGGGGCTATCTCTCACAAACAATATTTTTATATGCAATCTCTTTTGTATTTCCTGCATACGGTATTGCGGGCAGCTTTTGGGGCTGTCTCTTGCCATTTTGTTAGTGTTGCGGGTAGCTTGTGGGGCTATCTCTCACAAACAATATTTTAGTATGCAATCTTTTCTATTTTCTGCATACGGTATTGCGGGCAGCTTCTGGGGCTGTCTCTTGCCATTTTGTTAGTGTTGTGGGTAGCTTTCAGGGCTATGTCTCACAAACAATATTCAGTATGCAATTCCTTTAATTCTTGCACGCGGTGATGCGGGATTATGGGCTCTTACCATGTTTTCTTAGAGTTGCGGGTAGTTTTTGGGGCTACTCCTTCGCTATTTAAAATTATGCTCTTAAGAGCGCATTTTCTAAAAAATATGCAACATGGCGAGCTATAATATACCTAAATAAAATAAATATTTAATATTTATTTTTAGACTGCGACTTAACACGAGAACCTGAGATTTCTGATCCGACTGTCTCGACCGATGTAAACCAATCGAACGCGACCATGGATGTTGCACCCCCAGAAGACATCGTGATTGCAGATCTGGAAGAAAATTTGGAATTAGACCAAGACTTATTAGAAATACTTGGTGCTGATCCTTCCGATACTGAGAATTTTTGGTAATAATATTCAAAAAGATGTTGCAATCAGATTTGAACATTTAGTTACTAACGGATTATCAAAAGATGACCGAAAAAATTTAATGGACAAATATTTAATTCCGAGAAATTGCAAACTTATTATTCCACCAGTCTTAAATCCTGAAATAAAGGCTGCATTATCAGAAACAACATTGAAACGCGACAAAGTTATAGCATCAAAGCAGGCCCTAATGTCCACTGCTATTTCGGGTATCGGCGAAGCCATAACCCATATTCTTGCGTCAAAAGTAAAGCAACCTGAGCTTTTACGTATCCTTATGGACACTGGGCGCGCTCTTTGTGATTGTCAACATAATGATACTACTTCACGTCGAAACTTTGTAGTTTTTTCAGTTAAGAAAGATTTAAAAGAGTCACTTCTGAACGCTAAGGTCGATAATTTCCTCTTTGGACAGAATTTGTCAGACACTCTTAAGAGTGCTAAAGCTATAAACAAATCTGGTGCGGAACTTAAAGTACCGACGACGGTACCTAAACCGAACACAAACAAACAAATTGCATCTGGTAGTGGATCAAAAAACTGGAAAGGTTCGTACCCACCACGCAAACAACCAGCAAAATCGTACACCACGGCAATATCGGCAACTACGATGAAGAATCAGCGCGTCACCTCATCCAAGCAGTTGCAGAATCGGCGGCCACCTCGCACGACGACGTCTACTTCACACAGCCGCCGTTGAATACCAGTTCTTCGAGTTCGCCGGTAAATTATGCTGGTAGACTTGCTCGATTTTATTACCAATGGTCCCTTATAACGTCAGATCCCACTATTTTGTCTTATATAGAGGGATATAAAATTAATTTTTCACGAGCTGTTGTTCAATATGACACACCTCATAAAAGCGTTATATCGAAAAAAGATAAGGTCATTATAAATGAATTAATCAATGACTTAATTCTTAGTGGTGTAATTTCTAGGTGCACACCATGTGAAGGGCAATTTTTGTCAAATATTTTTCTAGTTCTGAAACCAAATGGCAAAAATCGTCTTATATTAAATTTAAAAAACTTGAATAAGTTTATCGATACTGAGCATTTCAAGCTCGAGGACTTTAGAACAGCTATTAATTTAATTTCAAAAGACTGTTTTATGGCGAAAATTGATCTCAAAGATGCATATTTTTCTGTTAAAGTTCATCAAGATTTCAAAAAGTATTTACGATTTCAATTTAATGACAATAATTTATACGAGTTTAATGTTTTACCATTTGGTCTTTCTACGGCGCCATATATTTTTACAAAAGTCATGAAACCTGTTGCGAAACTTCTTCGCACTGCAGGATATTTATCAACCGTGTATCTTGACGATTGGTTTCTAATAGGCAATTCCAAAAATGAATGCCTAGAGAATATAGATAAAACCAAAACTTTACTTTTATCACTAGGTTTTATTATAAACAAAGAGAAAAGTTTATTCATGCCAAGTAATAGCTGTTTGTTCCTTGGCTATAATATTGACTCTAAAAAATTTCAAGTCAGTCTACCCTTGCAAAAGGTTAAAGTTATTTGCAAAGAAATTATAAAAATGATTAGCTTAACAAAATGCAAAATTAGGGTATTTGCTAGATTTATTGGCTTACTGGTTTCCGCATGCCCTGCCATAGAATATGGCTGGTTATATACTAAATCTTTTGAGCGCGTCAAAAATTTTAAACTAATGGAAAATAATAATAATTACAATGCTTATATGGATATTCCTAAATCCTTATTACCTGATCTCAATTGGTGGAAAATTTCAATCAAAAAATCTGTTAACAAGATCAAAAAAGATCATTATGACTTGGAAATTTTTACAGATGCCTCAACTACGGGATGGGGTGCTGTTTGTGATAACCAAAGAGCTAGTGGACAATGGTCTCAAACTGAATGTTCTAATCATATTAATTACTTGGAAATTTTAGCTGCATTCTTTGGCTTAAAGTGCTTTGCGAAGGAATTATTTAATTGTCATATCTTACTTAGAATTGATAACACAACCGCTATCTCTTACGTGAACCGCATGGGAGGTATACAGTACCCTCATCTCACAAATGTTACAAAACAGCTCTGGCAATTTTGTGAAAGTAGAAACTTATATGTTTACGCGTCTTACATTAAGTCGACTGACAATGTAGAAGCAGATGCTGAATCTAGACGAATTCACCCAGATATAGAGTGGCAGTTGTCCATTAATGCCTTTGACCTAATTGTCACAAACTTTGGTGATCCTGAAATAGACCTTTTTGCGAGTAGGTTAAATAAAAAATGTAATATTTTTGTATCTTGGCATCAGGACCCAGACGCTCATTCGATTAATGCATTTACTATAGATTGGAACAATTTTTACTTTTATGCTTTCCCACCGTTTTCCATGATTTTAAAAACATTACGAAAAATAATTTCTGATAAGGCTAGAGGTATACTAGTCGTACCTGTATGGCCAACACAGCCGTGGTATCCTCTTTTTAAGAGTTTAGTAGTTTCTAATTTGTTGGTCTTTAAACCAAGTGAAAATGCAATTCTTTGTCCTTATTTCAGCACCAGGAAAATACACAAGCAGATTACCCTGGCTGCTGCAATTTTATCCGGACAGCGTTCTTAAAGAGAAACATTCCACTATCAGCATTGGATGTCATGATTGCTTCTTTGTCGAAAAATTCACAAAAACAATACGATGTTTATATGAAAAAATTGTTTAATTATTGTAATCGAAACAATGTTGATCACTTTCATGCCTCAATTCCTGAAGTTATTAGTTTTCTTACTGTTTTGTTCAATGAGGGCGCTAAATATGGAAGCCTCAACACTTGTCGTTCCGCTCTTTCATTGTTGATAGGAGACCATGTAGGAACCGATCAAAATATAAAGCGATTTTTCAAAGGCATATTCCGGACTCGCCCTCCGCTTCCTAAATATGTAACAACGTGGGACACTTCCGTAGTTTTAAAATTTTTAGAAACACTTTATCCACATGTTGATCTATCACTCGAAATGATCACCAAGAAATTGGCGACATTACTAGCGTTGGTCACAGCACATCGAGTGCAAACTCTATCCAAGATTGTAGTAGATAATATAGTTTTTTTACCAACCAAAGTATCCATTCATATTACTGAATTAATAAAAACTTCGCGAGCAGGTTGTCCACAGCCAATTTTGATTTTACCCTTTTTTACTGAAAAACCGGCAATATGTCCCGGAAAAGCCGAAGACTTTTGAAAAAGGAAAAGACTTATTGAATCAACATTTTTCTTTATCTTCATGTCCTAATAACTTTTCTAAAGCTGAAACTCTAAGTCGCCTTTCTCTTGTACCAACTCCTGACTTTCCACCATTTCATTTCAGACAATTCACCGCTCGTGATGTTAAAGAGAGTGTAAAATGTATAACTTCGAAGGCCGTTGGTAGTGACTGTGTAAGTCGCAACATGCTTATGCCTATTTTTGACGAAATCCATTCCGTTATCCTGCACATTTTAAACTTTTCCCTCTCGCGAAGTGCTTTTCCTAGTGCTTGGAAAGAGGCACAAATTATACCCCTTCCTAAAAAATCAAATCCCATAACTTTTTCCGAGTATCGTCCTATTTCTATCTTACCATTCTTATCCAAAATCCTCGAACGCCTTGTCCAACATCAATTATCTGCGTTCCTTAGCAGTAATATGCTATACAATCCTCTCCAATCCGGTTTTCGTCCGGGGCATAGCACAACATCTGCGCTTGTCAAAATTGCCGATGATATTCGAATAGGCATGGATGAGCGCAAGTTGACAGTATTGTCACTGCTTGACTTTAGCAATGCATTCGGCAATGTTGACCATGACATACTTCTCGGGATTTTGGGCTCTCTTAACATATCTCCGACGGTAATTGATTGGTTTCGTAGTTACCTGTGTGGACGCCGGCAACGTGTTCGTGTCGATGACACTTATTCATCCTGGTGTGATGTGTCTGTCGGTGTTCCCCAGGGCGGCGTTCTATCTCCCCTTCTTTTTTCTATTTTTATTGATTCTATATCTTCTAACCTCACTTCTTCCTACCACCTCTATGCAGATGATCTCCAAATTTACACCCAAGTTCCACTAGATAATTTGAATGACGGAATCGCTGAAATTAATTCTGATCTATCTAAAATCTCAGAATGGAGTAGATCTTTTGGCTTAACAGTAAACCCTTTGAAAACGCAGGTCATTGTGCTGGGTAGCTCCAGATTGCTCCCTAAGATAGTTTGGACTAATGTGAGCCCAATTATGTTTGATGGAATCCGCATACCTTTCTCCAAAACAGTCAAGAATCTTGGTGTCTTGATGGATGCGGAGATGAGTTGGCAGCCCCAACTAACTGAGTTAAGTCGTAAATTTTTTGCTGCTGCCGGCTCACTTCGTAGACTCCGGAACTTTCTACCGACTGCCACTAAGGTTAGTTTAGCTCAATCCCTTATGCTTCCCATTCTTGATTACGCCGACATCTGTTATCTTGATTTGACTGAAGAGCAGCTTGATAAACTTGAGAGACTCCAAAACGTCTGTATTCGGTTCATATTTGGTTTGCGCAAATATGACCATGTGTCCGAATTTCGATTGAAACTCAAGTGGCTGCCAATCCGCTTTCGTCGGGATGTTCATACTCTGTGTTTCCTTTATAAAGTTCTTTTCATGCCATCCTCTCCTCTGTACCTTAGAGATTCCTTTAGGTTCCTCAGTCAGACCCATGCACGGCAATTACGCTCAGCTGATACTCTTCTCCTACGTGCTACTGGTCACAACTCCTCTTTCTGCAACAAATCTTTTTCCTGTCGATCTGTATTTCTATGGAATTCTCTGCCACAGTCTATCCGCTCTGCCCAATCTTTGTCCATTTTCAAGACTATGGTAACTGAACACTTCCTCCAGTCCAATCTTACCTAGTTTTTTTTTTTTTCTTATATCCATATTTACAACTCTTATATTCCTTTTAATTTTTATTAATCTTGATTGAGTTCACCTTATGCACGGCTTATTTAATGTTAGTAGGTATAAGTAGATATATTATGTATTCTTATTGTGGTATTTATTATTATAACATAATATTTGTTTATTAGTATATTTATATGGATATTTAAGGTAGATTATTTATGGTGTATTTTAATTATTTATTATATTTATCACAACGTGACCTACCAGTACAACTAAATAGTCCCTTTTCCATACCAAATAAGGTTGCCTGGAAGAAATCGCTTTAAGCGATAAGGCCGCCTATTTGTTCAACATTTATTTAGTTTTAAATGTGTTGTTTTTGTAATATTTTTGTGATTGATCAAATAAAAGTGTTATCTATCTATCTAAAAGCCTTACAATATTATTTAAATCAAACAAAATCTTTGAGAGGTAAAGAAAAACAGCTATTCATAGGTTTGAATAAACCGCATCGTAGTGTCTCTAGCCAGACTTTAAGTCGTTGGATTCGTGACACGCTGGTACGTGCTGGTGTTCCGGTAGCGGCATTTAGCGCACACAGTACGCGACATGCCACTACTTCATCGGCTCATCGTCTAGGTGTGAGCCTGGATCTTATTAGAAAAACAGCGGGCTGGAGTCCAACTTCAAATACCTTTTTCAAATTCTATAGGTAATAGACCACTCAGTAATTGTGATGATGAATCGTTTGGTCGGTCGATTATTGATAATGTTTTAGACCTTAGTGCAGACAGTTAATTGTTATTTATTTCCACTAGAAGTGTTTTTTCTATTTGTTAAGGGCATTGAGAATAAGCCTGTTTATTTTATTTTGAATATATAATTTTTTGATATCAAAAATAATTATTCTTTAACCTTAATATGATAATATGATGATTATTTCACGATAGTCTCTAAATATCTACAAGTACTATATATAATTGTTTCTATTGCTAGTCTAGAGAATGAAGTTGAGTATAATTAGTGATTAAACGAACTTACCTGAAGTGAAGTTCTATCATAATTATGCTCAACTTCATACGAATAGACTAGCAACCCTCCCTGGTTTGGTATTATAAAACCCTACCCTTAATTATCGTGAAATAATAATAAAAGCTCTGAACTAAATGAAGCATCGATGATGGCGGCGGTGCGATGTTGTGTGCCTACCCACAATTTTTTAAAATGAAAATATTACTCTAAAGAGTTTAGTGCTAAAGGCCTATCGCTAAGCGCATACATACAAGTACTATATATAATTGTTTCTATTGCTAGTCTATTCGTATGAAGTTGAGCATAATTATGATAGAACTTCACTTCAGGTAAGTTCGTTTAATCACTAATTATTCGATTTGGGTTTCCTCACGATGTTTTTCTTTACCTTAAAAGCTGAGGTAAGATTGGGAGTTGTAACTAGCACACACTTTTTCCTTCAAATAACTGCGACCAGTTACTGAGAAATTATTTGACGAGGATGATTCATTAGTGAAGCAACTGCCTATGCCGGCTGCGTACAAAACAAGATAAAGTTTCAATTATTCAAATTGATGGTATTAAAAACTTCAAAGTGTGGCCCGAGGCTTGTCCTTAGAGTTTTCATGGACGGAATAGTTTCGATCGGCTGATTACTGTAGATTCAGATTCATTTATTCGTCCATAAACAGAGGTAAAACAATGGCCTTAAAAATTAAAATATGGTACAGCTATGCTTCGTCTAGTGGCATGTAAACATTTAGATAGATACATTAAATTAAATTAAAAGAAAACCTTTACTTACCTGGTTAGTAATAAGGTACTAGAAGATAAGTTATTTTTAGACGTGGTCGTTAATTCATTTTAATTTCCTAAGTAACTGTTTAGTTTGTGTTTCTTGAAAATCATCATCATCATCATCATCAGCCCGTTGCAGTCCACTGCTGGACATAGGCCTCTCCAATTGCACGCCACCTAGATCTATTTTCGGCTTCTCGCATCCAGTTTGTGCCAGCCGTCTTGCGCAAATCGTCGCTCCAACGTGCCTGAGGTCGTCCTACACTACGTTTGCCGAGACGCGGTCTCCACTCTAGAACTCGTTTACCCCAACGGTTGTCGGTTCTACGGCTAATATGGCCAGCCCACTGCCACTTCAGCTTGCTAATCCGGTGAGCTATGTCGAAAACTTAGGTTTTCTGACGGATCACCTCATTTCTGATACGATCCCTCAGAGAAACGCCGAGCATAGCTCGTTCCATAGCCCGCTGAGCGACTTTGAAATGAAAATAACGTAATTAAAATATAGCCACATCTTGTTGATTTGCTAATTTAAATAGATTATGCCTTCTTTATGACCTAGGTTTAAGCACGATTGACAACAATAGTTTTGGTGGTAAGCAATGTTTTACAAAGGAAATCCGGAAAAGTAAGTTTAAAAACGAGGGAACATTTTGGTATTTATAAGCTTAAATATCTAAAAGACATTGCCATAGCACTAGACCACACGAGTTGGGATTTTTATTCCTAGTTGAATTTTGAAGATGAATATTTCCTTCAAAATATTTTTAGTAGCTGTGCCTTGAGCAATAAAAATAAATTACGACACAGTCTCTTTTTTCGGAGCTTTTAACAAAAATCTTCAATCTGCAGAAACCGTCTTTATCGACAATAAGTATTCGAGAGAGTTTGTCGACAATTAGCGACAAACCTATTGTTGAAATGGCCTTTTTAATTAACAGACTCTAAATTCATTTTGTTAAAGGTATACTTTGTGGTTACTCATGCAATGAGTTGATTATAAGGGATTTTTGTAAATAGATTTTAAGCCTTTGCAGTAATAATAGTTTTTACGTGACGGAGTAACACACTTACACAAACTTTTAGATAAATATGATTAGTGGGATTTGAATTTAGAAAATGAAAATAGGTACTAAATTCTTTACTGAATAAAAAATTTGAGTACCTACTAAGTTTATTCAGAAACAAAAGAGCATATGAAACGTAGACTGAGGAGCAAAACTTAACGAGGTGTCAGCGTATTAAGGAACAGCGATAGGTGATTTATTTGTACTCTCATTAGTTGAGCCAAACGATTAATTTTAGACAACCTGTGTGGCGCGTCGTGCGAATTCCCGACGGTAATGCTGGAGGTTGCGGGATAGATTCCCGCCGGATACAAATAAATGAAAATAAATATTTGTTTCCAGTCGGGGAATCTTTCTATGTATAATATGTAAGTATGTATTAAAAAAATAAAATATCAGTATTTTATTCGTTATCTAGTCACCTTAACACAAGCTTAATAGCTTACCATGGGGCTGGATAGCGCTGTGAATATAAATTCACAGAATTTATTTATTTATTTATTATGTCAATGTAAACTGTAAAACAACGTTGTTAAAAATTAATATTTAGTTTTTGGTCCCAATAACTGACTAGTATTGTACTGGTACGTTGTTCACTCACTCTTATTCCAGCTGTCGTCGGTGAGTCAACAGTGTCGAGTGAACGGCGGGCGGCGTCGACGTTACCGATTATTGTCGCCCACTCAGTTCTGTCAGAGTCTACGTTTCTGATGATCGCTTTTTGAAGTCGAAACGCGTCGATGCACGGTGTCAGTTGCACGGTGTCAAATGAATGGTGTCACTAGCTAACATAATATCTAATTTAATGCCGCATGCAAAAAGCGGTGGGAGGGTGGTGTTCTTTGCACTCTGCAAACAGCACGATACGTAGTGTACTTGTCAGGTGTCGGAACTAAAACATAAAAAATAATTTTTAACAATGAATTTGACTAGAGGTCAGGCAAACAATAGCGATACTTGGATCTCTCCAAGTATCGCTATTGTTTGCCTGACAGAAAAGTGTTCTATCTCTATGCATGTATGTTGTTTCTTTGTCTTGCTCCCTCTTGTTCATTTCACAATCAATCCATCTTTCTCTGTTCTATTTGTCAAATATTGTCTCGATCATTTATGTTCCTTCGTCTACGATTACCATCTAATATTGTGATTCAATAACTATCTGCCAATTAAGTTTTCCGATTTGAATGAAAAACAAAATTAAATTAGTACCTTTCTACTGACAAAATTCTAAGGAAAATCAATTCAATCTGTATGGAACATAATTTATTGAACCTATAACTAACTAATGGCATTCTCGACAATCAATTGAAATTCGTCTAGAGGGCACGACCTTGACTCGACTGAATCCAATATAATCAAAGTAATTAATTCAATCTCGTTTAATTGAATCTACTAATGTCTTATTTTAGTTACCTTTAAAATTTTTTAACTAGCTGACCCGTTGCACTTTGAATCGCCATCGGCTTTATCGAAAAAAAAAACCTTGACACACTAATTGGGCACGACGACCGCGTTACGTCGAAGGAAAAATACTTAAACAGTTTCACAATTTCCATAAAAGCTGTAAAAAAAAAATCTTGACAGTGGTTTTCTGTATCTACAAGCCGTGTCACAAAATACATAATATTATGCCGTGCAAATTAGCTTTGAACCAAATGATTAAAAAAAACGAGGCTAGGAAATTTTCCATAAAAACTGTAAAAACAATCTTGACAATGGCTTTCTGTACCTAAAAGCCGTGCAACAAAATAAATAATAATTATGTCGTGCAAATTAGGTTTGAACCAAATGGTTATACTCGTATTCTATAGTTTCATCGCAACTAGATTTCGGGCAACATAGATGAGTACTTTATCAGCGCAGCTGGCCTAGACAAGTGGCTTTCTATTATCGTTAACGCTAGTAGAATAGAATGGTAAATGTATGTGGTTGACATTAGCTATCGAAATATCACGTGGTCTAGCGTAACGAACTTTAAAATTGGTAGCCAAGCGTTTATTCATTTTCTATTCCATCTAACGAAACGTTTGCCGTGCGTTTAGCGCCATGTATAGTGTAGCCAAGTGGCATATTTGACAAACGAAAACGCTCCGTGAGCGTTTCTATCGTACGCTTACAAAGCGAACGCCAGCACCTTGTAGAAAACTAAAAAAACAAGGGGATTTTTTAATCAGCTGGTAAAGCTTCGTCGTGTCGAGTTTTTGTTAAATAGATTATTGACGTTTTGTTTGTGAAAATACACACCCTAAGACTTGTGGTTTGCGGATTGTGAAGAAGTGTGGCTTAGATGTAGAAACCATGTTGCTCGCCGGTGTTTGGACCAAATAGCAAAAATGCCGGGTTCGTTGTTTATAGAGCTACTAGCTGCGCCCCGCGGTTTCACTCGCGCAAGTCGCGATCCCGCGTTGTTCTTACAACTACCTACCGCAATGCAATTCCACACTTAAACGGTCGCCCATTGAATTACTGTTGAAGCCAGGCGCTACTGCGCCTGGCTTTATCAGTACTTCCCTTCCTTAGCTGAACATTTGAGAAACTTGTCGCGGTGATAGGCCCCACCTTCACATACGATAAATTCGTCGTAAATCCGTTCTATCCTTTCTTTTGTAATCAATCGTCATTTCAGGACGAGCATGGCCTAAATCAATTAATTATGTTATGTGTTTTTTTATTTTCATAACTCAGGTTATGAAAATTTCCTTCAGCCAAAAGGAGGAAATCAGTAATTCATAATTCACCTACCTTTATAGTCAAACTTCACCTTATGTACACGTGTTCTATCAATCCAACACAGAAAAACACAAAACACAAAACAACAAAACGCACTGAAATGGTTAGGCACTAGGTTGGTAGTAGGTTTTTAACTATGTACTTATGTGCCCAATTTCAAAGGTAAGTCGATGGGAATCAAGTTGTATGGACTCTACGCGCCTGCTTTCAGTTGTCAAATTGAATTTGACGTTTGCGATAGAAACCATAGACAAAACTGTAGATTTTATCGAATGAATAAATAGAATGAGCGTTCGCCAGGTAATTGTACATTTGGCTACGAATTGAATATCGTTAACGCTAAAGCGTTATCGTTTTTAGAAAACGAAACGCTTGGAAGCGTTTGCCACTTGTCTAGGCCTGCAGGTCTTTATATTCTTCTAGAAAAACTATAATTACCTATTTTGCCACAGAAGCGTGTCTTACGGAAATATCGAGATAAAAAGTATGTTATGTGTTATTCACGGTATTCAGCTACCTATATTTCAAGTTTCATTAAAATCGGTTTAGTAGTTTTTGCGTGAAAGAGTAACAAAGTCACATACCAACATATATACATACAATTTTTTATAATATTAGTAAAAAGTAAGATCTAAGTAAAGTTTGTGTGTAAGTATGTATGTATGTATGAGAGGTTGTTACTCTTTCACGCAAAAACTACTGAACCGATTGCAATGAAACTTGGAATATAGGTAGCTGGGGATCACATAGACTACTTTTTATCCCGTTATTTCCGCGGGAACGGTACTTACGCGGGTAAAACCGCGGGGCGCAGCTAGTAAGATATAAACGACAAAATACTACTCTAGCGCTTACGAGACGTCGCAACTTGAGCTGGCTCCCCTTAGTGAACTAGTATGAGTTTTTACTTTATGAATCTTTCGCCTTAACCTAAACCTACCTACTCAATTTTCCATAAAGCTGATAGGTACGCTACGAGTATTCCCGCATAGATCAACTTTGATACACCTTATTCCCTCTTTGGTATTCACTCATACCTACTCGAGACGAGACAGGATGCGATAAACTTGAGGTTTCCATCGATATATTATGTAAAACGTATTGGACCCTTGTGACTGAAGCGAGCATTAGGGATATCTATACACAACTTTACTTGGACTCGAAATCTGTTTAACTCTTTGACTGCTGAAGTTGAAATCGAAAAATCATCGCAAAAGTAAAACTGAAAAATCGCAATTAACTGAATCAAAGTAAAAGGCTTTCTGCTCATTACTATTTCTATAAAAACTCGGGTCTCGGGTAAAAATCGAGTTTATGCACTTAATTATAAATTTATAAAAGTGCATAAACGCGATCGAGACCCGAATTTTTAATAGTAACAAAGTAAAAGGGTCGATCTTAATTTTTGTGTAACAAAATCGTAAAACTTAGCATTATCAGCAGTGGGAATTAAAATTATAGTACCCTATCGGATCTCAAGAAAACTGTACACAGATTTGATTATCTAGAGTTGAGTTATCCGGAAGAGGAATATCTAAGGATTTTTATTTTCAGGGTATGCATTGGAAATTTATGAAATTTTCAAATACAGAATTTTTATTTCACACTGAATGCCTTTATTCTATGGGAATGTAGGTTCTCATTGCAGATTGATCCCGGTTGGCATCCGCCTCGAAAGACAGGGAGGGATGAGAATTCAAAGTTTCCTAGTCTTCCCCAAATCCTTCGCTTGACTTCTAAGACATCCACAGCATTTAGGGCCCTGTCTTCTGGATTCAAAATGTAGGATTCTGGCATATATGCCAGAAATAATTATTTGGTAGTATATAATATACTACTGGTTTTTTCCTATATTATGTAAAAAGGGTGATAGACTATAAACTTTAAGTACGCGGTTTCTAAGATCGCGAACTTCCTCGGCCATCTATCACCCCTTTAAGGTAGATATAAAATAACTGTTGGATGTTAGTTGAAGTATATGTACCCAACCTTCTAAAACGACGTTTTTCCTAAAACAAGACATAACCAGGTTTCAATGATTTAAATAGATGCAGATCAAAACAAACTTAAATATAAGACTTACCTTTTCTCCAGACTGACACAGATAAACTAGTAATTTTGAACTAAAACATCGTACTGCAAAGTGAACGAGACTTGTTTGTTTGTAGCCTACCCTTACTATAAAATGTGTTTTAAAATTGACTATTATTTTTATGAACCATCTTTGTATGCCCACGTGATAGGACTAGAGTTTCTTTAATTATGTTTACCATCTTTCGGTACCTAGATCCACAAACAATAAATCATTTCATTTCAGTTACGTTTAAAAATGAACATCGAATCTTCGAAAAATCACGTTTTTTAATCTTGTCACGGAAGAATTTTTGATATTGCGCATTTCTCCTTGTAAAATATATTTCTTATAAAATCCTAATCAATTTATTTGATTGTTGTATTTGTACGTAGGTACACTTACAATGCAGGTAGGAAGGGGTGAAATTCGAATCACGTTTCGTACGATGCTGGCTGCATTGCCGAATAAAAATTGGTACCAATATACTAGTAGTAAGGAATAGTGTTGCTAGTGATCTTGAATCAAGTTCTATATTCTTTATTTCAATAAAATTCTTTTGTTGGAAAAATCTTACTTATATTATAAACGCGAAAGTTTGCATTTGTATGTTTGTGACTTTGATACTTAATCTAATTGCATAAAACTTGGTATAAAGGTAGCTAGAAACCTGAAATAACACATAGGCTACTTTATATTCCGAGAAATCCGCTGCAACGGGACTTACGCGGGAGAAACTGCGGAGCGCAGCTAGTATACTTATATTATATACCCACATAGTACATGCCCGGTTGTTTGTTTGCTGCTAGGTTGCAGTGTCCCTTAGTATTTAATTATTTAAAACGAACTTACATAAATTTTTCACATCTTATAATGCTAGAAATATTTACAATAAAAAATGCTTCATAAAAAAAACCCGTGACAAGATTCTATGACTCGACTTCGATTAAGATGTTTCCTATTAATCAAATTCTTTATCAACCAATATAAAAACTCAAATTTAGACGAAAGTTAGTTATTTCTAAAAATATTCTTAAGCTTCTAGCAACACTAAAGGTCCAAACGTGGATTAAGTGAAATTATAGTTCAAACTAGGTACATCCCGATTGCCACAGTGTAGCGAAGACAGTAGACGCAATAACAAATACGAGCCAACCACACCCGCATTGGCAACCGATGAATTTTTAATTTTTTTCCAAGCTGATTTGTTAGTTGTACCCGCAGTAGTTAAAGTTTAACTGCTCGTATGTTCACTGTGGTTTTTTCAAGGCATTGTCTTGCCTTAACATAAAATGTATGCCAATGCGACGAGATAAAAGAATAGATTTTCTCAAATGAACAAATACGTAGTACAGTCAGCATAATAAGTCAATGACCAGATTTAAATAGAAGTCATTTTACGGTTATTGTTATGAGCAATTTGAAATACCTTTTCTACGTTTCGGAACTTCTACAGACACCTTCTTTAAAGTGAGATGAATGAGATGTAATAAAATTTTTAGAGATATTTTTTTCGGTTCTTAATGTCCAAATCCCAAAATGTCCAGCGGGTGCAAATTATCTATATCCCAGAATCTCCATATTCCAAAATGTCCAAATCCAGAATGTCCAAATCCCAAAGTTTCCATATCCCTAAATGTCCAAATCCCAGTATGTCCATATCTCAGAATCAGAATGGGCCCTTTTCTAGGACTTAGAAAATATTATGTTTTTCATTTCGAGTCTCAAAGCAGGATTGACATTTACTTACTTTTAATGGCTTAGCCACCTGAAGTGGATATTGGCCTCCGACACCAAAAAACGTTATTGCCCCATATCCTGTGCTACTTGTGGCCAGTCGATTTTTTAAGGGGCTAGTAGCGGACTGGCAAAAAAAATAAAAAAAAGTACAGAGCTATTTTCAGAAGCTTTGTCCTGCATAATTATAGTATACCTGCCAAAGAAGTTAGTTTACTAGAACTAGAATGCTAACGTCGAACTAAAAAGTGATCCGCTGCAATGTATCGTGCTGTCCCTTTCTAATAGTGCTATTGGAAAAGGACAGCATGCTCAATGTAGTGTTCTGAGCCCTTAGTTTTATCGTCTCGATGAAACTGGCAGTTTACTTCATACATTTTCCATCAGCGCCCCTAGCGGTAACTACCATGAACTGAAATCATGTATGCAAGTAAACTGCCAGTTTCATCAAGACGACTAACTATCAAAACTCATACTAAGGGCTCTGTCCCTTTCGAAAAGTGCTATTAGAAAGGGACAGCATGCTCAATGTCGAGAAACACTTTTTAGTTCTTCAGGAGCAGTCCAGTTCTAGTAATATAACTTCTTTGATACTTACCTTGAACCTTTGAGACCTTTGAACAGCAATTTTAATACTCGTAATCTGAATGTGTTCATTGACTTTTGATGCAGACCTTACTAATAATATTACCTATTATGATGAATGCAAATAATAAGAGAAGAGTTTTTCGAAAATCATCACAACACGGGTGAAACCGCAGGTAAACAGCTAGTTAGTAAATAAACGAGAGTTCAATTAGATATGCGACTATAAATTCTGTCTTAAGACTTATTGCCCGTTTTAGCCACTTCATCGAATTTGTAAAATAAATCCAAAGGACAGAAATCTTGTTAGCGTAAAAGCCTGTAAATGAACTCAATACTTCAGAATCTGAGTGAAAAAGTTCTTTTATTTTAGGCTTAGACTATAATTATAATAATTTACAGACACCGCCCTCCGAACAACAAAGTGAAGCCAAGTTTATTAATACTTATAAGTAATGCATGAGGATAAGTGTGAGTAAACGTATTAAGGGCTTATATAACCCTTGTAGCGTGATAAAGCTAGCGAATTTCAGATGTGTAAGTGAAGGACGTAAGATGCGACTATGCAAAATTTTATTGCGTAAAATCAAACAATTGCCAGTTTCAAGAAAACTAAACGTAAATCTTGAAATTCAAAACATTCATTGCCTGTATTGAGTTAAGTTCAGTTCTTAGACAAAGTTTTATTAGTTTTCGTACAATATTGACTAAGTAATATTACTTTATTTGTACAATTTAGAGGAAATTTTGGATTTTTTTTCTATCGAGTAAATTTTCAAGAATCGTGTTTTCACGAAATTCACGTGTTAGTAAATATCCTCGACTATAATAAATATGGTTTTAAAAACTTTTATTTCAAATAACTTTTGTAGTAATTCAGCCTAGAAACATCGGTTCTGGCCTACTACAGCCCCTTAACGTTTCCGCGCCCAATAGGCAACCAGTTGTTACTCGTGTCATACGTCTCTATACTACCGGAGAGCGTGTCTGTAAATTATTTTATAGTCTACTAGCTGCGCCCCGCGGTTCCACCCGCGTAAGTCCCGTTCCCGCGGGAATATCGGGATAAAAAGTAGCCTATGTGTTATTCCCGGCATCCAGCTACCTATATTTCAAGTTTCATTGCAATCGGTTTAGTAGTTTTTGCGTGAAAGAGTAACAAACACATACATACATACATACTTACGTACATACAAACTTTCGCGTATGTAATACTAGCTGCGCCCCGCGGTCTCACCCGCGTAAGTCCCATTCCAGCGGGAATATCGGGATAAAAAGTAGCCTATGTGTTATTCCCGGCATCCAGCTACCTATATTTCAAGTTTCATTGCAATCGGTTCGGTAGTTTTTGCGTGAAAGAGTAACAAACTCACATACACACATGCTCACAAACTTTCAGCTTTATAATATTAGTAGGATAGGATAGTCTGCCCCTAAAATAAAACTAAAATTTCTAAAAGTCGTAGAACAAAAGATGTTAGCCTAGAAGTCTAGAACAACCCCCTTTCGGCTTAAATGGTGGTCGTCACTCTGTGTAGTCTGAGATTTTAAGTACCTGTACCTCATATTTTAGGTTAAAGGTTATGGGCCCGTTTGTGTACGAGTTCAGTGACATTTTTCTTTTTATTAGGTCCTCCGTGTTTCGGAAGGCACGATAACTAATTGGTCCTGGTTGTTATATCTGACAGCAGTCGTTAGGTCGAGTTAGAGGCCTTAGGGCGACCTGAAAACTCTATATAAAAAAAGTAGGTCACCCGCACTTCTATACAAGGTGTAACGAGCAAGTCCTTCTAATCAGAAGGGGGTTTTCTAGACGTCTAGGCAAACTTTTTGTTCTACGACTTTTGGAAATTCGAAGTACTTTTCGAAAAATTTTGGTGGAAAGTTTACTTGAAAATCAGCTGTTTCTGAGAGTTCGAGGTCCTTATGTTGTCCTTTTATTTAGTTTTATGGTTTACAACCGAAACTTCAATTATCTTTATTTTCAAAAGCAGCTGTTTTTTCAGTGTAATCAGTGAAAAAACAGCTGTATTCAGTGTAACATAATCTCAAACTTAAAAAAAAAAGGTTTGAATTTTCAAAAGTCGTAAAACAAAAGTTGTTCGCCTAGACGTCTAGAACAACCCCCTTTTGGATTAAAAGGACTTACCCGTTACAAATTGTATAAAGAGAAAAAAAGTAAGTGTCATAGTCAGGGCCCATCTATATATTGTGTGGCCTAGGTATTCACTGACTAATGTCAAATGTGTGTTTCAATGCATAAGTTTGTTGTTTCTTCACGCAAAAACCGCTCAACCGATTGCGATAAAATTCAGTAAGTAGGTATGTATTAGAAATAGTAATTAGTAGTGTAACATAAATAAATAATAATCATAACAAAACAAATGAGAACAACACACAGAATGAACACGCGAATACAATCATCTAAGAAATTGCAAAGAAACTTTAGTTCCGAATAATTATAAGAGATGGCGCTAGTGAGGTGAATGCAGTTTTCTGGATCGCGGTATCGTTGCGTCGAGCACTCTGCTTAAGTAGTCTGCTAAGATTTTGTTTTGTATCGAATCAATTAGATCGATCAGATCGAATCCACTACGGGTTTGGTACTGCGCATAGGTTGTGTACGGTTCCCTGGACCTTCCTATACGTAGTACCTGAAGCCTGCATTCGTTGCCTTTTCGTAGAGCGTACGGTTTCCCGGACATCTACAAGAAGCTCGTAGCCTCCCTACGACCCCTGTAACCCCTCTACGACAATAAACCCCCTTCGTCCCTCAACCGCAGTTTCTCTACCTCCTCCCCCCGCACCGGTAACCCCTCGCTACACGGGCAGCCCAACGTCGTCGGTCCCGTACCCACGGAGCCCGGAGACAAGAAACAACAAGAGTCGTCGGAGGAGCCACCGGTAGAGCCAACCCAGAGTCGACGGTAGAGCCGAAGTAGAGCCGAGGTAGAGTCAACAGTAGAGTTGACGTAGTATCGACGGTAGAGCCAACCTAGAGTCGACGGTAGAGTCAAAGTAGAGTTAATGGGAGAGTCAAAGTAGAGTTGACGGGAGAGTCAAAGTAGAGTTGACGGAAGAGTCAAAGTAGAGTTGACGGGAGAGTCATAGTATAGTCAAATTAGTGACATTCATGTAGAGTTGACGGGAGAGTCATAGTATAGTCAAATTAGTGACATTCATGACCAACGTAATGATGACGTCAAGTAGCTGCTACATACACGAGATAGTAGGATTGATCACAAAAGCCGGAGAATTTGTAACTAACCGCGCCACTGATGCAGATGATGCGCGCGACGACAAGGGTGTAAATTTTATCTCCGCAGTACACACCAAAATTGCTTCCTACTCATCGGAGTCTGCAAGTGCCTCCGCAATAAGGATATCGAGGTTCTGGAGTAGTTTCGTGCAGGGGGAGCGGGAGGAGATTCCCATCCACCCAGTCAGTACAGAAACGAGGACGCCTATATCGGCGGCAACAGCAACGCTTGCGACGATACGAATGCCCTTACCAACAGCAAACAGGGTCGTGTGCCACACCTGTAGAGCTCGGGAGGGTTATCCGCAGCAATCGCGACCGTCGACGGCACGGCGACGACGCTCCACGAGAACTGTAGTTATAAACTTTATTCCACGAAGACACAACCGTCTTCATGAGACCAATCAAATAGCGAACACTAATATGGATAGAAAGTACCTATACGCTTATTTGGAGCACATCATGCAAGGGGAGCGAGTGAGAGTCCGAACAACACCAACCATACCCTCCTTTTTTACTGTCCTGTTCGTCGGGACGCCTTCACGGACAGAGGGGGAGTATGTAACATAAATAAATAATAATCATAACAAAACAAATGAGAACAACACACAGAATGAACACGCGAATACAATCATCTAAGAAATTGCAAAGAAACTTTAGTTCCGAATAATTATAAGAGATGGCGCTAGTGAGGTGAATGCAGTTTTCTGGATCGCGGTATCGTTGCGTCGAGCACTCTGCTTAAGTAGTCTGCTAAGATTTTGTTTTGTATCGAATCAATTAGATCGATCAGATCGAATCCACTACTGGCTTTGGTACTGCGTATATTTTGTGTACGGTTCCCTGGACCTTCCTATACGTAGTACCTGTAGCCTGCATTCGTTGCCTTCTCGTAGAGCGTACGGTTTCCCGGACATCTACGAGAAGCTCGTAGCCACCCTACGACCCCCTGTAACCCCTCTACGCAAATAAACTCCCTTCGTCCCTCAACCGTAGTTTCACTACCTCCTCCCCCTCACCGGTAACTCCCCGCGCTACAGTAGTAAGTCGGTAAGTATGTATGTTTGTTTTATTGTATTTTATACTAGCTGCGCCCCGCGGTTTCACTCACGTAAGTCCCGATCCCGCGGGATTATTGGGATAAAAAGTAGCTCATGTGTTATTCCAAGTTTCCAGTTACCTATATTCCAAGTTTCATGGTACGGTTCAGTTGAACGGTTTTAACGTGATTGAGTAACAAACACACATACACACATACTTACAAACTTTCAGCTTTATATTAGTAGGATAGTAGGATTGACATGACTTATGTAATAATTATGATACCTATTTATAAATATTTATATTTTATTTATTAAATAATTAATTATAAATTGATTTTATCCCGATATTCCCACGGAAACCCGGGTAAACTCATAAAACATAGTTTTTGTTCGGAACGTATTTCAAGAGAAAAAAGACCAGAATATCAGGCCTTTTTCACTTAATAAACGTCAATTTTCACTTTATTAAAACACATTCGTCAAACATCGTAATATATATCTTTACGAGTTAAAATATAAATATAAAACCGGTCTAGTGCGTGTGGGACACAAGCTCAACGGGTTCCGTACCATTATAAATAAATAAATAAATCCTGTGACCAACACACAGCGCCATCTAGCCCCATGGTAAGCTGCTAAGCTTGTGTTACGGTGACTAGACAATGGATATACTACTTATATTTATTTTTCTTTTGTAAATAGGTACATACATATCTATCTAATATTTACCTGTCCCGGTGTCTGTCTGTAATATCGATGAAAAAACGGTTAAAAATCATGTTTGTTGAATAGGAGTATTTGTTGTTATAGCGGTAACAAAAGTAGGTACATTATCTTTGAAAATTTTAACTTTCATACTCATAAATTACCAGCTTGTCAATCAAATAAGTCAAATATCACGATATTCATCAGATACTATAGATGTAGTAACAGTACCTAACTAGAAAGCTTACTTCGTCAAAAAAACGGTCCCGCTTGATGTTACAGAGATCCCAGTCTGTCCTTTTCTCACTTTAGTGTTCGTCCGTTAGTTAGAAAAGGACAGACTACTGGGTTAAACAGGACCGTTTTGATATTTCAAAGCAAAAACTACCTTAAGTTTAGAGAACATGATTGAAATTGATATTTAATAATAATAAAAGTATTTATTGCCAAAGAAAAAAAAAACAACTTAAACTATTTAAAACTAGGTAAACGCTAACGGCAAAAGGAGCAAGCTCAGTAAATGCTGCAAGACGAAGCTGTGTGGATCTAAACAGCGCTGGTTTTCAGCTTGCCCCTTTCTCACATTTTGATTTAATTATAGGGTAGTTATAAAAATTAAAATTTCATAAGTTGTCAAGTGCACAATCTTCTAGAAGCGAAGACGACGATGTAAAATGTCTGGTGACAGACGTACAGAATCAGATGAACAGACAGACAAACAGACAGTCAGCGAAGTCTCAATAGATGGGTTTCCGTTTTTATTCTTTGGGTACGGAACCTTAAAAATATAAAAGGGAGGCTTTTATTAACATTTCTGTAGGTGAACAACAGTTGAAATTACAGCCAACTTTTGAAATGGTCCATTAAATGCTAAGTGAGCCATTGAAAGATATTTGCATATGGATTCTGATCGTAAACTGATATGGGAATGGACAACTGACTGTTGTTTATGTGCGGGCTGAAAAGCAGTAGCCATACTCTACATGCGAAAGAACGAAATTTTCATACAGGGGACTGTTTTTTTTTTACAGTAGGTAGGTACTATAGATACGAACGAAAGAAAATTTAATACAGGGGACTGTTTTTATTTTTTTTTATTTTTTTTAAAGTAACGTAGCTATAGTTACGAATTTTGTATTTATGTCTGTTGTGTTTTCCACGTATAAGTTACACTTATCCTAGGTTAGAATCGAACTCGCAACCTTCTAGGTCGTTGTTGGTTTATCCTACGACGAGTCACAGAGGCCGTCAAGTAAACTCGAGTGTAAAAAAGTTAAAAGTTAGTTTTAACTGTTTGTTTCCGCAACTAGCCCTACTATTGGGCCTTTGTGCGTGATTTTAAGCAGTGGGTTTTCTCACGATGTTTTGCCCTTTATCGGAAGACCGATGATAATAGTTAATTAATTACCAGAGTGTAACTTTAAAAAAAAAAGATTGACATCAAATTTTGAGAATGAAGGTTCTCTCGGAACACAATTCATTCGACTTGGTGTAAATCAGAGTTGAATGACGGACCCCCCCTTACGCGGGCAAAACTGCAGCACTATGCTAGTTGGTAATAATATTATAAGTTAGTTAAGTCTTTTCAATCCGACATTGTTACATAATGATATAGGCACCATTATCTGACAATGTAAATCACAAGCAACAGTGTTGTTGTGAACAATAAAATTTGATAGCTTCATAACTTTTACATGGAAACCGCGGTATTTGATTGTTAAATTGTGATTTATAAACTTGGTTTTAACTGATTTAGTTAACTAGTTTTTTTTAAAATTTATTTACCGAACAACACTAAAAATAAAACATAAATGGCTCCGGCAAACTACATTTTTGTCGGCAGTAGTTCTTGCCGCTTGCATTGTTACTATTCTTTTAAGTTATACAATCACTTATGAGGAAAATAACTTATTTTGAATTTTAGCTCTACAAATTATATTCTCAGTCAAAAATAAAAAAAAGCAAGTGAAAGAATTACTTCGATACGTTAATTCGTTTCCTATTTATAGAAGTAAACGTGCGATGCGAACTCGTACTCGGGTGTGACGTCACTTCACACACGCCCAGTCCACTTGCCGTCTATGTGTCGATGTCACAATACATGTCGTCTAACGTTTTGATCAGCGGAGCGTTGTAAATGACGTCACGTGACTATTAGCGAGACTCAATATTTATCGTAAGTTAATATGCCTGTAAAATCAAAACGAACGGTATTTTTAACTACAACATAAACTAGTGTAGTTTACCTTTACTGGTGGATTTATAATCAAAGCTCATACAAATCAAACAAACTTTCAACCGATTTGGCACACCTATATTTACATTCTTCATCATGAGTATTGTATAGGTACTGAAAATATTAAATTATACAATAAAATTATTATATTAAATAAATGCTTTTCAAACATTTGCACCTGACAGGACTTTAACCTGCAACCATTACAATAAAATTCCGATGCGTCTTCCGCTTGCGCCACTGGTGCCTGTCCATTAGATTATTTTGTGTTTTTGACTAAAGAACGTAGGGACATCTACTGGATTCTTTTTGCTGATTACCAGCTTGCATTTTTCAATGTTTTTTTACCGATTTACCTACTCCAAAAGAGGCGGTTAAAACTATTCGAAATTATGGTTTTTTGCGTGTATGTTTACCAGATTTCTCCGCCGCCGCGGTTTTTTTTAATTATAAAGATATTTGCTTCTTGTTTCTCCCATTTCACTCATATATCTACTGTACAATATCGTTAACCAGACATTTTAGAATTAACGAAGTTTCAATTGAAGTTTCTGTTGCAAGTAATAATTTCATTTTGAGTGTATAGTATATTGTTTGCAATTGCAATTATACTAAATTCTTCTCTTTGCTATTGGCTTCTTTCTTTCTTTCTTTTTTTTAGTTATGGCTTCTGTCAGCAATATAGGACAATTTAGCCAAATACTCGTACAAATAGTGAACTACCACTATTATACTGTAATCGTTTGAAATAATTTTCAATGCGTGAAGGCTGAAGAAAAAATGGCGACGATTTTTCTCCAACCCTATTGAACAATTGTTTGTAACGTGGTAATTTCGTGTTTGGCACTGGTATTTTTATTTTCACTCAACTCGTTGAACTTCGCGTAACTAAATTGGTAACTTGCCGCCGAAATTAAACAATATAAACGCAATAAAACAATGTTTTGTAAAAATGAAAATTCAGGACAACATTTCACTAACGCGTCAAACACAAAAGTCCTTGCTATTGGCTTCTGCTTGCCACAAAGCAGCAGAAGAGTAGCCAGTGTCAAGTTTTATTAATTTGTGCAAAACTTGTCATTTGCATCGAAACAGTCAAGTCGTTATAGTTAAAAGTCAAGTCGAGGGAATCATTGTTAAACGGCAGCCATTTACAATGATTGTTTACGAAGCTTGCAAACAATGTTATGTACTGGTTTTCACTTTCATTACACTTGTATGCACATTTTCACGAAACTAAATTGATTAATTTGCCTCCAAAATTAAACAATTTACACGCATTTGAACTAGGTTTCATAAAAAAATGAAAACATAGCAACACATCTCCTCAACGCGTTCCCGCCAAAACTCTCAATTATGCTAAATTAAAATGTTGGATTCATTTAATACAGGAACAGCCCCCATGGGCCCAGATTCGGGTAAATCCGTGACGTGCAGCTAGTTAACAAAAATCTCTTCCAAATCACTTCCGTATCTTCCTGTTTTAATTTCCATATAGAAACAGAATATTTATGAACGCAAACAAGATTGTTAGAACAAATTTCAATTCGAATAATGTTATATTGATGAAGGCTTGATGTTATTAATTTACGTACAAAGTTCGGAGGGCGCAGACCACTGATTTACGAGTATATCGGGAAATATGAGTCGTTCTCTTTATAGGGAGTTGCTAGATATCCTTTTCCTTTCGGGGGCAGTCGTCTAAGGTGAAGCATTGATGAACTAAAAAGCTAGCTGGATAAAACTGTAGCTAATTAGGTAAGTTTGTAGTACCAATATGAAGTGCAGGTTACTACTGATCAATACAAGAAAAAACAATGTCCAAATATATCCCGTTTTGTTGTGAAATGTTAATCTATGTTTTTAACGAGTTTAAAAAAAATATGTTGTAAAAGTATGTAAGTAGAACTACCAAAATGAAGGAAAAAGAAAGATAAGTTAAATATGTATTAGATTTGAGAGCAGCTTCTGAATTTTAAATTAAATTGAGAAATTTTAAATTTTGGAACAACTTATTTTTTTAAGTGGAACTCAAATTTTGAGTAGCCTTTCTGTATTCAACCGATAGATTGCCGAAATCATTACCTTGCCTATTGGCTACGCCACAGTCGGGTAAGTATTAGCTTCATAATTGTTCCATAACACTACGCCACTTTTAGGACTCAGGTTTCCTCGCGAAACTTTCCTTCACCGTATTGTTTGGTTATAGACGATTTAGTGTGAAATAGATTCGGTTGAGAGAAATTAGTCAATTATAATGAACGCATCAACTGGCCTGGGGAAGAAATAATAAAGAGCAGGGTGTGGCTCACCTAATCTGATAACTAACATTTGAGTTGAGTTAGTTAGGTTAGGTTAATAAAAATATTATATAATTTTACTAAATTATAAACGCGAAAGTTTGTATGTAAGTATGTATGTAAGGTTGTTACTCTTTCACACAAAAACTACTAAACCGATTGCGATGAAACTTGGAATATAGGTAGCTGGGAACCTGGATTAACACATAGGCTACATTTTATCCCGATATTCCCGCGGGAACGGGACTTACGCGGGTGAAACCGCGGGGCGCAGCTAGTTACTACATATTTTTGAGAAACATTAAGTAAACTACTATGTTTTCGGAACGCGACCTCCAATGTAAAAAGACACAAGAAACTCATGGGTTTTTCTTTAACCTGTAAGAGTTAGACCATCTCAGGTAATCACAGTCCATCATCAACGTCATCTCAGACCTTAACCGTCCATTACTGAACATAGGCTTCCCCCATACGACGTGCCACAAACAGCGAGCGCGAGCCACCTCCATCCAACGACTCTCTGTGACCGCCACAATGTCGGTTCACCGAGTAGGTGGTCACACGGTACCCATATATTATACTAGCTGCGCCCCGCGGTTTCACCCGCATAAGTCCCGTTTCCGCGGGTAAATCGGAATAAATAGTAGCCTATGTGTTAATCCAAGTCGCCAGCTACCTATATTCTAAGTGTCATCGCAATCGGTTCAGCAGTTTTTGCGTGAAAGAGTAACAACCTCACATACATACAAACTTTCGCGTTTATAATATTAGTAAGGTTATCACAGTACTTAAAAGTTATACATAAATACAGTCGTCGTTGTTATCGCCCGACAGATAAGTCTGCGGTTTGTTTCCTACGCTCATACGTGAACGATTTCAATTTTAGTTCAGGGATTAGTTTACCGTCACACAACACAATATATTAGGCGAGTATATCCGCGTTAATTTATTTGATTTGTGTCACTAGTAGATAGGTAAATAATGTTGCTTGTTTTAGTTTAGATTGAGTGGCAGGTATAGACTTGATTTTTCAGTCTACAGGTACAAAATATTTATAAAAATCTAGAAATTTGTATTAAATGCTCTTAAGGCACTTTTACGAGCTAAACTGAAAACTCCTGTCGGATTCATTGAATTTTTTTGATTTTCACATTGAACATTGCGTCAGAAAATAGACGCAATCTTTAGTTCAAATCAAAGTTAAATATTTCTAGTCGAACCTTGTTGTTAGAATTCCCAATATCTATGATGATCTAAATTGCTTTTATTACGTGTCAAATCACCTGCCATCATTTCTCAACTAATTTTAATTAAAAAATTACGATAATCTAAAAACTTCGAAAAAATTTTGGCCGAAAATAAAATTAAAAAGCTATTTAAAACAAAACTTAATTAATTCAAAATTCAAACAAATTAAACTCTTTATTAAAAGACTAGCTGCGCCCAGCGGTTTCACCCGCGTAAATATCGGAATAAAAAGTAGCCTATGTGTTATTCCAGGCCACCAGCTATACTATATATTCCAAGTTTCGTCGCAATCGGTTCAGTAGTTTTTGCGTGATTGAGTAACAAAGTCAAACAGACATACGTACATACAAAATTTCGCGTTTATAATACTAGCTGCACCCAGCGGTTTCCCGCAAAAATATCGGAATAAAAAGTAGCCTATGTGTTATTCGTCTCCAACACCTATACCTATTCCAAGTTTTATCGCAATCGGTTTAGTAGTTTTGGGTGAAACAGTAACAAAGTCACATACATACATACATACAAACTTTCGCGTTTATAATATTAGTAAGAAGTAAGATTCCGCTTAATTTCAAATTAAGAAATTAGGGATGAAAAAATATTTGCTAAACAAACGGTGAAGGTTTACACAGTGAAGTTTAAGTACAGAAACTTTGAGAAAAGTTCGTAGTAATTATTTTAGGTAGGTAGGTACCGGTAGGGAGTGAAGGATTTTGATAATTTGCCTTATTGATTGTATAAGGCGTTACTTTTGAGAACTTCATATTAAAAAGTTAAAGTTTTAAAGTTAATGAGCTAAACTGAATATCCCCGTCTGGGTCGTCGAAAATCGTTGATTGTTTTATGACGGAATGTTCTTGAATTTTTGCTGTATTTGTAGGTGATATTGGTTGCTATATTTTGGTGTAGTTTCAAGACGCATCAGACGCAAAATTGCGGGTCATTTACGTGAAATAAATATTGTACATATTATTTTTTTGCTACATTTGGTTCTGAATGTTTTCTCTACTTATAATATACTAGCAGCGCCTTGCGGTTCCATCCGCGTAAGTCCCGTTCCTGCGGGAATATCGGGGTATAAAAGTAGCCTGTGTGTATTCCAGATCGTCAGCTACGTATGTTCTAAGTTTAATCGCAATAGTTTTTGCGTGGTTGCGTGAGTAACAAACTCACAGACATACATACATACAAACTTTCGCATTTATAATATTTGTAAGATAAGACTAAACTCAGAAATATTACGTTGCTAAAAATATTTTTAAGTTTAAAATGCCTTGAGCAATAAAAACAAAAATAAATATAAGATAAGACTAGTTGAACGTGGTTTCACTCGCAGAAATATTCATTAAATCCGATTCAGTGGTTTAGACGAGAAAAAGTAACAAACAAAATTACTTTCGCATGTAAAATATTAGTACTGATAATTATTATCTTCGTTTAATTTTTTTTAATTAACTCACGCACAAAGGCCTAATAGTAGGGCTAACTGCGAAAACACACAGTTAAAACTTTAACTTTAAACTTTTATTATCTTTGTTCATCTCCATCCCCCACTTTCCTACACTTTGCCTACTGTACTGCACTGTGGTAAACACCATCAAACGCGTCTCGCCGCCTAAATCTCACAGTACAATAAAATATTTAACAGTAGAGTTTCGGACGTAAACGTTTTATTTCTGTCGCAGTGCGGTGCTCTGCGAATGGCGTTACTTTGATGAATTGCCCTTGAACGGCGGGAGTGGGTACCTATACGATCAGTTTACTTACGTCTTTATGGAAATAGGTAGCCGTTTTATGGGGTTGAAACACTGAAGAGGAATTTGCGTTTTTTCTACAAAATATAAGTCACGCTACAATTCTATAGTTATATTACTGATCTATACAGCAGAAGCAGGCTACGGACTTTATTTTATTTTACTAATATTATAAACGCGAAACTTTGTATGTATGTTAAAATATTTAATGTTTACCATATTAAATATGTTCCAAAAGTACCATATGTAACTATAGTAATAAAATATGTAACTATAACTATTGATTGATTGATAGTATAAGTTGCTTTATGTATTATCGTTATGGCAAATTGATTATTAGTATTTGTTGTTACCATTTTGGATTCTCGGGGCTATGGAGCACCCGGACCTTTGGAAGGCGTGCGTGGGGCCGAAGCCAACACGTAGAGGCCCGTTTTAGTAACATTTTAATTTCAAAATATGTGATGGACACCAATCCGGCAATTATCCCTGTCTGCACTATAAAATGCAGCCAAGGACAACCCGCGGGTCGGATAGAACTATGTATAAACTACGGGTGAAAGCTACTTGGGCTATGGAAATGGGTTGGTAGTGGATCGGGTACTGGGGGGAACTATGGGGAATATGGCGCCTGCCGTAACAATGTTAAACAAACACGTAAAAATGGCAGACGGAGACTCGCCAACTCACAAACTGGGCCACCCTAATTAAGCTGAGCAAATTACAGCCAGGGGGCAACAGGGGCGTGAGCGGCTAAAGGATGGAGGGACCTCACTGGATTTTAAACCATCCTAGGTCGAGATCCTGTGGAGCGGGCCTACATCACTGACGTGAGGTGTCCATCCTCCGAGCAATTCTGCTCTCGCGACTCCACTCTGACCGGCCGGTGAAGGCAAGCCGGAGGTGAGGAACGGTGACTTCCCCCTGGAGCACTCGGGAAGCCGCGGGGTCGCTACTCCCCGACACCTCGCCTCAAGGTGCCCTGTGGGCTTATTAGTATTATTATTTTGGATTCTCGGGGCTATGGAGCACCCGGACCTTTGGAAGGCGTGCGTGGGGCCGAAGCCAACACGTATTATTATTATTATTAATATGTATGTATGTGTTACTCTTTCACGCAAAAACTACAAAACCGATTGCGATGAAACTTGGAATATAGGTAGCTGAATACCTCGACGTTTCGATCAAGTTACAATGGTCTTGGCCTCGAGTGGACTGACACTTGAAGACTGTGCACTTGACAACTTTTGAAATATCAATTTCAATCATGTTCTTTAAGGTTAAGGTAGTTTTTGCTTTGAGTTATCAAAACGGTCCTGTTGAACCCAGTTGGTTCCAGTCTGTCCTTATCTACAAAAATCCCAAAAAAAAAACATCGAGCGGGACCGTTTTTATTTGACGAAGTAAGCTTTCTAGTTACTTGTACTATTTCTATGCACTAAACTCACTACAACTAAAATGGTAACCGGAGTTTTGTCGAGAAACTTGCACATCATTCCACGTTCTTTATATTAGATTACCTTATAGATTATCTGACAGTTTAACTGACAGTTTTATCTAACGATATTTAGATCGGATTTTCAGTTCATACTTCAACTGTGTAGTTTTTAGTCTTGCATACACAGGTACGACTTATCTGTACAGATAAAGTGTACAGTTAAACTGTTAGTTAACTGGCACATAGTCTAAACGTCTGCTAGTCTGCTTAAAACAAGCTGATTTTTTATTGGCAGATTATAATTATACCATCGAATAAAAACGCCAATATCTTTAAATAAACCATCAAACTTATGGCTTTGAAGGAAGGTAAGGAAAATTGCCGTTAAAAAAAAAGAACATAAGTAGGAGCTCATTGGCCTTGCTGCACCTGCCGATCTTGAATGGTCGTGCAGGTTAAGCAACGCTTGACGCGGTCATTACTTCGATGGGTGACCACAAATTTGTGTGGTAAAATTTATTTTATCTCGAGCTCCTCCGTGCTTCGAAAGAAACGAAAGGTACGTTAAGCAGTTGGTCCCGGTTGTTATATCTAATAGCAGTCGTTAGGTCACGTTAAAGGATTTAGGGCGACCTGAAAATTCTAACACTAGGTGAGCCACTACACGAAAAGAAGAAGAATAAATAAAACGTAAGTTAAATCCGGTTAATTTTGTGTTATATAACAAGGCTTTTCATTTCTTCATTCATTCAAAATCTACCCTTAATCAAAAACAAAGAAGTCTACTTTAATAAACTTGTCATTAATTGTCGACTATTTTAATACTAATTACATTAACTTTTCGTTAAATGAGCACTTGAAATAACTCTTGATTTCGGCTTTTGGCGCGAAGAGCAATTTAATCAACGCCTGAACTGATTGAACCTGATTGAATTAGTCGCTCTGCAAATGACATACTGGTTCTTTATACTGTGACGGGATGCTAAATATTGGGGCACAGCGTTAAGGAATGCAGTATTTTTTTTATATGGAGAGCTAATATTCAAAATTATTAACTAATTTTGAAAATTATTAGTATTAATATTTCTTTTTGTTTTTATTGCTCAAGGCAAGGAGAGATATGGCCGAAAAATTATAACATGTCACGTGATTCCTGTGTAGTTCAGTGATTAGAGCAGTCGCCTGGTTAGCGAAAGAACGCAGGTTCGAATCCTGTCATGGGATTTTTTTGGAAATAGATTTCCTTGCTAAATATATTTCTAATTATTTATTTATTTAATTTATTCAGTACACAAGAGAAATACAATACAAAACAGATGTTTAACAAATTTATATTAAGGTGAGTCTAACCCTGCAAGAGTTTTCTCCCGACAGACCTTAATTAAAAGGAAAGAATATAGTTTAAGGTAGTAAAGTGTACAAAGAGAAGAGAAGAGAAAGTAAAATCAGTACAATTTATGATCTATATTCTTATACATATACATATATACATATATTATCACATACATATTTATTTACTAATAAATTATAATGTATGTGAACCAGTGTGTATGTATACGTATGTGTGTGTTTGTTGCTCGTTTACTCAAAAACCGCTACTCAGATTGCAATGAAACTAGGGTGTATAATAGCCTAGAATAAATTGTAGCATACATTTTAGGCTTGAAAATCTACATTCCTGATATTCTAGAACGTAGCTCATGTAGCCTACATTCCAGAATATACATATCTTACTTTTTACCTACATTATGTTATCAGCAATCAATGGTACAGGTGGTGGTTATAATGTGATAATTTTAGTTTCTACTGTTAGCCATTTTAGCCTAAGATACAGGATATTCCTAGTTCAGGCATATGTGTTACTTAGATTTAGACTTTTAAATCGAAATGTAGACTTTAAGCAATTTGTACCAAATATTTTGGAAATAAATTGTTTATTTTTTTTATTATTTATTATAATGTGTATGATGTGACATTGTTACTCTTTCACGCAAAAACTACTGAACTGATTGCGATAAAACTTAGAATATACGTAGCTGGCGACCTGAAATAACACATAAGGCTACTTTTTACCTCGATATTCCAACGAGAACTGGACAAACGCGGATTAAGCCGCGGGGCGCAGCTAGTAATATTATAAACGCGAAAGTTTGAATGTATGAATGTGACTTTGATAATCTTTCACGCAAAAACTACTCAAGCGATTGCGATGAAACTTGGAATATAGGCAGCTGGATACCGGGAATAACACATTAGCTACTTTTTATCCCGATATTTTTGCGAAAACGGGACTTACGAGGGTGAAACCGCCGGGCGCAGCTAGGAATAATTACAGTAGCACAACTCTTCACAAAAATAAACTGTGACAGTGGAATCAACCTTAATTATAGCTAAACTGTCTATTCATTCACAAACTGTAGGTACACAGAACCTGTGCCATTGATTGCTGATGAAACACTGTGGTCTTCTCAATTAGGCCTTTTGAAACATTCCACCAAACTTTCCTATGAGGAAAAATAGTTGGTGAAACATTTGGTCAAGGGTGAGAAGTGAAGATTTAAAAAATATTATAGGTTGACTTGCGCTGCTATACTTAGTCTTTTTTAAGTTCTTTTTATTTTATTTATATATTACAAAATTAATTTCGACTATAAAATTTAAATTCAAAGTTCATGCTTAGTTTTTGCTAAGCTCAGCCTGAGTAAAGTCAAAGTACGCACTATGGATTTCAGCCTTAGAATATTCGCTAGCTATAATAATCTAAGGTTGACTTTCGCTGCTATACTTAGCCAGGGCTACAAGGTTAAGGTGGTTTTTGCTTTGAAATATCAAAACGGTCCTGTTTAACCCAGGTTGATCCAGTTTGTCCTTATCTAAGCAACCGACGAGCACTAAAGTGAAATAAGAACTGACTGGGAACTCTCTAACATCAAGCAGGACCGCTTTTTTATCAAGTAAGCTTTCTAGTTACGAAATAGTACTATTTCTATGGGGCTAACTAAATAACTAACGTGCTCTTGTGATTGGTTGTGCGATGACACAAATGTCAGTGAAAGACCAATCACGAGAGATAGCACGTTAGTTATTTAGTTAGCCCTGGCTAAGCATAAGAAGGCAAGTCAACCTAAGATTCTGAACATATTATTTCTTGTGATTTTCCCGCGTATTTCCCGTTCCTGCGGGAATATCGGGATCAAATGTAGCTTATGTGTTATTCCAGGTATATTCCAAATTTCATCGCAATCGGTTCAGTAGTTTTCGCGTGATTGAGTAACAAAGTTACAAGCATACAGACATACTTGCAAATTATCGCGTTTATAATATCAGTAAGATAAGATTAGTAGATTATGATTGGCCCAAACAACATAACGGAAGACTTAGGACAATAAAATTGTACTTAAGGATAATTGTGACGAGAATAAAAACAATACAGGAGTATTTATGTCGTTTAAAATAAAATACTTAAAAGTTTTATTTCGCGTTGAAAACACAATAATTCAATTTAAAACTCTATCAAAAAAGAAATAAACGTGATATTGCGTTCTGTTTACGGTTGTACTTTAATTTTAACTATATAAATCCATGGAAATAATTCTTCCACCTTTTTTGTTTATTTATTTAAGTATTACAATGCTGCTGCATTTGTTCTTAATCAATTTTACAATGTGAGTCTTCTTGTCATTGGAACTCGCGAAGGACGAACTTAATAATGTAAGATGTCAAATACGAGCAAGGTCATTAGCGCCAAAGAAGTTATATTACTCCGTAGAACTAGAGTGTTCCGTTACATTGAGCATGCTGTCCCATTCTAACAGTATTATTAGAAAGGGACAGCATGCTTCAATGTAGCGTTCAGTCCCTTTCTAAAAGTGTTATTAGAAAGGGACAGCATGCTTCAATGTATCGTTCGGTCCCTTTCTAATAGTGTTATTAGAATGGACAAGCAAGCTTCAATGTAGCGGAACAGTTCTACGTGAGCATTCTAGATCTATAATACTTCTTTGATTAGCGCACATAAAGTTTTATACTCTAATTTTTTTAATTAAAAACTGACTTTTAAAAAATCGCGACCAATTGAGAACCTCTTCCTTTTTTTGAAATCGGTTACAAAAGCAAAAGTTGCAAAGTCGGAAAAAAAGAACATTCTACACCACGTAATGAAAGTCGGAATATCTACCGCTAGACCAAGTGTAACCGACTACCTACTGCTAAAATATTTTCATGATATATTATGTGCCCAGATTTCGTAAAGCAAATAATGAAAATTCATGGATATACCTGTGCAAAATATTAATATAAACGCCAGCTGCAGTAAAATTTAAGGTGTTAAAATTTACGCGGTAACAACTTTCCGTGGTTTACGGATCCAGAAATTTCATTTCCGTTTGGGGAAATGTGCATTTTTGCGCCGGACTTTAAGAGCAACATGTTTATTTCCCAAAATATAGTTGTGCTTTTTAGAGAGGAGGTAGATGTCTTTAGGAACTGACTATAATGTGAAAAATACGCCCCCCGTTTTGAGTGGCCCTTCGTTTGGCCCCGCAGGGATATTTTACTCTTTATAGGTAATTTAAAATCGTGGGTTTTTAAATTTTTTAAATCTATTATTATTATTTTATCTTCCTCGCGTGATCGAACCTCTTTCCTTGGCTTCGTACGACGATTGCATATAGCCGGAACTAGTTTGACAACAGCTGTCATTCTGGCCGATCGCGCGTCGTCGTGTTCATGGTCGGCGGCTATGAACAGGAACACGACATTCAATTTACGGCCGTCATCATAAAAGCTACCATTTGTTAAAGAATCACTTTTATGTTGCGTGCAATCCTTTATTTTTTCCAAAATATTTGTTTGTGTGGAAAGTCGAAAGTGGCTTTAGGTTACATTGTCATTTGATCCCGAAAGTTTCAGCCCGTTAGCTAGTCGGAAAATGCCTCAAATAGAAGTTGCAAGATTCCGCCCAGACCGACAAACAAACAAAAAAAGTGAGAGTATAAAGTGTAATAAAAATAACTGAAAAAAATAAAAAATAAGAACTGAAATGAAAATAGATTAATCAACAACATGTAAAAACATAATATTGGGTTTAGTTTTCATATCTGTGTTCGTATCTATTATAAAAAATTATATGTAAGTATTTAGTGTAAGCATTAAATACTTACATATGAAAAGTACAAACAAATGAAATTAAAATAATTTAAAAATTAAAAAACCGACTTCAAAAAAGAAGTCTGAAGTCGGGCAGCCAAACTAAGTACAATATGGAACCAACCAGTAAAACTGCCCGACTTCAGATGATAAAACAGATTAATTAGTCTGTGGCACTGTACCTATGTAGAGGTTATTTTGGTATTTTTTATCAATTCTTTTTTTTTGGTTGTTTTTTAAAATATTTTTTGTTTTTTTTTTTGAAATCGGTTTTGTAATTTTTAAAATATTTTTTTATTTTACACTTTTTAGTATACCTACCTACCTAAAAATCAACAATATTGTTACCGTAATTTTAATTATTGAGGAGTTTGCTGATGAGAAGGTGGTTTCAGGTGCCCAATCAATCTGTACTTAGTTCTTTAGGGGTCTATTCTTTTTGGTAGAAGTCCAAAAATGAGTAATTTATTGAATTCTGGGATGCTGTCCATCATTCCGAAGATACTCATCAGATCCTTACCAAACTTTTATGGGACCATCTCGGAGCTCCCACCTTTCCAATAAAAAAGAATCATCTCAATCGGTCAAGCCATCTTTGAGTAATCGATAAAGAATTAGATTGATTAATGCGTTTTGAGGAGCATTTCCATTCATCACTCCGTAGACCCTCATTAGATCCACATCAAATTTTTATGGGACCATTTTGGAGCTCCCACCTATCCATTAAAAAAAGAATCATTTTAATCGGTCAAGCCGTCTTCGAGTAATCGGTGAACATACAAAAAAAAAATATTATACATACAGACGAATTGATAACCTCCTCCTTTTTTGAAGTCGGTTAAAAATACAAACTAATTAAATCTAAATACACATAAAATTAAAACAACAAAACAAAAAAAAAAATCAAAATACAAATACATAAATAAATACAAAACAAATAAAACATTGAAAACAAACACATACACACTTCCATATTATTTTTAAACCTAATAAGTTAGGTTTTAGATTAATTATATTTTTGGCTTACATAAATCGTAAAGGCATGTATGCCGTAACTAGCTACTCTTGGCGCTGCTGCACTGGACACCAATTCTCGCGCAGTGAGATTTATCTCGAGCTCGACACTATCTCGAATCACAAATGTCTAATAAAAATGTCACTAAAATCTCTACTGCAGTCAAAAAACCTATTCTCAACGATTTTCGACATGAGATTCGGATGACTTTGTAATCTCTACGATGAATACGTTCCATTTTTCTTGACTACGTGCAGAAGCTTAAGTCGATGAAAGATAATGAAATAGAGCGAGAAACGAAACGCATATTTTACGTTATTAGTTGTCAGTGTCATTAATGTTGTTGACATAACAGAAGAAAAGAGTCTTGGCGGGAACACGTTGAGGAGATGTGGTGCTAAATTTTCATTTTTGTGAAACCTAGTTCATATGCGTGCAAATTGTTTAATTTCGGGGGCATATTAATCAATTTAGTTTCGTGAAGGTGTACAAGTGGAATGAAAGTGAAAATCGGTGCAAAACATTAACTTAGTGTTGTCTCCAAGGCTCCGTGAAGATTATTTGTAAATGGCCGCCGTGTTTACAAATGATTCCCTAGACTTGACTTTAACTATGACGACTTGACTGTTTCGATGCAAATAACTTGCATAATATATTAGAATACTTGACACTGGCTAATTTCCTAATGGCCATAATCGGTTCACAACCGATAAGAAATAATAATAACAGAAGAAAAAGTTTTGAATTTCTTCACATTATCTTTCTCAATTGTGTTGGTGCTTCACTACAATTACTAAATAATTTAGAAAATAAAAATATAATTGCATCAAGCGCGTAACAAAAAAAGCGTACCCTAGCAGAGCACAAAAAGCGCGGCGTTATAGCGTTGCTGGAGGCGGATGAGGAGTTGCGCTCAGGCAAACTTTCTGCACCTCTTACCGAAAAAATTGCATAGTTGAGATGGAAGCGTATACAACAGGAATTGAATGCTATCCTTGGCACCAAGAAAGAGTGGACGGAGTGGCAAAAGTAAGTACCTACTTACACCGTAATAATGGAAACAGGAAAGACCACCGGCCTTCAGCTTCTCAGAAGATAAGTAGCTGATTTTCTGACAGCCTGGGATGGTTTTAGGTTCTAAGATTTAGGAGATAGAAAGTCTCAAACAATATTTTACACATCTTAAGGCTAAGTGCGCAATATTCTTACAGAAAAACCATAATACTGATCGAAACATGTTTCTAGCTGCGCCCCGCGGTTTTACCCGCGTAAGTTCCGTTTCCGTTTCGGGTTTTCAGGATGAAAGTAGACTATGTGTTATTTCCGGTATCCAGCTACCTATATTCCGAGTTTCATCGCAATCGGTTCTGTAGTGTTTGCGTGATTGAGTAACAAAAATCCAAACACACACACTTTTACATTTATAATATTAGTAGGATTGGTATTAGTCTCTCAGATTTTATTGCATAACAATCCTACCTCTTGTATCTGGTAATGATTTGACATAGATCATGTTTTTATTGCAGTGTTGGCAAGATAAGCGGTTGAAAGCAAAGAAAAAAAACTGTGCTATAATAAGAAATGGTACAGGGGAAGGCCCTCCACCGCTAGCCTTGACGAAAGATGAGGAAGCAGTGTTGAGGGTTACTAATCCCAATAGTCTCATCGGACATGCAGACAGCAAGGAGTCCAGACTGATTAACTTTTATGCTAAGAAAAATTGTTAAACAATTATCTACCTAATTGTGATATTACTTACCATAATATTTTTGTATACTTACCTACCATAATTTTAGTTTTATTTATAGTTTCAGACTGATTTACTTTTATGCTAAGATTAATTTCAGACTGATTTGCTATTCTATTATGAAGAAAAAATCCCTATCCATAACTTAAATTATTAATAGGAACCATAAATCTGAAAATTCGTTTGCTTGTTTCCTCTTCGCGTTCAAACGGTTTGACCGATTTAGATGAAAATTTACATTGTGATAGATTAAGCGATGGAGAGTAGGTAGCATCATATAGCATAGAATACTTTTAATACCGATAATCCTAACAGGATTGGGCTTATTAAATAAAATGTTTGTAAAACAAAATATTTCCTTTTAATATGTACTAAAATAAAACCTAAAAACTGCTAACTATTGATGTAGCCTGTAATGTCAAGGAATGTAATGGAATCAGTTCAAAGTCAGAGTCATTTTTTTTATTTCCTTAGGATATAATAATAGGTAAATAAAAAAGTAATCTCTTTAAACTTTTTTCACTTTTTTGGGGGGTCTTCAAGTCACAAGTGAACAGTTAGGTACCTTCTAGGTAAGCGAGCTACACCTTAGACCACATCGTCGCTTTCCATTACTTACTTTTGTACGCAGTTTATATTGCGTTTTGGGCTGCACATGAGGCTAATATTCTAATCAAATAGATCGTAAGCTCTTTTGAGAGGCGAATTTTTTTTATGAAAAGTTCGTCCCTCATTTCAAATGGGTCCCCTCTTGAAGCCACCGGCACTACTCGACGACGTTAGACGGAAGAACTCGCATAAGCTACTTCCTTGTGGACTGATATTGTTATCATTTAAAAACATGTTAACGAAATCGTCTCCCGACATGGTTCAATTTCTTAAATTGAATGACTAAAACGTAGTGATTTTATTAAAAATCAAGTTCTTTGCAGAAAGATTCAGTTAAAATCACAAATTTACAAACTTTTTACAGACATAAACTCCATATAAACTCTGAAATTCCGCCATAACATTAACAATCAACGTTCATTGACGCATGCTTGCGGTCGACATATCCAATCTCTACTGCTATAGACCACTCGTTGCATGTCGAACGCTGCGTCTCGACATATCTCTACAGTGAGATTCTGAGAATAGCAAAATCTGTTTGCGTTCGACATCCGCCATGTTTTTTCGACCTATGTCTATTTCGACATAATCTCACGGCGCGAGAATTGCCCTCCTGTTGTATAGAGTTGATAAAAGAAATAACTGAAGCAATTCGCCTAAAGCAATCATTTTTGGTAGCTTTAAGAAGAAGAATCTCTAGCTCACACGCTCACTCTAGCCTTCCGATATATTTACAGTGTATTTAACCTGGCGTTTCGGCACTTGTCATTAATCGACCATGCCCAGAGAAAACAATTGGTCAAATGTCTGGAGCCAACTCAGGTCTTGTGAGTCCCCTCTGTTCAGGTCAGGGGTCAAAAACCCTACACAAAAAACAATAACTTCCAACACACAAAGGCACTTATCCACTAAACATCGAAAAAGATTGTCCTTCTAATAATTTATCAACGTACAATCCTCGACATCGGGTGATTGTGAAATATCTATCGACATTTGTTTGCCTTAACTAGAAGGTCCTTATTGAGGGGCATTTCCTGTTGAGCGATCTTGTTACTTTGACTCTCAAAGTGTGGTGACCTAATTCGGTTCTAAGAACAATTTCGATGTAGTTAGAAACGTTCTGGATAACTATTTTCGGCTTACAAATGCGAAGTTCAAAGCATTGTAAACTCTAACCCCTTTTGGAAAGAGAATTTTGTGATTACTAGCTGGAAGCCGCAGTTATCCGTGTAAATAGGTGGGATCCTATGATCCTGTGGGTATTTTAAAATAAAATTCAAGTGCGTGCCTTGGCCGGCCTCGCGCAGTGTAGGGTTTTGTAGTTTCCAAAATGATCAGGGATTACAATCTGGAACAAGTATTTACAACTAACACTCATCTTACCTAGAATTTAAGTAATATTTACTAACTTTTTTAACTTACGATTTTTATATAATTTATTAAAACTTACCTAAGGACGTATCGCACATACACAACCATAGATACTAACAAGCTACTAAGCTTGTAGTAAGGTGACTAGATAACGGATATAATACTTATTATATTTATTTTTCTTTTTCAAATACTTAGATACAAAAAACACCCAGACCAGATAAATTTATTACAATACCAATAATAGGTATATTTATTTATTTTAATGTATAATATATATAAAAAAAAAAAACCTGACTAGCTGCGCCCCGCGGTACTCCCGCGTAGGTGCAATCATCGCTGGAATTTCGGGATAAAAAGTAGCCTATGTGTTATTCCCGGTATCCAGCTACCTATATTCCAATTTTCATCGCAATCGGTTCAGTAGTTTTAGCGTGAAAGAGTAAACTTAAATACATGTATATATTATACAATTATACATACAAACAAACTTTCGCGTTTATAATATTGGTGAGATAAGATATTACTTCCGCCTGCAGGCACGCAAATATCTCACCACATTCAAGGCCAAGTTACCCAATCTCGAGAATACAAGCAGGCACAAAATGTAAACAAGTTAGAACCGTGTAAAAGCTGTTATATAGATAGATTACCCTCAGGCACGATTGGTATTCCAGTAGCTAAGCCTTCATGTGATAAGCATTGAATACTTTACACGAAAATGAGGATAACTTCAGAGGAAATCTTTGAGAAATGGCATTTCCCTATCACCGGGTTCCACGCAGTTGAGAGTTTGTACCCACTTTCCCGGTTGAAATTATAGTGTTTTTTTATTTCTACCGCTTCACGCACTATCCTGGGATAGTAATGTCGTTCGGTGGACAGGATACGAGGCGCGTGCAATTCTATCCAGTGATTAGAACCCGATAAAAGAAGATGCTCTGCTATCGCTGACTTCTCCACCTGGATTGGATTGGATTCTTGACCGCAGCTATGTGCTCCCTTACCCGTTCCGCGATGGTCTACTTCGTTTGGCCGATGTACGAACTACCACAGCTGCAGTCAACTTTATACACCCCCGGCGTCGTAGGGAATCTTATCCTTAGGTGAACTCAGTTGTTGCAACACTTTTAATAGCGGTGGTTTTAATGGAGTACGATCTCAAAAAATTATGAAAAATGTTAAAATGTTAAATGTAAAAAAGTTATGAGTTCAAATCGTGTGAGTTGAAAATGTTTATGAAAAGATAAATCCACAAAAACACAGCGCACGGTCTACTTCAGGCGGGATTCGAACCAACGCATCTCAATCCAATCTGGGGAATGCGACTTAGGCCTCTTAGTCTACCGACGCGGTGACTCGTACGCCGAATTAGGTATCGTTTAAATATCTTTTCCATTCACTACAACTTAGACATGTTAACGCCCGCCTGACGTAAACCGTGCGCTGCGTTTTTGTCAATACCTATTTTTCTAATTAACTTAATTGAACAATATTACAATTTTACTTTAAAAGTGTGAAGCAGACACTTCGAAGCGGAAACATTTCCACGTCATCGGACTTCAAAACTTTGGTTTTGAAAAGAATGTCTTGGTTTCACACTCCGTCGCCCACAGCTTTTCACCGCTTTTGTAACTTTCGCCTACTGACGTGATTTTATAAACATTTTATGTCTAAAACTGGTAGATAATATATTCATTATAATAGTTACCAAAGATATGTTTTATATTTTAATTTTTCAATATAATATTGAAATCGAACTATTTGATTTTGAGTGTTACATACACAGACAAAGATAAAAGGCTTTATTGAAAAATACAAACAAATTAAATTAAAATACAAAATAATTAAATCTAAATTCACATAAAATTAAATCAACAAAACAAAAAATATAATATTTATAAATATTTTTTTTCTTTTGGGTTTGTATTTTTATATTTTATTGTTTTAATTTATTATTGACATTTTGTTATTATTTTGATATTTTGATGATTATATTTTGATTTAAGATTTATTTGTAATGTTATGCATATTATAAACAAAAAAATGAAAATACAAATAAATTAATCATTATATTTTAATAGGTAAATTACATTTTAAGTTTATCTAATAAAAAAAACAACCAGTCAACCTTGAAAAAGCCAACTGTAAAGTTGGCGAAAACTCGGTTCAAATAATGAATAAAAAACGCGATAAAACCGGATAAATAAAGTGTTTTATTATGCAAAATCGCGAAAACCATAGAAGAAATTATGTTAACTAATAAAAACAAAAAAAAAACTCTTTAATCAAATAACCCGCCCCTTATTGTTCCTGGTACAAGGGTTTCCATCACACTTGCAGCATTGCCGCGCTGTATGGCGATGGCGCTAACCTTTGCCCCAGAAACAAGCCGGAGCGGGAGCCACCTCCATTTTCTCATTTTACTGGTAGATAGAATACATACTTTATTATGAACCACAAACTATTATTATGCTTTTAATACCAAAAGTTAGAAAAATACACACAAAGGTGTGAAAACTTAAACGTTGTTGGTACAAATTGGCGAACTTATCGCTAAAACGATTTCTGCCAGGCAACCTTTAGATGAAAAGGGGTGAAGGTGAACAGTTTGACTTTGGAACTGGTGCAGCTCGGTCGTCAGACGAGTTTGAAATGCATCAATATCAGTCGACCTTTCTCTTCATAGTCTCCAATAGACACCAGTCCAGTTCGATGATACAAGGTTATTTTATTCCAATGAAAAACCGTGATTCAGGCTTACTTTTTACGTTCATCCAAAGGTTGCCTGGAAAAAATTGCTTTAAGCGATAAGGTCGCCCATTTGTACAACGTCTAACTTTTCACAGCTTTTTGTATATTTTTCCTGTAATGCCTAATCTAATCTAATTTCATTAATAATTTTATTGTATATGGATCAGTTAGTAATCTGAAATAAATGCATTTATTTATTTTCTTACTTAAGCGTAATAAATATGTAGTGTACAAAAATCTAAATAGTTTTTTGTTCAAATAAAGCGTACTTACATCAACCCATCTATAATAATTTTAATACCAGTCCCGGAAACGTATAAAAGCGCATGTAATCTGTGTAAATCCTAGAAATTCCTAACCATTTACATCAAAAGCACACCGATATAAACATCAAAATATAACGAACATAAAATTCAGGCCACGTATAAACTCGATACAGAAAATTGAGTTGTACACTCAAACCTTACTCGGGTATAAAATATTTCGACCGACCAGCTACAAATTATGGGCGATGCCGAGTGAATAAACTAGTAAAACTTTGTCGGTTCCAATGCATAGTTTATTGGCGCATTGGAGTAATGATGCTCGGGTTGCAAACGATTTTACTATGTAATGTAATGTGTGATGTAATGTTATGTGTAATATAATGTAATGTGTAATATAAGGTACTTGTAATTTAACTTATTTTCCGGTTTATATCACGATGCTTTTATTGTTTTCAGCGTTGTTGCAATGCTGTTCCTATGTATCGGGGCCTTCGGAGATTAAAACTGGAAAATTAATTTTATTTTTATTCCATACTAGCTGCGCCCCGCGGTTTCAACCGCGTAAGTCCTGTTCCCTCGGGAATATCGGGATAAAAAGTAGCCTAGGTGTTATTTCCGGTATCCAGCTACCTACATTGCAAGTTTCATCGCAATCGGTTCAGTAGTTTTTGCGTGATTGTAACATACACACATACTGACAAACTTTCAGCTTTATAATATTAGTAGGGTAGCGAATACAGAACATAGATTAGTTTTATCCCGATATTCCCGCGGAATCGGGACTTGCGCGGGTGTAACCGCGGGGCGCAGCTAGTAATAAAATAAATAATCGAATAATAAAGGAAATGGTGGTTTATGGTTTGCATTTTTTGGGGAGATATTCTGATATAGGGTAGGTAAGACCTACCCTACATCAGATTATTAAAGACTTACCCAACTATCACATTTATAATATTAGTAAGAAGTACTTAGGATAAATGGGACTAGGCAGTGTCTCGTGGTTTGACCTACTAATGCACTGTAATGAAACTTTGGTATGGAGATAACTAAAGATATAGATAAACATATGAGCTATTAAATTCTTCTATGGTTTTTCGCGATTTTGCATAACAAAACACCAGCTTCTCAGTCAACCTTGAAAAAGCCAACTGTACAGTTGGCGAAAGCTCGAGTCGTTTAAAAATCATGAATAAAAACGCTATTAAACCCGGTAAATAAAGTGTTTTATGATATGAGCTATTTTTATTCCAGATATTCCCTTAAGATCGAGACTAAAGCGGCTAAAACCGTGAGGGGCACCAAAACAGAAATAAAGAAAATTGTATTCCAAATTCAATTTTTCAAATCAGCAGCATACACCGCAGTGCAATATAAACAGCTCAGTCGGTGTAAGAATAAAGCCCAGAAGGTAATCTTCTTACATCGTCGGCAGTAGCCAAACCGTGATGTATGGCCGCTGGGGGCACTAAATGTAGATGCACTTCGATTTCTACACTTTTTGTGTTCTGCAGTGTACTTTAAAGCCGGTTTGAATTGTGGAAATAGAATTTATAGAAGTATTTTTGTTTATTTAAAAACTAGTTTTGTTCCTAATAATATCGCTCTTACTGTGAAGGAAAACATCGTGAGGAAACCAACATGTCCTTGAACTCGCCAACTCGCCGGTCCGTAGACATGGGACATTCGCCAATCCGGAGTACGCTCCCGTGGCGTCTTAATGCCTAGCCCCTCTGAGAGGAGATCCTTGCCCTGCAGTGGGACAAATTAATGAGCTGATTATTATTATTACAGTTGTGTTTCGCAGTTTCACCTACATATGTTGCGATCATGATCCTGTACTGCGTGCGATGCAGTCCGTCTATCTAATCGACACATTCTAAAATATCAAATAATCGACTTACCTAAACAAAAAAAACAAATTCCAATCACACCATTAAGTCTTAAAATATTCATCACCTTCAAGAAATTTCCTCTCATTTCCAAGACGTATAACTTTTCCAAATATTCTCTGCAAAAGATCTCTTTTATTAAAAATTCAATAAAAATATATCACTTCACTCGACGCGGACAAAACACCGGCAGGTTACTAATTGAATTTAGCTTCAAGGGACAATTTGGTAATTCCATTTTGTACTCTAATACCTTTATAATAAGGTTTAGTCTGCAAGGATAAGGTTTAAAGAAGCGATAATATGGGACCCTCAAATTCGAAGTAAGCCAATCACGAGGCATTTGAAGACATTATGATGAGAGCTTCGCAATAGTGATGTGCGTTTAATGTCTGTACGAAGAGATGAAAGATTTGTATCATGAGAAGGAGCTAATTGGCCCGATCTTGAAGTGTCGAGCGGGTTAAGCAACGGTTGGTACGGTCACTACTTGAATAGGATTGGATGTAGGTGTTTTTTTTTTTTTTTTTTAACTTCTTCGGAACGGAACTAACTGCTTAACGCACCTCAAACGGAAGATACGTTAAGCAGTTAGTCCTGGTTGTTATCCTCTGATAGCAGTCAGTCGGTAGGTCAAGTTGGCAACCTGAAAACTGTAACACTAAATAAACGAAAAGATGAAGATAACAAAACTAATTAAAATCGTTTTAGCGGTTTAGGCGTGAAAACGTAACAGACAGACCGACAGGCAGAGTTAGATCAATCAATCAAGTTTATTATACAACAATAAGTATAAACTAAAAATAGTCTTTGTAGCAAAATTAAAACTTAGAGATAGTATTAAGATACAATACCATCCATACAAAATCCCTTTGACGACTCTAAGTAAAGATATACATAATTATATCTGACGATATATTGATGTATATCTTGCCAAAATGCCATATATCTAAGTTTTAAAAAGGCATAAAGCTCGTGGTTCTTTAGATTGCATCGTTTTGTTGTCATTTTAAAAGAAATATTTGCAAAGAGCTTTTGTATTTTGAACCAATATAATACCTTAGGTACTTATTTTCGTCATTTTATTAAAATTTATCTTCACTTTCTTAATTCATTAATTTTTATTAATGTATATCTTTCCAAAATGCCATATAACTAAGTTTTAAAAAGGCATAAAACTCGAAGTTATTTAGATTGCATCGTTTTGTTGTCATTTTAAAAGATAGATTTGCAAGTAGCTTTTAAATTTTGAACCAATACACCTTAGGTACGTCATTTCCTTATTTTATTTCTTTTCACTGTCTTAATTCGTTATTTTTAATATTCTTAAGGTAATTAATGAATAACGAAAAGGAAAATATCGTAAGGAAAACGAAAAGTCCTAGGATTCCGGTCCGAAGTCACGGGGACATTGTTTTCGACGAACTGCCTAACCCCTCTCGACGTCTTACTTACTGCCTAACCCCTCTAAAAATAGGTCCATGATATGGAGTTGGACTAATTAGCGGGCTATTAACTACCTATTATTAGGGGTCGCATCTAAACCAATCCAAATCTGACTAGTCTTACTTCTTACTTCCGAAAGTTTGTATGTATGAAAGTATGTAAATATGTATGTGAGTTTGTTACTCTTTCACGCAAAAACTACTACATCGATTGCGATGAAACTTGGAATATAGGTAGATGAAGATCATACAAATTCAATTATAAACATTTTAAACTCACACGATTTGAACTCATTATTATTTTTCCCGGGTCTTATTCGCGTATAATTATTTTTAAATTCTCTGACTTATTCTCGGACTGAGTCAGTCCCCTCGCGACCAAGATCATTGTAACATGATCGAAACGTCGAGGTAAGAGAATTTAAAAATAATTATACGCGAATAAGACCCGGGAAAAATAATAATGAATTCAATTATATATCTAAATATTAGGTATAGTTAAATTGATAATTATTAATTTGTACATCGATTACAACTATGCACCAGCATGTTTTACACAGTTATAAGCTACCTAGCTTTGAATTGGCTTTCGAGAAGTTCGACCAAGCTGTAGTTTATAATTTGACTAGCTGCACCCTGCGATTTTACCCGCGTAAGCCCCGTTCCTGCGGGAATATCGGGATAAAAAGTAGCCTATATGTTATTCCAGGTCTCCAGCTACCTATATTCCAAGTTTCATGGCAATCGGCAAAAGCTATACAATACATAATATACAAACTTTCGCGTTTTTAATATTAGGGGTTAAAGTATGAAATTGCCGATTTGTACTGAAAATCTTAATTGTTTATTTTTAAAATTTTTAACAAATTTATTTAATCAAAATAGTTGCCATTATTATCTATACATTGCTGCCATCTAATGGGAAGGTTATTAATGCCTTTGCGATAGAACTCCGACGACCTAGACTGCACAAACTGTGTGAAAGCATTTTGTACTGCCTCCTGGGAAGAAAACTTCTTGTCACGTAGATAATTGTCCAAATCACGAAAAAAATGGTAGTCCGTTGGAGCAAGGTCTGGTGAATACGGAGGATGACGAATGGTTTCTAAGTGCAGTTCCTGAAGGGTCAAAATGGTTTCTCGTGCTGTGTGAGGTCTCGCGTTGTCGTGGAGCAATAATGGTGAAGATCGATTCATGAGTCGGGGCTGTTTTACTGCTAGTTTTGTCAACATGGTTCGGAGTTCGGCACAATAGACATCTGCCGTAATTGCTTGACCAGATCGAAGAAAACTATAGTGAATAACACCATGCTGAGACCACCAAACAGTTACCATTACCTTTTTATTGGTAAGTTTTGCTTTAGGACACTGTTGTGGCATTTGACCTGGGGTCAGCCATTGCATTTTTCTTTTCCGGTTATCATAAAGAATCCACTTTTCATCACATGTTACAATTCGATCCAATATTCCTTCATTTCTGTACCGGTTCAACACGGCAACACAAGTTTCAACACGCGTTTCTTTCTGCAGATCAGTCAAATCATGAGGCACCCATTTTTCGTATAAAAATTTTTTTTTATTGATTTGACGCAAGTGAGTCAATAAAGTGGGTAAGGTAACGTTAAACCATGCCGCTAATTCCTGGGTAGTTTGACTAGGATCGGCTTCCACTATCTCTCTTAATTCATCGTTATTCACCTGTGTGGGCGGTCTTCCTCGTGGCTCGTTCTTTAAGTCGAAATTTCCATCACGAAAGCGTTTAAACCAAAATCGCACGGTGCGTTCATTAGTAGACCCCTCTCCAAACGCAGCATTGATATTGCGGGCTGTTTCTGCCGCGTTAGTTCCGCGTCGGAACTCGTATTCAAAAATCACTCGAATTTTCGCAGTATCCATCTTTCTTGTCTAAATTGAATAACAAAAACAATTGAAAGTCGATATTCAAATGTTTCACATTTTTTAAAAAAAGAACATCACAGAAACCATTTGAAAAAAGTTTCATTCGAAAACCTCAAACCATGAAGATTCTATGTCAATTCAAAGAACCTATTGCAATAAAACGGCAATTTCATACTTTAACCCCTATTATTAGTGAGATGAGATGATGATGAAATAATTAGTGAGATGAGTGAGTGTGTGTGTAAGTGAGTTTGGCGTTTTTAACATACCTGGAACTACGAATCATATTCCACCTTCACTTAAAATCGAAACTTTCTTACCCACCTATTACTTTCTGTTATTTCTTTAAACTAGTTTGCACCGAGTTCCGACCGAAACTAGTGAATTCTTTAGATAAATCGTTCCGCTTGCAGCTGACGTTGGAGTCCAATTATTGAGATTAATGGCGCCCTCGAGGCCTGAGTTCAGACTAGCCCACGGAAACTGTTTATCTAGTATTTTTATGTTACATTAGTTAGCATAGTTAGCTACCTACTCCTGGCTTTGTCCGTATGTATTGTAAACTTTCTGAAGAAAAAAAATGTAAAACTGATTAAACTTATAGTAAAATTACCTATCATAGAATACTAGTAGCACAGTTTACCTTAAATACTTCGCGATCACGAACTTTATTGCTACAAACACTTTTAATTAATGATTTAATTTATTTAAATTTCTAACTAAGTGATTGTATAGTTAGTGAAGGTATTTAAGCAAACAATTACAGTAGCCGAATAAACAAACTAGTTACAAAAATCACTCGTTTTGAAACAGGTTACGCCGACTAAGTAACAAGTTTCGTAACGTTTCTTGAAAATGAAGTAACGACGAACGTCTAGGATAAAAAGGTGGTTCCAGATACGCTATCAATTTATCCCTTGTAAATAAAGGGCATACTTTCTAAAAGTGAACAATTTATTTGATTTTGAGGAGCCTGAAATTAGATTTGCCTGTACGATTTGACAATGATACAATAAAATACTCCACCAGTGATACCATTCCTATGTCTACAGCTGACGTCATTTATCAACGTTTCGATGGATGACTTCGTTTGTTGACACCAGAATAGCATAACTGTTTTCTTAGATTAAAAATTTGGTCTCTCTGTTTATAGGGGGAGCTTATTATTATATCGATGTGCGTGACTACGTCTATTCGGAAATATTGTGGTCCAATAATTTATTATATTTAATACAATCTATATGAATCATAGCAATATATTAGAAAATAGGTCTCGTATCAAAGATTCTTTTCGTGTCGTTGATGTATAATAGGAAATTCTTTGAAAGATTGCATTCTCGAAAATGCAATCACATATAGTAGGGTGAGTACTGTCGGGTACAAAAATTTTAACTTATATTTATAATTTCGATGTAAACTGTTATTTTAGGCTAAACTAAAATAAAACCGTGACGAAAGGATAAATTACAAACATAAAAACATACATAGTTATAAGATAAACGCGAAAAACATAACTCTTTCCTTACAGCCGGGTAAAAAGGGACACTTACAAAGACTCTGCTGTCTGTCTGTCTCGTTGCTGTAAGCTGCTGTATCTCATGAACCGTGAAAGCTAGACAGTTGAAATTTTCACAGACTATGTATTGTAATAACAAGTAGATAGTGCTTATAACAAAATAAAAAATATATATTTAAGTAGCACTCCCATACAACAATATAATGTAAACAAAAAATATATATTTAAGTGGGACAACAATATAATGTAAATGATTTTTAAAATATAAACGCAACGTAACCGCGATTTATTTAATCCATTGGACGGGCTTAGTGCTGCGAATTATTGCTATCGATATGCGTCACTATTGCAATACTTACCGCTCTAACCTTACGATTTATGACCCGGTGTGCAACGAGTAAAAATATATACTACTAGCTGAGACCCGCGGTTTCTCTTGGCTAAGTTCCGTTCCCGCAGGAATATCGAGATAAAGTGTAGCCTATGTGTTAATCCCGGTATCCAACTACTTATAATAAAGTTTCATCGCAACCAGTCCAGTAGTTTTTGCGTGATTGAGTAACAACCTCACATACATACTTACATACAAACTTTCGCGTTTATAATATTAGTAAGATTTGTTTTGCTCAATGTTGAAGTCTGAAAACCAAGATTATTTACAGAAAAAAATCGAAATAGCCAAACATCCAAACACACTTTCACATTTATAATATTAGTACCTAGGATAATACGTGTATAATTATGGGGATCGAACGGACGTTTTTTAACTTGCGACTACTCAAATAATAAATAAATAAATAAATCCTGTGACGAACACACAGCGCCATCTAGCCCCATGGTAAGCTGCTAAGCTTGTGTTACGGTGACTAGATAACGGATATACTACTTATATTTATTTTTCTTTTGTAAATACATACATATTATACATAGAAATACGCCCAGACCAGATACAAATATTTATTTTTAAGCATAAATATTTGCACCCAGCGGGAATCGAACCCGTAACCTTCTGCATTGCAGCCAAGCGTTCGCCCGACGCGCCACAGAGGTCGTCAAAATGCTCCATACCTTCTTTTTTTTTAAGAATAAAAAGTCTTTTTTTTTAATGTTTGCACTTTTTTGCACCCCTGTACGTACAGGGTCTCACAATACATTCCGTAACGTAAGCGCATTGCAACAATATTTAATACTTACCTATTTGTGGGAATAATATCCTATTTTGAACGCCAACCGCGAAATTGCGTTCCATACAATACCAAGAATGTGTTAGGTTCCTACACTTAGTACTTAGGTACCTACCTAGATCTAGCAAACTAATGATGTTTATTACAAACTAGCTGCGACCCGTGGTTTCACCCGCGAAAGTGAAAAACGCGTTATCACGGGCGCGGGCGGCCGAACGGTTCTCGAGCGGTTGCACTTTTTCGTTCATTACTCGGGTTCTACTTATTGGATTTTGATGCAAAGAATACCAAAACGTTCCTCGATAATAGAACTATCCAAAATTGAAAACCAGATTTCAATCGGATTAGTAGTTTTTATTGTATAAGGAACAGACAGACAGACATGACTTAAAAATATATAATTTTGTTCTACTACTTATCCTAAGTCCCCTAGACCACTTTTTTTTAAATGTACTTCTTCTTTTTGTCCTCTCTTCTTTTATTATAAGTACAGAAGATATCGATAGAAGATAGATACGTTTGTTTGTTAGTTTGTATGTCTATGTATTTGTTACAGTCAAATTTCAGCAACAAAATAATATTTGACTGAAAAAAATCAGTCAGTAGTGTTTGGGTTGGTAAAAACTTAGTTTTACTGGTACTTCAGCCAAAACAAGATTTTACCAACAGCATAAACAAGGAATATTTTATTAGACAATTTTATTTATTATTTTTGTTTCAAACATATTTTATTAGGGGATATATGTTCGACAACACGGAAATACGGGCTCAGATGAATAGGATTAAGCAGATGTCGAAAATTCACACGGATAAACGAAAGACAGCAAAATCAGGAATCCAATCACATTAATATTAGAAATGGGTTTAGATGTATGTGTTAATCATACAAAAATTACGGAACCTATAACAATAATAATATTAAAATCATTTATTGAAGGCAACAAGGCCCATAAATACATACCTTATAGACTAACATACCTACATATCTATACTATACAATAATATTAAAAAGCTGAAGAGTTTGTTTGTTTGTTTGAACGCGCTAATCTCAGGAACTGCTGGTCCGATTTAATTTGGTTTATTCCCGATGTCCACCACTTATTTGGCCACCACTGGGGGACAGCGAAACAACTTCTAAAAAATATTCTCGTTGACCACCACTGGGGGACAGCATCACAACTTTCTAAATTATTTCCATTTGCCACCACTGGTGGAGAACGACACAGATTTTTAAACATTCCCTGTGACCACCACTGGGGGACAAGGGCACAACTTTTGATCTAATTCCCAATAGCCATTATTTTAAACGGATTTGGTTTTTTAGCAGATACTAAGGGTGAGATTAGGTAATATTCTTAAATAATGTGTTAGGTAATTAATGGAGTTGTTTATTATTTAATCAACTTTTATTAAATATTTCACTAAAATATTAAAAATACATCGTTTTACTTATTAAAGCTTTGATTGCATATTTTTTTATGAAGAGGGTAATTAACTGACCGATATACTATTTTGTCAGCCGGTTATAATCAGTTGCATTTTTAAAAGGAACTTGAACATTACAATTTTAGTCAGAGTTTTATCGTCTTTCAACAAGGTATAAAAGTTAGTTATAAAATAATTGAAAAGTAAATGATTAAATATTACGTACTAATCAACCGTCTTAAAAATCACTTAGTTAAATAAAAAAAATTAAAAACTCATAATTTCTAAAAATTGGCCCATAGATATAAGGGCAAAATAAGTAGAACTGCATTTAAAAGTCATTTTGGCCAAAGTGGCGCTTATGCCCTTTGAGCCCCGAGGTATCGATATAATTCAAGGAATCCAAATGAAACTTGTAAACGACCAAATATCTATGGGCCAATTTTTAGAAATTATGAGTTTTTTAATTTTTTACTTTTAAAAATGCAACTGATTATAACCGGCTGACAAAATATAGTATGTCGGTCAGTTAATTACCCTCTTCATAAAAAAATATGCAATCAAAGCTTTAATAAGTAAAACGATGTATTTTTAATATTTTAGTGAAATATTTAATAAAAGTTGATTAAATAATAAACAACTCCATTAATTACCTAACACATTATTTAAGAATATTACCTAATCTCACCCTTAGTATTTGCTAAAAAACCAAATCCGTTTAAAATAATGGCTATTGGGAATTAGATCAAAAGTTGTGCCCTTGTCCCCCAGTGGTGGTCACAGGGAATGTTTAAAAATCTGTGTCGTTCTCCACCAGTGGTGGCAAATGGAAATAATTTAGAAAGTTGTGATGCTGTCCCCCAGTGGTGGTCAACGAGAATATTTTTTAGAAGTTGTTTCGCTGTCCCCCAGTGGTGGCCAAATAAGTGGTGGACATCGGGAATAAACCGAAAAAATCTTTTTGTGTTTGAGATTCCATTTATCGAGGAAGGTTTTGATCCCGATATTCTTACGAGGTCGGGACTTACGAGGGTAAATCCCGCGGGACGCAGCTATAAAAACGAAAGTCGTGTTAGTTACACTATTTGTATCTCAAGAACGGCGGAACCGATAAGAATTAAATTTGGTACAGGGTTAGTATAGGGGTATAAATTAAATATAGGGTACTTTAAATGGTCGTACGGGTTAAGCAACGCTTGGCGTGACACATACGTGATGGGTCAACAGGAACGATCGCACCAATTAGAATGAAACCGATCGGTTAAACCGATTTGAACGAAATTTGGTACAGAGATAGTTTAGTGGTTGAAATAAGATATAGGGTACTTTGAATAATCATACGGGTTGAGCAACGCTTGGTATGACATGCGTGATACATCACATAATATGTTACGGGATAGGAATTTAAATTATTAAAAAATTAAAAATTGAAATTAGGCGGGGAAACCGCGGGACACAGCTAGTGTGTTAATAATAGCTTAAGACTAATTGGCGCATTCCTGTGAAATTTGTCCGCGAAAGAAACTTGTTATGTAGATAGCGGGAAATCTGTTTTGTTTATTCCAATATACGATCGTTACGATACGATATACGACCGTGGGATCGAGACTTACAGGAAGCGCAGCTAGGGAAGTTATTTTTAATCTTTATTATATATATAAAAGAAAGTCGTGTTAGTTACACCATTTATAACTCAAGAACGGCTAAATCGATTTCTCTGAAAATTGGTGGGGAAGTAGCTTAGAACCAGGAGAAGGACATAGAATACTTTTAATCCCGCGGGAACTGAAACGGGAACGGGACTTATATACGCGGATGAAACCACGGGGCGCAGCTAGTACCTAATAAAATTATTCTAAAAAGAGTGTCACCTCTGAAATAAGTGAATAATAAGGTAACTTTAGTGATTTATACAGCCGCAAGACCCGGGCTTAGTTGGGGCCGTTATTGCTTTGCTGAAACTTGGTATAAATAGTTAAACGATATTAAATTTGATTTTGAAAAATAACGTGTGAGGGCTAAGGGTTTTTGATGGACAACTTTAAAAATTTCAAATCTGATGAGTAGTTTATTTTCTTTATTGAAAACCAGAATAAAATTACAATTATAATAAAAATAAAAATCTAGACAACTTATTTGCTTGAGTCTTTACTGTCTATAAATCGCTTTTCCTGACTGAGCGACTGACTGATGAATCAACGCACGATATGATAATACATATCGTGCGTTGATTCTGTAAAAGGGTAGATACCTATAGGTACAATATATCTCTGAACTATCGCGGCGAACATGTCTCACCAGTCCGGGACCGGACTAAGTATACTGAACTACCGAGACATACCTGAACTACGTTCCCACACTGCGTAATAGGTCGGAACACGGGTTCAAGTGCCGTGACCACGTTTTCTTTACGGTTTGCGATTACGACTCGCGTATTTCGACTGGCCTTTTTCTGTAAACAATCTTGGTTTTCAGACTTCGACAGTGAGCAAAACAAATACTTACATATACAAGGTTATTCATTTAAAATCAAATATAGTGCAGCACGCAGTTTTAGCATCAAAACGAACAACTTTTATTTTAAGACATTTTGAAATTTTGATTTGAAAATAAAAAGTATAATAATAAACAGACAATTAATTTAAATTAGCTAAAGAAATCCATCGCGTGGTTTCGAAGATACGAGCTAATGAAGAATATTATTAAACAACCATTAAAGGCGCGAAAAAAGTTTAGATTAAAACGTAATGATTATATTTTCTTTTGGTTTAGATAGTACTGTAGTTCAAACAGGTGTTTAAACTAGCCTAAGTCCTTCTATCAGGTAAAAAATTCATTAAAACCGTACCTAACAGACATACAGGCAGACAGACTTTCGTATTTAAAATATTAGGACCTGCACCTAAACCTAGCTTATAGCATTCAATTGAAATTCAATAACTGATCGTCGTATATACATCGTCGCGTTTACAACTTAGTCCATGCGTCCATCCTTTGACTACTCGCAGAGTTACAGCTCTAATCCAAGTTCGTAAGATAGTCCCAGTTTGATACGAGAATTTGATATGGAGGTGAATTAACTGGTTTCACACGGAAGGTTTTTCGTTACTGATTCTCAAAGTACATAAAAGGTAGTTACACCAATGGTACTATTGCTATAACTACCTTTTATGTACTTTGATTTGAATCTAACAACAATTGTCTAGTCAGCTATGCCCAGAGGAAAGGAAAGATAAATACTTCTTAAGCAATACGTGGGACCTTCGAATTAAAAGTTGAGATTTCTACCGCTGCTCAATAACCCAATTCGTTATTTCTTATATTCCTCATAGCTTTGATTTTATTTTCGTAGAAACTGGATATTTAGTAAATATACGCATATGAAACAACATTTGTGTAAAACGTGTTACTGCGAAAGGTTTCTGGGTCAGATGTATTTAATTGAGATACGGCTCTGAATCAATAACTTATGCGGTTTATAAACTGAGGAAATTGGCCTAACACGGTTTTAGCGTTAGACGTGGATGTGACGTGTTAGGGTTTACTATGTCGTGTCTGTTAGGGGGTTGGATCATTCCCACTGGGTCCATAATATGGATTTACTGGTTTTTTTTTATAATGATATTTTTTCTCAGTCATCATCATCGTCATTGAGCTCTATCGTTTGTACATCTATTACATTTACAATTTAGATGACGATAAACTTTTTAAATTTAACAATTTGTACACTATTGTAACATAGTCCATAACAAGGTAAATCATATTACTATGATATGATAAAAACCTATTTAAGGATGATTTATACTAAACCGTCACCCGGCCATGCCTGGTTCGAGCTTCGGTGTCCATTGCTCGGCGAGCAGTCGATCGGTTTGTTGCAACCAAGTGGCGGCCAAGCAACAGACAACGAAGCTCGAACCCGGCATGGCCGGTTGACGGTCTAGTGTAAATTATCCCTTATTCTCATTTTTCAAGCAAGCTAGGCGTTCAATTAAACAGTTACAAAAATCAAATAATAAAACTTGGACAGTTTCATGATTTCTATTAATTTACAATAAAACTTGTAGGTGTATGAGATGTTCAGTTAATTAATTTATGGGTTCAAATCAGTCAAACGGTAACATAACTTGTTTCAGAATCCTTTGCGTACTTATAGAGTTGAAAAAATCCAGGGTAGTCCATAAAAGTCTTTATCAAAAGCACTATCTCATTGAGCATTACAACTAAGCCATTTCAGTTACAACGTTTAACCTTTTCCACGGCAATCCAGACAGAAAACTAGACATTGTAGCTTTACAAACTAACCTCACATCTCCAACACGGGACTATTAACCTTCTCCCCTCAACATAAGGCGGTGTACGACTGTATATTTATCATTGCCGGTATATATTCACAAGTTCTCAGAACCTTTATGTAAGGAGTGTCCTTTCATCTCACTCCTTTTTAACCTGAAGCTGCAATTATAGTTAGCGTGCCTCGGGTGGTTATATTTTAGGGTTCACAGGGATTTGAATTAAACAAGCTCTCTTAATTGGAACGTTGGGATTTGAATTTGGAATTGTTTTTGTTGAGTTTATGGGAACCGCGACGCGTTTGTATCTAACTAGATAAGTAAATACTGGTTGGTAATAGAGCAATTTATCTAGTAATTTGCGCCTCGGCGATTTATCATAGTAAAACGAATTAAAAGTATGCAACCTTACCAGTTTTCTGAAATCGTGCACAATTAAAGTGTTTAAAATTGCATTACTACAATTGTTTCAAACAATTTGATAGGAAGCTATTAAACACGTGAAACTGGACTGAATTACTCTCTATTGCTGTTAGAATGTCCATAATTAAGAAACTGAACTAAACTGGTTCCGGAAAACAAATTTTGTAAGATTGGCAACTGTTAGAGTTCCAATTAGGAAAATTGTAGCTTTGAAGTTGATTTACATTAGGTCAGTGATAGAAGCCTAAACATTTTCGTGTTTAGTCATTGACTTGGTCGAAATTGTATGGCACTGACTTCTGCCACTGACCCAATATCTTATTTTACTTAGTTGCCCAGCTGTCATACAATTTTTTCACGGAATATACTTGACCGCTGACTTAAGTTGTACCAGCGAAACAAGAAAGCCGCAGAAGTCATATGAACGGTCACGTGACTTGTCATAGCTCGTTTTCAGAAAAGAGGGAAACTTGTTTTAACACTTTACTTCTTTCTATAACATGGGAATATTATACTACACAACGAAATTGGGTAAAAGCGAGCGTGAAATGATGATGACGTGTGACGACTTATAATATAAGAAGTAAAATCTAAATTTGTATTAAAATATCTCAAAAGAAGAAGAATAATAAAATTCATTCTCAATTCAACAAGCTTAAGCAAATGTTTCGCAAGACATAACGCTTAAGTGTCAGATACTGAGCACATCATGTTACTGCTAATAAATTATTTAAATCCTACGGAACCACGTCACGTCATTTCACGCTCGCTCTTACCCAACTACAGGAGATTTTTCACCTTTTGTGCGCTACAGTAAAATAGGGTTTTTTCAGTTTTTTGTTGACAGCGTTTTTTATGTCTGTTTTCATGAGCATATAAAAAAAGTTATGAAAAAAAGTAGGCATTTAAATGAAAAATTCCGCTAATAAAATACAATATTGAAACAGTTTCTTTCAAATGGAACCAACAAATTGCACGGTTCAGTTTGTTGGTTTTATTTTTATTTGAAGTTAAAATGTCAAATTAAATTTTTCTTTAATCTTTAAAAAGGTCTTTCGTTCTCTTGTTTGTTTTTTTAATTTTTACAGTAAAAGGTTAGCTGCTATGGCAGATATTACACTGAAATCACAAAGATAGTATTATACAGCTGACATAGTTTGCGATGTACGCACATGCAGGTAAAGGCTCGACTATGCAAAGTTAAGCAAAACTAACTTAGTTTAGCGTAGGTAGTCGTCTGTTGATGTTCAGTTCATAAATGATTCAAAAACCATATAAATCTTAAAACGAGATTTTACATGACACAGCAGAATAAAGCCGGAAAAACGTTTTAAAAAACCGTAAAACGTCTTATAAAACCGTGAAATTGTTTTATAAAAACCGCAATTATAGTTTTGCAATTAGGTACACTATCATAAAACTCTCTTAAAGCTTAGAAACTGAATTTAACGAAAAACATAAAAGTTTAACTACCAGTACGTTAGCGTAAACGAAAATTGGTTGAATCTCAGACTGCAAACTTTGTGTTGGTCGATGTTTAAAATTTAATAGGAGTGGCAATCAGCAAACCAAACGATGAACCACCGATGAAACTTAGTTGAAACTTCGAGGGAATTTAAATCCTACTAATTATTATAATAAAATTGTGAAAGTGTGTGTGTTTGGATGTTTAGATGTTTGTTACTCAATTACGCAAAAACAACTGAACCTATTGCGATGAAATTTGGTATATAAGTAGTTGGATGCCGGGAATAACATATAGGCTACATTTTATCCCGATATTCCCGCGGGGACGGGACTTACGCGGGTGAAACCGCGGGGCGCAGCTAGTATGACATAATTAAAAGATACACTTTTTAAAACTATTTCAATAAACTTTTTAAATTTACCGTTTGATAACAAAGTTATATTTTATCAGGTCTTAATCGCGTATTATTGATTATTCTTTTACCTCGACGTTACAACAATGCTACAATTGACTTGGTCGCGAGAGGACCGGGACTCGGCAAAATGTAACCAACATCATTTCAGACTCTAAAATGATGTTTTTTCGTGATTTGGTTTTAATACTAACAGCATATTTTTACTAGAAATATTTTAAGGGAAAATTTCTTCAAAAATTCACTCGCGGCGAGATTAGAACTCGCGTCCCTGGATCAATACTCCAGTGCCTCAACCATTCGGAGTTCGGGAACTCGTGTGAATGATGAATTTTTCCTATTTCTATGAAATAATGTTGGTTACATAACTTAATGTGTCTGGAATTCAGACACATTATAGTAATTCTAATTGACACTTCTACGTTAAAGTCTTTTCGTCTTTAGACACTCTTATAAGAAATAGTTTCGAGGACTTTTTGATAGATGGCACTTAGAAATTGTAATGTTAAGTATTTATTTATTTGTAAATCTGACAGCTTATCTTTAAAAAAGACAAACTATGGTAGCAACAGAAAACCAATCAAAGGATTTCACGACTAAGATACAGGCAATAGTTTTTGTATGAGCATAACAAATACAAAATAAAGGTGTGTGCATATTTTACTGTCTAAAGCACGGCAATAGTGAAAACTTAATTGCCCATCACAAAGCTGATTGTCTCTTTCTTACTCGGGTACCCACATTCGGCGGCCCGAGTTCACCCGATCGAGCCTTAATTTCACCTTCGAGCGAAACACATCAGTCTAACTTACTACCTAGGAAAAATCTGTACGCGGTGCGCCTAAAGACTGTATTACGTTACTAGCTGCGCCCCGCAGTTTCACCCGCAGAAATGAAAACGCGTTAACACGGGCGCAGGCGGCCGAGCGGTTGCACTTTTTCGTTCATACTCGGGTTCTACTAATTGGATTTCGATGCAAAGTATACCACGACCTTCCTCGAAAATAGAACTATGCAATATTGGAAACCAGATTTCAATCGGATCAGTTGTTTTTAATTGTATAAGGAACCGACAGATAAAATAGATTGCGAATAACAGCCTGCAAATAATGTCAAAACACATTACTGCGAAAACTAAAGACCGCGAACGAACGAACATAACTGCGAAATAAGAAGTCTCCACTTCGAAAATATACATAGCTAGCTGCGCCCCGCGGTTTCACCCGCGTAAGTCCCGTTCCCGCGGGAATAACGGGATAAAAAGTAGCCTATGTGTTAATCCAGCTCCCCAGCTACCTATATTCCAAGTTTCATCGCAATCGGTTCAGTAGTTTTTGCGTGAAAGAGTAACAACCTCACATACATACATACAAACTTTCGCGTTTGTAATATTAGTAGGATAATGAAAATTTTATGGTGGATTTTCGCGCCCCCAAGTAAACAACTTTCGTTGCTCGTCTATTAAATTTTCGAATTAAGTTCGCATTTCCAAAAGTCGTAAAACAAAACCAGTTACAGAAATTGAATGCTAACTCATTTCCTATAACCCTTAAGATATTGGAAATTCCAATTGTCCTAAAGCCCGTTTTTCACGTTTTAACATTATAATTGCAACACATCTGCTACCTGATTATGTACTCTGTTGCTAACAAATTTCGATTGAACAATTGAAATTGTTGATTTTTGCAATTACGGTAAACAATTTGATGGTTATAGTCAGTCGCAAGTGGCATTTTTTTTGTTCAGTTTACAATCATTTACTTTAATACAAATTGTTTCGTACCAGATTGTATGTAAGTGTAAAAATTAATTTACCCATTTTTTTAATAAATGTGTTTACTTGATTTTAAAACACTACAAAATGAATAATAAATATAATAAATACATAAAACATCTATATAACTACCAACCAAACAACTCCAATTATTTATTTAGTATAACTTTACGTATAAGTATTTGACGTATAACTTTTATGTAATTTTGTTTGCTACTGAATGACGTAAATTAAACAATTTCAATTGTATCAATGAAGATTTGTTCGCGACAGAGTTACGTGATCAGCTAGCTATTTATTATTTTAACTCATATGGTTGTTTTTACTACAAAAAATATTTAATGAGTTTTTCCATGTTTTAATTTGTTTTTATGAAGCTCGATATTCCGTTAGAAACAAGGAAAAAGTGCCGTTATTAAATAACTTTTGTACATCTGTTCAATATCAATAGATACTTCCATAGAAACCTCACGGTTCGATCCTAATTGAACCAATCAATGTACATAAAGAATCAATTTACTTCGATTGAAAAATAAAAGTTAATTTTTCTGTTTCCAATTAGCTTCAGAGGAATCCGAGGACGGGTACCTACTCTGTACAAGCAAAGAGAGCATGATTGTATATTTGAAGATAGCTTCATTAAGGAATAATTTAAATTCATTTGAAATAAGTTGCATGCAACGTAGAGTCTTCTGAGCCCTTTGTATGAGTTTTGTTAGTTTATCGTCTCGATGAAACTGGCAGTTTACTTCCATACATTATTTTAGTTCATAATAGTTACCGCTAGAGGCGCTGATGGAAAATGTATGAAGTAGACTGCCAGTTTCATCGAAACGATAAACTATCAAAACTCATACTAAGGACTCTGCTTCTTTTTGAAGTTCGATAGTGATGTGGCTCGCCTAGTGTTAATAAGGCTACGTCCACTTAGGCCCGAGGCTTGCTTAGCGCCTGGAGGTTAGCGAATCGCCTAGCGAGTCATGTGCCATAAAACGAATCTGTTTGTTTACTGTAGTGCACGACAAGTTTCTAGCTAGGCGCCAAGTGCGAGACCGTTTATTTTAGTTAGGTGATTTGCCTATTTGTTCCTAACGGGAATCGAACCCGCAACCTTCTGCGTTGCAGTCCGAGCGTCACCCGCCGCGCCAGAGGCCTCATTTATTTTGATAAAATTAATAATCTATCAATTGCATTTTAGTGCCCGCAGCGATTTATTTTTAAGATAGACGTTACAATATTGTCAGCGCTGCATTGGTTTCTTTTACTCAGCCTTTGACGGCCTCTGTGGATTCCCGGCAGGTGCAAATATTTATGCTTAAAAATAAAAAAAAAATATTTGTATCTGGTCTGGGTGTCTATCTATGTATAATATGTATGTATTAACAAAAAAAGTATAATATGTAGTATATCCGTTGTCTAGTACCCACTGTACAAGCCTAGTGCTTAGTTTGGGGCTAGATTGCGCTGTGTGTAATGTTGTGCAATATTTATTGTTATTTATTATTGTCCAGTATCACGGGGCTATGGAGCCCTGGATCTTTGGAAGGCATGCGTGGAGCCGAAGTCAACACGTAGTGGCCCTTTTCAATAACAATTTAACTCGCAAACAATGAAGTGGACACCAAGTACACACATATTATTATTATTATACTCGTATTTATTTCCCGTATTAGGAACTTATGTTGGAAACATCACATAAGTATCTTAATCTCAATACATAAAATATCTCAATGTTTTGAAACGAGACAACAGCCTAAATATCTTTATCGCGACTTATTTAGCTCCACCCGTTCTTTCCTTCGGGTAATGCTGGGACTGGGAGGAATAAGTGCTGGACAAGCCTATTCCACCTAATAATGTCCTAAGCACTACAGTAACAGTCCTGCTGTGATATCATCTAATTAGCATCCACCGCTATTAGTTTCTATTTACTGTCAAAAAATATATTTCGTATTTTACATTGCTGCTTTGAAGTAATTAGTGGTAACAACCACGTTACGTCAAAGCAGTAATGTACTGCAACTTAGCAACTACTAGCGGTGGATGCTAATTAGATGATACCACAGCTGGGCAGTACAGCTTCATAAAAAACATGGACTAAAATTCAACCTTGAAAAAGCTAAACCTAAAGTTAGCGAAAACTCGGTATGTTCGTAATAATGCCGTTATTAAATAAAAAGCGAGTAAAACCCGGTAAATATGTTTTATTAAGCAAAATCGCGAAAAGTTAAGACAAAATCATCTAAAATTAGATGGAAAAGGGCATTATATCTTCATCAAATACGCAGACGCGTTTTTCACATTTTCAACTTCAATATCCCCGAAGAAAATCAAAAGTCAAATCAAACAAAGATTTAGCAAAACAAACGGAACTCGCGCTGTGTATTCTGGGATCATTTTACCAATTATTAAGAAAGCGATCCATTATCTACGGTGCAGATTTATAGGTTTACTAGCTGCGCCCCGCGGTTTCACCCGCGTGAGTCCCGTTCCCGCGGGAATATCGGGATAAAAAGTAGCCTTTGTGTTAATCCAGGTCCCCAGCTACCTATATTCCAAGTTTCATCGCAATCAGTTCAGTAGTTTTTGTGTGAAAGAGTAACAACCTCACATACATACATACTTACATAAAAACTTTCGCGTTTATAATATTAGTAAGACTAGCTGTGTCCTGTGGTTTCAGACGCCCATGTGCCGAACAAATTTAGGTACAAGTCTTTTCTTAAATTACTTAAGCGTAACCTATTTATGATAGCTACTACATATTATACTTTTTTTTCGTAAATACATATATTTCTTATATATTATATAGAAAGTATACAAGGTGTAACGAGAATACCCATTTAAGCAGAAAGGGGGTTGTTCTAAACGTCTAGGCTAGCAACTTTTGTTGTGCGACTTTTTGAAATAAACACTTATTATTTTTGAAAATTTTGCGGTTATATTCAATTGACAAAATAGCAGTTTTTTTAAATATAGGCAATCAATGTATTAATTGTAGTAGACTAACCTAAATGAAAGGACAAGTTTTTAAAGTAAATTTTAAACTTAAAAATTTCGAAAACTATACTTCGAATTTGCAAAAGTTGTAAAACAAAAGTGGTTCGCTTTGATGCCTTGAATAGCCCCCTTTCCGCTAAAATGGGTATCTTCGTTACACCTTGTATAATTATGCATTAGTATAATATGTAGTATATCCATTGTTTAGTACCCATAGTACAAGCCTGGTGCTTAGTTTGGGGCTAGATTGCGCTGTGTAATGACGTCCAATATTTATTATTTAATTATTCATTCATGATAGCTTGCGATGGCGTAAAGCTATCCCCATACAGGAGAGTTATTGCGATGATGCGATATTGCATTATCTGTGGGATGGCTTTATACTATGCTCAATCGACGACAGCTTACGGCTGTTTTCCACTAGAGATGTACGACAATAGGTAGCTATGGATGTGCTTGTTAGAGTTAACAGATTCGCCCAATTAGCAAGCTTCGCTAAGTTCCACTCTGGCGGAATTGACTTGGCGAGTAAGGTACCTAAATGATTAAGCGGTTTATCATCATTATCATTATCTTCACCGGGACCCCGGGGTCCGCGCAAGAGACATTGACACACTGACACTTTGCCGTTCTTGTACGAAAATATTTGTTTATTTTATATTGTCTTTAGTCAACAAACAAATCTAACTGACAAGATCAGAAACACAAAGCTGCGCTCCTAAACAAAAATAAAAGACGCAGGCCACACTGCTGCCCAGCTCAAGTGGAACTGGGCTGGCCAAATCTGCCGCATGTTCAACGAAATGTCAACAAAAACCACGTCGGACTGGGTCCCGTACAGCAGGCGACCTCAATGTGGGCCCAGAAGGAGGTGGTGGGACGAGCTGAACTTGTACCTTAGTGACTGGACTTAGTACTAGATGGGGACCAGTAAAAAGAGAGGAGGCCTTTGCTGCAATGGCACGGTATGGGCTAGAAATAATTGATTTTAGTATATTCGATGTTATAAAATCAATAGAAATACATCACACGTGTTTAAAGGAATCGAATAAAATATATATTATTTAAAATTTTGAATTTTGTCTGGCTATCACGGTTCATAAGATACAGCCTGTCGACAGATACACTGATAGACGAACAGCGAAGTCTTTGTAAAAGTGTCCCGTTCCCACCCTTCGAGTACGGAACTCTAAATAGATATTACTTACAAACACACAAACTTCTGTATGTATCATTGTATTATTAGTGATTCTTGAGATATTATCCACTAAATCTCGTTTAAACTTGATATTTTTCAGCAATTTCAGTTGGTACACTTTATGAAAACTGTTGGTTAGAGATTTATTATGGCTAAGTATTGATTTATTGGTCTGATGGTGGTTAAATTGAAATTAATGTTTAGAATTTATTTTGTTTTACATAGGACTCTCCAACTGGATCTATTTTTCGGCTTCTCGCATCCAGTTTGTGCCAGCCGTCTTACGCAAATCGTCGCTCCAACTTGCCTGAGGACGTGTTTAGGACGTCCTCAAGCCGAGACGTGGTCTCCACTCTAGAACTCGTTTACCCCAACGGTTGTCGGTTCTAAGGCGGTTCGGTCGGTCGGTTCTATCTAAGTTTTTGCATTTATAATTATTATAATAATAAATAATTTTAATAACTAATATTATATTAGTGGAATCAACTCTGCAATAAAACGTGTTACTGCTGGAAATGCAATGTATTCTTTTAATTTTTTTCGATATCAGTCCGTTTCGCGAACAAAATATAAACATTAAAGTATGCCCTACTTTCATATTTCATTTTAGAGTATTTTGTTTTATTTATTTATTTATTTAAAGGACATCCACAGCTACATACACATAATAGATACTAAAAATATAAAACAGAAAGCCAATTACGGAGATCACAAATGAAAACAAACTAAGAAAATATAAATACTCCTGACAGGACACAACAAAATATATATAACCTAATACACTACTAATACAATAATACACTACATAACACTAAATACAATTAACGACTCATAACAGAATAAACAAAAAAAACACAATAATACACATAACACACAGAACTTAATCTTTGACAACAAAAAAACGCTGACTTAGCATGCGCCTGAGCCTCTTAAAGTCAATATGAAAAAGATCAATATCGTCCATCTCTCTACACAGTCTGTTAAACTCGCTGCTCGCTCGAGATATAAACTCATTCTGCCTATAGTTAGTAGATGCCTTAGGTATGCCTTAGGTGCCTTATTTGTTGTTATAGCGGCAATACATCATCTGTAAAAATATTAACCGTCTTGCTGTCACGTTTCATGAGATGTGTGAGAGATTGCGGACAGTGGAGTCTCTTTTTAATTAAAGAAGCCCCTTTTTACACGACTGCCAAAGGAAGTGTTATGTTTTTACTCTTTGGAAACATTACTCTAAAAACTAATAATTAAAATTTAAAAACCGTTAAAATATTCTATACATCTTATATCTATATATATAAGGAAAGTCGTGTTAGTTACACCATTTATAACTCAAGAACGGCTGAACCGATTTGGCTGAAAATTGGTAGGGAGGTAGCTTAGAACCAGGAGAAGGACATAGGATACTTTTAATCCCCGCGGGAACGGGAACGGGACTTACGCGGGTGAAACCGCGGGGCGCAGCTAGTAATATATATAATTTATACTTGATACCATTACAATAATACCATTTTTTAATTTAATATAACCATTTGACACTCTATTAATACCTAATATTAAAGTTTCTTGTTAACTACGAAACCTTAAAAACACTTCAATTAGGTTTAAACTTGTGTAGGTACCTACCTCAGAGGTAATTCTACACAGTAATTCTTAGTACTCTTGGTCAAGAGTATAAGTATTCAAAGTAAACCAAGCACGATTATAACAGGCTGTTAAAAATTGATAGATAATACCTATCACTTCGAAAAACACATCAATTCAGTTTAAACTTAAAATAAAATAAAAATAAATTTTATTTCGCAAACAAAACGCAATTAAGACAAATCATTGGATACCTAGAGCTACTCCTTTTAAGCATTCGAGATGTCTGTGCCAGGAGTTTCCGCTCTTCCATACTTACACTATTATTAGATATTTGACGACCTCTGTGGCGCGTCGGGCGAACGCTTGGCTGCAATGCAGAAGGTTGCGGGTTCGATTCCCGCTGGGTGCAAATATTTATGCTTAAAAATAAATATTTGTATCTGGTCTGGGCGTATTTCTATGTATAATATGTATGTATTTACAAAATAAAAATAAATATAAGTAGTACCTATATCCGTTGTCTAGTCACCGTAACACAAGCTTAGCAGCTTACCACGGGGCTAGATGGCGCTGTGTGTACGTCACAGGAGTTATTTATTTATTTAAATTATTACACATACATAAAAAAAGAACATTTTATTATACTATATACATACATACATAATCTACATCACCTACATAGTATAATTGTTGGCTCGACCAAAGTTCCTATAAGAGTATTAAAAGCCCCTTTTGGAGTACCAAGTAAAATTTCTTTGTCATTGTCTTTGACTCCTTTGTATTATAACAAGCTTTAAGAAAATATACAAAAATATCACTTCACCGAAACCACCTCTATTCAGTTCAAGCTTAGATACCTCTATAGTAATAGTTGGCTCGGCCAAAGTACCTAGTACAAGAGTATTAAGCATTCAAAGTAAACCCAGCATGATTATAACAGGCTTGTAATCTTAGCAATATTACTGAGCATTCCTGTTAACATCCAACGCTTACGTTTTACTTTGAGAGCTTATGATATGACCATAGTTAAAGGCGTGTAAGAACAGTGGTACTCGGTTTTAGAGGGTTGAGCAGACTTAGTTATTCTGGTCGGTGAATACATAATAGCCAAATAGTTTATTTCACTAAAATCTTGATACACTTTGCGTGTACTGTACGGTAAGGTACCTACATCTTGAAATCTTCTTATATATGTCACCAGAAAATAACAAGAAAAGTAAGTTTATAAATTTCCAAGGAAATACATACGTGACTTGTTCAACCAGTCAGAACGCACTTGACACTCACTCATTATTTTACGCATGAGGTCGTAAATTTGCGAAAATGTGTTTGTAAAAAAATACAATTTATCTCTCATTTAGAATCATACGAAAGTTTATAAATTTCCTAGGAAATTAATAAACTTTTGTTTCTATTACTTGAAACGTCTCAAAGCTATGATTTTAGTGTGGTTTCGGAATGCGCCTTCTGATGAGAAGAAACAAGAACTCAGTTGGATTTTCACTTTTGTGGTCGAACTTTGTACTAGAATACGACTTTCCTAACTAGGCCATGTGGCAGTAGACAAGCCAGAAAAGGAAAATATAGTTTACTGAAGAACTAAGTAACAAACATATTTTTCTTTACAATATGACTTTTAGTGTACCTACCTATAAATTTTATTAGGCTTTTCTTTCAAAATTGTAATACTTAGGCCCTACAACCTAGGCCTCAGACCTCCGTACTTGGACTTTGCTTAGAATTGCTTGAATTTCAACTATAAATTCCAATCTAAATTTTTGCTTAGTTTTTACTAAGCTCAGTCTGAGCAAAGTCAAAGTACGTACGCATTATAGATTTGTGTCTTTGTGTTTTATGATGTGCTTATTTATTGTTTTTAGATGTTAAATATTTTTTTAAGTGTTTTAATAATTAAATTTACAAATAGTAACAAAATTATTGTTGCAAGCAAAATTATTAAAACTCTTAAATACTCTAAGTACCTACTTTGCAGACAATGCGTATACGTGAGTAGGTATATCAAAATTTCAAATATAATTATTCTGTGCTTACTTTCCATTTCCAAAGTAGGTAATAGGCAGAGTTTCAACTTTCAATTTATTTAACTATTACAACAGTTTTCGTTTTGTGCCTATCATCGGCCGATACAAAAATTTTCTAACCCGTGTTGAATATGTAATTCAGAGTTTTGAGATATACATGTATACCTATACCATATAGGTATAATATAGTGTCTTAGAGATTCCGACATTTTCTTTAAATATACACTTTTGTTCAAAGAAATTTCGAAGAACCATCTTATCTGATTTTAAAGGGTACTTATGACCTAAACTCAAAATCCCTGTCGGGTTCATCAAAAATTTACGATTAATTCCTGACGTAAACTTTTAGAATATTATTGTTCGAAGCGCTTGTAGTCGACATAGTTTCCTACATGTTAGTGTAAATTAAAGACTAGGGGCGACTTGCATAACACCATTTAAAAACATATTTAACTAAATCAATTTTAAAATAATTTATGGGAAATCGAACATTGGACTCTATTTCATTAAGTGGACGATTGATAATATGTTGACACACATTGATAGTTCTTAAAATTCTGACAGATTTTAAACACGTTTAACAGCTTAAACATGTTATGGAACCGTTATGCACAATTCAGGAATTAAGGCTTCGAAACAATAAAAAGTTTTTGTCATGAAATTACACTAAAATCTGGGAAACAACATTTAAAAACCCTTTAAACAAAAATATTTAAAAAAAATATTGCATCGAAAAAAAGAAATATAATATTCGATGCATCCGACAAGGATTTTCAGTTTAGGTCTTGATTGCCCCTTAATGAAGGGTAGGTAAGTAATATATTTGAAGCAACTACTTACTGTTACAGTAAAGGAAGGTAGGTTAATGAGTTTGTATGGTTGAAATGAAGGATCCCTGTACAATATTAGGTATAAATACCTATATAACATACGCTATATACGCTGTGAATAACATCCGTAACATTTTACAAAGTATCTTTTTAATAAACAAAATACCTTGTCTTAACAAAAATTTGCTCACAGAATTAGATGAGATCGAAATACGCAAAGCAAATTGTTGAAATTCTGAAACCTTGAGTCTTGGAAATAATTTAGACTAACTCCATTCCGCGGTTTCCCCTAAAACGGTTTGAGGTCATCTTCAACTTGATGAATAAGGTATTTCAGTGTTTATTTCGTCGACTGTTTATAATGTAGGTATCTAGTTAGGAATTTAGACATTGAATAGGTACCTAAAATTAGGTTTTATTCATTGACATATGTGACATTTTTTTTATATTTACCATGTTTTTACCGAGCTCGATATTTGCTTTTTTAGATATTCCGCCCTACCATGGTGTCATATAAGCCGTCGATAAAAAAAATACACATCAAATAAAAAAAACCAACTTTACAAAAAAGATTTACATAAATTATCTGTGATTTTTAAAAGTAGTCGGGGTATTTATTATTTATAATTTATTTTATTTTTTGAGCAACAAAAGGACGACAAAGCAACGACAAACGATTATGGAAGCGCGAATTATGTGCTAGTAGTAGAAATGATGTCTCAAACATCCTACTAATATTATAAGCGTTTAAAATCGGTCCAGTAGTTTCGGATCCCATTCATAACAAAGAAACAAACAAATAAATAGTTTCTCTTTAAAATATTAGTATAGATATAGATGACCGATGTCGATGCGAAGTGCGCCGGATCAGTCTGTACAAAATAAAATGCAGTTAGGCACTGAAACGTGACTAACATGCAAAAAATATTTCAACACAGTTCTACAGTATCACGTCAAACTATGTCAATTCTAAAACTCGAAATAAAAAAGAGTCAGTTGAAAACCGGTCAAGTGCAAGTTGAACTCGTGCGCTGAAGGTTCCGTAGGTACTCATTATTAAACTTTTTCATTTCACACGATTTGTTAACACAGTTACATTTTACCGGGTCTTAAATCGCGTATTATTATTTATTTTTCTTACCTCGACGCTTCGATCTCTGTCCCCTCGCGACCAAGATCATTGTACCATGATCGAAAAATCGAAGTAAGAAAAATAAATAATAATAAGTACGCGACTAATACCCGGTAAAATGAAACTAACCTACTCATTATTTATTTATTTATTTAATAAATTTATTTATTTATTTATACAGCCATAAAAACACGTTTGTTATAAGGGAAGCTTACTTCAATATTAATTTTATTCTTATTTTAGTATAATAATATGTCGTTATAGAGGCACCAGAAAGACATACGATCTAAGTATATGGAAATTTAAACTGTCTTTAATTAAACCTATCATCCATGAGACACAGCCTGGTGAAAGAACCCACAAACAAACTATGGAGTCTTACAGTTGTATTCACAAACGTCCCTATGCGTGGTCTAATGCTTATTATCTTTCTCAAACGTCAGCGAAAGTGTCACAAAAAGCTGAGCCCACAAATTGTGTCAGCACAATACAGCAGTTTAGTAAAAGGATCCAGTTTAACTGATACATCATCATCATCTTAGCCCTTATCCGTCCACTGCTGAACACAGGCCTCACCCCTACGACGCCACAAACAGCGCCCTTTAGTACGGAACCCTAAAACCCGTCCGTTAAAAAAGTCCCACTTTAACATCCCACGTTAAACCCGTTCAAGTACTTACATACACCATGTGTCTCACATGGTGTATATTTTAAACTGAATGTCGGGCCACGGTCTCATATGTGAAACAAAATGTACAGAAATTCTGGTGGAAAGAGCTGAGTCGATGCAACTTGCGGGTTTGTGTGCGTTTCCGTTGTCTAGACGAATATTTACTGTTTACTGTTTCACTTTCGTTAGTTTTGATCCCATAGCAATAAAAAAAGCATTCTCTCATCATTACTGAGGGTGAAACCTCAGGAAGCTGCTTTTGCTTGAAAATCACTTACAAGATAACTCTAATCAAATTAAAAATATAATATGTATTCAATATGACAACCACATAATAGTTTTTAATCGTCCAAAGCCTAGTGTGTCTTCGGAATAACCTCAATGAGAAAAAAATATAGGAAACTTATTGGGAACGTTTAAGAACAGTAAATTGCGGGTTTAATTACCACCCGTGGCAAGTATTAATGGTGACCATAATGTTGACATTTCTCTCAATTTAACACATGTTTGTTTCCAGTATTTAAACTTTACCCACAACACTATGGGACGGTACAATAGGTAATATAGAGTGTTTATTTTTTTGCAAAAGACAAGGTACGATTCTTGGCTAGGGTAATAAAATTTTTCAAAAATCTAATATTGCCATTTTAGTTTTTGTCAAAATCGGAAATGCGTCTTCTTTCAGCATTTTTCGCTATCTCTTATAGTTTAGGATATCCCCCTGAAAACCATTTGAAATGGTTCACTCTGCATAACGGGGTTTCGCCATTTATTTCGCTAGTAATTTTAACTGGCTGGTCTCCAGCTCCGTTAAAAAGACGAAAAAGCAAAATTAAACATGGTAAAACCCCGTTATTTAATAATATTCGTAGACTTTTTATTTTTTATTTTTTTAGTATAAATAAATAAGCTGTTCTGGTTCTAAGTATTTTCTATTTATGTATCATCTGTAATTTATTTACAAAAAAGCCTAGTTGCTTAGTTTGAGGCTAGTTTGGGTTGTGTGTGTGCAATGTCCTGCAATATATGTCCATCCATGGGACCTGCGAATCCAACTACTTAAACTAAATAAATGTATTCATTAAAAAAAAGATAGTATTAAACATTGGAAACACACAATTCTTGCAATTCCCGCACGCCTTTTCCAACTGGCCCGTTTGAACTGGATTCCAGTTATGATTGTGGGGATAGCATTCGCTTAAATTTCGCTTGCATAAGATGTGTACTGCTTTGTCTTTTAGAGCGGCATTCTGCTGTTAGCGGGAAGTCAAATGTGGGGGAAAATGTTTTAATTATAAGTTTTTTAAAGTCATGAATGAAATATCTTCTATTATATTAGTTACGAATCTGGGGTAGAGTAGGAAACCTCGAGTTCTCCTTGCACAGTGGCGGGTAAACTGCTTGGTCGGTGTCAGGCAGGCAGGCAGGCTGTAAAAATGACCTATTCCACTAAGTTTAACTATAAGTTCAACCAATTGACCTAATTGCACCAAAAAAATCTTTCAACTTTGATATTTTTTTGTAATGCTCCGGAGAGGGATAGCTGGGAACATTCCACTACTAAGTTCCATCGCAATTGGTTCAGTAGTTTCTGCGTGAAGGAGTAACAAACATGCTCGTTTTACGTACTTTTAGACTTACTTAGATATAATCGTTCCCATTTTTAAAATTAATGGGATTAAACCACGATTAAACTAAAAACTGGCAAAATGTCGAGCTTCGGTAAAAACAAATAAAAAATTGATAATACTTCGTTTTTAATTAAATAATTTGTAGTGACTCATTTCTGCCTAAAAATATTACTAATATACAATTTTTAAAATTCATGTCGGTCTGTTTCTCTGTTTGTTCTTTATACAAATAAAAACTACTAATCCAATTGAAATCAATATTGGATAGTTCTATTTTCGAGGAACCTCGTGGTATACTTAACATCGAAATCCAATTAGTAGAACCCAAGTTATGAACGAAAAAGTTGGCTAGGCACTATTTCTGTGCAGACGAATTCGTGGGTAACATTTATTACTAACATATATTATTATACTGTTTCGCCGTAATAAGATTTAAATTTTAAAAAGAAATCCAACTTCACTTAGGTCTAATTAACCTCGCACCATCTCCGAACCTACTTAGAACTTACTAAGTAAACCTACAAGTTTTGAAGTCACAAGTTAGATAAACGACCCCGCGGGGAGGACCCTTAGCACTGATAGGTGCGTCAATTAATTAATTTACGTACCCAAAGACCTTACTTCATACTTGTTCGTAATTTAAGCAATTAAGTTAGATGTTGACATTCATTTCATAGAGTGTAAAGAAGATTAAGGTGAAATATAATCTTAAATTGACCGATTCGGCAGATTCGAATTTATTTTTAAGTTATTTACACATCGTAATTCGTAATTTAGGCAATTAAGTAGATGTTGACATTCATTTGACGACCTTTATGGCGCGTCGGGCGGACGCTCGACTGCAATGCAGAAGGCTGCGGGTTCGATTCCCGTCTGTTGCAAATATTTATGCTTAAAAATAAATATTTGTATTTGGTCTGGGTGTCTTTCTAATTTCTATGTATAATATATATGTATTAACAAAAGAAAAAGTATAATATGTAGTATATCCGTTGTCTAGTACCCATAGTACAAGCCTAGTGCTTAGTTTTGGGCTAGATTGCGCTGTGTGCAGTAGTGCAATATTTATTCAATTTGTATTATTAATTTATTTCATAGAGTGTGAAGAAAGTTCAGGTGAAACATAATCTTAAATTGACCGATTCGGCAGATTCGAATTTGATAATTGATTGAATTGGGCGTTACTTTTCGGAACTCCATATCGACTATGTCAAAAATTAATATCTAATATCTAATTTTAGCATAATATCTAATTTTCTGCCGCATGCAAAGAGTAGGAGGAGTGAGGTGTTCTTTGCACGCGGCAGACCGCATGACACGTAGGTAGTGATACTAGTCAGGTGTCGGGGCTAAAAACTAAATATTAATTTTTAACGTAGATTCAAATTTATTTTCAAGTTTTTTACATTCAAAATTGTGCTGAGATGATCATGATTAGCTCAGCCCTTATCGGTATATTGCTGAAAATAGGCCCCCAAACGACGCCACAACTAATGACCGCTATCCAAAGACTCCACGCGACCGCTACAATGTCGTTGGTCTACCCAGTAGTTGGTCGCCACAACATTCAGTTAAATGTTGCGTCGTGGTTGCCACTCGAAGACTTTTACTCCCCCATCGGAATTAATGAATTAGACGTCAAATTAGACCTTCTAAATGTCAACGAAATGGGCTATTCCTTTAATCCCTATTGATGACATCCCCATTGATGACATTTGTGAACTTTTTGTTCAAATGTACCCATTAATTGCCGGTTTTAAGCAAATTGGGGATTAGTGGACAAAAAAGTTCACAAATGCCTAAAAAAACTTCTGTTAAAATTTGGATTTGTGAACAAAAAAATCACAAATCCCCAATTTGCGAACGGAAAGTTTAAATCCCTAGCCTAAATAGTCTAAAAAATAGTTGTTTTCGAAAGACGACTAGAAACATAATTACCTTTACTTTTATACTAATATTATCAAGAGGAAAGACTTGTGCGTTTGTAATGTATAAGCTCCGAAAGTAGTAGACCGATTTCAAAAAATCTTTCACTAATAGAAAACTACATTGATAAGGGGTTACCCCTAGTTTAGGAATCAGAGGTCTAATTCAGTTCTGTAATATAGCTCAGATTTCTGTACCTTGTATAATCTGTTTTTGAATAAATTACTTACTTACTTACTTACTTACATTACCGGGGGCTACCGAAGTAACATAGGCTATTTTTAATCCAAATAGGAACCGGGATCTACCCAGGTGAAACCACTAGATACAGCTAGTATTTATTTTTCTTCTCTCAATATAAACAAAAAACTATATGACCCACCCACCTAAAAACCCACCTGAGAATTCGGTGTAACAATTGCATTGCAACTAATCAGAAAATAGGCCATCTCACTCAAGTATTTTATAACCTAAATAAGAAAACTTCAACGGATTAGCACAAGACTGTGTTTCAATTTGTAAGTGTTTTTTACACTTTCAAATCGCTTAAACTACATGAATTTCCGATATTTACTGTGTGGCAAGATAATAGTCGTTTTCGAAAAATACACAATTAACCATTTTTTTTTTTTTCAATTTTAACGGAACAAAAAAAGGCGGGCGTAAAAAAAGTTTAACCTACCTGACACTACTTGAATTAGACAATTGAACTGCAACTAATCAGCAGAAAAGGCCCCTCGCACTCAAGTGTTCCAATAACCTAAATGTGCGAACTCCAATGGGTTAGAACAAGTGTCTCAATCGACAGTCGGGGTATAATTAGCTCGTGTGTGTATCAAAAGGAACGAATGGCGTTTCATTAACGGTTCAAACTGCCTAGGCTTTGTTTGGTACAAGTCATGAGAATGGATAGCACTTTGACACGATACGTATCAAATAATTAAATTGTCTAAACTGTGCCCTACATCTGTTAAATTTTTTCGATTAGGGCAATTCGTCTTTAAACAAAATGAACAAAGCTGATGCACTCTATTGGAGCATTTTAATTTCAAAATAAGACCATTATAGAAAAAATTTAAGGCTTAAAGATATGCAACTGGTACCTCAAGTCGTATTTTGAATAATATCTCAATACTTAGATCACCCACATTATGGGTATAAATTTATCTCAGGTAAATTATTAGTAATTTGAGGAGCTCATTGGCCTAGCTGTACCAGCCGATCTTGAATGGTTGTGCAGGTTAAGCAACGCTTGGCGCGGTCATTACTTGGATGGGTGACTGAAAATTTGTGTGGCAAAAAATATTTTTCTCGAGCTCCTCGGTGCTTCGGAAGGCACGTTAAGCAGTTGGTCCCGGTTGTTATCTCTGATAACAGTCGTTAGGTCAAGTTAGAGGCCTTAGGGCGATCTGAAAACTCTAACACCAGGTGAGCCACACCACTATACGAAAAGAAGAAGAAGAAGAAGTAGTAATTAAATTAGTAATTAAAATTGATTTTGGAACTGGTGAAACTCGTCCGTCAACCGTCTCCGTATCAGGAGACCATTCTCCTTTTAGTTTCTAATAAAGACCAGTCCAGTTCTATGATCTTATAATTGGACTTATATCTATTAGGTAAGGCTATGTGGGCGGAGTCTCAAGCGTTGGACCGACCAAATTTCTCAACTTCTGGATGTACCACTCTGCACTGCGCTACATCAAGCCACCGATAGAGAGCAGTGGAAAAAGGCGGTCAACCGACCGGAGGAGTCACGATCCTCAGCATTGAGGGAACGACTCAGGAGGAGGATCTCGATTAGAGACTATATTTTGCTATATTCTTATTACTTGAACCGATCTGCTTTTAGCTAGCAAATGATGAATACTTCATTACTACGGAAATAGGAAGGAAGGTTGCCTTTTCAAACGGTTTTGTTACCTTTTATTTGGAAAAACATACGAGTTACTATCTCGTGCCAATAATGGGTTGAATTGGCACATTTTATTTAACTATTCAACAATTGAGAACGGAGGAAAAGGTAATTATAGTTATGGGGATGTTTTACGTGTATTCCTTTAAGAAAAATAGGATAAATTGAAAAATATGTACCAAGTTGGATACATTTTCGAATTATTCTCTATGTCTAAGTATTTTCAACCTGAAATCCTCTGTTTGCGACCGTTCTCAGTTACTGGCAGCATCATCATGATCATCTCAGCCCTTATCCGTCCACAGTTGACCATAGGACTCCCCAAGGACATACCGCGACTATTACAATGTCGTCGGTCCACCAAGTAGGTGGTCTTTCAACACTCCGTTTCGCATTACATCGTGGTCGCCACTCGAGGACTTTTAATCCCCAACGATTATCACTATCAGTCCTTCGAGATGTCCAGTATAAGCGTTCCCATTCACTTAAGTTTCAGTTGTCTCAAATACAAAAAGCCTCAGAAACGTAAAATCTAGAAATACAAAAATAAATTCTTGCCAGTTTTTCGCGCACAAACACAAGGTGTCAAGACGTCGCCTAGAGACATAACGACCTAAATACAACAGTTCCGAGGCAAGAATAACGTATGAAACTTTAATATTCATACTACGTTTTGGAATTTTAATAATCTCTTGTATACCTATTCGTATGGAGATTTTTTGTTATTGTGGCAATGCGTATTTCATGATGAGATATTCTTATTTAGTTGCGGATCGCGGTTTCACACGCGTAAGTCTCGATCCCGCGAAATTATCAGAATAAAATGAGTGAATGAACTGAATGACTGGAGATCCGAATTAACACATAGCCGATCTTGAGTCATCTAAGTACATACGAAATTTCACGGTAATCGCCTAAGTATTTTTTGCTTGAAGGATCGAGTTTTTGTAATTTCGATAACTTGCTCAGAGAATGACTTTATACCGCACTTAGGTTATAATCTATACTTATAATAAAGGAAGAGAGGCAAAAAGTCTGTACTTGGAAGTAAATTAAAAAAAAGTGGTCTAGGGGACTTGGATAAGAAATAGAACAAAATTATATATTTTTTAAAATTCATGTCTGTCTGTCTGTTTGTCTGTTCCTTATATAATAAAAATCTACTAATCCAATTGAAATCTAGTTTTTAATATTGGATAGTTCTATTTTCGAGGAAGGTCGTGGTATACTTTGCATCGAAATCCAAGTAGTAGAACCCGAGTAATGAACGCGTTTTTCACTTTCGCGGGTGAAACCGCGGAAGTGAAAACTACTAGTAGCGCAACTAGTATTATATAAGAGGGCTAACCAAACTGTGACATAGGTATTAATTATTATTACGCATTAGTACGTCAACTCCAAGCGTTTCGCGTCGTTGTCATTCTTTATTCGTACTGCGAGGGAATGGAATCAGCGGCCCTAGCCAAGATTCTTATCGAATAACGAAATCACCAATCGACAGATTTTTTTGTATGAAATTGACATAAGGTTTCGCTTGATTTTTCGCGAGCTTATGTCAATTTCATACAAAAAAATTATGTCTACAACTTGGGGTCATCAAGTCACGAGTGAACAGTTATCTCCTAGGTAAGCATGTAACATCTTAGTCTACATCGTCGCTTTCTATCAGGTGAGATAATTTTCAAACGCTTACCTATCAATTATTTAAATAAGAAGACTCGGCCTTAGTGGTAATCACCAAAATTAATAACTACAATATCAGTATCATAAATACATCGAAAGTCGATGTTCACATTTATCTTTTTAAATTCCTGTACCTACATCCTTTTTCAATTCTAATATATGGGGTGTCTAAACAGGACAAACATTCTGAAAATGACTGCCTCTTTCTCTCTTTTACTTATTTTATTATTCTTTCTCTCTTATTTTAAAATTTCTTTTTTTTTTTTCCAGAATTTTGACTAACTTATATTGATTTTGAAAATTCAAACGTGATCAACGACTTTTGATGGTACTTCCTAACTTCACAGTAGGCTTTTTTTGTTAAAGTCCAAAAACCTATTCGAATTCTTCAACTTCTTGTGAGTATGAACACAAGTCGATCGAACAAGTCCAAAAATATTTAGACATAAAAATAAGCATAGGAAATATGAACTTTTATTCCAAACTGTGCACACTAAACTTGAGCTAATAAATTCATTGTTTTAATAAAGGTCTGTTTAAACGAGTTTTTCTCGTAAAGCGAGTGAAAGTCTGAAACAAAAATGCTTGCATATTCATGAGGGAGATGGAATGCCTCATTTGCAAGATAATCTCAAATCCTAAGGGATATCTTACAGCTTAAACAGCTGATTTGTTATAGCTAATGTTAAGGGTTTTCGCCCATTGTACCGAACTCGTACAGAGGGCATAAAGGGTGTACCTAAACGTCAAATGAAATAAAATTGTGACAGGCATAGCACTAGCTATTTTAAGATGTGTACAAGAAGGACGTAAGATGCAACTATGCGAAATTTTAGAGCAAAAAATCAAATATTTGTTAATTACAAGTTAACTAGACAGCTTACCAAACAACTACGTTGAACATAATTATAGGTATTCAAGAAGTAATTATACCTACATGAATACACTTAATAAACTTACATGAATTCTGTTCATTATTAATTAATTATTTATTTTTATTATGTAATTTTATTATATATATAAATAAATAAATGCAAACTTTCGCGTTAAAAATATTAGTAAGATATCTTCCAATTATATTATTATAATTGGCATTTATTTATTTATTTAAAGGACATCCACAGCTACATACACATAATAGATATTAAAAATTTAAAACAGAAAGCCAATTACGGAAATCACAAATAAAAATAAACTAAGAAAATATAAATACTCCTGAGAGAACACAAGAAAATATATAAACTAATACACTATGTATGTATGTATATATGTGACTGTGTTACTTTTTCACGCAAAAACTACTGAACCAGTTGCAATAAAACTAAGAATATAGGTAGCTGGATAACGGAGATAACACACAGTTTTTTTTATCCCGATATTCCCGCGGGAACGGGACTTACGCGGGATGCAACTTATTGTTAATTAATACACGAAATCGAACTTAATCTGCATTAAAATGTATGCAGTCCAAAATTGAATTACGGCGTTTAATTATATTTTTTTGTTTTCTTCGGTTTAGCCATTTATAAAACAAACGATAAGGTTAGGTATGGAAAAACTCCCAGCAAAACAAATCAACCTTCAGATTAGGTACAATATTTCGCTTGGACGTTGACTTTAAACATTGTATTATTTAATTTGTGATTCGAGTTTTGAATTCTTAAACGTTTCCCTTTCGAGAGATGATGGTTTAGATTATTTTGAATGTTGGTTATTATTAACTTTGTGTATTTAATTAATTTTGAAAGTAACTACGTTACGAGAGAGAGCCAATCAAACCAGTTTGAATTAAATTTCGATTTAAAATGTTTTGTAAACAAAATTCTAATTATTTTGCTACTAAGAAATCGTGTTTTATAAGGTATCAAATATTTTTCAGTAACCGTTTGGCGCTGCTATAATAAATTAAATAAAGTTCAAAGACCTCGACTAAGCTTAGTTTAGCTTAGCTCGGTAGTTTTTAAACAAGTATCCATAGCTGGAATAGTTTGCGAAGGACATACCTACATGTACGAAAAACTCTAAGCGATGTGTTAATCCTGATCTCCAGCTACCTGCATACTAAGTTCAATCACAATCGGTTAAGTAGTTTTTGCGTGAAGAAGTAAGAAACATACTCGTTTACTTAGTTATACACAATCTTACACATTATTTAAATCAGTAGAATATATTTTTTTTAATTCGTAGCTATCGGTTATATGAATGACAGACAAAATTCTTAGAACAATATTTCGATACTTCCAAAAATGTATCTTTTTTCAGTTTTAAAATTAATTAAAACTATACCTGCAAAAACAAACTACAAAATAAATATATATAATTATTTTATTTATTTTTCATACTATTTAAAATTTATTTTCATTAATAAATACAAATACAATGTCAATCTTTAAAAAAAAGAAATTAACTATAATTAAAATACATTTATTTTAATTTATTTTTAGAAATGTTAGATTTCTTGCTATAGATTTTCGCATTGTCTCATATTATTCCTTCTTGTGAACAAAAGCGTAACCTGATTACACCCACGACATGCAGTAACATAAAACTGCAGTCCCTTAATAGCCACACAATTAGGTACAACCACCCCATTGGTACACTTACTACCTACCCTGTAGTTTCTTACTTCTCCCAGACTCGCCAATTTGCGTCTCCGCTTGCTATTGTCCAACGCTCGACTGCATAGAAGTGCTAAGGATTGGAGCGGGATATGTTAAGTAGTTATCGATATTAACTTTACTAGAAATATTTATAAACAAGAATACATCTTCAAAAATCTGCTCGCGGCAAGGCTCAAAGGCAAGGCCGTATCTGCGTTTGTACCTATCTTGTCTGAAAAATTCATTTCTCGAAGGGCTTTCAGGGGCAAATCCTAAACTATAAGAGACAGCAAAAAATGGTGAGAGAAATTTTCACAAAAGCCAAAAAAGGGAGTTATTAGATTTATGAAAAATTAAAGCCTCAGCCAGGAATGGAACCTTGTTTTTTTTGCAATAAAACACCCTATATCATTGTATCGATCGATAGTATTGTTGATAAATATCAAATCCACACATAGTTTGGTAAATCTACAGAAATATCTAATAAATAAAATGAACTTTTGCTGGAGTGAATATTAATCGATATTTACAAATACTTAAAAATTATTAGATTTTTCTTTTCTTTTTGCGATTTTAGAAGGAAATTTAACTCTTTTTTCCGTTTTTAATAGCTTTGCTATTGTGATATAAATATAAGTAGTATATCCGTTGTCTAGTCACCGTAACACAAGCTTAGCAGCTTACCATGATGCTAGATGGCGCTGTGTGTTGGTAACGGAATTTATTTATTTATTTTTATTTATTTAATATAATATATTTACCTAATATTATACGATTTTAAACTTACATGGTTATTTTCACTACTAAAATTACTTATTAATGGGGTGTTTACCATGTTTAATAATGTTGCAAGATTTATAGCCACCACTTATAACATGTTTTATAAATTACAAAATGTCGATAAAATTATGGACATTCTATCAGATCTATCGACAATCTTTACATTGTTGGTACAACACTAATCTCGTGTCAGACACCTTAATGGCTGCCACTTCCCTCATTTCATGATGGTACTGTTATTTTATCATCGTGTCAGGCATCATTGTTAGTTTTTATTTTTATTTTATTGTTTCTAATGTTTGGAAATAATACAATAATAGATTTCAATTTGCTAGTACCTTTCTTTTTGGGGTCTTTTTCTGTAAATAGACAAATTTGTAAATGTGAAAACCAGTCCAGTTGTAGTATCATCTAATTAGCATCCACCGCTACTGGTTGCTATTTACTGTCAAAAACATATTTCGTATTCTACATTGCTGCTGTGATGAGATCACCGGTAACAACCCACGTTACGTCAAAGCAACAATAAACTGCAACTTAGCAACTACTAGCGTTGGATGCTAATGACATGATACCTCAGCAGCTCCAATTTTTGTCATTAAATGTGGTTTATTCACCCAACGATTTCCCGCGACCGCTACAATGTCGTCGGTTCACCGAGTAGGTGGTCTTCCAACACTCCGTTTCGCATTGCATCGTGGTCGCCACTCGACGACTTTTTCATCCAACGGTTATCTGTCACTTTATTAGTCATTCGAGGGCTACATGACCTACCCAACCAAACGGCAGATTTTAGTCTGAATTTTAAAAAACTTGTTATCATTACATAGTATAAAATAACACCCCTCTTTTGCGTCGGGGGTTAACAAAGTCGATTTTTTTTCTTTTATAATTGATAGTTAGCGTTTGACCACTGTCTCACCTAGAAAGCGACGATGTGGGCTAAGATGTTACACGCTTACCTAGGCGATACCTTAATTTCTTCTATAGTTTTCGCGATTTTGCGCAATAAAACACTTTATTTACTGGGTTTAATCGCGTTTTATTCATGATGTTTAAACGACCGAGCTTTCGCCAACTTTACAGTTTTTTTAAAAAAAAGCGAACCTTGAAAAAGCCAAATCATGAATAAAACGCGGTTTTAAGCCCGGTAAATAAAGTGTTTTATTAGGAGATACCTCTTCACTCGTGACTTGAAGCTGGCTTCCGGCTGTCTGTGTGTTTGTATGCTTAGATTTTAAAAACTACGCAACTGACTTTGATGCGAATTTTTAAGTAGATCGAGTAATTCAATAGAAAAGTTTATAAGTATGTATTAATACATTTTATATTATATTTAATATCTATGTATGTTATGATGATAAGGAAGAGCGAGATCGCCTAACACAGGCATTTATTTGCTTAAAAGGTGGTCTCAATCACTAAATAGCGAAGTATGAAGTATGATGGAAATAAATTTTTATTTTTTTATTTTTTTATAACACATGCTTATAAACCCGCGGGATCGGGACTTACGCGGGTGAAATCGTGGGGCGCAGCTAGTAGAATTGTAAATTTATCTAATTTTCATTCTGGGCTGGGCATTACTATGCTAAAGTAGGGGTACACTTAGAAACTTCCATTTTAACTTAGGTATATCTGAATAAAACCGGATGCAACTTGGATGTGTTTAAATCAGTCGTGTTCGAGATTTATGTTTCAACTAGAATAGATTTCGTTATTTGTTTTTATTACTCAAGGCATATCTACTAGAAATATTTTAAAGGAAAAAATCATTTTCAAATATTTACTCTCGACGAGATTTGAATTCGCGTCTCTGCGTATGTAAGCCTTGAATTTTTCCTTTAAAATATTTCTAGTAGAATAGATTTACTATTTTCAAATTTTACTTCTTATATCTTACAATCTTACTTCTTATCTTACTATATTATAAACGCCAAAGTTTGTATGCATGTGTGTATGTGAGTTTGTTACTCTTTCACGCAAAAATCGATTGCAATGAAACTGGAGATATAGGTAGCTGGGGACCTGGATTAACACATAGGCTACTTTTTATCTCGATATTACCGCGGAAACGGGACTTACGCAGGTGAAACCGCGGGGCCCAGCTAGTTTATTTATAGGCATGTCAATGAACAATATATTTATAAAATTTTTGTTTTATATGTAACAGGCAGCGCCCGCGGTTTCACTTGCGTAAGTCCCAATCCCGTGGAAATATTGGGATCACAAGTAATTTATAACCTTTCTCGATAAATTTACTATCAAACACAAAAATATATTTTCAATTCGGACCAGTAGTTCTTGAGATAAGCGCATTTAACCAAACAAACAAACTATTCAGCTTTTTAGGATTAGTTTAGATCTTCTAGCTAACTATAATGTTAGCGAAAGCTCGGTACTTTGTAATAATGCCAACAATATTACTCGTTAAATATTGTGTTTTAGATTAGTATTTCACCTTATCTGATGGGAAGCCAGCGACGATGTAGTATGCTTGCTTACCTAGAAGATACCTATTCTTTTTTGTTTTATAATTGATAGGTAATCGTTTGACCACTATCTCACCTGATGGAAAGCGACACAGTGGTCTAAGATGTTGCACGCTTACCTAAGAGATACCTGATCACTCGTGACTTGAAGACCCCCAAGTTGTAAACATCCGGGTTGACAAACTCAGGCAACTGATTCCATTCCCTCGCAGTACGAATAAAGAATGACGATGCGAAACGCTTGAACCGGTGCCGCTTAATTATTAGTTTGCCTGGATGTCCGATTCACAACTAATAATGCTACTTTTACTTTTATTATTATTATTTCTTATTATTAATAATTTTATAATTCGACATCATACTAATTTTAACACAATTTTATTATTCCAACATGAAATAATAAAATGACATGTAGGTATTTTTATTTGTGTAAATTTTAACTATCAATTTTTGAACGAAAAGTTAATTGTTTTTTAATCTATGCTTTGACCATTGACTATTATTATTATTATTTTTTTGTCTGTGGATACATTGGTGTTGTGTTTTGTAATTTGTTTGTTCGTTAAAATTATGATATTTAATTATTGATTTAAATACTTATAATTAGACAAGGTAAGACAGTAAACATAAGATAATTGAGACACCTTCTAGGTAGAATATAGCTGGAGAACTATACACCTAACATCTAATGTAAATTTGTAAACAACCTATATTCCTGAATAAATGAATTACCAATTACTGAGAAGTGAGTAAGTACATCTAGTTATCCACAATCTTTGTTCAGGTGCATACCTACTAATATATATTCAAAGCACTCTCAAATTTCCTCCAAGCCAGCCGACAACTCACAGAAATAAATCAACACAGAATCGTCTCAGTTCGATGAACAGATTAGAGCATTAATTTTATAAGTTTGCACGTGAGTTGGTTTTGATTTTGTAAAGTTGTCAAGTTAAATGAGGTAGTTAACGTTATCGTCTTAAGAAAATCAGGTTTGGAATCGTCAAATGAAGAAAATTAATCTTATTCAGTTCAGTACAAAGTTCTAAATTTATTGATCGAGCGAGTGAAGCGAGAAAAGCGCCTTTGCTTCAAGTCTGTATTTTCTTTCGTGTGTTAAATAAGTAGAAGTGAAAGTAGAAATATTTTAAAAGACTCTCGGAGGAGCTTTCATGGCCTAGTTGGAAGGGCGCGGGAGTACTAAAGGGCTGTTACGAAACGTATCGACCGACCGAACCGTTCTGAACCGATGATTCTCAATTTATTCTTTGTTTTTTCGTCTTGAATGTATAGGAATGTCTGGTTCAGAACGAACATTAACTAATACGATTTGAACTCATTTGAGTCCCCTCGCAACCAAGATCATTGAAACATGATCGAAACGTCGAGGTAAGAGAATTTAAAAATATTAAAAATAATAATACGCGAATAAGACCCGGGAAAAATAATTATGAACATTAACTACCTATTATGTTTGGTCGGGCTATCGGTTCGTTTCGTAATAGCCCTACGATCCGAAGGTTTTAGTTTAAAAACAAGACGCAAGTGAATTTTTTTGAAAATTTATTTATCCTTTAAAAATATTTCCAGGACAATACTGTCACAGTTACACAACAGGACCTACACAGCCAGAATAATCCCCGAAAAGGCAAATAATTTCGATAGAAAACTTCGGCTTAGGTGTATTCACAAAATCCCCACGCAGCTCATGTCAAGTGCATATTTTTAGTTTTATTATACTAGAACCTCTGGAACTTGGCCTATAAAAACAATAAGTTGTAACATTTTTCGATAGGTTGTGTTCTCGTGAAATTGCTTCGGGGAAAGTTTTTGAATAAACGACTCTGTCTGCGTAGTGCCTACAATTTGTGAAGTTACAAATTTGGAGGCACACACGTTCAGTTCAATAACTATTGACCAGAAAGATTACATAATTTCAAACCCTTGTGAAGCCATTTTTAACCGGCTGCAAGGAAAGGGTTATGCTTTTACCATTAGTAGGTCTACAAAACAATTTTTTTATTCTATTCTATTGAAAGGGTTATGTTTTTACCCGGCTGCAAGGAAAGGGTTATGTTTTTACTCGGCTGCAAGGAAAGGGTTATGTTTTTACCCGGCTGCAAAGAAAGAGTTATGTTTTTACCCGGCTGCAAGGAAAGGGTTATGTTTTTACTCGGCTGCAAGGAAAGGGTTATGTTTTTACCCGGCTGCAAAGAAAGAGTTATGTTTTTACCCGGCTGCAAGGAAAGGGTTATGTTTTTACTCGGCTGCAAGGAAAGGGTTATGTTTTTACCCGGCTGCAAAGAAAGAGTTATGTTTTTACCCGGCTGCAAGGAAAGGGTTATGTTTTTACCCGGCTGCAAAGAAAGAGTTATGTTTTTACCCGGCTGCAAGGAAAGGGTTATGTTTTTCGCGCCTATCTTGTATATTTGTATGCTTGTTATATTCTTCCTCAGCTCGTATCTTCCAAACCACGTGATGGACTTATTTAATTAATATATTAGGTATTTCTTAAATAACACTAGCTGCACCCCGCGGTTTCACCAGCGTAAGTCCCTTTTTTTTCATAAAAACCTTCTCCTGACATTAGGAAATACAACTCAAAAAGAATTAGCGAAATCGGTCCAGCCGTTCAGGCGTGATGCCGTGACCACGCGAAATAGGGATTCATTTATATAAATAAGAAGATTAAGAAAAGAAGATGAATTAAGGTCCCAGTTGCAATTTACAAAATTTAGAAAAGTGAAAAAATACCTGTCAAATATCGATCCTACTTGGTTGCACCCTGCGTTTTCACCCGCGTAAATCCTAGTCCCGCGGGGCTATCCGAATTAAAACTATTCAAACATCACCTTTTTTCTATGCAAATTTTCATCTAAATCGGTCAAACCGTTTGACCGTAAAGAGAAAACGAACAAACATATTTATGTACCTACAAACAAACTTTCGGACTTCTTTTATTTAGTTTGGAATTTAGGAGTTCGTGCTGGGTTAAAATATGAAAAAAAAAACGATATTTCGAGTAAATTATCGATAATGACATCGAATCCAATAACCCTTTATAATTCTAACATAAAGACAAGGAAATCCCGGAAGAAAAATAAGTGAAAATAGCACGAAAATAGCAAGGAATTTGCAGATCCGTACAATGTAAAATACAACGTCGCAGCCAAGATAAACGATTGAAGGGCCGCATTCGGTTACTTTGGGTTTTTGAAGTAGTGGTATTTTGTATTCTTATTTTTCTGTCTCATATAAATTTAGGTTTTTTTTTATAAAATAAATTCAATGTGTGTAAAATACGTACGATATTACACTACAACTTACAAAACTCCATCTACATAAGTATAACTGACGGCGTAGACGCGGGTGCGATTAGTAACGTGGGTAGACGAAAGTTCGCTGGCTAAGAGGAATGTGGGTTTGAGTCCCGCCTTGCGTAGAGTTTTGCAGATGTATTTTCCCCTTAAATCTTTAACTGCTGACATTGAAATCGTAAACCATCAAAAATCGCAATAAGTATCAAACGCAAAACCGCTAATCACAAACAAACACACGTATCACGTATTTTAGTAGCCAATAAGATAAAAATATTGATGGTACAACAGACATTCCGTAACTAAACTGAATTGTTTATTGTGTACCTATTATATTAGTAACTGGGTAATAATAAAATAGCTAAAGATGCTCTCATTCCGCGAACATTCGCATGAAATGTAACGTTACAACCGAGTCGAATCTAAAATGTTACATTCCAAGTGAATGTTCGCCTTAAGATTAGTGTTTATTCTCCACTAGCTGCGCCCCGCGGTTTTACCCGCGCAAGTTGCGAACCCGCGTTGTTCGAACACCTACCTATCGCAATGCAAAAATCCACACCTAAACGGTCGCCCATTGAAGTACTGTCGAAGCCAGGCTTCAATAGTACTTCCCTGGTCGTCCGTTTAAGTGTGGATTTTTGCACTGCGGTAGGTAGGTGAAGTAAAGTAAAGTTTGTATTTCATTAGTAAGTGACGATGACGATGATCATGATGCCACTCTACATCACTTACCCTACCCCTGTGTCGATTTTCATTTATTGAATAGTTATCACCCGCGTAAGTCCCGATCATGCGGGATTTTCGGTATCAAAAGTATCCTATGTTACTCTCCATCATTTAATTAAACTATCCCTGTGCAAATTTTCATCCAATAAATAGTTATCACCCGCGTAAGTCCCGATTCCGCGGGATTTTCGGGATCAAAAGTATCCTATGTTACTCTCCATCATTTAAACTATCCCTATGCAAATTTTCATCCAAATCGGTCGAGCCGTTTGACCGTGAAGAGGGATCAAACAAACAATCAAACAAATAAACAAACAAACAAACAGACTTTCGGATTTATAATATTAGTAGGAAGTAGGATGGTGGTGAAATATTAAGTGAAATGATATACAGAATAGTGTCCCCAAAACCCGTGTTAGGGGACAAGACATCGAATAGGAATTCCATTAAGATGTCTTTGCCACTATTCTGTGTTATCTTTTTCTATTTTCACAACGTTAGTGATGTGCTCTGATTGTTGATTTATCGATATTGCCATTGACGAATCCGGTATGGTTTCTTTTATCGATGATTTTAGCCTGTTGTATATTTTGTTTTTATTTTTGTGTGTATTTTCCGGTATCTTCTTGTGAGACATTCATTTTATTAAGTTTTTGGTGTTCTAAGAATGTTTTAGATTATGTCTAATAAAGCGTAGGTAAATAATTATTTATGCCTGCTAATCCTACTAATATTAAGTACGTGAATATAATAATAAGGTAAACGATTGTATGTGAGTAAGTTAACGAGTATGTTTGTTACTCCTTCACACAAATCTACTAAACCGATTTTGATGAGACCTGGTATGCCGATAGCTGGAGATCTTACTCTGTATTCCGATATTCTCATGAGATCGGGACTTACGCGGGTGAAACCACGAGACGAAGTTAGTTGGGTATAACGTAAATTATTATATTTTGTTTTTAACTTTCTGTTGTTTTGTGTGTGATATTTAAATAGTTCGGACAGTTAAATACTGCTACTTTTTACCCTGATGATTCTATTGAATCACAATCTCCGAATATTTAAATCATCTGACAGCATAAAAAGTTTACACTTACTTGAAAACTCATATTCTTTCAATTTTATAACCAAACCAGCTAAAGTAACGAATTCACTGCTTTCCTAACGCCCTGTAGATACGTAGAAATAAATTTAATATAACAACACATACTAAACAAAACTGCTATTATAATATAATGTTAAACGAACTTTACGCTCGCAACACTGGCCATAATATTCATTCCGCCACACGAAGTTTATCGACAAAACAAGTAACATCACTATAGTAGTGAACTTTGCTCGGAGCAAGTTAAAGTCGCCTTAAAGTTCGTACGTTCCTTCCCTCTGCTAGTTAGGTGTTTCTAGATTTAACTTGATTTAAGGACGCGACTCATGTGAAATCCCTTCCGATTGAATAGTTTTCTTCATAACCGGTACCAAATAGATCTTTAAACAATGTTTAATGTTATTGTACATGATAAAAGAAGTGTCCCCTTCATTTCAAAAACAATTAAAAATAACTTTAAATACCACTATTATACCGGCAAAGTTACCCCTGTTTTACAAAATAAATCAATTTTTCTTCTAAATCCTTAACCGCTATATTTTCTTATAGGCATCATAATATTAGAAAATACAATACCTATGTTCAACCAATGAACAATGCTAACCTTAATTAATAACTAGATAGAACATAATTATTAACTTCAACTAACTAAGAATAGAATTAACCATATTGTAATTATATTTCAGTGAATTCACAAAAACTAGCTATATAAAAATGTATAAATTTCTTATAAATTAATTAATATGTAACAAACAAAGTCATAGGACAAAATTAGTAAACTAAATTTATTTCAAAACTAACATTGTAAAAACTGAATGTAGGTCGCGTGCATCACTGCAAAAGTTGATGAATCTTCAGACGCATCTCGGTCAACGATCGCGCGATCACACCGATACACACAGAGACAATGTATTTCTGCCGAATTGTAAATTAATTATGTATATAAACTTAAGATAATTGTTAAATAAATTAATTGGAATCAAGTACTGAGTCGAGTGTTACTCCTCCTCCCAAAGAAGAACGAGCTGTACCTAGCAACCGCTAGAAGAGCTATTGCAGCTATCAAGAAACGAGCAGTACCTAGCAACCGCTAGAAGAGCTATTGCAGCTATCAAGAAACCAGCTGTTCCTAGCAACCGCTAGAAGAGCTATTGCAGCTACTCCATGCTCTTTAGCATCCTCTCACTGCGGCCAAGACTCCTTTAGCCGTCGACAGATCGGTCTTGTGATCCTGCTTGACCGGCAGTGAGAAAATCCATCCTGTGTACATTGCACTCTGTACACACACCCTTATTCCTACCCACCTTCCGTCTGTCACTCTAGGTCTCCTGGTGACAGATATCCCGTATCTATCTATATATTTATATACTATTCGACCCTATGGTTAGGGCTAGGGTGGTTTAGGAACACGTCAGGTAGGGTAGGGCCCGTAGGTACACACAAAGCTAGGTACACACATATACATACATACACTAACTAGGATTCACGCACAAGGGGTCCAGGTACTATTAGCGAACAAGAAACAGGTGTTAGGGAGTAGGTATTAGGGATAGGTGCTAGGGGTAGGTTTATTTCCCCCTTTTTTACGTAAACGTAGCTAGTGACTGCACACCCGCCTATACACCTCGCGTCGGGTAAGGTGCCGGTTGCCAGGTGCGTCTACATTTGGTCCTTCGAGAATAATTGTTAGGCTTCACAACGGGACTTCAATCGCGGCCCGTTAGGAAGTCGAACCAGTAAATTTCGCGCTCCTCTTGTCCCCGTAGGTTGACTGACATACAAAGACGTATTACCAACCAACTAACGCGCTGCGATTTTCTTAAGTTAGCAGCTACGGATCATTTGCAAGAGATTAACAATATACCTACAGCAAAAGGAAGCACGAGAACAAAACTATGGAAAAAATGGACATTGAAGAAATCAACCGTATCATCAGAAGCCAGGAAGTGGACTACAACGAAATCAAACGAACGCTTTCAAACCTAAAAAAGGATTCAAACACAAGGAAAACTGACAAGTACATTAACGAGCGGAGAGCTCGACTCACAGACTTATTCAACAGAACAACTACCAATCACGAGTTACTTAGAAGTCAACAGGTACTAGTTGATCACAAGTACATAACTACAAATTACTACGAATCCATAAAGTCTCTCTTTGATCAAGCTATAGAGTATTTAGCAAGATGCGAGAAGCGGCTACAGTTGCTAGGCCAACTATACGAACCACAAGACATTGAAGAAAATGAATGTGAAGATACTAATTCTCCTAAAATCTTCATACAGCTTTACCGTATCACACAAATGCAGAAGAAACTACAAACAGCTACACAAGCATTAACAGAAGGAAAACCGGTATGGTACTGGGAATCATTGGCAAAAAATTTAGAAAAGCAGTGGCAAGACATAGAAGAAACACACCTACTCATCTTAATGGAAGATAGTACCTTAGACCACAGCTATTTTCGGGACAGTTTGTTTGAAAAAACACAAGCAGACTATGATGTAATCATTGAAAATATCATTGCTAAAGCAGGAAATACAAAAGGAGTGGGTAACAGTGAGCACAAACCTAATTTACCAAGAATAATAATACCAGTATTCGACGGCAGCTATGAGTCATGGGATTCATTCTACGATCTATTTAAAAAAATTATACACGAAGATAGATCGTTATCAGCTACAGAAAAGATGCAATACCTAAAGACGCACTTACGAGGCGAGGCAGCTATGCTAATCAAACATTTGACAGTTTGCGATGCAAATTACGAGGCAGCCTGGACGCTGCTTACCAGAAGATACAGAAACGAAAGAATAATTATAGCGAAGCACGTAGATAACATACTCAATATAGCAAAGATAAGTCACGCCACAGCAGCCAACTTGAAAGATTTACACGACACAACGAATCAAAACATAGAAGCACTTCGACGTCAAAACATAGACACAACTACATGGGACTCAATTCTGGGGAGAATTGTCAGCAGAGCTTGGGATTCTGAAACGAACGAAAAATATGAACAACAGTTAACCGAACCTAACAAGCTACAAAAGTTTGATGAAATGATGGAATTTTTAGAAAAGCGGTTTCAATGCCTACAAACAACAACTACGATAACCAAACAAACAAAAACCAGTTACAAATCGAGATGCGACACAACCGGTCCACATAAAAGGACAGATAACAATTGTTGGTATTGTAACAAAAAACCATACCATACTATTTACCAATGCACACACTTTAAAAATCTGTCAGTAGAAGATCGGTATAAGGCAGTAAAAGAGAAAGGAATGTGCAGGAACTGCTTGGCGCACAGTCAGTCAGAGGAATGTATGAGTACAAAAACTTGCCAACACTGCGGGAGGTTAGGACATCACACCTACCTACACCATGAAAATTACAAGCCATCTAGATATACAAAGAGCGAAAAAACCAATACATATAAGAATTCCACGCCAACTAGAACAAACAATATGCATACAAATACGACAACGAAACTACCAAAGACTACATTACTAGCCACAGCGCTAGTCAATATCAAATCGATTGATGGAACAACACAATTGCTAAGAGTACTGTGTGACCAAGGCTCAGAAGCATCCTTTTGCACGGAAACAGTAGCGCAACTACTAGCCTACCCGAGGAACAGAACACACGTAGAAGTTTCGGGGATAGCTGACGAGAAACCTAAAATAGCGAAACACTCAATTGAAGCGAAATTACAACCAAGATTTCCGAGTGAATTCAATCTCACAACTACACTAATAATACTACCGAAACTAACTGGTGCCCTACCAAATACGAATATTCCACAACTAGAGGAAAAGTACTTAGAAAACAAAATAATAGCCGATCCAACATACAATAAAAGAGGTCCAATTGACATAATATTGGGGGCTCAAGACTATGGCAAACTAATACTACAAGGACTATGCAAGATTACTGATAACGTAATAGCCCAAGACACACAATTCGGATGGGTCTTATCCGGGTTCGTCAGTAATCACACTGCAGACAGAATGAAAGTGACTACTATGACATCGAGAACCAACAAGATTGAAGAATTAACCAAATTTTGGGAGTTAGAAGAAGTCCCAGGGGATTACGAATTAACAAACGATGACCAACAATGTGAAGAATTTTACAAAGCAACAACTATTAGAAGTCCAGAAGGATCCTACACTGTGAGACTTCCCTTTAAAAACCCAAACGTAGATTATGGAGATTCAAGGAAAATAGCCGCAGCTAGGCTACTACAATTAGAAAGACGGTTTGCCAAAAATAAAACACTACAGGAAAAATACCAAGAGTTTCTAGACGAATACCTGGAAATGGGTCACATGAGAAAAGTACCTAAAGTAGACCATTACCAAGGAAAATACTATATCCCTCATCAACCTGTGATCAAAGAAGACTCATTAACTACCAAACTAAGAGTTGTGTTTGACGCTTCGAGCAAATCTAGCGCAAACATCAGCTTAAACGAAAATATGCTCACAGGACCAAGGTTACAATCAGATCTAGCTACAATACTATTACGATGGAGAAGACATAAAATAGTGTTCATGGCAGACATTGAGAAAATGTATCGATTTATAAACGTAAATGAGGAAGACTTGCCATATCAACGTATACTATGGAGAGAATCTCCAAAACATCAAATCGATGAATATGAACTAACCACGGTCACTTACGGAACCGCATCAGCACCATACTTAGCAGTCAAAACGTTACAACAACTAGCTACAGATGAACAACAAAACTACCCTAAAGGAAGCGAAATAACGTTACAAGACTTTTACGTAGATGATGTGCTTTCGGGGGGCAAGTCAATAGAAGCAACAAAACAATTACAAAACGAGCTGATACAACTGTTAAAAAGAGGTGGATTTAACCTAAGGAAATGGTCATCAAACAGCGCAGAATTATTAGACAACATACCAAGAGAAAAACAAGAGGACAAGATGTTGAAAATACCACTAGACGAAACGAGAAAGTCCCTAAGAGTCCTATGGTCACCACAAGAAGACAGTTTCCGATTCCAAATCACTATAAATAAACAAGAGCATCCAACAAAAAGATTCATCCTGTCAGAAATTGCGAAGCTATTTGATCCACTAGGCTGGCTCGCACCAGTTATAATAACCATGAAACTTATAATGCAAGAACTATGGACCAAGGGTCTAGAATGGGATCAGATAGTAGATAAAGTAACCAAAGACAGATGGATCGGATTACAAGACCAGATGAAAATGCTAGAAACAATTTCAATACCAAGATGGTGTCATATAACAGAAGAAACTAAAGTCGAGTTACACGGCTTTTGTGACGCATCGGAAAAAGCATACGGGGCCGTAGTATACTGTCGAGTGCAAAGCAACGAGAACTCGTACGACGTTACACTACTACAAGCAAAATCAAAGGTGGCACCGCTGAAACAAAAAACAACGATACCAAAACTTGAGTTATGTGCTGCACTGTTACTCGCTCAATTGATGGAGAAAGTTTTATCGACAATGAAATTTACAAACTCAGAAGTTTATTGTTGGACGGACTCAATGATTACATTAGGCTGGGTCAAAGGTGAAGCTACACGATGGAAAACGTTTGTGGCTAATAGGGTAGCTGAGATACGAAAATTACTACCACAAGCAAAATGGAATCACGTTATTACATCGAATAACCCGGCGGACGTTATTTCAAGAGGAATCGAGCCAAGTAGATTCCACAATTTTTCACTATGGTGGTATGGTCCAATTTGGTTAAAAACCAATACCTTGCCAGTGACTAAAACCATCCCAGAAATATGTGAAGAGATGAACAGAAGCGTTCACATTAACTTAGCGACAACTATCGAACCAAAGAATGAAATATGGGAGAGATTTTCAAGTTTTCAAAGAATGACACGAGTCCTGTCGTACTGCTTCAGAATTAAGAATATGGACAAAAGCAAAAAAGTTCAACGTTGCGAGGAACTAGCTAATACAACAAACAAAATATTAGCACTAGTACAAAGACAAGTTTTTCAAAATGAGTACAAAGCCCTAACAAAAGGGCTATCACTGGAGAGAACCAACAGATTACTATGCTTAGATCCATTTATCAATCAAGATGACAAGTTAATAAGAGTCGGAGGAAGACTTCACAACTCAAACCTTCCATATAACCAAAAACATCCAGTACTGCTACCAGGCGATCACCATGTCACATGGACAATAATCCATGATGCTCATCTGAAAACCTTACATGGAGGAAACATGTTAACGTTAGCTTACATACGACAAAGATTCTGGATATTAGGAGGAAAGAAAAGAATTAAGAGTTATATTTCCAAATGTGTAAAATGCATAAGATACAAAGCATCAACTCAACACCAAAAAATGGGCACATTACCAAAAGCCAGAGTAACCAAATCATACCCATTTAGTCATACAGGTGTTGATTATGCTGGTCCAGTACAAGTCAGAGCAATAAAAGGAAGAGGACACAAGTCGTACAAAGGATACATCGCAGTATTTGTTTGCTTAGCAACAAAGGCAATACACTTAGAACTCGTGGGTGACTTATCGACCGATTCTTTCATAGCAGCAATGCAAAGGTTCACATCAAGAAGAGGTCCAGTGTCACACATGTACAGCGATAACGCAACCAACTTTGTGGGAGCTGCCAACCACCTCTACAAGGAAATACTGGAAATAACTCAGTCAAATGAGTTCCAACAAACACTCACTACAATAGGAACACGATGGCATTTCATACCACCATCCTCTCCTCATTTTGGTGGAATCTGGGAAGCGGGAGTAAAATCAATGAAACATCACTTACGTAGAGTGATAGGAGAACAAACATTAACCTACGAAGAACTAACAACGGTTCTGTGCCAGATCGAAGCATGTCTCAACTCAAGACCATTATGCGCCCAAAACGAAGATATAAACGACAATGTAGTGATCACCCCAAGCCATTTCCTAATAGGACGAGAGGCAGTAGGAATACCGGATCCACTAGCAAGTATAAACAGTGATGTACTAACCAGATGGAAGCAGATTCAAAAGATGAAGAGAGACTTTTGGAAAAGCTGGACTCACGATTATTTGCACCAATTACAACAGAGATACAAATGGAAGACAAAGAACGAAAACTTAGCGATTGGAACTTTAGTATTAGTTAAAGATGAAAACATAAGTCCTGGTAAATGGCCACTAGCAAAGGTAAAAGAAATACATCCGGGCAATGATGACCTTACTAGAGTTGTAACCCTACAAAAATCCACAGGCGTAACTCAAAAACGTGCAATCCATAAACTAGTACCACTACCAATCAACATAAAAGACAGCAGCACTGAACTAAGGAAAACAAGTACAACACTGCAATCGAATGCAATCGTGACAGTGAATAAACGACAAAACGGAAAACATACGTATGGAAAGGGATGGAAATGGTTCACGTTCCTGATTATGTGTCTACATTTATTAGCTAATGTAACATCAACCTATACATTGATAAAAGTAAAACCAGGCTACTATGTAGAGCAAATTGAACTGCGGGATGTTGGAATAATACGGATTGCCGACAATTGTATAATAAAAACAACAAGTCATATATTAGCTGCTAAAAGAACAATCTCAGTTCAAACAGTAGCGTCATTTTCAAAACCAATCGACCTCTCTATATACACGTACAATAGCAATAACACCATAGTTAAGGTAGCCAAGGACGAAGTTATAGAGAGCTCACAAGACATTCTCGACAATATAGCCAAATCTGAAAAGAATTTACAAACTAAACTAGATAATACAATCTGGACCCAAATCACCTCTCACACTTACATAACTACTACAGTAGGAGGTATAATAATTGTCACTATAATCTTATTAATAATATGTTGTGTTCCTCAGATCACGAAGGCCATAAGGTCACTGGTACAGCTACAACACCACGACAGTAGACCCAGAGCTGACGGGCCAGCCAGTCAACATCATATCCCAGTCTACAGCCAGATAGCACCCAGAAAACCAGCCAGAAGTCTACAACATCGCTCAAACACTGATGGGATAGAACTATATCAACTGGAGTCCTGCCCTGGAGAGACGCCAGAATGTTCAACCAATGAACAATGCTAACCTTAATTAATAACTAGATAGAACATAATTATTAACTTCAACTAACTAAGAATAGAATTAACCATATTGTAATTATATTTCAGTGAATTCACAAAAACTAGCTATATAAAAATGTATAAATTTCTTATAAATTAATTAATATGTAACAAACAAAGTCATAGGACAAAATTAGTAAACTAAATTTATTTCAAAACTAACATTGTAAAAACTGAATGTAGGTCGCGTGCATCACTGCAAAAGTTGATGAATCTTCAGACGCATCTCGGTCAACGATCGCGCGATCACACCGATACACACAGAGACAATGTATTTCTGCCGAATTGTAAATTAATTATGTATATAAACTTAAGATAATTGTTAAATAAATTAATTGGAATCAAGTACTGAGTCGAGTGTTACTCCTCCTCCCAAAGAAGAACGAGCTGTACCTAGCAACCGCTAGAAGAGCTATTGCAGCTATCAAGAAACGAGCAGTACCTAGCAACCGCTAGAAGAGCTATTGCAGCTATCAAGAAACCAGCTGTTCCTAGCAACCGCTAGAAGAGCTATTGCAGCTACTCCATGCTCTTTAGCATCCTCTCACTGCGGCCAAGACTCCTTTAGCCGTCGACAGATCGGTCTTGTGATCCTGCTTGACCGGCAGTGAGAAAATCCATCCTGTGTACATTGCACTCTGTACACACACCCTTATTCCTACCCACCTTCCGTCTGTCACTCTAGGTCTCCTGGTGACAGATATCCCGTATCTATCTATATATTTATATACTATTCGACCCTATGGTTAGGGCTAGGGTGGTTTAGGAACACGTCAGGTAGGGTAGGGCCCGTAGGTACACACAAAGCTAGGTACACACATATACATACATACACTAACTAGGATTCACGCACAAGGGGTCCAGGTACTATTAGCGAACAAGAAACAGGTGTTAGGGAGTAGGTATTAGGGATAGGTGCTAGGGGTAGGTTTATTTCCCCCTTTTTTACGTAAACGTAGCTAGTGACTGCACACCCGCCTATACACCTCGCGTCGGGTAAGGTGCCGGTTGCCAGGTGCGTCTACAACCTAGAACCCCTTCATCGCATTTTATAAAAATTATTTTAATATTCGTTAATTATTGATTTTACGAGAAATTGTAGATTTTTTCATGCAATTCCATCTCGCTCATTTATATGCAATCGGACAAGGACCGATGATAATCATCTATCGCCGCCTTAAAAACGATTGCCTTAAACGTATATGTACAATTTGAATACAGTATTTTAGGTACAACCTAAGCATTTCGACCATCTTATATATCGATTTCTAAAGTCATTTAATTTTATTTCAATCATCAATTTGGTTTCCGTTTCCATCGTCGTTGTATGCGTCTCGCAACTATGACCATTTTAATAAATGGTAATGGTAAAGCGGGATTTATATTACGAACCTAGTGACATGCAATTTATGCTCATTTTTCTCAAAAAAATGCTTCCAATAACTACTGCGAAGCTGCTTTTGTGAAATTGACTCCATATGTAAATTATGCTTAGATAATACTGCGCCCCGCGGCTTCACCCGCGTAATTCCCGTTCCCGCGGGAATATCTGGATAAAAAGTAGCCTATGTGTTAATCCAGGTCCCCAGCTACTTATATTCCAAGTTTCATCGCAATCGGTTCAGTAGTTTTTGCGTGAAACAGTAACAAACTCACATACATACTTACATACATACAAACTATCGCGTTTATAATATTAGTAAGATAAAAAATAAGAATACGCGATTAAGAGCCGGGAAATACAAATATGAGTACAAATCAAAGTTTGTAAAGTCATTTTAGTAAACTATCAATAACAAATGAAATTCTATAGGAAATCTTTACTAAGTTATACTTAGTTTAAGTAATCATCAAAAACGTCCAATTAGTACAACAGAAACAAAAGACGATCGAAATAAAAACAACAAAAGACTGCTCATCCGAGAAATCCTAAAGGATTTTTGTTAAAGTCAGTGTTAAACCACATGAATTTTCATACAGCGAGCGAGATCGCCGGCTATACATCGCGAGGCGTTGAATATTTATGATAAGTAAGTACAGTAATTTGCAAGATATTAATCCTTGGAGATTTAAGAAACCCATTAGAAGGTTATGGCTTTTCTCACTTAATTTTATATTGTGGCCTCTAGTTGAGTAAATGGATTTTCTAAGTGGGTTACCCTTAGTCCATGGGGTTTCTTTGTTCAAGCGGTTTTGAATTTTGCTCCGGTGTTAAGATAAAGTGTTAAAATGAAATAATATACCTTCATTTACTTCAGACCATTGTGATCCTCAAAGGGTTAAAGTCAAAAGTATAAGAAGGTACTTAAGAAATATATTTTGATGGAACTGGACTGGGCTCTATTAGATATTTGATGGTAAGCTGATAGCATACTTGATACTTATGATAAGAAATCCAAACTTGCTTATAAAGTTTATTCAAATACCTACTAAATAAACTTAATAATGAAACACTTTATTTACCGGGTTTAATCGTGTTTTATTCATGGTTTTTAACCGACCAAGCTTACGCCTACTTTACAGCAGTTTTTCAAGGTTGACAACGACGGGGTTGACGGTCAAGCATGTTTTATTATGGAAAATCGCGAAAACCGTACAAGAAATTCAACTTAATAATCTAGAAGTATCGCAAGGTTCACCAGACATGTCTGCTTGAGACAGACTGACAGACGGACATTGGAAGTCTTAGTAAAAAGCATCCCGTTTTTAAACCTCCGTTTGTGCACCTCGCCAGCAATAAAAAATAGCTATGGGACGTAGGACGATGACTTATGTCTAATAGTTTGTTATTTAATACGAGCTAATTTTACTTGTATTTGTAACCTATGTTTTGTATTTATTTTATGTAAAATCCTATATTTTTTGTATAAGTACGTATTTTGTGATAGGGTGAATTTTAATGCCTGCAATAAACATTTATTATTATTATTATTTACCCTTTGAGTACGGAACTCTGAAAAAGTGAGGCATGTAATGTATCGTTTTCAAAACCTCATTCCCGAAAGATAATTTGTTTTTATTTCCCTTTATAGAACAAATGTTCATCAATGACTTGCCTGAAAGAACTCGCCCATGATCTCTTGGCAACACGGTGAATTGCAGATTTACTCTGATTTAGGATTATTTAAAGGTTTTTACTGAATACTGAATTGTTTTTTTATGCAACTTCAAATGAGGTTTTCGAAGTCTACATTTTCTTCCTCATTATCCTTATCTCAAATTATTTGGGCACTAAGTAGCTAAGTAAGTAGTACCTAAGTCATTTTGGACAATCCAGGTTAGTAAACAGGTCATATTTTAAAATTTTAAAAAATTGTATTAATTAATTTTATACAAGGTGAAACGGATAAGCCTTTTAAAGCCGAAAGGGGGTTGTTTTGGACTTCTAGGCGAACAACTTTTGTTCTACGACTTTTGAAAATTTGAAGTAGTTTTTGAAAATTTTAAGTTTTTAAGTTTACTTGAAAATTAGCTATTTCTTAGAGTTCGAGGTAATTGACCTTATGTTGTCCTTTCATTTAGTTTGGTCCACTACAATTACCTTTATTTTCAAAAGCAGCTGTTTTTTCAGTGAAACATAACCTCAAAATTTAAAAAAAAAAGTTCGATTTTCAAAAGTCGTAGAACAAAAGTTGTTCGCCTAGACGTCTAGAACAATCCTCTTTCGGCTTAAAAGGGCATACCCGTTACATCTTGTATTGTTTGATTTAGAATTTTTCAAAATATTATGTATAATTTGAACTTAAATAATAATAAATAACAATGTTTTTTTCTTTCGCATACCCTTATCATAATGCAATTTTGAAAAAATAAAAGGCAAAATCTAATAGTCTTGACTTACAATTTCAGGTCATTAATTTCAGGGCAATTGAGCTGAGGTACCTAGACGACATTTTATATTTATCTCAGTACTTATATTTTGTCTATACGTACATATAAAATTAAAAGTCCCGGGCAGTTATTCTTGTAAGTTATAATATTATTGTCGAAATTTTTATTTCAGCAATACTTACATTTTATGACAATATAACGTGCAACTGAACTCAGCGCATCTAGCCCCAAACCAACCACTAGGCTTGTATATACTTGGGTATATACTACATATTATACTTTATATACTACACAGAAAGACATCTAGACTACCTACATTTTTTTTGCATATAATTATATTTGCACCCGGCGTGAATCGAATCCGCAACCTTCCGTATAATTGCACCACAAAGGTGCAACCACTATACATAATATGCATTATACGTGTACATTTACTTATATTGAAATTATGTTTTGGGTAATCTTACTTTAGTCGATTAACTGGCTGGCTAATATTAGATATATTTTGTGGCCCGCGGTTTCACCCGCGTAAGTCCCGATCCGGCGAGAATATCGGGATAAAAAGTAGCCTATGTGTTATTCCAAGTCTCCAACTATCTACATACCGAGTTTCGTGGTATACGGTTTAGCGGTTTTTACGTGATTGAGTAACAAACACACATACACACAAACTTTTAGCTTTATAATATTACTAGCCGCGCCCCGCGGGTTAACCCGCGTAAGTCCCGTTCCCGCGAAAATATCGAGATAAAAATAGCATATGTGTTATTACCGGTATCCAGCTACCTATATTCCAAGTTTCATCGCAAGCGGACCAATAGTTTTTGCGTGAAAGAGGAACAAACTCACATACATACAAACAAACTTTTGCGTTTATAATATTAGTAAGATAATAGGATTGCTAAGTCTAAACCACTTGTGCTAGAAACGTAAAAATTAGAATCGTGTGTTCTTTGTGATGTACCTATAGGTGCACTAAAAAGGGTTTTTCGAAATTCCCTTGGGATCGGGAATTACGTGGGTGGAATCGTGGGAGGCTGTTAGTTATTAATAAATGTCTTTCACACTCGAATAAATTCAAACAAAACCTTTCTCTACTTGTTGGCAATCAATAGAACTGAAAAAATATGATGTCTAGTTGAAAACAAATTCGAACTCCTGCAGACTAGAAACTCGATACAATTTTAAACTAAATAAAAATAAAAATATTCTTTTTTTGCCCAATTCACACAATTGTCAACTGTTAAATTAAATACAAGTATATTGAATACTTATTATAACACTTTGGTTGCAATTCGAAAATGTAACAGAAAAGCAAAACTACCCTCCACTACTTTACTAAGTACTCGAAAAACTTGAAAAGATAGCCCAACTATGATAATTTTCCTTTAAATTTTATTGCATTTACCACAATCGCGAAGAATGCATGACGTATCCAAGTATAACCATAAATCGGAAACCTAAAATGAAAAATTGTTTTTGAACACTCACAATGATTTTAAAATATCTATCTAACGAAAAAAAAGCATCCCTTATGTTACATGTGGGGTGGTACTCTAAAAAAGAATTAAATGTTTTTTTTTTCTTTTACTATTTTCTTGTCGTAATCAATATGTATACTCAACTCATGCACACTAGAGTCATAGTTGTAAAAACACTCGACGTATTTAAAGTGGTCGAATACATCCAATTTTAAATAAAGAAATTTTTGACTTTGACTTGACTTATGACAGCTTCCTAGTACTAAGCGTCTCTAAGCTAAGCCGCTGAACGGACGTATATGAGAAAACTAGAAGGGTTTCTTGTTGACGACGAAACCCTTACAAAAGTCGTTTTAGTTGACCAAAAAGATTTCAGGTTGCTTACTCTTAACCTACTTCGTCTCGTACCTACCTACTGACAAAGAAAAGTAAAATAATATTGTTTGATATTTGAGAAAACTTATAAGTAGGCACGAAGCTTTTCAACTTCAGAATGAATAGATAATGCTTGTTTTTTCCTTCACACTTATTTTCAAGAGATCAATTATTATTTTATACATAACGTCGGAGGGTGATAATGGAGTTGGAGCTTTTTGATCTTCTGCATTATAAAGTAGATGTATTTCGTTTTTAATTTGGATGAAATATTTATTTTTCTTATGTTTAGTGCACAAGAAGTCAAGGCATTCTACTAGAAGTATATTGCATTGGAGATTTGCATCATCAAAAATTCTCTCATAACAGGAGCCCTTGAGAAATAAACACAAGAAATATTAAATAGGAGAAATAACTGTAAAGTTAACCAGTCAGTCAATAATGATTGTGAAACTGCAGATGATCTACAAATCAAGCCTTAGTCTAAAAATAAACAGGTAGATGATGCAGAATCGTGGAACGGGGCCGCCGCGGATCGGGACCAAAAGGGAGAAACCCTTGGAGTAGGAGAAACCAATTAAATCACCGTGTCACATAGGTTTTCGTGTGATGTAATGGTTAGCTCACTGGCCCAGCAAGTACAGTACAGTTTTGTTACAGTACAAGTTTTGCAGTACAGGTTTAAATCCTGTCTGGGGAACATTTATGGTGATGCATATCTCCTTGTAAAATATTTCTAAGCCTAAATACTTAACCAGCCCAGCCCTCAGCGGCATAGTCGAATAACGGGCTAAGAAAAGAGCTATGCTTGGAGTTTCCTTGCGTTACGAAATAGAATCCGAAATATGGAAATCCGGAGGAGAACCAAAGTCACCGACATAGCTCTCAAAATTAGTAGACTTAAGTGGCAATGGACTGGCCATTTAGTTAGAAGGACGGATAACCGCCGTTGGGGAGTAAATTTCTTCGAGTGGCGACCACGATGCAATGCAAAACGCAGTTTTGTGGCGACCACCTACTCGGGGAACCTACGACATTGTAGCGGTCGTGGGGAGTCGTTGAATGGAAGTCGTATGGGGGAGGCCTATGTTCAGCTGTGGACGGATAAGAGCCGAGATAATGATGATGATGAAATACTCAATTGTGAAACGTCCCAACAATGCTTATTAAAGACAAGTCACATACTCTCAGTGTAATATAGAAACGCCCTGCATTTCAATGAAATTACGAGCAAAGTTTGTAGTCGTTAGCGCATACTGCTTATCTGCTTAGTACGGAACTTGGTCCATATCGATTTTAGTTATTAGTCTGAGAACTTTTTAGTTTGGAACTTAACCGCCTTATTCATAAACTTTATTGGAGCTCCGATACTTAGATATTATAATGTCAAAGCCAAATGTTTGAAATACCTACTTTTGACGGCCTCTGTGGCGCGTCGGGCGGACGATCAACTGCAATGCAGAAGGCTGCGAGTTCGATTCCCGTCGGGTGAAAATATTTATGCTTAAAAATAAATAATTCTATCTGATCTGGGTGTCTTTCTATGTATAATAATTATGTATGTATTTACAAAAATAAAAGTATAATATGTAGTAAATTATCCGTTGTCTAGTACCCATAGTACATACAAGCCTAGTGCTTAGTTTGGGGCTAAATTGCGCTGTGTGCAATGTGGTGAAATATTTATACACACTCCGTTTTTTTATATAATAATATTTTTGTCTACTTACGTTTTAATTTGTTAGATATGGTAATTTATCCTGATCTTAAACAATACTTGTAGAGAAAACTACAAATTTTGGAAAGAAATCCTAAAATAATAGTTTAAAATCTATATTCTACAAAATTCTTTGTCCTGACTGACTCATCTCTCAACGCACAGCCTAAACCGCTGATGGTAGAGTCCTGAAATTTAGAGTGTGTGATCTTTAATGATGTAGGCTAGGTATCCGATAAGAAATGATTTGACTATTTCTTATTTTTTATTACTCAACGCATGTTTAACTTTACAAATATTAGCATTAAATATTAGCAGGGAGGATATGTTCATCAATTACACCATGGCACGTGATTCCGTGTGGCTCAGTGGTTAGAGCACTCGATTGGGGCGCAAATTCGAATTCTGTCATAGGATTTTTTTTTAATGCGAAAATTAAGTTTAAGGATTTGACTTTGAAAAATAAAATGTGTTCCAAAATTTTCACCCAACAGGACTTTAGTCTGCACCCTTTGACATTACGCTACAAGTGCCCAAAATAAATCTTTCAAATCTAGAGTTCGTTGTTCCAAATGTAAAAATGTTTTTCAAAATTGGATATTACTGGTTAGTTTGATGGTTAGTTTTTCAATAAGACAAATGTCATTACAAATACCGAAATCAAATCCAAGGGAACTCGTTGAGGAGATGTGGTGCTAAATTTTCATTTTTGTGAAATAGGTTTCAATAGGTCATGTATAGGTTTCAAATTATTTAGCACCACATCTCCTCAACGAGTTCCCGCCAAGACTCCGTGATGTTCCGTTCATATGCGTGCAAATTGTTTAATTTCGGGGGCATATTAATCAATTTAGTTTCGTGAAGGTGTACAAGTGGAATGAAAGTGAAAATCGGTGCAAAACATTGACTTAGTGTTGTCTCCAAGGCTCCTTGAAGATTGTTTGTAAATGGCCGCCGTGTTTACAAATGATTCCCTAGACTTGACTTTAACTATGACGACTTGACTGTTTCGATGCAAATAACTTGCATAATAAAATTAGAATATATGACACTGGCTAATTTCCTAATGGCCATAATCGGTTCACAACCGATAAGAAATAAAAACGCATCACTCGATATCCAAACAATGTATTTTTAAACAAACTTACGAACTTCTAAAGAACATTTTCAATTTGAGAGTTTTCAATTCGACTGTGAAATTTAAAAATACTTAGTTTATGTTGAAAACTTTATTTGTTAGCATTCACCTGTGACAGTTTCTTTGACCTGTTTTTTTTTACCTTAACCACAGTATTGATAAGCAACAGTATTTCTTCTTTATACAAAGCTATATTAAAACACATCTAAATGTCGATGTACTCATATTTCGACATTTTGATGTGCATAATGTTAAACTAAAATGAATTATTTTTAGTTTCTAACTCAAGCTCTATTGGCCACTGAGATGCTTTTGAAAAACACTACTAAAACATTACAATGTATTCAAGAATTAAATAGTTTATTTGTCGTAATAAGTACAGACGATAATTTCATGAACCCGCAGTCTTCCACCAAATACCTATGTTAAATAGTTTATTTGTCGTAATAAGTACAGACGATAATTTCATGAACCCGCAGTCTTCCACCAAATACCTATGTGACATGTTACAAGTTTTAAAAGATTTCTCAAGAGAGGTAAGCAGTGGACAGGGGATCCTAATGCTATTGTAAGGAGCATACTCCTTACAATAGCATTAGGATCCCCTGAGTATGCTCCTTACAATAGCATTAGGATCCCCTGTCCTAATGCCGTTAGGCCGTTTAGATGGATAAGCAGTATGCTGCTTATCCCTCTAAACGGCCATAGCTCTCTCTAAGTGAAGATTTTAGATGAAGTTAAATTACTGTAATTAATCTTATGCTGTACTTTATTACCTTACTAGAACTTTTTTGCCGAACTACTAACTATCTAGGTATATTTGTATTATCTGAGTTCCAGATGTTTATATTTTAATAGAACTTACTTATTTTGAGGTCTAATCTTATCGAATCTTATCTCTAAATAATACGACGTAGCATCCAACTGTACACACAGATCAATTAAGAGACGACAAACTTCCCGACAGGGGAATTCTCAGTGTGTTGCCCGCCGGCTATTGGGCACCATATGCCAACTGATATTCCTAGGTGCGTCGTTAAAACGGCACACTGGGATGCAATAAGTCAGCTGGCGATTTTAGGTGTGAAGGATTATAGACTTAGGTCTCGTACCCATTAGACAAATGTCGAGCGACACGTGTTCACGAAGACATCGAGCGACTTCGCGCGACATTACTAGGCCTACTTCTTTAATTGACCGAACGAGCGAAGCGAGTGAGGTGAGGCGATGAAGAATGTGTCATTGTAGTAGACAATGACCACCTCTGTGGCGCATTGTGCTATTGCCCGACTGCAATGCATGGTTGTGGTTTCGATTCCCACCGAGTGCAAAAATATTTATGCTTAAAAATAACGTCCACGTAAAATATACGTCCAGTGTGGACGGACCTGGCGCTTGTATCTTTGTATCTTTGTAGGTTTGTTCGACGATAACTTGAGTATCGTAGCTCCGATCTTTATGAATTTTGGTATGCGCGTAGTTTGAGCCGAATCCGTAGGGGGGTTGGGAAGATAGAGGGTCATTAGATCTCAGTTCGGGGCGAACTCCTAGTATATCTGTTGTCTAGTCACCGTAACACAAGCTAAGTAGCTACTTAAGATAAGCTTATCATGGGGCTAGATGGCGTTATGTGCTGTTGACAGAATTTATTTTTTTATTTATTAATGAGAGATTTTTCTTTCATTCGTAGTAATTACAGATATTTCACGACTACTGATGTGAACGGAAACAAGACATCCCGCATGTCTTGCCTCCTTCCACATGTCGACATCACGTTTCGCCTAACATTTATCCCCTAATGGATACAAGGCTTTAGTCGTTATTTTGGTAGGTTACCTTTTGGCAAGCGTTCAAGAATATAGGTAGAATACAAGCACCAAACTGGAAGGTTCGAATTGCAAATGTATGGTTGAAAACGCTTTTTAACCTACTTATTAAAAAAAAGGAGGATATTGTTTTGTCGTTTTTTTTCTCGGTAACTTGACCGACCGAGAAGATACTCAAAAAACCAATTAAATCAAATGAAAATCTATATTTTTATACTAATAGTAAGGAGTAACATAAGCTACATTAATTTTATGTCGATATGCCCACGGGACCACTACTTACGCGGGTGAAACTGCGTGACGCAGCTAACTGCGTTTCACCCGCGTAAGTAAGTAATACTAATAATAAATATGCCTAATCGTAAAAAACCTTGAAGTCTGAAGTCAGCAAGATGAATTACAAACAAAACCTTTTACGTTAAACTGCACGAATTCAGAGAATTTATTTTAACGGCTTTTTTTTAAATAATTTTTACATATTTTGAAGTTTGTTTTTTTACATTATTACAAGTTTATTATTCACTTGATTTCCATGAAATAATAGTTATATTTAGTACTGTGTTCAGTACATACCATTATCTTTCTTCTTTGAATTGAGGTAGGTACATAATTAAACAAAGCTGTGCTAGAATAATAGACGATTTGTCTGCAAACTTCGTAAAGATAGGTACGAAACAAAAATATTTTATACAAGCAGTATTTTGATGTATGGTTTTTGGAACCCATTTACCTATTGAGAGGTGTACAACTATATTGAAGTATTGTATTAATTGCGAAAATTAATCTTCATTAGAAGTGACTTAGCTTGCTTTCTTATCTCTTATCTATATCTATCTATTCTATATTCTATACTTTAATAAAGGAAGACAGGACAAAAAGCTTGTACTTGGAACTAAATTAAAAAAAAGTAAGACTTAGGAAAAGTAGTAAACCAAAATTGTATAATTTTTAAAATTCATGTCAGTATGTCTGTTTGTCTAATTCTCTGTCTGTTCCTTATACATTTAAAAACTACTAATCCGATTGAAATCTGGTTTCTTATTTCTCATAACGCTCTTCCTTTATTATAAGTATAGAGTATAGAAGAAAGGTACCATTGGTACTTATCGATCTGCTTCATTAGCTACACTAATGCCATCACTAAATCGATTTTTCCATTTTGATCTGGTATTTTTTTTATTTGTTACGGACACTTAGAAGACTTTTTTAATTTACAAACCAATTCTTCGCTTTAACAAATAGTATTTTTTCTCCATTAGAACTTTACTTCTTGGAATTCCAACGCGACCTAAAACTAATAAAAGAATACATACCTATTTAAAACCTATCAGTTCAGAATAGTTTCTTTTTACGACTCCTTCTTTTTTAATGTCGAACTTAAAAAAAATAAACGTTTTAAAATTCGAATTTAAAATGCAATTGCGAAAGTATTTGCGCAGCGTTTTATTACTTTTCTTTTAAATTAGAAATGTGATATTTTTAAAGTAGATACCTATTAGAAGAATTTTAATGCTTTGTTTATTCAGGATTATTAGCTGAATCTATATGGAGTTCTAAAACTATTTTAAGTGGAGTATTTCATCATGTTTTAAAAAGAAGGGCAGGTAGGTAAGTATTATATTCTTGCCTTTATAGGTATCGTATCCATAAAAATAAACCAGTTCTAGTTATTCTTAACAAATCCCTTACAGTCTTTTGCTTAGTATAGTCTGACTGACGCAAGACTTCTTTCAGTCATTTATCTATTATACTGACTGATTGGTTGACTGACTAAACTACATATCAAGGCACAGCATAAGCTTTAGTTGAGCACGAAAAAAAACCTTCATATTAAATATTTTGATAAAATATATTTACCTAACCTAAGTCACCAGGGCCATTTTTACGAATCTATTAATACCTCATTCATTCAAATCGGGTGATAAAGTTCCACAAGATGAACCAAACAACCTGGGTGAAACAATTTGAAGGTGAACTTAGGACACCACTTAAGTCAACTTATTTCACCATGGGTGAAATGATTTCAAGGTGATAATGAGGACAATGGAGTGTCAACTTCTAACGCAGGTGATATCACCTGGATAATAGAGGTGAAATAAACCTTACAACTTCACCATAGTCGGGTAAAATAGACACTCACCTACTTAATGAATTTAGTAAAATAACTAAAGATTATTATGTACTAACAAAATAAATCCTTTTAATTCAGCGTAAGTAATTAAAAATACCTAAACTGGGTATCAACGTTATGAAAATTTTCAAATGGAACAGTATTTTTTTAAAAAGAAATTCAAATAGAAAAGGATATGGCCACTAATTGCTGGAAACGGTCTGAGACACCCTCAGAATTGTACGATTAAAGGCAGAGGTGTGGAGCATTGGAGAATGGCCTTAATTTTCTGTACCTAATACAGTGAACGAAATCGACACCAAACAAAAACATTTTGACTCCAAAACGTAGGAATGGCATTGCAACAATGCTGAAACTAATGAAATCAACGCGATTGAAACTGGAAAATTAGTTTTATTTCAATAGAAAATCGAGAAAACAAAAGAAAAATCAAACTAGCTGTGCCCCGCGTATCACCAACGTAAGTCTTGATCCTATGGGTATTTCTAAAAACCCATATTAATTCTTATGGTATGCCTACTACACCATATTTTAAAGAACACACTCCAAGTTGATCTATCCATCAGTCAATCAATAGATAGATAGATAATACTTTATTTGATCAACAACAAAAACATTACAAATACAACACATTTAAAAAAATTAAATTAAAAACGAAATAAATGTTGAACAAATAGGCGTTCAATACGTTCTTTATTCAGAGTAGTTCCACCATTCATTACTTATTTTCTGGACAAAATACAAACCAGCATTCCGGTCACCCGATCCTCCACCAATCGTGTAACTAGCTGTATTCAATAATGATTATTATTATAGCAATTCTACATGGTAACAGTATCCGTTGTAAAAACACCGATTTGCATCTCTAGTTAATTGGATTGAACGTTTCTTTATCGTCACTTTGATCTTATTACCACTGTGGAATGGGATCCAGTTATCTTTTTGGATTTACCAAATGTTTCTGCTGGTTATACTTCTTAATTTTATTTGAGTAACTTTCTGGGATTCAATTATTTGGAGATTGAGAATGGTTGTGGAATTATTTCGATGTATTTTGCTAGTTCCAGTTTATATTTTATTTTAAACCGTAACAAATCACTTAAAATATTTCCGATTATTTTGAAAATACTTCTTTTTTTTCGTGTAGTGGTGTGGCTCATCTAGTGTTAGAGTTTTCCTGGTCGCCTTGAGGCCTCTAACTTGACCTAACGACTGCTATCATTCGATCATCCATTCAAGTAATGACCGCGCCGAGAGTTGCTTAACCCGCACGACCGATCAAGACCGGCAGATGCAGCTAGGCCAATGAGTTCTAGGAAGTGGTCAGGAATGACCACTTGACACCTTAAATGGCTCATGGCGGCGGCCTCGGGGGGAGAGAGCCCGAGATGTCGGCGGCGTGTGACACCGCCTCTCGCGAGGGCTTTACTTTTAACTGGGTTTTCCAAGATGGAGGTCCGCCGCCAGAGCTAACCTATGTACTTCCTGCAGCTTCCGGCGTTGATTTGGCACAGCGGCGTGAAGGACGTCGTGGCTTTTCAGTGGATATAACCCAGTCGCACACCATCTAGACCAGGGGGGACCTCCACTCACCGAGCCGCTCTCCCCCAAGAGCGTCTAATGGTCTTAATTAGATTTTTCCCACGATAAAAAAGGCCAGTGAGCTCCTCAAATAAAATACAATCCGCCCTACCATTATGTCTTATTATAAGTTGTCGTCGCGAAGTCGAAGAAGAAAATAAAATGAAAATCCCATCAAATAATAATAAAAAATCCAACTACAAAAAATAAGTTTTAAAAGTAGTCGGGATATTTTTTTAATTTAAAATACTTTATGTCTATGAGCGACAACAGGACGAAGGTTCTTTTAAGTAAACAAATACGGAAATAGATAAACTAAACTATTGGTTAACCATACGTCTGTAAGGCAGGTAGAGTGTAGAGTCAGCAAGTAACTTAAATTGCTTTATTCTCTTCAAAGTCGACTCCTCTTCCGCTATTAAGGAGTACGATGTACGCTGTATAATATTTCAGTGAACTTGCACGTTTTTCACACGGATGTAAAGTTTATGGAATGGATAGATGAAAAATATTAAATTTTCAAGAAAAACATACAATACATAGGAACTTATTCAAAGAACAAGTCTTTGTAACAAGGCCCGAAAAGACGCATTGCCATGCTGAAGTGCAATACTTATTCGTTGTGGCAAGAAAACTCCAGTATTTTGGTCTCGCGTTGTGTCCGCCAGACAATTGTACTAGAAATATTTTAAAGGAAATATTTATCTTCAAAGATTAACTCGTAAAAGGTGAAAGTTTGTGTGTAAGTAAGTAAATAAATAAATTATCGAGTATTATGTTTTTTTATATCTTATAGCTACGAACTATTTCTTAAACTTGTAATTGTATTGTAATTGACTATTGGCTCTAAAATTTCGCTTGGTCGCATCTTACGTCCTTTTTGTACACATCTGAAAATCGCTGGCACTGTCTCTGTCACAATTTAATTTAATTTGACGTTTAGGTGCGCCTTTAAGCCTGTGTACATAGTTAGGCTGTGCAGCTATATCGAACTAACTAATCCGGATTAGTTAGTCCGGATTAGTTCTAATCCGGAAATCCGGAATCTAAATTACTAAATCGGATTAGTTAGTCTGATGTAGCTGCGAAAGCCAATAAATTACTAATTCTTATATCTTAGTCACATCCACGAACACAACATCTTTACACACCGAGTTTTCTTACAAGAATAAAACCGTTTTGCGAGTAATATGGGCAGCTTAAATTGGCATTAGCCCGTGCACTTGTGCCCATATATTAACTTAACTGCGCCAAGTTACGGTGGGATTTATGCAGGGTCGAATTTCAATGTCTTCGTTGCTTAGTTTGTTTGGATTTCTGCACGTATTATGAATTTAGAAGGGTTGTTTGTTTTGGGGAGTCAAAAAGGTGGGTTCGTGTTTGTTTAAATGTGCTCTTCCTCTGGAAACATTTGTCTGTAATGTGTGCGTATAAATAGACATATCCAGGCGTGTGCCACAGATGCCACAACCTGGGTCATATAAGACGGGCGTTGTGCTTCGTAAGAACATTTGTGGTAGGAAAATTTGTAAATGTTTTTCAACATTTTATCATTCTTCATTTTGTTCCTACATAAGCTATTCAGGTTTATTTATTTCAAAAATTTTGAGTTTAATTTAAATAAAAAAACAGTTGTTTTTGAAAATAAACGCAATTAATGTTTAGATTGTAGTAGTTCAACCCCAATAAAAGGTCAACTTAACATCAATGACCTCTACTCTATAAAATAGCTGATTTTCAAGTAACCTTTAAACTTATACTCATACTCGAATTTCCAAACGAAGTGGAACAAAAGTTGTTCGTTTTGATGTAAAAAGTACCCTCTAGACGGATTTGAATTGGAAAAAAGTAATGTAACTTATGTATGACTTATTTCCGTTAAAAATGTCAAAAAACAGTTTTGGACAATATAATTCTGAAACGGGAATAACTCCACTACACTGTTACTTATGGATAAGTATATGAATTACAAAAACAGCCAGACATCTCCTATGATAAAACTCTTTTACATAGTGCGAGCTGCTGTCACACAGCAACTCGTACGCCAGTACTTGTCTCGAACGTAACGTACGAGTAACAAGCACGAACTCTTACCGTGTATGTGAACCACATGCTCATTACAAAAAAAAGCATGAGTTTCTTGTATAACCTTTTTGGAGGTCGCGTCGAATTGAAAATACTTATTATGACGGGTTAAAACGATCATTATAATATTATATCTAATTAAACAAAACTTTTTGAGTTTTTAATTGTAATCAGTGAAAGTGGAGGCAGCGTCTATTTAGATTGTCTTGGCATTTGGTTCAGTCAATGATGATCAAAATCCAATTTAACTAGAGCCAATCACTGTCATCGTGTAAACTCTGCATATACTACGAACATCTTCATCATCATCATCAGCCTGTTGCAGTCCACTGCAAGACATAGGCCTCTCCAATTGCACGCCACCTAGATCTATACTCCGAACAACACCTTTGACTATAACCAAACATCCTAACAGGAACTAACTATTTGTAGACAAGTACTTCCATAACTTTATTTAAGACCCGAGATTTACCCGCGTAAGTCCTGATCCTGTAGTAATATCGATATCGAAAGTACCCTAGATAACTTCTCGATAATGTCGATAAAGAATTTTAAAAATCGGCCCAGTAGACAGATAGATAGATTAATACTTTATTTGTACATACAGAATATGATTAAAGTAACCACCGTATATATCCATAGCTACAGCTAACGTCTACTTACAACGAAACTTCTTATCAACAGTTAGTTATTTTAGACCATATTTCTAATGATCCGTTGGTGAAGTGGTATCTTATATGGATTTGAGTGACAGACACTATCGAGTTCGAAACCTGACTGCAGTAATTCTTTTTGATTGAATTTATGTATTAAGTGATAACTTATGTATTTATTTTTGCTTTTGTATGATTTATCTTAGTATAAGTTACACTTAACCTTAAAAATAAGAAAACAAAATGTTTTTTAACACTTTATTCTTACAAACAACGCCTTACAAGACTTATTGTATTGTGGGTGGTTCTATAAAAAAATTCTTACTTTGCAATAATGCCAATTTCGTGAAGTACATGTATGGTATAGGTAGAAACGTATTTATATTATACATTTTCTACCAAATACACAATAACATCACTTGTGACATCTTATTTTTTAAAATGCAAACACTTTTTATAAAAACACCCAACATAACACTCAGAACACAACACTAAGAACAATATTTTAATAAAGTAAAGGCCTACTTTAACTTTTAATTATTTGTTGAAGTCTATTTTTCATGCTATTCACCATATTGTGGCACAAATTGTTTCCACTCATCCACTCCCTAGTTGATGTCACTAGATTCTGGAGATTTTCTTTTGTTTCGCTTGACCATTGATAAGTCCCAGTTTGAAGTCATTTGACCCCACAAGCCATTTTATGTCGTTACTGGGTCTCCGGTTCTCCATATATTTTTACCCATAGCCTTTCATTAGTTTAGACAAGTAATATATTATTATTTGCATTTTACCGGGTCTTAATCGCGTACTATTGTTCGAGGTCTCGAGGGTCTCGATGTCCCCTCGAGACCAAGATCATTGTAACATGATCGAAACGTCGAGGAAAGAAAATAAAAAATAGTACGCGATTAAGACCCGGTAAAATGTAAATATGTTACAAATCGTGTGAGTTTAAAACGTTTATTAGACAAGTAATTTCGACCACCTCTAGGTGTAAACTGGATGGAACTGGTTTTAGTTACTGTCATCGTGTAAACCAAGCATTAACTCCGAACAATATCTTAGAAACAACCAAACATCCGTCATGGATACTACATCTTAACAGTAACTAACTATTGGCAGACAATTACTCCCATAACTTAGTACTTTATCTAAGTTAGTTTGCTTAGATTCTAAGTGATTCGGAACTGAACTATTCTAAGGGGCTATTAGAACATTTAGTAGGTACATTCCTGACTACAATGGAGTTTGAATTTATACGAGTACTCAGATAACTTGATTTACGTTGTTAAGTTCAAGTTATTAATGGTATTTACTTGTTTTAGGTAAATTATGTTATTACGTGGTTAGGTGGTAAATAAATGGATGATATTTATTGATTTTAGTAAACACGCCTCGCGGTTAAGAAGAAAAGTTACCTACTCTTTCTTCATCCCTGGATATGGACATTAGAGCAAACATAGATGAGCGGTGTTGGTCTAGTGGTAGATACTCCGGCTTTCAATCCGAAGGTCGTGGTTTCGAATCCCGGCCGCGCACCAATATCTTTTTCTTTAAGAAATATTAATGTGCGCAATTAAACATCGCTCTTACGGTGAAGAGAAACATCGTAAATAAACCCACGGCTTAAAATGCACACGCACAAAGGCCCAGTAGTAGGGCTAATTGGGGAAACACACAGTTAAAACTTTAGCTTTAACTTTTTTAGAGCAAACATATTGCCATGATGACGCCGGTATGTTTTTTTAATACCGATGGAGAAGGTTCCCAATTCTTCATTAGTAGTATTCATAAGTAAAATATAAACATTTTGATATATTTGAACAAGAACAAAAAACAAATTAATACAATAAATCCAATAGGTCTATAAGAAACTAACTTTTCACAATACATTATATTCAGTCAGGCAACGTCTTTCCATTTTTTGACTTTCCAAAGTTTAATTCTACACTTCTAAAATCATAGATTATTTTATTCATAATTAGCTGCTACCCGCGAATCCGTCTGCGTAGAAATAGTGCATAGCAGACGTTTTGATTAATTACTCGGGTTTGACTAATTGGATTTTGATATAAAGTAAACCACGAGGTTCCTCGAAAATAGAACTATCCAATATTGAAAACCTGATTTTAATCGGATTAGTAGTTTACAATTGTATTAGGAAGAAACAGAGAAACAGATAGACAGGTTTCCCCGTTACACCTTGTATAAACTCTTCTTGAGCTCTATTAATTATTTTTCGTAAACAATTAAGTAAACGGTTGGTATTATACAAGAATTAGCACTTGGAAAGCTTTGGCTAAACCCTTCAAAACCCCTACACAATTCCACTAAAAGTATAATCAAGGAATCTATGCCAAGCCATTTTATACTAAGCCAGGCCAGCAATAAGCCAGATAGATTTAACACATTCAAAATTAGTGCTAATCTCGAAATTTAAATCTAAGCTTAGCTCTGTAGTCAAAGTCGCGTGCAAAGCTAGTTATTTTTCAGGGCACTTCAATTATTTGTTTTATTAAAATAATGTAGGGACTTCTTAGTCGAAATAATGCTTCATTTTGAAAATTAACGTTTTTAAAATAGGTACGATATTGATATTGCTTTAGGGCGCTGTAATTTTATATTAACTGAAAAATGTTTTTCAATTTAAAGTAAGACGCCCCTGCATGACTCCCCTACTCTCACTCTACCATTTTTAGTTAAAAAAGAAAATGAACATAACATTTAATCAAATACTTTTCTATGTAAATTACTTGCATAGCCTTTTATGGATATGTTTATATATATATTTATTATTATTATTTATAGATATTTATATATTATGTCGTTGGATAGAGGTAGCTCGCGATCGCTATAATTTGTGGCGTTCGTATGGGAGAGGCCTCTGTTCAGCAGTGGACGAATAAAGTCTGAGATGAATGATTATAGGCATACGCGACTTAATTGCTAATTATGATTAGACCCGCGCCCGTAGCTGCGCCCCGCGGTTTCACCCTCTCAGTCCCGTTCCCGCGGGAATATCGGGATAAAAAGTAGCCAATTAGCTACCTATATTCCAAGTTTCATCGCAATCGGTTCAGTAGTTTTTGCGTGAAAGAGTAACAACCTCACCATACATACATACATACATACAAACTTTTGCGTTTATAATATTAGTAAGATTTTCTTCAATATTTTATGTCTATGTTTATTAATGTCGAGAATAAAATAAGACGTAATGCTCGTTAAAAAGCAAATGTCGCTGCAAAGGTACGTCGCGAACTCTTTTTAGTGACTATGGCCTATTCTGTGATCATACTAAACGAACTTCGTGCCACTACCTGCTGCATTTTAACGCTGCGAAACACCTTAGACGTCTTTTTTGCGTTACTAATAAATTTAGTTAAACAAATATTGCACGACAATGTACACTCAAGCCCCAAACTAAGCACTAAGCTTGTAGGTACTATGGATACTAGACAACGGATATACTACATAATTATACTTTTTTATTTCTGTTTTATTCTCAATATATAGGCCATTTATAGCTCGAAGGACAGATAGGGATGGCAAAGGGGAGTAAAAGTCGTCGAATGGTAACCACGATGTGATGCGAAACGGAGTGTTGGAAGATCACCTACTCGGTGGACCGACGACATTGTAGCGGTCGCGGGAAGTCGTTGGATGGTGGTAGCTCGCGATTGCTATTTGCGGCGTCGTATGGTGGAGGCCTATATATGTTCAGCAGTAGACGGTTGAGGGCTGAGATGATGATGATGATGAATATTAATGTCTTCAGTCCTTTTTTCTATTACTTTGAAAGAAAACTACGCCAATTTAATAAAAACATCTCGCTAGATTTCACAGATTCCTTTTCAAATACATTTTAGCTTTTCACAAACACACCTATTTATATCAACCAGCCAACCGGCTAACAAGAATTTTCTAGAAAAATGCAATAACATCATCGAAGTTCGAAAAATTCGGTAGATAACCATCGTAAGTAAGTAATCTAAATAAAATAATTTGAGATTATTTTATTGAAGTCTTGTGAAATAAATTAGGTACATTTGTAATTTAGTTAACAAACTTTCTTTGAATTTTGACAAAAACTTTTTTACAACTTACAACGTTAGATAATATTGAAGTCGACGCCCTCGATTTGAGTTGTCATTTTTAAACCGGCAGCTCAAGAGACCTCGCTTTCAATGACAGTTCAAATCGACGGCGCCAGCTTAAATTGCATGTAAATCAACGCCGTGGTTTGCAGCGCGCAAGTTATTTGGATGACTATGTTGACGCTAGATCCGCGGTAGGGTTTCTGATCGACGGTGAAGTTACGAGTTGTAATGTAATGTTACACGGCGAACATTCATGTAGTCAGTATGTGTTGAAAAATATAATCAGGATAATTATAATAATCATCAGAATCGTAGTAATAAGTGATCGCCTCTATGGGGCGCCTGGCGAAGGTCCGGATGCAACGCAGAAGGTTCGATTCAATCCTAGTGCAAGTATTTATGTATCTAAATATATTTGTTTCTAGTCTGGGTTTTTCTATGTATCGTATGTAAAAAGTATAATATAAAGTTTATCTTTGTCTAGGACTCATAGTACAGACCTAGCGCTTATTTTAGGACTAGATTTAGCTGCGTGTGTAATGTCGGGCAATATTCATTTTTATATTTATACTAATATTATAAAGCTGAAAGTTTGCGAGTAGGTACGTGTGTTTGTCATTCAATCACGTAAAAACCGATTGCGATGAAACTTGGAAAATAGGTAGCTAGTTTTATACCGGGAATAACACATGAGCTACTTTTTAAGCCGATATTCCCGCGGACTTACGCCGGTGAAACCGCGGGGCGCAGCTATAATCAATATAATCAGTACCTACTATATAAAAAAATAAGCGTGCAAAGATCCGATACGTTGTATGCAAGATGTACGTGATGCCCCTCTCATCCTTGGGACATCATTCAATGCAACGAATATAAATAATTTAGATAATCCGCACTACCATGATCGTTTGTAAATTTAAATAAATAAATTTGAAATAAAAAATACCCTGACTACTTTTAAAAACCACAGGCAATTTTAAAAGAACCTTTTTTTATAAGTTTGTTTTTAATTATTTAATGTGTTTTTTTAGCTGAACGACAACGCGACGACTTCGCGACGACTTCGCGACGACTTATTATAAGACATCATGGTAAGGCCCAATATCGTGTAGGTGCCTTTATAAGGAGGGGTTGAATCCAATTTACAACATCGTATGCAGCTGCCTGGCTCAAATGGCAAGAACTAACTGGTGTATAAGACTACAATTTGCAGTAGGTACCTATAGTACGCACGTAATATACCTAAACACCAATAACCTTATTAACAAAGGAGAGGAAGGTCGGGGTAGTTATTCTGCTTATTGTTTCTGTCTGTCAACTGTCAACTTTGAAAGATCCTGTTACGCATCAAGTATTATCTAATCTAATTAAAAAGACAAAGTTGTTTTCACCACTCCGGCCTTACACGTTTATTAATAAGGTTAAATAATTATTACAGCGTAAGTAATTTTTTTAACACATTCTGTTTCTGATGCTGTAGTACTTACCCGGGACATTATGCCCTACCATGATGTCTTATAAGTCGTCGCGAAGTCGTCGCGTTGTCGTTCAGCTGAAAAATATATATTAAAAACACATCAAAATATATATTTAAAAAAAAACTTAAAAAATTTCCGTGGTTTTTTAAAGTCGTCGGGGTATCTTTTATTTAACATTTACTTTATTTTTTTAACGACAAAAGGACGACATAGCAACGACAAACGATCATGGTAGCGCGGATTATTAAGTTGAGTAAGCTTGCCCTAGTCAGCCATGCCCAGAGGAAAGCACAAAGACTAAAGATAAGGTTAAATAAGTATTTCGTAATTTTGTACGACTACTAATTATTATTCATCCATTGAAACTAGTCTATTATCATTACAATAAGTCTTGTCAATAGTGAAATCGATGAGACAAAAATTCCACAAATCTGACAATATGAAATCCGAAGTCTTTCATTCGTACGATATCTCAATAATATCGCCTCTACAATGCCTTTTCAATAACCTTTCATACTCACGGTTGTTTAAATTTGATGTACTTATTATTTGAAAACTCTCGTTTCTTCGTTGGACATCTAGTGGTTTTCAATAAACTAAGCAGAGTAGTGTCCGGCTTGGTTTAAAATGTAACTAATAGATTTTGGAAACACGTTTTTGGTTGCTAGAGAAGGGAAGGTAGTGGGTTATAATCTCCCAAGGAGTTTTGAACTTTGGAACAAAATCAGTTGTATCTGGTCTGGGTGTATTTTTATGTATAAATGTATGTATTTACAAAAAAAAAGTATAATATGTAGTATATCCGTTGTCTAGTACGTACCCATAGATAGCTAAGCCTAGTGCTAGAGGGGCTAGATTGCGCTGCTGTGTGCAATGTAGTGCAATATTTTTTAATTTCATTTTTTCTTTACATAGGTAATTGGAATTGGTAAAAAAAAAATAAGTTAAAGTAACACTTGGAAAATAAAATGTGCGATGTATCTATTTAAAACTTATGGAAATACCATAAATTTTAAATAGCCACCTTTTCAAATATGTATTTACAATTTATCCTAACTTTAGAGAAGTATTTTGTCGTAGGTCACAGTCGTACGGCAAAACATTTTTGTTTTTTATTTTTATTTTATGCTTAAACCTACTTCCATAAAGTCAATAAGTACCTGACGTTTATAATTTATCATTTCCCTAGTTTTTAGAAACAAACAAAGATACAATTGTTTTTTTTTCCTTTTTATTTGGTTTCCATGTCTCAAAAGCAATTTAAAAATAAACGTTTGTCCGTCTATCTGTTAAGACCCTCTTATTGAAGTTAGGTTTGCAAAACAAACCGGCCGTGTGTAACAAAACGTCTCTAGCTATAAATCCATTGGCCCTCTGACCTTTGTGCTAAATGAGATTTTTGGCTTTTGAGTTATTGCCTCCATATCCTTAACGTCACACAGACGTAATATATACCTAGATATTATATCTATGTTGGGTGTAAATGAGCAGTTGTAAATTTAAAAGCATAGTAAGTACCAACTTTTTTCTGTATTTGTTATACTTACGTACCTATAATAATACAGATTAATATTTTTCCGTTATTTAAATAAAGCGTACATTTATCTTTGTATCTAAGTACTTACTTACTTACGGTAAGAATTTCGTGATGAGACAGGGAGGCATAATTTGTTTATACGAACGAACGATCATCCCATAAAATATTAGAATTTCTATTATGACCCTACTATAAATTTGACCACTAACTTCGAGTCGAAATTCAAATTTTGTAATGATTTTACATCACAATTTATCCACCATTCGAATGACATCATCACCATCCCGATGATGTCATGCTACATTTATAAATCCTTTTTCAATTGTGACGAGGTGTAAGGATGCATGGATGACGCGGGTAGCTCAGGCTATCCCACCCTATGGCTAACCCATAGCCCTATGGTTAACAGGGTCAACAAGATAGGGTTAACACTATGATAATTCAATTTACATTTGACTCTTGAAGTTGAAATCGCAATCGCAAAATCGAACACTGAAAATCACGCACACACAAATATGTAGTTTAGCAGTTAAAGTGTTAGACTATTAAACTGTTGAATTCCTAGGATCGTCATATTGCCTTTGTAATACGGTTGAACGCCGAGATAGGAAAATAAATAATAAATTGCGATTAAGACCCGGTTATATATAACTAATATGTATGTACAAGTGGAGTATCTTTAATTAGTATGAAGGGTCTTTTGTAATATATCGACGCTTAAAAGGTAATAGGGGATAAACGACACTTTGGTCCAAAATGACTTTTAAATGCAGTCTTACTTGAAATTTTCCGCTCTATCGAATGCGCTCACTCCCGTGGCTCTATGTTGATCTTTTTGTCGCTTGAATCCAAGCACTTTTGAATGTCATTTTGGTATTACCGACCGTATTTTAGGCCTTTTTTACCATAAAGGTGCTTGTACCATCGTAAAAATGGCACTATTTTTGACTTGTAGTCGGTAATGTCTCTTTACTTTTTACCGATGTAGAGATTCGGGGTTCTTATGTTTCGCTACCATAAACATGTCTTTAAAAAGTTAGAACTTATACCTCTTTACCTTTGTCAGCAAAAGTATTAAGCATCGGTTATACCTTACTACTATTCATAAGTTTACAATATAGTTGCCGCTTATACATAACTACCAAAATCGAATTTAGTATGACCTGTCACTTATACCTTACTACCACTTGCAACGTTACAACACCGTCGACGTTTATCCACTATTACTAAAATATAATTTAATGCTGAAGTGTCGGTTATACCCTACTACCAATTACTATTATAATACAACACTGTCGCTATTGCTATACTACCTCGAAATGATCATTCGCTAATTGGTAATTACGCAAACATGCATGCGTGTCCACTCCTTTTCTGAAGTACCTTTTAAGAAGATACGCCTGATTATGTTATTTCTAAAACATTATTTTTGTAACTCTGTAACTACTTTCTATAATTGTCTTTAGGTCATCATCATCATCATATCACCTGTAGGACATCCACTGTTGAACATAGGCCTCCCTCATCGATTTCCAGCCAAGGCAGTTGAATTCAACCTGCATCCACCGCTGGCTCGCGGTCTTAACCAGGTCATCCGTCCATCGCGTCGGTGGACGTCCTACGCTTCGGTGGACGTCCTACGCTTCGTGCTCCGGTCCGTGGTCTCCACTCGAGAACTTTTCGGCCCCATCGGCCATCCGTTCTTCGCGCTATTTTATCTACCCGTTGGACTATGTCGGTGACCTTTGTTTCTCCACGTATCTCCTCAATTCTGATTCGATCCCGTAGAGAAATACCAAGCATAGCCCTCTCCATTGCACGTTGAACGACTTTGAGCCTGTACATAAGGCCTATCTATGGTAAAACACCACGTCTCCGTTCCGTATGTCATCACTCGTAACACACTGATTGAAGACCTTTGTCTTCGGGCACTGAATTATTTTGGACGAAAAGATGTTGGAAGTTTTCCGAACGCTGCCCATCCGAGTTGGATTCGACGATTGATCTCTTTCTCGAAGTTGGACCTACCTAGCTGGACTGTTTGTCCCAGGTATACGTAAGCCAACAACTTCGAGAACCAAGTTCTCAACTATAACGGGGGCAGGCACAACATGGTCATTTGACACGACTTTCGTCTTGTCCATGTTCATACTAAGGTCTACCCTTTAGGAGACTCGATTAAAGCCTTCTAGCATATTGCCGAGCTCTTCCATCGTCTTTGCCATGACTACGGCAAACCGAAGACGAGTGATGTATTCGCCGTTAATGTTGATGCCAAGTCCTTTCCAGTCTATGAGCTTAAAGGCGTCTTCCAGAGCGGCCATAAACAGTTTCGGAGAAATGACATCTCCTTGTCTGATGCGTCTCTTTAAGGGAATGGCCTTCGAAGTCTGTTCCTGTACTCGGATTGGCATGATGGCGTTTTTATACAAGCACTTCAACACTTCGATGTGTCGATAGTCAATTCGGCATCGCTGGAGAGATTCTAGCACAGCCCATGTCTCGATCGAATCAAAGGCTTTCTCATAGTCCACAAACGCTAAGCAAAGTGGCAAGTTATACTCTTCGGTCCTCTGTATAATTTACCGAAGCGTATGGATATGGTCTATGACACTGTAGCCTTTTCGGAACCCGGCTTGTTCGGGCGGCTGAACGTCATCAAGCCTGCGCTCGAGACGATTCACGATGACCCTTGAAAACAACTTATAAACATGGCTCAAAAGCGAGATGGGTCTTTAGTATAAGGTGTTGTCACCTTTCTTAAAGTACAACACCACTACGCTTTTTCCATTCTTCTGGCGTTGTACCATCAAGCAAGACGGCATTGAAGAGTTTCTGAAAGACTTTAAGTACCGGTGATCTACGCGCTCCATTCAGAAGCTCTGTTTTTATCCCGTCTTTGCCCGGCGGCTATGCTTCAGGGCTATTCTAATCTCGTACAGACTGATGTCCGGGATATCCTCGGTGTAGTGTCGGGTCATTTTGACTCTCGGATCTCTAGCTAAACTGCTAGCAGGTTTAGCGACCGAATCGTATAACTATCCATTGAAACTTTCGATTTCCCTCAGCACTTCGGCTTTAGTGGAGGCTACGCTACCGTCATCTTTCTTCAGCTTCGTCATCTGGCTTGCCCCAATAGATATATCCCTTGCGAACACTTTGGAGCGAATCGTATAACTATCCATTGAAACTTTCGATTTCCCTCAGCACTTCGGCTTTAGTGGAGGCTACGCTACCGTCATCTTTCTTCAGCTTCGTCATCTGGCTTGCCCCAATAGATATATCCCTTGCGAACACTTTGGAGCCCTTGTTCCACTCGATCGTATCCTTAATACGCAAGGTATTAAGGAACCGATATCGTGACGCAAGGTTTCCAAATTTGTCTATTGAGCCGCCTATGTGAGTCCACATCATCGGGAGACTGCAGTCGCAGTGATCTCCGCTCAGCCATGAGGTTAAGGATGTGATCAGAGAGTTTCTGAGGCCTATTTGTACGGCGGGTCTTAAAGTACCAGTTTCTACAAACTTGCTATTGATATCGTTCACCAATGCAACATCAGCTAGGCAGTCGAAGCGGTTAAAAAGCTCAAGTAGAAAGCTTTTGAGGTTTTGGATATGGGCACGAGTAGGACGGAGCGTGGACTTCATCAACCGAGACCGTTCAAGTTTAACGTTCATATTCAATGTGCTGCTGGTTTTCACTCTGTGGATCACAGATAAATCATTGAATAATTATCCGTTTCTTGTTGGTCATGAGGAAGTCAATCTCATTTTTCGTAGAACTATCGGGACTCATCCAGGTCCATTTCCTGTGAGGCGGCTTTTGGAAGAACGAGTTCATCATAAAGAGTCCATCCTTCTCCAGAAAATCGGCCAGCCTGTGTCCGTATGGTTGCGCTGCTCATAACCAAATTGCCCCACTGTCAACTCATCATCGCTTCTCTTACCCGGTTTGAGTTTGAAATTCCCCATAACAACATTGAAGTGAGTTTTAACGATATGGTAACCCTATCATGTCCTTATACATGGTCTTAACTTCCTCATCTGGGTGTGTCGAGGTCGGTGCATATACCTGAACAACTTTAAGGGAATATCTTTTGGATATTCGAAGTGTTAGGTATGCGACCCTGCTCGACACACTTTCGATGGTAATAATGTTGCCAACGAGGGATTTGTGAACGAGAAACCCTGTTCCATTTTGGGATTTTAGGTCTCCTTTCCGGTAGAAGAGCAGGTTGCCGGACTTTAAGATTATCGTATCCCCTCCCTCTCGCCGGACTTCCGATAAACCTAATATGTTTCATTTTAACTTGCTCTTTTTTTTCCAGCTCATCTATCTTTTCGCCTTCCCTCAAAGTGCGGATGTTGTGTGTTGCCAGGGCTAGTGGTCTCGGTTGGGGGTGATAGCGCAGCGTCTGCCGGAGATTGTTAGCACCCCTAGTCCCGCCGTTACCGTGGCCACTACCGTAGTCAGGAATAGCGAGTCCGCCGGGGACTCGGGGCCTGTTTTTTGTCTGCATAATCATGAAGGGGGCTGCCAGTACTCGCCACGCTTGGCAGGCGGATTGGCGAGTGCAGTAAATGATGCGATGTAATACGCCGGAAGAAGCTGCTGCCAATCTTCTAGTGTTTGTCCCTCAGACGAGTCCTACGTCTCCCTCGGGAAGAGACATTCTAAAGCCGGTACCCGCGGCATTTCTTAAGTATTTAGGTATTTTTCTTTAATAATATTAGTAAAAACGTACTTTTGTTTTTATTAACTAACTTTAATAATTAGGTATCGCCTATAACACCTGCTTCTCCATCCTTGTATTTTTCCAAGTACAGAGGGAGTGTCGGCGGCGCTATATAGGACAGTAGGTGTATCTGGGTTAGGTGTAATTTTAAGGAAGAATAATTAATGTTGCTTGTGAGTCTAGTGTTTTTAAGACTTAACGTTTAACCCACATTACCATATGCCCTGGTAATATCGTATGTAGGATATCCTTCTTTTCCTCTTGGCATAGAAATTTTGATGTGCGGATGTACCACATTACCTTATTAATTAAGACACTTACAGTGACGTTAATGTCTAACTTCCCTAAAATGTTTTTGCTAAGCACTGTGGTTTGTCCTTTATTACCCTGTGGCATAATAATGCGAATAGTCTCGTACCCTTCTTTACCCATTTAAGCTATTCTACAGTCATGTGACTTATGCCCTGTTACCTTATCGTATGTGGATATGAAATGATACTAAGGCTTCTGTACTCTTTGGTTTTTTCTGGGTAGATGTAACTTTTGCCGTATTACCTTAAATGAAAATCAAGACCATTTGATTTAAGCGCCATCAAACCAGGTAATACAATGTCTAATCAAATAAAAGAAAATGTCAATTAATGCTTGTCTTTCTCTAGATTTCAAAACTGTTTCCATCTTACAGATATGACAATTAATTTTAAAGATATGGCCATTTTTCTGAAATTTAAAACTTTAAACTGCTCTCCTGAACAATTTGGTTTTTGTCGCTAAGCCCCTATTACCTTTTAAGCGTCGATATACATATATATTTTTAAATTTTAGGTAAAAATTCAATAACTCCGGCCGAAATAATAAAAAAATATCTTATATTCCCTGAACATCTAAAAAGATTTATGTTGGCAATTTAACTCAATTTCAGAAATACAAATCATTGCACCGCGCAGGGGTGACACCCCTCGATCGGTGGTTGGCTAAGACCATAAAGTCAATTGACTGCTCATACAGCGATTTTTTCAACAAAACACAACTAAAATGAATGAATGAATGAATTTTTTAAAATGAAATAAATGAACACAATTGATTTATTTAAAACTTTTACGTATTAAACTACAGTACTTACCTTCTAAACATGAAAACGTTAAATATGCCTGAACTAGATAAAACCTGTTTCCCAAACGAAAAAGAACACGAACTAACCGTTGCGGGCTGGGGGTAAATAATTATCAAACTTTGTGATTGGCCACTGCGTTGCCTATCTATACTTAGACTCTCTGTGATTGGCCGATGCGTTACCTATCTATACTTAGACTATTTGGCCAATGTATTACCTATCTATACTTAGACTCTGTGTGATTGGCCAATGCGTTACCCATCTATACTTAGACTCTCTGTGATTGGCCGATGCGTTACCCATCTATACTTCGACTCTCTGTGATTGGCCGATGCGTTACCCATTAATACTTAGACTATTTGTGATTGGCCGATGCGTTACCCATCTATACTTAGACTATTTGTAATTGCTAAAATGACTTAACCCATTTAATGTACAGGCTCCCTGGGGGCTAGGTACGGGAAATGACACTAGTTTTTCAAAAGCAAATCGATCCGGGAAGGCATCGTGATAAATGCTTATTTTCAGCACTATTTTACATTTAGCGATATATAATTGTGACATAATTGTGTTGGGCTTGAAATTTCTGATACACTACATTTAGCTAAAACAACTGAATTTATTTACCTGTTGCTCTAATTATGATGACAATTTCAGACTTCGATTTTTTCTATCTGCTGCAACGCTGCATCAACGGGTTTCTCACATCATATTTCCATATTTTACGAACAACCACTCAAACCACAAACTTATTTCACTTACAATATTCACCTCTAATCATATTACTTACTATGCTACCCTCAATTCACCATAAATCACTTAGAAATAAACTTAAAATAAAACACAATCGCGAAATCGACAGCCGCCATTATTCCGGCTCAAAAGTTGTCGGATTTTTTCACTAATTATTTCACAATTATTCGACAAAATAACACTATACACATAAACTACTGTCTTTTTCTAGTATTTTTATAAAAGAAAAGTCACCGATTTTTCCTTCTGAACATTTTTATCACTTTATATTACTTTCCACTTTCACTTTACAATGTGAAAAAAATGGCGGACACAGAAACACTAATGAAACGTGGTTTATTTTTCTTTTATTTCCGTTTGTCATTCCAATTTACGCAAATTATCTATGGGACTAATAAAATAATGATGGGACTGACGTATATACATCGTCACTAGTTTTAAGCAAAATAGAAACGTTCAAAATCATTAACAAAAGTAGACCGCCCATATGTTACACGGACGTCCGTGTAGAATACACGTCACGCGCATCTACACGGACGTCCGTGTAGAATACATTTCACGGCTTGTTCACGTGTATATTTCGCTAGTAATTCCAACCAGCTTGTTCACGAGACACGTGAACAAGCTGGTTGGAATTACTAGCGAAATATCGAGCTCCGCGAATAAATTATAGACAAAGAGGCAAAACTATCTCACAACCCAAAAAACGAAACCTTCCCAGACCATGCGCTTGATTGCCTCCAGCTATAAAATAAAAATAGTCCAAGAGCCGGTGTCGTACTTTACTACGTGATGTTTTATTACTTATTTTATACGGTCTCTCACGTAAATTGTTCACTTGAATAGTGATCGTAACTTCTTTATTCAGAGAGACTATTGTTTATTAGTAGTAAACGAAGTTATTTCTTGAGGATACTGCTTTTATTTTGTTTGATTGCTTTTGCTAAAGGGGTTTCTGTTTGTTTTTGTATAAACTTAGCGCTAAGTTATGCGTTTTTTTTCTCGTGTCTTATTCGCGTATTGTGACTTTTAAATATTATCTTACCTCGACATTGTAGCGCTAGCGAATTTCAGATGTGTTAAAGAAATACACGGCTATACTATTAGTAACGGGTATGTCATTTTAAGCCGAAAGGGGGTTGTTCTAGACTTCTAGGCGAACACCTTTTGTAATACGATTTTTTTTTTTAATTTTTCGGTCATGTTTCACTGAAAAAACAGCTGCTTTTGAAAATAAAGGTTATTGAAAGTTTGATTGTAGTAGACCAAACTAAATAAAAGGACAACATAAGGTCAATGACCTCGAACTCTAAGAAACAGCTGATCGTCAAGTGAACTTTACACTTAAAATTTTCGAAAAGTACTTCGAATTTCCAAAAGTCGTGGAACAAAAGTTGTTCGCCTAGACGTCTAGAACAACCCCCTTTCGTCTTAAAAGGGCATACCTGTTACACCTTGTATATGAACTGACGTCTCTTTTTTTTTTCATGGGATAGGCTAGCATTTGATCGCATGTCACGTGATGGAAAGCGACGATGAAGTCGTGGTGTAACATGCTTGACTAGAAGAAACCTATTTACCCTGGGCCGAAAGGTCAGACAAACGAAAAAAGTAAAGTTGGCGGTAAAAGACAGGTCAGTAGCACAGGTCAGTATACTGGCTTGTCTTTTACACCTATTTTGCATTCACTCAATAGTATAGACTATAGTGGATTGATTTAGGAAACGGCACCCTATAAATGGTCCATTTTACCAGACGGTAGCAATCCCGGAACAATCAGCAATATAACCCAATATATCGTAGCAGAATATTCTTAAATTTAATAAAAATAATATCAATTGAAATCCGATTATAATCCCTGCACATAAGGTTCAATTTAGGAGGCCATAGTTCTGTAAAGGTTTCGAAATAGCGGCTCAACCCAATTCGTTGATAATCTAATTTCTTTCAAATGTATCAAGGACGGTTTCTGCCAAGGGAATATTTAATTTTGCGTAACTTATCTCCATTTTAAAGATTTAGTCAGCTTTAAAAAGGAGCCGTTTTGATCGAGGATTTCATGACATAATTTCTGAATACGTTGGAGAGAACTTTAGGAGGCCGGAGTGACTTCGAAACATCGTGCTTAGGAAATGTTCTATATAACAAAATAAAAATAAATGAGTTTTAATTCATATCAACATCGCGAATCGTTAGTGGCATCATACCTTATAAACAGATGAAGCTATTTTGATAATATTATGTCCAGTATACGTCTAGTACCATGGGGCTTTGGGGTCCCGGACATTTGAAAAAGGACAAGCATCGGACTGGATTGCATTATTGAGAAATCTACATATGAAAACAACATGGGCAAAATGATGTGAAGTTAGTGCATCGGCTACTAGGGTAACCTTGTTGATTATGGCGCCTGCCGTAACAGTGTCCAATAAATACGACAAAATGTGAGATGAAAACTCGCCAACTCACAAACTGGGCTTCCATAATCAGCTTAGTATATTACTGCAACGGAGCAACAGGGACGTGAGTGGCTGAAGGATGGAGATTCCTTCCTGGATTTTAAGTCATCACTGGTATGCGAACTCATCACTGGTATGCCAACTCATCACTGGTATGCCAACTCATCACTGGTATGCCAACTCATCACTGGTATGCCAACTCATCATTAGCGTGAAGTGTCCGTCCTTCGAGAATTTCTGACTTGTAAACCTGTAGAACGCAGTCAGGCAAAAACAAACTTATTCACAATTTAAGAACTTGCTTGAAAACACGAAAAGATCGTGTTAAATCGACTATCACTGACTAGAACAACATATAAAATATAATAACTGCTGTTATAACTGTATTCTTAGATAATAAATTATATTTACGTTCACATAGATTCGGAACTTCGATAGGTGTTCAGTGAAAACAAACATGTACACTTGTGCTTGGTGAATTTAGGTCGGTTTTAGTTTATTCTTACTTGCTAACAATTGAAGGGTTTTTGTAATTCACTTATTTTACTTTTATTTGATTTAATACGTTTTATCCAATCTTCTAAAGGGGAGATTATCAAATCGGTTGTGCCTATATGTTTATTATTTTTACTTGACTTTTTGTGAGTATTAGTACCTACCTATCCTATTGTTTAGTTCTAGATTATAATGTATATTTAATAGAAAATAACACCAAATATAAAAATATATTACTAGGCTGCGCTCCATCGTTTCATCCACATAAGTCCCGATCCCGCGGGAATATCTGGATAAAAAGGATCCTATGTGTTATTCCAGGTCTCGAGCAATCTACATACCTAGTTTCATAGTAATCGGTTTAGCGAGTTTTACGTGATTGAATAACTTACCTACATACATCATACTCACAAACTTTCAGCTAATTATCATATAACTTTTATCGAATTTCAAATTCCGACTACTACTAACAGCTCATGTTTTGCTAGTTTTTATCATATATTTTTTAAATCCGACACAAATTCATTGTTCTTAATTGTACAGTTACCTATTTATTGCGTAAAACTTTTTCGGGTTATCCTTATTCAGAAAAACACTGTCGTATAGTCGCGTAACGAATAATTAATGTTACCTTGGATTTATATGATTATATACCTATACTATAAACGACGAATATTTAGTAAAATAGATGGGATTATACATAGTTGGTGGCGACTTAAATGGTTTTTGGCCTTTTTTGAAGTCGACTTGAAAACGTTCTTAAGAGCGCTCTATATCCAATTTTGTTCCGATAAACTTATAATTCGGCATTCATGGTACTTATACATATTTTTTGATATACTTGCAATTAGCAAATATTAGATTTTTGGTTTAAAATTTTGCATAGTCGTATCTTACGGCCTTCATGTCACAATTTTAATTAAATTGACGTCGGAATTTTTAGTTAAATATCTTTGAAACCGGCCCTAATATTTGTAATGTTTTTTTTATATTGTTTAGGTCGATGAATTAACTATTTCTTTAATATGCTAAAAGCTGCTGCTTCGGCTGATCAACAAAGTTTGAAAAAATCGTTCGTGAAAAAAAATTGAAAAAGGTTTTCGAGATAATTTATTAATAGAGCCCCCCGCATAATAGAAACAGTGTGATTGGTTGATTCCTGGTCTGCTCCACTTCCTCTGCTTCGGTGGAAACGCCTGGTCTGCTCCACTTCCTCTGCTTCGGTGGAAACGCCTGGTCTGCTCCACTTCCTCTGCTTCGGTGGAAACGCACCCTAAAAGTTACTTGTTGTCTACGGATCCCTAAACCGACCTTGAGTTATAAATTAACATAATCAAAATTGCGTAGACCTCAAAAAGCCATAACCATCACAAAACACCACTCAACCGCGCCCTTCAATCATTTTCACCACCAAAATCAAATTAACCCACTCTTATAGCATACTTTACTAGAGCTCTAAAATTATCACAGATTGGAAATTTTATGTCTGCCGATAGTTTACATTATAATAAATGGCCGGATTCATCTAACTTTAGATGATTTTTTATTGATCGAATTTAAAATGATACAAGTATTAATAATAATATCCCGGGCATTGATAGCGCCATAAATAGCATATTATAGATTTAAAGTTTACATTAGATTGTAAAAAGTCTATTTGAAAAAATAAAAACTTGTTTGTTGTATGCGAGCCCCACTTAAATACTTATTTAGTCTTTGGAATTTTTAGATGTAGCGGCAACAGATCATTTATAAAAATGTCCGTACGCGGACTGGTGATCCGTTTACCTTGACTCCACTGTCCTTCAAAAATATTTAAAAATTAACACGTTGTTGTATGGAGGCTCTATACAACAAACGTGATTTTTGTAAAAATGGATCCAACACCAACTTGACCATTTTTTAATGGTAATTAAGACATGACAATTTTGTCAGACGATCGGCCTATTCAAAATCTTTGGTCGACCGAAGTTTTAATGTTCTAATACCAACTTGCTTAATATTAATAAAAAAGGCGATGGCTTATACATAGAATTTCACTATTCTTTGACACGCAATCTCGTGACTGTTATTTCTTGTTTAACGCAGAACTGAGTATATACCTACTCAGTATAAAATGGTATGACGGTATATACCATTTTTGGTATAATCCTATATACCATTTTCGTGAAACTGCACCGTTTGCCTAATTGGCAACATCTCGACTTTTAATCTGAAAGCCGTGAACTCAAAGCTAGGCAATGGGCTAATAGATTTTAAATGCTACAGAAAAGCAGCATGCTTATCTAATTCTGACCCATCTTACATTGTGTTTAATATAATTCTATGGTCTATGGCATCTAATTTCTATAATTCGAGACACTGAAGCTTTTATTTGGCTATACGACTTAAGCTAGTAGGTGATTGATGTCGAAGTGATTGCTTTTAAATCCACACAGATGTCACGTGTAGAACTTCTACTCGTAGTTCTAAATTCCACAGCGATAACCAAAAATAATAAAATATTAAAAATAATTTTACAAGCAGCAATGTATCGACAAAATTTCGTTAGTGACAGGATTCGACCCCGTCATTAAAAATATTTGATTTTCGTCAGGAGGACTTTCGATGATGCATTTCTACCTATAAAATGTTTCTAAAATGGAATATCGAACAAAAAAAAACCGTTATGACAATTATTCTGGAAAATGCATCTATTTAAGATGCATTTTGCACCTTAATTTATTTCATTTATAAACACTCAAAAACAAATTTACAAAAACTCAAGAACTTAGTGAAATAAGTCCAAGTCCTGGTGACTAGACAGCGAGCCCAAAACGCTGGCTGCATTGCCACGCTGAATTGCAATGCAAATTCTTTGTGCCAAGTAAACTCTAGCATTTTTTTTCCATTTTTACATTTTAAAATTATTATTAAGTAATTTTTTTTGTATTTTTCTGATCACTAAATAAAAATAATTAGACGATTCAAATCCTACACACGAAACTGTCACAGTATACCCCTCTCTACATTACGACACTCAACCACAAGAGCTTGCAAAAGCTACGTTACGTTAAGCTGTTTATTCTGAGCTTTTTAAGAAGGGTGTTATTTGTTTAACCGGTGTTTTATATTCGTTGTCAAGTATCAAATAAAGTGCCTTTTCAAAGGGCGTTGAAAGAGAGTTTTTAGTGTTATTAACATTATTTATCCATTTTAGTTAAGGGTAAGTTTTTTTAGTGAAATTAAATAAGGTACACGTGTAATGATAATGAGTGAGAGTATCGTACTATTTCAACAATAGCTAGATATCGGTCCCTGTATAGAATTATACCGGGAATGCTCCTCAAAAAGCTGTATTCAATTCACTTGTTCACCGATTACTCGAAGGTGGCTTGACCGATTGAGATGGTTATTTTTTTACTTCTTCGGTTTCAGATGATAAAACCGATTAATTAGTCGGTGGCACTTTATGTAGAGCTTTGGTCTTTTTTATCAATTCTTTTTTTTTTGCGGTTTTTAATTTATTATTTAAATTCTATATTTTACTCAATTTCATTTCTGTTCAAATTAAAAAATGAAAAAAAAAATCGTAAGGGCATAGTCATGGCAGATATAGATTTTATGGTAAAAACATATTTTCTCAAATATCTTTCTTCAGGGAAGAAACAGTCGATTACGTTTGTATGGAGAACAAGTAGGTATCATTTCCCCTTTCAAATATGCAGGTAGGTACATTCATTCACTGTGTATGTTAAAATAATGTGGTATTAGTTCAAAGACGATTGTAATTCATGATCCTTTATTTGAAAACATGAAAAATGGACTCAATAGAAATCATAATAAAATATGATAGGTAATTTAAAATACATCTCCATCACAAAGCTAGAAACTAAAATAAATATCATATTTGTCTTTCTTTCAAAATTTCCATATCTAACTTTATTTATTGGAATAAAGTAGCTCTTCTTTCAAAAGGTAAACTTCTTTATACTTTTAAATTTTAGCTATCCATAACAATTCTAAATATTTTTTATAGGTAGGGTAATACATAGATACATACATAAACGCTTATATACTCGTATTCCCGCGGAAACGGGATTTACGCGGGTAAGACCGCGCGCGGGGCGCAGTATAATATCTTTCAAAGGTTTTGTCGGCATCGCTCACCTATCAGTTGCTGTATCTCTCAGTCTTGGTTGTGTGAGCTAGTTATTTATTTCTTATCGCTTGTGAACCGATTATGGTCATTTGGACATTAGCCAGTGTCAAGTATTATTAATATATAAATGCAAGTTATTTGCATCGAACGAAACAGTCAAGTCGTCATAGTTAAAGTCAAGTCTAGGAAATCATTTGTAAGCACGGCGGCCATTTACAAAGATTGTTCACGGAGCTTTGAAGACAACGAGTCCATGTTTTGCACTGATTTTCACTTTCATTGTACTTGTACACCTTCACCAAACTGAATTGATAAATATGCCCCCAAAATTAAACAATTTACACGCATTTAAACTAGGTTTCACAAAAATGAAAATTTAGCACCACATCTCCTCAACGCGTTCCCGCCAAAAACTCGTGAGCTAGTTGACTATAGCGACCAAGCTAACGCTTGAAATGCGAAACGGAGTGTTGGAACACCACCTCGGTGAATCGATGACATTGTAGCGGTCGCGGGGAGTCGTTGGATGGAGGTAGCTCGCGTTCGCTATTTGTGGCGTTTTATGGAGGAGGCCTATATTCAGCAGTGGACGGAGAAGAGCTGAGATGATGATGATGCACGACACGTTTCGTAATGTAAATTCGGCTTAAGTGCGTGTCCAATAACAAAGAAAGTCACAAGGTTTTACCCTGATAAATATTTTATAGTGCCAATGGACAGGGTTTTAGGGGATTTGAATATTTTTGCCGTCTCAGTTATCTTTGATATATCGTTTGAAGTGAAAATAAAAGCAATAACTGTGATATACAAGTTTTTAGTTTTTTCACGGTAGATTAGCTTTATGCTTTATGTTTTTAAGGACCGGACGCAGTCTTCGAGTTTTTTCCGTTTTCTATGGGAATCAGTTTATTAGATTAACAGCTCTAATGGAGATTCACGCCAAGAACCTCCGAGAACACCCGAGAAGCTTGAATGTAAAGAGTTTCTCGCCTTCTCGTTTCTGCGTTCGTCTTTTCTCCGTTTGGTGTCGTATTTTTGGCCGAGACGTAAGATATCTCGGGATCGCGAGTGAGAAAAATGATATTGTGTCCTGACGAGTTGTCTCGCCGAATCTTCTGGCCGTGAGTCTGGAGTCGATATAAGATTATTTAGACCTGTCATCATTTTAGAATTTCTAAACTAAAATTTAGTTTTAGTTTTCATTCATTCATTCATTTTCTTAGTTATGGCTTTCTGTCAGCAATATAGGACAATTTAGCCAGTTTCTCGTACTAATAGTGAACTACCACTATTATACTGTAATCGTTTGAAATAATTTTCAATGCGTGAAGGCTGTAGAAAAAATGGCGACGATTTTTCTCCAACCCCATGGAACATTTACTTGTAACGTGCTAATTTCGTGTTTGGCACTGGTATTTTCATTTTCACTTCACTCGTTGAACTTCGCGTAACTAAATTGATAACATGTTGCTGAAATTAAACAATTTACACGCAATAAAACTAGGTTTTGTAAAAATACAAAATTCAAGACGACGTTCCACTTACGCGTCAAAAACAAAAGTCCTAGGTTTAGTTTAGTTTAGTTTAGGTAAATGAATAACAGAATTGCTACCAATGTCACAAAGTCAATGTAACATTGCAAAACTGGCGTGGTGTGGCGTGTGATTTTTGTCCTATTTTGTTTTCAAATCTAGGAAATTCCCAGTTTACAACGGTCCGTCGTGCGTAGATACCGACAGTAAAATTATACGTAAGAATTATAAAAAAAAATAATTTGTTTGGAAGGCACTATTTAGGAAGAAAACCTATGAGTCTAGAAGTTCTTTACATATCTCTGAAGAAAACGTGTTTATTACTACATTCCCAAAAATTTAGTACAAATTGTATCATAAATGTAGTACAATTGCATTATATTTTTTATCAAAAACAGTGTACTTACTACATTTGTATAAGTATGAGCTTACCCGTCTGCCTTCTTAAACAACTCAAGTTAAGAATAGAAAATAAAATGAAATTTGCAAGTTCAGTCCCGGCTTAAGAAACTGACGGGCGCGCCACGATCCCCAGGAATGTTACTTATGTCGAAAAATCAGCAAACTTTCGCATAGCAAATTGATACATACTGACAAAAAGAATAATAATATATAGCTCTATTATTTGAGACCCTGAACCTTGAGTCCTGGGCCTGGATTTTCGAGATTTTGACATATTAAAGGTATGTCGGGAAAAAAATTGCGTTTTCTATGGAAATCCGCCATGTTTTTTTGACATAATGACATATCATTATTATGACATAATCTCACGGGCAAGAGTCACCCCGCTGGTACTGGGTAAAAATAATAATGACCGCGCTAGGATAAAATAATTATAAGTATTTTTTCGAAAACGAACGTTAGATATTTCAAAAGAAATACAGCAAAAACTGTTTGCCTAGGCTTTTTGAACAACTCCTTTTCTGATTGAATTACCGTCAACAAAACACGCTGTAGGAATATTATGTATTCCCACAAACCGCTCCTAGGGACATGAAAATTTCAGAATGTATTCTTTATGATGTGTTTTAAAAAAACAGGTATATTGTATAGTAGATATGGTAAGTATTCACTTCACTTATGCGAGTAAAGCCGCGGAACACTGCTAGAACGTTTCAAAGAAGCTAATCACAATCCAGTAAACCTAAAAAGGCCGCTTTAGCAATTCTGCTAGCAATATTGCATTTTGACACATTCACGATAAATGTGCACCTGGTTCTCACCGCTTTGTTCTATGACAGGTGCACCGCGGTTATTGTGAATCTGTCAAAAAGCGATATTGCTAGCAGAATTGCTATAGAACCTTTGACCTTTGAATTGACCACGTATTGTGCATAAGAGATCTTTTTTTACAATATATATAATCTCTTTATGATACTTAAGTAAACAGTGTGTCACGCCGAACGCTACGTTTCCTCATGGATAAGTTACCTCTAGTGAGAAAATACCTTCAGTAAAATATATAGGCGGCTACCTAGGATAGTGATTTATCTACGTTTACAGCAGTGCCTACGCTCAATTGTTTGAATAGTTCCCATTTGTTCTATAGAACTGGCGTCAACGGGTTTTTTTTTCCAACGAACTCTAATATAATATGGAAGTAGCAATCTTTTAAAAAAATGTTCTACGCAAACTGTGCGGAACCTAGAACGATGATTTGACCGCCAGTCTGTCACTAATATGAAGATCGTCCGCTATTGGTCTATCCTAAGGTGGATCATACGTAATACTGTACGGAACATGTCAGCGTGGTCGTGGTTTCGAATCGCGGCTGACCAATGTCTTTTTCCTTCTGAGAACTTCATGTGCATTGATAACATAGCTCTTACGGTGAAGGAAAACATGACTGTCAAAACTGTCACTCAAGACCGTCAGCCATTGATCGATTCATAGGTCGATCATACGTAATACTGTACGAAAAATGTCAGTGTATGCATCTGCTGCTGTGTTTTTGCATGGCACATGTTTTTTTTTCGAATTTAATAGACAAGTTAGATCTCCATTCTATTTATTCCTCGTAGTTTCTTCCATAGAACTATGTCCACACTTGCCTTTCCAACCGGGTTTACTCATTAATGTAAATAGGGAATCAATTTTTCCAAAACAGTTCCCATAAATGCTTAGTTCGCCACGAATTTTTGTCAATTTGTAAACGTCATTATATCAGAAAACCCAGTTTGATAATCATCAACGAGTCTTGTTATCTTGTCATAAAGAACAAATTGAGAAAAATAAATACTAAATGGATCAATTGAGAATGTTTATTTTTTGTTTTTTGTCTCGGTGATGTCAGTAACTATAGAACAAATAGGAACTATTCAATTGTTTTATTCACTTTCATGGTAGGGTAATTCCTTTTACCGAGTAAATAGAGGTGAAAATACTGGTGAAGATTTCTGAGGAGAGGAAACAGTAGCTTTTTTCTCATTGAGGCTATTTATAAAGTCTTACTCGATGCAATTATGCTGCTGGTAAATTATATACAAGGCGTAACGGGTAAGCCCTTTTAAGCCGAAAGGGGGTTGTTTTAGACGTCTGGGCTAACAACTTTTGTTCTAGGACTTTTGAAAATACGATTTTTTTTTTGAAAATTTTGATGTAATGTTTCATTGAAAAAACAGCTACTTTTGAAAATAAAGGTAATTGATTTTTTTATTGTAGTAGACCACACTAAACGAAAGGACAACATAAGGTCAATGATCTCGAACTCCGAACAACAGCTGACTTTCAAGTAAACCTTACACTTTAAATTTTCGAAAATTACTTCGCATTTCCATATCTCGTAGAACAAAAGTTGTTCCCCTAGACGTCTAGAACAACCTCCTTTCAGCTTAAAACGGCATACCCGTTACATCTTGTATAAGTAACCAGACCACGTATTTTGTTTTTAGGGTTCAGAAGCCCTTTTACTAAGACAGGCGAAATTGGAGCCGTCTGTTTTTCAACAGGCTTTATATTATTCATGACTAAATGTAAGTATAAGTGATGTATTTCTGTTGCCGCTATACCTAATTAATGTTGTGTTAATCACATGAGAACTATGTATAAAGAAAAAATGATTCTTGTTTCCACGGATTGAAATTTTCGTGCCAATGAATAATAATAATAAATAAAACATTGCATAACATTACACACAGCACAATTTAGCCCCAAATTAGGCAAAAGGCTTGTACTATGGGTACTAGACAACGAATGTAAAGAAATAAAGAAAGAAAATCAGTTTCTTCAGACAAGCACACAACTAAACAAAAAGGTATACAATGACATATTACGCACACATGTACCACACACACACACATGTACTAATTATTATACTGTTTTAGTTGTAAATACATAGACATAGATAGACATACACCCAGACCAGATACAAATATTTATTTGTACCCAGCGGGAAACGAACCCGCAGCCTTCTGCATTCCTGTCGGACATTCACCCGACGCGCCGTAGAATCCGTCAGAAATCTCAAACTTAAAACACCCTCTTTTTCCTTCAGGGATTAAAAATAACTTACAAAATACTTGTATTTTTACTTATAAATCGTTGAAAGAACATTGAATACGTCAGTACACTCAACTAAGTTCAATTAAACAGTATTATCGAATAAACGTTGCAAAAACATCGTGTTTTCACTCCATTGCTCGCGAAATAGCTCACAGTTCAAACTGTACTTGTTTCTGACGTGATATTGATACGATACGAGTGGGTATTAAATAAATAAAATGATCGTGGGAACAGAAATGAGTTCGATTTTTCTGTTGTTGTTTGACATTTGTTTTTTGTTTAACACTGTTCAATATGTACTACTATAACTGCGCCCGTGGTTTCACCTGCGCAAGTGCCGATTCCGCGGGAATTTCAGGATAGAAAGTAGCCTTTATGTTATTCTAAGTCTTCAGCTACCTATATTCCAATATTCATTGCGATAATACTTAGAATATGGGTAGCTGGATACCGCGGGGATATACATATGTTGCTTTTTATCCAGATATTTCTACGGGAACCGGATTTACGCGGGTGAAACTTGCAAGTTATTAAAAAAACTGGGTAAAACCGTATTGCTGGAAATCCCGTTCCCGTGGTAATATCGAGACAAAATGTAGCCTATGTTATATTTTAGACCTTCTACTATATTTATATTTCAAGATTAACAAAGTCACATACATACAGACATACAAACTTTCGCGTTTGTAATATTATTATCTTGGGTACAACAAAAGTCAGGTCGTCAATGTAGTCAAGTCGAGGGAGTCATTGCAGAAACGCGGGCACAGCTAGTCCCAGCATAACTTTAACCTTCAATCTATTCTTCTATCTAAAAAAAAGGTATGATACATCGTCATTTAACTTAATGAAAAAAATCCATGGACATAATTTATTGATTGCTCCTGTTCGAATTATAGATTCAAATCAAAATCAAATCAAATATTTATTTATTAACTATAACACTTATTAGACATTTCACAACTTACATTATCAGACATTGATTCTACACTATATAAGCACAAGCTTGTAACGCAGTAACCGAGGAACCAATATAATGCAATATAGAAAGACACATAATAAATCCAGATTATATCTGTATTATGACGATTGTAATTTAACACATGATCACAAAAAAAACCCATGAGTTTCTTGTGGCTTCTTCTCATCGGAGGGCGCGTTTCGAAGCCACACTAAAATCATTACACCTAAGACGTAGCCAAATGATCGTGTGCATTTAATGTTGTACCTACAAGAATTTAAAGGAAATAAACTATTTTGATTTAGATTTAGATTTTATCCAGTAACTAGACTAGGTACTTGGAATGCAGGAGCATCTATAATAACTAGGTACTATCTAGGTATTATAGATGCTCCTGCATTCAAATATTAATCACCAGGAAAATTCCCCTGCCTCAATTGTCCCCGAACACCCGGCTACCAACCAGTCGCTCCGCCACAATATCCGGATTGCAAAAAAGGATAACAAATCGACGTTCCCTTTGTTTTTCCCCTTGTATTGATTGCTGGCTGGCCGTTGCTTCAGTCAAAGAATTTTTCTCTTTATTTTTAGCCTGGGTCTAAAAGAATATGGCAACTATTCCTTGTTATTCCTTGCCCGTCGTAAAAATCGACCAAAAGAGGCTTCTTAGTGGAAGGCTTCAGCCGCAGCTTGTTTTATTAACCACCCACCGGTCTGAGTCGTAGCGCCAAGCTCTAAACTCTACTGTGTTTCGATAGAGACAGATCATGCAGTCACTAAGGAAGACGGTCGTATCTTGTTCCACTGCCGTCTTTCTTCTTTTAGATGAGCATGCTACGTCATAAACTACATCATTACTTACCATCAAGTGAGATAGGGGTCAAACTTAGGTACATTTTTTTAATTAAATATTTATTTAGTTACTTCAGGTGCTTTATCAGCAATATCTTCTATATCTACCCCTATACAGGTTAAACTAAAAACCCCTTTCGGATTCATCGAAAACTGTTGATTATTTTCTGACGCAATGTTTTAGAATATTTTCGTTTGTAGCGTTTGTAAATTACATCGTTCCCTACATTTGTTGCCGTAAACATTTTGAAAATTAAGTAATAAAAATACATAGGTGCTGTTACAAATATTACATTAAGTTTTCAGGTATTCAATTTTTACCACATACATTCATGCTCGAACGAAACGAGTAGACTGTGCACTATTAAAATTCATATTTTGTTCTTTTTAACCGACTTCAAAAAAAGGAGGAGGTTCTCAATTCGTCGCGTATGTTTTTTTATGTTAGTTCTCCGATTACTCGAAGGTGGCTTGACCGATAGAGATGGAAAGGTGGGAGCTCCCAGGTGGTCCCATAAAAGTTTGGTGAGGATCTGATGAGTATCTTCGGAATGATGGACAGGATATCATCCCAGAAAGCAATAAATTACTTATTTTTGGACTTCTACCAAAACGAATAGACCCCTAAAGAACTAAGTACAGATTTATGGGGCACCTTCTCATCAGCAAACTCCTAAATAATAAATATTACGGTAACAATATTGTTGATTTTTTTGGCAGTTGAAAGTAGGTAGGTAGGTTCACTAAATAAGTGGTAATAAAAAAATTATTTAAAAATTAAAAAAAAATATTTAAAAATGTAAAAACCAACCAAAAAAAAGAATTGATTAAAATTACCAAAATAACCTATACATCCTGCGCCACCGACTAATTTTTTTAATCTGTTTTATCTTCATCTTAAGTCGGCAAGTTTTACTGGCTGGTTAAATATTGTACCTAGTTTGGCTGCCCGACTTCAGATGATAAAACAGATTAATAATAATTAGTCGGTGGCGCTGTATGTAGAGGTTATTTTGGTCTTTTTTATCAGTTCTTTTTTTCGTTGTTTATTAAACTTGTAAATTATTTTTTGTTCTTTTTTTAAAGTCGTTTTTTTATGTCCCACACAGTTCGAACAACAAATTATTCATATACTTATAATACTAGCAGCGGTTGGCGGTATCCCTGTTCCGCGAGAATCGGCCTCGTTTTTACTGTTTGAGTACGGAACCCTAATAAGTGTCTATATAGTCACGTGAGCAATCTCCTATTCGGCAGTAGGTACCAGGGCGGCAGGAATGCATAGCAGTTGTACAAACACAGTTCGCAGGTCATCCATCACTCTGCGAACTAGACCGTAGATCACACCGATAAACTCTAATGTAACAGGACTATTTTCGTTGACACAAATTGTATCTTGATCTACGAGAGTTCTTTACGCTCCTTTTTAGCCGACTGCGCGATTTTTAAAGGGGTTTTTTTTGTATATTTTCTTAAAAGGTTCTTTCTGGGGCTTCTGTGGTACATCGGGCGAAGCTCGATTGCGACAAGGTCCAGTCAGGTTTTGAGTTCAATTCCCGATGTGGAGAAGTATTAATGCGGAGCATAAATGTTTGTTTCTGGTTCTGTTCGTTTTCTAAACGTATTTAGAAAAACAAAAATGTGACAAGTACCTACTTTTTCGTTATTTTGTACCAATAGTTCAAGCTAGTTGCTTAATTTGGGGCTAGATTAAGATGTGTGTAATGTCCTGCAATGTTTATTTATTTATTTCCTTAACAATTATCTTAAATCTTTGAAAACAGCGCTCAAAGGTTATTATGTCTTAAAGACGAATAATAAAATAGACGAATTACATCTCAGTCAATCTTGAAAAAGCTACCTGTTAAGTTAGCGAATGTCTGTCAACTTTGAAACTTCATGTGACAGTAAAAGACAAACGATGCATAGTTATGCAGCGCATTAATTAGCGTTTATAAGTAATAGGGTTTGAGTTTAAGAGCTACATACTTAACACGAGTAGTTTAAGTAGAACTTAAATTTTGAGTAGAATATATGTATTCGGTTATTGGACTATCGGTGTAACTAAATTGTAACACACCGTTTACACGAATTGATGTATTTGGTAGTAGTTTGGATGGTCGTTGCAGTTATGCTATCCTTGTGTCAATGACGTTTAAAATGCATTGCACGTGACTGGACAACAGAATAGATGTGTTCGATGAAAAAGTATTACACTTGCGAGCATTGAATTTGTGTCAGTTCACAAATTTATGAATACTGATGTTTTTAAATTTTTCTTCAGTTTCCGCGATGATGGATTGAAATGTAACTTATTTTTCGGTTTTAATCGCGTGGTGTTTATTATTTTTAGCATTTTTTTGCAAGGATTTTCCAGCTCAGGATATTCTTCTTTTCGTATCATGGTGTGGCTTACCTAGTTAAGTGTTTGACTTGTTCAGCAACAAATTATCTATTCAGTGGATATCGGACAGCAGTGGAAAAGACAGGCACTATGCAGTACAGTGCTGCTTTGACGTAACGTGGTTATTACCGGTGATCACCTAAAAGCAGCAATGTACTGCATTGTGCCTGTCATTTTCCACTGGTGTCAGACGTCAACAGATAGGTAATATAGGTACTGGTCGCCCGAAGGACTTTAACTTGACATGACGACTGCTATCGGAGAAAACAACTGGAAAAAACTTCTTGATGTGCCTACCAAAACACGGAGAAGACCCAAAAATTATAGGTCACAAATCCAAATCCAAGTCAGGACCGCGCTTAGCGTTGCATAGCCCGCACGACCATCCAAGATCGGCTGATGACCTAAAATACTTTTGCTGAAAGTAGTAGAATAAAAATAGTAATTCCACTCGTTTCACCGATTTTCAATTAATTGCATTTTACCGATGCCCTACGTTTTGAAGTATTTACTAATGATCGACTAATTATTATTTTAAATTTCAACCCAACATCGCGAAAACTGAAGAAAAATCTAGAATAAAAGTTGTTCGCCTCGACGTCTATAACAACCCTTGTCGGATTTTGTTTACACCATATCCAAAACAAAGTATTTTTATCGGTATTCACATACTACCTACAGTGATCTGAATTGACTGTCCGATTTTTTTTCCAATACTCGACCGAAAAATGAAAATTGTTTATTTCGATAACAGTTTGTAAATTTTTGAAGTGAATGGTATTCAAAATAATTCAAATAACATAATAGCCAAAAAATACAAGTGTGCAGAATTCACGCGAATTTTTTATATCTATACGTGTTACGTATTATGTTTTGAAAACATATTTAACTAAATCCATTTTAAAATAATTTATTGGAAATCGAACATTGGACTCTCTTTCATTAAGTGGACAATTGATAATATGTTGCCACACATGGACAGTTCTTGAAATTCGGACAGATTTTAAACACGTTTAACAGCTTAAACATGTTTAGGAACCGTTATGCAAGCCGGCCTTAATATTAAAACTTATCCCTATCAACGCTCCAATATTTCTAACCCAATTTCAATGTTAATAACCAGTTAACTACAATTCCTAAGCCTTCTGAATCGCTATCACAAATCACCTTATCCGGGAATATTGCCGAATGGTGATCAATCATCTGGCAGCCGGTTCGGTCAGATCCGGTCGGACCGGATGAACCCGGTGTCAATCGACCCGGTTAATTGCGCTTTACATCTATAAGTAAGAGCCCTTTGAAGAAACAGTTGGATTTAGAGTTGGTAACACACGTGGGTATTTATGGTAACCAAGGTTGTCTGAAAGAGACGGCTCTCAGCAGTAAGGCCTATTGTGGCACTTTAAATTTAAGTTTTTCTATTTTATTAAAAGTTATTTTTTGGCGTGCATAAGAAAGCTACTATTTATCCAATGAGTCTATTAAAGTTATAGAGACGCCATTGCAGAACAAATCATTATTGAAAAGCGGCACAAATTGTATGCTATACAACCTCATTATTTATATTCATTCACATAATTTAAAGAAGATATAGACGAAACTATTGTTATCTCTTTCTAAAACATAAAGACTCAATGCTACTTGCATGACGTAAGAAAGAGATGTCATAATATTATTATGACATCTCATAGCGGTTAGGAGAGCATGATAAAACGTCAAAGTCAAAAACGTCGTTGAGTTTTTGGAAAAAAAACTTTTTCAAAAAATAAACTAAAATAAATAAATACAGCTTTACTTACGTATGAATTTAAATATTTTTGCCAGTTTTTGGAGTATAATTCGTGCATCGCCTAAACGACGGCATTGTTGTTTGTGAATAATGTTGTGAAAGTGAACTAAATGTACTGTATGTCAACAAGCGGGTGATCGTGACGTGAGCTGCGATGGAACTAAGACTTCTCTGGCTAGATAGCTTGCATTTGTGTAGCCAAGAAATTTTCCCTATTACGTATCTAGAAGTTTTTACACATCTCTGTATTTATCACAGTTTTATAGACACTCTATGCAGTATACATTGCAGCTTTGCGATAATAACTAGTCGTTACCACGTTACATCGAAGCAGCAATTTCTGAATCTGATTCAGAAAATAAATCTGCCTCCCAGATTTTTTACCATACCAAATTCCATAGCAATTGATTCAGTAGTTATGCGTGACCCATTAGCCAACATACTTTTACTTAGTACCACACAAATTTATATTTACTAATATTATAAAGAAAAAGTAAAGATTTATTTGTTCGTTTGGAATGAATAGGATCCGAAACTACTGGACCGATTTTCAAAATTCTTTTGCCAATAGAAAGCAGTGAGCATTGGCTACTTTAGATCCCGAAATTCCCACGGGATCGAGACTTACGCGGGTAAAACCGCGGGACGCAGCTAGTGTATTTATAAAGTTAGAAGGTTTATGACAAAAAAAAATGTCTTTTGTTGTTGAACTTAGAATTTTCTTTATTTTTCGAAAAACTATTATCAAAATCGTTACTAGCCACACTAGTATTGGAACGATTTTCCAAAATATTCGTTTGACCACTTCTACACTCAATAGATAGAAGTAATATAAGCAGTACGTACTGAACAGAACCACTGTATAATATCTTTATTGAATAACGATATCGCGATGTAGAATTTCCTTGTCAAAGTATCGTAGCGACATCTATTAGTTTTCTACCCGCACTAAAATCTCAGTCATATTCCGCGCTACCATGATCTACTTTTTGACTACTTTTAAACACGACAGATAATTAAAACATATCTTCTTTTTACGATTTTGAACTAACATGGTTACTTTCACAACCAAAATGGAACAACACAACAAACAACATGGTAAACACCCCGTTAATAAGTAATTTTTGATATCTTCTTTTTGTTTGAAGTTGTTTTTTTATTTTTTATTATTTAATGTGTGTTAATCATTTTTTTTTTAGCTGAACGACAACGCGGCGACTTCGCTACGACTTATAAGACATCAGGGTAAAGCTGTATTCTGCCTACTCTGTATGTGCAGTATGCAGCTGGCCTTTTCGTTTTTCTTTGTCATTTTATTAATATTCCACTAATCAAAGTGTATTAGATTTTAAATAACGAACTAATTCTAGCTACACCCCGCGGTTTCACTCGCGTAAGTCCCGTTCCCGGGGTGATATCGGGATCAAATGTAGCCTATGTGTTATTCCCGGTATCCAACTATGTTCCAAGTTTCATCGCAATCGGTTCAGTAGTTTTTGCGTGATTGAGTAACAAATATCCAAACACACACACTTTCACATTTATAATATTAGTAGGATTAGTAGGGTATATATTTATATATACCTATTATAGTAGGATTTTACTACAAAATAGTCATACTTTGATATTTGAAGATGTATCTATGTGCATGCCATGTCAGGTGCATGAGGATTTCGTTCCTAGATGAAAATACAGGATATAAGTAAAGAATTTATGTTAATCAATACGATTAATTGATTTAACAAATCGGGTAAGTTTAAAAAATCAATTGCTGAACCGTTTTCGAGAGACATCTAACAATGCTACAGCATTATTGAGACGTTTCAGTTATAGAATACATGTCTTGGTCATGAATAAGCGATATAAACAGTTACGTCAGTATTCCCTACACGCGTCGATGACAAAAGAGAACCGGATTTTTTTCGTTTGAATTTATCGGAATTTATTGGTGCACTTGCGAGAGATGAAATTGGGACACCTATCTCACTTATACTCATCTCAGCCTCTAACCGTCCACTGCTGAACATAGGCCTCCTACGACGCTACAAATAGCGATCGAAAGCTACCTCCACCCAACGACTCCCCGCGACCGCTACAATGTCGTCGGTCAACCGAGTACGTAGTCTTCCAACACTCCGTTTCGAATACCATCGTGGTCGCCACTCAATGTCGAAAATGCATATTGTCAAATACGTTCAAGACCGCTAAATGTCAAGCTCGTAAGCTGGTCTACACAAGATGTAACGACTAAGCCCTTTTAAGCCGAAAGGGGGTTGTTCTAGACATCTAGGCGAACAACTTTTGTTCTACGACTTTTGAAAATTCGAACTTGATTTTTTTGAAAATTTTGAGGTTATGGTTCACAGACGCTGTTGGCCCGGCGGCGTGGCGTCGGTTGGCTGTCAGATTTGACGTGTTGAAGGTTTCTAAAGGCAAGGGCTCGAAGAAATCATTCAAGAAGTTCTAAATAAACTGAAAAAACAGCTGCTTTTGAAAATAAATGTAATTGTAGTTTCGATTGTTGTCGACTAAACTAAATGAAAGGACAAGGTAAGGTCAATGACTTCGAACTCTGAGAAACAGCTGATTTTCAAGTAAACTATAAACTTAAAATCTTTCAAAACTACTTTGAGTTTCCAAAAGTTGTAGAACAAAAGTTGTTCCCCTAGATGTCTAGAACAACCCTCTTTCGGCTTAAAAAGGGCATACCCGTTACACTTTGTATACCTACGGGATCATAATTACGTTGAAGGTCAAACACGAACCCTGAACAAATGACGATCGAAACAGTAACAAAAGGCGATCGAATTAATAGTTCTGTTGAAAACAGATGTTGATATACGTATATCAACACACACTTAGTCCGAATGGCCCACATGGTAACCATGTGGGCCATTCGGACTAAGTGTGTGTTGTGTAAGTAAGTGTAAGTACCCTTCTTTTCATATGCCTCATCTTTTGTTAGATTTTAGGTCGCCCTAAGGCCTCTACTTGACCTGACGACTGTTATCAGAGATGACAACCTTGTGCACCTGCTCGACGTGTCTTCCGAAGCAAGGAGGAGCTCAAGAAAATTATTAGGTGATTCTAATTCTCTGCAAGCGATTGCTTGTTGACCTTAATGTTTATGCATACGTCATAAATTCAGTTCGCATTTTCAGTGGTTTCCTTGTATGGCAAAAAAATATAAAGATAGATAGATCTCCAGCTATCTGCATACCAGGTTTCATTGCAATCGGTTTAGTAGTTTTTGTGTGTACGAGTAACAAACATATTATTTACTTACTCACTACTTAGTAGGATAGAATTTGAAATTTTAAAATAACTAGCTGCGTCCCGCGGTTTCACCCGCGTAAGTCCCGTTCTTTGTGTTATTCCCGGTATCCAGCTACCTATATTCCAAGTTTTATCACAATCGGTTTAATAGCTTTTGCGTGACAGAGTAAGAAAGTCACATACATAATACAAACAAAATTTCATAATATTAGTGAGGTGTATTTGCAGTAGGACTATGTGTCTCTGTATGTAACTTTGTTACTCTTTACGCATTGAACTACTGAAAAATAGGTAAGTACTAGAGAAATAATCGTTTAAAGAAAAAAAAAGCCGCAGGTAGTTTTTTTTTCTATAGAGAAAAAAGGTACCTGCGGCTTTTTTTTTAATTTGACCTAATTTCGATGATTAGTTTCAGATTTGTATTTATAAATACAATAAACGCGCACCTAATCATCGAATTAGGTACGCGTTTATTAAAACACTTATTTAAACCGAAACCTAGAACCTAGAACAACTACCTATTAGAACCACAAGTTTCAAGACAAGAGTAATTTTAATCAAACTGCGACGTCTGCACATGGAACTGCTGTCTAACTAAACAAAGACAGAATACTTGAAGAAAATTTGAAGGAGAACTTCTCATGTTACTTGGAGGACCGTAAAATGAAAATAATCACTACGTTTGCGTCGAACTTCAGTGCACGCGACAGAAGCTCTGTAAAATAACATTTTGTTCCTGTTTTTGCAATATTTTTCATGGATGCTCCGGTCCTAAATTGGTCGCAGCGTGATGTTAAATAGCCTATAACCTTCCTCGATAAATAGACAACTAAACACAAATTCAATTTTTAAATTTTAAACTCAATTCTAGTAGTTCCTGAGATTAGCGCTTTTAAACTAAAAAACAATCAAACTCTTCAGCTTTATAATATTACTAGCTGCGCCAATTTCAATCGGATTTGTAGTTTTTAATTGTATAAGGAACAGACAGATAAACAGAGAAACAGACAGACAGACATTCATTTGAAAAATTACGTAATTTTGTTCTACTACCTACTTATCCTAAGTCCCCTGACCACTTTTTTTTTAATTTACTTTCAAGTACAGACTTTGTCCTCTCTTCCTTTATTAGAAGACCTAGCTTTCGCAAAAATGAGTTTAATTTTAATCAAATTTATATTTTACAGGTATAAATAACGAGAAACAACGAAGCTAAAGGTTTCATCGTTTTCAAATAAAAATTAAAGCAAATGATAAATGTGCGAGGCAGTTACCGTTCAACCCGCAATCACGGAAATTTACGAAACCTGTTTATATAGAGATACTAGAAATGACATATTTTGTATAAATAGTATCTATTTGACGGCTTCTGTGGCGCGTCGCGTGAACGTTCGACTGCAATGCAGAAGGATGTGTGTTCGATTCCTGCTGAAAACAAATATTTCTGCTGACCATAAATGTATCTTTCTGGTTCTGGGCGTTTTCTATGTACCATAATATTATTATTTTTTACAAAAAAAGCACAATATGTAGTATATCCGTTGTCTAGTACCCATAGCTCCTCCTCTAGCCTAGTGCTTAGTTTGAGGCTAGAAAGCGCTGCGGGTCGTGCAATATTAATTTATTAACATTATACACGATGTAATGAGTATACCCATTTAAGCCGAAAGGGGGCTGTTCTTGACTTCTAGGCGAACACCTTTTGTTCTACATTTGTTAGAAATTAAAAGTAGTTTTTGAAAATGTTATGTTCAAAGTTACCTTGAAAAACAGCTGTTTCCTATAGAGTTAGAGGTCATTGATCTTAAGTTATCTAGTTTAGTTTGGTCAACTGCAATCAAAAATGTAATTGCCTATATTTATAAAAAACAGCTGTTTTTCAGTAAAATCTAACTTCAACATTTTTAAAAATAATGTTCGTATTAGTTGTAGAACAAAAGTTGTTCGCCTAATCACCTAGAACAACCCCTTTCGGCTTAAATGGGTAACCTCGTTACACCACGTATAATAGACCTGATATTTTCCTTTAGGATTGCACGTGCAATTGCACTAAAAAACTACAGGTTAGTGTACTATATAGTTTACCAAATAGTCGCCAAAAGGCGCGTATTTCGGATTTGATACCCAAACTCGTATACAATTCAAGACAATAGTGACACACTGGTTTGATATAGAGGAATGGCAAATATGCTTCAAATACACGACGATATTGTCACTTAGACTAGGTACATCTACAGTGTATATTGCTGTTGAAAAAGCCAACTGTAAAGTAATCCAAAGCTCGGTACATTGAAACGATGCCGTTAATAAATAAAACGTGAGTGAAACCCGGTAAATATTGTGTTTTATTACAATCGCGAAAACCTAAGAAAAAACATTGAGCGACAATTACAAAGAAATTTCACATTGTCTTGAATTCAGTCTGTATACAATATAGTGCTACCAAATTTGACCATAATTTTGTGACATTTCAGCCTAAGACTATTCTAGTAACAAAATCTATGTTTGAATCGAATTGTACCGTTCAAAATCACTGGACACATTCAATTTCATGGTTTACCGCTGTCCCCGGTCGCTCCCCGCGGTATAAACACCGATTTTCTTCCCTTCTCAATAAATGATGTATTCCTATACCTAAACTGGCTCTAACTCGCGGCTTCGCGCGCGTAAGAAGTATTATCTTTTATCCCCTATTTTATCCCCTTGGGGGTAGAATTTATCAAAATCCTTTCTTAGCGGATGCCTACGTCATAACATCTACCTGCATGGCAAATTTCAGCCCGATCCGTCCTGTGGTTTAGGCTGTGCGTTGATATATCGCTATGTCAGTCAGTCAGTCACCTTTGAGTTAAATATATTTAGATATAGTTAGACACTTTTATACGTTGACAATTTATTATGAAGGGTTTAGTGGTCTGGCTCACAACTGAAAAGATAGGTTCTGAATGCCACTTAAAACTTGAGAGCTATTTAAATGAATAAGCAGCTATTTCGTAATTTGTTTTTTATTACTCAAGGCATTTCTTCTCGAAAAATTCGAAGATCCCCATCAGATCTTTTTAATATTTTTACAATAATAAACTGGAGTTACTACTTTGTAAATAAATAAATGAAAACGGATCTCATGGTGTGTGGATATAAAGTAATCCCCATTATGGGTTCCCTACGCTACTTCAAAACACTATCCATCGAAACACCTTTCGCCGAAGACGATTGACCGATAGATTGTTTTACCGAATAGTTGTTTCCCCGATTGTTCATTTCCCCCATGGTTCGTTTCACCGAAAAGTGTTTGACCGAAGCTCGCAGTACCAAAGGCTTGTTTAGGAGAAATACCTTACCAATTGAAAATCCCGCACGATTGATAAATAGGTATGCTCTAATATGCTCATAAAATCTGTAAGTATATCAAGTTTCAAGAGACACTTGGCTCGCTTCTCGAGCTCTTTCAATTTGACGTTAGAACTAGGTAATAAAGCTTTAGTTGGTACGTCTTACACATCATTACATACGGAGCCGAAACGTGGACACTAACGGCACGGTTAGTCCACAAATACAAAGTCGCTCAGCGGGATATGAAAAGGGGTATGTTAGGCGTTTCTTTGAGGGATCGCATCAGAAATGAGGTGACCCATCAGAGAATCAAAGTGCACCGGATTAGCAAGCTGAAGTGGCAGAGGGCTGGCCATATTAGCCGTAGAACCGACAACCGTTGGGGTAGACGAGTTCTAGAGTGGAGATCACGTCTCGGCTAACGTGGTGTAGGACGTCCTCAGGCACGTTGAAGTGACGATTTGAACAAGACAGCTTGATCCAGGTGTCGTGCAATTGGAGAGGCCTATGTCCAGCAGTGGACTACAACAGGCTGATGATGATGATCATGATGGCCATTTGAACATATCACCTGAGAATATAAGCTACCTGAGAACTGGGAACGTAAAATCCCATAATAGTTGATTATGATAAAAGATTTAAGTTTATTACTGAAAGTCTTTTGAGTGATCTCGTGTTCTGATATTTCCATACCCAATATATTTCGTGATACGAACATACCTTATGTGAACGTTATGTGAACAGATATTATATAGGTATGTATAAATATAACTTTATGGTAATACCGGTCGTATTGTTTGATGTTTTAACCTGATTGATGTAGATATATTTATTTTCGTGAACAGACTAGACATTTTTCATCGGTCGATTGATCGGTGATCTTAAAGGCCGTCCAATGAAATAACCTGTGGTCAACGGCAGTTGTCTATAAATAAGCGGCGACGGTACCTAATCAAAACATCCTCTTTTGTTTAAATATCGATCATCTTTTGTTTCAATGGATCGATATGAAAAGTTTCCTTCGATCGCTTGATATTTTCTTAGTAAACAAAGTATAGGAACAGTAGCAAAAGATGATTGAAACGGAAGCAAAAGACACTTGTCTATTGTTTTGTAAGTATATGGGTACCTTTATGATATTTTCTTAAGTATTTACTACACTAGGATTTCAACTCTACTACATAAGCACCTGTGGCCAAAATGGATAAAGCGTTGGGGCCGTACTCCCAAAAGATAAGTTCAGGTCATGTCGGGTGTAAATTTTTGGAAAACATTTCTTTAAATTTAGTATAAGTACTACTTTACTCCATACCATTTCGGTGACCTACTAGACTAGAGTATCCTGCGTTTACGAAGGTGATTTTATTAACGATCGAAACAGAAGTATTTTAACGTATACAAATCAATCCCACAAGGTAGCGTACTGGGCTGTATTTTATTTTTCATATATATAAACGATCTCCCTAAAATTATAGACGCCGAAAGCATCCTTTATGCTGATGATATATCAATAGTCTTACCATGTAAAAACTCCTTAAACTTAAACTCAAAACTAAACAGTACTTTGAATAAAGTAGTGAAATGGCTAGAAGATCATAATTTACAACTTAACCTTAAAAAAACTAAATTCATGATGCAATAAATCCATCCATACCAGAAAGTACCGTTAAATTTAAATTTTACCTTTCAGGGCACTACTATAGAGTGTGTAAGTAGCTTCAAACTATTAGGACTAAATATAGACACAAATATACATTGGAAATCCCACATTAATGAGCTTAGTAGCAAACTATCTAGATTCACTTACGCTTTACTAGAATTAAAGAAATCAACTGACACCAAAACCACATTAGCCGCATATCATTCCTATGCCCATTCGTGGATACGATATGGTATAATACTTTGGGGAAATAGCACAGAAGCCGAAAAAAATTTTAAGTTACAAAAGAAATGCACTAGAATTGTAACGAATATACAAAATACAGATACATGTAAACCTCACTTTATAGAATTAAATATACTTACCCTACCTTGCTTATACATATATGAAACGTCACTCTTTGTCAAAAATAATTCATCATTTTTTAATGAATCAAAAGACAAATTCACTGTTTCCCGTAATTTAAGGCATAATGACCAACTAGCCTTACCCAACTCAAACCTGACCATACACTCTTCTGGCCCATATGTAATGTGTATCAAAATATATAATAAAATTCCTGAACACATAAAAAAAGAAAATAGAATAAATAAATTTAAAACATTGTTATATACATACCTTAAAAACAAAGCATACTACAATTTAGAAAACTTCTTCGAAGACCATTCATATAATAAGAATAGATTTTATTATAAATAGAAATTAAAATTACCTAATTGTACAAAATTGTTGCAGTGCCCTACCGGGTTCATGACGTTATACCTAATTTTAAGACCTAGTCATTAAGTTAACTGTCATGAAGCAATAAATAAATGATAATGATAATGAAGCAAAAGACGATAAAGTTTCTAGTCTGAAAACTTATACTATAATTTACGATGATCGACTTGATTCCCTTAATACTGATCTTATAGAATATTTTATATTACGTTACCTAAGCAAATACCCGTGTGTAAGTATAAGAATATTTTCTTATGGAAATTACTAAAATATTATTATTATTGTCTGTTATACGTCCAGTTTCATGAGGCTTTAGAGCCCTGGAGCTTTGGAAGGCTTTGAAAGGAGCTTGATAGGATTCGAACACCTCGCCCCTCGCTTGCGGTCCGAGTGCACTAACCATTGCCGTGTGGCCCAATGGCATTGGGGTTCCGGTGTGGCGCAATGGTTAGCACAAAAAAAATACAAAGAGAAATGTATCATCAAAAATCCACATGGTTAGCGCACTTTCCCGGCAAGCAAGAGCCACGGGTTTGAAGCTTATCACGGGAGAACTTTTGTTTGATACACTTCACCTCGAAAAAAAAAATGACAGACAATTTAAATTACAGAATTAACGTCCCACGTCTAATCCCACTAACCAGCTTCCCTTAAACTCGTGAATATTAAAATTCGAAATTAAGAAAAGGTGAAACTTTTTTAATTGTACATTTCTAATGAGTTTTCCGTATTCATAACCAAACATCCGAAAGCTCGGTAAAGCTGAGACCTTAGAACGGTTCAAACTCCTAAACTCATAATCTTAGAACCTGCACATAATGGAGCAACTCGCGACACACGAACAAGCTGACAACTACTAGGTAAACTGTTCCTAAACTTAGACGTGAAAATCGACTTAATTAACTTATTCACCTATATTATTTTAAATGAAAAAGGCTCCTTGAATGAGCTTAGGTCAAGTAAAGGAATTGACGCAAAGGGGGGCGATTAAGCCTGCTTGCCTAGAAGATAATATTCACTCTCGAATTGAAGACTTCAAGGCTGAAATCTATAGTGCGTACTTTGACTTTGTTCTTACTGAGCTAAGCAAAGCTAAACATACACTTTGAATTGGAATTTGTAGTCGAAATTCATTTTGAAAAATACGAATAAAATAAAAATAACTTCATTGTTATAACAGAGAAGCAAAGTTTAGTTCATTATTTTTATAAATTTGAAAAACTTCGACTTTACTAAATTTAGAATGTAAACTAATCAAAAACAATAGCCTAAACTGATTCTCTGTTAGGACTATGAAGTTCATTTTATTTTATTCGTATATTATAAATAGTACAAAATGTATTTCGACTAATAATTCCAAGTCAAAGTTTATGCTTTAGCTAAGCTCAGTCTGAGCAAAGTCTAAGTACGCACTATAGATTTCAGCCTAAGAGTATAGTTGAAAGTACGTACCTAATATACATACATATTAAAAAAAACAATGCCACTGAATTATGATTAGCATACAGTGCAAATTTAAGGACGGCAATCATTACTACTACCATAATCGTTTGTCGTTGATTTGTCGCCCTTTTGTCTTTCAAAAAAAATCAAGTAAATTTGGAAAAAAAATATGCCGAAAAAACCCACAGATAATTTAAAAAAAAATTTTTTTTTTGTTGCTGAACGACAACGCGGCAATTTCGCGACGACTTATAAGACATCATAGTAGGGCGGATTGAACTCGTAGGTAAAGGTGGGTACATGTACACTACATGTTATAGTCGTGTTGGCTAAGCAGCGCCTGGTACGTTCATTACTTAGAGGAGTGACCGATGATATGTGTGGTAAAAAAACATTTTCTTGCCGCTTGTGACTTCTGCTTGTGCTTCGACACTCGAGCACTCATTGGTTCAAAGTAGAGGTCTTAAGACTACCTGAAAACTTTAGAAATAGAAAAGCAGAGGTTTTGTCGTTCGTTATTCACTACATTGTGTTGCCCCTACTAAGGATTTGTAAATTCATTAGACGATAAAAGTTGCTAGTGAATTAAAATCGAGATTATGAAGTTAAAGTCGAAACATAAAGTTTGCTTTATGTCCGCTTCAGAGTGACTTTCTAGTGATTTATTAATACCTACTTAAGTGTTTTCGATTTTGTAAACTAATTAATTATTATAAGACTCCTAAACTAAAATATAAAAAATATTATATGTATACAGGGTTATGGGTTTCGAATCCAAAACCGTTCAGGGGGTGATTCTTCACATCAAAACGAATAAGTTTTGTTCTACGACTTTTTGAAATTCAAAGTAGTTTTCGAAAATTTTAAGTGTAAAGTTTACTTGAAAATCAGCTGTTTCATAGAGTTAGAGGACATTGACCTTAAGATGTCCTTTCTTTTAGTTTGGTCTACTACAATAAAAACTTAAATTGAATTTATTTTCAAAAACAGTCGTCTTTTTTCAGTGAGATATAACTTTAAAATTTGCAAAAAAAAAAACGAATTTCCAAAAATCGTAGAACAAAAGTTATTCGTTTTGATGTGGAAAATCACCCCCTGAACGGTTTTGGATTCGAAACCCATAACCCTGTATATAGCAGCGCGTAAAAAGTAGTCTGTGTCCATGTCTCCAGCTATCTACGTTCTAAGTTTGATCGCAATCGGTTTTTGCCTGAAAGAGTAACAAAGTCACATACAGACATACCTACATAATATACTGGAAAACTTTCGCGTTTATAATATTAGTAAGAGAATAAAATAAGAAATAAGAAAGTCGGATTTTTGTTTATTTGTACAAAAATACCTTTCTATTTATAATACTTACAGAAAACAATCAAACTCTCAAAGGACCAAAATATTATGAGAGTTCAAAACCTGATATAAATGGAGGAAAGGAGAGGAAACAGGCACTCATTTCACTGAAGGATTTGTTATTCAATTTCCTGTATCAAAAGGATCTTGCTGACACATATTTCTTGGATCTTTTACTGACAAGAGACATTCAATCGCCCGATAGTTTGATCGGTTGACTAACAAGTGTTAAGTGTCCATACATCTTGCATATATTATAAACGCGAAAGTTTCTATGTATGTATGTATATCTGTTTGTGACTTTGTTACTTTTTAACGCAAAAACTACTGGACCGATTGTGATGATATTTGGAATATAGGTAGCTGGAAACCTTGAATAACACATAGCCTACTTTTTTATCCCGATATTCTTGAGTAAGCATGACTTACTCGGGTGAAACCGCTGGTGTGGCCCGCGGTTTAGTCTCTATCTAACAGGCTAGTAATCGTACCGACTAAATCGTCTTTGGTTCTAGTCTATTTACGAAATAGTCATAATATCAAGATTTAGTTTTAAGGCCCCATACTCACCAAATGACGTGACAGGGATAGGGCTAGCTAATTTCAGATGTGTAAAAGAAGGACGTAAGATGTGACTATGCAATGTTTTAATGAGTAAAATCAAACAATTCCTGATAACAAGATAACTATTGCTATTTTAATAAAACTGTTCTACCAGTTTCAAATGTATTTATTTATTATGCTTTATTACAGAAAAAATAAAGGTTTAAATACGTCACGTTTAACTGTAAAATGAAAATTTCGGTTTAGAACGAGTTGTTTTAGATTTAAAACAATCTGTTATAAAAGTTAACCAATCGAGTAAAAAAAGCTACCAAAATGAAGATAAGAGAATGAAAAATAAAATACCAAAATAGTATTTCCGAATGTTTTGTAATTACTGAGAAATATTGAGATCTTTGCCGCCAATATCGCCTTACCGCCTGTCATCTTAAAGCTATCCTGTCGTATTTGCTGTCTAGTTATACGCAGCGATTTAGTCGTATGCAGGGTTAAGAAGGAAGTCGTCCACCTCGAAACTGGGACCAGGGACCAATTATACCCTTTCAAATTTGATAGTAGTCAACTGGGCCCAACCGTAGTTCAAACATTGGGACGATTAAACTACATATTAATATTCTCTAGGGGTGTATTGGTCCCAATAAGAAGATACTCAAGTAAAAAAATACTTGGTGAATTTGCACTGTCTAGACGTAGACAACGAACTCGAATGTATATGGAAGTAAGAAGCAATCCATTGAATAAAAATTCCACGCAAACGGTGGTTGCGGGGCCTAGAACGATGATTCGACCGCCAGTCTGTCACTAAAGATCGTCCGCCATTAGTCAATCCAAAGGTGGATCATACGTAATACTGTACGGAACATGTCAGTGTGGTCGTGGTTTCGAATCGCGGCTGACCAATGTCTTTTTCCTTCCGAGAACTTCATGTGCATTGATAACATCGCTCTTACATTGAAGGAAAACATCGCGAGGAAACCGAGGTTAGTTAACTCCAGACGTATTGACCAGTTCTTTCCTTTGGGCATGGCTGACTAGGCGGGGAAGGTAAGTTTACTCCACCTAACAATGTCTTTGGCAATACAGCGCCGAAAATTGCATGGATTAAAAGTTACTTGCGCTGTATAAATCGACTATATCATCTTTACTTAGATGAAAAGGCCAATTATTATTGGTTAATTATTAACCAATAATAAGGCCAATTATTATTGGTTAATAATTGGCCTTTTTATCTAAGTTAAGTTAATGCATGTAACCACGCACACAAAGAACAAAACGCTAACATAACCTAAAACACCCATAACAAACTCAACTATAAGCCCTTGTTAATTCAAAGTTCGTACAAAATACGGGGACCCACTTAGTTTCAATTTAAAACACCGCCTATACACAGCTGCATTCAATACAAAAGAGCTTTTAAAAGAAGACTGGTCTCTCGAAAAAGCTCAAGAAGTTCTTGTAAAGCCTGCCTTATGGCATAAAGTAGTAAAGTACTGTCTTTAAATAAAGTTGATGTCGGGCTTCCGAGACAAACTTAGGGAAGTACGTTTGTGGTCCAAGTTGAAGGACTTTAGAGGGTGACTATACTACCCCTGTAGCTTACATCGTTATAAAATGTAGTTGAAATGTGCGGGCTTCGGAAACAAAAGCTCAATTTGTTTGTTGTCAAAGTTATAGGATTTTAGGGTAACTAAATACTACCTGTATAGCTTATATAAATAAATAAATAAATCCTGTGACGAACACACAGCGCCATCTAGCCCCGTGGTAACCTGCTAAGCTTGTGTTACGGTGACTAGACAACTGATATACTACTACTACAACACTACTACTATATTATCGTATTTAATAAATATTATTGTATTAAACCTTAAGAACCTATTTATTTATTTATTTTATATCATTATTTGCACAACATATACTACAGTAAATACTAAAATAAAAGCTTAAAAATTAAGTTGTACAAATGTGCGGCCTTATCGCTAAGAGCGTTTTCTTCCAGTAGGTACTTATTATTCTAGCGGCAACATAAGTACGTCATCTGTGAAAATTTCAAGCTATCGCCGTTCATGAGATACAACATCTCTTGAGAAGGCAAGTTTCCTCTAGCAGAGCCCTCTCATTTCCCCATTCAATTCTTATACATCCAAAAGTTGGCCGAAAGATATCGCTCTAAACTCTGAACTGTAAAGCGGCCGCCCCTTGTCTCAATTTATAAAATCGTGTTAAATATAATTTTCCGTTTCTGACGCAATTTTTTTTACAATAATTTGGTATAATAAACCATAAATCTATCTATCATTATTAATCCCGAAACCCGCTTTATTTTCTTACCTTAAACCGTATGCCCAAAATAGTATCATCCTTAAGGTCTCCATACTTCGTATACAGGAAATCGAATGCCCACTCAGAGGTGACGCAATCACTCGCATCTTTTGATGTATTGTGTACTATGTTTACTGATATATCTGCGGACGGACGGACACTCGGAAAATGTGAGTCAATAGCATTTCCACAGTATATGGTGAAGTAACAGTATTACGTCTTTGATTTGACGACCTCTGTGACGCGTCGCTCGTGCGAATGCCCGACTTCTAATGCAGATGGTTGCCGGATTAATATCCTCCGGCACAAATATTTATGTTGAAATATGAAAGGTCCAGTGATATCGTGTTGGTACGGTGTTGGTGTCAACCTTTGGTTGATACGTAGTTTAGACAGTCAATAACTTTGTTTTTTGTTTTTAATAATTGATAGGTAAGCGTTTGACCACCATCTCACCTGAAAGCGCGATGTGGTCTAAGATGTTACACGCTTACCTAGGAGATACCTGTCCACTCGTGACTTGACGACCCCCAAGTTGTAGGTATCCGGGAAGACATACTACTCAGGCAACTGAATCAATTCGCAGTACGAATAAAGAATGACGATGTGAAACGCTTGGTTCAAGTTGCTTGGTTAAAGCAAATACTGACTTAATCAGACTGATGACTGATGAAGGCAGAGAGAAGAAGAATACTGTTCATGGCACCTAATTCACCCAAAAGAAAGACGTATACTGACTTATCCATACTGTGTAACTTAGCGTGGGCTGCCATTTTGAAGAACTGTGTAGGAATGAAAGCGTAGTGGAAATGATATGATTGATTGACATTTAATTTTGCCCTGAACAAACTTGTTACAGCCGAATTCAATAACGCTACTCAAAATTTAAGTTCTACTTAAACAATTGGGCCGTTCTCAAACTCAAAATTTCACATACAGATTTTAAATTCAGTAACTGATTAATGATTTAACTTCCTTTCAAATTTAAAGTGGTTTTCTGCACCTATTCGGCCAATATAGGCTCACAATATTGTAGGTAGATCAATTATTTTGTTATTTTTTTTTATATTAATAGATATTACCTCCAAGAAACTTCGACCTAACATAAAATAAATTATTAATTTATTATAAAATCACAACACGAAAAGTCCCTAAAATTCGATCAAAAACAATCACGGAAAATAAACAAAACTAACCTGAAAGTTTTTTTTCAATTCACAAGGAAAACTATACGATGTAGAGATAGGAAATCAAACTGATTCAAGCCGCTCGGTCCCAGTCCTATTTTCTATAAACCTACCTACTAAACACCTTGCAGATCCCAGACATTTTGTCTGCGGACACTCTAAGTATGACTATTTTATTAAACCGATTTATTTGATAAGAACCTTACACGGATATGTTCATTATTCTAACGCACCAAATAAAATAAAGAAAACTTTAATCAATTAAATATAAAACTATAATTAAAACTTAATATATCCTATAAATCGAAATGTCCTCGAGGGCGTCCTCACGAGGCAACCTAAATCTAGATGGCACAACGTGCGTTCTTATCCCAGAATTATGTAAATTTCACATTTTTAACTTCTACCAATAGAATCAGCACCTTTAAAACTAGGTATATACTTATATATACAGATTGATAGAGTAGTTACTAGAATCACGTATTATTAAAAAAAAACCATGGAAACCTATTATACAAAAACACTTAACAATTCAGTAGTTTTCTCACAATATCTCCCATTTCGCTCAGAAGTAGCTTAATTTAAATAAATAAATATTTATTCAATAAACTCTTTTACATAATAAACCATAGGACTTATACACTACTGAAAAACCTATAAATAATATAGGTATACAAAGTGTAACGGGTAAGCCCTTTTAAGCCGAAAGGCGGATGTAGAATACGAAATATGTTTTTTGACAGTAAATAGCAACTAGTAGCGGTGGATGCTAATCAGATGATACCATAGCTGAAATAACATATAGTCTACTTTTTACACATAGGCGGGTGAAACTGCGGGGCGAAGCTAGTTATGTAATAATAGGAGAAAGTCTGCAGTCTACGAAACCCTAACTACTTGTAATCTCCTGAGAGCAAAGGTTCGTAGTTTTAATCTCCGCCGGAAAGATCAAAGTGTATTTGTACATAATTTAGTTGTAAATTTTGAATATAATAGTAATACGGCCTCTGTGACGCAGGGGAGAACTCTCACTCGAGGCCTCGGATTCGATTCCTGCGGCAAAAATATTTACCGACTTCCAAAACTGAAGAAGTTTCTCTTTTCGGCTGTATTTTTTTACACGAAAATAATTGTTTACAATATGACTGAGTACCTAATCTATACTAATCTATACTAATAATATTATAAAGCTGAAGAGTTTGTTTGATTGTTTGTTTGTTTGTTTGAACGCGCTAATCTCAGGAACTGCTGGTCCGATTTGAAAAATTATTTTCGTGTTTGATAGTCCATTCATCGAGGAAGGTTATAGGCTATATTACATTACGCTACGACTAATAGGAGCGGAGCATCCATGAAAAATGTTGCAAAAACGGGAAAAAAATCACCCTGTTCCGAGATTCTGTCGCGTGCGCTGAGTAAACGGTCAGAGTTACATAAAAACCATATATGAGAGAATTCTTCCACTAAAAAGGATCTAATAAATAGTCCGCGACAGCAATGTCTAACTCTTAAGGTTGACTCTATATAACATCTTTTAGAGTAATGAAATTTATTGTAGAACAATGCATTGTTTCCGAAGGTAATTTTATAAATATGATATTAATCCTTATCCAAATAAATACGTTATTCATTAAAAGTATTTAATTTTAAACATAATTGTCCTTAACATCACTTGATTTCAATGCATATCTCACGAGATATTACAGTTTTAAAATAACTCCACAATAAATAATTACTAAGTACCAAGCGTGCATATTATACACGTAGCGGGCGACTATGATGAGGGTGGCCAGTACTGGCCAGCCAACTCTGTGAGGCATCATGCCGCGCGGCTCAATCGGTCGGCTCCATGCGAGACGGTTGTGTCACCAAACTGCAGTGCTTTTTAAAAATTCTTTTGCAATATCTCATTGTACTTTTGATTCTTAATATTTTGTTTTATGTTGGTATAATTAATATTATAAAGAGGTTACGTTGGTAACATGTATGTATGTATGTATGTATGTATTTTGGGGGTCATCTCAGAAACATCTAGACCTTTTTCAAAAATTCTTTTACTAATAGAAAGCTACATTATCCAGATATGACATAGGCTACTTTTGATCCCGATATTCCCTCGGAATCGGGACTTACGCGAGTGAAGCTGCGGGACGGCAGCTATGAAAAATAAAGTCGTGTATTTCTAACTCAACAACCCGTGAACCGATATGAATGAAATTTGTACAGGGTTGGTTTAGAGGTAGAAATAATATACATATAGGGTACTTTGAATGATCGTACGGGTTAAGCAACACTTGGTACAACATACGTGATGGGTGAAAAAGAGCGGGTGACCCGATATTCATAAAACTTGGTACAGGGTTGGTTTAGAGGTAGAAATATTATATAGTACTTTGAATGATCGTTAAGCAATACTTGGTATGACATACGTGAGGGATCATTAACGTTACGGGATAGGAAGTTACGCGGGTGAAACCGCGGGGCGCAGCTAGTCATCTATAAATTTAAAAATGAATCCCTATTTTGCGTGCTCACGGCATCACGCATGAACGGCTGGGCTGATTTCGATAATTCTTTTTATGTTGTGTTCGTTTTGATTAGGAGAAGGTTCTCATGAGAAAAAAATGCTAAAACGATTTTGATGAATATCGGGATCAACGCGGGTGAAACCGCGGGGCACAGCTAGTATTATATACGAGTATTGCCCCACGGTTTCATAAATCCTATCCCGTAACGTATGTGACGCATAACGTATATAATACCAATTATTGCTTAACCCTTATGATTATTCAAAGTACCCTATATCTTATTTCAACCACTAAACTATCCCTGTACCAAATTTCATTCAAATCGGTTTAACCAAAACAGAAAATCAATAGTAACCTTCCTCGATAAATGGACTATCAAACACAAAAAGAATTTTTCAAATCAGACCAGCAGGTCAGGAGATTAGCGCGTTCAAACAAACAATCAAACTCTTCAACTTTACAATATTAGTATAGATGTATGTATGCCAGCGTTTGAACACTGTCACACCTAGACAAGGTAAGTGGAGACGAATCTGCCCAAGTTATACAAAAAAAAACTAAGTCGTTACCTGACTTGGAAAATGTTTTTTATTTAATAATTGATACAATAATTAGTAATAATAAACTCATTAGCATCAATCTATCTAATCAATCAGAATTTATCTTTCAAGACGTAATTCCGTGTTCAATCTAAATATATACATATTCATCATACCTCAAACATACACTCGCATAAATCCGCCGCTCGCCCATAAAGTATAATAATACTTTACCGCAGTTTAACCATCAAACGCGGAAGGCGAAGGGTTGTGGGTTCAGATCTTTATTAGGTATGACATACTTTACGTCGAAATGTTTTAGCAAGTTACGGCCACTTGGGTCGATAAAAATGGATGTTAACTTAATTATACCTCGGTTGGTTTATGAGAAACTTGTCTTCATTAAGGTGAGGTGTAGTGGTGTAAATCTGATCTGGTTTACTTATTTCTTTGTTTTTATTGCTCAAGGCATATTATTCCTTGCGAAAATATGCGCGGTTTCACCCGCGTAAGTCCCGTTACCGCGGGGATATCGGGATACAAAGTAGCCTATATTGTTATTCCAGGTCTCCAGCTGTACTTATATTCCAAGTTTCATCTCAATCGGTTCAGTAGTTTGAAGGAGTAATAAAGTACATAATACGTACAAACTTTCGTGTTTATAATATATGTAAGAAGTAAGATTATTCCGGAGTTAGCCCACTTTCAGAATCAATGACTAAGTACACCTTACTTTAGTTTGTGTTACATTTATGGGGGTACCTAGTCCTTGATTGTTTTTGTTTTGGAATCGGTTTGTTTTGGGTTTTTAGTGGGCTTAAATGTTCCATTAAATACGATCAACAAATGAACTTTTTAAACTAATACGATTGAAACTCATTATCACACATTTTCCCGGAACTTAATCGCGTGATTTTAACTTTTTAATTCTGCTTACCTGTTTCGGTCATGTTACAATGACCTTGGTCTCGAGTGGACCGACCGAATATCGACCAAACTTTGTAACTTGATCAAAAAGTAAGCAGTACTTACTAAGTAAAGGTGAGCAGAATTAAAAAGTTAAAAATTACGCGATTTAGAGTTCCGGGAAAATGTGTGAATTTGAATACTATGAACGTTTTAGAAGAAATTATCGTATCTTTTTAATATTAAACGAACAAATATAGGTAAATTCTTAAATTAATCGGAGCAATGAAGAACTCATGTATTCCAGTGGAATGGACTCCGGTTAACGAAAGACGTGTACCGGTTCGAATCTTAGCCGTGGTCAAATTTTCGATCTCTTTTTACTTGAAAAATATTTTATGAAATAATCGTGATTTCCTTCCTAGAGTTACCTATTTTTTGTGTTCAAATGCAAATTCTTACATTTCAGTCGGGTGCACGGAACGTTTCGCATTTCTCAATAATATTTCAAGACATTTTCCTTCACAATGAGGTGAATATCCGAGGAATTTTCGCAAGTAACGGCCGAAATAGAAGATTTTTAGTTCAAATATTAGTTTAAAAATTGACGCTTTTTATTATTATGGTCGAAGTTTTGTTTTCTTTAAAATGTAGACACCAGTAGAGAAGCAACAAGATTTTTATAAAGGTAACCCGGTACCGTGGTCTTAGCCGAGTTTTCCGCGAGCTAGAAACTAGTTTTATCTCGCTCATTGCTCATCGGTATAAAATAAACAAGAAACAATATTTAATCGTTGTAGGTACTGGGTATTGGGTAATATATTGCGCAAAGAATTTAGACAAGTCAATTATAAGAAATTAGATGGTTAATTGTTGCCTGACACTGAAGCATTTCTAACTCGGCTCTGACGGACGTGCTTCATCAGTTCCAAAGTCAAATTGTTTAGGGAATTACTCACACACGCTTAAAAAAGTCGGAACAAAATCGAAGGTCTAGTAGAACCTCTCTCTTAAGAAGGTAGTAAGGCAATTTGTTAATTCATATTATTAATTGTCTTATATCGATGTTTCATCAATGTTACAAGACCTGGTAAAAATGTGAGCCGTCACGGGACGCCTGACAGATAGGGAACATTTGACATTGACAGATGTGTTTTCATATAGCGTGGCGATGCGTCACCACGGCCTGTATTGCCACATGCCACAACAACAATCAGGTTTACCCTCCCTAGAGGAGTCTTGGCGGGAACTCGTTGAGGAGATGTTGTGCTAAATTTTCATTTTTGTGAAACCTAGTTCATATGCGTGCAAATTGTTTAATTTCGGGGGCATATTAATCAATTTAGTTTCGTGAAGGTGTACAAGTGGAATGAAAGTGAAAATCGGTGCAAAACATTGACATAGTGTTGTCTCCAAGGCTCCGTGAACATTGTTTGTAAATGGCCGCCGTGTTTACAAATGATTCCCTAGACTTGACTTTAACTGTGACGACTTGACTGTTTCGATGCAAATAACTTGCATAATATATTGGAATACATGACACTGGCTAATTTCCTAATGGCCATAATCGGTTCACAACCGATAAGAAATAAATACCCTCCCTATAAATGTTTCACATCAAATTACAACAAAACATGCCAAAAATTAACAAATACTTATTACACGACTGTCAAAGGAAGTGTTATGTTTTTGCTACTCTTTGCTCTAACATCATAAGTCGGGTTGGAATCGAATTGTGTGGACAATACGCCACACTGTAAGTAAGTTCTTAAAACTTAACATTCACTTTACACAAGTAGGTACGCTTATAAAAATCTTGAATGGAGAATTCTTGTAACGCGGAAATGGCTAGGTACTAAATATCTTAAAAGGGAAGTTAAAAGAAAATTTCGAATCCTACAACTTTTTATTAGACTTCAGACTTCGTTTTGAAGTTTTACAAGTAGGTAGGCATCTGCGGACTTTATTTGCAACCGGATACAAAAACACTGGTTAAAATTTAAGGAGTACTTAAATAATTAAAAAAAATCTGAATTTTAATTCTTATACTTCTTCAACCAGAACTCAAATTTTGAGTAGCGTTTCGGTATTTGGACGTATAGTTACCAAACTAATTATGTTTTGTTGCAGTACATTGCTGCTTTGACGTAATGTGGTTATTACCGGTGATTACCTCAAAGCAGCAATGGACTGCATAGTGCCTGTCATTTTCCACTGTTATCAGACGTCCGCTGGATAGATAAACTAGGGGCAGGTCGCCATAAAGCATCTAAGTTATCCTTACGACTGCTATCACAGATAACAACCAGGACCAACGCTAAACTTAACTTACTTTCTTGATAACGGTGTTTTATTATAATTGGGAATTTCTAATATCGATGGCATAGTTTTCACTTATCAATTTAAGCCAAAATATTCAATTTCCCCTTTCACTATGTAATGTGGTAATATCAACCCCAAAGCTTTTCATTACGGTTCTCATTAGCGATACTAAACAATGATAGTTTTACACAGTTCACTCGTTCTGGGTACGGGGGCGGACTCAGGTCGGAGTTTTTGGGCGCTTTTTACAACATTAAAAGGAAGAAAGGATAACTATGTACTCGTTCTCCATACAAACTCAGTTGACTGATTCCAGTCTGAGTAAAGACATCGGGACAAATATTAGTAAGTATGTTTATCTAAAAAAATTTTTTTTGTTTATATTTTTTTTTATTATTGATGGGAAAGCGTTTGACCTCTACCTCACCTAATGGAAAGCGACGATGTGGTCTAAGATGTTACACGCTTACCTAGGAGATATCTGACCTATCTGTCATGTTTAATATTTTCTTATTCTAAGTTTTTTTAAATATAATATTATTCTAATTCGAAAATGAATAATACATAGGTCATGGCAAATATAGATTTTGTGACATAAAAATATTTGCTCTAAAGTCTTTATTCAGAAGGGAAACAGTCGACTACGTTTATATGGACAACGAGTAGGTATCGTTTGCTCTTTTTTAAGCTCTATTACAACTAATGATAAGTTTTTATATGGATCTAAGGCGGAGCCGGCTGCGTCAACTTTCACTTTCAATTAGAACCGATTGCTTGTATATTACAAGGTCAAACTGCGAACTTAATGAACTCTATATCTGGAGATAACAGTGTATTCTCTCTTCTCTTCTTTAGCAGCATGGATTTGCCCACTGAAGGGCATGTACTTTTTTTTCGATTATTAATATAGCTCTGTCACTGGTGGTAATTTCATGTCACCAGACCATCTGGATAAAGTTTGTGTTAACTTTTATTTCAATCTCCTTAAAACATTTCAAACTGTAAAGAGAAACCAAATTGGCTCAGGCTTCGTTACTTAACACTCGTAAATATTAGGTATTAATGAAATAAGTAGGGAGTTAAATTGGCCCCATATTTCAGTCCTTAATCCCTCTCTGCCTCACTATCGCGTTGTGCCAATGACGGCCAGCGAACTGTGTTAATTGTGTCCGTATTATGGCGTCAAATTGTGATAGAGCTTCCACGAAATGGGGCTTGTGAACTTTGTTGGGCATTCTGTATCAAATTTTTGTGCATAGTTTTTTAGGGTATCGTACCCTAAGGGTGAAAAGGGGACCATTTTAGTAAAGGTATACACGAAAACTGCAACTGTCACTGACACTGCGACAGACCATACATGAATAAATTCGTGCATGCATCAACATTTTGTTTCGATGTGTGTGAGCTGTTGAAATCTGTGTATCTGGCTAAGGCATCGTATCTCCCAAACGGATGAAACGATTTTGAGTTAGTTTTTTATCGGATTATGAACGCGAAGAATTGATAAACTAAAAACTCATACTGTAACATACAAAAAAATATTAATTAACCCAATGGTTAATAAACAATTACAGAACAACATATAACATTAATACAATATACATTACTATGACCTGATTAACATACAAATTAAAAACTTAAATCAAAAATTAAAAACTTAACAAAAAATAATAATAATAAATAAAAAAATCATACTATATTACTTTGAGTAATGGGTAGCTAACTCGAGTTGCGAAGTCACGTAAGCGCCAAAAGAGTATTTCTCGTTTAACATAATTATATTGTTAATTACCTAAAACTATAACTAATTTGAAATACAGATTACTACTTACTAATCAATACAAGAAAAACCAATGTGTTTACTGAGATATATTGACAAAGAAATTTATTAATTGTACGATTCGTCCACTTAATGAATGCGGCCCCTAGGCTGCCATAATCCGTACCTACTTTTATCGGTAGTTCATGCGTTAGTGCTAAACTTTACTTAAATTCACTATCCTAACGGGATAGGTTTATAGATATTTCTTGCTTTTTGTTGATAACCATAATAGTTCTTTCACACAAAAAGACAAAAATAACTTTCAAACGACATGCCCGGTTTCTGGAGTATGTTTGTCGGTGGTTTATCTATTAGATATTGCTATTGGTTCGATAACTAGCGTCGATTCGTTTCCATTCGGGTCTAGTTGGCGTTTGTTCTTATTTCAATACAGTCTTTCTTTCTTTTTCTTAGTTATGGCTTCTGTCAGCAATATAGGACAATTTAGCCAAATACTCGTACAAATAGTGAACTACCACTATTATACTGTAATCGTTTGAAATAATTTTCAAAGCGTGAATGCTGTAGAAAAAATGGCGACGATTTTTCACCAACCCTATGGAACAATTGTTTGTAACGTGCTAATTTCGTGTTTGGCACTGGTATTTTTATTTTCACTCAACTCGTTGAATTTCGCGTAACTAAATTGGTAACTTGCCGCCGAAATTAAACAATATAAACGCAATAAAACAATGTTTTGTAAAAATGAAAATTCAGGACAACATTCCACTAACGCGTCAAAAACAAAAGACTTCAATACAGTCGGGAAATGAGAAGAAAAACCTAACAATCGACATTTCTAGCAAGTTTTAAAGCAAGAGTTAAACACTCTGCTTTTCATTTCGACTGTGAGGAAATTAAAATACATTTCGCACAATTATTAAAACAGGTAAAATCAGTTAAAATATCAAGTAAATTTAGAACAATTTGTAAAACACAAATTCTTTTTTAATACATAAAAAAAAAGTTTTAAGTATTTAAGTCGTTTTATACTTGTAATATAAATATAGTTATATACAAAGTGTAACGGGTAATGCCCTTTTAAAATGTAAATGACCTCGAACTCTTTAGAAACAGCTGATTTTCAAGTAAAGTTTACACTTAAAATTTTCGAAAAGTACTTCGAATTTTCAAAAGTTGTTCGCCTAGAAGTCCAAAACAACCCCCTTTCAGCTCAAAGGGCTTACCCGTGACATCCTGTATAATCTGAGGTTATGGTTCCTTCGTTTTATTATTAGATATTTTCTCTATAGAAAGAAGTGTCAAATGCATTTTGCATTAAAAATGAAATACATATTCCACCTTAGGGATAAAATGAGCTACTCTCCACCCGGCTATCTACACATGAAAATTAAACTTTCCGAACAGGAGGATGAAAATTACTTTTATTATTTCTAGCATTTTCAATGCCCTACTTTTGGATTTGATAGAAGTATTTATGTTTTTCTTTATTAGTAAACAATATCAATGGATTCAAACTTAAATTTAACAGCGTAAATAAGCCAATCAAACAAAGTAATCAACAAAACTTAGCTCAAACAGTGAGCGAGGTTATCTAATTAAAATATCTGCTCACTCAACTGCAAATGAGATACGCCATGTATTGCATTTAGTTTGGAATCGAATGTCGATTGTATGCTAAATATATATGTGGTACAGTTGGCAACCAAAGTGCATAACCATATTTTTGTAACTTTCAAATCATTCTTATGCACCATGCCACAACATAGCTCCTTTGCTTGTTGAACTTTCTCAACTCCACTATCGCTTCCCGCTTGTTTTGTGAAATTATGGCTGCACTGGCCTACATAGGAACACAGACTAATCCGCTTGGCAAGTGTGTGGTGGCAAGCTGCGGCTGATGCCAAGTTTCATCAAATTGTGACAATTATTCAATGGAAAGTTTCAGCCAGTTTCTAGAGTACTTTTACCTGCATTGAATGTCCCTTTGATATAGTGTTTGTGGATGAAGAGTGTGTGTTTTACCACAGATATTTACCATTTCAAACGTAATCCATTGCAAACATACGCTGTAACTTAACTTTTTTCGTTATTAGTAACATATTTCGCCCTCTTAAAGTATCCAAACAAAGTTTAAAGCAGAACAAATAGCAGCCCATTAAGGCTCTATCCGCATATTTAGGGCGCGACCCGAGTCGGGATTAGTTGCCATATGTCTTCCAGGTTTGAGGGTAGCACGAGATTTCTTTACTCGCTTTTTCTTTCATGGACCAAAGACATTGAGCATGTATTTTTTTTATAGCTATCTAATTTGTCCCACGGTAGGATAATAATAGCTGCAGTCTAGTATTGGGGACTAGATCAGTCTTTAACTTGATCATGGTATAGCGGACCCCGCTTGGTAAGCCAGGACGCTATAACATATAAAAATAGCGCATTAAAAGAATTATCTGTAGGATAAAAGCTCCGATACCACACTGGAGATGTGGGAGGTGGCTTCTCTAACGGCCTCAGCGAGGTTGATTGTTATACCTCCTTACTGAGGTGCGGGTGACGAGTGGATTTACTACTCCAATAGGTACCTGTCTGGATAATCAGGTCACTTATTGGGCACGAGTCTATAGCCATATTCCTCTCTCCTTTACATAGAACCAATAATTGGGGGACTAGATTAGGCTATAACTGATCCCCAACGGAGCTTCTCGAACTGTCATGCTGGGAACAGCTGCGGACCTCGCATTGTAAGTAACACACTTTAGATAACACAATATTTACATATATATAACTATCGTCGCGTCGTCGTATTCTTATTTTTAACCGACTTCAAAAAAAGGAGGAGGTTATCAATTCGTCTGTATGTATAATATTTTTTTTTTTTTTGTATGTTAACCGATTACTCGAAGAGGGCTTGACCGATTAAGATGATTCTTTTTTTAATGGATAGGTGGGAGCTCCAAGATTGTCCCATAAAAATTTGATGTGGATCTGATGAGGGTCTTCGGAGTGATGAACGTAAATGCTCCTCAAAACGCATTAATCATCAATTCAGTTGTTTATCGATTACTCGAAGATGGCTTGACCGATTGAAATGATTCTTTTTTTAATGGAAAGGTGGGAGCTCCGAGATGGTCCCGTAAAAATTTTATGAGGATCTGATGAGGATCTTCGAAGTGAGGACCGGGAATGCTCCTCAAAACGCTGTATTCAATTCAATTGTTCATCGATTACACGAAGATGGCTTGACCGATTGATATAGTTCTTTTTTTAATAGAAAGGTGGAAGCTGCGAGGTGGTCCCATGAAAGTTTGGTAAGGATCTGATGAGTATCTTCGGAATCATGGACAGGATAGCATCTCAGAATTCAATAAATTACTCATTTTTGGACTTCTACCAAAAAGAATAGACCCCTAAAGAACTAAGTACAGATTGATGCGGCACCTGAAACCACCTTCTCATCAGCAAACTCCTTAATAATTAAAATTAGGGTAACAATATTGTTGATTTTTAGGTAGGTAGGTATACTAAAAAGGGTAAAATAAAAAAATAATTTAAAAATTAAAAAACCGACTTCAAAAAGAAACAAAAAATAATTTAAAAAACAACAAAAAAAACAAAAAAAGAATTGATAAAAATGACCAAAATAACCTCTACATAGGTACAGTGCCACCGACTAATAAATCTGTTTTATCATCTGAAGTCGGGCAGTTTTACTGGTTGGTTCCATATTGTACTTAGTTTGGCTGCCCGACTTCAGATGATAAAACAGATTTATTAGTCGGTGGCACTGTACCTATGTAGAGGTTATTTTGGTCATTTTTATCAATTCTTTTTTTTCTTGTTATTGTATAATACAAGATGTAACGGGTAAGCCCTTTTAATCCGAAAGGGGGTTGTTCTAGACGTTTAGGCGAACAACTTTTGTTCTACGATTTTTGAAAATTCGAAGTAGGACCTTTTCGAAAAATTTAGGTGTAAAGTTTACTTGAAAATCAGCTGTTTCTTAGAGTTCGAGGTCATTGACCTTATGTTGTTCTTTCATTTAGTTTGGTCTACTACAATCAAACCTTCAATTACCTTTATTTTCAAAAACAGCTGTTTTTCCAGTGAAACACAATCTCAAAATTTTCAAAAAAAATGTTCGAATTTTCAAAAGTCGTAGAACAAAAGGTGTTCGCCTAGACGTGTAGAACAACCCCCTTTCGGATTAAAAGGGCTTACCTGTTACATCTTGTATTATACTCTGTTATTGGCTGTAAGAACTATTTTACTGTTTACTTTAATACTCTAAGGTCTGTTGATTCGATGAAAATAAATAAATAATTGTAAGCCGTGTGGGGACGCTATAATATAAAATGTATAGTTTTCAGTGAGGCAGTAGGATAGGGAATGTCGGGATAAAAAGTAGCCTATGTGTTATTCCATGTCTTCAGCTATTTTATGCCAAATTTTGTCGCTATAGCTTTAGCGGAGTGCTGTGCAAACAACACTCACAAATACAAGCATATTGTCAAACTTTCACCTTTATTATATTAGTTATATATTATATTAGTAGGATAGGATAGTACCTATTTAAAAGTATTTGAAAGCTGTATGATTTTATGGTGGTTTCTTCCTTGTTTATTACTTATTTATAGCCTACCTAAATGAAAGGAATATCCAAAGAGTGCTCGCAATATAAGACAAAAACTAAATTATTGCTATCTAAGTGACATTCACTGTATTTGTTTATTTATTTGTCTTGACAATGTTTTTAAAGTCTTGGATTATAAGCAAACGACAGAACGACTGAGGGACTCTACCATCGCCTTAAGTTCCATTATTTCTAAGTTTTTTAAATGGAACTAGTGATAACAAAATTCAACATTAGTTCCAATTATTTTTAGATTCTTTTAAAATGGCACAAGTGATTACAAAAAACATCAGTAGTTCCATCATGGAACTGTTAATAGTACTAGTGGCAACGAAGCATCAGTACTTGCCTCAGCCGCAAACATGAAAGAATGATTAATTTTCTATGTCCCCCATGTGGGGCAGAGGGCGTCCACAGTGCACCGCCATCGCGCGTTCTATTTTGAGCCACACGCTTTATCTCACTCCAAGTGTTGCCGATGCTTTTTGCTTCCGCAAATAACATGAAAGAATGCAATCCCTGATTTCATCTCGAAATCTTATTCAATTACCTGTGGAGTAATTTATAAAACAAGGCCTGTTTTATAAATTGGTAAAACATCTATGGCCAAATTGGCCAGATCCTCAGATATGCAGGTGCAAGTACTATTGGGTACGAATTATTGGAAAACATTCCTTTTAAAATAAGTTTTAAAACTAAACTGTATTTATGTCTTTGTATTTGTTAAACAAACCGTGTCTGTGGTGGCATATTACATTCACTGCAGCTTTTTCATCCATTTGTTTTCGAATAAAAAAGGTAAATTGATTCTGTTACGAATGATTGAGAGTACAAACAAAACAATAAAGCAGTTTGTCACGAACCGTGATTTTTAGGGTTCAATTCTAATATCTAAATAGAAATAAATCGCTAAGTAAAATATAGGTACCTTAGAAACTGACTACGTTTTACTAACCTCACTGTTTCATGAATAGAAAGCTACCATATCAAGGAGTAACAGGGCTACTTTTGATCTCAATTTTCCCACGGGATCGGGAGTTACTTGGGGTAGAACCGCGGGACACAACTAGTACATTGTATACACCTGTATAGTCGGCTTTGTTTTGGAATAAAAAAGTAAATTGATATAGTTACGAATGATTGAGAGAACAAACAAAACAATAAAATAGTAGCACGAACAGTGATTTGTTACATTATTAGGGTTCAATTCTAATATCTGAAAGTAAATGGATGATATGGAACTCATTTTCCAGTTTCAATCGCGTTGTTTTTATTATTAACAATGTTGCAAACCCGTTCCAACTTTTCTCCTCCCTCGAGGTAGATATTAAAATGACTTTTATTTCTATTTAAAATCGCGTAAACAAAATAAAAATCTACGATAAATCTTTCGTTACGTCAATTTACATATTGCTTATTAGAAACGACTAATGGGCCCAACTGTTTTACCTGCGTAACTTCCGATCTAGAAATATTGGCATTTAAATGTAGGTACTTACTGAGTAACATCGCGATTGGTTCAGTCAAAACTACTGAACCAATCGCGATGTTACTCAGTAAGTACCTACATTTAAATGCCAATATTAACTCCAAGTGTTGTCGATGCTTTTTGCTTCCGCAAATAACATGAAAGAATGCAATGCCTGATTTCATCTCGAAATCTTATTCAATTACCTGTGGAGTAATTTGTAAAACAAGGCCTGTTTTATAAATTGGTAAAACATCTATGGCCAAATTGGCCAGATCCTCAGATATGCAGGTGCAAGTACTATTGGGTACGAATTATTGGAAAACATTCCTTTTAAAATAAGTTTTAAAACTAAACTGTATTTCTGTCTTTGTATTTGTTAAACAAACCGTGTCTGTGGTGGCATATTACATTCACTGCAGCTTTTTCATCCATTTGTTTTCGAATAAAAAAGGTAAATTGATTCTGTTACGAATGATTGAGAGTACAAACAAAACAATAAAGCAGTTTGTCACGAACCGTGATTTTTAGGGTTCAATTCTAATACCTATCTAAATGGAATTAGATAGCTAAGAAAAATATAGGTACCTTAGAAACTGACTACGTTTTACTAACCTCACTGTTTCATGAATAGAAAGCTACCATATCAAGGAGTAACATAGGGCTACTTTTGATCTCAATTTTCCCACGGGATCGGGAGTTACTTGGGGTGGAACCGCGGGACACAACTAGTACACTGTATACACCTGTATAGTCGGCTTTGTTTTGGAATAAAAAAGTAAATTGATATAGTTACGAATGATTGAGAGAACAAACAAAACAATAAAATAGTAGCACGAACAGTGATTTGTTACATTATTAGAGTTCAATTCTAATATCTGAAAGTAAATGGATGATATGGAACTCATTTTCCAGTTTCAATCGCGTTGTTTTTATTATTAACAATGTTGCAAACCCGTTCCAACTTTTCTCCTCCCTCGAGGTAGATATGAAAATGACTTTTATTTCTATTTAAAATCGCGTAAACAAAATAAAAATCTACGATAAATCTTTCGTTACGTCAATTTACATATTGCTTATTAGAAACGACTAATGGGCCCAACTGTTTTACCTGCGTAACTTCCGATCTAGAAATATTGGCATTTAAATGTAGGTACTTACTGAGTAACATCGCGATTGGTTCAGTAGTTTTGCGTGAAGGAGTAACAAACATACATGTTAACTCACTTTTTTTACTCAACTTATACATTTATTATACTTATAGATTTAACTAGAGCTTAATTTATTTTCAGTTAGATGTAATTAATAAAATAAAAACTCCATTATTCCATGGCCAAACTCCGTTACATGGATTATTTTTCTACAACATAAGAATCTGAGTACTAAGTAAAGAAGTTAATCTTCTGTTTGGAAACAAAACGCTTGACGAAGAAAAATACAACTAAAATCACATACGGAACCATTAAAATAATATTAGATTCTCTCTTCTATATTCCGAGATTTACTTTCAAAGAAAATAACGAAGATCTTTGTGACTTTTGTGTCATTAGAAAGATTTTGATTTTATTCTTGCATCTTTCTTGGAAATTAGATTTTTTTTCTCGTCTCCTTATTAGAATGATATTTTGGGAATTCTGAGAGTTTTCCAACTTTTTGTGTGAGGTTTTATTGACCTTGGTTATTGGAAGGTTTAGAAATATAATTTTAGAAGTGTATCGTGTATCGTGTGTGTATAGTGTAGAAGTGTATAAAAACTTAATGAAATAACATTTGGTTAAAAACACGATATAGGCAATTAATTACGCTCGATAAAAAAATCTCAGAAAACGGTAATTTGTTTTATTTCTTTTATCTGTATTCAGAGAATATTGATTTTTATTTATAAAAGAAAACGATATAGGTAATATAACATTTATAAAGGATATGTTTGGTTGACAATTCTAAAATATAAAATATGTTTAACAATTTGATAATATAATTAATTATGTATAAAATATTCTCGCATCTGCTGTCTGGCGTTGTCCAAGGCAAAGATATTTTACTCGGTACTGCAACAGGACCTTAACAACGATAATAATTACACAAGAAAATGGTGTATTATTTCATTAAATTTTCTCCATTGAAAAGTAAAATCGAATCATTTCTATAAATAAAGACAAGCAGTTTCGAGTAAACGTAACTCGATTTATTTACATGAATAATTGAAGAATTCATTTACTTTTGGTTTCAGTGAAAATTTAAAGTATTTTGATGTGGCATCGCGACTTTGTAAGAACCAGAACTTTTTCTTCTTTTCGTGTAGTGGAGTAGCCAACTTCTAGGTAAGCGTGCTACATCTTAGACCACATCTTCGCTTTCCATCAGGTGAGTTAGTGGTCAAGCTTTTACCTATCATCAATAAAAAAAAACGAGTCGAGAGAGTTTTCGAGTCGGCCCTAAGGCCACTAACTGACCTAATGACTGCAATCAAAGATAACTACTTTTTTTAATTTTTTAAATCTATATATACAAGATGTAACGGGTAAGCCCTTTTAATCCGAAAGGGGGTTGTTCTAGACGTTTAGGCGAACAACTTTTGTTCTACGACTTTTGAAAATTCGAAGTACTTTTCGAAAAATTTAGGTGTATAGTTTACTTGAAAATTCGCTGTTTCTTAGAGTTCGAGGTCATTGACCTTATGTTGTTCTTTCATTTAGTTTGGTCTACTACAATAAAACCTTCAATTACCTTTATTTTCAAAAACAGCTGTTTTTCCAGTGAAACAATATCTCAAAATTTTAAAAAAAAAAGTTTGAATTTTCAAAAGTCGTAGAACAAAAGGTGTTCGCCTAGACGTCTAGAACAACCCCCTTTCGGATTAAAAGGGCTTACCTGTTACATCTTGTATAAAAGAAAGTCGTGTTAGTTACACCATTTATAACTCAAGAACGGCTGAACCGATTTGGCTGAAAATTGGTAGGGAGGTAGCTTAGAACCAGGAGAAGGACATAGGATACTTTTAATCCCCGCGGGAACGGGACTTACGCGGGTGAAACCGCGGGGCGCAGCTAGTTAACTATAAAACATAATAATAATAAATATTGCACGACATTACACTCAGCTCAATCTAGCCCCAAACTAAGCACTAGGCTTTTTCTTTGGGTACTAGACAACGGTATACTACATATTAAACTTTTTTTTGTAAATACATACATATTATGCATAGAAAGACACCCAGACCAGATACAAATATTTATTTTTTAAGCATAAATAAATGAACTTTAGAGATTAACTTATAGACGCAAACTTTACCTTAAAGTTTTCGATAAACATGAACGAATTTCTAAAAGTTGTTCACCTAGATGTGTAGAACAAACTTAAAAAATGCTTCCGAAACACTATACTTAAATCGAAAGAGCGAGGAGAGTCTCTAAAAAACTAAAAAAATATATATTAAATTAGGATAAATTAAACGCAAGTTTATCCCATAACACAAAAAAACATACCCCTGAAACCTGACATCTGTACCACATCCATGTTTTTCAACCAGGCACCCTGACGCAAACCACCCCGAACCCTTCCTAAAGCTAATAAATAATATTGAAATGGATTGTTTTTGATTAAACTTCCAAAACCGTGTGTCCTTTTCTCGCACCAGGGGGTCGTGGTTTATAGGCTGACTCTGTCTTTTGCACGGCCACTGTCTAAAGATTGAATGAGACCAAAGAAGTTTGACTGGACTGACTTGAGCACAGGTACTGGCTACTGAGAAGCGGTATGTACCCAGGAAGCTTCGGGAAGTTATTGAAATTCAGAAACACCCTAATAATTTCAATAGGGAAGATGGCTGGAAAGTGCCACCTGTCTGGAACCCTGTACTTCATTTGATTAAGTCCCAGGCCCAGCCAACAACAGCTGCAAGACTACAAGATACCGTTAGCCATTTTTGTAGGACTTGGTATTTTTTGTTATTTAGATTTGTTAATTCTTAGTTTGATGTAAAAATTGTTTTTTAAATTTCTGAGCAAAAGAGAACCCCCATGAGTTTCTTCGTGGCTTCTTCTCATGTGAGGGCGCGTTCCGAAGCCATGGTAGTTTTCTGAGCTAGTTAGGGATAGAAATAATTATAATTTGAATTGAAAACTATTACAATAACTCTATAGTCTGCGTACACTGGAACGTTTTTATTGCAAATAATTATGAGGCGGTAGTTTACTGTAACTTTTTAGAATGTTAAAAATAGACAAATTACATCTCAGTCAACCTTGAAAAAGCCAACTGTAAAGTTGGCGAAAGCTCGGTTCAAATAATGAATAAAAACGCGATAAAACCGGATAAATAAAGTGTTTTATTTTGCAAAATCGCGAAAACCATAGAAGAAATTAAACATATTATTTTCTAAAATACCCTTCACCCGGAATAAGTCTCGATCCCGTAGGAATATCGGGATCAAAAATAGCCTATGTCATTCCTCAATAATGTAGCTTCTATTGGCGAAAGGTTTTTTTTTAAATCAGTCGAGTAGTTGGTAATTACCCCCAATATATACGAGTACAGACAGAATACAGATTATGTATCCATGGAGATATACATAACTACAGCTATAACGTCCACTTACAACAATGTCGGCGTTAGAATATCCGACCCAGTTTAGTTTATGAATTTAGTAATTTAGTTACAAGCATAGCTAACAGGTGTCGCTACTAGCGCAACAAACAGCCAAATAAAAACTTTATTACCTATCAACTCGGATGGCAACTTGTAATTTTAAATTCATATTCTAAATATTTTATGATTGACAATGACGGTATTGTTTACCTATATTATCAAATTACAATAACACTAAATCTTTAAAAAAATTAGAGGAATGAATGGGGCTCGAACCACCGCATATTGAATCTCAAAGCAAGGTAGTTAACCAGTCTGCTAATCCAACTTTAACAAACGTAATGAAATAATGAATCTATACCAGCAAACGGCTACTTGTTTATCTACCTACAAAATATTAATATAATGAGTAAATTGTGGGTAGTTGTAACATAATTTTAAAAACTGACCTTTTTACATAGAAACATTTCACACAACAAACAAATAAACCATTGTAGTTACTGTGTATTTCTTTCTTTTTTTTTAAAGTTTGATTTAAAATATGTTGTAGTGTTATGTAATGAAGAAAACAATTAAATCACATTCGTTAAATCTAACGGTGAGTTAAAATATTGTTGGGTAACTTATTGTTGAAAAAATATTGTTGTATGGTCATGTCTATTCAATGTCAAAAAGAAGCATTAAAATTAATAACCTGGTTTATCTACTTACAGAGAAAAACAATCCGGCTATGGGTTAAAATATATGGAGAACCGGAGACCCAGTAACGACATAAAATGGCTTATGGAGTCAAATGACTTCAAACTGGGACTTATCAGTGGTCAAGCGAAACAAAAGAAAATCTCCAGAATCTAGTGACATCAACTAGGGAGTGGATGAGTGGAAACAATTTGTGCCACAATATGGTGAATAGCATGAAAAATAGACTTCAACAAATAATTCAAAGTTAAAGTAGGCCTTTACTTTATTAAAATATTGTTCTTAGTGTTGTGTTCTAAGTGTTATGTTGGGTGTTTTTATAAAAAGTGATTGCATTTTAAAAAATAAGATGTCACAAGTGATGATATTGTGTATTTGGTAGAAAATGTATAATATAAATACGTTTCTACCTATACCATTCATGTAATTCACGAAATTGGCATTATTGCAAAGTAAGAATTTTTTTATAGAACCACCCACAATACAATAAGTCTTGTAAGGCGTTGTTTGTAAGAATAAAGTGTTAAAAAACATTTTGTTTTCTTATTTTTAAAGTTAAGTGTAACTTATACTAAGATAAATCATACAAAAGCAAAAATAAATATATAAGTTATTACTTAATACATAAAATTCAATCAAAAAGAATTACTGCAGTCAGGTTTCGAACTCGATAGTGTCTGTCATGCAAATCCGTATAAGATACCGCTGCACCAACGGATCATTAGAATTATGGTCTAAAATAACTAACTGTTGATAAGACGTTTCGTTGTAAGTAGACGTTAGTTGTAGCTATGGATATCTACGGTGGTTACTTTAATCATATTCTGTCTGTACATACTTACATGCATGTTACCAATGTTACCTCTTACATATTGTATTAGTAAAGAAATTTTTCATTTATTAAGCTAATTTATTGGTTTTCATTTTTTACACTTACGCCGATGATACGGTGCTGCTCTTTAGTGGCAAATCCTGGGATGATGTGGCTGTAAATGCTCAAAGAGGATTAAATTCGATAAACCTATGGCTTAGACAAAATTTGCTCACTTTAAATATAGAAAAAACAAAGGTATTGAGATTTTTGATTAGAAACACAGGTAAGTTGCCAATTTTAGACCTTATCTATCACAATTGCCAAAATTATTCCACTGACCAGTGTAATTGTCCTAAGCTTCAACATGTACCGTCAATTAAATACTTGGGTATAATTATTGATGTCAAAATGTCCTTTCATGCTCATATTGATCTTCTGACAACTAGAATTAGGAAAATGATAGTTATATTTAAAAACCTAAGACACGTCTCAGAATGGAAACTGCTAAAATCAATTTATTTTGCCCTCTGTCAATCGCTTCTTACTTATTGTATTACCTCCTGGGGGGGAATTTTTAAAACACACTTCCTAAAAATTGAACGTGCACAAAGAGCATTACTCAAAGTTTGTCATTCACTGCCTTTTCTTTTTCCAACAAAAGACCTGTACATAAAATGTGAAGTTCCTACAGTAAGACAGTTGTATATCCTAAATGTAGTTCTTAGGCAACATTCGATTATTGACTGCACCCCTGAATCTATTGAGAATAAACGTCGAAAGGATATAGTTTGTAAACGTCAAGTGCCCTACAATACCATTTTCGCACATCAATTTTTTGGATATCAAAGTATTAATTTATATAATAAATCAAACAGAGTTCTTGAGATTTATCAAAACTCTAAAGCTGTCTGTAAAAAGCGACTACTAAGTTGGCTTATGAAACTCAACTATGATCTTACAGAGTCCTTACTTTGTAACCCCTCGTAAAATTATACTTGGTCGTGGGATCCATAAGTACAACATTTTATTAATATTTTTATTTTTGTATAACAAAATATTATTCATGTCAAAATATATACTTAATTTAAATGGTTTGTTAGGGTTCCGTACACAGATAATACTTTTAAACATCATCTTACATAGAATCAAATTAAATTAAAATACAAACTAAATAAATCTAAATACACATAAAATAAAACAAAAAAATAAATAAAGCAAAATACAGCTAAATAAATACAGGGTTAACAAAACATTGGAAACGGATAAATATAATAATTTTTGTATAATATATTATATATATATATATATATATGTATAAGGGAAGATGGGAAAAATGGTAATTTTGTATTTGTAAATGTATTCCGCTTGATGGTTGATTGCCTAATTTTATTTCTATCATTTATTTTTTACTTTATTCTTGATGTTTGTAACATATTTTGTAAAAGGTTCATAACTTGTACCATACACCATTCTATTTGTTTATCTACTAGTTCGGTCGGATTGCGCTTGCTTGCAACTCGCCCGAGCTACTATGCGTGTTTTGAGATTTGTTTTAAATGTACCCACATTATTACTATTGTTGTTTTTTTTTTCTTGTGTTTTGTGTATTAGTTATTTCAAATAACTTATTTTGTATTGAATACCTACTAAACAATATTCTTATAATAAATAACTTTACTTGGACTAAAAGCATGGTACACAATGTTTAGTGTCTGGTTAACAATCAATTAATAAAATTGTTGTAATACGTTTAGTGCCTAGTTCAGAGGTGAGAACCTGGTGATCTATAGTACAGGCTCTTATGCCTAATTTAGACACCAGACTCTCATAATTACATCTAGATTTTACGATATTTGTTTTATGTACATACCTACAGTGAACTGTTAACTGTTTTTTTTTTTGTAATTATGAGACAAATAAACGAATTATTTATTATTTATTTATTTATTACTGAAAGTTTCGCAAAGAAAACTCTGCTTAGAAAGTCGTTTTAATCCACTTACCATAATTAAATATTGACTGATGGAGTAAAGAAATGCCAGTAAACATTTCAGTGTCTTCTAGTCTAATTGTATTTATTTTAAACTTAACACGTTAAAAGTCCCTATACAAAAATTTAATATCTCTTCATTTGTCCCATAAAAAATTGTTTGTCCCGAAATGACAAACAAACCAATATGATAAGTTCAGGACACTAGAGCCCTTCAAGTTTGCTATTTTTTATTTCAAAATATCTTTATTAATGAACATGACATCTTTAGCTTTTAGTTTGTTAGTGGTTGTGTATCGCATAGGGTACATGGGACTCAGCGGTACCACTTGGCGTGTACCCCATAGGGTACACTGAACTGTTATCGTGTTAAAATCCAGGTTTCTTGTAGGCAATCAGGTGAGATGACGTTGACGTCATCTCACACAAATGCAAATCACACACATCTTCACATCTTGATGTGTGTGCAAATCACACACATCTTCTTGTGTTCACTTCGTATTCTACTATACCTCTTTCTGTCTGCTGTCTGTAACAGATCAATTCAAGCTGATCCGACACCACTTCGTATCTAATTTGGGATACGAAGGAGGGATGAATCAGTTCATAATGTATAAAAAATATTTTTCGTATTGTTCCTCTGTCTAAACTTCCATACATAATTTCCTGTTCATCCAATAGTTTCCCAGAGACTGCTTCTAAAAACTATCATTCACGGTAGAATAACTTTTTAATGGCGTTTCAGTATTCGGCTATTAATTTTTAAAAATCTGTGAGTATTAACTTAAAATGATTTCTTCATATTTTTGCATAGCAGGCTCGTTAAAAACTTCCGTAATGATGTTTTATCGTCATTCTTTTAGGATATTAAGTTATTTAATAAAAGTTTGTCGGAAGTGGCTGAGATAAGATCCGTATTTCATTAATAAGAACGCAGACTAAAATAGTTTTATCGACCGACTAATGTCTGTTAGTAACCGATTATTCCCAGCAGTCCCCTCTAGCCCTGTCCTCCGGGGTGACTGCTGGGAATTGTCCTCCCGGTTGTCACCTGGGCGACAATTCGTGCTGACTGTTCCTTTGAAAGCTGACCGAAGAAGGGGACAAGGCAAGCATTTGCATTTGTGAGTTGAAGTCTAGTAAATTTAGCCACTATATTAAGTACTATGCATAAAAAGATTTAGTTTTCATCTTCTCTTACCGTTACTCTGTATATTTTAAAATCAAATGCAACTACAATTTCCCAAACAACGCTATTACAAACTGTAACACTGAAGAACTCAAGGTGTCGGGCAACCGAAAATCTTAGATCTAATTATCCCTTTAGTCAGATCGTTGGCAAAGTTAGCAGGTGATTACATTGCTGACGATAACCGGTGATTGAATAGAGATATCGGCGTTTTAATTACAGATATTGGTTAAGTAAAAGTGAATCATGAGTCCCGATCCAGTGGATATATCGGGATTATCGAGTCTATGTTACTCCTCAATAATGTAACTTTATGTTCTTGAAAGTTTTTTTTGATCCTATCCTGTAATTGATCCTTTAATAAAATTGATCGACGGATACCGGTCGACTTACCAATCGATCGATTGCCCGATCATCGATTGATCGATGAATTCACACAAGCAGTTAGCGAACACATGAACACATGCAGTAGCGTGTGGGGCGCGGGCGGGCACCGATCGACATCGACTAATCCATTCTAACATCGATCGATCGTTGATCGACCATCAATTGATCTGGTAGAAACTATATGTCGACGTCGACTAGACCAGACAGGCAGAATGGACCATCAATCGATGGCAGCAATCGGCCTTAAATCGCCTTTGATAATTTTATCATTTAAAACAAAATGAAATGTTATTCAAAATTATTATTTTTTTAAACTTAGCAATGTTTTTCTAAAAAGTGTTCACAAAATCCACAACGTACTCGTATATTACACAAACCCTCTTCAAAGCAATTGGGCTGCCGGTAAAAACTATAAAACCTTACAAGCCATTAACAATCGCTCAACAAAAAGAAGTTAACGTTTTTCTCTCACAACAAAACGAGCGGTCAAATGTTGCAAACATCTCTAGAGTACAGTGGACACGCTATTTCAGAACAAATTTTAACATCCTGTAGCGGAATACAATAATATCGTTCTCGCTCTTACGCGTATTAAATACGGGAGAGCAAGTGAGATAAAATGTAAGTACCTGTACCAAAATTATGCACTTACAGGGTGTTTTCTTTGCACAAATTTTCAGTAATATAAGAGTTTGAGTTTTGTTTGGGTGGTACAATGTTGCCCAAATTTTTACGGCCCTTACATAAACATGTGCTGTAAACACAAATGAAAATTAAGGCCATTTGGTGAAATGTTTTACAACGGTTTAAATCTACAGGTGTTCGATTCTTTTAAATTGGCGACTTTAATTTGTTGCTTTTTATATAAATAATTGTGATGCATTCGACAAAAACTTCGCGCCCAGTTGAATACAGTGCCCAGTCATGGTCTACTGTGAGTGGGCAAATACTGGGCCGGGGCATGATTGCTGTTGCAACAAACCAATTCTACTATTTTAAAACTGACTGATATTTTAGCCATTTTTGATACTTTTTGTGTATTATTAGATTATTACTGTGTGTTATTATTAGATAGTTAGATAGCAAATAAATGTCTATGTCTAAAATAAAAATAATTACAGAGATTTTCATGTGACGGTGTTTGGAAGCATCATATTTTGTTTGCACATTGCTATTGCGCTGAAAGAAATCATTTTGTAGAAAGAAAATAGGTAAAGTTTTTTTGTTCTAAAACCGCTACGAACGTTTAAGTCCATGGAGTAACTTCTTCCATATTATTTTTAAATTTCACTGCAAATATTATTTTATTATTATTATTAAAACAGTACAAAGAACTTTGAACTTTGTGGTGGGGAACCAATTTTAAACCCGACTGTCCCTACATAAATAGGTAGAATCAAAAGCCGTCATGTAAGTTTGTTATTATTTATTTATGTATCGTGTTTCATTGTTTCTCTTCATCTTCATCAAGAGGCTGCTGGATTTGGAATCTAGAAGAATGTTGTAGATGTATTTCCTCCGGTTCTTCAACGTCCGGTATCCTGAATGCCATCATTGCTGCTCCGTAGTTACCAACACCCGTATCCCAGAAGACAATCTGGAAAAATATATATATCTTACTAAAATTATAAATGCCAAAGTTTGTAGGTATGTACCTATGTATGTGCTTTTTATCCCTATATTCCCGCGGGAACTTGATTTACGCGAGTGACACCGCGGGGCGCAGCTAGTTAGAAATCGTTTAAAGGAAAACCTTCAAAAATGCACTCGGGCCGAGTTTTGAACTCGCGTCTCTGGAATGAACTCCGCGGGTTCCAACTGGGGAATCCGCATAGCCTTGTTATAATGGCCTATTTAGAAGAGTTACTGATCTGAATTTAAATTAAATCAATTTATTCTCAGATGTCTTTGAGCCATTTCTTAGTAACAATTTTCCTTAAAAGCTTTACTTATCAGTAATAACATATAGAATGATGTCAATATCAATAAATAATTTACAACAATAAGATGTATTTTTATTTTAAAATATTTATAGTTGATTATTAGATTGAAGCGTGGGTTTAAACCTTAGGAAAAACAGGGCAAGTATGAGTCGAACTTGTGCGCGATGGGTTCCGTACCATAATCACAAAGAAATTACGTTTGTTGTATGGGAGTAACCACTATTAATCTTACTAATATTATAAACGCGAAAGTTTGTGTATGTTTGTGAATTTGTTACTATTTCACGCAAAAACTACTGAACCGATTAGCTGAATACCGGGAATAACACATAAGCTACTTTTTATCCTGATATTCCCGCGGGATCGTGACTTACGCGGGCAAAGCCGAGGGGCGCAGCTATAGTGTTTATATACTTCGTTATTTCGGTAGCTGCTAACTTCGGGAAAATGAACATCTTATTTGGTCGGGTCGCTGCTAACTTTGGCTGCCAACTTCACACCGGTCACTTTAGTCCGTTTTTAGTACTTATTTATTTATAGCAACGACCAAAATCATCATCCACGAAAATTTTAAATGTCTATTATGGTTAATGAGATACATACAGTCTGTCTGTCAAGACAGGCGGTCAGTGAATTAAGATAAAGAGTCCTGATTTTACAGAACTGCAGCCCTAGACAACATTCTTATCGATTAACGAAATCGCAATCGACAAATTTTCTTTGTATGAAATTGACATAAGCTCTCGAAAAGTCACGTGACTTCTCGCGAACTTATATGTCAATTTCATACAAAAAAAGCTGTCGATTGGCGATTTCGTTAATCGATAAGAATGTGAATTTTTGTTTTTAACGCGTTAGTGAAATGTCGTCCTGCATTTTCATTTTTACAAAACATTGTTTTATTGCGTTTAAATTGTTTAATTTCGGCGGCATGTTACCAATTTAGTTACGCGAAGTTCAACGAGTTAAGTGAAAATTAAAATACCAGTGCCAAACACGAAATTAGCACGTTACAAACAATTGTTCCATAGGGTTGGAGAAACATCGTCGCCATTTTTTCTACAGCCTTCACGCATTGAAAATTATTTCAAACGATTACAGTATAATAGTGGTAGTTCACTATTCGTACGAGAAATTGGCTAAATTGTCCTATATTGCTGACAGAAGCCATAACTAAGAAAAAGAAGAAAGAAGATAATAATGTTGTCTAGGGCTGCTGAACAACTGGTACAGAACCCACAGTGTAACAACTCACCTCATCGTTAATTTGGTATCTGATATAATGGATCTCGTTTTGTTTAATAAAGCCGAGTTCTTCAGCTATCTGGTGCAGCCGGCCCGTTGTGAATATACCTGCCAATGCCGGGACGTTCGCGCTCGCGCTTAGTGCTATGGCTGCTTTAAACATTTCTTTTGCTATCCCTGAAAGGATTATTAAAAAAAAAGATATGTCAGAATTAGGGTTTCCTTAATCATAACACTTTTTAGCCCGCTATTATTACAAAAGTAAAGGTTTAGATGTTTGTTTGTTTGGATGAAGTATGGTTTGTAGATAGTTGAAGATCGGGATTAAAACATAGGCTACTTTTTATCCCGATGTTTCCGTAGGAATGGTTTTTTTTATTATGATTTTTTTACAAGAATAAAGGAATTTTAGTAAAAGATTTTTTTTCCAGTTTTTTTTTTTTTTTTTTAAATCTACACTTTTTTTTCTGAACCTCTATCTTTTAACATTTCACAATTCAACTACCTAACTTGTTCACAAGACTTAAAATTATTCGAAATATCGAGCTCCGTAAAATAACGATCAAAACAACGAAAATATTCCGTTCTCAAATAATATTTGTATATTATATTCAACTTTCTTACTTTCGAATTAACCTGAAGTTTGGGTTTTACTAAAACAGACAGACAAAAAAGTAGTAACATAAGAGTTTATTTTCTTATCTTTCTTTTTAATATTTTAAAGTACGGTACCCTAAAAATAACTCAATCGAAGAACGTTTATAATATGTCGTAGAACGATTTGATAAACAGAAACTTTGCGAAAATCCTTGGCATTTCGCAAAAAACACGGATAGTTTGACTTTAGCTATAATATTTCTCAATCTTATTGAAAAAGGTACGTTTGAATTTTCGCAAATAAAATCTGTTTTCTTTGGTAACATTGCGAAAATAATCGTGGGCTGTTTTGAACTAAGCGCACTGATTAGTCGATTGGAATACCCAAAACCACATCTTCCCAGTAGTTTCGCGAAAACTCTAGTTTATCGAATCGTCTTACATATACATTATACAATTACCTCTATGTCTGTACCGACTTTTCAATGCTAAAATATAAATTTTGAAATATTTTCTAACGTCCAGTCGTTCGAATATATTCACCGGTTTTTCGATTTCGTTATAAAACGTCATAACTTTAGTGTACAACTCGTTGTGAGTCAACTTCACACGACTGAAGGTTCTTGAAAATGCATCTGAAAATTTAAATAAAGGAAA